>JALJVW010003023.1:56122500-57447500 GCA_024865655.1 Emberiza elegans | reverse complement strand
CCCCCTAATTTTACTAAAGAGAAATATGCGACAGAGGAAAGCATGAAAGAGGCTACATTAAATGTACCATATTGTCAAACACAAGAGCTCTAATGCTCATGATATGAGATGAGTATTTATTTATTTGTTCCTTAAAAGTTTGACCAGTGAAATTGATCTCTATATTATCCTCTATACAGAACAGAAATCAGAGCACAATAGAGAAAACTACAGCTCAATAGGGATTGGTTGTTCCACCCAGACCAATGAAACTAATTTTTTATCTGATAAAGATTTTTTTTCAATATATCATCCTCATCTTTCCCGTGTAACTGAAGCACTATCTTTGCAATTCTTATCTGAGAAGGAGGGTATGGTCCCGGTTACCTAAGCCATACAGTGAAATCCAAACTTGATCTAATTATCGCTTGCCTGTCCAATTCACTTGAATCAAATCTGATATAGAAACCATTGAGCAAATAAATTTCTCTGCTTCTATAGCCTGCTGCTAAGATCCCCACACTCATCATGCCACTCACAGAGTACACAAACAGCTGTTCTTGCCAGCTTCTTCCTTTGGTTTGAGAATTCTAAAGCTGCACAAAAGAGCGCACGAAGAGAGGGCAGAAGGGACCAAAGCAGGTAGTACCAATGGCATATAGCTCTGCCCTAAACAACAAGAAATGTGATACATTAAACTGAAAGAGGCAATTTCCAATTCCAATGTGTTTGTCATATGGTGGGGTAAGAGGACCTACTCATGATTTTCTGTTCCCCTTATGATGTTAGCAGACCTACATTGAATACCCCAGGACTGTTAATGTGGTGGAGGTTTACAAGCCTGAAATGAGCAAAAATCCACAGGATAAATTGACAGTCATTATTTGTTTCTGTGGGCTGCCCTCTGTGATAGGGGTTCCTCCAAAGACCAGTAAGGACTTCCTGGGGTTTTGGTAACAGATGAAGAAGTTCCAAGTGATGCAGCTCAAACCTACCTATGGGTAGAGATGAAAAACATTCTTTTCAGTCTGTAGGAATGTTCATATCTCATTCAGAAATGAGTGTTAATAAAAAAGTAGCCTTGTGGTTGATTAAATTCATTCATGTTATAAAGTGTACTTTAATGTAAGGCTGATAGAGGGATATAGATTTATTTTTAGTATCCATATAATTATTTCATATATATCCTCACTGCCTGTCTTGTCAAGTACTCTTTTCATGTAGAAGTGAAAGTACATCTTCAAGGAACTTCCAAATCCAAATGTCTTCTCTTTAGGCCTTACATTAGCATCCACATGTTACACAAGGATCCAAAACTTGGGATCTGAATTGACAAGGTAGCCTATAACAGGGCGGTGATACCTGTGAAAGGCAAAAGACTCAGGCCACAGTTTGATAATTCCAAGTTTGCATTTTCTGACTTCAAATAAATAAAATCGCACCTAAATGATGGAAGGCATTGATCTGACATACACTCAATTTTCATATGTAATTTTACCCCAAATAGAACTGTTGGGCTGTCTTTGAACCCCTAAAGTTCCTGCAATGGCAAGCTGACTATGAGCCCACAGCTGAACTATATCAAAGCTGAACTTACAATGATGAATATCTCATGGAGGCACCACAATGCAACTCTGGTATTTACTGCCTTGTCTTCACATTTGAGGCTGTGGTATTAAAATCAAGCTGTGGGACACAGGACTGATTCTGAGCTCTCAAGTTACTCCAGTGTGTCTGTCTCCCTGTCACACTGGGACACAGACATTGTACCTGTCACTCTTCCTCCCCTCCCACTTATCTGTGCCCTGATGCCTGTGACATCCACAAGCTCTGTGAAACTTGACCATGCAACAGTGACCTTCATAAAGGTCCCAGACAGGATCACTGGGAGATGATGAGTGAAGACACACTACCATGACCAGTATCCACAGATCTATGTGGACACAGGCTGTAAAGAACAGCATAAGAGATGAAGGAGAAAAAACTCAACAAAAAAACTTGTAACCTTCCAGGCTTTCTGGTGTAAGAGATTTCTCAACTTCTGTAATTCGTACCCTGAGTTTCCATTTTCCACAGATGCTCAGCTGCACTATTTTATTCTTGACTGAAATTCAAATGAATTGGCAAAAATACAGATTTTTAGGTGTCAGTCCATGTTTTTCACCTGTTAAAAATCTGGCATAAAACACCATTTTAATAAAGGCAAATAATAGTGAACAAAAAATGTTGAGGCTTCAATAAGCAGAAGAACAGCAACCAAATCAGCTGGCAATTCTCAGGCAGAAATGAATACTTCTGTAAAAACAAGTATATCCCAGACACCATTCAACCTTTAGAAATGGTATAAAAAATGTCAAGTTTCTGTGGTTCATTCATACATATGAGAGTTCTTCCAGTCTCCACAAGGAAAACAGTCCCATTTAATTTAATTCTAGCACATTTTCTCTTGATTTCATCATCTGATGATTGAGACAGTGGACTAAGATTCAGGAGACAGTTGGATAATTCTAGTCTCTGCCGCAAATATTTTCCAGATCTTAAAAGACATTTACAGAGAGTTCAACAAGCCATTTTAGGTGCTGTCCATACACTAAATGCTACAATGCGTTCTATGAAATGACCTTCCTCTCTTTGCCACAGTCATTGAGAGATCTCAGTACTCCTCAGTTCATCTTTCTAGTCTCCTGGATGTGCTCTTGACTAAAGTACCCTGATTAGCCTGAAGCTGTTGTATGGGCAGAAGAGGATGGGGATGGACCATCAGAAGTTATGCAAGAAGTGGAGTTAGGGAGAAAGGGGGGCAGAACTAAGTGCATTGGTGGTACCTGGCTAAGAAGCACTTGGTGTTTTGCAGCTCCAGAAAGAATTCCTCTGACCTCCTGCTGGGAGTGAATAAATGCAATCATATCCTGGAACAAGTGTTCAAAGAACATCCCTACCCACTGGACTCCCTAAGCACAGTCCTGATTTTGGTTTTTTCTTCCCCCAAACTTCTCTCATTGCACAGAGACCCAAAATATAGACAGACTTTGGATGCCAGCACAAGGAATAGGCAATTGAAAGGATATGTCTGAAATATGGCTTGCACTGCATCTTGTCAAATGCAAACTTTAGCCTAGGGGAACTAATCATGCCAGCATGACTCCACAAAGTGAGACAAAGAGAAAGAAACTCCAGGGGTTGATTCAAGGCCTGTCTTTAAATACTGTAAATCATACCCCAGAAATGTCTGAGTACAGCTACCTTTTGTGAATAGTCCTCCAGTACCTTTCTAAATTTAATCCTTAATCTCTTTCCTTCATCTTTGTAAAACAGATCTAATTGTGGTTTTTCCCTCAGAGGAATATTACAAAGATACCATTATTCATGGCCAGAAGTCAAGTTTTTAAAGTAAGTATCCATTTATCAGTAGATAAATATAATATATGGATTTATCCAAACACCATTTTTATTCTTGCAGATGTCTAAATGCATAGTGCTTGTAAGAAGAAGTACTATCACTAAAAAAATCTAAAAAACAAATCATGGCCTCTCAGTATATGAAATCTCTAACTCCTCAGTAGATCAAACAGATAGACAGTGACTCCATGGAGAGAATATTTCTGTCTTATTAGTAATATTTTGTCCTTGAATAATTACTACGAGATTCTTACTATACAGAATTCTTTCTTTCTCTGAACCATAACAATTCTCTGAACTGAACAATAAAAATTATATGATTAAAAAGCAGATTATAAGATCTCTATCCACCCAAAAATCTTTTGAATAAGTATCCACTAATATGAAGCCAGAACTAAGAAACCAGGTTGAAATATGAGCTGGTGATATAAGCTTTATCCTCTGTACACAGAAACAATGACAAATATCTGGCTGTCTCTAGTCTTTCAGGACTCTGAACACTTTGTACACATTTTCTTCAAGTACCCTTAATACCAATAGTACTAATATTTTCTTTGGTATCTTTATCATTGATCTGGATGAGGGGATTGAGTGTGCCCTGGGGTGGTTTGCAGATGACACCCAGTTGGGTGGGAGTGTTGATCTGCTGGAGAGTAGGAAAGCTCTGCAGAGGGATTTGGACAGCCTGGATAAATGTGACAAGGTCAACTGTATGAGGTTCAACAAGCTGAAGTGCTGGGTCCTGTACTTGGTCACAACAGCCCCCTTCATTGCTACAATTTGGTGACAGTGTGGCTGGAAAACTGCCCAGTGGAAAAGGACCTGGGCGTGCTGGTACACAGAGGCCAAACATTGTCCAGAGTGTGCTCAGGTCACCAAGAAGCCAATGGCAACCTAGTGCATCAGCAATAGTGTGCCCAGCAGGACCAGGACAATGATTGTCTCCCTGTACTCAGCGCTGGTGAGGCCACACCTCAAGGCCTGTGCTCAGTTTTGGACCCCACCCTACAAGAAAAACACTGAGGTGCTGAAGCCTGTTCAGAGAAGGGCAGTGGTGCTGGTGAAGGGTCTAGAGCATGAGTCACATGAGGAGAGGCTGAGAGAGATGGGATTGCTCCATCTGGAGAAAGGGAGACCTCATCACTCTCTAGAGGTATGTGAATGGGTGTGATAGCCAGGTGAGGGCTGGTCTCTTCTCCCAGTTAACTGGGGAGAGGACATGAGAAATTGACCTCAAGTTGCAGCAGGAAAACTTTGGATTGAAAAATAGGAAATATTTCTTCATGGAAAAGGTTGTTAAGCACTGCAATAGGCTGCCCAGGGAAATGGCTGAGTCACCATCCCTGAAGGTATTTAACACAGGTAGATGTGGTACTTAGGAAAATGGTTTAGTGGTGAACTTTGCAATGCCACGCGACCAGCTATACTTATTGATCTAAGAGATCTTTTCCAGTGTACAATATTGTATTATTATATGAGTCTGTGTGAGAAGATGCAGGCTTATGTATTGAGAGGGTAGTCTGTGCTCTAGGGAGTTTTTAAGTATCAGAATAAAACTGAGAACTTTTTTCTCCTTTAAAGAGAAAATCTGCAATCCTTGTTGAAAGCATAGAACACGGTACAGATATTACTGGCAGAGCTGAACCAATAGCCAAGAAATCAAAAACTGCGGCATCTCTAGTGATGTTCCCTGATTATTATTCCATTTTGAAAAACAGCCACAGAAAGAGTAATCCAAGAATTAGAATTTTCTGTACATTCTTTGAAGTGACTTGCCACTATTTCACAGCAGTTCTTGTATGTCAAACAGGCTTGCATTATCTTACACTCAAGAAAAAAAGCTCTGGTTTTAAAGCAATACACTGCACATATATCTGATATTCTAGACTATTCTAATTTTTAACCATTTCAACAGACAAAAAATTGCTCAATTAAGTTGCAAAGGAAAATAACCTTTTTTTGTCCCTTATTTTATTATTCTTAAAATGCTTAGATATAAGAAATTCCCTATTCTTTCTGGTTTTCTTCCCAACCACTACCTACACTCATTGTAATTGCATAAAAAACCCCAAAAACCAAACCAAACAAAAAAAAATCAAAACAAAAAACCCAACCCAAACCAACAACAAGAAACAACCTCCCCCCAAAAAAACCCACCAAAAACCAACAAAAAAACCTAAAAGCCCAAAAAACTAATGGTAAAGGCAAAAAAATTGATAAGTCTTGAAATCTAAGCCCAGTCACTTCAGTCAGTTCGTTAAGAGTAAGGTCTATAATCTATAATCTTGGATGTGATTTTGGATGTATTTTTTAGTCATTGTACTGAGATTTACTTAACCATAAAATGGAAACATAACAAAAAAAAGTAAAATGGAGATCACTGAGGCATAGATAAGCTGATAAATTGCTATCTTCATGTTAGCCTAAAGGTTAGGTAATAAAAGTTCTTTTTACCATTCTATTATATTTTTCTTTTTGTTCCATTTTACTATAGGATAATCTTTATTATTTCACAAATTTTGTTTATTCCTATGGATGGATGACCTTCTTAAATGGTAATGTAAGCAATTCACTTTCAGATCTCTTACTGTACTGCTCAGCTGCAACAGTCAAAAATTGGCAGTCTTTCACAAAGCTAGGCAAGGGTAGAACTGATTTTCTGTTCTGATTTCTTTCATTTTCTCAAAACTTATTTCAGTTTTATTCTGATCTTGTAATTTTCTTTCAGAAGTCTCTGGATGATTAGCATCTTTTTCTGCAGAACTGAGATGCTGAACACATTCAAATCCCCCACTGAACAGCAGCACATGCTGAGAAAGATTAAATAATACAGCTAATTGCACAGCTAGGATACATACCTCTTAAGTGACTATCACAGCCTTTGGTCATTTAACAGTTAAAGTGTATAATCTGAACTCTTTTCTGTCCCTCTGGGCAATGTTTTCAGAAGTCAATCAATTTCCAGACCTGAGGAAATTTGCATCCCTATAGAGTTTCTTCAGACACTGAAGGCATTCACATAATATAAGCAAATACGCACAAAAATGACTATTGCACTTCCACTTATTACTGTTAGCAATATTAATCATGACTTTACAGCCTCTACATTCCATGTTCCATAAAATGAAATGTCGGTGGTATTATAAAAGGTCTAAGCCTATTTAAAAACATTAATACCATCAATAAATATCACTATTTGCTCATAAGGCTAGACACTGTAAGTGCTAAGTTCAACTCGTCACTTGATTATGATAAGCTTCTTCAGTTTCAGTTCGCAGTTGAGGAAAGAGAAGAACCTGCTTCTCAGTTTGTTTTCTCAGCCTAATCTTCAGTTAAATAGTCCTTTCAATATTAAGCCTGATTAGCTTTATTGATGTTTAGAATATTTGGGTCCAAGTGATCCATTTGTCTGAAAGAAAGGTGTTTCTTTTTAACATGAATGCAATAGCAGGCAAAGGCAGATATTTTCAAGACTTTATTAAAAAAACCCTATCAGATCCTACCATATTATTTCTAAATATATCAAATATATGTATTAGTTTATTATTATTTGTAAAATAAAAAGTGGTTTGCATAATCATAATAAAATAAGTGGGTTGGCTGCTGAAAGCCAACAGCACAGAGTTACCTCTGATTTCAAAATCAGGTGTTTCAAATCTTTCAGTGTCTCGAGGCAATGTCATGTGTGTACTTCTTGCAAGACTTCTCTTACCAAAAATCACAATACCTTGTAACTGCTGGCCACATTCATTAAGGTTATGAAGTTGAATGACCAGCCTGTTAGCAATACCTTTACACATTTATAAACAAACAAATATGTAAATCAATATATTGATTTACAGTTAACTAATGGACTTGTCTGAAGGCTCAAGTGATCAAAGCACATTCATTTATCTCAAGCAAATGCAGATTAGCAGCAGTGTTATACTGAACCATGTTTCTAGAATATTACAGTAAGCAGTGAGCAACCATTATTTGATGGAAATTGTCCTCTTTGGTATTGCTGTATCCCATGCACCACATGCTCCTTTCCTTTGTGTAACAGAGAATATTGCATGTTTCATGTTAAAAAATAATGATAATATTAGTGAGAAAAAGTTTCATAAATGTTTTGGTGAATTTGGTTCCCTGTGACATGTTAGTCTACCTCAGATGGAATTTAGGCATTTGGATGACTGTCATAGAGTAATGGAAACAGCTGTGGATTCTGGAAGTTTCCCATGCATGGATGACCACTGGCACTGTCAAAAACAGGCTATGAACTAAGCATGTCCCACTTGACTGAAATTATTAACAGCAACAGAGGTTATGAGGAAACAACTTACAAGGAAATCACCATACTATCATAATCTATCAGAATTCAACCATCTAATGTGGTTACCTTCATCCAAAGTAGCCTTTTCCTGATCAGAAAGAAAATGAAAAAAATAATTAAAATATTTTCAGTGAGTTCCATCCAGCTGGACATAGACACATCCCAAATCCCCTAAAACCATGCACTAAAATTCATGTGAGTAATATGAGAGTTATGTCTCTGTAGTTACGCTTGCAAACAGAGACTGTCTGTTTACCATTCACAAAGTCCCATGCTTGGATTTTAAGTAAGTTGTCACTCCTAAAAGACTCTTGACACAGGGAACACATAGGAGAAAGCAGTGGATACTGTTCACCTTGACTTTAGCAAGGCTTTTGATGCCATCCTCACTGATAAAGTAATGAAATACAGATTAGATAATCAGATGTATTTAAAAGTGACTGAACTGCAAAACTCCAAGGGTTGTGATCACCTTCACAATGTACAGTTGAACATTCTCAATAGCAAGGCACACAAGAGGTTGATAGTGAGACCAATACTGGGTAACCCCTTCATTACTGATCAGGATTAGGACAGAGCAGACCCTCAGCAAAGTTGCAGATGATATGGAGCTGGGAAGAGTGGTTCATACACCACATTCTGTGTTGCCATCCAGCAGATTGGAGAAATGAGCTGACAAGAACTTTATGAAGTACAGAAAACACAAATTATAAATCCCGACTCTGACTCTATGGCCAGTACAGGCTTAGGACTGAGTGACTGGAAAGAAATCTTATAAAATAATAAAGACCCATGGCGTCATGTAGGATATTAGGTGGAATATGAGCCCATGGTCTCCCTTGCAGCAAAGGTAATCGCTCTTCAGCTGCTTCCTGAGCTCCACAGTCAAAGGCATTGGAAGTCACTCAATGGAAAAAACCCTTCCCCTCTGCTCAGGCCCATGAGATCTGGGTCCATCTCTGCACTCACAGGTTCAACAAAGACACAGACATACTGGAGATAGTCCAGAAAAGTACCACAAAGAAAATTTAGGAGAGAGCAGCATCTTTCATATGAGGAGAGGTTGAGAGAGCTGGGATTGTCCAGCCTGAAGAAAAGAAGGCTCAGGGGGATCTTATCCACATGTATTGATACCTGATGGGGAAGTAAAGACTATAGTCAGGTTTTTCTTGTCTGTGCTCAGTGACAATACAGGATGTGGCAAGAATAAACTGGAATTTGGGAAATTCTACAAAAAAATGTTTTTAACTGTTAGGGTAGTTGAACACTGAGACAGGCTGGCGAGAGAGTTTTTGAAGTTTGTATCCTTGGTGATAATCAAAACCCAACTGGAGATAGCCCTGAACAACCTGCTCTAGTTAATGCTGGTCTGAGCATTAACTCAGGGAAGGCGGATCAGATCATGTCAAGAGGTCCTATTCAACCTCAACCATTTGTGATCTGTGATTCTGTAAACAGATTAAGATAGAAGAGCACCTCAACATTTCATAAATTTAAGTGAACCTGTACTAAACTGAATCACTTTCTTTCAGATGCAACACTTGCTTTACAAACACTGTTTACTCATTATTTATGTTTTATAGCTTGCATAACCTTGACCATATCTAGTTTTCACTGCTCTTTGCACTCCTGAGTTCTATTGATCTTGGAAATAATAATTGGGAGTGTTCATTCTCCAAAAGGTGAGTACATCCTCTAGCAAATCAGACTGGAGTCTCATATTCATAATCTTCAAACCTTCTGGCTGAATCTTTTTCTTATCACCCATTTTCCTTTTATATTATCCATTGTTGCAATTGCCTCATGGTCTCTCTTTCCACAAATAAATTTCAGTAACAATTAATTGTAACTCTTTATTACAATTAGCTCTGTCTTTGTAAGATTTGTTTTTCTTCTTTTTAAACCAAATAGATTGCTGAAAAATGATGGTTGTTATGTTTGTATTTTTAATTTCCATTGCTTTGCCTAGAGGTTTGTGCTAGCTTTTGTTAAATTATTAGGTTGGTTTCATTCTTGTGGACTTGAAAAAGTTACTTCAATTTAAACTCTTTCAGAAAGAAATATCCACTCAGGCAGGAATGTCATAAAAATAGATTTAGGAGCAGTGGACTATTTTCAGTCCCTTTTGATATTTTGATTAGAATATTGTGATGCCTCACCCCCACAAAATAAAAGGAAAAAACACAATAACCCACCAATGGCAGCATGAGCAACCAAACACTAAACAATCTAACAAGTCATTTGAATTAAAGATTTACTAGCTACAGATAGAATTTTCATTATTGTAGTCTTAGTAAAGTCACTGAAATAAAAAACATTCAGATGTTACCAATTCCTTTCTCTGCTGTATATTCTGCTTACTGTATCTTCCCCAACCCAGGATTTAAACTCTTGACTATTAGACAACAGTAAAAGGTTTGTTTTTTTTTTCCTCAGTGGGCTTTATTTCAGCCTTTTGGTTTGGCATCAGAGATATCAATATGTAACTTTCCATTAGCATTATGGTCATTGACTCAAAATAATTTACAGTGTTCAAGACTGGATGGAGCTTGTCCAAGTAATATCTTGATGCTGATGATTGTCTTTACATTCTACTTGTAAGGAAAAGTTATTCTTGATACTCCTTACAAACCAACAAATGCTCCAGGCTACAGATAACAGACTGTCTTCACTAAGAAAATGCATCTCCATAAGCAGAGAACATACTACCTGCAGCTGAAGCCTTGTGCAAGTGTAAAATCTGGTCTCACTAATGATGGTGATAATGGACTGGATCAAGATCTATACATATTAGGACTAAAATGTTGCAACCATAAGTTTCATTTTTTACCTTCAAGAGCCACAAGAGAACAAACCAAAGAGAGCCATCTTTCTATTGTCATCTACTGGATGCAAGTAAATATTTTCTGAAGTTCTGAAGTACTTTTATGAAGTATTTAGTTTCTTAATAAGAGGGAGAAAAGGAGAAATTACTATTAGTGGACACGTAAACAGAACAATTGTTAGCAAAAACAGAACTCTGTTTACAAGTACAGAGAAAGAAAAGAGAGAGAGATGGATAGTTCTGTGTGTTCATAAAGATTCTCACAATATATTTTTATGTAGCATACACAGTTGTCTCTTCTGGGTCTCAGAAATGTTGGTTGCAACTTGAGTGTCCTCTGTAACTAATATTTGTGATTCAGTTCATCTATGAAATAGGGATACCACAAGTCACTTGGGGATAACATAAGCTACTTTGTAAGGCATTCTGAGATCACTGTTGGGAAGTGCTACAGAAGAACAATTCACTGCTCATTAATGAAGTCTTTCTTGCATAATTTTTTAAAGGGGTTCCCCTTTTTCTTGCCAATTTTTGCAGCATGAGCATGTATGTAATTATTAAATATACATAAATGGAGTGAATTTCAAGTGCCAGGAGTGGGCACACACTCTCCTTACTCAGAATTTCATAAAGGGTGTTAATATGCAGAGTTGGTGTGTGCACTTGGCAGCTGCACTGACATGATAGAGTGTCAGCTCCTTTGTTAATGATCCGCATAGGAAAGTATCCCACACAGGCCTTGACAATTGACATACCATTACAGTCTATTGCGCCAATAATCCATGCATTCAAGTGCTTCCCACTCTTCCAGGCAAGCCTGACACAATCGTGCTTAATAGCTCAGTGCAGCATGTGAACATGAGGCCTTGATACAAGACTGTGATGACTGAAAGAGAAGATATGGCCTAGTGTATAAATGATCCATGTATTATTATAAGTACACTGATCCTCAAGGATCTCTGGATCTGATACAGTTTCAAGGAGAGCCTTCTTTCTAAAAAAAAAAAAAAATTACACAGAATATTTGGATTTTGAAACAAAAGCTTCTCTTCTTGAAAAATTACAGCAGAAATGTAGGCTGACATCTCTAACATCTGTGCAGGGAACTGGAGCTGGAAAATGGTACAAAGTCCTGTTCCATCTTGATGACATTAAAATAGCACCTCCTTCCTCTGTGACAGCTCTCTGTGGATTGAATCACACATGCTGGCTGCTGTGCAAAAATAACCTGTGACTCTTTTAGCGCTCCACAGTCAACAAGCCAAATCTGTCTCTACACCACCATCACTGCTGTGACCACAGCAGAGGAGGCACAACGGGATTAGTTATTATTGCTACCAAGAGCAGTTCAGCAGCTCCACACAGCATGGAGCCTTGCCCGCCAGAGTGGTGGGTGAATATTCACTCAGGAAGTTCTTACTGAGCTCCCTGTATTTCCAGCCAGGTTTGTGGCATCTGAATTAGCTAATTTTTAAGCTAATTTTCATATGTTGACAGCACATTCCCGTGCTTGCAGTGTGGTCATACACTAAGCATCAGTGATGTGACAAGGTTTTATTTTCTGTGCCAGCTCTAAATCAACAGATTCCTATATTCTGGATGTTACTTATCTAGCAACAACAACAACAACAACAAAAAAAACCTCAAAGGAGTGAAAAAAGAACTCATATGCTGATACTGTCTTTGTTAGGGTCTCCACAGAGAAATATACAAACTAATACCTGGTGGTAGTTGTAGGTGAAACTGAAAGTTCCTCATTTGCTTTCTACTATTATAACAAGATGCCAGTTTACTTATTTTGCTGGATTTTCTACATAACTGTCAATCTAGTTTAACTATAGTGCTATTAGAGGCTCATGGCACCTTAAGAACTGTAGTGGGGCATCAGTCCTTGATTTTGTTTAGACTTTATGTGTATGTTCATGTATGTTTTGCAGTGATGTGATCCTTTAACACTGAAAAACCCAGTATCTAAACATGGTTTATTGAACAAATATCAGAATTCATACCAAGTAAGAGCAAGCCTTTAGAACTTTGTGCAGTATGCATCCTTTAGTGCACTACCTTTCTGTCATTCAGTCCAATTGGATTGCAGTCATTTTACTAGATTACCTACTGGTTTCATAAGTTGAAGCTTCCTGACAGGTTGGATTTTTGTGAGGTTTTTTTAGTTACATTTTTCAGAAGAAA
Organism: Emberiza elegans; assembly: GCA_024865655.1. Lineage (NCBI taxonomy): Eukaryota > Metazoa > Chordata > Aves > Passeriformes > Fringillidae > Emberiza > Emberiza elegans. Next base: position 57,434,793 of record JALJVW010003023.1, on the reverse strand, counting down.
TATGTTGCATGGTCATTCAGGCACACCCTCTGTGATCTGAATGTCTAGGAAGAGGAGAAAAGCCAATTTTAAAAAGCATTTTGTTTTTTCCCTTTCCCTGTTTTATTTGTGATAGGTTCTTTGCCTCCATGTTCTTGGAAAAAGGACATTTCTGTGACCCAGACTATAGAGGAAGGGGGTCAGGAGGTTTCTTTCTTCATTAATCATTCAAAAATTTCCTTTGGTCCTTTATTTGTCAGTTGCTGTCGGCAGCTTTCCTGGAATGGAAAGAAATGGTACTACAGGATCTACACCTTACCTTGGATGTTCAGCACGTATGTCTCTCTGTTCTTAAAAAGAAAGCTGAGAGAAACTGGTTTTGGTGTCATTTAAAAATATGCAAAGTGGATGTTAAATGGTACAACTCTGACTTGTTCAAGAAAATGGCAATACCTATTGTCTACTCAAACTGACTACCTCATTATTGTACCATTCATATGATCATTGTTCAGCAGTCCTTGGAAACAAAGGCTATTTTTGGTTAGTGACGTTTGGCATTACTTTAATATGCATCAGGGCCAGTCAGTACATTCTTCTGGCATTTGTTGTAAAAAATCTGTAATCCTAATCATGATGGGCAGAATTTAACTCACCCTACAACCCCCCGAAAGTTGGGTATCTACTCCAAGCTAATCTTCTAGTCTCCATTTAGAGTCAGCAGAGAAGTAGGCACTTCCAAAGGACATTTGATACTATTTTAAAATAGATATATAAGACAGAAATAACTCAAAATGCTGATCTTTTGTGTAGTTACATTTTGAGGAAAGGGATTTTCTGCACTTTATTATGATCCATACACATCATGCTAGAACCTCAAGGTCCCACCTGGGACTGAGTTGTACCGAGCACTGCACAGACTTAAATAGAGTCATGCCAATATGGATATCAATAGACTTAGCGGGGGTGGGGGGTGGTTCACACTCTAAATTTAGGCACATAACTAGAGCACTTTACTGCTTTAGGTCACTGCCTAGGAGAAGATCTGACTCATTGGAGACACTTATCCCCTCTCTTTATGGTGGAGGGAGTCTCTTGCCCTCTTGAAAACTCAATGTGTCTATGATGAAGCACTGTGAATGCATTTTTACCACGCCTTTAGTAGCTACTCTGTAGGACAGGTCTTGAAGATTTTTTGCTGGATCAGGGTTACTAAATATCCCAGGTTCATATCCCAATACTATCCCAAGGCGGATCAGCAGATCCACAGCCACTGTTTGAAGGAGGAGAGCTCATTTAAAGCTCAGAAAATTGACATATAAAAGATGAAAAAATGGGTGAGAAATAAATACTCTCTGTCTTGGTTTGATTTTTTCCCTCTTTACATATATTATTTCATGCAAATAATGACATTATGCTATGCTTAAGGTTGAGTTTATAATTGCAGAAAGTCAAAAATTTCAAATTTAATCTTCCTATCATAATACAATGGAATATTGAACACAAAGTGACAACTCCCTATGATTGCTGATCCTGCAATAAGGCACTATTACCTAATTCTTTTTTTTTCTATTAGAACCACCAAGCTGAGTATTCAATACTAGTAGACCTGCTTGTTATCCGTACAAAATTGTTTAGGGTTCTTCTGAGGTCTGCTTTTTCTTACAAGACCCTGCAGTTGGACCAGAATCCAATCAGTAGAATTTAAACAGAGTGAAGGGGTCTGTGGGGTGAAGAAAGAAGGAGTAGAAATGGCCATTGTGAAAGTTCAGTCAAATGGAACAGAAGATTTTTGGTGCATCCTTTTTGTTGTTTTTACTAATTTATTCTTCAATTAGAGTGAAAACATTAGTGACATGATATTATTCTAAGCTTATTGAATTAAGCGTAACCATGAACTGACACTTTTGGAATGCACAACTCCTTGGCATGGACCTTGAGAAATTAAAATAAAATACAACACATATTGATGCTACAATGAGCTTTACTCAGCTTTGAGCACAACACATTTTATTTATTTTTCATTTGAATTACATGGTGGCAGATTGGTAAGAATGGAGGATATATCAAAATTCAATTGCATTTAATATCACGGAGTTCCTTTACTTAAATGCATAATAGTAAAAAGGTAACCACCACAGATAAATATATAGTAACCTGTTCAGCCTGTTTGTAGTTTTTTATATTGTTATGTAACAAAGCTTCTACCATCTATGAACTGCACTGTTTTGTGGAAAGATTTACAGTGTCATGATAGGTTCAAGGCACAGCATGAGTCAAAATGAAGTTCAGGGAAGTTATGTGATAGTATTGTTCATGTCTGTCCCCATAACTTCTCACTAGGTGTACATGATATCAGGTATGACTATTTCTAAACAAGTAAACCCTAGAAAATGGTGGAAGCTGTAATTATTTACAAGCTAGGCCCTAGCTCTGTTACAAGTTCTTCAGATGATGTTAAGATGAACTTCTCTAGATAAAAAAAAAAGATAAGCAAGTATAATTTATTGTGTGAGTTACAGTTGGAGCCTACTATTATACACAGAGCAGTATTCCAATTAATAATCCTCCTCAGAAAGAGGTGTTGTCTTCATGAATTGTGGTCTGGATTCTACAGGAATAAATTGTAGAAATAAACACAGCTCTCCCTGTTTTCTCTCTCTGGTCTTTCCAGAGTAATCCTGAAAGTATGAAAGATATGAATGATTCTAATCCCATGGGTATCCTTCACAATGAGCTTTCATACTTAGATGGGCACTAAAGCTGAGTAGTTAGAATGCAGAACTGAAGCTTATACTGGTTCATATGTATCTGCATACAAGGATTTTGTTGTGTTCTGATCTCTACAGATAGTCTTAAGAACCTGTTATTTTTCTGAAGCTGCTGCCATATGTTCAGTGGTATCATACAAGGCAAGATGAAAATTATTAAAACTAATCTGGAATAGCAGATGACTATATGGAACACGCACACTGATTTTCATCACCCTGCTGGTTTTTGAAATGCCGTCAGGCTAAAAGGCTCCTAGGTAGTCATTCAAAAGGGTAAGACATAACAGGATTTCAGTATTCAGTAAAAATTATTCCAACAGCATACATGGGAATTACAGCTGAGATTTGCTTTGAAGCTATAGTCTGAAATGCTTGTATTTGTACTTAAAATGTACTTATTTGCTTATATTATATTGTGGACTTTGACAGAGTCCATGCCAGAAGACAATTACCTGTAAAAGATGTATTTAATCCTCTAACATATAGGAAATGTCAGGTAAATACTGATGAAAAGAGCAACCCTTTCTCACCACCACTACATACCAATCTCAATTCATCCAATATAATTTGAAATGCCAATGGTGTTTTTTACAGCATTAATCCGCAATTTCTTACCCTTGTACAGCAACCTGTATTGAGATATAATGCACTAAGGATGCTGTTTTGTATAAAACATAGCACTCACTTGTTCATTTAATTCTAAAAATGTCATCATTTTTCTTGCTATTTACTTGATGTTTATTTACTAACTGTCCAGTAATCAGTTATAATAGCAAAATATGTAGGTACACCTGCACAAATATGCATACATGCATGTATCCTTTATAAATATTAAGTAAGACTACTTATACATTATCTTTTTTCTTAAAAAAAACCCAAACACCACAAAAACCCCCCACCAAACAATAGAATTAAATGGACCTCATATCCAAAATAAATTGGTCTAACTGCAAATGTGCCAAGGATCATATAGCATTAACTTTGAGGAAAGTTAAGTGTAGTGTAACACAAGCTGTGGAATGAATCTGGGCTAGAACATAAAGACATCCAAATGGTGGCTCACTCAGAACACACTTTCCTTAGGCGTACGCGAGGTTGGTTCCTTGACAATTGTTTACTAGCAGCTTTTAAGACACAAACAGCTGTGAGTGACAACAGTCTGTCACAAAATTTGTCTAAGTTCATGGCAGAGAGCTGCAAACTCTGACACCTACTGAAAGAGGTATCGTATTTGCAAGCAGTCAAAAGTGATTGAAAACCAGATGAATCTGTTAGGATACCTCATGCCATTGAACACTGCTGCCTATGCCAAATATGCATTCGTAATCTACAATCTGTTATCTACTAGCACTGATGCTATAAGGTAGCATTGTTAAGTTTTTAATACATAGCCATCTACTCTGAAATAAAAACTCATATTTAATCAAAAAGAAATAAACATGATTTATAAGATTCAACCAACAGATACCACAGATGGAATATTTAGACTGCTCTCTCCTCTGAGTTGCAGCACTTTTATATGATTTCGAACAAAATATAGAAAAAAATCAACAGGAGGATTATACATCAGGGGAATATGCTGGAAAATCTATTGCCTTTAATTGTACGGAATTATGCTTGGGATAACCACAGTTGTAATTACTTTACATGCATAGGCACTCTGATTGCATACCATGATGGGCAACAGATTTGGTGATACTGTTTCTGTTATTTAATTATTAGAGTTGGCCTGGAAATGTTCCTCCTTGATTGTAGTTAGCTTAATCAAATATGACTTGAGCATCTGAGTTGGCACAAACCCTGCAGGAACCCACTGAAATGACAAGGAACTTAAAAGCTATTCTTTTATTCCTTTACATCTTAATTTGGCAATTTCTGGAAGGACCAAGGAACCAGGACAAGTGCCAGGAAGAGGCGAGCTCTGTGAGCTCCTTTAATGGGAGTGTGAGTGATACAGCAGCGCCTGCTTGAGGGCTTCTCTTTGTGATGGAAGGCAGTGTCAGTGCAAGAAGCCAAGCAGATCCCAAGGCTTGTTGTTGCTTTTGCAGCCGAGGGCATTTGCAATTAAGGCCATGGAGGCCCCCACTGTGGACAGTGGAAGCACTCTAGAGCAGGACCCTATGCCACAGGGCTGCTCCTGGTCACTCTGTGGATACTGTGCCCCTGTCAAGCTTTCTTTGCATGGTACTTTGCATGATATACTGTGGCAACTTTGTTCCCTCTGCTTGCCAAATCAGCAATATTTTCTTTACAGTCTTATGTTCATTGCGCCAAACACAACCATTACTTGCGGATTTGGGTGTTTATGGCAAGGTACAAAAATTATACAAGGATTTAACTAAAAATAAAAATATTTTCTTTTTCAATGTTTAATACCAGGAAACCAAACAAAAACATTTATTATTACCTCTCTCTTTTTTCCCCCTTCATTTTTTAGTTCATTGTCAAAAGCAATTTAGTATTTTCCCACTCATACCTATCCATTAACACTACCTGTGCAGTATTGCAATCAAGATCATTGTTATGGTCATGGACCCACTCTGGCAGATGCAAAGGATGTTATTAAATAGAGAAAATCAGATGTAGCAAGAGAAAACATGTTTGGTCAGACAAAGAAACTGATCAGAATAATAAATTCTTCACAGATTAGTTTCACATTTTCATTTAAAGTATGATATTTTACTTCCCACAATAAGGAAACAACAGAAGAGGGTAAAAAAGGGCATCACCTCTAAAAATTGTTCATTTACTGAAGGTATCTGTACTCTGTATGTTACTTGAAAAATGTTTACTACTGTTTATTATTGTTGGTGACTGGATTAGCTGGACTAATTTTGTTTGTGGCTTTTTTTTCCCCATTATATTTCCTGAAGCTTTTTAAATGGAAAATCATGAATAATCTATAATAATAGCGTAAAGCTTCCAAGATTATTGATATGTTTTAAAAAAGATGAAATATAAATATTTTTACAATAAGCCATTAGAGAGTTGCCAAGAAATGTCTTTTGGGGCACTTGAAATACCCTGATTTTTCATGTCACATTTTGTTTATTAATAGCTCTCAACTGTTTGCTCAAGAGACATTTCAAGACTGTATACAATTTGCTCCATGTTTAGCAGGAATGAAAATTTTGTGAGAATAAATGCTCAGTCAGGAACAATTTTTGTGATGATGAGAAAAGTCTGATGAGTGTAGTCAGCAGTGTTTTGGGGATGATTGTTGATGTAATAGTAGTTTTCTTAGTATTTAATGATAGTGATATAAATTAGTTTAAGGTACTAAAAATTCAAGCTTTTTTTTGATGAGTCACAAGCTGGTGGAAGTGTCATATACATTTTTAGCAACATTTTAATTAATATGAGTTTTATTAAAACTTATAGAGTTAAAATATGACCATATTTTAGTGGCTTTTTGACTCAGATTAACTCAGCCAACTTCTGGCATAATTTTCCTCTACCTACAGTCACATGACAAAGATAAATCAAGTATTACAAAAATTGGTCTCTTAGTTTCATGTGTCTCCTTGACTTTCTTGTGCTTTCTAGATCACTACAAATATGAAATTGTCTCAGTGCTCAGAAGGAGCTTTATCTACCTAAGCCAATATTTGCACCTTTATTTCTGCCTGTGACTCCAGAATTTGTATTAAACAGCTCACAACTCCTTGCCAAAATTGTTGTCAAGAGAGAAATGAGTATTTAAAAGAGATTAATATTTTGTTTGGAAAAAAAAATCATATAAAAATTTGGTGTCCATCTTCTCACTGTTAGATGTTTGTTAGAGCAAGGTTTCCAGGTCATTAATTTTTGGGAGTACTGACTGGGCTTCTTCGCTGCCTTTGATGTGGTTACCAGTTTCTGTCTTTCTTGTAAAAATACCTACTTGCACCTTTTGCAGGTCAAACTCCATTTCACTGTAGCATGAATGCCTCAAAGCAAAATCATTAACTCTGTAGCCCAGCCTCCCATTAATTTCTGTCCCCATCTTCCACAAAACCATTTTTACTCAAAAGTATTTTACTTGCACAGGAGTACCCACCATGATCAGTGAGGGTTTTGCACTGCTGGGCAAATGTTATCAATATCAATGCAGTATCTGTATCAATGCAGTGTGCACTCAATGCTCTTGGGCAGTATTGCCATTGTGGAAACTCTGACAGAAGATAATCCCATCAGAATTCTTCAATAAAACACTGAAATAAAATGCTTTTAGTCTAAAAGAAAATATGCACATTACTAAGCACCACAGAAATCAGGGGGTTTAATTCTTTTATGGCTAGCTACAAATATGGGATCTTGAAGGTTTATCTAGTTAGAAAAAGAAATACGTAATAAACATTGTCAAGCATAGTTTTAAAATGTCTTTGCAAATTCAGTTGTGTTTCTGTTTCTGTCACTGACATATGCTGAGAGACACCAATTATTTCCCGATCCTTCACAGAGTTTAATGTATTTTTTACAACTATCTTAAATGCAGAACTGCACTTTCAACCCTCAGTTTCAATGAACTATTTTAGATAATACACTAAGGAAGCAAGATTAGGAATAAGGAATAGGCCTGTCAGGTAAAAAATTTCATTCAGAGTAGTGATTTCTGCTATTTGTTTTTAAATCACTGCATTTTATTTTAAACATATGGGGAAAATTAATTTGCTTGTATTTCTCTGTGTTCTCATTAGAGGATTTACTGCTCACATTACTATCAGTTATTATATGTTAAGGTAGTTTCCATACCACCCAATCTAAATGATCTTATGGCTCTATTGCACTCAGAATATACCTACATGAAAGTGACTGCAGTGTAATTTGTGGCAAAAAGCCTCATACAGATAAGTTTAAAATATATCATACACTTTATTAGATGTCTTTGAACAACTTTGAACATCCCTTTTTATATCCCTGATGTTTGTATACAGGCTCTCTACATGAGGAGGGTATGTCTTGTGTGTTAAAAGATATTCCAGTTTAAATTATCAAAGCTAATATTCAAACAGATCAGAACATTAATTGACTAGCTCTGTGGTTGGAGGTGGAGACAGAGTGTAGCCTTTCCTTCTTCCTTAATCCAAGCCTAGAAAGGTCTGGATACCTAATGAATTTCTAAGCATAGGATTGTGGGTCAAGGCTGAATATAAATCTCATGTTGCATCATCTGTATTTGGATGGTTTAAAGTGTCTTTTTGAATTGCTTACATTTGTGACTTTAGCAATGGAAAAGTACAGCCCTTTCTTGTCACATGACAAATAGGATAAATACAATAGACTTCTGTGAAACTTATGGTCTAACACTATTTCTGTACAACGATTATCTTTCCTGGTTTAATAAACTTGTCACCTGCACAGCAGTTTATAAAATGTTTAAGCTAATGTTACAGAATAAAAAACTCAAACAATGATACTGCAGATACATAATGGTAAGTGTACTTCAGTATGAATAAATTATGGGAGTCTCAGGGAGCAATAGATTAAGCCGTTGTTAGAAGAAAGGGGTCTAAATATTTCCAAGCAAGAATATTTTCATCTAGGTTCTCCAAGGTGAAGTGGCCAGGTAAGGATACTCTGTTACATCCATAACACTACAGGCCTTTACAGACTCATATTTCTCAACTCTTCCTTTGGTTGAAAATTGCAAGCAGAAAGAAAAAAGGTGCTGAGCAGGATTCAGGGTTCAGAGCTGTGCTTTGATTCAAGTATTTCCCTACCCCAAGGATGTGATACACACCACCCCTGCTTTAGAGACAGAGCTGTAGAGACTGTAGGGCTTGGAGCATCTGGGTTAGGATTTTGGACTACCTTAAAACACACATTTTAAACTGATAAAGTGATTTTCCTTCATTCCACTTAACCCAGATTCTGGCCAAGGGAAATCTCACTGTCAGTTTCTTGCCAGGATGAACACCTTGGAAATATAAATAACTTGCTGTGGCTTAAACTTCTGAGCTTACTTAGCTTTTTTTCCTTTGTTCTCTTGCCCGCTTGAGTACTGTGCATTATACCTTGAACTGCCATCTGTTTGATATATGTCTCACATTATATCAAATTTATTGTCAAGCCTTTACTAAAAAGGGCAACACAGGGCTGCTCTGACCCAGGAGCAGAAGTAGTTCAGCGTCCTGACTCTTTCCCTCAATTCATTGTAGCTGTTGAAGCAAAATAAGGTAATGATTTCATGCCCAATGGGTAGCACAATTAAGGTGCTGAAGAAAAAAAACTATTTTGGTTTTTTTTTCATTTTTCATGACTGTTTATTCTCTCATCTCTTGGGAAATATTAAGTCAAAGTACCCTGACAGGGTATTTCTTTGCTCCTGAGTTATTTGAATAAACAGATCAAATAGATAATGCTGGCATGAAAATGAATCTATCAGTTGGCAGACACTGAGACAGCATTATCAGTCTATACTTGCCATATTATTTTTTGAAAGATCAGTATCAGACTTTACCTGAGACAGGACAAAAAATTTACATAGACTCTTGGTTTTACCTACTATGGCCATTCAAAATGATTGTAGCAAGGTTGTTTCAGTCTCTTCTCCCAAGTAACAAGTGACAGAACAAGAAGAAATGGCCTCAAGTTGTGCCAGGGTAGGTTTAGATTGGATATTAGGAAAGAATGTTCAGCAAAGGGGTTGTTAAACATTAGAACCGACTGCCCAGGGAAGTAGTTAAGTCACCATCCCTGGAAGTATTTAAAAGACATGTTGATGTGGCACTTGGGGACAAGGGTTAGTGGTGGGCTTGGCAGTGCTGGGAGTTGGTTGGATTTGATAATCTTAGAGGAGTTTTTCAGCATAAATTATTCTACAATTCTATGCTTGCAGTGGTACACTGTAACAAGCCATAGAAATAATTACAGACAAGCACAGTATCTCAAGGGTTCTTTGTGCCAGGACATCACTGTTTCTTTATCACTTTTCATTTGTTTTGTTTTGTTTTATTTTCACTTGTACCACTTTCAAGACCTCCTTGAAAACTTATTTTATTTTATATTTTGCCTGGCATATTGGTATTCCAGTCCATGTACCTGTTCCTCCCCAAAATGAATTTCAAGTGTGTAAACAAACTCTGTAAACTCTTTCATGGCTAAACACCACTGAACTGAGAAGTAGTAAATGAAAAAGACATGAGGAAAATTGCTCAGCTCCTTGGGATGAAAAGGGTCCAGCACTAATCATTGTCCAGTTAGTTTACACACGTTCCTTGCTACGTTGTTATTACTTCGGTCCTTTTTTTAATGAAGCAAACATTAAAGTAATATTATTTCAGTTGAGGGTTGGTATCTATAGCTTATACCTTGTGATGTTAATTAAAAACATAATTTTTATGTACTTATCACAAAGGAAATATCATTTCATTAAAATCCAATTAGATTCAGACAATATCTGTAAAGACTACTGAATAACTGCTGTTTGAACATAGTCTGCTTTGTTCTATTTTCATCATCTGAATAAAAGCAACCACAACAAACAAACCAAAGGATTTCTTTTATTAATCTCTGAGGTTACAGATCCACTTGCATTTAGAACAGTTTTATGTGAAAAACATACCAAAGATTTTGTTTCACAGGCTGCAGCATGAATGACATCATTTTAGAAAATTCTTATTTTCTTTCCCATATTTATATAATAAAATAAATTTATTTTGTAGAATTGATGTCTTTATATAAAAAATTTGTCCATGATAAAGTAAATCAACATTTTCAATGTTACCAGAATGCTGCATAGATTAATGGATTACTGCCTGCAAGGTAGTGGGGACTCAGGATAACACATGGGGAGAGGAAAAACAGAATTGTTCCTCCATTTTGTCTCACTATAACTAGTATCTTGCTGCATAGGCCATTACCTTGTCATTGATTTACTCACTGAATTTCCTTGAATATTCTACTCTAGGAACTGAATGAGAAAAATGTTTAAATGCAGAATGCTTTTTCTGCATGAGTAAAATTTTGCAGGATATTTTTGGCTTTTAATCATGGGAGAGTTAACAATCAGTGGAGTCAGATTGTAACACCTCTTTCCAATGGATGAAGAAAACAGAAGGAAAGAGCAGAATGAGCCACTGAAACTGGGATTTGACTAAATGGAGTTTTGTGTGTTTATTCTAGGCTAAAAACATTTTGATCCTAGCTGTAGCTTCTGTATTGGATTTTGTTTCTCTGCTTGCTTGCTTGTTTGTTTGTTCAGAAGTTTCTTTTCTTTCTGCTACCAAAAAAAAAAACCCCAAACCAAAACATCCTAAGGGGAGGAAGGCAGCTAGTGAAGAAGTCTAAAGTGTCTGTGTCAGAAGGCTGTTTCTTCTGATTCAGCAGTTCAGAATGAGGGTCACAAAAACTAAGGTGCCCACAGAGGAATAGCAGTTGCAGCATTTTCTATCTGGAGTATCTGTAATCACGGACACAGGAATGCTGATTCAAGAAGTTTGCAAAGAAAGACACTGATGTCGATAAGAGCTGGAACAAAATGGTTTTGTTTGTGCTAAATAACTGAAATTACAACCAAATAAAGATTTGAAGAAAACCTACAGAAAGATCAATGTTTGTATCTCAGTATTTTGCAGACAACAAATACAGTATTTGTTGAAGCTTTCCTTATCTTACTAAAAAAAAGCAGCAATTTTATTTGTGAGTAGATTGTACTTTGATGATCTAGATCATTGGGGAACAAGGGAAAAACTGCTTTTTATCTGTTACAGCAGGAATATGTAACAAAAATGGGATTTTCTAGTGTTGGAGGCACGAGTCACCTGGTGGGAATGAGGTAACAATATCAAGACAAGAAAAGATTAAAACAGATGTTTGTGTATGCTGAGATTGAAGAGACGTGCAAGACTGAATTAAATAGGCTTTTAGTTAAATAAAGTGTTTATGAAAACAAATGAGAAGTTATGAGACCAAACTTCCTCATGGCTAATATAGAAAATAAGGTGATAAACAAAAAATATGTTTTACTGGAAAAGCAAATCAACATAAAATTCTATTAGAAGATATTTTAATTGTGCATGTATTTATTTTGGTCTTGACTGAGCAAGGGCATTTGATGGCAAGAAAAGAACCCTGCTCTTCTCTCCAGTACTGTGCCTTACAATTTAGAAGTTAGAATCCTCTTTTTCTTTCTTATAGTATTCCCCACATTTTATAAAGCAGCAGATATTTTGATTTTGGCCTCACTTACTAACTCCTAATAAAACTTTGAAATAACTCAGCTCTAGACCTCAGTTTGAAATCTGATGTTTAATTCAGACTCAGCAAGGAAGTTTGTAATAGCTAAAGGTTTGTGGACAATTTCAAGAACATTATGGGATGGAGCTCTGGCAGAGTCTGCTTGGCTTTTCTTTGACATCATCTGCAGAGAAACCTTCAGCGAATGAGCATGACATGTTTTGTTGAAAAGAGTAACAGAGAAATAGCTTCAAGGGTCAGCCCAATGCCTGATCCTGCCATCTTGCAAAATGGCTATGTAGACCACACTGTACTGCATAGTATTATTGTAACTCTTCATTTCTGGAAGCCAGCATGGAATTGGAAAGCTACTGCACCATTACTATATAAATAAAATCTAATAGATGGGCTTCACCAATCATTTCTGGCAAGAAAAGCTACATGAAACCTAATGTATCTTCTGCTTTCATTTAGAGAATTGTAGCTTTTGTTTCCCTTGTAAAACTACATATTTTGCCAAAAGTCAAGTTGCAATGGATATTTAATAGGAGCCTGACCTGCTAGAAATGGTTATTATATATTGTCAAGGCAGAAATAAACCCTGGCAATACCAGCATAGAGCCTGATTCAGTTCTCCTGATAGTCCAACTCATCTTTTCATTTTTACATCAGTGGGTATTTTTGCTGCATAAAACCCCTCATAATATAATCAAATATTATAATGCAGACCCCATTACAAAACAGTAACATTCACACTGACTTCTCTGAGCTGTAGGCAATTTTTCCATTAGCAAATTAAACTTGGAGCTGTGTGAAACTTGCATTGTTCACGTATTTGTGTGAGAGAAGTGATAATTTCATTACTACTGTATTCAAAATTCGATTCAAGGTGGAATGACATTTTCCTTTCTTCAGAACTGTCATATTTTATAGGGTATGACTCAAAGCAGAAATGATTGTGTTCTTTCTGTCATCTTGTTAAATCTTAGGGTTTCCAGAGTATTTGAAGATTTTGTAAAGAGAAGGTATTTTTCTCATAGGTCATACTGTGAATATAAAAACTTAATGACAGAAAATAACATATTTTAGAAAGATCCCTTTGAATAGCACGGGTGATTGTGTTAGTTCAGTGGAGCTACAAACGTAACCTTTTAAGGACAAATTTTCTGTTGTTGTGTTTTCTCCCACCAGCCCAAAACAATTTGTCCATTAAGTTATCTTTCTCTGTTTGTAAAAGGAAGAGGACATGGCTTGAAGGTCACAGCCACAAGAATCCAAAATCATAAGAATGGTACACTTCAGGAATCAGCTACCCAGAGATGAATCAGCAGATCTAGCCAGTTTACCTCCTCTCTTCAACACTGACAGCTGATCTGCATTTTACTGTTGAGTTGAAACATAATCTGACTAGAATATTTAAGAGAAGCTGAAATAAATTCAGTTCAGGTCCTCTTGAGAAAGGAAAGCTTAATAAGCTATTCTAGTAAATGCATTTCTGCTTTTCAAACTTTTGATTACATGGTCAGCTGGCTGGTTTTACCTCACTCTACCTAATGACATCTTTGATACTGAAGCAGAACATGCTGTAGAAAAATCTCTGAGCAGATGTAGAAATCACTGGAAATAGTTCTTGAACCCTATTCCTGTGAGTTTTTATCAATTATAAATGGCCACTGACATAAAACCTCCATAATTTTGATAATGAGCTGGCACTGAATGACATCATTTTAGAAAATTCTTATTTTCTTTCCCATATTTATATAATAAAATAAATTTATTTTGTAGAATTGATGTCTTTATATAAAAATTTGTCCATGATAAAGTAAATCAACATTTTCAATGTTACCAGAATGCTGCATAGATTAATGGATTACTGCCTGCAAGGTAGTGGGGACTCAGGATAACACATGGGGAGAGGAAAAACTTGTTCCTCCATTTTGTCTCACTATAACTAGTATCTTGCTGCATAGGCCATTACCTTGTCATTGATTTACTCACTGAATTTCCTTGAATATTCTACTCTAGGAACTGAATGAGAAAAATGTTTAAATGCAGAATGCTTTTTCTGCATGAGTAAAATTTTGCAGGATATTTTTGGCTTTTAATCATGGGAGAGTTAACAATCAGTGGAGTCAGATTGTAACACCTCTTTCCAATGGATGAAAAAAACAGAAGGAAAGAGCAGAATGAGCCACTGAAACTGGGATTTGACTAAATGGAGTTTTGTGTGTTTATTCTAGGCTAAAAACATTTTGATCCTAGCTGTAGCTTCTGTATTGGATTTTGTTTCTCTGCTTGCTTGCTTGTTTGTTTGTTCAGAAGTTTCTTTTCTTTCTGCTACCAAAAAAAAAACCCCAAACCAAAACATCCTAAGGGGAGGAAGGCAGCTAGTGAAGAAGTCTAAAGTGTCTGTGTCAGAAGGCTGTTTCTTCTGATTCAGCAGTTCAGAATGAGGGTCACAAAAACTAAGGTGCCCACAGAGGAATAGCAGTTGCAGCATTTTCTATCTGGAGTATCTGTAATCACGGACACAGGAATGCTGATTCAAGAAGTTTGCAAAGAAAGACACTGATGTCGATAAGAGCTGGAACAAAATGGTTTTGTTTGTGCTAAATAACTGAAATTACAACCAAATAAAGATTTGAAGAAAACCTACAGAAAGATCAATGTTTGTATCTCAGTATTTTGCAGACAACAAATACAGTATTTGTTGAAGCTTTCCTTATCTTACTAAAAAAAAAAAGCAGCAATTTTATTTGTGAGTAGATTGTACTTTGATGATCTAGATCATTGGGGAACAAGGAAAAACTGCTTTTTATCTGTTACAGCAGGAATATGTAACAAAAATGGGATTTTCTAGTTTTGGAGGCACGAGTCACCTGGTGGGAATGAGGTAACAATATCAAGACAAGAAAAGATTAAAACAGATGTTTGTGTATGCTGAGATTGAAGAGACGTGCAAGACTGAATTAAATAGGCTTTTAGTTAAATAAAGTGTTTATGAAAACAAATGAGAAGTTATGAGACCAAACTTCCTCATGGCTAATATAGAAAATAAGGTGATAAACAAAAAATATGTTTTACTGGAAAAGCAAATCAACATAAAATTCTATTAGAAGATATTTTAATTGTGCATGTATTTATTTTGGTCTTGACTGAGCAAGGGCATTTGATGGCAAGAAAAGAACCCTGCTCTTCTCTCCAGTACTGTGCCTTACAATTTCTGAAGTTAAAATCCTCTTTTTCTTTCTTATAGTATTCCCCACATTTTATAAAGCAGCAGATATTTTGATTTTGGCCTCACTTACTAACTCCTAATAAAACTTTGAAATAACTCAGCTCTAGACCTCAGTTTGAAATCTGATGTTTAATTCAGACTCAGCAAGGAAGTTTGTAATAGCTAAAGGTTTGTGGACAATTTCAAGAACATTATGGGATGGAGCTCTGGCAGAGTCTGCTTGGCTTTTCTTTGACATCATCTGCAGAGAAACCTTCAGCGAATGAGCATGACATGTTTTGTTGAAAAGAGTAACAGAGAAATATCTTCAAGGGTCAGCCCAATGCCTGATCCTGCCATCATGCAAAATGGCTATGTAGACCACACTGTACTGCATAGTATTATTGTAACTCTTCATTTCTGGGAGCCAGCATGGAATTGGAAAGCTACTGCACCATTACTATATAAATAAAATCTAATAGATGGGCTTCACCAATCATTTCTGGCAAGAAAAGCTACATGAAACCTAATGTATCTTCTGCTTTCATTTAGAGAATTGTAGCTTTTGTTTCCCTTGTAAAACTACATATTTTGCCAAAAGTCAAGTTGCAATGGATATTTAATAGGAGCCTGACCTGCTAGAAATGGTTATTATATATTGTCAAGGCAGAAATAAACCCTGGCAATACCAGCATAGAGCCTGATTCAGTTCTCCTGATAGTCCAACTCATCTTTTTCATTTTTACATCAGTGGGTATTTTTGCTGCATAAAACCCCTCATAATATAATCAAATATTATAATGCAGACCCCATTACAAAACAGTAACATTCACACTGACTTCTCTGAGCTGTAGGCAATTTTTCCATTAGCAAATTAAACTTGGAGCTGTGTGAAACTTGCATTGTTCACGTATTTGTGTGAGAGAAGTGATAATTTCATTACTACTGTATTCAAAATTCGATTCAAGGTGGAATGACATTTTCCTTTCTTCAGAACTGTCATATTTTATAGGGTATGACTCAAAGCAGAAATGATTGTGTTCTTTCTGTCATCTTGTTAAATCTTAGGGTTTCCAGAGTATTTGAAGATTTTGTAAAGAGAAGGTATTTTTCTCATAGGTCATACTGTGAATATAAAAACTTAATGACAGAAAATAACATATTTTAGAAAGATCCCTTTGAATAGCACAGGTGATTGTGTTAGTTCAGTGGAGCTACAAACGTAACCTTTTTAAGGACAAATTTTCTGTTGTTGTGTTTTTCTCCCACCAGCCCAAAACAATTTGTCCATTAAGTTATCTTTCTCTGTTTGTAAAAGGAAGAGGACATGGCTTGAAGGTCACAGCCACAAGAATCCAAAATCATAAGAATGGTACACTTCAGGAATCAGCTACCCAGAGATGAATCAGCAGATCTAGCCAGTTTACCTCCTCCCTTCAACACTGACAGCTGATCTGCATTTTACTGTTGAGTTGAAACATAATCTGACTAGAATATTTAAGAGAAGCTGAAATAAATTCAGTTCAGGTCCTCTTGAGAAAGGAAAGCTTAATAAGCTATTCTAGTAAATGCATTTCTGCTTTTCAAACTTTTGATTACATGGTCAGCTGGCTGGTTTTACCTCACTCTACCTAATGACATCTTTGATACTGAAGCAGAACATGCTGTAGAAAAATCTCTGAGCAGATGTAGAAATCACTGGAAATAGTTCTTGAACCCTATTCCTGTGAGTTTTTATCAATTATAAATGGCCACTGACATAAAACCTCCATAATTTTGATAATTATCTTGAACTTCTGAGGTGTATTCCTCACTAGAGGGAAGCTTAGAAATAAGAAAAATATGAAAGTTTAAATAATATCTTAACAATAACAACAACAACAATTTTTTTTCTTGCATTCTAGAGCAGTTACATAACCATGTTTTGGGATGTATTTTTTGTGGTACTGGTGGTGGTGGTGATGGGTGTGATGGTTGATGGTTCTGGGGGGTTGTTTTTTTTTCAGGTGCCTTATACAGGAAAAATTCTTCAGTTAAAATTATCATGGCAAAAATATCACCACAGATATGTCAGAACATACAGGTAGTCTAATACTGTGCAGCATTAAAGCCTGTTATTTAAAATTTTTATTAATTTTCTTTCTTTCTTTCTTTCTTTCTTTCTTTCTTTCTTTCTTTCTTTCTTTCTTTCTTTCTTTCTTTCTTTCTTTCTTTCTTTCTTTCTTTCTTTCTTTCTTTCTTTCTTTCTTTC
Organism: Emberiza elegans; assembly: GCA_024865655.1. Classification (NCBI taxonomy): domain Eukaryota; kingdom Metazoa; phylum Chordata; class Aves; order Passeriformes; family Fringillidae; genus Emberiza; species Emberiza elegans. Next base: position 57,417,419 of record JALJVW010003023.1, on the reverse strand, counting down.
TTTCTTTCTTTCTTTCTTTCCCTTTCTTTTCCTCTCTTTTATTTGCTTTTTTCTTCTCTTTTCTCTCTTTTCTTTTTTCTTTTTTTTTCTTTTTTTTTTTTTTTCTCTGAAATAAAAAATAGGCAGCCTAGAAAGAAAGAAGAGGCAATTTGAAAAGTTGACAGATGGTAAAACATTGTGTCAGCAAATTTGAAGAATTGCTGATGTGGAGAAAGTTGCAAATGCTCTAACTAAACTTGGGCCATTGCATCATAGACAATCAAACAGTTTAACAATATTGATGGCCAAGAAAGCTGAAAACATAGAGTTATGTCTGAGGAAAAATGATATTCCAGACTGTAGTAGACAGATTTTGGAAATATGTTCTCCTTTAAGGTATGTTTGTCAGGATGTATTCCCTGTAATTGTATTAAAGATCTCACAAATGCAAGAAATTGTAATTTCTCGAGGTTAGAAGTGAATTCAAGTGTCTCTTTGGAGTATTCCTCCAGCTCTTCCATGGCCATGAGTTGAAAGATGAACCACATTTCACAGTGATTAGAGTCAGGACATTTATCATTTTCTCAGCGGTTTCCTGAGACTCCAAACACAGCCACACCCTGTGCTTTGATCTGTCTTTCTCTTGCCCCAGTGACCAAGGAACAGCAACGTCCTACAGACCTCTAAGGTCCTCCTGCACACTTGTCTGTGCTTCTGTTCAGAAGCCAGGAACTATTTAACTAGCATGATTAGGACTATGAAATTATTTTTAGGTCAAATTCTTCCCTTTACATGATTCTGGTGGCACTTCCTTACCATGAGCAGTAATTGCAGCATTTCCAGCCTCAGCTGTTTCAGAACCATGAGAACCCTTACATCCTGCAAATTACACTACAAATGGCAAGATTTTTCTGTTAGTAGGGATTTTTTGTTATTGTTTTTGTTGATTTTTATGGGGTTTTGTTTGGTTTCTTTTTAGAACTTGAACAAAAGACCTTATATATTGCAGAATATTTCTATTAAGTAGGATTCTGTTTTCATTTCCCATCTGGGTTTCTTTGAGCCTTATATATTCTGTGGGGTCTTGTTTTGTTGTTGCAAGGGGCTTTTTTTGTTCTTTTGTCACACTTCCCAAGACTTAAAGCTTTGATTTTATGTATTTATTTATTTTTAATGAAAACAGAGATTCTAATGTTACTAAATGAGCACTGGAGCTAGGGTTTTAAATATCCTGAGACTCATGATAAAATCACCGTAGTTGGCAACACTGCTTGAATTTGGCACAAGATCCTAAAGCTTTGAAGGAAAAAGTGTGACTCATCAAACTTGCCTGGAGAGTTAAGGGAGCTGGGGGCAAGGGCTAATGGGGGTATCTTTCCATTTCAGTACTTCAGAAAAAAACCTACAAGATACAGTCCAGTAATTGTGCCAAGGAAAAAATCTGCTTGCTATACAGAGAATAACAATTTCTAATTATGTAACAAAATGAGGGGAATGTAGAATGGCAGAGGGTTTTAAAAAAGTACAGGGATAAACATTTCCAATTTTACAGAAATATTTTAGCCAAGAGTTAGTAGTTCATAGGCCGGAAAAGTACCTCATCTTTATGTGATATAAAACATAAAATTCTAAACACTCTTTACACATTTGAAATGTTCTTCTTTAATGATCTTTCCTTTCCAGATGAAGTGAAATATAGAATTTTATATTATGTTTTCTCAGGGGAATTGTATATATATTTGTCATAGTTTTGATCTGCCACCAGAAGCTAGTCTTAATTTACTGAATTATACATGACAAAGCATTAGATTAAATACATTTACATGTGTTAAGTCACAAAAATCACATCAGTTACTTGTTTCTTTACCTTTCTGTTGGTGCTGTGGTCTTTTGTTAATATGCAAGGCTACCTTCCTAAGCGAAACAAGCAAAACTACACAAGGTAAAAATGGACAGAGACCTTTCATGAAAGTGGTTTTATTCATTCTCAGTTCTTGAATTCTTGTGACAAAGTTTTTGCTCTAGAGGATTTATTTTTTTTTTCAAAATTTCCACTGAGAAATCTTTTTCCATGCCCAGAATATACCTTTTAGTGATAAAAAATCATCATAGTCAGGTCTTTGTAAGAGCCTTCTGGCTAAGCCAAGCAAAAAGAAACCATCTCATGTTCTTCTACTCTAAGATAGATCAAGTCATCTCATTTCTGATTTTCCGTCATCATTAGACATAGATGGAGACTCTAACATAAAGTTATAGTGGTCTGAAGGTTGGTTGGCTGTTAGTTTATCATTTTTGTTGGGTTAGCTGGTGGTTTTGGGGGTTTTGGTGTTTGTGTTTTTGGGTTTTTTTCCTACTGGACTTTGTATTTCTTTTGCAAAGTACTTTGAAATATTTAAATCTGATGCCATATTGAGTGTAAAATCAGCACTCCAAGAGGAACTGTAACTTGTGGTTACCTAACTTTTTAGTTTTCAGAGTTCTCTGTATTTAAAATGTCTCCCCTTTTTCAAAGAACTTGAAGAACACACAGGAGCTTGTAGATATATTCCATTTGTTTTGTTAAGTATGTGCTTTAAAACAAGTACGTATTGGGGTTTGTAGGAGCTTGTGCAGTTTAGTTTGCTAATGAGCACCAAGTGTTACTGTTCTAGAAGTGTTACTGTGGGTCTGAAAGGGAAGATGTTGACCCTGTTCCTAGCTCAGAGGACTCACCAAAGAGTTTTAAGGATCCCCCTCTCCAGGACAGTTACTTGGCATAGGTCAGTGGTCTGGGGGTTGTGATTTGCTGCCTGTCTAGCTGTAGGCAGCCTCTTTGCTGGGTTTTTACCATCCCACCCTTTGTAGGAGCATAGCATAGCTCCTCCATGGACAGCAAGCAGTTTTTATTACAGTTCAGGGGAAGAGAAGCTCTTTCTCTGGAAGGGTAAGTACTGAGAGCTCTTGGTTAGGAAGTACTTGCCCCTAACATCCTGGTTTTTTGTGTGCCATGTGTTTACTCCATGCTGTGGGCTAATGACCTGCAAAATGTCAAGCTAAATAACTGCATTTTTTAGTTGGCATTGCATAGAGCACATTTGAACATGGAGGAAACAAACTGTTTTTTTTTTGTAATTAAAAAATGCTCAATCAATTTAATATGCATAAAGTTTATGGGGCATTTTCTTACAGGCTGGGAAGTTGTATGTACCCAAATTTCAGTCCATTGTGAATTTTGTCTTTGGTTTTCAAGCCTAGAAAAGTCTCAGCCAGTGGAAGTGCTGATAGTCCTCTTATCACAGACTCTGTAGAAGGTGCCACTGTAATAATCCCTGCTTCTATAGTCATAGTCAACTTTTTTATACCCTATAGAAGTGGTAAATAATATTGGGACAAAATGAGTTAGGATACTTAGGATTCACTGTAGCAAAGAGAATCAGAACAACAAAAGCACTCTCACTGATGAAATTGGAAATGTTTTTTTTTAATTAACACTTCTAATTAGAATTTAACATCTCACTAGCTTCGTATGGGATTTTTCGCTTCCTTAACCTCACGGAAACCTATCTATTGGCTCTAAATAGGCAGTCACTTACCATGCACCACTTGAGGATTTCAATTAATCCCAAATCCTCTAACTTTGGTATGTGAACTTGCATTTTTCTCTGCATGCTATTCCCTCCTGTTTCAATTTTCTTACTAAGAACCTTCTCAACAGTATTTTTCTTCTCCAATTCTGTGCCTCTCTGTTTACCTGTCTATTTAAAAACTAGTCTTTTGATTTGAAAATGATGGGACAATGCCATATATGTGTAGGCACTGGTCAGGACTGCTTAATTTAGCTCTGGAAAGACAAGCAGCTAGAGAAACTTTGCAGAAGCAGAAGAAACTAGCCTCCATCAATTGGAAGTGGAAAAAAAAATTAGGTGTCTTGAAGTTTTTTGGCCAAATTAATACAAAGACACATTTTTAAAAGTACAAATGTATATTTTTAATTGCATTTCTTCTTATCTGAGTATTTTTCTACAGCCATCTTTGGCTCTGATGAAACTTACTCTTCAACCACTAGCTGGGTTTTGGATTTGTCATGTATAATCTCAGTTTACTTGAAGTCTTACTGTGAAAGAATCTAATTTCTGTCATTTGAAATAGAATTTATTCTGCAAAAGAAAAAAACAAAGTTAATAAACCAATAGAAAATAAAGGAAAAGTAAAATATTTTCAGTTAGAATGGAATTAATTGATTTCCTGTTGTCCAACCATGACCATTTTAAAGAAATTACAAATTTCTCATTCTGGAGATGAGATAAATTATAAATTTCCCTGAAGCAGTGGGGAAGGAAACAAACCCCAAAAAACCAACCAAAACTCATGGTTTCCTTGTATTACTAATTTACCTTCCTAAAGTGTTGAGTACTCAAGTGCCTCACGGACTGATCACTAGTCAGTCCTCTTTCTGTATTAGGTACTTTTGAAGTGAGTTTACTTTGAAGGCAAACAAATAAAAATGCTTGTGTACCAAGGGTTCTCTATGACTCATTATTCACAAATATCCTGGAGTTTGTCTTAGAATTTGCTCTTTTGTTAAAAATGCAACCACAGTGGCACTTAATAGCACCATTGCTAGACTAACACCTAAGGTCCTTTTTGAAGTAACATATTTCAGAAAATACACCCTGTGTTATGGATTTTCTGTTTTGTTGTCAGTTGAAAAACTCAATCACCCCTCCAAGTAAACCAAAAGTCCTCTAATTATAAGCATATGAACTTCCAGCTTCAAAATTCTCCATAAAAATAGTTACAGGATGTCATAGAAACCTTTTTCTAGGTATCTTATAATATATCCTGAAAATTCAAGAGGGAAAATTAACTACAGGTAACTGTTCATAAAACACCGATGTAAATAGATAATGAGAATGTGATTACAACTGAAATTTCATCCTATGAAAAATAGTAACCTCAGTCTGCTTGCATCTATTATAGCCAGAAAAAAACACACAGAAATACATCTCAAATGCTTATTCTTAGATAATGAAGAAAATCAAAAGGTGAGGTTTTATTCTGCTCCTGTTAAATTGCTTACAAGTGTCACATTAGCCTGGAGATTGTGGGCATCCCAGTCTTTATCCTTATCTTACAAAAAGATCTTCATCTGGAGTTATTTATCTGCTTAAATATATCTAGAAATACATCTTCATCTTTCCACTGAAAGTGGAAAGCCACTTCCCTGAGTCTAGATCACCATTGGCCACTACACCTAAAGATTTACAAGAGATACACAAGCTTTCCACAAAATGCCATATTAGCCTTCCATTTTCTTGTGTCTCTTATGTTTTTCATGTACAAAATACTCCCCAACTAGGGCAACATCCATGTTCTTGTCACGAGAAAGAAAAGTCATAGGATGATGTAACTTACTTGTACCTTCCAATGCATTGTTTTGCCTTGCACTGGAGGTTGAGTTTGAAAAGTGAATTATTTTTCCATGTAGGCACATTTAGGCAGGCTGATCACAAGAAATGTTGCACTAAATTGTCTTCCATGTTCAAAAGGACCACACAGAATTATGTGGAAAGGTGCTAACACAGTGATGTGACAGATGTTACACAGCCCTTTCCCTCTGAGAGAGATGGATGACAGCTAGAGTATCATTTATTTGAATCTCCATGCAGTGCTAATTAGGCAACAAGGACAGACAACTGAGACACAAAGTGAATGCTAGAAGACATTCATCAACAGTGCCACAAAGATTTCTCATTTGTCTTTGCTATGCAAAGATATCCATTGCACCATGGAGTGTGGGCAGTCCATGTTTGCACATAATCATACCAAAGCCAAAACCAAAGAATCCAGTGGTCCAGATTAACACAATGTGGTGAAGGGAGAGAGAACACTGTGTCTAGAACAACATGACTGATCTCTCATTGTACCTTCTTAATGCATATGAAGAATGTCTCATTCCATCTTTAACTTACAGGACATTTCCGCAGGCTGGCAGAAAGCCGCTATGGATCCAGCCATTTTCAAAAGTGGTCATAGAAAGGCACAAGTTAAAGCTAGACTGAATATTGACAAACTAGCATAACCATGAACAGAATATGATGTATTGATAAAGGATTAAGTCTGCTTCTCATTTTCCATCCAGAGGAAGCAACAGGATCATCCTGAGGATGATATAGACCATAATAAAGTCTGGTTATGGAGTGATACAACTTTGTCAGGATTGTATGGGGTTTTCAACCAACCTTCCATCATTATAAGCTTAGCATCTTCAAGATTTGACACATCTCTAAATATACAGAAAAGGTGAGACGTGAGGATGTTGCACAGTTCTAGTACTATGTAGAAGACATTTTTCTATCTAGAGTGTGTGAATATCTGGGTCTTGGGTACAGATGCTGCCTATTCTAAATAGATGGCTGGGATGCTCACTTCTGAATTTTCAAAAAGTGGTGTTCAAATTACATCAGCAAGCACACACTGATGCAGTTTGATCTGATGTAATATGACTGCCTCTATTTCAGCTTTCTGTATAGCACTTAGAGTTCCTGAGGTCAGAGAAAAACCCTTCAGTGAGCTTCGTTTCAACAGTATGCCTGTTCCCCTTGCTGTCTTTTAATAAAATTATTTTGGTGGGAGATAATCCAAACAGGTAGGTGCACCACATTTAACACTTTTTCTGTTCACCTTGGATTCTCACAACTGAAATGAAATATTAAAAGTCTCTTTCTGACAAGTCATAGGCATCCTAACACAAAACTCTTCTCTCATCAGAAGAGATGATACTGGAAGTGCTGGCTTTGTTTCCCCCCAGTGTTTCACACAATGAAACTCCTGTTTAATGCATGTTAATGGTATTTTCACAGTCCTGGGTATTTTCCAGCTAGCTATCACCAGGGTGGGTGTACCACTCAGAGATAACTACTCAGAGATTAATAGGTAGAGTCTATTAAAGAAAGAAAGCCTTTAGCAAAGGCATGCTGGAGTCAGAATGAACATATTAGTCTGGGAAAGCCAACGTGCAAGGAGATCAGAAAGCACCTCCTTCTTCTCTCACCTTTTTCCATCTCCACTCAAAAATCATTAACCCATTTCCTACAATGCTAAAAAAGCAAAAGGTAAAGAAAATAGGTCCAGTAATACTTTCATAATGATCAAATTCTACACAAAACATTCTCTCATTCCTCCTCTTTCTTATTAGTTCTAGTCAGTATCCTTGTTTGCTTCCTGCTCCTCTCATGGATACACAGGCCCTCTTATCGTCCCATTCTTTCCATTTTGCTTACTTGCAAGGAAGAATAATTTACAGCTTCTTGTTGAGATCCTGTTTTAACTTATACTCAAGCTCTTCTAGATGTTGCCAGTGTCCCTGAGAAAGCCATCAGCAAAGTAATAAATGCATTTGGCTTATAAAAATCATCTCCATGTAAGCCTGTGTTGTCTACATCTCTTTTGGCAGAACGTATTTGCACTCCATGGGAAGACTGGGCCTGACTCTGTGCACCTGAAGAGCAATATTTGCACATTCATAAAAATAGCTATATGAGGAATGAGAGGTGAGGGATGGGCACTGCAAGCCTGACTCGTCTCATATGCAGAGACTAGCCGTACCACCACCTTTCTTGATTCATAGGAGGATGCCTGTGCTGTTTACTAGGGCAGCATTTCAGGGCAAATTCAGCCCTGCTGTGAATGGGCACAGCTCCACTGGCTTTGTACAAAGGCTGCCTTCCTGAGAGCAGAACAGGGAAAGCTCTTTGAACAGTGCCAATAATTGCTCCTCTTTTTTTTTTTTTTTATTTTATTCATTTTTAAAAGACAGTGGAAGATCAGAGGCAGCAGCTACAATCCACTGTCTACAAATAGCATTAGTAAGAACACAAATGAAAGGCTTTGTGCCACAGTTATATAGCACATCTAACACAAATAGCTAGGCAGTGAGTGGTTGTTGATTAGCTATGAAAGAGTGTAAAGAGCACAGGCAAAAGCTCTTCTATATGTCTGCAGTGCTGGGGAAGTAGATGCCATTCCTGATGAGGGGCCACTGGAGGGATGGGATGCAACTATAAACAATGTTTCAAAAGAAACAGCAGAGGTTTTAAGTAAAAAATTTTCCATTGCTATTTTTGGAAGGGCTTCAGGCTGTGTCTTATGCAGGACCTGTGTGAGAAAGGCATGCTCTAGTTTAGTGAGAAGAAAGCTAGAGAAACTACTAGTGGGAAGTAGGTGGAAATTCTTATCATGTGTCATCCATATTCAGCAACTTTGACCCAACATATAAATTGTGTAATGCATGTAGGGCAAATCCAACCACACTGCTAGTGTAGCCCGCCAATCTATTGACAGCAGCTGCATTGAACTTTTCAAAAATGCTTTAATATTTGACCTTAAAATAGCCAATCATTCTTCTTTTGCAAAAAAGACAATAAACCTAAAATGTTTCCCCTTACAACATTGCAAATGTGATTGTTTTCAGAAATAAACAAACGCTTCACAAAGTTCTTTCATGCATAAATCTGGATCTTAAAAAAATTGGCATTACCCTGAAAAATTATACCTGGTTTTATACTTTTTTTATGTCAGCCAGCGTGTTACTTTGTGTAGACCTTACACATTAAAATCAACCTTACAATGAACTTTATATGGGCGTGTGTTTTTATCAAATATTATAACCTCTAAAGGTTTATTAAGTCAGTGAATACATGCAACACCTTTTCATTTTTATTTGTTAATCTTTTTTTTTCATGTTTATCTTTTCTGCATGAAGCTATTCCTCAATCTGTCCCAGAAAAGTGGACCTAGAATCTGGAATCTCTCATGATCTTTGACACTCTAGTTTGTTGGAGTTCGGAACTCTGGGGGAAACCTTGCTACAGCCCTTTTTAGCAGGTGATTTACTGTCCTGCAGTTTTCTCAAAGGCTTTGCTAAAACATACAAGGTAAAGCATTGTTTATCACGAACAGTGATGCATAATAGCAGGAGCTGACCAAGTTGTAATTATGTCACCAAAAAATCTGTCAAATTTATCAGACCATTAGTGAGGGGACACATTTGTCTGCTGTGTGTATTCATCTGCCACTGAAGTCATATTTATAGGATTGCTTTTTAAAGGGAACATAAAGAACGTCCGGGAAACCTGCACTCAGATGAAAAACTGCATGATTGCTTTCATTGTTGCCAGCTTCCAAACAGTGGACATCACAGATTTTCATTCAAAAGCAGCCAGGAGCTCTTTACAACTTTGCTCACAGCTAAGTCAAGGTTTAAAGGAAGATTTGATGGTGGGATAAGTCAAGGCAAAGTCTTCCTTTTGGGAATGAATGATCCAGTCTCTTAGGTAGTACAGCTCTGCAATCACACTTTATATGTGTGAACCTGATCACTTACAAAAATTTCTTTGCTCCAGTCTCTCCCAAAGGATTATTTCTTTGTGTACTTGAAAAGCAATAAGTGCATGTTTACATTGCATATAAGGTGTAAGAAGCCTCAACCCCAGGTCTAGCTTAAGTTAATGGGGAAAAATAAACTATTAGCTGGAATAACATCAAGCAGTACCTAATACATGAGAAAGGAAAAGACCCATCACATGCTGCTTCTGCAGGAAAAAAGATAAGCACCATCTTAAAAAGCTATAAATTCTTCCAATTGAGTTATGCTGAGCCACGGAGAACACAGAGCCATCAGAACTTAAGTTTTTCTGTCCTGGAACATTTTTTATAATAATTATATATAATGCAATACATTGGAGATATAATGATACATTTTGATGCCAGACCATGCTGAGCCTCTCTCTTCCTTGCTCTTTTTGTCTGCTGCTACTTCCTGACTTGTTCATCACATACTCACAGTCCTTTTTCTTGCAGGTTTCGACATTCAGCAGTAACTGGGCATGTTGACTCTGCTCTATGCCTCCTGCTTGCCTTGAAACACCTCATGCTATCTTGCCCTTGCCATAGGTCAGCTCCACAGCTGTAGCAAGGTATCCTGTGTTCACGTAACACTTGCATTTTTTATCTCTTTTCCACTGCAGATAGTTGTATTATAAATACACAAATACCAATGAAGTTAGGGTTTTTTTCATCAGGGCAGAAGATTGGTTAGGTTGTGCTTCTTTTGTTATATTTTATGCCATGCTGAGCTACATGGTCCTGTGGGAAAATTAAATTATGTATATACTATTGGTAGGTGTGCTAAACTTCTTCAAAATGCTTTGGATGTGCTCCCCTTCATTCTCTCTCCCCCTGGATGTTATTATTTTGCATTCAACAAGGGCCTATGCAGGTTGCCTTTACATCTCAAATTCTCTCCAGCTGAAGGTGCTGGAATGTCAGACACTCACTTCCAGCAGGACTTTCCATTTCTCACTATTTTTAGGCTACAGAAAAATATAACAACTTTTTATAGCAGTGAGCTTGTAGATAATCAGAAAATATATTACAGAATATTCTTGCTCTCAGGAAAGAAATAAATAAACAGTGACAAAAGTGACCTTGAGTTCCTATGAGGAACTGAGCATACTATAAGTAAGAAAAATATGTATAAAGGAATTTGACTGGATTAGGATATGCTACACTTAAGAGCTTGAATGAACACATGCATCAATCTCTTCAGTGCTGTTTGAAAGTGTTGTAAGTGATAATAGCAATATTTTATTTTCTTCTTTAATATAAATCATGTAAGTGCACACTTACTTTTGTGAACACTATTAAGAAAAGTTCTGTATCAAACCCTTAGCAGCTCAGAGTTGGAAGCAACAGATCTCAATTCCTGTGAAATAAGCAAGTCTAGAAAACACATGAAAGTATTAAGAAAAAAGAATATGTATTCTTGAATACTTCCAAATTTAGATGAGTAAACTCAAGTTCCATAGTACATGCCATGCTCATTGTTTTAGAAGATTTGCTGATTGTGTGGGTGAGACCAATTTAGTCTAACTGCCAGACAAAGCTGATGTTGAATTTTGACCTTCTGACTCTACAGCCAGCGAGGTATCAATTGCATTATTTTCTGTTTCATTAAGCAGTACCTGTTGTGCAATTTTTTGCTCCTCTTTGTAAAGATTTTTTCCCTCTTCCTTGTGAAACTTCAAGAAAAAACAGAAGTAAATTCTTATGCGTCATATTTGGAATCTGTCCAGAGTGTTCAGAGAAGGGTTTATGACTAAGTTGTGTTACTCTAACTAAAATCAACAGGGCAAATTTATCAAGGTATTATGCTTGTTCAAGAATGAAAAATTTTCTGTATGCATCAAATCCATCTCAGCTTGAGATAGAACAGGGAAAAACTTCAGAAAGATTTACAGAATCACAGAATCACAGAACAGCCTGAGTTAGAAGGGAGGCACAAAGATCATTGAGTCTCAATCTTAGCCATGAATAGGACATCCCCAAGAGTCACATCGTGCATCTGGCAGCATTGTTCAAACACTTCTTGAGCTCCGTCAGGCTTGGTGCCTTGACCATTTCCCTGGGAAGCCTGTTCCAGGGCCTGACCACCCTGTGGTGAAGAACGTTTTTCTATATTCAGCATAAGCCTTCACTGACATGGCTTCAGGCCATTCCCTTGGGTCCTGACACTGGTCACCACAGAGAAGAGATCAGTCCCCTCACAAGGAAGTTGCGACTGCAGTGAGGTCTCCCCTCGGTCTCCTCCAGGCTGAACAGACCAGGCGACCTCAACCACTCCTCATATGGCTTTAGACAGAGTAAAGCCTCTGACAGGCCCTCTAAAAGAGTTTTTTCCTTTTATTTAGAGAGCCTAAAGCATCCTATTTTAGGATGTTCTCCAGGCTTTCAAAAAACATATTAATGATTTTAGGGTAAGTGATAGTGTTATAAATTGCAGCAAAAATTTCTGGAAATTAAATCCCCATTTAGAGTTAACCAATATGAAGCAGTTCAAAACTGCTACTTTTGAAAACATAGTTTGATGACCTCACACTTATAAGGATTCAAAGGAACTTCTGGGTTCTGACAGAAAATCCCAGACATCACACCCTCTGACTGAAAGCCGCAGTTACATTAGCAATTTGGCTGTAGTTGCACAATGAATGCCCACAGGAATTCCATAAATACACTGTCCATCTTCAGTTGGACACAGTGATTCACTGAGTTCTTGGCCAGATTGTTGGAAGCAGAGGCCCCTGTCATCAGTTCTGGACAGTTTATATGGAATTACAGCTCCTCCTTGGACCATTTCTCCCATTTGAAAAATTGCCATAGTGAGTTCTCCAGCCTGCCAAGTTGGCAGACTGTGTCCTTGGAGCTGGAGAAGAGCCAGAAATCTCTGCACAATTGTGAACCTCCAGTCTCAGTCAGTCATAGCTTCTATCAGCACTCTTGCTTATGTTCATGGAGGAACTTCCTGATCCTAATTTGGGCTCAGCCAAAATCCATCTTCATTTTAGGAAAATGCTGAACGGGATCCTATTAAAATATTTGGATAGACTTAAACAGTAGACCCAGTCTCTTGATAGATTTCCTGGAGAGTAAAAGAGACTTACTAATAAAATGTGCTGCAGATTTCTTTCTCGTATCTCTTCAGCATGAAGGGACATAGTCTAAATAGCAATAAAGGACTGAGAAATTAATTGCCTGCCACTATGACTCTAGTCTGTTTATTTATAATAAAGTCAATCGGTAATTTTGCTAATTTCAGCAGCTAAAAACTTTTCTGGAACTTTTGCATGCCAGCTTTTTCTAATTGTTTGGATACTACAGAGGCATGAAGAGCTATTGGAATGCCAAGTGATATACAGCCACATGTAAAAGCTCATAATAACATTTTTTCTTATCCTGAAATGCATAGGTAATTGAAAAGGTAAGGCTGGTAGAAGATTAAGAAAATGGGTGTAATGGTAGAGATTAATAATAAAAAATAGTGGGTCTATTCGAGAAACTGTGAAGTTGGAATGGCAGTTTTTCCTCCTTCTGATTTAAAAAATGCAGGGAAAGGAATTTTCTGTGGGAGTTATTTTCTCCTTTAATTCTGTGCATGCTCTTTCTCAGAGGAGGTGAGGTGTGGGCCAGTGGATACTCTGGGAGCAAACTGGTGCACACTTACTCAAAATAATTGAGTCTCCACCCAATTCAGCAGCCAAAGTTCTGTACATTCCAGTGAAATTCAGGCTGCATTACAGAGTTAGGAGCAGCAGCAATTGCAAATCAGTCAGCAGCCAGAATGCTGCAGCCAGCAAGTTATTTAACAAAACCAGACAAACAAAAAGACAAAGATTACTAGTATTAGGTTATGTAATTAGAGGCTCATTTCAACAAAGACAGAGGGTCCTATGAGATACAGGGGTCCCAAGAGCCCCAAGTATCCTGGCCAAAGGAAGAAACATAAGTCCCTGCCTTGATCCATGACAGGGGTGATCAGAAACACAGGGAGGGTGGGATCCACCATGGTGAGCTAATGGACACTGTCCCCCCAGGTGTTAACCCCACACAGCTGCTCCCTCACTCCCCCATCAACAGGATCAAGGAGAGAATCAGAAGGGTAAAAGCTGGAACACTTGTGGGTTGAGATAAAGACAGCTTAATGAGGAAAGCAAAGGCTATGTGCACAAGCAGAGCAAAACAAGAAATTCTCTGTTTCCCATGGCAGGCAGGTGTTCAGCCATCTCCAGGAGAGCAGGGTCCCGTCGCATGTAAAGGTTCCTTGGGAATGCAAACGCTATGACTCCAAATGTTCTCCCCTTCCTCCTTCTTTCCCCCACTTTATATACTGAGCATGATGTCATATGGAATATCCCTTTGGTCAGTTTGGACCAGATGTCCTGGATGTGGCTCCTCCCAAACGCCCATGTACCCCCAACATCCTTGCTAGCATGGCAGTACAGAAAGCAGAAAAGCCTTGGCCTTGTGTAAGTGTTGCTTGGCAGTAACAGAAAACATCTCTATATTATCAACCCTGTGTTCAGCCCAAACCCCAAACACAGCCCCATGCCAGCCTCTGTGAAGAAAATTAATTCTACCTTAGCCAAAAGCAGCACAGCATAGCACCTCACAGACTGGGAGGGGACTGTCACTGAGCATGGGGCTCCTTGTGGGATGCCAGGGGAGAGCAGTTGGGGATTGTACCTGACTTAGGAGGGGAAGTTTAGGTCAGGAACTAAAGATAGGGAAAGGAAAAGATAAGGGATTTGGAATTGTGGGAAAATAGAGGTAAAACAGGGTTGAAAGAGGCTGGCCTCCTGTAAACTGGGGCTGGTTTGGTAAGTATGTCTGGTAATGCCCTGTGCCTGAGCAGCACAGTTTCTCCTGTTTCCTCATTAAATTCCACTTCTATTTTCGCTGGGTGAAGGGACTCTGTTCTGTGTACATGTGAGTGTGTATGGGTGTCTGAGCATCAGTAATGGCTGTAAAACCATAAGTCATAGGGAATTGTGTGCCAGAGAAAACAAGGGGGTGTGTAGGGGTGTGTGTGTGTGAGCAGAGTGGGTGTGTCAGTGAGAAATCACCAGCAAACATCAAGCTGGCCTAGTTGCTGAGTAGTATAAGAGGATTGGGAGCCAAGTACTGGAGTGCCCACGAGTCTGGGACAGAGACTGGGGAAATCAGAGTGTCTGCATGGTCCAGAAGGTCCAGAGCTGAAGGGACTTTGGAATCAGGCATTGGCTACAGGTAAGGCTACAGTCTGGACCCAGCAGCAGAGGCACTGTTCTACATGGAGGTAACTTGGGGAGACCAAAATATCAATGGGCAAGCTACCAGCAATCTGGATGTCTATGTCTGCTACCATGGGGTCCCTTAGAGTGTGTGCTCACATAATTCTGAGTTCCAGCAGGTGCTTTTGGGTCTGTCCCTGTGGGTTCACATGCTTGAGTACCACCAAGTAGAAAAACCAATGGTCCAAGGCCAGCTTGTGGATAAAGCTTGAGTCTCAGACTATTGGAGTGATTTGCACCCTATAAATGTGTGTGCTTTCCACTAAGAGCCTGTTGTTCTGATCAGCCAGAGAGGGGACCAGGATAAGACTATCAGTGCTGTTTGCTTATGTGTGAGCACTGTGCCCTGTCTGTGCTGCTCTTTGTGCCTGGTTATGTTCATATGTGCACTGAATTATGGTGTGAGGCTCCCCATTGGGAACACCTGCTCAGCCTCTTTGCTGGACAGAGTTGGGTGCATGGGGCTATGGCAGCCTAACCTGGTCTGCACTTTCAGCAAGTCCTTACTAATGTTTAAGCAGACATTACACTGCTTGCCTTTGGACACATGATAAGAGAAAAAGCGATGAGTACCAACAAAATTATTTAAGAAAAACATTTTTAAAAGCCCCTTAAAAATTAATTTATATTCTGACAAAAGTTGTAAATGCTACAACTATAAAACCTTGTCAGGAGTACACAATCTACCTCTTAAAGAGGGAGAGGAAGTGCTCTGTTTGCTGCTAAAAGTGGCCTGCAGAGCAGAACCCAGCTACAGCCTATTTATCCACTGATTTATTCATGCATGTCCTATCCTTACGTTATTCATCCACATGGCTTTTGGCATTCCAATACACCCATGGTGCTGCCAAACACTGAGGATATTTTTCCAGGGCTAATGTCTGAAGTTAGAGCACAGGGTGTTCTGGCTAAAAACTGCCAAATTGGCACACTGGTAACTGATTAAAACTGTTACAAATACAAATGAGTATCGTTGTTATCTTGGCTGGTCCCTCTTCACTCTCAAAAAGAAGGTAGAAAACATAAAACTCTCATTTTCTTTCCAAAGCCTTCTGCTGGAGGTAAAAAACAGGAGCTGGTCCTTATGAACTGTTTTCTGTGTCATTCCATCATTGTTTAAATTCTGACTGTAACAAATTCTTCATGCCTTAATAAACTGTTCAGAGAAATATGTTTGTAACACAGTTATTACAAAACTCTCCTGAAAACTTATGCTGGAGTGAAAGAACATCAGTCTGCTGAAGGGCTGGAATTTTCTGCACAGAATAAATATCTAAATTTGGTGTCTACCTGTGGGTGACATGAGCTAGAGCACCTGCTTTGTTATAGGCAATAGAGAGGTTTTCTGAAGCTGGGTTACACCTCATGCACCTTTACTTACACCTTACATCCATTCAGCTGTGTGTGTTGTGTGTCATTGCCTGTACTTCTAAGTGGAACTATATACATGCAGCAGTCTATTTTTAGTCCTGTTTATTTTTTTACCTGATAGCACACATGCCCTAAAAATAAAAGAAACCATATTTGTTTGGTATCAGATTCTCCCACATACATTTGTCATTCAGACCCTTCAAATACTCACTAATTTCTCTGTTTCAATATCTCCTAATGAAATATACAAGCTGCTGTTATTTATGTCTGCATCTAACTGCTTTGAAGCTCCTCTTTTCTTTTTCTTAATTTTTTTTTCCTGCCCTGGCTTTACATTTACATGCAAGTTCTTAAAAAAGTAAAATCAGAAATTAAGAGCTATGACAGTCAGGCCTGAGACTGTAGTGCTCACTGGCACATCTCTCTTAACTGGTTGCAGGGACAGCAAAACTGATTTCACATTAGAGTTATGGGATTTATAGGAGCATGGTTTTGATTCACGTGCTATAATCTTCTACAATTTTCTTAATCAGGCACAGAACATATTTTTCATCAAAGAGTCTGCAATTTTTATAATGATTTATTATTTTGTAGAAACAAAAAATGAAAAATCTTTCCATATCCTTTTCAGTCTTATTCTTCTACTCTGTCCTCACATTCAGAGAGAAGTTTTAAATTTTTCCATTTCCCAATTTCTTCTGCTTATGCTAAAGTTCATAATTCTATACCATGTATCTTCTGTTACGATTTCATGACCATGATCTCCAGATTCAACTAAGTCTGTAGGTTTATTTTTCATGTTTACCATCATCTTCACCTGTCAGGTACAGTACCAATAAGAAATCTATTTGTGATGTTTGGTAGCATTAAATCCAAATAAATAACTGATTTATCAGGTTGATATTCATCTTTAGAGAAAACCATTTAATGGTTAATTTTCAAAGCGGATTTTTTCTGTGTTTGCTTGTCATTTATTATGTTATTCCAGGCTGAGATGGCCTTGTTTGGGCCAAAAGTCACACAAGTCTCCACAGTCAAGAATAAAACAATCATCCTTGACTCCTTTTCCTGTGCTTTACAAGTATTCTGATATTTGTGACGCCTGGCTTTCAAGTTACTTCCCTGCTTTATCCATACATTTTAGTGGATGCTTTTATCATTTCTCAGCTTGCTTGTTGACTTCTTGTTGTTGTTGTTTTAAAACCTCTTTACATGAGCTGACTTTGAGTACTTGTCAGGGTCATGATCTGCCTATGTCATATTTTATTTTATAACTAAGAGAGACTATTTTTTTCCCTTCTTCTGGGGCATATATTCATTATGGAATAATTCAGTTCATGACAATATTACCTTCATCATTTCTTTGACATTTCCATCTGCATTTGGGAGGCATCCAAGTGTTCATGCCAGTTGTGTTCATTGCACAAGAATTTTGGCATCAAAACCACTGATGACACTTTTTTTTAAGAAAAAAAAAGAAAAAAGCTAAAAAAACAAAACCTAGCCAGTTTGTCAGTAGGCTTCCTTCTTCTTATTTTCAGTTCTGGCTGTCAACCCATAATATCATCAAAGTAGCTAGGTCTGTTGAGGATCGAGTAGAGAGAGAAGGAAGTCAAGAAGCTTCAGAGGAATTAAAACAAAACCAAAAAAAAACAGTGGGCAAAGCTGCCCAGTCCAAAAGACTGGGTTGGAAGTTTACAGAAGAGGGAGCTAATTATATTCCTAAAAAGAAGAAAGGAGGTATGGGTCACAGTCTGGGAGATGGGGCACTTCCCTTCCCTTGCCTTTGTAATCTGAAGTCTGTGGGGACAGCACAAGAGTAGAATTGTATTCCAAGTAACTGCATTTTTAAAATATTTGTAAATGCCCTTTGCTGAGGTTTCTGACTCTAGGCACTTATGTTTGGCTGCCAACAGAGATAGCTGACTACAAGGATTATACAATATTTAAAGCTGTATTGCCAAATTCCCTTTCACCACTTTCTCTTTTCCTTCTGAAATGAAGTGTACAAAAATTACAGCTGTGTTGCCAAAATGTGCTGCAGTGATTCACAGGAAATAATACATATTTTCTGTTCAAATACCGTCCTACATCTTTTATAAGAGTATCTGGAACAATATCTCCATTTTCTTCTGTGGATGCATTGACAGACTTTCTTGCTCAGTAGCAGCTCAGCATCTTCATTGTTAAGATGGGCATTTTCTTCATGGTGTTTTGTGGTGTCCCTGATGCTCATTTGCTTTGTCCTGTGTTAGGTCACTGACACAGGAATGAGCCCTTTTGAATAAAAAAAAATGCATCATGCAGAAACTCAGTCATGGTAAAATTTTATTTGCACATCCTTATCATGCAGTAAATGTCAGTTAATCAAAGTAAAGATAGAATTTCATGGAAAATCACCAGATTCATGCATTATGATGGAAGTAATAAAATATTTTAGGATTTTGAAATTCCTGAGAGGCTGTTCATCTAAAAAAATGTAGAATATAGTGACCTGTATGTGAGCTAGGCTGCCACTGATGGAGACTCTGATCCAGCACAGTTAATCTGATTTTGCAATTGATTTATGTATTCGGTCAGTTTTATGTTGTCCTGCAAGTGTTTATTTCTTTGTTTTCAACAGAACAACATCTGTGGAAATTACTTCTTAGATGACCTTTCACATGGTAGAAGACTGGATTTAGGTGGCTTAGTGCTCTTCTAATTAGTCTGAATCTTTGTTAAGAAATGTAGGGTTCTATTTCTTAAAATTAGCAAACTTCTGTGTAGGATGTGTATTTTTTTTCTCAGTACCTCAGTATTATCCAAGATTTATCAAGAATCTTCACATTGCATTTTCTTAGAACAGCTGAATTTTTCCAACTTTTATTTCTGAAGTAATTTTTCCTATTTGTTCTGAGGTTCTAAATCAGTCTCCATTTTAAGGCTCATCCCTTTCACTTGTAAAAACATGCAAATGACACTTCTCAATTGTTTTCTGAACTGAACAGTTTTAAAGATGTTACAGCATAGTCCTTGGGCATTTCTGTAAACTTATGAATCTGAAATTCTCTTGAATCATCTTTCTAATGTGGATGTTGTTTAAAAAAAAAAAAAAAAAAGAAAAAAGGAGAAAGGGACATCTGCATGTGCCGAATTTCTAGAAGAATAAACAATCATTTGCCTTGTAGGACAGTAAAAGCAGAACTTTCAGATGCTTTCTGCATTTTTTGTCTACCTGAACCCATTTGCTTCCTGCAGACTGTTGCATCATGTTCTTATTTCAGCTCCTGAATGGCTTGGGGATCTCTTTTGGAAAAGCATTTGTATTGTATGTTTTGATGTTGTACTTGGCTTTAAACAATGTTTATTTCTGGATCCTCTCACTTTGCATACAACATACTCATGAGTCCTGTTCTTAATCGTTTACTCTTTCTTCAAAATGAAAAAAGATTGCTAGTTTTCTTAGGTTTTTCATTTACTTTTTTATGTTTTATTTTCAGAACCATCAGCAGAAGACAGTATAGAATGACCAGTGGTTTAAGATTACAAAATTTCATAGAAATATCAACTATCACATCAAAAGGTTTGTCTTCTGGAGTAAAAAGGATTGTTTTGACAGGTAACAAGTTACAGGTTCCAGTTCCCTTTACACTAAACACTTTTTGAAGCTTTTCCAATCAACATTAGTTATTACATACTGTGCTGGCCTTTTGACACAGGCAATCCACTACTCAACTAAGCTATCAAACAAATCTTCATTCTTTGAAAACCAGATAATTTTAATTTTTTTTTTTTCGCCAAAACGATATGGTATGTTAAAAGTCCTAGTGCTGCGTCCTTCCATTTTCATAGCATTATACTTTTGGTTTGGGACCTGTACTGAACATGAGTAATGCTATTCGTTTTGGAATCCAAGTATCCACATTTATTAAGTATATTTGAGTACACTGACTATATTTAGTTGAGACTTTACTAGACAGCAGATTTTTATGTATGGCAATCAATTTAAAAAAGCCTGAAGTTAAGTTATTAATGTCCCAATTACTTCTTGTAGTACTGTTAGTTGCTGATGTCAGGCTAAAGACACCTTATCCTTTGACATTTGGATTAATTTAAATAAAACATCCTGGTGCAAAATTGTCACTTAACATGACCAAATATCATTCTAATAAACTGCATCTGACCAGATCTTGGTCTAAGGCCTTGGAACAATAGACACCAAGTATATTGATATCTTTGGGCTTTCACTTTTGTTTGCATGTGTGTGCATTTTTGTTTGTGCTTATGTTTCATTCCCCTGCAGCTTTGGTTCAGTGGTTCTTCTAGTGCAAGCTGATTCCTGAGGATCTCACTGCAGCTGGAGGGAAAATTATCTTTGGGAAGAATTACTAATGGATTAGGCGAAGGGGAAAGGCAAGCACATGCCCATACTAACAAGTCGTCATCAAAGAAAAGCAGCATTGTTCTTCTGTTTAACACAGGAGGAGAGCAATTCAATCTAGTGTTGTGCAAGGCACAGAATAGGGGATATACATATCTGGGAGCACAGGTAGGAGCTGCAATAGAGAAGAGTGCAATGGAAGCAGAGGACATCTGTGGAATGGGAGGTGGTATCAAAGACAGACAACTTACTGAGCGTTCCTGGTGTCATTTCACCATTTTTTGTTCCTGGGTAACTCACATTTTGTTCAGGTATTTGGTTGAGAGCGTTATGTGTAAGACAGTATGCTTTCAAGCTGCCTGTGAATTAGTGCAATGCAGTAGAGAGGAACATATCTACGGGAAACAAAATAAAGTAGAATTCATCTTGTAATCTATACGCTAAAGGCAAAGGGAGCTACAAAGGCAACATTGTGTCACTGCTACATGTTTCAGTAGAAGGTGAGGCATTAGAAACGAATAAATATGGTGATATAAAATGAAGTGAGTATACAGGAAAAACCTATCTTCTAATGACAGAAGTGTGCTAGGGATTTCTAGAGCCCATTAGAAATAGGTATGATCCCTATATCTGAGAACAATAGCATTTACCAGTTTTTACCATTATCATGAACACACATTTGATGGCATTAAGAGGCTGCAGAACACAGAATAGTGTTTGTCTAATGTAAAAGATGCTTCTGATCTCCATTTGATGCAACTGTATACACACAGAGAAGCCACAGACACTTGAGAAGCATAGGCTGGCAAAAAAAATATTGGAGTTTTGTACATATAAGAAAATCTCAGAAATCTTTAGCTAGAAACCCTTTCTTCCCAGGAAAAAATTAACAGACTGACTCAATGTCAGGCTACCACATATTACAAAGTCTATAGAGCTGTTTTGTGTCTCCTGGTATGAGTTCCAGAAAAAAGTCCATATCCATTTGAGCAAAAAATGGCCTGCTGATGTGTTGAAAATACAAAGGTTTGGTGTTGAAAATACAAATTGTTCTTGTGCATATCAATAGTAGCACATTAAAAGCAGTTAAGCATTATTTGAAATTGATGAACTTCATCATGCACTGCAGACAGATGCATTTACGCACGTGAGATTTCTAGGTGCCTCCACCTTGTGCCCAGTGATAAATGTGCTTAACTGAAACTGAAGGATGAGGCACACACAGGGATTTTAACCACAATGCTGAAGTCAAAAAACAATTGTTTTTGCAGTCCTGAGCTCATGAAATAATCTGAAAGATCAAGAGAAATATTAAATATTATTTTAACACTAAAGCAATTCATATTCCCCAGAAAGTCAACTTAACCATATACAAGAGCCTGACTAGAAGTGATGAAATATGGAGCAGAAAATGGAACCAGAAGCTCTTCCTCATCTACTGGTCACTGCAGTAACACGTTCCATGCAGCGTGGGTTCTGAGTGAAGGAACAGAAACATTTACCATTTCAACTGAAAGGACATCATGTTAGAAGTTGTACAAAAAAAAACCAGGCGGTCTCTACCAATTCAACTCCATTTTATACATGTGTGTGCATGGAGATATAAGTTTACTTTATACATGTGTGTGTCTGTAGTCATATGGGAATGATAACATAGTACAGTTGAAGCCCACAAAGAAAAGGGGACCACAAGACAATGGTACAGATATGGCAGAAGAGATAAGCATTTTCAGATGTGTCACACCAGTTCTCTGGCTGTTGATGGTTTTCTTGATGGTCACCTAAGCATAAAGATCATAATTATGGTGATCTCATATAGAGTGTACTGTAGTAATCCACATCTGAAAGAGGACTGAATGTTTCTGGCCCAGCAAGAATAAAACCTCATCCCTGGTACAAAAAGATGAGGTGACTTGTCCATATAGATTGTACAAAAATATGGCTGATATTAACACAGAGGTTTGTCTACTGCATTTCTTCAAACATCTTTGCACTTCAATCCTGTTTAAAAAATGCCAGCCACTTACCCATCTATTGCTTTGTATCTGCTGTCAAGCATCACTCTGCTTACAGAGATTTGAAAATGGATGCATAAGAAAAGCTGTGTCATAATTTGACTCTGTCACATAATAGAGCAAAAGAGGTGTGTGCCATCGAGGATGGGGAATTTTTCTGTGTGCTGTGTTGCACACTGCATTAATTCAAGTAATTGAATTTTTAGAGTTTTCTTGTGCTAACAGAGAAATGTGAAAACACACTGCCTAATGAAGAGAAAGACTGCATGCATTTTAGCAATTCAGGTTATTAAAATTCATATCAAATTTACTTCAAAATTTTAAAGTTGAAACATTTTAAGCAATTGAAAATATTTAAGGCATTTTCAAAATAAAACCAAATTCAATAATATGAGCAAAGTTAATAGGAGTTCCTAGGTTTCAATGTTTTTGTCATACCACAGCAAACAATTCAAGGTAAATGAATGACCTAGATAACTAAGTCTGTGCTAGTCATCATTAAAAAGGAAAGAACAAAGAACTGCAAGCTAAAAGGGAAAGTGAGAGTGAAACAAAAGAAAGAAAGAGAAAATTACTTTTGAAAAGGAAAAATAAATGCCAATAAAATGTGGTATTGTGTGGATTAGATGCATTCTATTTTTTACCTCAGTGTTTTATCTTTTTTTATCTGGTTTATCAGTGCATGAGTCACTTTCCTCAAACCTTTGTTTTCAAATGTCCTTAACTTTATCTTGCTTTTGTCTTGAAATTGGACTGCTGCTATTTCACATGACAAAGTTTCTGTTTATGTGATAGTCTATTACTTGGCTGTGGGCAATTTTTGTCCTTCTAATTTAAAAATATGATTTTCCTTCTACCCTTGCCATCCTGAGGCATTTGGTCTAGCTGTGTGGTTAAAGTTGTCATTCACCCCTGAATCAAAAGATCAGTGAGAAGACAAAGTACTTCCTGAAATGACTTTATGGGCCAAATAGAAAAGATGACAGTAAGGAAAGCATCAGTCAAATATAACATTTGTGTCTATGGCTGTCATAAGAAAATATCTTTATATAACTAGAAAAAAAATAGGTGCTTTGCTAGAGTTGGCTGAATAATTCATTGTGAATAAATTATCTAGCAGATGTACTCCCCGCACACTGCTTTTTGTTTGTTTGTGAATGGTTTGTGAACAGACCTTTTCTTCTGCTAATGTATTCCTTATTTGGAAATGTTCACCAGAGTCTGTGCAAATCAAAGATGCTTCCTGAAAGGTATTTGGTAGTAATGTTACCCTTCTGGGTCAGTCATATGGTTCATCTGAGTCAGTGTTGTATCAGTGGTGTCCATAAGAATGCTAGAGGATAAGGAAATAACATGAACTTCTCATTGAGATTCTTCTCTTAGTAAACCAGTGATTTTCAAACTTCCATGAGGGAGATTGCATCAAGGTTTGTCAGCATAAGTGTTTGTATATTCATTTGCCATGAATGTGCCAAGTTACTTTTTGGCTTACTGAGGCTAGGATTTTTCCTGTTTAATTCCACCACCAGTAATCAGACATGCTTTTCCTGTTAAATTTGCTGTTTGGTCCATTTTTCTACTGTGGACAGTACATGCTCATCACTTTCATGATGGTCACTGTCATGTAAACATAGAAAATCAGTTGCTTACTGCTGAGGCCACTCATCCCATCTTTTTTTCTCTTTCTGCAATTTTTCATATACCTCAGCCATCACCCTTTCAGTTCTCCTTAATTTAAACATCTTGAATCTTTCATTTGTTTTTCAGTGGTCCTCTTTGTAGATTTCATATAGATTGTACAAAAATATGGCTGATATTAACACAGGGGTTTGTCTACTGCATTTCTTCAAACATCTTTTGCACTTCAATCCTGTTTAAAAATGCCAGCCACTTACCCATCTATTGCTTTGTATCTGCTGTCAAGCATCACTCTGCTTACAGAGATTTGAAAATGGATGCATAAGAAAAGCTGTGTCATAATTTGACTCTGTCACATAATAGAGCAAAAGAGGTGTGTGCCATCGAGGATGGGAATTTTTCTGTGTGCTGTGTTGCACACTGCATTAATTCAAGTAATTGAATTTTTAGAGTTTTCTTGTGCTAACAGAGAAATGTGAAAACACACTGCCTAATGAAGAGAAAGACTGCATGCATTTTAGCAATTCAGGTTATTAAAATTCATATCAAATTTACTTCAAAATTTTAAAGTTGAAACATTTTAAGCAATTGAAAATATTTAAGGCATTTTCAAAATAAAACCAAATTCAATAATATGAGCAAAGTTAATAGGAGTTCCTAGGTTTCAATGTTTTTGTCATGCCACAGCAAACAATTCAAGGTAAATGAATGACCTAGATAACTAAGTCTGTGCTAGTCATCATTAAAAAGGAAAGAACAAAGAACCGCAAGCTAAAAGGGAAAGTGAGAGTGAAACAAAAGAAAGAAAGAGAAAATTACTTTTGAAAAGGAAAAATAAATGCCAATAAAATGTGGTATTGTGTGGATTAGATGCATTCTATTTTTTTCCTCAGTGTTTTATCTTTTTTTATCTGGTTTATCAGTGCATGAGTCACTTTCCTCAAACCTTTGTTTTCAAATGTCCTTAACTTTATCTTGCTTTTGTCTTGAAATTGGACTGCTGCTATTTCACATGACAAAGTTTCTGTTTATGTGATAGTCTATTACTTGGCTGTGGGCAATTTTTGTCCTTCTAATTTAAAAATATGATTTTCCTTCTACCCTTGCCATCCTGAGGCATTTGGTCTAGCTGTGTGGTTAAAGTTGTCATTCACCCCTGAATCAAAAGATCAGTGAGAAGACAAAGTACTTCCTGAAATGACTTTATGGGCCAAATAGAAAAGATGACAGTAAGGAAAGCATCAGTCAAATATAACATTTGTGTCTATGGCTGTCATAAGAAAATATCTTTATATAACTAGAAAAAAAATAGGTGCTTTGCTAGAGTTGGCTGAATAATTCATTGTGAATAAATTATCTAGCAGATGTACTCCCCGCACACTGCTTTTTGTTTGTTTGTGAATGGTTTGTGAACAGACCTTTTCTTCTGCTAATGTATTCCTTATTTGGAAATGTTCACCAGAGTCTGTGCAAATCAAAGATGCTTCCTGAAAGGTATTTGGTAGTAATGTTACCCTTCTGGGTCAGTCATATGGTTCATCTGAGTCAGTGTTGTATCAGTGGTGTCCATAAGAATGTTAGAGGATAAGGAAATAACATGAACTTCTCATTGAGATTCTTCTCTTAGTAAACCAGTGATTTTCAAACTTCCATGAGAGAGATTGCATCAAGGTTTGTTAGCATAAGTGTTTGTATATTCATTTGCCATGAATGTGCCAAGTTACTTTTTGGCTTACTGAGGCTAGGATTTCTCCTGTTTAATTCCACCACCAGTAATCAGACATGCTTTTCCTGTTAAATTTGCTGTTTGGTCCATTTTTCTACTGTGGACAGTACATGCTCATCACTTTCATGATGATCACTGTCATGTAAACATAGAAAACCAGTTTCTTACTGCTGAGGCCACTCATCCCATTTTTTTTTCTCTTTCTGCAATTTTTCATATACCTCAGCCATCACCCTTTCAGTTCTCCTTAATTTAAACATCTTGAATCTTTCATTTGTTTTTCAGTGGTCCTCTTTGTAGATTTCTTGTCTTTCTTTCTTTATTCCCTGTTCTCTCTCTGATGTGGTTCAGCAAGAATGTTGACCAGAGCTGGACAGAGTCCTCCAGCTGAGGCTCTACAAAGTTGTGCAAAGCTGAAAGATTTCCTCATTTTTTTGCAAGCTATATTCCACTTACACATCTCAGCATGATGTTTGCCATCTTCAAAACAGCGTGATATCTTTGGTCATGTTCAGACTGTAGTCTAGTTAATTCTTTGGATCTCTTTCCAAAAACTGCTATCTAGCCAGCTGTTTCCCATCCTCTGTTTGTAAAGTTGATTATTCTTACCTGTTTTTAATGCCTCACACTTGTCTCTGTTGGATTCTGACCAGTTTTCTGAGACCTTTTCTTTAATTTAAAATGACCATGCCTTCAACTCCTCTCTGGTGAGACCCCACCTGGAGTACTGCATCCAGCTCTGGAGCTCCCAGCATAAGAAGAATGTGGATCTGTTGGAGTAGATCCAGAGGGGGGCCACAGGTGATCAGAGGGCTGAGCACCTCTCCTAGGAAGGCAGGCTGAGGGAGCTGGGGCTGTTCAGCCTGGGGAAGAGAAAGTTTCAGGGACACCATAGAACACCTCCCAGTACCTAAAGAGGTCCTACAGGAAAGCTGGAGACTTTTTGGAGAGGCATGTGGTGATGGGACATAGGAGAATAGATTTAAACTGAAAATGGTAACTGTAGATTAGATATTAGGAATAAATTCTTCCCAGATCAGCTGTGGAAGAGGCATCCCTGGAAGTGTTCAAGGCTGGTTTGGGTGGGGTTTTGAACAACCCAATGGAGGGGAAGCGGCCCTGCCCATGGCAGGAGGGCTGGAACTGAATTGTCTATAAACTCCCTTCCAACACAAACTGCTCTGTGATTCCGTGATTCTAGATTCTGACTCCTATCTCTTTCAAACATTCTCACCTTCATTTACCATGCAGATTTAAGAATCTGTTGTGGCTTGTTTGCTCCATTGTTTTCATTGGAGGAATTTAATTATTGTATTGGTTCTCTGTTCTGTCACACATAGCATATTATAGATATATATAACATATACATACTATCATTAGTAATAGATATTGAAAGGGTTCATAATCTGGACAGACCCTTTATAGAAATCTTTAAATTTTCTGCTTGTGCCTCCTTTTCAAGCAAAAAATTATATTTATTCTCTTAAATCCACGCTCAAGTAAAAACATTGAAAGAAAAACTGGATTTAGTATCTTTTCAGATGGAAGCAATGATCTCTGATCAACTTCTTTGATGCATTTTCAGCCGTACAGAATCACTTTTCTGAGGGGTGCATTGTAAAGAACACTGGAGCTATGCTTGTGTAATCCAGCATCCTGTTTAATTCTGAATCCTTTTTTTCCCTAAAAAGTCCTAACGTATATTAATATTTGAGTATCGTACCATGCAATACTGATGTTCTCAGAGAATTATCACAATGAGTCTTGGTCAATAATAATGTATTTGGATCATTTACATTTAGCAGCTAAGTCACTGGATGCTGTTTGCTGTGCTACCTGCTGTTGTCCTTGAATCTCGTTGATCAATCCAGATCCAAGCTACAGCAAGAGGCAGCTGCACAGCTCAGGTAGCTTTCTTTGAGCTTAAACTGTAAAAAATTGTGCTTCTAGTGCTGAAATCCTCGAGTAAAACTTCTCTCCAGGTATTCCTATCTTTTTCTCATATACTCAGTCACAAATTTTTGCAATTAAATTACTGTTTTTAAAAAATGAAAATTATAAAAATTAGTATTGTGTAGCAAAAAAGATAACAATGTCGTTAGTTTCCTGATATAAGAAAATATCAATATTTCTAAAAACAGGAAATCACCTTCTAGTTCAGCCAATCATTTCAAGCAGGCTAAATGTGCATTTAGAATTAGATTTATTTCTTTATGCATTTATTTTACCTTTTGACAGATTTTGTTTGGTTCTCCTCCGGAAGGTTTCAAGTTGAGTAGTGACTGTCATGTGTGGTCACACAAATATGTACTGTACACATAATGTCCTGTATGCAGCAATCAGGGTACTTTTGAAATCTAATGCTAACTAGTAATGGAGTAAAATTAAAAAGGATTATGACAGTGGTGAAGGGGAAACTCCACTGCTGTCCAAGAGCTGATCATAAGCTACTGTATTCTGGACAAACTGGGACATATAACTGAAGTCCTAAAGTTGTTAAAGTTTGGTCTTATATTTGAAGAATATTTATGGTAAGCAATTACCATCTATTGAAAAAAGAAGCACAAAAATTTGTTGAATTATGTGAAAAATATTATCCCTCTAAATTAACTTTTCCAAACCAACAGAATACTTTCACATTTTTTCGTCTTCTCTCATTTTCTTTAATAACCTTTTTAGTAAATTTTCGGTATTTTCAGAGTAACTGAAAATATATTTGATTTGTTTATTCAAGCAAATAGTGGGCTTACACTGTTAGTACAAATTTATAATGTCTTGCTAAAAAAAGTTCTTATACATTTTTATCTTTCTATTGGTGCCTTCTGCTTTTCCATGTCAGACTTTTATGAAGTGTTTCTGAGGAAATCAATGACTTTGGTTATATTCAGGGTAAGTCAATGCCAAAATGTTAATTCTCTAGTGTGATTTCCATTTTTCAAAATCCCTTCCTCTAAGTATTTTCTCCTCTGGGAAATACCTTGAAATATGATATCCCAAAGGAATAACAACACTAATCTAACTCTTTCAGTGTCTATGTTGGTAATTTCATCGTGTTATTTCTTCAAGAGAGAAATAGCTGTACTACCAGCCATAATACCATATTACCTGCTCTAAAATACATCATCTCCTATTCTTGAATATTTTTTTGGCCGTGACCAACACAACGATTGGCAGAAAAAGATGAAAGGATCATTTATCTTGATGTACTCCCTCTGCTGTCATCAGGCCTTTAACACTGGTATCTTCTATATTTGTCAGCATAGATGCTGTATCTCATCTAACTAATTCATTTCTAGTAGCTTCAATGAATATGTAAGAGAAAATTAGTATATTCTGCATTGAATGGCAGTTTTTCAAATGGCCTGTAAGTGTGAAGTTCATCTGACTAAGCACAGTTGTTCTACCATGGAACTATCTACATCCTAATTAATAATCTTAGTCTTTACACTTAGCGGACAGTAATTCTTGGGACCCGGTATAATTAGCCTAAAGTTGTGAATATGAATATCTCTAAGCAAATAACTTTTTGTGATCAGTAAGAACAGACTGGTTTTTAAGGAAAAAGAGAGGATGAATATCATAACATGGCATTGACCGGTGTGTACTGAAAAGCAGTATGCTTTATGGGTACCTAAAGGTAAAGTCTTTGTATGAAATTCACACGTGGTGTTAAAACCAAGCTCATGTCTGAATAAATTCCATCAACACACCTGTATTGATTTACCAAAAAAAAACAAAACAAAAAACTGTGACGGTGTTCACAGTGGTTTTCAGGTGAGGGAAGAGACGAGAATGTTGACTCCATGTTCAGAAGGCTTGATTTATTATTGTATGATATATATTACATTAAAACTATACTAAAAAGAACAGAAGGAAAAGTTTCATCTCAGAAGGCTAGCTAAGCTGAGAATAGAAAGGAATGAATAATAATGGTTTTTGTCTCGGACAGAGAGTCCAAGCTAACTGGGCTGGGATTGGCCATTAATTATAAACATCCAAGATGGGCCAATCACAGATGCACCTGTTGCATTCCACTGCAGCAGATAACCATTATTTACATTTTGTTCCTGAAACCTCTCAGCTTCTCAGGAAGAAAAAATCTTAAGGAAAGATTTTTAATGAAGAGATATCTGCGACAAAAAACCAAACAAGAGAAAGAAAAAAAGAGTCTATTAAGTTGTTGCATCAGGGTTTACAAATTTTATTACTTTTTGGTAGCCTAGTTGAATTTTATGAAACAAATACAATGATTACACTCTGCTTTATCTGTGTACACCTTAATTGTAATGATTTCTGAATCAAGTGCCTATGTTTAATTAAATTCAATGAGTTTGTTCATGTCTATTAATCCACATGTCCCAAAACAATAAGTGATTTTAATTTCAATATGACTATAAAAATCAGAACTGTTATTGTTTTTATATGAAAATCTCAATGTAGAAGACTACATAGAGGATTACTGATCATTAGAGAAGTCTTGCATTCACAGTATTAAATTTTTCACTGATGGTCTTTATTTTCTTATGCAAGCTGTTTTGCACCAGCTTTCTACTTCATCGACAATGACATTGGATTAAGTGTCCTCTGTTTCAGAACTGCAATAACATTTTAAAGCATTAATTTCAAGAACTATTGATTATCACTATACCAGGTAACACAGCTCTGGTGAACAGTCGGGAAGAAGTTTTTACAAGTGCAAATCCCAAGAATTTATAGTCTGCCTTTTAAGAATGGAAAGAGTAATTCAGTTGCTTTTTCAAAACAAAGAAACTAGCAATCAAACAAATTAAAAGATGGGAGCCGTAGAGATCTTTGTATTCCATGGACAGGTGACCATGAGTAATCTGTGTCTGTGTTGCTCACACTGTGATCTTCCATTTTGGCTGAATCTGGACCTGCCTCTGCCTCACTGAGCTCTGTGGGGCTAATTGTCAAATGAGCTGCTACTGTAAAGCCATCAAAGCAAGCTAATTCTGAGACTGTTCCTCCATGTTGTATACTACTTACAATAGAAGAATTTAAAATAATTTTTAATGTGGATTAATACTGAAATAAAACAGCTCTATTAATTGCAAGTGGAAGTGAGTAGAGTAAATGAAGAATCTAAATACTTATGATTTTGAAAACATGACTGAATATACTATCACTATTATTGTGGAAGCTCCAGAACCATTGCTACATCAGTAATAACTTACTTGTTGAAGTTTCAGTGTGAAGAACAAATAGATTTGATTTGATTTAGCCTAAGAACTTCAGAATGATTTAACATTACCTTATCTGTCACTGGTAGCAAACACTGTGTTTTAAGTATTGAAGAGCTTCTTTGAAAATACTTTTCAATATATTGTACATAAGAATCAAAGAAATTTATAAAAATTTCAAAAGTTATTTTAGAATATAGGCATGCAGTATCTAAGAAATCTTGTTCAGGTAAATTAAAGAATTTGCCTTTGGAGACCAAATCAAGGATACTCCAATTTAAGTTTGTTGTTCATCCCTTCCTTGCTTTTCAACATCAAACAATTATGTCAAAACATTTCACTGTGATTTTAAGGAAGAATCAGATCAAAAAGATGCTGCCAGAACACAATTCTCTCCATCTCTTTAACAAATGTATTTATGACAGGATTTTCTGGGTTTCAGATCATCAAATTCCTTGGTAAACACTGAGATATTCACTAATGTAACGTGAAGCAAACACTGGATACTGATGTGATCTATCATTCACCAGCATAGTATCTATGTACTAAAATCATACCTTTATATGTGTTATTTTTCTTGTGCCTCATGGTTATAAATGAAAATAAACTCAATTCCAAAGATAAAAGTTTCTAAAGTCAGTAATACAGTGAAGAATATAAAGTATTAAAAAAAATTTTCTTCTTGACACGTAGAAGTGACAAGAAAAGGGTGAGGCTCTGAAGGCATCAGCTTCATTCTGGAGGAACCCACTCTGAATGAGAAACAATTAGATATGAAAACTTTTCTTAAGCTGTGCATCTGGAAAATATGAACAATATGATTATTCAAAAATTACCTACAATTTTGAATAGATTCATTGTAACAGAAAAAATTTTACAATTAACAATTAAGTGAAGGAAATAATATTATAATAGATAAAAATTGATCTTGATATACCTTAAAATTTTAAAAAAAAAGTCTGCTTCATAAAAGTAAGGATTCTATAGGATGCTCCTTCAAACTACAAAGAATATATGCTGGCACACCATGTAAACCAAATGGTAACATGTTTGTTTACTATTTCCTTTAGTAGAAAATCCCCAAATGCAAGCAAATTTCTGACACTATCCAGTTCATGTAAATGCAAAAACTTCCTAGAGTGTCATCTTCCAAAGTGTTCTGGTATTTAATTCACTCTGCCAGTTCTGTAATTTTTATAGAAATGTGTCGTAACTGGTTTTCACAGCATCTCTAAACTGTATTTTACTTTGAGTCTTAAATATCATTGAGTAAATATATTAAAAAGAATGTCTCATACTTGATAATAGAGCAATCAAAAATTGAATAAATGGTGTGTCCAGTACTTCTTTGTTTTCTAATCCTTTTGTTTTGCTTCATTCTGTAAGTCCTCCGCACAGCTGAATAGAAAATGTTATCAATAAAGGCAAGCCATTAATCCACCCATGACAAAAATTAAGATATATTTGTCCTTTAAGGCTGACTGCCTCTGTTCTGTTCAACTATGGAGGTCAATAACCTGTAAGTGTTTAATGAATATTGCTATAATGTTACTTTCATTATTGAATTAGAGATAGGCTTTGAAGAAGACATAATGATTTGATCTGGTTTTTTTAATATATTTATTAAACTTTCAAAATCTCTGGGTTATATTTCTTTAGTTAGCATTTTGAAAAAGGACAAATATTTACATGAGTTTTGCATAAGAAAAAACATTCAAAATTTTATAATAAATAATAACCTTTCTGTCAATTAATGAATACATTTATACTTTTGCGAATCCTAGCAAATCTGAAATAGATTTATTACTGTAGACTATTTCACAGTCCTGGGATTAAATTATTACCATGTAATTTTATACAAATATTTTATATATTCATTATTTCATGTTAGTTAGTCTTTATTATCAGCAGATTAAGAAAATGGAAAGGCCAATTAAAATCACAAAGTTGTCACTGTTAGTAGAATAAAAAAGTTCACATTCAAGGTCCATTCAGAAAAGGAACTTAAACCCAGATGTAGCTGATCTGTTCTTTCTTAATGAAAGCTCATAAAGGCATAAAACAAGATTGTTTCACTTCTAGTAAGTGTGCAGTGAACATGTCTGAGAACAGGTTTACCTCTAGCCATAACACTTTTGCAGTGATCTACAGAAACTACCCTCATTAACACTTTTCTAAATATACCAGACAACATATTGAAGAATGATTCTGGCCCTCAGCCACTCAAATTGTATGAAGAGACCAAACGCTGGTCTCTGAAATTTTCCTAGATATTTACACTGCTACATATTTTGCAAGTTCCAGCAAGGAATGAAAAGGAAGAGTCTCCCTTTCTCCTGCCTCCAGTGGCATTTTGATTTTGTTAAATTACATAGTTGTATAGATGACAATTCCTTACAGGAAGTATGATTACATCCGAATTTTTTACAGAAAGTCTGACATTCCAGTTTTCCTAAGAAAAGCAGACCAGAACCTAAATTTTTTAGACACACCAGCTGTACTGTTCAACTCTTTGAAAACCTTCCCATATATTGAAAATGAATAATCTTTAAACAAGCCATTAGATAACAAACTTCACAATGAGGACATTACAGAAATCTAAATTACATTTTAAAGCTTGCTCTACAGTCTTAAGTTCATGTCCAAGACTGCTTAGAGCAGCCAACATCACAATAAAGGACATTGAACAGATATATAATAGAAGGTTCTTTTTTGATTACATGTATTCCTAAAGTATGTACAGCCTTCAATTTTTTTGTGTTTCACAAAATCTTGACATTCTCCTTTATCTCCTCTTTTATATTCTACAACAATATATCAGATCCAGGTTAACCCAACTCATGGAACAACACAGAAGTATGTATTGGAACTATTAGGCTGCTCAGCAGTCCTCTTACTTTGCTTATATGACAATTTCATGGTTATGTTTGTGTTTAATAGCTTTTTTCCTTGACTTAAAGTTAAGCATGAGATAATGTTATTCTACCATATGAGTCAAACTCTCCTAAAATAAATATGCCTCATAAAAAACAGACATATGTATTCTAATATTAGATTAGAAATATAAGTAAAGAGGAAAATAAAATCATGGTGGGGGGGGGGGAAGAAAACACCCAACACAACGGCACTTTAAAATTAAAATTATTCTTCTATTGTTAGGAAAGAAGTTATGTGTACTAATATTTCATCCCTGCTCTCCAAATGATATTGCATTCACTTTGAAATGGGAAGGAATAGAAAGGACAAAACGAGTGCCATGTCTTAGATGCTGTTATCAATATTCAACATTTCCATAAAATTTCTTCTGTTGACCATTAGACATACATAATTTGAATTTTAAAAATAGAGACACGTAATTTTTAAAAATTGGTCAAACTACCAATAAAATTAATGTGAAGTTCAAATTTTTGTACATGAGTGTGAAAGGACAATAATTGCAGTCCAGTTCCTCAGCACAGTGACAGGTCACCAATCTACTCCTCTTGCAGAGTTGTCTTTTAGAAATTGCTGGTTTATTTAGTAGAATGTTTTCTAGCTGTTATGGTTGCAAAGAAAATACTTGTGATGTGAAAAGGGTATTAAATGGAGCAGTGTCCCATTTCCAGACATAACGCCAAGTGAGATCCATTCATCAAAGGAGGCTATTAACCTTTATACCGAGAGCCTCACTTGTCAATATCTTTACCTTTCATTCCAATGATCATTTTATCAGAAAATCTGATTCTTTTAGTCCCTCATTTCAGATTGCCAATCACATCTGCCAAAATATCTAGCTTTCTTGATGGCCTTCTTAATGTAATATGTTGTAAACATAATGATCTTAAATATATGAATCTGAGGAAGAATATAATTTAAACAGAATAAAATAAGATAAATAACAGTGCTTCTATTTTTGCTTGATACTGATATTACTATTTACATTGCTAGAAGCACATTCTATATGATTAGTCAAAATCTTCTGTTCTTCAGTTAATGCATTCTGCCACAGAAGTTTGTTTGTCATTTTATGATGCCATAAAACTCAAAATCTTCATCTTAAAAATAGATATATGTTTTATATCTAAACATGCAACTGTATCTAAACATGCTACTGTGTAAAAATGTTGCTATTCTTCAATGTGTCTAGTCACATCTTTTACTGTCACATATTTCTTCAGTGCCCGAACTTGTTTCCTCTTTAGATACAAGTTTCTCAGTGATTCCAATGTCCTTTCTAACACACTTTTTTCAATCCTACAACTCCTTAACCTTCTCAATTCATGGGATGAACTCTACTTGCCCTGACTTAAGAAAAGGGATTTAGTTCCAGAATCAGATATCTAAATTTAGATATCTAAATGAGATATCTACAGGTAGTCATGTTTTCTTGTTAAGTCCCTGGAAAGCTGTATCTCAGTTTGACTGATCATGCATACATTTCTAAAGTCATTTAAATACCCTGTGGTAACCAAAGTATTTACATGTTAGGTATGATTAGAGACCTAGGTAGATAATACAGCGATATGAAAACTGATCCTCTTCTGGTGCTCAGTTCTAGGCCCTCACTACACGAAAAACTCTCTGAAGCATGTCCAGAGGAGGGCCACAGATCTGGTGAAGGGTCTGGAGCACAAGTGTTATGAGGAGCAGCTGCGGGAGCTGGGCTGTTCAGCCTGGAGGAAAGGAGGCTCAGGGAGGCCTGCACTGCTCTCTAGAGTTGCCCAAAAGGAGGCTGTAGCCGGGGGGGGTCACCCTCTTGTCCCAGGCAACCAGCGACAGGATGAGAGGACACAGCCTCAGGCTGTGCCAGGGGAGCTTCAGGTGGGACATTAGGAGGAATTTCTTGAAAGAAAGAATTTTGGAACTGGCTCCCTAGTGAAGTGGACGAATCACCATTCCTCAAGGTATTTGAAACACAGGTGGATGTGGCTCTTGGGGACATAGTTTGGTGGTGAGCTTTGCAGTTCTGGAGTCAATGATCTTTTCCAACCTTAGAAAACATCTATGATTCTATGCCAGAGAGTATTTACAAGAATATCTCAATTACCATTCACATTTAGGTGACTAAGATTGGTTACTGTTGGACATGAAGCAGTTGAACTGAACAAAATCAGATATCTAGTATGAGGAGATAAAAGCTCTTTACATCTTGCTGGTTGCATTGACCAGCTCTCCACTGACTACAGTAGGTGCTTAAGATTCCTAGGGCACATAATGATGACTATGAATAGACACAAGCAAACTGAATCTTACCTGTGCTCTTTGTTTCTTTTTCCTTCTAATATTTTTTCCGCACCCTTTTCCACCCATGGCATATAATCTTTTGATTCTATTTTCCCTCACATTAATTTACCACGAACCTAAACACTGATTTTCTTTGCTTTTCATCTATTTTAATTTCCTCCTAAATTTCTGTTGTTTACATCTTTCCCAAACAAATTACCATAGTTGTGATCCTTTTGCTCAAAGTTCAATGTTTTCAGTTTAGATATGAAGTCTAGTCCATCTTTGTCTCACTTTATAGTCAGTGTAGGAAAGCAGCCATTTTCAGAAAGGCATTCATGGATTTGCTTTAGGTAGTAACTCTAAGATGATAATAATTATGACTCCAAGTGCCTATTTTATTCCACTGAAAATTTTTTTTTAGGAAAATTATTTGTGAACACAACATCAGAGTGCAAGCTGAATAAGTTCTGGAAAGTTAAGGATTTTCCATGTTTTGTCAATATTATTTATTGCTTAAACCACAAATGAGCAGTCTATTTCTAATTTAATGCAAATTATCTAATAACGCATCCACTCATATTTTACTTCTATACATACAGCCACCATGCTTGACTTACTAACCTCATATGTATTTTAAAACATTTAATAATAAAAATAAAAAAGAGAAGGACCCCTTGCATACAGTTTATGTGTATCCGTCTGTTTGTTTTGGCATACTGAAAAATAGAAGAGCCCAGGGAAAGCTCACTCATCCTTTGCAAACTTGCCACTTAGCTGCCAATATTTGATCTCCAATCTTACATCTTGTTTATTTTGTTTGTAGTGAATTATCATTATGGCATTGTGCCTTTTGAACAGACTTCATTGATATAAAAATGTGCTCTGATCTGGCCAAGTGAAAAATATGTAATGTCTTCTAGCAATGTTTCCAGTGAGAGTCCTTTTAGGACCCCTTTTAAAAATAGTTAGCTGGACATAACTCCAAACCAAAGAATATTCAGCAGAGTAGCCATTGTCAGTCCAAAATAGCTTGCAAGTTAATAAGAATGAAAACCAATTCTTGATCACGTTTTGGTTGTGATACAAGCAACTTGCATACAAGACCAGACTTATAATTTGCTTACTGCACTACAAATGGGCACACACATCTTGTGGCAAGTCCCACCTAATGGGACAGTGGAGAAACATAGTTAACAGTGTAGAAAGCATAGAAAGTCATGAAAATTGTGTGCAGAAAAAAAAATTATAATACATTAAATGGACATTTTTCTATACAATTAGAAAGGTGTATCAAAAATTCCAGTTTACCTCTGTATAACGTATAATTATTCCACTTTGCCTCTGTATAATGTATAGTTGAGAATTCAACAGGCAGTTTAGGAAAAAAAACCCTAAACCCACTTATTTTGTTTGAATGTGGATTATGAGTTTTAGTGCTGTGTTACTGTACTTCAACAATACATAGTAGGTAGATGTCAAGGAATATATTAATTTAGTTTTCAAAGGAACATAATAATTTAATTTTAAATTCAATGTAGTAATTCACTATTCTTTCAGGTTCTAATACTTCAGGAAGACTTTCCCAGAGTTTTGAGTTTGACCTAAACTGAGCACAATTTAGGCTGATTGTCACATGCAAATACAACCACTGAACTCTGGTGTTGCATAATCTGGAAGCAGCCCTCAAGATAAGGGAAGGAAATGTCTCTTTCTTGCTTTTCCTCTTAGTTATGTCATGATCCAGACTTTTTCATCTCCTTGGTGATGCATAATAGCAGGGGGAAGTTCTGCCAGGTGGTGAAAGGACCATTGCTCCAATCCCAAAAGAGGATGATGATGCTGTCCATACCATGTGGAAGGTGCCGATTCAGTCCAACCCTTAGTACTTTGGAGAGAGCATGCATCTAATTGTCACAGCTTGGTTACAGACAGCTGTAATGATTATAGAAAAAAAAATATGTATTAAAAAAAACCAAACAATCAAACAAAAAAAACTACAAAGAAAAAAAAACCAAAAACAAACACAAGAATCAAAAGTTCCCCATTCTTAAGGAAAAAAAAAACACCCCCACATTTATTTAGAATTAACTTTGTCTGCACCTCTGTGTAATTTGTCATTAAACATCACTGATTTACAGATAAATTATGTATTTATAGGATAGCAAGTGGGTCTGATTCTAGTAGCTTAAAAAAATAAATTGCATAACTTTAAATTCCTGCTCTAGGGTTTTGTCAAAGGACTGTCAGCAATTAGATACTGTAGGGGGATCAAATATTTTCATATTTACTACCTGTGAGTTGGGGATGTGTGTGTTTTTGAAACATCTGGTACCAAATGAACACAGGATGACCATTTCAGCCAGGCAGTAGAGGGGCTGGGCCAGGTATATGAACCCCTGGGGGTCTAAATTCCTAATTGATGACCAGGGTGATGTGCCACAGTGCACCCTCAGCAAATTTGCTGGTATGAAACTGAGAGGAGTGCTTCACATACCAGATGGCTGTGCTGCCATTCAGAAGGACCTCAAAAGGCTGGAGAAATGGGCTGACAGGAACTGGCTGACGTTTAGCAAAGGAAAAAGACCGGCCTCACTTCTGGGGATGAGTAACCTCAGGCTTCAGTGCTTGCTGGGGGCTCACTGTCTGGAAAGGAGCTCTGCAGAAACAAAAAAGCCCAGCAATCTGTGCCCTTGTGGCAATGAAGGCCAGCTGGCTCCTGGGCTGGAGAAGTATCACCTGAAGGCTGAAAGAGGAGACCTTTTCCCTCTCCTGAGCCCTGGTGAGGTGCATCTGGATTGCTGGGTTAGAGTCTGGGCTTTGCAGTACAAAAAAGCCACAGACATGCCAAAGCCTGTCCAGCAAAGTGCTGTGAAGATAATTAAGGGACTGGAGATTCTCTCCCTGAGACCTGTGACCATTCAGCCTGGAGAACAGATGCTTTAGAAGGATCTTACACATGTGTATAAATACCTGAAGGAGGAAGCAAAGACAATGGATTTTCTCGGTGGTGCTGAGTAACAGGACGAGGGATGATGTGCACAAACTGAAATTCAGGAAATTCCACCTAAACATAAGGAAAAGCTTTTTTACTATGAGAGTGATCAAAGACCAAAATAGATGCCTCAGCAAATTTGCAGTCTTCATCCTTGGAGACATTCTAAACCAAACTGAGCATAGCCCTGAGCAACCTGCTATAGCCTGAGCAGGATCTTGGACCAGATGATCTCCAGAGGTTCCTTCCAAACTCTGATGTTTTTTGATTTTCTTATGATACTGATGGTCAATTTTAATTATAAAACTGATATATCTCATTATTATTGTTCTAACCAAAAAGAGAAACAAATATAGAAAGCAACATGCATTGTACTTCTTTATCTGAAATACAGGGGTTTTCTTCTGAAATTTTGATGTGAAAATTTCCAGTCAGTGCAAAGGACATTTTGTCTGGGAGATTTCTTAAATAGTGACTGTAACAGAAATCATTGTAATGAGTCTGGTTGGGATAGATTTATTTTTCTATACAGTTCTGGGTTTGAAGGGGGGGAAGACTGTGATAAAACAATGGTGATATTACTTCAGTGTTTTAGTTTCATTAATTAAGCTGTCTTTATCTCAATCCACAAGTTTTCCTTGGTTTTGCCTTTCAAGTCCCACCCCCACACTGCTGGGGGAAAGTGAAAGAGCCACTGTGTGGGAACTTATCTGCTGGCTGGGTCAACCCACCATCACAACAATTTAGGCCATTTACATCAAATACAGATATGAGCTCACATAGTAATGAAACAACAGTTGAGGCTACAAAAACCCTACTGTAAATACATTAGTATTTGAAATTCTGTTATGTTAAGCAAAGACAGAAATACCATAGAGATTTCATGACACATGGAGCTGTATTTTGTATCTGCTAGAGCAAGACTAGTGGTATAAATGACTTGCAGTCATCAAGATTATTTAGCTATCATTCACAAAATTGCAGCAGCTCCAGACTTGTGCTGTTTGAATATCTTATGATACTATTCTATTTAATTGACTGTACACAGACTAAAAGTTACAGTTTTGCAATATTGCTTTTTATTTCACTTTGGTGTCTGAGAGACCACAGAGACATAAGCAAAAGGGCAGTGAACAGGGCTTGAGGAAAATTGCAGGACATAATCCTGCCTCTGCTGTCATCTGAGTTTCACTGGTAGTGCCTGACACTCAGGGGGGAAACAAATTCATTAAATAGGGATGGAACTTAAAATAGTATTTAGCACAAGCAGTCTACCTGTAATGTAGGGCTGATTTCAGTTTTTTGATTCTTCAAGGAGTGCTTGCTCCTTGCATCCCCCAAATCACTTTTTCCCTAAATCAATGTGCAGCCCTGGTAGATGAACATTTGTTGTTCTTCACCCTGTGCCTAAAGTCAAGGGACTGAGTTGTGTTTTTCAATTATGGACAATTGCAAGGGAGAAGCAATGCCTGTTAGTCCATCAGTTTAGGAAAAAGGTGGCTTTGCAAAAATGTGTTTCAGATTGAGTATCCCACTGCAGCATTTTCTCTGTTTGCAGTTTATAGCAACATAGTAAAACAGAGTATCTATTTGGTTTTAAAAGTCAAAATAAGAATATTTGAATATAAAAGTGTTCATTAACGTGAAGTACATTGCTGTTGTATATAGGCCAGATACCAGTGCAAAATATCGTGGATTATTGAAAGTCTGGACCTGATGCCAGTTTTCTAGGCACTACTAGAAATGAAGACAAAGGTCTCATTTTCAGAAATGACAGAACTTTTTCAGATGCAGCTGGAGCAGCACTGATTTCCCAGAGGCTACTTTGCATCCTGTAGTTGATATTCAAGGCACACTTTTGAAAAATTTGGACTAGAGGATACTAACCCCATTTGTCCTTGTTTTTGTATTTGGAAATATCAGCAAGCAACATGTCTCTAGCCTGTTGGGTAAGGGGTAGAGCTGTTTCTTTATTCACACTGGTACTTTTTCCCAGTCCAAGAGCAAGAGGCATGTGTGCATCAGCTCCTGCACACCACTCTGAATGTACTAAGTATCCACCACCTTGAAAACTAGTTTGTGTTCAGATCAGGATTTATCAAGCGTTAGGTACATTGCTTTGGAATGAGCTTTTGGAGATTAATTTTCCCATTAAAATTAATTTAATATAAACACTTTGTAGCATTTGGGTAAATTCATTGCTTTTTCTAAATCTTCTGCCTTGATGGCTAGACTACATGAGACCATTTCAGAAAAGCTATTGCATGGGAGAGCAAATTCACCCATAGGAATTAAATTCTTTTTAGTCACCTGTATGTTCACAAGACATTTTTAGTTACTTATGCAAGTCTTTCTGTTACATTTGAAAAACTCAGGACCAAAGAGCTATTTCTTGGCAAATGGTTAAGTTTTGTATTTTACCCTTATAGTCACTCCTACTGTGCTTCCCTCAGTGGTAATGCTGAAATAGTTCTGAACTAGTAAAATAAACCTTTAAAAAGTTTCAAGCAGATTTTCTTGATTTAAAAATGATGATTTATGATTATGCGAACTAGGTTTAATATGCATTAGGAATTCAAATGCTGTTGCAATAATTTTTTAGTAAAAGCTGCTTTTTAGAACTACCTTTGCACATTCTCTCCACAAGCAATAATTCTTCATCTATAGAGTAATTTATTTCTTCTGGTTTTAATATGTTACAGATGAATGGTTGTATGTCTTTCCTGTTAGAGCATTACAAGACAGGCCACTTTTGCATTAGGCTGGTACTACAACAGATACCTGTGGTGCTCTTCATGGTTCATGTGGTACTAATTTAAATGGGAAGTTGCACATATTTCATTGAAACACTTGGTAAAGCCAGCTTTCACAGAAGGGTGCAAATGATGGACTGTTCTCTGTGTGCAGCTGAACTGCTCTAAATGTGTCAGTGAGGGTTATGGATCATTTCATTCACCCATCAGCTCTGGTCCGCTGTGTGTACAAATCACAGTATAGTGTCATCCAACAGAACATTCCTGACAATACTAGAACATTTATAGTACTGCCATTTTTAATAGGAGTTCTGCAACCCTGTTTAAATAGTATTACTTCTTTAACTCTTTAAACTCTGAATTTAAAGTGATTTTTGGTTTCCTTCTCTGCTAGCTACTGTGCCCCCACTTTGGATTTTTTCTCATTTTTCTTGACATCATGGCTAGTGAGAAAGGGAATAAGAGACACTCAAGGTTAAAGGTAAGTTAGATCTAGGACCTACATGCACAAAGCTTTCTGTCTCCATAAATAGTATGTTATTTTCTGGGCTTTTTTCTGTTTTTTTTTTTTTCCCTTAGAAGTGATCTTTGGATAATTCAATATCCTCTGAGCATACAGTACCTTTAAATATCAAACAGTCCACCTTCATTCCCTGTCAGGAATTGATTGAATTGATGATAAACATTTTGTCATTAGTGAACCTTTTGTCTTTCCATTGTCGGGATGAAAAACATTTTTGGCAGTTGCACTACAGTATTTTCCCACTACCTAAACTTTACAACTGAGAAAAGAAAGAAATGCAAATGAAACCTTGTTAGTGGCTTCTTCTCATGGATGTAGGAAACTGCACCAAGAAACCTAATATAATTACAAATGTTATAAAAGGAAGGTCAAGTATTTTATTTAGGGAGTGGTCAACTATTTTAGTGCTTAATTTTTTTCTCTTACTTCTCCTGTGTTAGATCCCTTCTGTTCCAATAAAAGGGTTGTGAATATTCATCTTCTCCTGAAGAATTTATCTAGGTGCGAGGGAGATTTTCGCACTGGTGAAGTTAAGGTGGCTTCTTACTCTTTGTACTTTGTACTAAACTCTATTTAAACCAAAGCTGACCATGACTGGACATTGCCAGGCTCCTAACTCATCCTTTCAGGTTACTCTGTGGTCTATAGGAAGACTCATGGTCTATGTTAGGGACCAAAATTAGGCTTTTGAACCTACACCATATGAAAATCTTCTGGCTGGACAATAATGGATTTAGAAGCTTATATTTAAGAAACAGGGTTTGAGAAGTTTTAGTTCAAATTTTGACAATTGGTATTGTTCCAAATCAGTTTATTATACTTCAGCCTTTGAGAGTAGCTAATTTTTGGTAAATTATACTTTGTATACCTAATTTCTGAGTTTATATAACACAGCATATCTCTTAGATAACACAATAATTGCTCTGAAAGCAGCACTCGTCAGCAAAACAAGGCAGAAAACAGCATTATTTTTTTAATTGGACAACGTAATTTTTTTCTGAATGTGACTAAGCCTGCAAATCTATCCTGGCTGAGGTTAATAATACCAGAAACATTTCTAACACCACTTACTATTTTCTTTACTTGAAAGTAAGATCCTGGTTCATCACGGGCAAACACTGTAAATGTAAGAATATCAGCCACTGAATATGGGTTACCTATTCCCTTCTAGCTGTGGTAGAAAATACTCCCCCATGAAAAATACAGCAAGTGTCAACAATGCTTTATTTTTTTACTGTTTCAAACAAAACCCCATCCTCATGCTGTGTACACACATTAACTAACAATGGACCCACAAATAGGACCATGATGTCTCGT
This sequence comes from Emberiza elegans, assembly GCA_024865655.1. Taxonomy (NCBI): domain Eukaryota; kingdom Metazoa; phylum Chordata; class Aves; order Passeriformes; family Fringillidae; genus Emberiza; species Emberiza elegans. The sequence goes on along the minus strand of JALJVW010003023.1, from coordinate 57,373,691 downwards.
GTATTTTTTCATTATTAATTTAAATATATAATGGTTAAAATTTCTCTTAGGTTCTTCACAGAACCCGAATTTTTTCGGTGCTTTTAGGTACCAGTACAGAGGTAATTTGGGAAGGTCATTCTCCAAAGCCACATAATGATGTCTTCCTTTTGTCTTGTCATTCCTTCCTATTGACAGGATGCAATGGCAGCTCAAGAGGTTAAAGAAATAGGAAAATGAATAGGAATATCTTACAGTGTAATTTTTCCTGTTGCAAGAACTACTTATTTTATTCTCATATTTCATGTCGGGGTAAGGGCCAAGTTCTCCAAGATTGGAACAAAATTCTTGTCATAATTTTTAAATTAGTGATAATTAACATGCACTTTATTTGACTTGGGAGTATGGCATAATTACTTCGTGCATACTCTTACTCCAGCACTAGCTTTTGCTTTTAAGCTTTTGATTTTTCTGTAAATTTCAAAACATATTTGCGAACATATTTTGAAAAAAAATCACACTGTAAAAAAGAAAGTTATTAAGTTGACTGTGAGGATAGTTTTGAACTTAGTTTTCCTCCTATGTTTGTGAGATCTAAAGTTTCTCTTCTACCACTGACTTCATTGAGAGTAATGTGAATTACTATTTCTGCCTATGTAAATTAATGAAACTCCATATTGGTGTCAGTAAGCCTGTCAACATACAATAACAAAAGGATTTGATCATATTTATGTCTTTTGCACTGTGATATTATTACTGCTTTTTTTAATCTTTGTTGGCAACATCTCTCCTCTCAGAGCTAGAGGGCAAGAAGGACCCATTCTTGGCTTCTGCAGGTATGGATACTGTGTTATGGAGACACTCCAGCTTCTCCTTAAATAAACCCTAACAATACCATTTATCCACCCTGTAAATGAAAAAAAAAAAAAGCCATTATACTGTCCAATTTCTGAAATTAAAGTTGACAGACAATGGCGATATGTTCTGAATATATGATTGAAATTATTTGCAAGATTAAAACACATAAATTACTCCATTTCACACCATGTGTAATAATGTTTCTTTCTGCCCCTTCATACAAGACTGTTTGGGAACAGTCACTTTTTCTTTAAAAAAATCTATTTGTTAAAAGTGAGACATGATTTCCTGCCAGGGAAGCTGACAGAGGGAAAAAAATGGTGATGGAGAAGATTCTTTTCATCTGCCTCTGAATGATCACTGTGTGATGCTTCTTCCTAAATTCCCTAGCTAAAAGCCAGCCTCGCTACAGAAAAATTACTCATATCCATTTCCCAAATTGAGTAATGGCAAGCAGAGACTCTTGGAATATGTCTGTGCTTCACAATGAAAGGCTGTGTTGGACGTACTCTGGCGCGCTCGGAGCAAGCTGCTGAGTCTGTATAGCGCGGATCCGAGCATGTGACGCAGGAGCCATAAAACCACATTAAAGTAGCATAGCCCTGACAGACAGGACTAATAAGCCCATATGCAGTACCTCCTGCTCCAAAGATAACCCACTCCCAAATTGCTTGGGTACTGCAGAGTGGGACTTCACATACAGACAGTCTTGTCAAATGCCACACAGGAATTCTATTCTCTTCCCTGATTTCTGCAAGGGGAGGCTTATGGCTTCATCTTTAGATCAGTGTAGCTGGGTATTTGAAAGGCTGTACAGTGATGGGGCAAATCAAGAAAAGCATAAAAGAAAATTTTGCTGAAGGGGGAAGTTCAGCATGGCTTGCAGTTGCTACTGCTTCTAAGTTGCAATATTTTCCATGGGGAGTTCCTATTTAGGAGGATTGAAAATTGGTGATAACTATGATTTTTTCAAAAGTGGGGGGTTTTTTTGGTTTTCTTTTTTCTTTCCCACACAATGTGTATCTATGTGCTGTGCACCAAGCAATTTTCTTACATAAACCTGTAGAGAAACATGCTTGCCAGTGAAACATGGTTGTAAGAAGTTCAACATTATCTTGAATATATGGTAGTGATTGTTTGACAAAGCGTTAGTAATGCAGGTTGTATTTGACAAAAGCAATAATGATGAGAAATGTCATTAAGAAGCCACATTTCACAAATACTGATTGCTTAATCACCACTTACCCATTGACCAATATGACTCTAACAATGAACATTTGTTTTCAAGGAAATATGGCAAGCTAAACTGATTAACAAAACATTAAGTGAGTTTTTCCTTTCCCATTCCTGTGTTCATTTCTGAGCCCCAGTACATCGTATTCCTACATCTCAAACAGTTATGCAATGTGCAGGTTAGAATTAGTGGAATTCCTAACCCATGAGAGAATTGCAAACTCTTTTCCCATTGATATTCCACAAAGGAAGTTAACTTGGAAACCAATGTGGTTTTGGGGGAAAACCTGAATAGAGGTCTTAGTGGTGTTCAGTTTTCAGGAGCTGGCATGTTGTTCAGTTTTGTCCAATTATCAATAAATAAGAGGGATTAGCTGCTGGTAATGGTGCAGTGGACAAAAGATGCAGGTCACATGCAGTGAATTCAGAGAAGTGAGAGTGTACTTAGGAAAAAAAGCTTTTCTAAATTAGTAATAAAAAAGAGATGATTAGGTTAACTGTTTAGTTTCTAAAGTAGATAAATCCTGATGATATGAATTCACTGCTGAATTATACCCTGAGTGATATGTCAAGGTTCATCTAACTTTCATCTTCTTACTACAAAATAATCATTTAGCTCTTCATCTAACTTGCTGCAAAAAAAAAAAAAAAAGGCAAGCCTTTGGAAACTGATGAATATGACCTTGAGAACTGAAACTAAAAAGAAGACAAACAGAAAAGAAGTGAAACTTCAACTGGTTAAAATGTAGATTAATGATTTTAGAAGTTTAAATGTCACTCTATTTGCCTGAAATTTGTCCTGAAAGGAAGACTAGAAATGCTTAAGTCTCTAAGTACAGAATGTGAGCTTTAACAGAAGGTGCTCAGTAAAGAAAGTATGTTGATTTATGATATGAACAGTTCCCTAGCTTTTATATTCCCTCTTTCAGTATCAATTTAAGCAGTGAGGTAATCAAAGTTAATTAAGAAAAGTTTGGTATTTAGAGTTTTGAGATGCAGATGCTTTGAGACTGATATTTTACACTGTCCAGAAATCTGAGAAACAGTAGATCAGGAGTGATTCATACTCGCAAATTAGTTTGGAGGCTTGGAGCAGGGGGTAGAAAAGCACCTTCTACTGAGCACATAGAATCTAGGTATCCAGTAAATCTTTGCCACACTAGTCCTTCAAGTGAACAGCAGAGAAGGACACAGTAAGGAATGTAAGCATTCAGCATCAGAAATTTTAGCCATTATCTAAAATATGACATTATGCACTATGCCATCAGCTGATAAATCCTACTGGACAACACATTCCCAATAGAACAACATATACAAGTAGTTTCTATCCAATTCATTGTATGTATGAATGAATAATTTGTGGAAGAAGTGAAAAAAGAGCTATAGTATTTGCAACATATTTTAATTTTAAAACAGTAATTTTTCTGAAAGCCGGCATGATGTACACTCTCAATTTCTCTTCAGGACACGGAAATTGATATTTCAAGTTAGTTTAAAGCCCTAGATAACATGACAGGCACAGAAATGTCCACTTGTAGTTCTGTTGTTTAAAATAACTGTCTTAGATGCCTCTTAAGCATCCTTTCATCATCCTTGTGCTGAGAGTGCCAGAAATAGAGATACCTCTGTCTGCTTTGTGTATTAGTTTTTGTCAACAAGCATCAAAAGAAGAAAAAAAGACATGGCTGGGCAGCTTGTTCCATGAAGAAAATAAGCCACCAACATCTTATAGATTTTCTTTACATGCCTTCTGTGTTCCCAGCACCAACATTCAAAGTTTGAGGACACAGAGGAGATGAAGGGCTGGGAGTACCAGAGCAGAGCTCCCCTGTTTCATCCCATGGAGCTGACCAGAGGCTGTGCTGATGAAATTCCAGAAGTTTACCTCTTTTCCAATCAGCTACCATATGGTATTAAACCCAATGCACATAGCAAGGGATGTTGTTCCGTTTTGATTAGAGGAGGTGGGGGACACATATTCCATTTTATGAACTAAAATACCTGCTGCACTTGGCTTGTGGATTGTACTTTTCTCAGGTATATGGCCTGGAAAATGGCTGATCTGTGCCAAGTAAGTGATGTTTATCAACTTGCAGCTTTTTATGAACGCAGGGGAGAAAAATGTGTATAACAGGATTATAAAGACTTGAATCAAATCCAGACAAACTGTTCTTGTTTTCTAATCTGCAAATGTAAATACTGTATAGCTCTGAAAGTAAAAAAAAAGTGTAACTTTCGAAATAAAATTCTATTAAACTCTGCAAAGTTAATTAATGTAATAAATATGCCTGTGCTATATTAGGTGGCAAACCTAACACTATTATCTCTTTCTATTTTCTTCCTGGGTAACTCAGTACCATCAGTATTCTAAGGCCTTGAACTGTATACAGTGCACTCACCTAACTATCACCACCCAAAGCCAAGTATTTCAGGAACACACAGCAGCAAGTTATAAACAAAAAGGGGTTATGATTATCTTGAGTAAAGTTTGGAGCCAGGATTTTCTATTGCAGTTTTATTGTAGAATGTTGTATACATTACTTATTAAGAGGCTATAACTGCTGGAAGTGGGATAGAATGTTTGTTTTATGAGACTATGATTCCATAATAAAGGTGGCAGGAAAGGAGATGACTGACAGAAGTCAATGACACATATATTTAAGAACTTCATTCTCTACAATTTGCAGACCATATCTTGTGATGTCAACTAATCTTGTCACTTTTTATTCAGGCTCTGCTGATAGCTAACTGATTCACTAACTTGGATCACCTTACAATAACAGATATTCCGTGAAACAAGTTGCCCATGTAATACTAGTATGTTGGTTCTGGAAGTATAAATTGCTTTTTATGTGAATTTCAAAAATTCAAAGATCAATCTCATTTCTCACCCTCTCTCATATTAAGGATATTCATATTTTATGAACTATCATGCTTGAGATTGCAGAAAATCATGAATATGAGTAGTCCTTTGTGTTCTCCTTTTGAGGAACAAAATTACACTCATCAGATTTGCTACAGTTTTCTGGTGCTTTTGTCAACAATGCCAGTAAATGTTCCATTCTAATGAATTGTCATTGTGCAATATTTCCTTCCACCAATCCTGTGGGACTCTCTTGAGAATAGTGTAGTGCTGGTTAAAAGTAAAGGCATCCAGATCCAAGCTTGCTACCAAAATCTCTCTACTCACTCTCTGATGGAGTCACTGGGAGGCTATTTCTGTGATCAGAGAAATGAGGGAAAGGGAAGCAGTGTCAGTCTGCAAACTCCAATCTGTTAGGAGGGTTCAGGGCATACTTTAGTGACTTACAGATACAAAAGAGAAAAGAAATCAGGGAGTTTAAGTATTTAAAGAAAGGTGTTTACAATTCAGTTCATATTTGTGTTCTGATGGAGGATTTCTTCATATCCAAGTATGTCACAAATCTAAGTTTTGTGTCCTTTGGCTCCTAAAGTCTCAATAAATTAGTAAGTTCTGAATTCAGTGCTTCCACAAAGTTTCCAAACATTATCCACAGTAATTGGATGCACTTCACGCAGTGGTTTATTCACTTTCTGATATTCCCTGTTCCAAGATGTTCTAAATCTGACCCATACTTTTACTAGGCTTGCTGTTCCAAAATTCACATTGATTTTGTGAACTTCATTTGGACTGGCACCATGAGTAGCACAAAAATGTGGTTCTATATTAATGAAATATCTAGTGCACTGACAGTATTTTAGTGATATTGGGATATAGTGACATCAGTAATACACAGCTAGATATTTACCTTGTTCTTGGCAGGGAATGCTGGATTCGATGTCCAAGTGGGAGATAGTCCTCTGCTCAGACTGAAATACTGCCAGCTATCTCTGCTGTGGAGAAAAGAAATAGAAATGGAATTTCTTCCTTTTTATTGTGGCTATTGTTGTATTTGAGAAGTTATTAAAGGTTTGTTTGGGCTCTCCTCCTTTTTTTTTTTTTTTTTTTTTCCATTTACTACAGTAGTTGACACTCCAGTATCAATGCCTAGGTTTTGCCATATTAAGAAATCATACATATGCTAGTAGGGGAATAAATTTACACACTTAATTCTTCACAACAGTTTTGGCAAGCAGTATTTACATTTTATCTTTCCTGTAACTAGACTTTGTTTTTAATACATTAAATTTCCATTTACTTCTGAAATCTCCTCTAAAAGCTGGGTTGAATGGAAGGCAAAACCAATCTCTTCTTCAAAAAGTGTATGAAAGAAGAATGAGCAGAGAAAATAAATATAAAACAAAAAGAAAGGTAACAGACACACTCTTATGTTTGTTTCCATGTGCAACACTGTGATATGGATATGCTTTTCTGCTCATTTGTTTAGACAAAAAAAATAGTCTTTCAGGCCAGCCTTTTTGTTTTACACTGATGATAATGACACCCAAGTATATATGGGGTCTAATGGAACAGTTAATCTATCTTTAAGGTAATACATTAATTATTTTAAGTAAAAGTGCAGAATTTAGTGCTCTGGGCTTTCATTTATTGTTCATTATTCTTGTTCCCTTTTAACAGTTCTGTCTGTGCTTAGGGATATGCACATGCATTGTCTGACATTTCACTGTAAATTAACTAACCACTATCTTACAGCCATGTAAGGTGTAAAGAGCCAAGCTTAGAGAGGGTGGCAGAACCAACTCAAACAAAGTTCATTCTCCAAGGGCTAAAGATAAAAGTTATTGAGTTGAATAATTTTTCCAAGGAGATTTTATTTTTTTTTATATAAAACTGTTTTCAAAATTTAAAGTCAAAATTCAATTTTTTGAGTTTTCATTAAAGCTTCAATAAAAACAATTAGGCATTGTAGGTACCTGAGCAGCAGCCTATGACTTCACTGCACTTCATGCATCACCTCACAAATCCCCTGATCCCCAAACCCTTGCATCACTCTTCACAAACACATTTCAACATATGCATTTCATTTTTTCCCTAAAAGCATCCCCTAAGCCCACCACGCTGCATCTGTGTGAAAGATTTGCAAGCTGTGGATAAGCATGCTGTGATTGCTGCCACTTGTGAGGCTGGAGGGGTATAAGAAAGAGGAGAACTGTTCAGAAACCTTTAGGTGGGAGAACTTCCCTCACCAGTTAATCAAGCAGAACACAGAGGGCTGGTTCTGTGTGACTCTAAGGCAGCTCTAAGTCCCTTCTGCAGCAATAGGGACTGTATAGAGCCACGACTGAGGCATGACTGCACAGAACAAAAGATCCAAATGGGCTGAAAATGTCAAAAAATTTCAGAATAGGTTCAGTTCTGAAAGTGCTCACTTCACTCTTGCATATGTACATAAGATATTTCTCAGCAACTTGATCAAAACCAGTGTTTTAATCCAAAAAAGGTAAACCTTTCTGCACAGAAGAGTCCTTATCCCACAGTTCCTGAGCAACTGATGGTGCAAATAGGAGCTCTGCCACAAAAAGAGGCTTATGTGTCAGACAGCTTCTTATACATTGGGCACAATTCCCTGGCAAAGTGCACACTTTCCCAACCCCAAGAGAATGATGCAAGTCCTTGAAGAGCTGGTGCTCTGTACTGAGAGAAAACCTTCAGCTCTGCAACCACACCAGGTGTTGTATCATTATCCTCGCTCTACAACCACACCAGGTGTTGTATCATTATCCTCAAGGGCATGAGAAAAACATTCTTTTTAAACTTGTGATGTCCTTCTTTCATCCACAGGGTTATATTTCAGCTCCTTGTGCCTCCCTGTGGAATACTGTCTCTTCCCTCCGTGCACAGATAGCTCCCAGCCCCTTGTTGAAAAGGTCCTGCGGTTTGTGGCAAGAGTTCCTGTAGATAAGGAATGGAGGACATGGAGAACATGAGTGGTGGAACATAGGTCAGGCCACACTGCCTAGTGAGGCATTTGCTTTTGGAGACAGGAACTTCACAGCTGTGATCTTTCCAGACTCTGTGTGTATGTACCCTCCAGCACACTCTCACAAACTCCAGGTTTTTCCTTATTGTCCCAAATGGGACAGGCTACCTGCAGCCCAGAGGCTGTTTTAAACAGGCTTTCCCCCGAGAGCAATCAGGGAAAGCCTAAAAATGCATTCATCCTGCTAGTCTGTGAGATATGGGGTTTACTTGGTGTAACTGCACATGAAGGCCTAAGGATTCTTTGATAAAAGAGATGCAGTTGTGTATGTTTCTGAGAGATGACGGAGGTTTAAATGTGCCTTTCTCACCTCTTTGTTATTACTGTTTTCTGAGCTCCCCAGCTCTGATCCACTGATATGTGAACAAGTATATGTATACTGACATATATGTGTATATTAGTATATAATTTTTTCAATGTATGTGTATAAATGAGCCTCAACTTCTCTGATCTGTGCATGAACAATTTGTGGGTAAGTTATACCCCTTAAAATTGCTGAGCTTGTCCCAGGTAGACATGGATAAAAGGATCACTAGCTATACCAATTGATCAGAGAATCCTGTTCTTGCTAAATAGATATTAAAACAATATCAAGATTCAGTATGCCAATATGAATGATTTCAACTAAAAAATATCCTAATGTTGGAAGTCTAAATAACAAAAAACCCTTCAGAAAGGCCCATAGTGGTAAATGGATATGCACCTGTGGGAAACATCAAAGTCAGCATGTCTTTTCCTTTGAACTGAATTCTCTTTTATCATCCATTTTTCTTCTATGTGTTTATCTATAAAAATACAATATTATTAGCACTCTGTCATCTTTCCACCAATATCATGAGTTAATACAGGTCAGAGCAATAGATAAATTACATTTTCTTTGGAGATATTAGTGCAAGCAGAGGGAATTTATATACCCGTTCCTATCCAAGAACACGATGGCAAAATTTTCAAACGCTTCCTGCAGGGGTCTGCTTCCACTAAAATCAGTATTGCTTCAGAAATTCATACAAACTCTGCTGCTTCCAAAAACCACATGAATTTTCTATTAGTGGAACTTCCTTCTATGTTGTCTTAAGACTGATCAAGATATAGATACTGTAAATAGATACAATAAAAATTGAATTCAGAAGTTTTTTTTCTGTTCTGTGACTATGGGTGGAGAAAGGTTGGGTCACATGCATGGTACAAATACATTCAGTGATACCAATTTCCTGTAGTGTTTGCCCAATAGATTTCTCATAAATATTAATGGTTTTTTTCAGCTGGGTTTTTCTTTCCATGTTAGTGGTACCATTTTAGGGAATATTCATAGATTAAAGGCCACATTTTGACAATCCATCAAGAAAATTATTCTAAAGACTTTCAAATATTAAGATCCTTTAAATGAAGCTAAATATGCATTCCTTATCCATAACCCCATTATTAATTAAACAGTATTGTTGGAGTGTTCCTTTTCAGAGTCTAAGAAAGTAAATTGCATCAACTTTAGGCTAAATTCTTCACAAAAAGTAGCAATGTATCATGAAGGGTTACTATTCATTTCAAGAAACCTGCCAAAACCCCTTGTATCCGTTTTTCCTCTAGGCACATATATACTGTTAAAAATAGGAACAAAATATTCAACAGAAGATAAAATTGAAGCAAGAATTGCCCATAATGAATAAAGAGAATACAACTTATGAAATCAGTAGTATTGAAAGCATCTAGGAATAGTATTAACAATATCAAATATATGAATTTTGAAGACACTGTCAGAGCTCATCTGCCATCTTCACATACCTCAGTCTTAGCAGGAAGCTTAAAAAAAAAAAAAAACCATAAAATTCTCTGCATAACAGCAATGAAGATGGGACTCACAGAAGAAGTCAGGAAAAAGAGGTTATATGACTTTCCCCTTGTCCTTTGCTCTGAAAATATCTTTTCCCTTTGAAAGGGAGTGTTTAGGACATGCCAATTTAGAATAATCGTTGTAAGTCGTTCTGTTGGGAAGTTACACTTCCATTCCATGTTTGGTTGTGAGCAATCTGCCGGTCCAGATCTTGCAGGGAGTAATTAGCAGAAGCATACAGAGCATGCAGGGCAGTCTATTGCCTCAAGTGGAGATTTTGAGCCTAGGAGCCTACAGAAAATGGTATCAGTGTTTTTCACAGGATACAATATACTGCACGCTGTAGTCACGGTATGTCTCTCAGCTAGAGAATGAGCAGGAGCTCACACACCCTGCACACTCCTCTTAGGAGTTGTAATGCACATCTTTAGGAACTCTGTGTGACAACACAATGTGGTGTCTTTGATGTTATTACAAGCCTCACAATGGTCACAAGAGAACCTATCCTTCATCATTGCCCGTAAAACTACAGTATCTTATCCATAGTGAATACTCCCAGTGCTTGCAGGTAGGTTGGAAGTATTAAAAAATCCTTCTTACCCTTATTTGTTTCATGACTCCTTCCCTTCATTAGTATTATAGACAAATTATCCATGAAGACACAACCTGTAAGGGTGATTTTTCTAATGAACTCTTACTGAGACTTCCTCTGCACTCTCTTCAAAGCAAAAAAATTACAGATGTAGAAATTCCTTGCACATAGAGTTACCTGCTCTGTCTTTATTTTTGTTCCTCCAAGCTTTAAACAGCCTCAGTTTGTGATTCTGAGATCTCTAATTACAGATACATCTCATTACTTGACTGGCAACATTTTCTTCAGCTAAATCCAAAAAACATTGACCAGAAAAGCCTCACTCCTCTAGCAGACTGAATACTGCTCACTTATTTGCAAGCTTTCACTTGGGGCTGCTGAGGGTGTGAGCGTTGTGCCCGGTTGAGCTATTAATGACCAGCATTTCCCAAAAGAACGTGAAAGGTATTTATGATATTTGCCTTAACACACTTGCACGTGTACAACTGCATGTTTTTGTTAACTAGAGCCATGAGCTTCTCCTTTGTTGCTATCCTTCTGTAATATTTACTGCACTGTTGGCACTCCATGCTGAGCTCTTTGATATAAAGCATCTTTCTACTTTTAGCTTTACTGATGTGCATTTATTTATTTTAGATACAGTTTGTGCTAGTGTACATACACACGTATGAAATAAATATGTGCACTTTAAAGGAGCTTGAGGAATAAAATTCAAATATCATGAATTAATCTGCATATTGTGAAAAGAGGCAGTAATTCAGACTCAAAAGATGACCATAGAAATCTTTGTAAAATGCTTTTTTCTTTCTTATGAAGATATGAAAAAGAAGATATATATTTATGGGAATGTTTCTTAGTAAGGGTAATAATATAACAAGGAAGAAAAGAGAAGGATCAGTGATTCATTAGAAACTATTTTTCATTCTTCTGAAATATGAAAAGAGAAAATGAAAGAAAACACAGTAAAATCTCATTTACTCTAGAGAAGAACAGACTTGTCAAGGATATTATCATCAGGATTTGAATTTTCTTCCACAGTTAACAGGATTTTTTTTGGCTAAAAAGGAATTTAAAAGCATCATTAAAATAAAACACCATCTTTTTAAAAAAGAAAAAAAATTAACCTTAATTCTTCTAAAATTATTTTGACAATTAGAAAACACTTCTGGAGGGCAAGGTCAGCAGCTTCCTTGTTTATTTTGTCTGGTCTAAAGGAAGAAAGAGTAAAATAAGTGCACATCATTATGCTTTAGTAACAATGAATTGTTATTATTTAATTTTCTTGTTCTTTAAGAATTCTCACTGTAGGAATATCTTTAACTAGGAGTAAACACTCTGGAAGGTTATGAGACAGTTACATGTTTTGCACACTAAACAGATTGCAAAGATTTGAAAAATTTTGTTTAGTGTTCATTTTTGATGTTGGACTTAATTCTGAAATAAGATCATGCTTTCTCAGATCTGAGAAACTACCTAAAAATGTTGAGAGGGACAGAAGAAAAAGTTGATTTTATGAGTAACCTTCCAAAATATAAAATAGTAGGGCTTTTCTAATGAAATCTTTTCTACTGGAAACCATCATGGCACAGATAGCTGAGTAGAACAGATATTACCCCAACAATACAAATTTCCAATGTCTGGTTTCTCTCAGGATTAAGGAACTTATGCAAACTGATGGACTGCAGGAAAAAATGTGGTTGGGTAAAATACCATGTATAATTCCAGTAATTTTAAAGCATTATTTTAGGGTTTCATTCTTTACAAACAATTCTTTTTCAGCACATAATGGTGGATTATTTTGAACTGGAGCCGAACTTGTAAACTTTTATTAAAAATGTCAAATTGGGATATTTGACCACTTAAAAAGTCTTCCTCTATAAGACTTTTGAATCAGAAAGTTATTCCAAACCACTTTTTTCCAAAACACAGCTTAACTTCAAACAAATTGACATTTTCTAATGAAAAAAATATTACCATTAAAGAGAGGTTTTGAATGCAGAATTCCTTAAATCAAGAAATACAAATGACTTCAGACACTCCTGTATGGTTTCCACCTTGTTTCTTGAAGAGATCTTGATGGGATATCCACTTCCAGTGTTTACAAGCCTGCACTACGACTCATTTATCTTTCACTCCCATTTAAGGGTCATGCCGAGGCCTGCAAGCAGGACTCTTCATGGACATCAACAGGGGATCCATTCTGGTACTTGTATTGCCAACTGAAAGCAAGCAGTCTCTCATTTGAGCTTGGACCCAGCACCTGGTTAGATGTTAGGGCAGCATTGCAGAATGATCGCTTTCCTCAAAAGGACAAATATTTTAAGGATGCTGAACACTGCCACAGGTGTTAGGTCACTGCAGTAAATATTCTAGGGTCTTCAACAGCAATGTCTGAGCAGGTAACAGTCCCAGCATCTTCAGTCTTTCCTCCCTACAATGTTATTGTTGTGGATATTGCATCTGTTAAACCTTTGGAGTATAGTTAAATCAAGAGTGAAGACATGCCCAAATGGGGAGAAAAAAAGGGGGTTTCTATGCCATTGAATGTTAGGGTTAAATTTTCTTAATCCCTCTGAAAAGTACCTTTCTGTGGGTAACAGTGCTGACTAGAAAATGTGTAAAGTACTGCATGATCAAGATAATCTAGGCAATGTTAGAAACATATATGAATGTGTATATATTAGTTATATCTATAGAATTAGGTGTTTTAAATGGATATTTTATATTTTAAAAATACCATCACTGGTTAATGTCCTACCAAATTAATTTGTACAATTATTAAGGCAGAATATACTTCTCATCCTCCCCACCAAAACACACAGCCACTGGGACTTTATTTACCACTTTTGCAGTCTATTCAATCAGTTCCCATATCCCCCCTCCCCTCTTCCTCACCTGTCACTTCTACCTAGCAGACACAAAGCTCTGCACACACACACAGAAAAATTCAGCATTTTCTGCAATCAACCAAATAGCCTGAAGTGAAAGACAAACACGATGCCTGAAGCAATATTGCTTGATTAACAATGAATAGTTCTTTAAAGTGATCACATGAACTTTAATCTGAAAGATTGCTTTGAATTGTTAAGGGTGGAATCTGTTGCTATGAGAGTTGTCAAACAACTGTGGTGAATTTAATGTGTAATAGATGATAACCTTTGTCGGTTTTAATATTGAATTCCATGTTACTGATCCTAGTAAATAATCCTTACCTTCCCCTAGTGAATACCTGCTACATCCCAAAGCTCTACGCAGTACGCAAAGACATTTTAGTAGAGCGTTTTTCATGTAAAGCACACATACTGTATAGATCTGACCTCATCACTGGTTGCCTCAGGCTATCTCCTGTATACCGTCTGTTTTCTTGATTTTCTCCTGAGGTTGTCATTATCTAAGGTTTGTAAATATTTCAGAAATTTGAGACTTGTGCAGCAATTGAAAATGCCATATTGCTGTTATACTGCACTTTCAGTAGCATCCAATCATTTTTCTATATTTTATCTATTTTAGTTCTGGATAATATAAATTCTACTATGCATGATTTGGCTGTAATTGAATTTGCAATCTATTTACAGTCATTTTAACCAAAAGACTCCAGATAGTCATAATTTTGATCTTAGTTAACAAAGAAACAATATATGTTGTTACTTTATATTGTGCTATTTTCTATTTGTCAAAGTACTATATAGATTTTATGGATATTTTATGCAAGTTTATGCATGAAACTCAGCTGTTTGGAGAAACTGCTGACCTCTCCATTGAAGGGAAAAAAAAAACAGAACAAAAACTGAAAAACCTTTTGTCCTTTAAAAATCCGTAGGAATGTAGTATGTATCATAAAGGACACGTGTACTTGAAACAGATTAAAAGAATTACAGGACTGGTTCCTTCCCAATAATCTTAGTATATATGAATTTCTTTGTATTAAAGCAGCCGTCATTACTGAATATTTTTGCTTTCATGTAATTATGCACATATACTTAGCAAAGTATCTTGTATAAAGCAGAAAGCTACAGAAGCCCTTTAAAATCTGCTTTGAAAATCATGTGTGGCATGAATTTTGGCAGCATTATCATCATATTCATTTTTGGAAGTATACTCCAATTTTTATATCAGCTCCTGTATCGTAGCAATAATTTACTCTGATATTAACATTAGTATCCAATTTTCATATCAGATTTTTCATTCCAGTGTAATTTATTTCATTATTACATTGCTAGCCATGCCTGCCTACATTGTTCTACTTTTGTAGTTGCCTTCAATACTCTTCTTTTTAACATTCATTGTGTTAAGACTGTGATGATACATCACCAAATGGGATAGAGAGAAGACTGTGTATAGTGTAAAAATGATTTATTGTGATTACAGGAAGGCTTAAGAGTGTTGTTGGATTTTTAGGATCATGCTAAATTTTTTATAATTATTTAATTATCTCATTTATATTAGGATCAGAAAGTTCATTTGCTTTGCACCAATACAAGCTTTACAGGTAAGAGGGAATACCTTGAAATTTTGCTTAGCATATTCTTATATTGAGTCTTATATACTTTATATTAAACATTCGAAGTGGAGGCAATAATTTGTAAATGACATGAGAAAAAGAAATCACAGTATATTTTCTTTTCAAAATATTTAGTGTCTACAATTCATCTGTGAACCAAGTAAATCACGGCTTCTTCAAGTGCAAGGATCGAAACCAATTACCATTAGTGACCATCGGGTGCAGCCGATCCTTTCTGTCCTGTTGCCTGAATCTCAATGATCTCCCAAGTGTGCCCATGCAATTTAACAGGAAGATCAATACACCGCGGCAGTTAGCAGCAGCTCTCTTGAAGTGCTTCACAAAACATGCTACATTTCTCTACCGAATAAATGTCAAAACATTCCAACAGCTACAATTCTTGGGAGAAATTGTTCTTGTGAAACATTATTGACATACTTTAACCCACATTTCCCGCTGCTCTCCAGCTTCCTACAGGCCAGTCAATTCTGATTTGGCAAGGGCCACATCGACACATGTCCCCTGCTGACTTTGTCTGTAGGCATGAAAGATATCACGATGCAGTGCAGAAGTCCTGGGTGTCAGGGGTCAGTGGTCCAGCTCTGACCCAAGGTCAAGGTGACAACAACCTCTCTCCTGGGACTTGTCTTCATCTCTAATATGGCCTTGGAAGCAATCAATATCATTACAGAGCTTACTTTTCTAACAGAGAGTGCCACCTGATCTAAGCATTTCAAGACGATGACTTGCAAGCCTTGCTGCTTGAAAATGTCTTCATTTTCCCACTATACTGCAAAACATCTGTATTAGGTCTGCCATTGGTTTTTTTTTTTCATTTGTTTAATATGATAAATTAAATTTATTCTTTTACTTTTTAATGGATTTCTGCAGCCTGGACTTTCTTCATCTTTTCTTGTATATTTTGGAGTTCTTATACATGGCTCAGTACTTTCTCCCAGCATCCACTCTCAAAATATTTTTTTCTTTTCTTTGTTATTCTTGCTCCCTCTTATTTTTGTCCCTTTTGTCTATTAGTTACCATTTTCTTCTTCATTTCTTTCTTGCTTTCAGGAAAGGAAAACTCAGTGCTGCATCTGTATTCTGGATTTGATTTACACACACACATACGCACACACTAAAACCCACCTTCAAAAATCTTCTAAAAAATATAAATAAAGTGAAAAATCCTTACTGGTTTTGTGAGGCCATGGAGGGGTAGTGCTTCGGTATGGCTGAGGTTTTTACCTTTTTTACTGTTTTGGGGTTTGGTTTTTGTTTTTTTCCCTTGGAATTAAAAAAGCCACCAACAAACACAGACCCAAAACTAAAGCAAAATATGGCAAATTTAAGCATTTTTAAAGAAGTGGCTCTACAAATTGAGCTACACTAACAATTGTTGGTGACTTGCAACCAAAATATTAGAGATGCAATAGAACCTACCTATAATTTGTAACTAATACTACTCAGCTTTTTCATCATACAAAAAATTTGGGCTTCAGATTCCCCCCAGTAATGGACAACTGACAGTGAAGCCTGAAAGCAAATATTTAATTTAAGATCAAGGAATCCTTACATCATACTGCTATAGAGACCTCTTGTGTCCTACACAGACTGGTAGATAAAACTGAAAAAAACAAAGTAAAACAAGGTCCAAAGCCATAAATATTGCTTTAGATGCGAGTCACAGCAGTCCAATATACCTGTAATGTACCTAGCACACTTTGAGGTCTTTAAAACAACAGCATCTTCAAAGAGAGAATGAGAGAGAGAGATATTTTGTTTTTACTCCACAGGTTACATGCATAAACTTCACTCTCAGTTTTATGTATACTAAATGAACCCTGAGATCCAATTTGAAGGATAATTCCCTTTTCCAAAATGCAGATTCTATATCAGCTGTTCCTAGCTGCAGAAAGGAGTTAAGACAGAAGCTGGAAGGATGGGCTTCCCCCGCTTCCCTCCTCTGTCTCCTTCTGTTTATCCCTTTGTATCCAACTGTCTCCTTGCATTTATGAGGCTGATGAGGCAGTTTCATTCAAGATGCAGTTGAATGACAACATTCCCAGTTTACACCTCTGTGAAGAAGAAGGGAATCTTTCTCCACCCACAGCAGTTCACAAGGATGTTGCAATCTCCAGGTCCCCCTGATGCTGCTTGAGGGCTTTACAGAGAAACAAAAGGGCTGGCAGGATCTTAGGTGACTGTGCACGAGAGCTGGATCAAGACACCCCTGAAGCTGAGTATATACCTGTAAAAAAAACATGGAAAATCTTTTAGAGAAAAACCTCTAGAGTAAAAAGAAGCCTCTCTCTCTCTCTCTTTGAAGATTCTATTGTTTTGAAAGACCTCAAAGTGTGCCAGGTACATTGCAGTTTATTAGACTGCTGTGACCCACATCTGAAATGATATTTATGGCTTTGGACCTTGTTTTACTTTGTTTTGTTTCAGTTTTATCTACCAGTCTGTGTAGGACACAGGAGGTATCCATAGAAGCATGATGTAAGGATACCTTGACCTTCTTGAATAAAATATTTGCTTTCAGATTTTCTAGATGTTTTGCATTTTCATTCCTGCACAAATGCTATAACAGAAACTTCCAGTATATGATAGGTAAGGTATGTTACTGTCTTATTTCTCTTCTCTGAAGTTAGGGCAGCTACTCTCCTTATTCTTCAAATCTATTTTTCTATCTATTGACCAAGGAAACTACACAGATCTGTCAGGACAGAAACTGCCAACCCAGGAAAAAATTTTAAAAAACAAACACCAAAACCAATTTTGTGAAAGAGAATTACAAGTTTTCTTCATTCCTTCCTAATTTCAGATGAAAAAGAATTCATCTTTCTATTGAAATAAATTGCAAGATATTTCTTTTTGGAAACAACAAAATATCTTTAACAGGGAATTGTTGATGGATTCAAGTGCAATTGTAGGACATATATAAGGAGACTTCAGTGTGCAGTAAAATCAGGCAGAAGAACATTCATGTTCTTAAAGAAATCTGGATGGTCAAGTAGATTTGTCTGTAATGTCAGTTCTATGTTATGAGAAGAAACTCTTAGAGAGGTAGAGAAAGTTAACAGTGGAAAGGATGAAAAAAACCAAAACTTTAATAAAGATCTCTTACTCTTTTCAAAGTGACATTTGTGGCTGACATAGAAGTAAGGTATTTTACGCTGCATCTTGGAATATAATGTGGTGAGGGGATCTTTGCATACTCTCCACGTGTTGCCACATAACCAAAAAAGCAAAATATATGCAGATATAAATGCTCAGTATTTTTTTAAAATATATTTGTATTTAAATCTCAGAGGTTAAACAAAATGCAGTTAAACAAAATGCAGCAAGCACTCTCAGGGCAAACATCCTCTCCTTCTCCTCTGTCTTGAAGAACTGTAGAAAATAGTGAATTTGTCTGTGGTAATGAACAGACATCTTTTTCAGCATTATTTGAAAGAAAGATATCATCTGTGTTATTCATTCTTGTCATATATTTCACTCTCAAGTCTGCTTGGGAATGTGTCTTCTTATTAGGACCATCATCATTTGTATTTTAAGACTAAAGTAGTTTGGTTTTAGAATCTAAGAAGTTACTGAGACATCCAGAGCTAAGCTCCATTAAACTCTTTGACCTAAACCCTATGAAGAGCCATTAGTTCAGCAGGAAGAACATTATTGTGCCAGCACACAGTGTGAGTACAAATCCTCTTCCGCCTCTGTCTGCCAGCTTCCCTCCCCCTAAAGTATTATGTTTTATATGAAAAAGCAGAGAACTATGTGACACCCTAATGGATTATCAAATGAAATATGATCACCAGTGGATATGTACTATAGTTAATGTTTCATTAGTTGTAGTAGGAGCAGCAAAAAGGTTGGCTTTACTCTATGTTTTTCTGACTTCAGCTCAGTTCTGCGGAAATTCATTGTTAAATTATTTACCTCCTTAATTTTCAGTGTCAAATTGTTTTTGTCTTTCCATGTTCTCTTGGCTTTTATAGCATTACAGCATCCATCATTATAGAAAAAGATTTTTTTGTGGGAGCTTTTGGATGGAAGATGGAATTATTTAAATAGTTCATGAGAAGGCAATTGCAGTTCTTCTGATAGTGGGTGACGTAGAACAGAATGACCCCCATATCAGGAATGTTGGTTAGGAAAGGAAATGGTATTTACCTGTGATTTTACTCTGATGTCAATCAAGGGCTTTGTTATCCTTTGTGGGGACCAAGTGTGAAAGCTCAGTTTAGGTGCTCTCTTACTTTTAATAAATCCTTATTGTAGAATGGAGGATTTTGGTTTATTTCACAGCTGAGGTAAGCACCACAGTGTTTTGTGCTGGCTGTTTACTCAAAAACCTATCTTTCATATCTACCTTTTCCAATCCACATTATTTCTCCTGAAAGCACTAGCCTGTTCCATATTTTGGAGAAAAAATGCAGACTTCACCATTCAGACAGAACCTATATCCATTCCAAGGGAATGGGTATGACACTTCTTAGTCTGGTGATTCTCTGCAGGAAAGATCAACAGCTGCAACCTGATGATCCCCAAAGTTAATATGTTTTTCATTCACTGTTTACAGCCTGAAAACTGGACAATTCTGTACTAATGACACCAAGAGGTGTTTGCACTCATGTGATCTACTATTCAAGCAGAATATTCCTCAGGAAATCATCAACTTCATAGAATCACAGATTCATACGATGTTTTGGGTTGGAAGGAAGGTTAAAAATTGCCTAATTCCAACCCCTCTGCCATGGACAGGGATACCTTCTGCTAGACCAGGTTGCTCAGAGCCCCATCCGACGTGGCCTTGAGCACTGCCAGGGATGGGGGACATTCAGTGTCTCTGGGCATCCTGTGCCAGTGCCTCAACACCTGCACAGTAAAGAATTCCTTCCTTTTACCTAAACCTGCTCTCTTTCAGTTTACATCTATCACTTTTTGTCCTATCACTATGTGACCTTCAAAAAGCACCTCCCCATGTCTCTTCTAGTCCCCTTTGGATACTGGAATGTGCTGTAAGCTCTCCCTGGAGTCTGCTCTTTCCCAGGCTGAATAGGAGAGGTTCTCCAGCCCTCTGATCACCTCAGTGGCCCTCCTTTGGTCTCACTCCAGCGCCTGCTTCTTCTGTTGGGTGCCCCAGAGCTGGATGTTCTTATGTTGGGTGCCCCAGAGCTGGACTCCAGATGGAATATCTCATATTATTTCTCTACTGTGTTTTACAATGGCATTATACAATTATTTCAGTGGTGCTGCTGCAGCTTTATTACTTGTGTAAAATAGATTTCAGTTACAAGAATTTTCTTCTGTCACTCTCAAGTAAGGCTGAGGCCTGGTTTTAGTGTAATCTTCTGTAACACTACTACCAGCAGGTGTTTCTTATTCTGTAAAGTGAAGAAGCCACAGAGAAGCCCAAGAAAAGTAATTTGCACTCTGCCCTGAAACCCTCTGGCTCTAATCAGGTCCAGAGCACTGGGAACTTTGTTCATTTGTGCTTGGCAATTTCTTATAAACTTATTTTTGAAGTCAGCAGTTGTGCTTCTCTATAAAATGCAGAATTTCAGAATTTGAGACTTATCACCTGTGAGCTCAATAACAGTCTGGCCTTTGAAATATCACCTTGTTCTGGATACTAAAATTTAATACTTTACTTCAATCACAAGGGACATTGGCCTATGATGTTGTCAAGACCCATGATGTAACAGATGCAGAAAGGCTGACAACAGAACAGCATGTTGCTTATAAAATCAAGCAAAGCACTTTTTTGTTTGAAAAGAACCAAGACAGCAGGTTTTTCTCCTCTTCTTTTTTAACAGTTTTCAAAGAATACTCAAATACTGTTTGAGAAATTGCATAACTCTGTAAACACATAGCTTTCTTCACTGTGAAAAAACCTCTAGAAATGCTTTCCGTGTCATTTTTCCTCAAATAAATCTTAATTTCAAGTGTTTGATGATTTTTAGAGCATCCAACAGCTCAGCACTGAGCAGTAGGTAGAATAACAGGTGGGTAAAATGATGTTTAACAAATGATTATTTGAAGCAATTGTCCAGTGTAATGCTCTTTTCAGTATCACCTTTTATACAGTAATGGTCTTGGTTACCAAAGACTGAATTCATTTCAGCATTTTTATGAGCACTTTTCTTAACCCATTCGGTTAGCAATGTTCCACTCCAGTGCTGGTGACAATACAGTTGCTTCAGCAAACAATGAGGTCAGAGACACTTGCTACTGACCTCAGAAAAATAATCAGATAATCAATTGAAAGGAGAAAAAACAGTTGTATGCTCATCACCGTAGTATTTAACTGTCATATATAAAATGAAAGTCATACCAATTAGCTTTGTCTGCTATCTTTCTCCCCTCATCCTAAAGACCGACTTTCCCTGATCTCCTTCAGGTACACTATTCCTTGTGGGTTAAATCCTTCATGTTAGTCTGAGGCAGTCACTCCATATTGTCCTGAGCATGAGGCAAACTTTATTTAACAATTGTATTTACCAAACAGAGTTATCCAAGAATAATCCACAGTCTGTGCATAGTTTTGGGTTCTTTGCCACATACTCACAGTGAAAGGATGCCAGTCCCTTAGTCAAGCTGCAAGCTGCACTGAGAATGGGGAAATGAGACCTAACTTTTTGAGATTCTAGACTTATAAGTAGGAACCTTTGTGCAACTCCAAATATGCAGTTCATTGCTTTCTGCTGTAACTCTTAATTACAGAATTAACAAATTATAGACCTCATTTAAGTTTGAAAACACCTTTTAGCTCATGGAGTTCAACTGCTAATGAAGAAACTAAAAAAAAAAATCATGGGGAGTAGGCAGAACTAAAATATGCCTGGCCTGAGAGAGGCTGTTCTTTCCCAGTAAATTTTTTTTCTGACCTTAATTGATGAACTAACCAGTAGACTAACCAACTTATTCGCTCAGCACACACACAGCTTCTAGATTTTAGTGAGCTCCCATTTGTGCTGGATTATAAAGTCAGGTAAGAGGACTAAAAAGAAGGTCAAGCAACTTGCCTGCAGTCACACAGCAAGTGAGTGGCTTAACTTCTATCTGATGACAATTAAATGGGCACTAAAAATACAAGAAATTTGGATTGACTGAAAAATAGCATAAATGCTTGAAAGTACAAAATAGGACTAAGGAACCTAAGCAGTTTTTATTTTGCCCCTGAGGTGCTAACCATTTCCAGTTTCAATTCTTTGTTCTTTTATACCCAAGTCACAGGTGGTATTATTTTCGGATCAGGGTCTTTTTCACAGGCCTTTCAGAGGTCTTCAGTCCCTGGCTATTGAAACCTGAAATCTGAAGGAACAGGTATGCACATACAAACCACAAGTGGAATGCTGAAAATGTGCATGGGATATTGTATTTTTTATCACTTTAATGCTTATATATGTATATTGATGTATGTGATGCTTCATCAACATGTTCACCTTTGCTTTTTTTTAGTAAGTGCTATAATTTGATGATGTGGTTTTAGGGGTGAGGAAGTTTGTGTATCTAAGTACTCTAACTCTGTGTTTAATGACACTTGTATAAATGGTAGCACCTGGAGTCTTCGTCTCAGTTTCAGCAAGGTACTTAAGCACATGCCTGGCTTAAAGCAAGCAAGCAGTCCCATTGAAGTTAATTAGACTTCCCCTTGTACTTAAAGTTAGGCATGTGCTTAAGTACCTTGCTGCATTAAGACCTTAATGAAGATTGGGGTATAACTGCCTTTGTTGCAGTGTGTGTAATGTGAGTCATTTAGTGCATTCAGTGTGGAGCTGGGAGTACAGTAAAGCAAAAGCTGAGTACAAACACAGAAAGGTTAGGATATAGTTTTGTAGCTGTTGTGGTCACTGCTCAGAATCAGCTGCTTATTTTAGGTAATGATCTCTCCCAAGGGCATGCTTTCTATTTTTTTTTCCGTGTATCTGGTAGGACTCACAAGAAGTGTCTTTGTTGTGTTTTAGGGGTTTTAGGTACCAATATTGATAGGGAGATATTGATTTCAAGAACTTCTCCCGTCTGGTTTAAGGATGCACGAGTGTTAACATCTTTTCCCTGGGGGACTGGTTCTGAGGCCTTCTGAAGTCAATGGGAAGGCTCTCATCAGCTTTAATGGGCTTCAGATAGGGTCTTTAGGAGGTGAGAGAATTTCTTTGAGATCTGTACATCACATTTTGTATCTCAGCCCGAAGTCAGCATTGCACGGGCTCTCAGCACTAGGGCAGCAAACTGGATGGAGGTGGGGGAGGGAAGAGGGTGAAGGTACACCCTGGACTGAACAATGGCTTGAATTGCCACCACTCATGCTGTAGCACCTATCGGCAAATTAATATGAGGGCAATACTCACTGAAGAACTGACTCAGTCCCATGCTAATTTACAAGGTCTGTGTGGATTCCAGCACAAGGTGATACAGCATCAGACCAAAGCTGGAAACTTTGTTATTTACTGTAAAACATGCAGAGATGCTGACTTTATTTTTTTGTTTAAGAAATTTTACAGGATAAAAGGATACAAATAGTAAAAGCAAAACTTAATGCAGTAGTAGGTTGTTTTTCTCATTTATTCCTGTTACTGAGGTGGGATGCAACATAAATGGCAGTTTCCAAGAGGTTTACAAAGAGGAATCCTGGTGCCAATCCTGCAGTTGCTATTGGTTAGAGAAATTAATCCCATGCTTTCTATAGCCATACTCTTTAACTACTGCTTATTATAGGTGTGGTGCAAGGTGGTAGACTTTATTTCCAAATGAACATTGCAAACACACCCTGATATCAGTATAAAATTAACCTGTAAGAAAAGTACACCTGTACAGCCAATTCCCATTGGCTTCATATGGGCGTGGCTTTTGGACACATTGCTTCTAAACTAATTTAAAACAGTCTGGAAGGGAAGAAATGCCAATATTTACGTGAGATATTTTAAAAATTCTGTAGTTTTGAGGAGGTTGAGGCTTAAGGATGGCAGGAGAGAACATTATGTACAGGTCATGAATGCTGTGATTTGAACAAAGGAAGAGAGGCAGTTTGAAAGCATTAAACATATATAGAGCAGCATACATTAGACCCCATCAGACAGAACCTTTAAGATCCTGAATTTATCAAATGACAACATTCATTTTGCACTATGTAGAAGACAACAAGAAAGTCAGCAACTTCATGTGCTGACATTGCAGTAAAACATGATTTTAATTAGCTCACACAGAGGACACATTGAGGAAAAAGTGACATTTCATTGAGGAATATACTATTAAACACAACCCTCCTTGACCTGCCATTTATCAGGGTGCAACACAAAAGTCACATGACTCATCCTGTCTTTCTCGTTGTCCTTTGAACCCTGGAAATTCATGGTTCATTTGCAGTGACATGGGATCCTCCTGGTTTCTTGACACACAGAAGTATCTGCTGCTTTTCCTTACAGTGATGGAGAGCAAGAGGCACAACTCTTTATACCAGAGGCCAGTTTGAACACCAGAATAGCTGCACAAGAGGCAGTTTAATTCTTGAAGTTATCAACTGAGAGGAATTGACGAAAAAATGGAATGAAAAAAGAATCCTCAGAGAAGCACCAGATTGTCCTCAAATTAGAAAAATTAACTACAAACAGAAGCAAAAAAAACCCCAGAAAATAAACATAGAGCAACTAATTTAGGATTAGTGTCATGCCAAAAATGTGTTAGACTTTGGTTACATGGAAGTCTAAAGTATATCAGTTGCTCTTATTATAAACACTAATGAAAAAGGTGTGCTGTATTGATACCCCTATTTAGACCTCAGAGATGAAAAATGTAAATAGAATTTTACCTTTTTTTCTATGTACTGAACAGTTGCTAGACCCAACACTGTAGAAAAATAAAAAAATCAGGAGTCAAATATATCCATGATGATGTTCAGCTTTCTGTAGTTCATCAGTCTCATTAATAACCCTGGAGGGAAATTTCTGTGGTTAAAGTTCAGGAATGGAACTCAGGGGCTTGTCCAGTCTCTAATTCTGCCCGATTCTTCTTCTGAAACTGAGCAAGTTAGTGACCTATTAGTTCTGTATCTATAAAATGGAGATAATAATTTTGTATCTCAAAGAGGGGTTGAGAGGGTAAGTCTACTAATACCTCTAAGATGCTTAGATATGAGGGTGACGAGTGCCATAGAAAATCCTATAAATAAATAAAATAAACTGTGAGAGCCTGAGGCACTGGAAGCTGCTGCCAAGGCTGTGCATTTCCACACTCCCCTTTCTGCGGGAGATGTGGCTCAGAGCCAATATGCAGTCTGAGAGCAGCTCCTGCATTAGTGGAGTGTGTGTGCTGTTTGTTTATTTGGTTTCACAAAGGCTACCCGCTACATAACCAAGGTAACCACATCTCTGTTTAAAATGAGATGGTGCTGTGATACAAGAAATTTGGATTGACTGAAAAATAGCATAAATGCTTGAAAGTACAAAAATAGGACTAAGGAACCTAAGCAGTTTTATTTTGCCCTGAGGTGCTAACCATTTCCAGTTTCAATTCTTTGTTCTTTTTTATACCCAAGTCACAGGTGGTATTATTTTTTTTCGGATCAGGGTCTTTTTCACAGGCCTTTCAGAGGTCTTCAGTCCCTGGCTATTGAAACCTGAAATCTGAAGGAACAGGTATGCACATACAAACCACAAGTGGAATGCTGAAAATGTGCATGGGATATTGTATTTTTTATCACTTTAATGCTTATATATGTATATTGATGTATGTGATGCTTCATCAACATGTTCACCTTTGCTTTTTTTTAGTAAGTGCTATAATTTGATGATGTGGTTTTAGGGGTGAGGAAGTTTGTGTATCTAAGTACTCTAACTCTGTGTTTAATGACACTTGTATAAATGGTAGCACCTGGAGTCTTCGTCTCAGTTTCAGCAAGGTACTTAAGCACATGCCTGGCTTAAAGCAAGCAAGCAGTCCCATTGAAGTTAATTAGACTTCCCTTGTACTTAAAGTTAGGCATGTGCTTAAGTACCTTGCTGCATTAAGACCTTAATGAAGATTGGGGTATAACTGCCTTTGTTGCAGTGTGTGTAATGTGAGTCATTTAGTGCATTCAGTGTGGAGCTGGGAGTACAGTAAAGCAAAGCTGAGTACAAACACAGAAAGGTTAGGATATAGTTTTGTAGCTGTTGTGGTCACTGCTCAGAATCAGCTGCTTATTTTAGGTAATGATCTCTCCCAAGGGCATGCTTTCTATTTTTTTTTCCGTGTATCTGGTAGGACTCACAAGAAGTGTCTTTGTTGTGTTTTAGGGGTTTTAGGTACCAATATTGATAGGGAGATATTGATTTCAAGAACTTCTCCCGTCTGGTTTAAGGATGCACGAGTGTTAACATCTTTTCCCTGGGGGACTGGTTCTGAGGCCTTCTGAAGTCAATGGGAAGGCTCTCATCAGCTTTAATGGGCTTCAGATAGGGTCTTTAGGAGGTGAGAGAATTTCTTTGAGATCTGTACATCACATTTTGTATCTCAGCCCGAAGTCAGCATTGCACGGGCTCTCAGCACTAGGGCAGCAAACTG
Source organism: Emberiza elegans (assembly GCA_024865655.1). Lineage (NCBI taxonomy): Eukaryota > Metazoa > Chordata > Aves > Passeriformes > Fringillidae > Emberiza > Emberiza elegans. Next base: position 57,347,253 of record JALJVW010003023.1, on the reverse strand, counting down.
GATGGAGCTTGGGGAGGGAAGAGGGTGAAGGTACACCCTGGACTGAACAATGGCTTGAATTGCCACCACTCATGCTGTAGCACCTATCAGCAAATTAATATGAGGACAATACTCACTGAAGAACTGACTCAGTCCCATGCTAATTTACAAGGTCTGTGTGGATTCCAGCACAAGGTGATACAGCATCAGACCAAAGCTGGAAACTTTGCTCTTTGTTATTTACTGTAAAACATGCAGAGATGCTGACTTTATTTTTTTGTTTAAGAAATTTTACTGGATAAAAGGATACAAATAGTAAAAGCAAAACAATGCAGTAGTAGGTTGTTTTTCTCATTTATTCCTGTTACTGAGATGGGATGCAACATAAATGGCAGTTTCCAAGAGGTTTACAAAGAAGAATCCTGGTGCCAATCCTGCAGTTGCTATTGGTTAGAGAAATTAATCCCATGCTTTCTATAGCCATACTCTTTAACTACTGCTTATTATAGGTGTGGTGCAAGGTGGTAGAATTTATTTCCAAATGAACATTGCAAACACACCCTGATATCAGTATAAAATTAACCTGTAAGAAAAGTACACCTGTACAGCCAATTCCCATTGGCTTCATATGGGCGTGGCTTTTGGACACATTGCTTCTAAACTAATTTAAAACAGTCTGGAAGGGAAGAAATGCCAATATTTACATGAGATATTTTAAAAATTCTGTAGTTTTGAGGAGGTTGAGGCATAAGGATGGCAGGAGAGAACATTATGTACAGGTCATGAATGCTGTGATTTGAACAAAGGAAGAGAGGCAGTTTGAAAGCATTAAACATATATAGAGCAGCATACATTAGACCCCATCAGACAGAACCTTTAAGATCCTGAATTTATCAAATGACAACATTCATTTTGCACTATGTAGAAGACAACAAGAAAGTCAGCAACTTCATGTGCTGACATTGCAGTAAAACATGATTTTAATTAGCTCACACAGAGGACACATTGAGGAAAAAGTGACATTTCATTGAGGAATATACTATTAAACACAACCCTCCTTGACCTGCCATTTATCAGGGTGCAACACAAAAGTCACATGACTCATCCTGTCTTTCTCGTTGTCCTTTGAACCCTGGAAATTCATGGTTCATTTGCAGTGACATGGGATCCTCCTGGTTTCTTGACACACAGAAGTATCTGCTGCTTTTCCTTACAGTGATGGAGAGCAAGAGGCACAACTCTTTATACCAGAGGCCAGTTTGAACAACAGAATAGCTGCACAACAGGCAGTTTAATTCTTGAAGTTATCAACTGAGAGGAGTTGACGAAAAAATGGAATGAAAAAAGAATCCTCAGAGAAGCACCAGATTGTCCTCAAATTAGAAAAATTAACTACAAACAGAAGCAAAAAAAAACCCAGAAAATAAACATGGAGCAACTAATTTAGGATTAGTGTCATGCCAAAAATGTGTTAGACTTTGGTTACATGGAAGTCTAAAGTATATCAGTTGCTCTTATTATAAACACTAATGAAAAAGGTGTGCTGTATTGATACCCCTATTTAGACCTCAGAGATGAAAAATGTAAATAGAATTTTACCTTTTTTTCTATGTACTGAACAGTTGCTAGACCCAACACTGTAGAAAAATAAAAAAAATCAGGAGTCAAATATATCCATGATGATGTTCAGCTTTCTGTAGTTCATCAGTCTCATTAATAACCCTGGAGGGAAATTTCTGTGGTTAAAGTTCAGGAATGGAACTCAAGGGCTTGTCCAGTCTCTAATTCTGCCAGATTCTCCTTCTGAAACTGAGCAAGTTAGTGACCTATTAGTTCTGTATCTATAAAATGGAGATAATAATTTTGTATCTCAAAGAGGGGTTGAGAGGGTAAGTCTACTAATACCTCTAAGATGCTTAGATATGAGGGTGACGAGTGCCATAGAAAATCCTATAAATAAATAAAATAAACTGTGAGAGCCTGAGGCACTGGAAGCTGCTGCCAAGGCTGTGCATTTCCACACTCCCCTTTCTGCGGGAGATGTGGCTCAGAGCCAATATGCAGTCTGAGAGCAGCTCCTGCATTAGTGGAGTGTGTGTGCTGTTTGTTTATTTGGTTTTCACAAAGGCTACCCGCTACATAACCAAGGTAACCACATCTCTGTTTAAAATGAGATGGTGCTGTGATGTGGTGAATCTGATATTCCTAGTTTTGGTTGCTGTCTGTGTTTTTTTCTTTCTTTTTTTGAGTGACAAATACATTTCCTAAAACCCTTCAGGAATCTTTTATCAGTGTGGGCTGGTTCAATTGCTGTTATTTTCTTTGGGATTTCTGTTTGTTTATTTGCCTGTCGGGCTGTGCTGGCATCTGGCAGGTCTGAGGGGCTAGTCCTGCCACCCTGCAGGGCTTCCACAGCACAGGGCCTGATGACAGGGCCAGCAGTGTGAAACGTTTTGCCAGTTTCTTCGGCAGCTTTTTGGGACCAAGGTCCCAGCACCAATGTGGCAGTGCAAACACAGAGAGGGGAGCTCCCACAAAGGAGATGACATTTTCTACAACAGCTACTAAGGGGTCTACAGAACCTCCGCTGTTGTTGGGCAGCTTTACCCCCTGAATGCTCCTTGCTAACTGGTGAGTGGCCACCATATCACACCTATTATGAGCAGCCAAGAGACTGCATACGTGTGTGGTCTTTGATTTTCTTGGTTTCAGGATTCCCAGCTTGCAACCTCCATGTGACTGCGCAGAGGTGACACACTGCGGTAAGGAGAGCGCCGTGTTGTCAACACACACCCAGAGAGGAGCAATCTTTCAGGACCAGTTAAAGCAGCTCCTGGCACCAGCTGGCAAGTGAAAGCCCTTGTGAGGAGGGGCAGGGGAGTAGCAGTGCAGACAGGGCATTAGCAGAGTCTCAGCACAGACATCAGAGGAAGGGCTACAATATCCAATTCCGTATGCTTGAAGAGGAAATATTGTTAGGAGCCAAGTACCTGCCCCAACAGAGTGTAACGAGTGCTTGTGATATCTGTGAGTTTGTGCATAAACTACTGTACAACCAATATCAGTTATGAAACAGGAAAAGAAGAAACAGCTATTCTAAGATAGGACTTTCCTGAAGTCTAATCAGCAGGACCTGTGCTTTGTCCCAGGGGAATAGACCATTACAGGAGCTGTGCAGAATCACACTTTAGACTAAGCCAAGACTAGGAGGAATTGATAAACTAAAGAGGAGAAGAAAAGTATTCCCCCACTACCCCCTCCAAAACAAAAGTTTTTCTCCAAAAATGCCTCAAAAGGCAAATATTTTTCCCTTGCAGTACTGCTGAGAGGCTGAAGGTTGAAATCAAGTTCTTTGCCCTGAGGTAGTAAAGGGGATGAGATCCAGCAGGAGTGAAAATAAGCATAGTGTAGGTTCTCCAGTAATAATCCAAACTCCCACGCTGGGGCAGAAAGAGGCTGTCCACAGCAACAGCTGGGGCTTGATGAGCTCTTTGAGTTTCCCTTAGCAGCAGATCCTGCTGCTCTGTGGCTGCTTCCATTTTGCCCACCTTGCAACCCAAGAACTGGGAAAACACAGCAGGTGTGACCCCTTGCATTCTAGCTCTAAAATCCCAGAAGAGAAATAGCTGCCTGTGGGAGTCCCCAGCTTCAGGCTTTTCCTCCCTCTCAAAAGACAGGATGGGACAAGAAGGAGAAAGCTAAAGGAAGAGAAGACAGAAATCAGCCAAGAGAGAAGGGAAAGAGATGCACTGTGACTGAAGAGACACAGAAAGACTGGATGTCTTTGAGTGGGGGAAAATAACTGTACAAAGAAGAAAAGCAAGAGAGCAAGATTAGAATCAGGATCATGGGAAAGAGAATGGAAATCCTCTTGTTTTTAAAAAAAGGAATAAAAAGAATGACATGTTGTGGACATTTGAAGTAAATGCAGTGAAATAAGAATTGGAGCAGACTGTTCTATGTAAATGTGTTCAAGTCTTCTTGTTAACCTTGTCCTTCCATGAGTCCCTGTATCCACCAACCTGTCCCTCCATGAACCAAAACAGCTTGCCTATAAAAAGTTCTGATCCTTAAGCAAAACCCTTCTTGTTGGATTTTGCATCCAGACCTCCTTTTCAGGTTGAGCAGGAATATGAGTAACAGGCTTTTCCATTTTTCTCAGAAAAACATACCATAACTCCCTTATTTATCATCTTTGCAGGAACTAAATGCATCCACTCTATTTGAAGGTCTTCATAGGCTTCTGATCATTCTTGTCAAAAAGAGACATGTCAGTTCTGAAGTGTGATACTCAGGTACTTTTACTAATGCCTTCACAACACAAAATAAACAGAAAGAATTATTTTTTTTTAAATATTATGTATATTTTTCTCTTGCATTTGTACCTCAGAATATTTTTTTCTTTCCTTCAGAAATTTGATGATTGTAGCAAATCAAGCCTGCAGTAGGGATAACCCATATAGCTCCTAGTTTCTAAGAAAAAATTCTGTCTATCAGCTACACTCTATCCCATATTTATTGAACATTTATCTTTTAAGTAGTGCCTTGCGCTTGTCCTTCATGAATTTCATACTCCCTTCCTGTGTTCTTTCCAGACCATTTTGCAAATCTGTCAAGGTCATTTTGAATTCTCACCCTTTCTTGCTGTGTGCTGTGGTTCTTTCTTCCTAGCTTACCTGCCATTTGCATGGCCAGTAAGTGTATTTCCCCATTCCATATCTCTTCATGTCTGTTGTTATCCATGTACCTGTAGGAAAAAATATCCATGTACCTGTATGAAAAAAAGTGTAACTTTTGTGTATCTGATGTTGGTTTATGTGTTAGAAACAGAATGAGATGACAGATGTCATCTAAGTGACAATGTTGCTCTGCACCAATTTTTTCACTCACTGAAATGGATCATACTTGAGGAAACCAGCTCACTGATTATTGGTAAGTGCTTGTAATATTAAAACCTACCACTCTACTTCAAGTGACCTTAGTAAAATGAAACTAGGGTAAAGAGCAATACATACTTATTTACATGCATTCTTATATATAACTATACCTAAGTGTGCATGCAAGTATGTATATACATATCTATTTGTTGCTTCAACTGTTCCTAATACAAATAAATAATAAATAATGGAGACAAATAAATTAATAAAATAAAATGAACTCTTTGGAGGGACTCCTATATTTCAATGGAAAATTCCCATAATTTCTGACACATCCATAGGACATCATCTTTCAAAATCAAACGGTGTCTTTTTGTTCTGCACAGAGCTGAGACCTGAAAATGAATATACTGAGGCCTATTTCCGTTGCTTTTGAGCACAGGCTTTTTCATTTACTTCTCAGCATAACAGTTGGACTGCACAGAAGCACTGGAGCTTAACAAAAAAGACTCTCATCTCAGACAAAAACTGTAATTATCACAGGGGAACAAATTAAACAGAAAACCCCGCTGGAATGAGATTTCCACATATTTAGAGTGTGTTAATACCAATAATATGGTACATACTAACAATAGAATCTTTCTGTAGCTTTTGTAGTATCAGATATGAATAAAAATATGTATGATTACACTGCCTCAAAAGAAACAAGATGCTCAAAATCTTTTGTGGATTATTTTTTTAAGTGTTTAGGGAGTGGGGAAGTTAATTTGAGAAAATTTGGTGTATTTTATTTCTGAGTGTTTCCATTTTAATCAGTACTGATGACAATGGTATTGATCTAGGCAATAAAAGGGAATTAATTTCAAATACATTTGCTGAAGTACAGCATGCGCTGTACAAATATACACTTTTTTACATTTAATTTACCTTTATTTTTAATATTTTTATTATTCTGTCATCTGCCTATCACATATATTAGGTGCCCATTCAAATGGGAATCTGTGAAAGAAGCAGACTCAGTATATCCATCTTTCAGTTTAGTCTGTTTTCCTAAGGGAGAAAAACAAATCCAACACCACAACCATTGCAGATAAACATACATGTTTGTGCATTTTTGTCTGTGTGTGTCTGTGTGTGTGTGTGTGTATAAGATTAAGGTGCTAATGATGGAAACTACAGAAGGGAGTGGCCAGCAGATTTATTCATGCCATAGGTCTTATAGACAATAATCATTGCTTTGTAATATTATCAGAGTCTTATGTAGTGATATGTACATAAACTGTGGTAAGATTTAGTTTTGCTTCAAAGTCCAATGATCCTTCCCCTAACAATAAATTTCATGTGCATCTCTCTTTCTTGAATTTGAAACTATGGCATGTATTAAGCCTGCCTACAAGTGTGCACACATATTTGTGTATATAAATGTCTTTTGTGTACACGTAGATGAATGTTACAGTGTGTTCATCTGTTTTCAGATGCAGTCAGTCCCTGAAAGATTGACTTTCAATCATAGTGTTAGATAATATCATTCAATTCTAAAGTAATCATGAAATTTTTTTTCCTTTTCTCTCTATTCCTTTATTTTAAAATTATCCTACTGGAACTAGAGTGAATCTTGCATTTTCATTGAAATAAATAAATTGTAAAGCTCCATAAACAGCAAACATTTTTATGGTGTGGTGAAAACATCCTGTTTGAATTTGCACAGACAATATTTATGTTATTTTCTTTTTTAAGGACTTATCTCTATGACATTATTGACACATTTGGATCAATACCTTTAAAGGTTTCTCTTTTTTTTTTTTAATATCAAATGCTGGAATGATTTGTATGTTTACCTTGATAATATACACTTGTCTCTTTAAGGTGACAGCAGATGGTCCAATAAGAAGTGGCAGAACTAAGTGCTGAAAATATAACAGCCCATCTCAAGCTCCCTTAACCATAAAATCTATGAATTTATGCTCAACTGAGCGATAAGACATAGTCATGAAATGTCCAAGGGTGAATCAGGGTGGTTGGAAGTGTACCTATTTCCCCTGAACAATGAAAACCCATTCAATGCACTGTCTAAATGCACAGACAATATTTAGTAGCTTTATTTATCAATTAACTGCTTCCATCACGCTCAGCCTGCATACATCATAGTGTGCTGCTGAGAATTGCTGTACTGCTGTGCCTTCCAGGTTTCTGTGGGCTGTTTTGTTAATGCACGTTTTGTAGCTCTCCAAGGTTAGTTTAATACTGGCATTCCAGCGTGAACAGTTTGATAGTCTGGGGATTAAATCTTCAGAGGATGTAAGTCAGTGCATATCCGCATGGCATCACAGTTTTCATCACAACACCATCAGGTTCGCTACTTAACACATAATTTCAGACAGGACTTCATCCTTCTTTTTGCCTGTATTTGTCTCTCCGTCATTCTCTACACCTCCCATTGTAGGTTGTATTCTCTGCTCCACCTGTTCTGCAACACACAGCCAAACAGAGTACCAATGCTCTGCTGTGTTAATCAGATGAAGAAACTACACCAGAAAAAATATTCTAAACCATGGGTTTTCTTCTGAACCATGCTATGTCAGCTCCATGTCCTCATCCTCAAATGACTTCTGGTATCGAGCAAGCCAATTGCAGATCTGCTTCTCTACAGAGGAAGGGCAAAACGATGTACCTGATTAGCCTCTACCTCTGCTGTATCTGTTTTCACTGTCCTTAAGCTTACTGGAATGCAAAACTGTTGCCAACATCATCCAGATCTTTGGACACACAAATGAATAAATTGTGTATTTTGAAAAAAATCAGTGTATTTTCTGAGGAAGCTCAAGGAAAGTGAATGTACCATTCACTGTGTGAATAAAGCAGGCAGGCAGACACAGCAGATCAGCATCCAGAGAAAGGGAGAGATGCCATCAGAGAAAAGGAACTACTTATCATCCTTTTCTGTCAAGACATTATGGGCCTGGCTGTGATGTAGCATGGCCATTTTCTGCATAAAGTTAATTTAAGCAGCACAGGACAGATTATTCCCCTGCAAGAAATAATTCCTGCTTATTCTCCAATCTGCCAGTGTAACAGAGGAAAAGAGCAGAAGCAAAGGGAGGAGGTGGGGGCTGTTGTACCTAATGCACTGTGTCAGTCCTCAGTCCAGGAATCTGAAGTAGCTGCATAGTTGAGATTGTTACAGTTATTTTACAGGTGGATGGTTTGGGAAACAAAAAAAGTTTGAAGGCTTGAACAAACCAAAAAGCAATCACAGACAGTAGGGAACACTGGATATCCATTCTCTGTTTTCTGAAGGTAGGAGTTGGAGACAGGAAGAGAGAATATGCATAATGTACTTTATATGCAAAACACAGTACTGTATAAAAACAAAGATCACTCACAGTTTTGCCATACATATATATAGCATAACATTAAAGAAATTGCTCATCAAAAAAGCACAGTGATTACACAATAAAACATTTTGAGCAACAGAGATATAGCCTGGGCCATTCTCCAATGAAGAATTTTAAATTAACTAAAGCAATTATTTTGACAACTGTAATTTCAGTAAAATTAAAATTCTTGATGTTGTATTTCATCATTAACACATGGTTACAAGAGCCATATATGTCTCCCTTTATATTTCTCAATGGATTGTTCCAGAATGATACAAAAATATCCTTACTTCCTGTAGTTGCAATTTACTCTATATTTTGTTCATTTGCCAGCATGTAAAAGAACTAGTTTTGAGTCTACCTTTGTGATTTAGAGTCAAATGTAGTATTTTACAGGGTCAGAGTGTTATAAGTTTGGTAGCTGTGGTGGACAAAAATACATCAGAAAAAAACTGTATATCTGCTTGAACTACTCAAAAAGAGTATTGTACATTACAGCATCCAGCCTCTAAGTGACCAGCCCTGGGAGTGTGCCACACTGCTGGGCTGCCACATCAGTTGTGTCCAGTCCTTGCACGCCCCAGTATTGAAACAGATGCTCCCTCCCTCCCAGTGCCTCATTGCCCCAAGAAATCATTCTGACAGAACAAGTGCTGCAGAAGCAGGTTGTGCAGCTGTCTTTTGCTTCTTTGCACATCCATTTCCTTACCCTTTTCCAGGTCTGTGACTATTTCTAGTGCAAGTCCTAAATGAAGTTTTTTCAAATGCTCTAAAATTGGTGTAAAGCCATATTCTGCTAGATAAGGAGGAAATGAAGTTTTAGCTGGTAATCTTTCACTTTTAATGAACTTTTAAATGAGCCAAATATTCTCAGCCAAGTGACCACCCACCTGTGGAGGGAGTAAAGTAAGCTAGTTCTATTCCCCTTCAAGGTCCACCTTTCAAGTTTCAGAATTGCAGCTCCAAATTTCAAAGAAGGAGCTACTCAGGATAGAAATCTTGGGAAAAAACAGCCAGAGGCTAGAGGAAGAGCCTGTGCATAAACAAGGGGGATGAGGGACAATCCTTCCCATATGTCAGCAAAAGTTTCCTTTCAGAATACCTCAGGTACCAACAGATAATCCATCCTACACATCCTTTTCTTGTGTGGCTTGGGGCAGAGACTGGGAATGTCTGTAGGATGTCTCCTCTGGTGGGTCACAATTTAAAAATACTATTTCAAGAAAAACATCTGTGATCCCAACAGAAGCAATCTTCCTACTCAGGTGTCCTTATGACATTACAGTGCATATATTTAAATCACTGAAGGTGTGATTCTATCCTCCCAGCTTAAGTAAATATCTATTCTCCTGGAGTCAGGCTCGTTATTAATTGCATCTTCATTCTATGCAACAACAGACAGCAGAAACTGCTAGGATAGTTATCTGCTGCTGTCTGGTATGTAACAACACTGTTTTTTCAGACCTGATTAATAAATGGAAACTGAGTGATTAAATTAACTTCAGTACTTTCACAGAGCTCCTGAAAATAGTTTTGAAAGTTGCAATAGGTATTTTTAAAATAATATATCTCTTTATAGTGAAGAATATAAGAGAAATCATGTAACTATTAGAGACCAAAATTCCTGCTTTAACAATCTGGAAAGCAATCTGTGCAACTTCTTTTCATGAAATGAAGTGATGGTCCTTGGAGGAACAACAGGAGGATGCAAGAGATCTACTCACTTAAATTCTTATATTAAATAAGCTTAAGAATAGAAGTTTGCAAAACTACATATCTTTTATAGTCCAATCATAAATTAAAAGCTGATGCAGAACAAGCAAAATGAAAACCCACTTTTAGTTTTCATTTTGTTCTCTTCTTTCAACATTTTTAGAGGCACTTAAAGCTTAGTATACCAGTGATAATAAAAGCTTTCAAGGAGCTTTAGACTCCTAACAAACTCATAGCTTTTATTATGTCAGAGATACAGAGGTAAAATTCTTGTGGACTGAGTTGAACTGGGTTTCTCTTTCCAGTTCCCATTTTCTAACAAATAAATTGTACAATGTAATATATTTGCAATTCCACTTTAGCTATGTAAACTTTATTTCTTTGCAGTTGCAGGGTTTGGGGTCCATTGATCCCTGAAAGTTGTTTTCATCTCTTGCTGATATCTTTTCCCCTCAACATTTTAGTTGCTTGCAGGGATTAGCCCCTTTTGCTGCCCAGTCATTACCACAAGTATTAAGTTGGTGCTTCAGTATTTTCCTAGGTGTCCTTTTTGCTTGAGAGCACTGACTTCCTGATCCTCAGCACCTGCACACGTGGGTAGTCCTAAGCTCTCTGATTACCAACCATGGCCACTGCGAGTGGTGGGGGTGTCCCATGTAATTCTGGACATACTCACAGCATCTTTGGAGAAAACTGCTGGTTTCCTTTGTGATATGCATCAGAAAGGAAAATCCCAACTGATTTTACACTGTGAATTTCCTAAGTGTTATTTTTCTTTACTGTCCCTTTCTTCCCACCAGGTTGCCTTCCAGCTCTGAAGGATAAGAACAGCACCCACTTCTCCCACAACCTAACACAATGCAGGCTGAGCCTCTTGGCAATGCAAACCAGCTCAAAGCATCTTTTCAAGTTTGGAGAACGAAGCCTTCTTTGTGAGTTCAACCTTGCAAGCAATGAATAGGATAATGTTGATGATTACTTCTGATTGCTGGTCTCTCCTTTTTGTCAAACATAACTCATTTGAGCTGAATACTGCCATCCTTTCTGCCTCTGTTGTTTTTTTCTTTTTTATTTTTAACCACACTGGCTGAACCTTGCTTATTTTAAGATAGGCGTGTAAGATAGGCCATAATATTCTTCTCTGAACAGTGCTTCACTTTCAATAGTGACCACCTTTAGCAATTTAAAGCCCTATACTGCTGTGTAAAAGGACACAACAGTCCTAATTCTGGACATACTCACAGCATCTTTGGAGAAAACTGCTGGTTTCCTTTGTGATATGTATCAGAAAGGGAAAATCCCAACTGATTTTACACTGTGAATTTCCTAAGTGTTATTTTTCTTTACTGTCCCTTTCTTCCCACCAGGTTGCCTTCCAGCTCTGAAGGATAAGAACAGCACCCACTTCTCACAACCTAACACAATGCAGGCTGAGCCTCTTGGCAATGCAAACCAGCTCAAGCATCTTTTCAAGTTTGGAGAACAGAAGCCTTCTTTGTGAGTTCAACCTTGCAAGCAATGAATAGGATAATGTTGATGATTACTTCTGATTGCTGGTCTCTCCTTTTTGTCAAACATAACTCATTTGAGCTGAATACTGCCATCCTTTCTGCCTCTGTTGTTTTTTTCTTTTTTATTTTTAACCACACTGGCTGAACCTTGCTTATTTTAAGATAGGCGTGTAAGATAGGCCATAATATTCTTCTCTGAACAGTGCTTCACTTTCAATAGTGACCACCTTTAGCAATTTAAAGCCCTATACTGCTGTGTAAAAGGACACAACAGTCCCCTGCATGTTGTCAGCAGGTTCTTAATGTAAAGATATTCTTTCTCTGGTTTCACATAAATTCTGGTAATACAGATGCTTTAGTCCTCCCTTCATCATCTGAGACCTCCTGACTCCAGTACTGAAGCATGCCCCAGGTCTCACTCACAGCCTGCTGCACTGAAACACACATATGCAGAGACCAGAGCAACTTTGTTCTGGAGGCAGAGGTCAGCCCAGACAGCATTTGGCTTACGAACAGCTGTGCTTTGTGAAGAAGCTGACGATGTAAAGCTTCTTTCTGCTCAGGATGGTGCTGGCCTGAAACCCAAGCTGAGGCTCCATTGAAGTCACAAGTTCAACTTGCCTGTTAATATAGATGAATTTTTGTGTATGCTTAAGTGCTTCCCTCAGCTGAGCCAAAGAACATAATTGTCCTTTATTTTTCTCTAATAAATAAGTTTTTTTCTGCTGTTCATCTGTCTGTCTCACTATTTTATCTTCTTTATTGTTTGTGTTCATCTGAAGTACTGTTCACACTGGTTTTCATTATCAATTTTTCTATCACTTTATCACATGTTAGAGGGATATATGAGTGGATGCTGAACTAACCTGGTATTGGCTTTAAGAAGAGGCCATAAAATAATGTAACGCCTTGTAGAGATTCAGGACATGTCTTCAATTGAAGATAAAGTGCTTTTTACCTCTATCATGCCAAGAAAATTAATGTAGCCTCTACTTACCCCTGTCCACCTTGGCATCCCTTATTAAACTTAGGGCAATTATGATCTGAACATTTTTAGGATGACAAACATCAGGGATCACCTGAGGTTAGTGTCAATTAATAGGTTGTGTCAGTTATGGAGTAACTGGCAATTTGGATGAGAAAATGAAAGAAACAGAGAAGCAGAAAAAGGTAGAAGGAGATAATATTGTATGGCTTAGAAACCAAATATAAAAGTTCAGTAAATACTGACACTGATAAAGGCCTATTAACTGGAAGTTAAATTCCATAGCATCTGTCAGTCCATGCTGTTATGTCTCACTGATAACTGCAGCGTGTGAATGACGGTGTCTCTGTAGCCTATATTTTGTCAAGGAGTTTCACTGGGCACGTGGGAGCTGTCAAGGCCTGGAGAGGTGATCTGTCAGAAGGATGTCTGCAGCATTAAGTGTTTAATGCCATTTTAATAAGACCTGGAGCAACTGTTTTGCAATTCCACTATGTACCTATGAATGGTGTGTAATGTTTTAAAACACTTCTTCCTTTTTATCTTCAGGTACAATTGAGCCAGATCCTTTACAGACACAATTTGCTATGATTCTTTTGATTTCACCAGGATTGTGCCATCTGAAGCTGAGACCCAAGAGATTTTTATATCCTCTGAGTACCATATATCCTGGAGAAAACTGATTTATGTAGAAAATGGTTTTCACCTGGCATAACATACTGTGAAGGAAAAATGAGGGACAAGAAAACAGTCTGCTTTCCTAACTTAGTACTTTTTCCATTCCAGTTAAGGAAATAAATAATAAGACATTATCTATTTTTGCATTTCTCTATTATTGAGTCAGCTTTAAATAAAAGTCTTGATTAATGCAATAAAGATGTATTTATGCATTTTTATACATATGAGATATAAAAAAATGCATATGGAATTTGATTTTTCAATTAGACACACAGTAGAATATAACAAAAAATAAGTGTGACACTGTCAAATTTATATAAATTTGCCCTGATTTCATATCTCATGGGAGATCAAGAGCTGTTTCCAAATCTTGCTAAGTAGTAGAAACAAAATATGATTTCATGAACAAGGTGTTATCACCAGTGTCACAGTAACTGCACCCACAAATCAGGCACACAACTGAGCATAAAATATGTGTTAGTAATAAATTTGGATTTCAAACAATTATGTCTTGCACCTAGCTATCTTTTAATTTCCATATTATTTTTATCTGATAATAAAGGCCACAGATTTCATTGATGTTTTGAAGATATCCAGTGCCATTTTTACCTTCCTAATGGACCCACATTACAATATATGAAATGAAAGGTACGTTATGAAGAAAGAGTAAGAAGAAATTATGGACATACAAAGTAATTCTGGGCATACAAAAATACCAAATTTTCTTGGATTGCACCAGTTGTATTCCAAAGACCTTTTCTTTCTTTTTTTTGAAATTCCTTCTTTCATCTCAGACAATATTCAGGTGCTGCCTAATAGCCACTATTTAGTATCATTGCGATGTTCAGTGGTGAGGTTTTTGTTTCATTGAACAACTTTCTTTTTTTATTTGACCTCAAGAATTTAAAGCTTGCAGTTTTTCTTAAAAGCATGTCATGAGAATCACAGAACCATGGAATATCCTGAGATGGAAGGGACCCACAATGATCATTAACTCCTGACCCTGCACAGGGCAATCCTGAGGGTCACACCCTGTGCCCGAGAGCACTGTCCAAAGGCTTCTTGAACTCTGTCAGGCTTGGTGCTGTGACCACTTCCCTGGGGAGCCTGGTTCAGTGTCCAGCCACCCTACGGGTGAAGAACTTTTCCTCATGCTTAATGAAGTAATTTTCCTAATGTGTCTCCCCTGGCACAGTTTCATGGTGTTCCCTTGGGTCCTGTCACTGGCCACCACAAAGAGATCAGTGTCTGCCCCTGCACTGACTCTCATGAGGAGCCTCTAGACTGCCATGAAATCTCCTCCAGCCTGAAAAGACCAAGTGACCTCAGCTGCTCCTGGTATGGCTTCTCCTCTAGACCTGTCTCTAAGAATGAGCTTGTTTGCAATGTCTTCCACGGGCACATTTCTAGGGAAAATCAACTAACCTGGTACCTTGTATCCATAGGATTAAAAAAAAATAAGATCCTCTATCTAGCCAGAGTAAGAGTATTTGTAAATAGAAACAGGGAATTGTGTTGTATTTTCATGGCTGCTTAGTAAATTAATCTGCAGCTATCTCTGAGGCATATTTTGAGGCTGGGGAGCAAGATGAATGCCATAAAAAGAATGCCCTGAACACAGCTCCAACATATTCATGTGTGTTTGAACCTCAGTGGTGTGTGTCTGTTCTTTATGTTTGAAACCACTATTCTAAAAGGAAAAAAAAAAGATACATTTTGAAAGACCAAGAAAAATCTATTTTATCTTACCCAAGATGTAACAATTTTTAATGCCCACATGGTAGTGAAAAGTAGGAAGATAATATGTGGATTATTTAAAATCATTATATATATTCTTGCTTAGAACATAATTAATTACATTAGTACAGTCAGTTGACTACAAAAACATGAAATAAATTCACATTAGTTTGTTGAATCTGTGTTAGTGGACATCCTTGGTGTGTAATTCAGATTAATATTTATAGCTCTGCATGAATTTCTCATACTTGGCTCTGTAAATTTAGCTTGGAGGACACCAACAACTGTGCTTAGTTTGTGATGCAATGAAAAAAGTCTATGCTGATTGAAGCCCAAAATTAATTCCAAATATAAATGTGTATTTGTGCTTCTGTCTTTCCAAAGTGGCTGAACTTAAAAAAACATTCCAAGGTTTTTTTTCTTTTTCAAAAAAGCCTCTCAGCTTCAAGATACAACGTTCCTACATTATAATGTGAAAGATGAACTTCCACATGTATGTACGTAATTTTTTCAAAGCAAAAAAAGCCTCTTTGAACTTTCATCTTAAAATCTAAGTCATGGTTGAATCTCTTAGAAAGATTCCTCACCAGTTCATTAGAATTCTGCCTTGGCATTCATAGTTTTCCACATCTTTTTAAAATGCAGTTCTAAATATTTTTATTTCTTTCAAGTTTAATAATTTGAATTAGCAAGAGAAGTCTACTTTTTCTACTTTTCCCACACTTTTCTGTATTCAGAAGTTCTAAGATCCTTCCAAACAAATCAAATTGACAGTGTATTGGGGGCTGCTTGCTGAAGCAAAAGGCAGCAGTACTGGTCACAAAGACTACCACTTTAGTACCTGAAATACCCATGGGAAAATTGCATCCAAAAAAAAATAATCTCATATGAGGAAAGATGGGGTCTTGAGGCAACTAGCAAATTATCCTAGCAGGTAGCTAAAATTGATGAAGAAAAACATGTCCTTTTAAATAAGAAATAGATGTTAGGGTCCAAGGAAACATATTAAATTTAATAAATACTCAGATTGGTTGATGAATTGCATTGCTCATGTATTACCAGATATTAACATAAAAGTTATGGCCCAGATTAAGCAAAGTCAGGGTTTGTGCCTAAATTTTACTAAGTTCATCAGAGAGGTTTTTTGCTTTGCTTTTAATTTTTGTTTGTTTTTTTTTTTATTTTGCTTGCTTTTGTGAGTAGCAATATCTAGAGTAGAGGCAAATCATAGATTTTAGCAGTGTTTTAACAATAGTTCCTGTCTTTATTTTCGTAAACTGAACATAGTTGTTTTTTGGCTTTACTGCCATTATGTGCTGGTTTTCTAACATTAATCTGAGATGTTGTAGATAAGAGAAGCAATTCCATTCATGAAATCAAACTCTGCTTGTAAGTATGCCTTTCAATAAAAAGGAAGATCTGTATTTCTTCTAAGTGTTTGCAGGTCGTGCATCTGTGTTAACTCAAATAATGAAAGCCAGGATTGATGATTGGCTGATTCAGTGAAGCTCTTGCCAACAATTTTCAGAGATTAGGAGGTTGTTGGAAAGATATCAATGAAGGTTTAGGGATCACTGTCTGAAGTATTCTAAATTAACAGCTAATGGATGTTTTTAATAGCTCTTTTATAGATGAGTGCAGCTGAATGAAAACCGACAAGAAAGCTCAGCTTTGCTTGGTATGAGCTTTAACTTTTTTTCACACATGATGACCTGTCTCTGCACTATCTTTCTCACTTTGTTTCTGCACAGGGTAAAAATTCATTTATTTTATAGTTAATAAACATATCCACACACACTTTAATCTTTTTGGTTTTGGGGGTTTTTTTTGTTTTGTTTTGTTTGGTTTTTGTTGCTGTTTTTTTAAGTAGTAGAGAATATTTTTTTCCTAAAATGCTGCTTATACCCAGTGCTGAACTACTCTTTTCCAAAGATTTGTTCATCCATCCTGCTATTTCTGGCAAAGTTCAGTTCTTGCAGAAATGGTAAGCAGACATGAAAAAAATGAATACTCTTTGATTATAGCTGGTGTAATCAAGTTGTCTGACCTTCCTGGTGCACAAAGAGACATGACTTGAGTATTCAATATTCAATTTCAGTGGCCCAAAGAGATGAATAAATATAAGGGAGACAGAGTTCATATGAAAGTATACCATTGGGACAGAAAATAAATGTCTTGAGGTTGTTTTTTGCACTAGATCTCGTGTGATTCTGATCATCTCTGTTGATGCCAAAGGGCTGTCAAAAGACTATTTTTGTCATAGAACAGGGAGAGATGTGACATCATTGCTTCTGCCTAGTTCACAGGTGCTTAAAATTATCTAAATGTTTTAACTCTCAAAATTCTGCCAAGAGGGATTCAGTGACTACCTCTTTCAATAAAGAGCTCTATTTGTGCTTATATGTGTGCTCTTTTCCCTTCTGCACTATGAGCATATCAGATGAATAAGAAATATAGTTTAAATTTTGCATTTACCTTAGGTCAACAAAATATTCAGCAAAGAAACATCTTTTCTACATACTGAGGCTTTTCTGTTAATATAGAAAAAATTTTTTTTAAATATCCAAATGAAAAACAGCACATATTGTTAAAATTGACCTGACATCAAAGGGATGCCAGTTAAACATCATTTTAGAACTATTTGTCAAATTTCTATTTCTACTCACAGACAGGCTGTGTGAGAAAAACATGATGTTACTGGATGTTATGTGTGGATAGCTAAGTCAAACTACATATTTCCAGTGACTGTAATTGTAGCTTAGACATCTAGGACCAATGTGAAAAATACATTTAGAGAATGTGTTTTGGTGTCTGAAACTGGAGTGAAAACCCGCTATAAAAATCTTTAGATTATGTATCAATAAAATAACAGTTATTTCATTGTGTTTTATCTTGCACTATTGTAGTACATTCTGTAATGATGAATTCTGAGAACTAGATCCTATTGATTGATATCACCCTACAAGGACGTAAATTCACTGCTTTCATTTTTAATAAGTGCTATGAGAAGCAAGAAATTTCAAACTTTTTACAAGCCTTCTAGATTAAACATCTTTATGTGAGTCTGAGTAACATCTTGAACAGGGGTATAGGTAAAGTATATAAGGACGCTTTACAAAAGATTTCAGTCTCTATTATCAAGACTAATTGGCCTATTAGTGTCCTTTATTTGTAAGAAACCATTAACTTCTTAATGCATTGTGGGCAGTAAGATTCTCATCAACATATTTTCTAGTATATTTAAATCTTTCTTTGATTCAATCTGGGAAAAAAAAAAGGAAAAACAGGATTGGCTGATTTTGAAAATGAAGAATATAATGTGGGTTTTTCCCTGATACTATCACAACAAAAAAGAATTGAAAAATACAATCTTATTGAAGAATAACTTTTTTTTGATTTTAAAAAATACCTCATTAATTTCATACAATATCAGTAAGGATATGTCAGTAGCATGTGCAAGTGATTCCTACCCCAAGGAACCATCACACAGACAAAGAGAAAGAAACAGCATTAGTACAGTTTGCATGTTCAGATCTAACTCTTCATTTTTCTTTCATTTTGCTTGTTTATTTTAATATTTATGCCCATTGTGGTCAAGTTTTTATATCATGATGGTGCTTTCTAAGGCAAAAAGGCTGATTTCAGAGACAGAGATCTATCACCAAAGTGCCAGTCTCTGTTGAAAAAAATGTATATATAGAATGATTGAAAAGAAAGTACTAGCTAAGTGCAGATACAGCTTCCTGCCATCTAGGGAAAGCTAACTCCTCACAACTCTATTCTTAAGCTAGCACCAAATATTTTAAAGGAAAAAATCTCAGGAAGAAAAGCAGCACCAACATTTTTAACAGATTCAAGGTCCCCATCAAAACAAACATTCAGGAAATTTGTTATTTCAGATTGGAGAAGAGTGCAGCAAAGCATGATTTTAACACATAACTAGGGAAGCTATGCATGAATTCTCATCTTAAACTCTGTGACTGAGTGGCATCTTTGGAAGAATGTATGTAATGTCTTAGCAGCTACACTTACTACCGCTGAAACCAGGCTTACCAGCCTCCCCAGCTCTTGCACCTTTTCTCTATTATTTCTCTCTTTCTCTATTATTTTCCCATCACTTTTTTACTAGTTCAGTTGCTCTTTATTAATGACTCAAAAGAATCTTATACTGGAAATGCAGAATTTACTGGTACTTTTCTTGACTGAACTGTTCAAACAAGCTATGAAGTGACCTGATGAGTGACCTGAAGCTTCTAGGAGCTAGTGGTATTTGACAAGAGAAATTCAAAAATTTAAACAATGGCAGAATAACAGAGTCTTGCTTTTTATGCATAAGGCAATGGGAAAAACACAGTTGGTGCTGGCACCAGTGGAGAGGAGCACTCACAGTCCTTTAGGGAAGCTAGTTAACCAACACTGTGCAAAGGACCACTGCCCACTTGGTGACAATTTTTTAGGCCTCTAACTGAAGCATCTGAAGTTCCTAATTTTTCATCTAAACTTTCTTGAACCTGGGCTGCCTAAGTTTGGAACAGATATTCTGGGATGCCACCTGCCTGTGCCAACCTGGGTCACCCAGATAAGGATCTATGAAGTCAGGAATGAATCTCCTGCAGGCAAATCCTGTGCAGGATAGGTATTGGAAAGCTTTAGGGGGCTGTGTGATAATGCATCCCCTCAGGAAGAAACACAGCTTGACTGAAGGAGTCCAGGGAGCATGAAACACCTGCAAATGTGGCTCCAGGTGAAGCATGCTGGCTGGAGCAGTCATCAAAAACAATCTAACAGAGCACTGTGGGCATTGTCATCACTGTCACTGGGAGTTGTAAGAACGGTTTGAGGACATTTGTATTATCCAATTTGTACCATCATATTAAAATACTGCTGTGCATAGTATTGGAAAATGGTATCCGAGAGTCATTAATAAATACCTGGGCCAGAATAAGGCAAGGTTATCACCTTTTTGTCAAAGTAATAGAGATATTTCTCCTAATTAATGACCCCAATCGCCATCGGACAATAAATATAAAAGCATACAGATGAAAAGGTTTTTCAGGCTATAGAATAATAGCCAGATATTACAAGTTAGTTTCACAGGTCCAGACAAAGTTAATTATTAGTAAAGATTCTTTTTGTCATAAGAATTGCAATAATAGTGAATAGAAAAGAATATATCTACAAGAGCATTTTAATTTCTTAGACTCTCCTTCCAGATATGGGAGAAATATATGGAAGTGAGTCTGTATTTCCTGACCTTGGCAGATCAAAATGCAAAAGGTTTCGCCCTCAAATGTCACCAGTGGTTTAGAGTGAAGAACCTTTTATTAACATTTTCAGAGTTTCTGGGTATATTCCCTTTCAGAATTTACTTTCTAAAATCTGCATGCTAAATTATTCTGCAGCCCTGTCAGATCACCTATGTTCCATTGAAGCAGGACACATTTTTGCTTAAGTTATGCAGAGGAACAAATCCTCAGTTTTTAGCCTTCAGTTGGACTCTAAAAAGTTAGAGTGGAAAAAAAATTTCTGCAATGTTCAACTTTAAAAAAATAAAAGCAAACAAAACCCTCTTTATACTAAATGAAACAATCTAGGCAGAAAAAAGATATCAAAATAAGTACTACACACCTGCAGGCAAAACATCTGTATTTTAAAATTTATTGGAATATTGGGGTGAATTGAAGAAAGTTTAAAAATTCTTGGCCTATATTTTAAAGAAACAAGTGCACCTAATTTAAATATTATCAAGTAACTAGTCCTCTTGACTAAATTACTTGATAATATATGAGACATATTGAGTTCCAATCTATTTTAAAAATTAAACTTTCAAAATTCTTGAAAAGAGACATGATATCTATTATGGCAGAGCATGATCATACAATTAGTGGGGTTTATGCTTTATCTTGCTATTGTGTTTTGACTAAGAAAGCAAAGAAATGTTCCTTAAAATGATTATGTAGTAGTCTGATTAATTTCTTTAATCTTGAAAGTAAAAATCTGAAATGGGTTAAATGGATTTTACCCAAATACCTCTCTCTTACTGCAATCTGAACCGGACAAGCAGATACCATTTTGGCAGATGCTTAAACCTCATCAGTGTCAGGGAAAGGTAGAGACACCTTGGTTATAAGAATGAAAGAGTTTAACCTGAATTAAAAATGCCAGCCAAGCTTGTATGTTTGTCTGTATCTGATCATCTTCTACATTCTTTTAGCAGAAATTGTTTATTTCAGATATCAAACAATTGGTTTGATTGACTTTTCCTGCTAGACTAGATCAACCTAAGTAAATACGTGCAAGTATTTAGTGATGGTCTATATATATAATATGGAAACAGTCAATTAAAGAAAAAAAGCTACATGCAACTGCTAGAAAACAAGTAAAACAGCAAAAATGCAAAATTAAATACATTACAGGTGTTACATGCAGTCCTGTTTTAAACAGAGTCTGTTTGTAGGTGATTCTTTCCATGCTGATAGCTTCCAGTGGCCTTTTAAGCTTGCAGGTGCACACATTTTTATTTAGGTATCTGTTTAAAAATAGTCTGTCTTTAGGAAATGTCATTTGTATAAGAACTAATGTAATTTTTATTCATGGTGAGTGATTGCTATTGTATGCATAAAATGTGGATAAACAGTCATACACCTGGCTATTAATCTGTACTTATCTCTAATTTTTGCTTTGTGGATGAAAATAAAAAAGCTTAAACAATATAGGAATATTTGGATTTTTTTACTTTCATATATGTAACACAACATATATGGGAGCATTTATATCTATATTTTATATACTTGCTAGGAAATCTATATATAATTCCTGGATTTAGTAGTATCATGATGTCATGAATATCTTTTATAGTTTAACATAAATTTTTGGGAAGGAAAATAGAATTTTCTGTAGGGTCACTTCTTGAATCCCAGTAATAAAAATTCCCACAACAAATATAAACCTGATTACAGTATCAGTGTCAAAAAAAAAAAAAAAGGATGGTTTGCATTGGTGGTCCCTTGTCTTTATTTCCCTTGCTTTGCCTCACATCCACTTCATTCCCTTTTCCTCCCCTCCCCTTCCTTTTGCTTCTTAAGAATTTTAAGAACAAACTATTGACTTACCTGCAAAACCCATTAAGCCTTCAACTCAAATATGTTATGACAGAGTTTGTAGGCAATTTATCCCTTGGGAAAAGCAGAGATCAAAATTCCTCTAAGGAAATTATAGGTTTACTGGTTAAGAAAATCTCAAAAGGCTTCATCTCATCTGCTGTTAAATTTGAGGGATTCACTTTCAGTTCAGCTTTTGTCTCCAATGTACTCCATTCCTCCATCCAGAAAAGAACCCCAGATGTTTGGATGGGGCTCTTGAGTAGTCAAATAAGGATTGAAGTTATCTGTGGTTTCATCCAACTGACCAAAGTAAATGGAAGGAAACCAAAGTCATCAATACAGCCTTCTGAGACATATTGGACATTTAAAATCTGTCCGCTAAACATGCTGATCTTAATGCAATTTTCAGTCTATGCAGAGCCAAAATGGAAGAAAAGCAGTCCAGCAGCAAGAAGTTGCAGAGATGCTCAAGATATTAATTTTAAGATGCTTTTGAGAAAGATAGAAACTGTAAAGGTGTATAGGAGTGAGTTGGAGTTAATTTTCACCACAGCAGCCGTCCCTGTGCTGTGCTCTGCTCTGGTAGCTGGGAGGGTGTTGGAAGCACATCAGTGTTTTGGCTTCTTCTGAGCAGAACTGTCACAGGATCAGCACTGTCTCTGTAACATCCCCCCCATCAGGGGACTGGGAGTGGGCAAGATACTGGATACACAATTTGGACATCCGGCCCAAATTAACCAAAGGGATATTCCATACTAAATGATGTCAGCTCAGATATAAAAGCTAAGCTAAGGAGAAGGAAGAGGGAGGCATTGTTATTGACAATGTTTGCTTTCCAGAGCAGCCCAGGAAGTGGCTGCCATTGCTTGCCAATGGGAAGTATACAATAAACCTTTTCTTTTTTCTTTGCTTGTGTGCATGCAAGTGTTCACTTTCCTTTAGTAAACTGGCTTATCTCAACCTGTGAGTCTTTTCCATCTTATTTTCCCTTCCCTGTTCAGCTGGGCGGGGGAGTGATGGAGCGGCTTGGTGGCACCTGGTGGAGAGTGGGCACCTGGCATCCAGCCAAGGTTAACCCACCACAGATGGGAACAGGGTTAATTTACCAAATAAATCCAAACTCAGGAGATACAGCAATAAAGGCAACATTTCCCATGACAGAAGAGGTATTTTCTCTGAAATGCCATTTGGGAGGTATCACCACAGAGACAATGTTCAACTGTACTCAGAGCATGACTGTCTTACAGCAACCCTTTCTCTTATAAACTCAGAAAGAACTTAAATGACATTTTTAACAAATAAATAAAATAATAAAAGAAGTGCAATGTAAGCAAACAAACAAATAGAACCCCAAATGATTAACTGATAGTTTTCATGACATATGAAGGGAAATCCGGGCTCTGCTGTTTGTTAGGCTGGGGCCTTTTATCACCTGCTTGTAGACCAGAGAAAGGCTCCAAGCTCTAGGCATTGCCCATGTTGGGTGCCCACAGCCTCAAAACAAGCCAAACTATCCACCAAGAAGTGGATAGTTCTTGACTTTTCCTACATGACAGTTCCATGTACATGTGGATCTGATAGCTTCTTTGCTTTATTTGTATTTTTTAAAAGCACCACAAACACCTCTGGTAGAAAAATTTCTCTAGAGTGTAATGTTGGTGGACACATTTGTGCATACATGCAAACATAGGGCATGTCTAGCATACAGTCGCCTCTAGTTTTGCACACACTTTCTTCTTTTCCCTTCTGCTGCCAAAAATAAAGCATTCTTTAAGTTTACCAAGTCTTCCTCTCCTTTAAGTCCACTCAACCATTGTTTTGCTGACCTTGTGATGGGCCTACTCACCACAGGATCAAGTCCACAGATCAAAAAATCAACTCATAGCAGTGAGATTTTCTATGGGAAGATCAAGGGATCCCAGGAAACAGAGCTTCCTATGATGAGAATTGACATTACATGACTGTCAACATATATTAGATGTGACCTTAAGACTAAGATACATTTTTAGTATTAATTATTAATTTATAAATATATTTTTAAAGCTAATACCTTTAAAGGTACCATAACAAGGTGACTTTTAATCAGAATCTTATTTATCATGAACAGGCTGGCTCAGTCACTCACAAGACTTATTCACCTACTCACTTCTGCACCAGTATCCACAATTCTGAGAAACATCCCATGACAGCTACATTGTGCCAGATGGAAAAACCTCAAAGTGTCTAAATTCAGCCTGAATATGGCCTCAAATATAGTAGCAGGCTTAAAAATTAATGCTTTTATTAAAATTGTGCTAAATTACAATGGCCTTCCTATAGAATCTTGCATTATATATGCCTGAATACCAAAAGAATTCATCATGATTAAAATTATTGCAAGAAATACCAAAGGAAGTAAGAATGATTTGCCACTTATTATAAAGTGTTGCCCATTTTGCAATAAGGGGCCAATCATTATTAATTCATTTGATATTTTTATAACATTAATCATGACTAATTCATTTTGTATTATTAATGTAGATATAACATGAAATTTCATTGCAATTTAGGTATTTATTCAAATGTATCATTAATTTAAAGAGTTATCAATCCAAAACATCAGCAGTTTTACTCAAAGGCTGCGTGTAAGGCTCCTTCCTTTACTTTTACTTAGGAATTCTCTCCTTTTTTTTTTTATGGTACCAAATGATACAGCATGTGTTAGATTTTTTTCTATCACCTGAAAAAGGCAGAAGCAGAGTTATCTATAGTCTAGAAGTCCAGCCTTTCCCCACAGTTCGCTATGAAACATCCTGCTTTAAATGACCTGCTAACATACTTAAGCTGAGCACATGTTTAAGGACTTTTTGCAGATAAAAGGTTTATTTCATCTCCATCTGGGAAATCTTTAGTCTGCCAAAGTAGCTTTCATGTTTGGAAAAATTGTAGGGAAGAGACTATTTTGACAGCCTGAAGAGTTTATAAGTCCTATGGACCTTCTCACAAGTTTGGAAAATTTAGACAGTACCAATTCCAAAGTTCTCATGAGAGAAACAAGAAAAGTACAGATAAGCAGAAGGAAAACAAAAAGACCAACTAACAATATTAAAAAAAAATAAAAAAAAAAAGTGAAAATTTATCTGCAGCTTCTCAGATTACAGTAGGGAAAATTGTGAAGGTTTTTTGTGTTTTAGGCATCATTAGTCTACTAGACATGTATATTGGGTTTTTTAATGAGATTTTTTTTATATTGCTGGTGTCCTTATAAGAAAACTACAGCACTCACATGACTGGAAAAGCTTTATATAAGTTCAAACAATCTTCTCTCTAAACACTCAATGCCAGCACCAAAAGTCAAATATTCATGGATATCTGGGACTATAAATGTTACTGGATGAAGTACAAAGAATTAGCTAAACCTCACACCTGTATTAAAATTCCTCATTTTCTGAAATTTTTAGTTGCTTTTCTTATTTCAGCCACTGAAACCATTAGTCAAAGCTTGGAACTGCAACCATGTAACTCACCAGTGATGCACTTCTTAATCTCACAATGTGCTTTTATAGGTTTTGCTTTAAATATTGGATGACTACAAAGGGAAGCTGTTGTCTCCAAATCATCAGCAGGAATTTTGTCCAGAATCATGAATCCCTGTGGAGAGGAAAGGTAGTATAGGTCAACTACAATCTCTTTTCTCTAAATCCACTCCAGTGACTCTTCTGGTAACCCCTGCCAGCAGACAGCACTAGAAGATGTAGTTTTACATCAGCCTTGAGGCTTTCCTTAGGGAAGATGTGTCCCACTTCAACAGTGTAAGCAGGGGTTACTTCTGTAATTAGAACAGTTTTTAACACTGACATCTTAATTTCAAAATCTATAGCTGGTTTTATTTAATAAATCTGGACAAGACTGAAAAAAAATTGGACAATTTTCAAGTTGTGGTTCAGTGCACTTCTGCGAGGGAGAGATTCTTCTGTGGGTGCCTGCTTATCACAATGTGATATGAAAAAGAAATATATATAAAACTGACATCCACTTCAACTTTGCTATAGAATATTCAACACCTTCCACTTTCATTTGTATATTCAACGATAACATTTAAAATTACTGTGGTCACCCTAAAGGATGTTAATTACAATGCGACTCAGCAGCCTTTATACAACATAATTGCAGGTTACTAATGTTCATAGTATCCATTGAGGTTGTAATGGGGAGCAGAATTTAGCTCATGGATTTTGTGATGAAGGTCTTACAGCCATTTCTTGTTATTAATCCTCTTTAACACTCCTCATGCATCATCTTTTGTTTGTTCCCTTAATTCAGAGTGAGTTTTATTTTTTATACATAAAGGATATCTTTCTTATAGGCCTGTCAGGTTCAGATTTACATATTGTAGATTTAATTGCTTCACATTTCACTTTTTGATAAGGTTCTCAGATGTTAGGCTATATTAAAAGGGGATGGAGACTAATACAGGAATTATTATAATGTCATTCTATAAATGGAGGTTTCATACTCATGTTGAATACTCTACTGGGTTTCAGTCACATTTCAGAATGATACAGTAGAAGAAGAAAGGTCTGAAAAAGGGCAGAAAATACATATTAGTTGGATAGGGAGTATTCATATGAAAAGAAATTGAAAAGATTATTTAGTGTGAAGCAAAAAGAATAGGAGATGACATATATAATAATGAGTGGTACAGAGAAAAGCAGTGAGTTGTCCTCACTACTCGCTTCTACAGTAAGACACAGAGGGCATTCAGTGAAAGGAAAAGGCAACAAATGTAGAAGTGATAAAATGAAATACTTTTTATGGCATTGCTTCTTATAATTAGCCTGTTGAACCGACCACTGTATGTTATTATTGAATAATAATTGAGGGCTGCTTGGAAAGTTTCAGGAAAGATAAAGCAATTATGTTAATAAAAATAGCATCTGCAGTGGAACTAGGTAGAACAAGCTGGTTAAGGATACGAGCTCTTGCAAACCAGGGGAGAGTGTAATCAGAGCCAGAGGCTGCTCATGCTATTTGCTACCATTTCACTAGGAACTGGACAACTGCAAAAGGCCTTCCCTTCATATTTTCCACCTAAATCCCTGATTTGAAAGAAAAACAATCCTAAAAGGCACTGGATCCCATCTGGGTCCCACAACATTCTATAGATAATTACCTGGTTTGATTTATTGATGGACAGGAGGCTACAAGAATGGGTGGACAGGTTGCCCGAGGTGGCCACAACAACGAGCACATAGTGTGTAATGCTGCTTGTGTTACAGGTAATAGCAGCAAAGGGATACAAATAGAATTTGATTTAATGGTGGAAAAGGCTGTGTGGAACCATTAAACACAGGTTGCAAATGCAATCTCTCAGACAGGAGATGCCCATAACACAAACTGCTGTATGTATGAAGATTTAGGAGCAAAAGTATCATTTGCTGAATTTTCCTGTTGGATCTGCTATTGACCACCAGCCATGGCGAGACTACATAGAATTTTCATGTAACCAGCAACCCTGAATCTCTTCTTTTGTGTCATTTTTGCATCAGTGTATGCTGATTGCCTTCAGCAGGAGTAGAAAAAAATACAATTCCTTTATGTTCCTGAGGTCCATGTCATTACATGCCAGTGTCAGGACCATTGCTGGCAACCAAGAGCCACATTTGTTTTGTACATCAGACAGCCTTGCTATCTCTTCAGTGTTGACAGAGGATAAAATCTGTGAAGTTTGTGAATGATTTTCAGTTTCAGGGATATCATCCTTAGAACAGGGACCTCAGATGAAGCTAAACAGAATAGCCTAATGATAAATTATGGATGATTTGAGGTTTTCATTCAATAAAAGATGGAATGACTATAACTACCTTATTTTCTTTTGCAAATGTTATCAGTCATATGACAGCTTTGGGTTAATTTGACAGGGTGTTCAGTATTCATCAATATTGATAAAAACTTTGCAATTTATGTAATGCCTTCATTGTCCAGTAATTTGTCTTAGAAATTTTCCATTTCATATTCACTATAACATTAAATACCATTCTTGATCTAAACTAGTTTATTTTCTTCAATACAATTACATTATTCTTAACAGATAATGCAGTATTAATGCTGTGTTCAGAATTTTTATTTGTTAGAAATATGTTTTTCACTCTGCTGTGAATGCATGAGTGGCATAAAGCTGTGTTATTGTGTTAATTTGATTTTGGTTGTCTTTAAAATATTTCCCTTATTGTAAGTGACATATGAGAAGTTCGAAAACAAAATGTTTTTTTCTTTAAATAACAAAAAGCAACCTGCAGTTCCAACAACAGGCAATTTTCCATGGCAAGGCAGCTGATGCTTTGTCATTAAGGATTTGGACTTGTTGAACTCATATGACATACAGACTCATTTAAGTTTCAATGTACATTTCCTGTTGTGTGGGATGATCCCTGCTTCTCTATTTCAGAGCTAAAAAAAAAAAAAGTAAAAGAATGTAGGAACAAAAGGAAGACTCAAGGTTAGGTGCCTTTCAGTACACTTCTATTTTTTTCTAATTTTTCTCCTAAGAAAAAAGAGGACTTGTTAAAGTTTACTTTTGGGTTTTATTTTAGTAAGCTGAAAGAAAAAAAGGAATGAATGAATATGAAAATGTCCTAAGTACTGAGATGAAAGCGCAAAGTTTTATGGCAAAATATTTCTCTGAATCTTCATGATATTCATCCTGTACCTCAAAAAGTTTTTTCTGGTGTGAGCAACACTTCTTGTCTCCCTCATGACTACTCCCAATACACATTTCTACCAGCCCACATCCAACAGTCTTGCCAAGCTGTACCACCTGCCCTCCACCCCTTCAACAGGCTCTCTGTACATTCCTAGCTACAGTCTTCATCCACACCCCCCTGCTTCAGCTATTCAATCTGTTTTTCAGTAAGGGGAATGCTCTTTCTTGCATTTTAAATTCTGTTTTCATCATAAAAAGAAATGTCCTTCAGAAAATGCCCCAGTGTAATTCCCAACAGAATTTTCTTTGTGGAGATTTTGTTTAAGATTCCTTATTTTGCTACAGAGTACTTCAGGTACATATTGTAAAAAGCAAAGCAAAAGGACACATTTCCTGAACATTACAAAGGAAAAGAAAAAAACAGGCCACCTTTTATTTTGGATTATGACTGTGCTTTACATTTTTCAGTTGGAGGGATTTTGAAGGAATCCTTATATTAATTTTCATTTGTATTTCACTTATCATATTTGTTGTTTGCTGGCATTAGAAAACGCATGCATTACAGGTCTAAATTACTGATGTAGTCTGGAAGAACCTCTATATCCTCTAGGAGAACACAGATGGGTGCAGGGCCTGCATGGAGAACAGGGAAGAGCGCTGGGCATCCTCCAACAAACCCTAGAGAAGCAAGTCAACACGGACCAAGGAAGTACTGAAACATCCTGTCATGTTTACAGCATTATAGCTTCAAAAGTTTCCTGTGTTCTTCGTTACCACCCAAGCTTAATGGGCCCATTTATTACTTGCTTCTTAATGTAATGTCATGAGCTGCCCTTGCTAATACCAAGTGCAGCCCCTGACCCAGTGACAATCTGCAAAAGACAGGAGCCATGTTTCTCTTCTTTTCATATCCCATAACTTCTCAAGGGGTGCACAGTTATTCCAGCTGTGGGGGATGTTGAGGCAGAAAGCACTTGCCTCTCACCCCTGCCTAGCACCCACGCTTTCCCTAGGAAAGTGATGATAACAACGTGAAGGTTACTGCAGGCACTGCACTCACTGCCAGATGCTGGGAGTGCTGGAGTTGGGAAGCCAGGGTAGCAGAAGCACAGAGACACTCTTAGCCCTGTTACAGTCTGTGCCTAGTCTTACAGGCAAACCCTACTAAATGTAAAGGACTTTAGAACCTACTGCTTTGGTACTTACAGGGGCAAAAGGCTCCTATCTCTAAGTCACCAGACCTAGCCTCAAGTCAATGAATAATCGGGAGCAGAAATAATAAAGTAGAAAGTGTATTAGCCAATAAGTATTTTCAAATATGAATAGTTGTATGCTAAAATCCTTAAATTATAGTAATATGAATATTCTAGAAATATTCATTGCATGGGAGTGGAGGAAAATTCTCCCTCTTAACTGTAGCCTCTTTGCAGGTGAAAATGAGACTGATTCTGGCTTGAGTAACATCTGACTCCCTGACTGCTTTCCTGCAGCCCACTGGAAAGATTCAATGAACAGGGTCTCCCATTTCCAGGGTGAGTCTTAAGGAAAAAATGAGATTATTGTTAAAGAGTCTGTGTAACTTTCAGAGACCTCTTCACATCCTTATGATTTTTGATTGATGTCACTGTGTGTCACAGAGGAAAAGTGTATATACAGCAGCCAGGGTAGAAAAAGTTTACAGGATTCACTTGTGTTATACCAGTGCAGAGAAAAAGAAATCACTTGATGCCCTTGAAATGAGGTCATTTTCACATTCACTAATCAACAACAAAAGAATGCCCACATTGTCTCATTGATCTAGTAGAGTGTGCATCTCCTCCATCTAAGTTATTAACTGAGGAATTAAAATGAGCTTCCCTGCATATTTATTCCTCCTGCTATGTTTTATGGATGCAATATTATTTGGGTTATATATTTTAAAAATATAAAATATATATCAGCTTCATTGCAATAATAGTTGTTTTAATTTTTTTGTTTATTTGGTACCTGCTGTTGGGGAAATTTTGTGGGTTTCCTTAAAGTCTAAATGTATTGCATTAAATAGCTTAGAGGGAAAAAAAAAAGGATGGGTTCTAGCCTGCTGAGTAAACATAAATTTCACAGTTAAATACATAAAATAATGATTACATCCAATGGTCATGAGGGACATGTTTTTAGGACTATACTAATTAAACTACATCCTTCAGACAACATGTTTCTACACTTACTAGCAATGAACCATATCTGATTTGTCATTAAGTAATTATGAATGCTAATGCAAATAAAGCACCTTTCAAACAAGGCTTCAGAATAGAAATTAATCATATATTATTCTTTCTTATCCTACCACACAAGGGTCATTTAAACAAAAAAAAAAGCCAAGGATATGAGACACACACAACAGAAGTTGCTGGTTTTGTTCAGCCTTCAGTTCATACCTTTGTTGAGTTGTTTATGTATGCATGCATATACTTCTAAACGGAGAGAGAGTGAGAAAAAACTTTAAAGTATGCTCAGTAATTCAAGCCTTGATCCAAAAACTGCTAAAGCTTATTTGCAATCTTCCATCAGTAACAATAATAATTAGCAGTTCTTGCTCCTTTTGCAGATCTCAAAGAACTCTACTAAAGCTCAGGATGAAAAAGCCCACAAACACAAGGGAGTAACTGGAATGAAATTAATAAGCACACTGAGTGTTAACTCCAGAACATATCAATGTACTCTACAATTTCTCATCCTTTTTTCAGCTGGGAGATCTCAGAAATGTTCTGATGGCAAGACCAACATGATTTTTGACCAGACAGGGATGATTTCCAGAATGTATGCTATCGCTTCACACCTCATTTGCCACCCTGGATATGCCCATAGAAAGTTGGTATTATTTCCTCCCTCCCATTAAGGAATTAGGATCCAAAACTGCAGTATGTATAACTCCAGGTACATTAGCAGATGGTCTGCACAGTTTTTCAAGCTCCAAACTAAGTTTCTAGTGGTGGAGACTTCTGCAGCTCTAGGAGAAATTCACATGAGGTTCATTCCCTATGCTATTTTTTTCCCAATTTTTAACATTTGCCCAAAGATAGAGGTATTCAAAGTTTGGGCTCTTCAATCTAATCAAAAAAATGACATAAAGTTCTGTATTATGCTTTTAAAAGGACCAATAAAAGCACCTCATCTTCACAGCTAGAAGGGAACATTAGTGGTATTTTCCATCAACCTGTTTGCAGTAAATGTGAGTTGATTTACCTTCTCACTGTGTTGTAAATGTTTTCCTTCCTCTTGACTTGTCTTTGTTCTCCCCTTCGTACAGCTAGTAAAGTCATAATTCCATTGAAACAACTGCCTGCTCATTATAATCCTTCATTGCATAAGCAAGTAAGAAGTTGAGTTGTGGGCAAAGTTCTCATTGCACAGGCTCCTATAATCCTTGATTCTATGAAAGAAAATGGCCAATAACTTGTGAAAGGTACTGTGAATAGATGTGTTTAGGGCAGAATAATATGGTTTTAGATTGTGACTGTGTGTTTAGGACCCTTTTTAAGGTAAGGGGCCATTAATAACTGATAATCTGTGTGAGGCCAATTACTGAGTAAGGTACACTGAAAAATCATGCAGCACATCTTATTCATATAACCTATGTTAAGAGGTGCTATTCAAACCCACAGATGTCAGCTTGTAAATGAGAAACTTCTCTGTTGCATGGAAGAGAGAAAATGCAAGCGAGACAATGACAAAATAAAATGTAAAAATACTACAAATGAGAAAAACATAAAAACTGAGAATTATGAAGAAATGCAATGACCATTAGATCCTTCTGACTTGAGATCATTAGGTTAAGCTAACTTCTGTGGCCACTACTTACATGTGTTACACAGGTTAATAATAACCTTGATCAGGTTATTTTAATGAAAATGGCCAGGTTTGTACACAGTAGGGTAAAAAAATAACTTTTTTCAGCACATGGTGCTTCATTTTAAATGAGAAAACAGCTCCAAGGGGCAGTATCATTTTCTATGGGAATCCTTTGTCTTCCTAAGATTTTTGAGAGGTCATCAGCATTCCTGCAGTGGAATTCATCCTCTCTGACTCAGGCCTCTGATTTGTGGCCAGCTGCAGGCATCAGCTGAAGTGACTATCCAAGCCCCTTTTACTGTCCATGACATGAAGGCAATTTATCCCATATCAAGGTGGTTTTCTGGGATAACAAATCAAGTACTAAAACTCTCTTTATAGATGGAGGAGGATTGAGTTGCTACACATTGAGTCTGTGTACACTCTAGATGGCTACAGATGGGCATATGAATCCTACCTGAAACTATTAAGATATATTTGTCTAAAGCAGGAGATTTAATCCACTCTGGCTGAATGCAGGCATTGTCACAGTTACCAGATGTAACTAGAGTAACTGGGCACTCATTAAGCAGAAAATTATGCTTAAGACACTGAAATCACTAGTCAGCCAGCAGTTTTCAGGAGTGTTGCCAACACTACTAGTTATTTCCTAGCCTGTGGGTGTAAGAAAGGCAATAAAAGACACAGATCCGGTAGCTTCAAACTTTCTAGTACTGATTGATCCCAAGGCAGCAGATTCCTTATACCTCATATGTGCTCCTTCCCCTTTTAGGTGTCTGTTGGGAATTCCATGTATAAGGTTCTGGTATCTGCTGCACTGAGGATGTTTGACCATAAATGATGATTAGACATTTGAAGAGCAGGTGCATAGAAACTGTATAGTGATGGAGGGAGAAAAATGTAGAGGTTATTATCTGTATTGTAGGCTGATTTGCACAGTGGTGAGGAATGCCCCCATGGACATGGCAGTTCTCCATGGCCATGTACACCAAATGTTCTCACCTGTTAATCAATTGGGGCAGAAATCCCTGTTGAATTGATCTGTCTGCCCAGACTACAGATGGGTGTGGTGAGTCCTCTGACCTGTTATAGGTGTCTGCCTTGGGATTAGATGAATTGCATATCTTGGATTCCTAGTTCTTTGTAATGTGCCTAAAGAGAGCCTATGTTGAACTCCTATAGTGCTCAGTTAAATAAATTCCCCCATTAAAAAAAGTATGTCTGAGTTGATGGATGATAAAAATAATCATCTAGGAAAAGCTATCTATAAGGATAATACTTCAAAATTTTTTTTTTAAAATTCAGTATTTTTCATTGTTTGCTTTTAAATATTTTCTAATAATTAGCAGCCCTCTGTTGTGACATAATTTTTGTAGTCTTCCATACCTTGAGTATGCTGTGATAAATGGCCTTCACATTTGCCAGAATTCTTTTCCTCGTACCCTGGCAGTAATCATGAAATTTTTTCCTGTGCAAAGCCATAAGACTGAATATGACACTTATAATGGAATCCAGTGTGAAACATTTAGTACAGAGGTGTTATTGAGCTGCTACATTTCCGGATCTTTTTCGAACTTCCTTTGATTTGAAAGCACTTTATCACTTTCAGAATTAATATGCTGCAGCAAACAGCAAGACAGTTGCCCAAGAGAGCACACAAACCAGAGATAAGAGCTGGGCTTCTGCAGCTTCTGAATCATGACTCTCTATCCACAGAAACATTCGTACTTTGGGGAGGGAGGTTTAAAATCAAACCATCCGTTTCTGGTCACCTCAAGTGAAATCTAGATTATTTAATTATGAACATAATTGTACAGAATATTTTGCAGAAGTTATTAACACACCTAAGAAGGTGATCAAATTGCTTTTCATAGAATTATAACAGCAGTTAAAAGAAAAGAATCTAAACCATGTTAAGGAATATGGGGATAAAAATTGAGGTGAAAAATAAGGGGAGATGGTGAGTTGTGAAGAAACTGTCCATACATGTAGCAGCCCTTGAGACAGCACAGATTTCTTACCAGAGGACTCAGAGATATTTTTCTGTTGCCCGCAGTGTTTGCAATGTCCAACTATGCTTCAATCTTCCAAAAGCTCCAGGTTACTCATGCAGATTTGCAGTGCTGAGCTTTAGGGTTGGACTTCATTTTAGACTCCATTAACAGGAGGTGCATTTGTTTATATCAGCTTTTACTCACTTGTATTTTTCAAAGGTGAGAACTGCACATCAGACAACACATTGCATTTTGTAAATAGATTAAAATACAATTTCTTTGTTGATTGGAGCACCTAGTGGAAAACAATAACAAGGAAATTGCTTAGACAAATTGTGAGTGGAAGATGACACATTTGAAACATGTAGTTTATTTGCTCTCTATCCCTCTTGGTGAAGTGAAAAGCATGTCATACATTACATTTTTGGATGTGGCATGCCTTTCACTTCACTGACAGGTATGTTATTTGTAACAAAACCCAACAACCCTTCCTCTTTTCTATTACTCATCCAAGTCATGACAGTAATCATGGTTTGATAGGGGGTCCAGCACAGGAGAAGTTGTATATATTTGAGCTGTAACTGTAATTTCTGACAGTTTCAGTATATGAAGCTAGGATGATCCAACATGAAACATGTCAGATTAGCCAGAGGGATTCTTACTTTTCTATAGAAACACACTTTTATTTCAGTTTATGTTGTTTCTGGCTACTGAGATGAACAAGATGGGTCTAGCAGCAGAGGAGAAAGCAATTTAAGATTGCTGGGTAGAGTGAAACAACTTAAACTAAACAAGCTATGTACCATAGAAAAGAGATACTCTTGGGAACTCTACAAGACAAAGGGATTGTTAATATCTGGGAAAAAGTTCTGAAATAAGGGTCAGCTTGAAAGCACACTTTTAGGAGTCAAATGCTGTTACTCGGTGACATGGTAGGCTGTTTATACAGAACATGCATGATGGTTTTACTCCAGTTAAAACTGCATAATAGGCCAGATGTTCACATTAAATAGGGCTTTTAGAGTTGACATTAACTGTATTGGTGGTGTCAGCAAAGATACCAATATTTATCTAGGTTAGACTGCCTTCAAATATTTTCAAAGACCCTTATGCTCATTTTCTGTCTGTATGTAGGCAGCTAGAGGACCTGTCCACAAGGTCTAAAGTGGAAATATTAGTTTAGCTTTGGTGAATGCAACTCCCATACATTGATAGGTTTACAGTTCAGCTCAATGCTCTTATAGGCCTTTTCTACCCTGAGCAATTCCATGATTCAAAGGCCACGCAGCTGGCTGGATGTTCCTCCTTTCCCTTCTCCAGGCTGAAAGCTGTGTGGCAAAAGCCACAAGGTACCAATCAGAGAGGCTCTTTGCCCAGGAGGACTTGGCTTGACCACTGTGATTTGGCTAAGTATGTGTGACAGTGCATTCTATACATATCTACAAGTTCTGGAGTATATCAGTAAAAATCTTTAGGGTCAGGAATCAGACAGTCAGCCCAGAAATAGTCGTAATTTGTTCAGGGGTCAAGTCTAAACAACAACAGTTACTTCAGGTTTCCTGTCCTACACAGCCTGTCCCTTGGACTAGCGACCTGATTTCCTCTGTTCTCGGATGGTGAATAGTGACAACACTCAGTGCTGCCTTTTTCTTGCAAAAACAGCTCCCCCTTAGCCTGCTTCCGGCCTCAGACAGTTAGAACACTGCTTTTTTCTTTGCCATCCTGCATGAGATTGTAAAATATAAGTGCAAACAGAGACTAAATGTTTTTTTTTTTTTAGCTTCCCCTCTGACAGATTCTATTGTGTTTTAGATCCAAAACTTGTTCCTACCTATTTGTGAGAGATGGTCTGCAACAGTAGCCTGTTTCCTCACAGGCCTTTCAGTTAGACTCCAGACTAGCTGCTCGTACAAAGATGCTCTCACAAGCCAAAGAAAGGTCTTGGGTGATGCTATCCTGATATAAAAAATATTTTTGTTTACTTTCTTTTTTTTAGCACTGTCACCAGTTATAGCAGTTGGAACATTAATGTTTGTAATTTCCCTGCTGTTTCAAGTCAAAAGAATCTGTCTTTATAAAATCTAAATTTTGTAAAAGTACTGGTCATTTTGGTTTTGCCTTAAATGCTTATTTTTTGGGTTTAGTTTTTCCTTTCTTTAGTTTTTCTTTCTTGGGGAATCCCAAATATCTTTTGACAGCATCTATAATGAAGTAAATCAGTAAATCAGTACTATTGGCTTCATGGACCTAAGCCAATCTTCAGCTATTAGATAACTGGTTAAAGTTATTCTTAATCTGGGAGGCCATTTTAATATTTTCCATTTTTCAGTTTGGGATACTAAATTTCTTTGGTTTAGTCTGCAGTTTGTTGATATAAGTGCTAAAAGAAAATAATACTAAAAAAATAAATATGGAGGAAAAGTGTTGAGAATTGATCAAGATTTGCATCATGCTTAAGCACAATTTCTTAGGTAAAATAAGAGAAATTAAGAAAAACCA
This sequence comes from Emberiza elegans, assembly GCA_024865655.1. Taxonomy (NCBI): domain Eukaryota; kingdom Metazoa; phylum Chordata; class Aves; order Passeriformes; family Fringillidae; genus Emberiza; species Emberiza elegans. The sequence continues at coordinate 57,310,287 of JALJVW010003023.1, read as the reverse complement.
TTATGTGCATTGCAGCACTTCAGCAGTTTTTCTGAAGTGCTGTGACATGACACATGATGTTCTAAAGTGGTTTTTAACTCTTTCAGTGTAACTTTGCCTCAGGATAAAACATCCTTTTAACAACCTGTGTAAGGGAAACGTGAATGGCCTGTAGACGTGCCTGTAGGCTATGTGCTCTCTGTCACCTGCTGTATTACCCTGACTTTGAGAAACCTTTACTTCCTTACACTTTAAGGAATAGAACATTTCTCTTTCACTTTGTCCACTAAGGAAAGCTGACTAGCCTTATTTTGATGTCCTGGGTTTTAAAAGAGCTTTTTTTTTTTTTTTTTTTTTTTTTTTGGTCAGTTTCTTTGTTCTCAGATTATTGTAAGTAGCTAAGAAATAAAAGGTAGTGTCAAAAAAAAACAAGAAAAAAAGAGCCCTCTATGTTTTGCTTTGGCTTGGATTAAATTGTGCTACCTTTTAGTACTGCCTTAGGTTTGAAATCAAGACCAATAAAACTGCCCTCACAGGCCTGTTCAGATGATGTTATGATGCATCCCTGACCAGCTCTCTATGTGTTAACTAAAATAAATGTAAAATTAGTGAGGCTTATCATTTCCAGAAAAAAGGACTTTTCAGATTTTAATCTCTCCTAAAAGTTGTTATACTTATACCTTCTAACTGACCCGATTAATCAAAATTATCATGTCTTATTTATTAGTAGGTTTCTAAAGACAGCACAGTTTTGTCATAATATTCTTTCATTTATTCATTGTTTAAGAAGCTGTTCCCAAAACACTTATCACTGGCTTAATTGTGATCGCAGAGAAGTAAGGAGAACCTTGCCAATTGTTTTCAAGAAAACCCTACTGTATTATTAAAGACTGAATATGTTTCCCATTTTATATTGGCAATAAGCTAGTAAATATAGTCTGCACAAATATGTCTGTTTTTATACAAATAAATGCATGTATATGTGTATGTGTGTATATAGAGAAGGTCATTTTATATACAAAACAGAGAAGGAGGGAGAAAATTACTGTATGTCTTTTAAAACTATCTCAGATTATGTGAGTTAGTTTACAACAAATCAAATACTAAAAAGAGAAGTAGAGGAATAAGCCCTATTCTCTCTCTCAAGGATTCCATACAAAAATCACCTTTCCCAGAGAAGCAGATTAGTAAACTCCATTAATTAATTGCATGTTTTTATAGTATATAAGGTAACAAAGTATACATTCCTACATAACCCTTTTAGTGCTGCTGTAGTACATGCACCATAATGTTTCTGTATACTAAGCTGCTGAGTTTCTACTTGCATACCCTTTTTTAGTGGAAATCTTATTCACTTGTCCTCATGTATCTGTACAAAAAACCTCCAGTTAAATTATAAATTCTTTGGAATGTGAGATGCTTGCCTTTTACTGTCATCTCATGCTTGAGAAAGAATTGCTTCCAAAAAATTCTGTGAAATTTCTGGGTTTAGGCACAAAAACATGGCTAATTTCAGCTGGATAAATTTCACTCAAACACAACAGAAATCACAGAAAGAAAAGTTTGTTTTCAAAACACACTTCTTCACAGAAATGCTGTGCTCTCTCTTCTGTAGAGTTAATTTTTCTGTCAAAACCAGTAGATTGAAAATCTACTTTCAAGACTCCTGTTTTTTTCTTGAAGAGAAAAATCTCTTAAATCCTTAGCCCTAGTGATTAATGCCACATGAACATTTTTACAGAAATGTAAAAATGTTTACCCCCCTCTACCCTTTCTTTTAAATCTTGTGAAATCTCCTGTTGATACATTTGCTCCTCTGCAGAGCAGCAGCCCCTGAAGTGATGTCATTTGCTGGATGTTTCCTTCAAGCTATTAACACACCAGTGTGCAAATGACCAGAGAGGAAAAGGAAGGATAAAATTGCAGACCAGAAAAAGAGGAAAAAATCTGAAGAGGGCTGAGCAATAATTTTATTTCACATCTTCATTACTCAGGAACGACCTCAGTCAGAAAAATACAAAGGAGTAAACTCCTGCAATGTCAGTCTGGTAGTCGTCTGCACAATTCATTATTATTTAACATCTCTCAAGCTGTAGTGCTTTGTTTAATGTAACACAGATATTTTAGCTAGAACTGCTAAGGCACCACCAGATATATGAGCTACATGCAACTGAGCTTTACAAGCAAAAGGTTTGCCTAGTGAATTTACTTCTACACAATAACCGATGGAAAAATCTTTGAGGACAGATAGAAAGAATAAAGAACTTGAGCACAAAAATCTGTCTATAAATCATCTCATTCAGAAAAACTAGCTGTTCAACAGCACAGTAAAGTTCAAAGATTCATCACATCTGAATCCCACAAAACAGCCCAGTAATTTAGGAGTTAAATTTTGGTTTTTGATGTTCTCCACCACTGTCAGCCCTAAATACATCAGCTATAAGCATGGGTCATAATGTGACTAAAATTAGTAGGAATCAAGCATGTCCAAAAGTGCTGTAGTTTCACATTAATTCTAGATCTCAGCTCCCAAACATGTAAAAGTATTCCCTTCTTGGTTCTCCCATTACCTTACTGGGGACATAGGGACAAGGCAGGAAATTTTTCTATGGAAATTATAATGTTCAGTGTAAGGAGATGTCTGTGTTCTAATATAAGTTGAAATTTAGATTCTCCTGCATCCTTGCCAACACTAATAATGCTGCCTCTTCAGGAGCTCCTCACTCCAGATACTATTGTTGTACTCACAAAAATTATTCATAGCTCCATAAGTATTTCAAATATTGAACTCATTTTACAAACACGTACTGAGTTAGAATCATAGACTGAGCCTTGTAAGGCTTATCATCCTCATTTTAAAGCAGTAGAGGTGAAATGACTTGCTCAAGGCCATGACATAATTTGGCGGGCAGAACTGGGATTAGAACGCGGGCTTTCATGCCTCACACCTCATTACTGCACATCCTTCTGTCTCTCAGGTTGTGAAACGAGGAAGGTTTTGGTAATAGATTTCCCATGTACTTCATGTTGGCATGTTTAGATGAGGTGTCAGAATGAAAGCTGGTCCACACTGTGTGAGCATTTTTGATGCCTGTTCACTCTTCAGCAGGGTTTGAACTCAGCTCCAAATTTACCCCTCCTTTGGCTATCTTCCCTGTCTCAGCAATAGCCATACCTGTACTGATGCCACTACCTTAGGGGTTGATGAAGGTCTTAAGGCTCTTACCCATGAGAGATGCTATGTAAATCTAAAAATAATGCCACTTTAGGTGTTGAACCCTTTTCATTCTTGACTCTTTGATATTACTATGATATTAATGGTTATTGCTATTATTGGTGTTTCCATGAACATTTTCCTTTGTTACCAGCTCTACTCTCTGTCAAATAGATTGGTTACTAAATGGGCCTATCTCTATAGAAAGGCAAAACAGAAGTAAATCCATCCTGCTGCTATTAATGTGCTATTAAAAACCTATTTGAATCAGTGTTACCTGTTTGCTGCAAATCTCTACACAGAAACAAAAAAATGTTTGCAGAATCTTAAGGCATGTGGGAGATGCACCTGTGTTGCTAATTCCCAAACAGTCAAATTGCTCAGTAATAAAGTGTTTCTGTAATGTAGCTTTTTTTTTAATGGTGATTTTGAACAAATGCATTTTCATTATGTCTGAATTTCATTTAATGTGGTTTTACAATACATGTTTGTGGTGTATCATTCCAGAAAGAAAGTAAGCTCCATCTAAAATCGCATTTGATTATAAGAGTGCATCCTCATACATATCTAATAAACAAATAAACAAATCAGTTTGATCTGTTATGCAGATAACACTGATATGTAAAATATGTTCAGGAACTAAAAATGCATTTTCTGTGCAGAAGTTTTCCTTGTAGAATGCACAGTGAATTTATGTGAACTGTATACAGCACTGAGACTCTTTTATGTAGCCTGTTTCCCTGGCTGATAGCTAAAAGAGGTTAGGCTGAATCTCAGTGGATCAATTAACAGAGGGACCTGTCCTTCAACAGAAGAAGATCTATTTCAGGATTTGCATATCACTGAAAAAAATTACAAAGCTGAGATAAATACAAGCCCGATAATAACTCACTGCAGGCTTGGCTTCATTCCTAGATTTCCTTGGCTGTTTGTCCTAATAAAGTGTCTCCATGGCACTTAGGGCAGGAAGGTTATTAGTAACTGTCAATCAAAAGAAGGAGTATGCATCGACAGGAGGAGAAAGAGAAGAGAGGTGACATTCATCCTCTTTTCTCACTTATATTGGGTATAAAAGTCATTCAGAGCAAGTGGTTAAAAAGGGACAGGTCCCTCTTCATCCCCCATGGAAAAGAAGAAGAAGGTGGTAAAAAAAACTAACCAACATACCTGCCTTGGTTACCAACAATTTAATAATAGTGTGGAATACATCAGTCACTTCTCCTTAGCTTATTAATGCTGGGGGTGTTTATTAATGCCAAGGGATATGAAGGACATAGACACAAAGAGCAGGATAAAGACTCATGACAAAACACTTCTGGTTGATATTTTAGTTTGAAAAAATGATAACTTTAAGCAGCTCCAGTTTATGATAAAAACTTAAGTGCTGTATCAGGAAGCAGTATATTTATTTCACCTTTAAGCTAACTTGGCTGTGGCAATGAACACCTTTAGAAAGCTAGTAACAACAGAGAATGCACATTTATTTCCTATCGCGTTTAAATCAAATACCATGATCTAACTTTACCAAGTTGAAACTCGGAACTGATCTATACACCAATTAATTAATACTTTAAAGGTCTTTAATTTACTGTACCACTTTCTTAATTAAAGTATATCTGCTGCTAGAGCACATCATGTCTATATATGCATATTTTCATAAGTAACAGAGTCCATAGAGTGCTAATTGATATCCTGGTCTCCAGACAATACTTTACTAAATGAAATGACAATTATAACCAATTAAAATTCACTTTACATACCACTTCACCTATTTTGTATGTATTATGCATGAAGACAGAGAGTACATTGCCTCGCTGCTCTGGATTTGTGTGCGTCTGTGCAACTGATGGACAGCTCTAAGGTATTCCTTTTAGCAAGCTCTTTACCAAGGGTCATTTTTCAGGCTCATCTAAAACCTATACTTTGCTGTTACATAGATACGTCAGTTAATAAAAGCTATTAATGTCTTTGTGAGGATTTTATTATTATTGTTATTATTATTATTTCCTTTGACAAATGTGTGTCAAATTTGCACTTACACCTTCAGCTTGCTATTAAAAAAAGGTTTTTAAAATAGCACCGTGCCTAATTAGAAAAGCTAAACTTCTCTCAGACACATTGTGTGCGACATATAAATGGCACAGCACTGCACACCTACTGAGGGGAGTGTGGGAGGAACGCAGAGGAATGAAGTCAGTGGGAGATGAGAGTGTTTGGAACAAGCACCTCAAGCTTGAGAGCACACGGCTAAAAAGAGACATTGCACATTTCATGCAAGAAGGAGCTGCTCCCAGTATTCCACTGAAGACTGAAACTCTTGGTTTTGCAACCTGCTGTAGCAGAGCAAGGACTGTCTCAGCCGGGGCTGTCACTCTCTGACCTAATTTCATGCCTTTGGTGGGGAGTAGACATTTTTCCGCAAGCTGAGGTGGGACCTGCCCTTTGATGTGCACCTTCTGCAAGAGGAGCAGGTCCCAGCAGCACTTAGATGTAACCTGCTGCATGGGGAGGTCTTGCAGACCTGCCCTCCAGGCAGTGCCTATAGCTCCAGTGCAGCCCCACTTCTCCAAGCCAGTCCTGGAGGAGCACATGGAACTCACGGCATTAGTGCCACTGCCAGGTAACCCAAGCACTTTTGTAAGCAAGGAGGAAATTTACATTTTGGGAGTTTCTTGAGTAAAACCCACAAGTTATAAAAAAAGTGGTGAATAATATTAAATATACTTATATACTCTACAAGTCTCTACCTCTCTATTCCCTTTATTCCACTTTTTCATTTGCACATACACACTCAGGAAAGCCCAGGCTCTTGTGTGATAAGAGGAAAAGCAAAATATATGGAGACATGGGCCTTAAAAAACAAAAAAAAATTCTAGATAGAATATGAACATTTTTCTTGAGGTAGTTTCCAAAAAAACCCAAAACCCTAATTTGTCTTCCATTCCTCCAGTACAGACATGTGAGCCTGTAGGTACTTTCCAGGCTAACCTGGATCTCCCTCAATCCAGATGAGTAAAGTTCTACATTCATGCAGTGAATAGCCCCAAGTAAAGAAACCTTTATCCTACCTTTTAAATCTTCCGTGTTCACTCAATGAATCATTCTGAATGCTGGATGAGGTAAAAACCACAGAGCCAGATCACCTCCTCCTGTTATCACAAGCAGAGGAGAAGGCTTAAGGAACGGTGTGGGTCGTTCCCACACATTTTTTTGAAGATGTTATGTGATTGCTACCCTGTCACAGGGACGGGGTTTGTTTTCTGAGCGGGAAGTCATGAAGCCTTTTAAACATGTTGTTTGTTTGTGTAAAAAGTGGCATCCAAAGTGTAACTATCAGCTTCAACCCCAGACTCCCTGAAAGTGTCAATCTAGAAGCTGTACATGTGGGCTATGTTTTCTAAGTCCCTCAGGACCAAGAAGGAGAATATTACTTGTCCTTCTCCATTTTTCTCTGTTCTCCTCACCCAAGCCACCTCAGTTCCCTTCAAATTGCTATAACCCCACACCAATTTTCTCCAGTGACAAATTGCTCCTGGGAAACACCTCTGGGCTCAGGACCAGAGCAGGAGTGGTGCTGAGGACTTAGTGAAACATTGCTCCCCAATAGCCGGGGCAAATAAATTCATTTGTGGATAAAGATCCTTCTGGATTCAAGCTCAAGCTCTTTCAAGGAGAAACAAAATATGAGAGGAAAAAAATTGTAGCAAAGGGGCTTGGGATGCCGGAACTTTTTTTTTTTTTGAGGGGTGGAAGATTGTGGGTTTTTGTTTGTTTATGGGTTTGTTTTATTGCAAGTCTGTTTTGTGTTTATCTATGAAATTACAATAGCTGAAATTAGGGTATTGGCATTATCTTGAACTACCTATTTTTTTGTTACAGGGCAGGCTAAAGTCAACAGAAGTGCAAAATATGACTGCAAGTGTTTTCCACAAGAAACAGTTCTGTGGCAGCAGGACAAATCTAAGCATAGCTACAATAGGTGACATTTAAGGCTTGAGGCACATTTTCTCCATACTGAACATTCGATGATTTTCCTGCCAGTATTTGTTTTCATTCTTGTAATAGATTAAAAGAAAGTTACAAGCAATAAGTAACAGTTTCTCATTTTAATATGTGACCCCAATTTATAAAATCTCTAAATTACAGTTATACACAAAGTAGGTGAGACGTCATGTGCATTTACCACTGTTTGGTTTTTTTGTTTTGTTTTTTTTTTTTTAATTTAATATATTATAAAATATCCTTAGTTTTTTAGATGGAGAAAGGCTTATTGGTGTTTCTGGAAATTAAAAAAGAATATGTAGTTCATTGCTGTCTGAGTGTCTTAGACTGGAGTCTCTCCATTGTAACTCTAGTATTCTTAGCCAGCTGGGAAGGCAGCCTATTGACTGCAGGAGCAGCACATCAAAACTGGGTTTATTTTATCCACTACCAGGCCCAACTTTGTTCTGGTATTTGTAAATAAAATTTTTCCTTCTCTTTAGACTTAAATTCAAAATTCGTTTTTAAAAAGATTCAGATTATGGAACTGGGTAGTTCAAATACGTTATTCAATATGGAGTACTGAAATATATGAAAGCTGCATTAAATTCACTGCATTGGTTACAGGGCAGGCTAAAGTCAACAGAAGTGCAAAATATGACTGCAAGTGTTTTCCACAAGAAACAGTTCTGTGGCAGCAGGACAAATCTAAGTATAGCTACAATAGGTGACATTTAAGGCTTGAGGCACATTTTCTCCATACTGAACATTCGATGATTTTCCTATTTGTTTTCATTCTTGTAATAGATTAAAAGAAAGTTACAAGCAATAAGTAACAGTTTCTCATTTTAATATGTGACCCCAATTTATAAAATCTCTAAATTACAGTTATACACAAAGTAGGTGAGACGTCATGTGCATTTACCACTGTTTGGTTTTTTTGTTTTGTTTTTTTTTTTTTAATTTAATATATTATAAAATATCCTTAGTTTTTTAGATGGAGAAAGGCTTATTGGTGTTTCTGGAAATTAAAAAAAAAATATGTAGTTCATTGCTGTCTGAGTGTCTTAGACTGGAGTCTCTCCATTGTAACTCTAGTATTCTTAGCCAGCTGGGAAGGCAGCCTATTGACTGCAGGAGCAGCACATCAAAACTGGGTTTATTTTATCCACTACCAGGCCCAACTTTGTTCTGGTATTTGTAAATAAAATTTTTCCTTCTCTTTAGACTTAAATTCAAAATTCGTTTTTAAAAAGATTCAGATTATGGAACTGGGTAGTTCAAATACGTTATTCAATATGGAGTACTGAAATATATGAAAGCTGCATTAAATTCACTGCATTGTGAATGTATGATTTTATGAAAGCTGAAAGTGTCTTTGACTTTCTATTCGAAATGGAAGAAAGATATTCATGTAAAAATATATGAACTGTTAAGGGATAGTCAATCTACAAATATTCATGGCAGAATTTTTTTCTCATCTATTTAAGCATAGTTTAGGGGAAGAACAATTTTTTAAAGTCTGTTTAATGTGATTCACTTGGAAACAGGAATCTTTCATTTAAAGAAAGGAGGAGGGGAAGACAGAAATGACAGCCAAGGGCTCAGGTTCTCATTTTAACATTGGCAAAAATGTGAATAATGTTTCTGTTTCAGAATTACTTCAGACAGTGTCTTTACACTGATCTATTTTCTTTAAAAGCAACTCCTTTATGTTCCTCTATCAAATAATACAAATGCTATAATTTGTTTTGTTAATATTAAATGTAATGTTAATCTAGATTGAAAAATTAAATAGGATGAGATTTGTGTTGCCTCATAGAAATAATTTTAAATCTTATTTCTGATATTCAAGAGTGTCTAGTTTTTAAATTTGTTTTATATGAAATATGGTGGACATTTCTCAGATGCAAAAATAATTCCTGTATAACTTTATTTTGCAATTACCAAGATTGATTTTTCATTAAGTGCTTTTTTGTTGTTAGGTTTTTTATTTTTTCATTTACAAAAGTTGTTTTGTGCAGTAAATGAAGTGCCAACGCAGACAAATGTAACCAACATTAAGCTAGCCAATAGAGTTCAACAAACTGCTCAGGTCATTAATATAATTTGTTTTGGCACTGTTACATTTCCTAGTGGTACTCTGTGTAGTTTGCTGGGCACATCAATTTGTTTTCAGCTATTGTGAAATTGGATATCCTGGCTTTCATCCAAAGCACCCTCTCAATTTGCATATCTTTGTTATCATTTCAGGTTCTCAGAACATACTGTGGACTATCACACCATCTGCACCAAGATCCTCACATCCAAACACAAATTAAAAATGAAACTGTAAAATTTGCAAGGAAACAATACAGACCTTTTATCTCATTCTCCCTCTGTTCATTTTCAAAAGAGAAACTTGCTTGTAGCCAAGCATAGCAAAAAAGGCTTTTATTAATTGGACTGGCATCAAGCATGCATACATAAAATTGTTTATTTTTTCCCTATAAAGGGGTTGCCTGACATAAAAGGGTCTTTGAAGATGACATTCAGATTTTGACATTTGCATGATATTGTATAAATATCAGAGGTAGGAGACTTTTCTGACAAACCAGATGGGTCAAAAAAAGCACTTCCAGAGATAGATATTAGTCTTTTACTTAAAGGATATTAGCTTCTCCTCAAAGCTGTGAATTATTAGGCAGCAAAAACAAACATATTTTTCTCAAACCATGGCTTATTTAATTCTTTTCAATCCAAGTAAACCGGGCTTGGGGAAAATATAAAATAATGTCATTACTTTTGAGGGGGGTTTTGTAATTCAATTAAGATCACAGAATATAATTGAATCTTGTCTTTTGAGTGTCACAGAGATTAAATCTTATTGCTGAATTTACTGCTTCTTGACGGAGCTAATCTCAATTTTAAGCATAGACTCTGAGTGTTTTTTGAAATACAAAAAGGCACTTTAGGCCTTAATTCATCAATATTGGAATTACGCAGAGAAAGATTCTTCCTTTTAGCTTCATTCCCTCCTAAGCTTTGATAGAAACCCACAGTTTCTGTTTTTATCAAGGGTGCCAGAGGTGAGTGAGGAAAGAAAAAATCTGCAAACCTATAATAATTGTAGAGGCACTTAGTAGGGAGGTTTGCTGACTGTGTACTTCAGCAAAGATTTCAAATGAGGGAAGATGGAACCTCCTCCTTTTGATCATGGGAAGGAATAGCACAAATCTGATTATATATGTTGACCCTTCTTTATCAACAAAGAATCAGCTACTGTCAGCAAGCAGTGCACAGGAACTAGCTGGTTTCATAGTGCAGGTTGGGAGAATGACCTGAGCGCTGTGTCTGAGCTTGCTGCTTTTGATGATTCGCTGCCATGCTGTTCAAAACCTCCATGGTGTGAACCTACAGTGAAAGGAAGAGAAAGGAAGCAAGGAAGACAAGAAGAGAAGAGGTAGGAAGGGGGAGAAAATGAAGAATGGAGATGAAGAGAGAGGGGAGGAAAGGAAGCAGAAAGCAACCACTTAAACCCCAGCTTCCTCCTGACATCTTCAGAGGGTCATCTTGCCCTTATATTCTTAAAATTCTCATATACAGCTCATGACTGACAGCTGAAAAAAGGAGCAGATTCTCAGAAAATTGATCCAATCCTCAGAAATTCCTTTTCTTTCATAATTTCTCCTTTTTCATTGATACAAAATCCTTCTCTGAAATGAATGCATTGCTTTCATACAGACATTTGACTTGTGGCAAAAGAGCTCCACTTTTAGGTATTTTGTCTTGAATCATAACACTGTGATGGTCTAAATAACAAACTATAGCTGACCTGTCTTTTTGCTTTTTTCTTTTCATTCCATCAATTTTACACAACCCTAAACATATGGCTAGGGACTTCTTCCTTCTCTGATGGTTCCCCATGTCCCCTTTGATTTTACAAATCAGCAGTGGTTTCCTCTTCCTTACAATTCTAAATTTTGGTCACTTGTTCTTTCCATCTCCCAGTCTTCTGCATCCATCCTTCAGCCAACTGCCTTAATCACAGTGCAATATCTGGTTTTGCACATTCCTTTGGCCTCCAGACCCCTACAAATTCCTGTCATGCTCCAAACAATTCTTCCATTTCCACATATCATTAGATATACTGCTCCAAACTCATGACAGATATCTGGCTATAGTCAGTGACTATGGTAAAGCTGTCTCTCAGTTCCTGCACCCATCCATATCCAACATTTCCTTTTCTGTCTGCCTCAGTTTATTCAGATTTTTGCAGAGAAATTCATCCTGCTGTAGGTGGTTGCTTTCAGAAGACTCAAATAACACAGCAATAATTAGTTCACAGCTAGATTAATCTGATCAATGATGAGGACTAGTGAGAATTCTTACATTGAAATATTATCAGTAATGGTTTGCAATAGTGGTATAATACATCTAATAGTGCACGCAATAGTGGGAATACACTGTTTACTCAAGGAAATAATAAGGACTTTAATTTCAGATGATGAAGAAGGAATAAGAAGAAACTTATTTGTATGTTGAGCTCCTGGGGGCAGAGGAGTGAAGATGGAGTATTTGTGCATTCCTTGGCATTGGCTTTTTCAGTCATTCAAAAGTTCATGAAAGTAAAAGCGTTGCTGAGCTTTGAATTGCATGAAAAGCCAGACGAAGTTAGGGTTCACCTGAGGCTGTTGAAACATTGGGATTTAAAGTAGTAGTTATAAAAACACAGGCATTGAGGTTTTCTCACCCCAAATTGGGTGCTTTAGAAGAGGTCAACTTCAGTCTAGCTCTAAGTTGCCAACTGCACTTCTAATACTTAAGGCATTCCGACTTATCTACACAGTGGCATACATAGAAAAGAAATAGCAACACTCAATCCCAGCCTCAGTAAACTGCTACTCATTTCTACACCACTGGACTGGTGGGCATTCTGCACAAACCTAAAGCAAAGCTTAAGCCTGGGTGCCTGAGCCCATGGGAAGACTAAGCTCTGCACCACTACGCCCTGAGAGTAGAAAGTTCACTGTCACTCAATACATCTGAAGCGCTCTATAATAATGGCTTATCCTAAGGAAAACATGGGACTGGTTGGCATCAGCTCATATTATTTGTATTGTAAGTACCAGTTGCATGAGGTAAAACAGCTTGGGCTTAATTGAAGCACTGCAGAACACTGTTTCAATACACTTTTAGGTGTTTTATTCCTGATTAGAATTCTCTACTGTTGCTCCCTGTTTTCACTCCCTCACTTCCTTCTCTGAAAATACACTCAGTCTTTGATTGTGGCCTCCTACTTTAAATAAACAAACCTTCATTAGAGGGAGGTCAATCCATATGTATTGGACAAATGTCAATTCAGGAAATTACATTCTCCTTACCTAAATAACCCTTACAGTTTCATCTGTGAGGAAAAAAAAACAGACAAAATATGCTCTTCACTTTTGGTCAAGAGATATAACATAGAAGCACTATATCTTGTCACAGCTAAGCAAACTGGCTCAGAAGTTGAATCCCATTTATCTATATCCAAAATATGTGGCTTCTGAATTTTTTTCGGAAGAAGAACTGCTGTGAATATTTTAGAATAGTGAATATACAATACACAAACATAAGAATACAAATTTTTTTTTTGCTACAACTTATTCTCTGAAGACTGGGCGCTATACTTTCTAACATCCTCAGTCTAGAAAATTCTTAAAGAGAAGATTTATTCCATCCACTTGATATTAAGAATTTCATAGAACAACATCAAATACAGACTTGAAGTCTGAGATTAAAATGCAGCAAGTATCATAGGATATGATAAAAAGCACACATATTCAGACTGAAAAATACTTTCCATTACATGCATTTTTCTGTCTGTTTCTGAAGATATTTCTAGACCATCCATAATACATTGAAGGGAGAGTGTCCTACGTTTGTCTACATTTAATGGAGCAACCTATTGCTCTATAAGAAGAAATCTGCTCAGATTTGGACTAGTTTGCAAGTTGCTAACAATTATTGTTCCTGAATAAGTTTTGGCTACTGGAACTTATTCCTGATAAAGGCCTTGAATTTTCTTGGCATGGTGTCCTGCTATTAACAAGGACTGTCTGGATATGATAAAAGCTGAATTGGGATATAGGTCACACTCTGATCATTATTAAAATATTCTCTATTTTCCTCATAATATTCCTTCATCTAAGGGCTGGGAACCAGGGTATCATTAATTTTAGACTTACTCCTACTAAAGAACTAGTGCTAGAGATTAAGTAATTTTTAACATAATGATTAATAATCTCTTTTATAAACTCTGTTATGTATTGCACTGGGAAATTATCCACTACAAATAAAACTAGGCCTTCATTCCAATAACCCAAAATATGAGACAATTGAGACTACCTTTTTAAAAGGAATTGCAAATATAAGCATTTAGATATTTCGTCCACAAAATGGAGCCATTAGTCATTTTAGGATCTTCTCCATCCTTCAGAATGGAAAAGACACACAACATAAGAATCTAACATCATACATACCATTGGTAATAGTTGATGCTGTTGATAATTCATGAGTTGAGAGGCTTGGATGGGTTGTGAACTCCTTGAAAACAAATTCATGCATGACAGGTTCTTTTTGTTAAAAACAATTTTTAAAAAGCACGAAAACCAAAATGGCAACATAGCTGCTTATATCCACCTGTTTTTTACCACTTTTTCCTATAAAATAATCTGATGTCCTAATCTGGTGCACAGCTGTAAATTTCTCCAGGGAAGGTCTTCCCTCCAAATATCCATGCCACAAAGTTTCCTCTACCAGTATTAAAGACAAATTTTAGTTGCTTATAATAGTGAGGGACTGGTCTATAAGTCTGCACAGTGGCATGCACACCTATGGTGCTATATAAGTACATAAATAATAATTGTAATTAATGTGTCTCAGCTTCCTGATCTGGAAAGGATTAATTAGTTGAGGAGGATTAATTAGATATTGTTAGCACAGTACTTTGAAGATGTAAAGTGCTAAATATAAGTACTAAGTACTACTGCATCGTGATTTTCATGTTCTTTGTGCTATACTTAGTAGATTACAAGTTCCAAGATTTCATTTGCTGGAATATTTGTGAAACTGGATGTGTCCATCTTAGGGACTGAGTCCACATAGTTATGCTTGCATATAGTTTAACACTAAAGCCTTGTGTAAACAGAACTGCTTCAGTTTATAATTGTTAGAACCATCAGAGTCACATTGGCAACAAAATTCTTTATAGGCTTTGGGGTCGCAAACATCTGGTATACAGTTTTATACAAATAAATATTACTTTGATGAAACTTGAACTCCTATAGACTAAACAAAATGGTGCTAAAGAGATTTTCCAAGGGGAGGAAAAAGCACTTTTGAGTTGCAGGAATTTTCAGAGACTCCCAGGTGTTGTCCCAATGCTTACTAGGTCACATTTCTTGGCCACCTTAATAAAATATCCATTTTCTTTTCCTTGCATGGCATTTGCCCATCAAAATATATGACACCAAGACAGTTAGTGGGCAAGTGAAGAGAGATCTGAAATTCTAGAAGTAAAAGTAGGAAGTTCAGCTAAATTTCTGTAAAATATGGATTAGTGTATCATGCTGTGAAACAAGAAGACATTTTAGTCCTGTTTGACAGATTAAGGATAAGGATAGAAGGTCATTATGTTACTTCATATTCCCAAGTTAAATTAAATTTGGTCAGATATGCAACTATAAAATCATTGAATACTTCCTTCTACAGCTGGCACTGTCCCACAAAGCAACAACAGTAAACCCTCTTCTAAAGAATGTTTGGAGCAAGAGAGAACTGAAATAATTTTCAACAAGTCCTATATGTACAACCTAAAACTGGAAACTTGCTACACTTCTCTTATCCTGCTGCTTAGGTTGATGTGGAAAGACAAGCAGCAAAAGCATTGCTGAATGGCTTACTAAGTCAGTGGGAATGAGCGATGCCAAAGTGTTTCCTTGGTACCGTCAAAACAGCAGAGAACAGAGCAGAGCTCTATTCATGGTGTATAGATCACATCAGTGAATGTTAAAGGCAAGGCCAGTGAAAAATAACATTTTACTTCTATTTTGCAACCTAGAAATGTCATGCATATCTCAAATCAAGGCTATTAACACCCTTTATTTAAAGCCTGCATGCAGCTTCTAAAAGCATAGGTATAATGAGTTGTCTAGTCTCAAATATCTATCAAGAACTGTTTGTGACCAATAAGATAATTTTTAAAACTTTCCATCCCTTGGCTATACAGGTTGCTAAAATTTGGTGTAGGTCAACTCTGCTGTAACTACTGGTTACCCTGATTGGGTAAAGAATAATTCAGACTCTTCACTCAGCACATCATTTTCTCAGTCTTCCTATGCCCCTGCCTCAGCTTGAGCTATATCAGTTCATGGATGGATTAACTGCTTCTATTACAAAAGCAGAAGGAACCATGGCTACATTCAAAACATTTCAGCCAGGTCCTGGGGTTATCTGTTTAAAATGTTGCAATAAACCACTCTATTAGCAATGTACAGTCTGCCTAATTGTGCAAAATGCTAGTCTAGTTGTCACTCGTCACTGCTAGCTGGCACACACCCTCTGACTGATTTTTTAATTTATTGTTGTAAATATGCACCTTAGGGACTGAAAAGCATTCATGGAAAGAATGAAAAAATAACTAATGTAAATGTCCAGCTCAAAAGTTGGAATCAAATCACAGTTAACAAAACAGTTATTCCTTCTCCTTCCCACTCCATCGGACACTGAGAGTACTCTGATTACACAGAATCACACAGAATCACAGAATGGTAAGTTAGGAAGGGACCACTGGAGATTATCTCATCCAACCTTTCTGCTCAAGCAGGGTGCCCTAGAGTATGTTGCATAAGCTCGTGTCCAGACAGCTTTTGAATATCTCTAGGGAAGGAGACTCCAAAACCTCTCTGGTGAACTTGTCCCAGTTCTTTCTTAAAGGCTAAAAATATGTCTTTAGACTTCTTACTACTACTCCCAGTTACCCATGGAATAAAAACACCAACAAAACTTTTTTTTTGTCTACTAGGAATTAGGTCACTTTATTTTTTTTTTCCATTAAGGATCTGGGAACAGGGAATTGAATTGTTTGGTGTTTGATAAGGTATACCAAATATATTTTTCTGTGGACGTAATAGTCAGAGTAATTGTCTGCATATTTTTTTCTGTGTTCATTGAGAACTAAACTCAAACTCCAAGTAATCTGATGATGTGGAAGGCAGCACCTTTTGCACTCCTTCTAGCAGGTGATTTTATTAGCCTTTGGCATACAATAGAAAGTTTGAGGAGAAATGTAACATACTATACTAATTATTATCTTAGAAAAAGACTAAGGAAGTTAAAATGAGACCTTTTCTTAGAAGCATAAATTAGCTGACGTTTTCTCTTTGACAATGTTTACCATTAATTTAAAAGGATTTGGATATTTTTCCTCATTTCTTTTTCTCTCACATGGGCAAGAGTCTTCTCAGAGGACTTGAATGCTGCATTTGCTGGCCTTGTGGCTGGGCTTTGGTTGATCTTAACTGGTCAAGCAATGCAGGACACCAATGACAGCTCTCTTGAAAGATTCAGTTTGAGAGTAAATTGCATTAAGTAATAAATAATAAATAATAAACTATGGCTGGTTTTAAACTTCCTGTATTGGGGAACGTCCATTTAAATAACTACCTACTTACAAATATGATTTTATCTGATCTATATCAACAGTTATTTCACTCTTTGATGGTTTGCTTTTATTTTGCTTTAGATAATTTCTAGGCCTGCCTCTGTCAATAGAGCAAAAGGCACCTTTCCAGTTAAGTCTAGTAGTTTTCCTTGGCTTCTTTCTGGAGCTTTCCAGTTTCCACCTCAGTTTATTCAGTTTTAATATTTATAGTTCTTTCAACTACTCATGCGTGCTCATCCCTTGTACAGCTGTGTTGACATGCCCTTTGCTTTGAAACATCAGTAAGTTAATTAGGGTGATGAAAATACTGTTCAGTTTGGTTTCAGTATGACACACTTAGGTTTCAAAGAGTCATGTGAAAATTATCTTAGCTTTCACTATATGATTATTGTGATTTATTTTGAGTTTTCCTTGTTGGCTGATGTGTTTGTGGGTGGTGATAATGGCTCAGATTAACTTCCTGAGAAGATTTTTAGGTGCATAAAGAATATTCATGCCCTGGAATTAAATGAAGAAGAACAGGACTCTAAGTAGAATGAAAAAGTTCTCTTTCTACATGGGTATGCTGCTGCATCCTTCATGTAGTCCAGCTGATGCTGAAGCCTTCATTGATTGCTAGTCCATAACTATAATAACAATAATTATCTAATTGGTAAGAGTATCATTTTCTCTTTAAAGATTTGCATAGCTTTTAAGTTCTTATGTGGGCTGTATTTAAAAATCAGCTATGAAATATGCAAATTCTCAGTACCTTTTCTTCAGTATGTCTTGAAGTGAATTTGCAAAGTTATAAAACTCCATTCTCAAACAAATGCATGGAAACAATAAAAGCCAGCCTTTATTGAAATAATGCCTGACATTTTCTTTGTCAGCACATCCTACACTTGTGGACCAACTGCCTGCCTGCCTAAGGACAGGGTCAAAGTGAATACCTGTCTAGCATGGGAGAGCATGGTCACTTCATCAGTGTCAGCTTGTAACAAAATTTGGCTTGTGCAGTGAAGGGGGAAAACAGCTCTCATCATCTCAGACCAGATATTTATGCAGGCCCTTCCTGCAAACAATAGCCACCATGTTCAAGTAATAATTTCAACTTGATTTCCAATCAATTTTGAACCCATGACAGATACAAACTAAATTTGAAAGATGGATAGGATCAAATGTCAACAAATGTCATGAACATAGGCAGCTGAACAGGAGGAGACCTTATAAATACTACCACTATAAAACAGACGTCAGCATTAATTCAACCTTTATGAAAATGAAATATTCTTTAAAGGATAGAAGTTCTGTTGGCATCCTAACTGTCAAACATTTTGTTTGGAGAAGTACAAAGCACAAATATATGAGAAAATTAGTTTTCTTTGTACTGTGGCACGTGAAACAGCTTTTTAGTCCTACCTTTTCAGCAACTGGTCTCAACAAAGGTAACCAACTACCCGGTTTGAGGAAGGCAAACCTCCTTTAAAAGAAACAGATATGGAAGAAGACAGAGGATGTTGTTTTGTAGGGACAGAGAAAGAGGATGCTGAAAACTGGATTATGAGTGACATGATCTCCAGGTATTGGTCAAGTTTCTTTTATTGCCAGCACTAAAAAAGGCAGATTGCTGTAAATTGTCTGCCCTCTTCATTCCCCACTCATCATTACATCTGCAGCCATCTTGAGAAGATACTTTTTCTGTGTGGAGAAACTGAAGAACTGGGATACCACTTAGTGATATCCAAAAAAACACTGAAAACCAGTCATCTCCCTTTTGCACCTGAAGTCCTACAAACATTTCCAAAATCTACCCTGATGCCAGTAAGATATATGAACTTATTAATTAAGTTATAGTGCTTGAAAAATGCTATGGCATCATTGCAAGCCAACATTTACTTACCACTATACAGCTCTTACATTGAGATCCATCCTGTCCAACCACAGGCCCCAGAAGCCCATCATCTGGATTAATCACTCTGCTGCCTGTGTCATCAATGCAAAGAGACAGGCACTTTGAAAGGTGATTCAGTCTCATCACCTTAGGAAGAGATGAGTTTTACTTTCTCAGAAGTTACCATGCCTATGCACTGAGTGGAAGAACCCAGGCAGATTGGCTTAGATGGACACCTAACTCTTTGGTTCACTATGAAATATGCAGGGCTTTTAATTAATTCAACAATGGTTTTGCTATTTTTCTAAGCAGTTCTATAAGAAGAAGTAATTTTGCCCTAAGTGCCCCAGCCCCAAAAAGCAGAAAAGCAGAATGAGTAAGGGATTTTTCTCTGGAGGGATTTTTCACCTCTGCTTGCAACCCAGTAGAAAAATAGTCTGAATTTCTCAGTCTGATCTTCCCAAAGGGGTAGGAAGGAGGTGCAGAAATAGAGTTACACTGTCTTTATTGTGCAAAAAATAGAGTCCAATGCCTTCCCTTTGCCCAGTATGGAAGCCATTCACATTTTTTGTCAGTTCTAATAACGTAAGGTTTTCCCAAACACAAACATTTTCTTCAAAAATAATAAGGTCTCAAGAGATAACAAAAGAATATGCTGCTCCTTTTTTACTTTGCCATGTAGGTGCCAGAGTGAGAGCATGAATTTCAGTTTTTTCCCCACACAATAAAATACTTTGTGTGTCCATATCCCCTTAAGATTTAGGACCCTATTTCAAATTGTTAAATTACCAGGGAAGGTGATACCACATACAGAAACTTTAATTCTTTCTATAATGAAGAAAGGGAACTAGTGTATTTAATTTTGGAATCATATTTTAGTGAGAGCAACAAGGTTTCTATTGAACTAGTAGATTCTTGTCATATCTAATTTACTGATCCAGAGTTTTGTAAAAGCAAACATATATAAATGTATAAGTTTCATCTATAATTGGGAAGCATAGATAAAAATAATTTGACATTGAAATTTACACTTAAGAAGTAGTGCACTTCATTGCAATCAATTTTTCATTATGTTGTTGAGATCAATAGCTACAAATAAGATATAAAAACTGTATTATTGATGTGGCACATGTTGGTATAAAATGTGCAATTTTCTGTAGCATTTCAGTGGAGGAAAATTGTATTATACCATTTCCAACATTATACATATTGGTCTGCAGAGAATGCTTATTAAAATCAATGTAGAGTAAACTACACTCAGGGATATTTTACAAAATAGAGAAAGTTCAGGGACTTTATGAATGTTTCAAAACAGACAAAATCACCTTGGTGTGTAAGTATTGTTCTAAACACCTCTTTGGTAAGGGGACCATCCAGTTTGTAGGATTAGGAAAAGAATGCATGGTTTCTGATTTCCTGGCCAGAGTATCAGCCTAGACTAAGCTGCTGGGGATTCAGGCTCTGGTTGAGGGTACTGCTTTTGCCTGAAAACAGTGACTCTGATAAGACAGAGCATGATAAACTTCACCTCTGAATACCAAGGGGTATTGGTGAAACACTGCAGCAGTATTTGGTGAAACACTGCAGCTCACCCCCTTGGACTGCAGCCCTGCTATCACTCTTGGGCTAAAATGAGGGTCTGGAAAATGGCCTAGAGATACAAATGGTAAAGTGCTTGTGGCAGGGGAGTGCTGACTCGGCTCAGGACAGGTCATAGTCATGGAACAACTCTCATGAAATCACAGCCAAGGACAGAACATCTACTGCCTAAGGCTTCCTTTAATCCAACCCTTAATCCATTTGTTTTGGAGAATGAAAAGAACTTTGGAAAAGATTGGTGGATCTTTTCAAGTAAGTCAATTATGGAAGAGGGGTTAGGAAATTTGGAATTATTATTGATAGATGAATCATAGGGGTTTTGAAAGGTAAGGTATAGAATGAATAATAAAATATACAGAAGAACATTTGACCTATGAATAATAAAATATATAGAAGAAAATCTGACCTCAGATAAAATTATGAGAAATCATTTTTTGTAGGCAAATAATGTAAAAAACACAACTTTCACTTGTACCTGGGTTCCAGTGAAAAATGCTATTTAGGATTAAAATGTTTTGGAGTAGCAGACATTTCAGCTTTGTTATTTCTTTCCTGTCTTTCCCTTCTCTCAGTCATATTCCAGAGTACACAACAAATAATATGCTGAACAATTAATGAACAGCCTCAGCATTCACTGAATCAACAAATTTAGTAGTAAATAAGTAGACTACTTTTCTCTGTCAGTTCACCATGTTATAACCATAATTGTGTTGACTTAACTGATATAATACTTGATGACATTGTAAATACAGTTTTGTTTCTTTTCCTAATGGACTATTTTCTACAGACATTGGAATGAAGGATACTACAAAACAGAACAATTGAGGAAAAAATAAATTTGGTTTAAAATAGATCATTCTCTTAGACCTCAGACATCACTAATTTCCCCAATACATTCCTCAAGAGCAGATAAATTAGGCACAAAAAATGGGGATTAAGACAACAGTACTTTGTGGAGACGAAGATGTTATGATTTATGAAAATATTGTCCATATGTATATTTCCTTCTAGTGCCTCGTGGCTGATACCAAATATCTCTCTTACTTTCAATTCAATGCGAACAAAGTGAAAGGACTAATTATTTGGTTGATCAGTATGAATTCTTCTGTGCTGCTGTCAAAATTGAGTATTACATGTCTTGTGATGCTTGTAGTTCATTATTTCTATAGAATCAGCTGTGTCTTCTTGTGAAATTCTGATATTAAATGAGGTTAAACTGTTCAATGACAACACATACATGTAACCTTAAAAAAACATACCTAAGTTCAACTTGAGCAATAGTTGGGCCCCAGTTTAGACTTAAAGGAAAATTTGAAGGAGATGGCATACAATAAATACAAGGCCCTATTAATAAAATTGCTAGAAACATTTTTAGAAATGTCACTGTGACAACCAATATAAACTGGATAAATATTTGTTAGGCATTACAGAGCCATCATTATTATAACAGTGGTAAACTGATGTAAGCATCATTTTAACATACTTGAAAATGTTTCCTTGTACATTGATTGAGGAACTAACAAGAACATTTGAAACAAAGCACAAATCGACATCACAGTGATTTTCATTAAAAGCGCAATGATTTGTTTAGATATGCCACTGTGAATGTTAAAAAGCTGCTCAGAACAGTTGAACGTAAACTTTACTAACATTGTTTAATAGCTTTACCTTCTGAAGTGGTAGAATTTCTAAATGCTCAGCCTACAACACAGCAGGAGAACTGAATGCTCAACTACCTCCTATCCATCCATCCCTGCCTGCTGTCAAGGGTTGTTGAGGGCCCCTTTCCTTCTTCCAGGGTTCAATCTTCTCTCTATTGTTTTTGTGACACCTCTCCTTTTAAATTTCATAATTCTTTTCTCATGAACCTTTTTGCCAAAGATTTTGGATCCTGTGCTCTCTCTCAAGTCCTTTGCTTCCAATCATTTTCCAGGCTTTTTCCCTCCCTAATATTTGCTGCTGTTATTTCTTGGTGGTTTGCAGTGTTTATTCTCAACATAATAAAACCAAGTCAAGAAAAACAAGGAACTTGAGGTGGGACAGGCATTACCACAGTTCTCAAGGTTAAAATGCATGGTTGAGAACTGTGGGATCACTAGAGCTAATGGGAACTTCACCACAGTTTTTAATAAGACTGTGATTTCCCTTGGTATGACAGCCATTTTGACTTCAGTCAAAATCCTTGAAGTCTAGATCACAAACCTGTCATTTTCTGTCATACCATATGCTGAACATCTGAATATCTCCACATAACCAGACTTATGAAGTAGAAGTTTAACCTGAGGTTGCACCAATTACACCTTTCAGGACACTTTCTTACTGACCTCTGACAAAATACCTACAGGGAAAATGCTTCCAAGTAACAGTTAATCAGATAATTTACCATTGTTTTACTTAACTAAGACAAAGAGGTGACTTTTCGTACTTTCACAGGTACTCATTAGACATTGTTTCATCTTTTAAGATAATTGGATCTGAATTTTTCGGCATTTCTTAGAAGTGTCTCAAGAAGTTTTCTTTACCTTCATAAATTTAGTTTTCTTATTAATAGATGACCTTACTGTCAGAATTCAAATGCATAAAGCATCAAGCCTCAGGGAAAGCCTTTAAATAAATAATATTTTTTTCCTTTTCAGTTCTAGAAGTCTCTTTATACTCAAATGTTTCCAAAAATCATACAAAATATTAATATTGAGATTACCTGTAAACACCAAATTATCATTTTCTTTAAAGCTGTTTGTTCTGCTAATTTTTCTGTTGTTACCACAAGATATTTGGAAAAGTTCATTTGATGAAGCCAAAATTAAAAGTTTTACAATTCTTATTTTCAAGGGAATTCCAAGAAACTTTTCTTTCAAGATAAGACTAAAGGGAAGGAGAGGTGCTGGATAGGAGTCATTATGTATAAGTAGATCTACATAAAGACTTCTCAGTGCTTGCTGAATATTTTTCTTTCCTCAGAGTCAACGTCTTTTGTCATGAACACTACAAACTTATGAACCATTTCAGATTACTTCGGAATATTATTATTCAGTGCCTGCATGTACCTAAAACCTTCTACCAGATCTGCCTAGTTATAAAAGCACATAGTTGTGATTATGTTTAATATACGTCACACTACCTGGATGATACAATTGCAAATTCTAATGTGCATAGGATATCACATATATTTTTCACTAAGTCTTTGTTCACAAAGTGTAACAATAATTTCCTTCATGAAAGGTGCACCACCTTTGTGGAACTTCTAAACTAATTTTTTCAGAAAGACCCTTTTCTGTTAGAGTCAATTTTTTAAAAAAGTAAAAAAATATTTTTCTTTGAAAACACAGAGCTAATAATATGAAGTGACATGCATATGCAAGAAATAAAATAGAAGGTGTTTACAGAACAGCCAAGTTCCAGGAAAATGTGTATTTCTTTGCAATAGAAGCAAACTAGCAAACAGAGTGTAATTTTTTATTCATACATAGAGCACACAGTCTTTAAAAAAGTTATGTCTTAAAACCACATTTTTAAAATGTCAATGACTTATTTTTCTTTGCCAGTTTGGAATGATTAGCTATAATGCATTTGCAGATTGCCACTGAATGGCAGAAATCTGCTGACCCTTGGGGTAAACAGAACAGACATTATTCTAAGATGTAATGATCCAAACCATAACTAGTTTATTCGACAATTTCTACTAGAGCAGAATCTGTGTATTTTGTTCCTTCTCCACACACTAAAACTGCACCTGTTTAATTATGCTATTGAATTGGATGACATTTCACTGTTTAACTTCTTAGTACAGAGTCTGCATGGGACATTCAGGGCCCTTTCAAACCAGGCTGACAATTGCTGTTCTGGATTTGATCAAAAGGTGGTCATGCAGAGGAGCTGAAGCAATTCACTGAGATAGCTTTTAACTAACATAAGTCTAATGTTGTCACTTTTATGAATAGACAAAACAGATACAGATGTATCTTACTCCTGCCTTTCCCTCCTTCTGTTTTATATGGGTATGCTTCAGACTGACTGAAAAACATCTATGCAGATGCACAGAGATCTGTTCACTGGTCATGTTCCATTTCATGATTTCTAAAGTCTTCCTGTTCATTCCTCCCCAAAACTAGGGAAATTGTCTCCTCCTTGCATTTCATTCTGATCTTTACTTCCCTAGAGTAAAAAGGAGTAAGGGGTCTTTATCAAGCTGTGCCTGTCCCTTCACACCAGGAGTTGAGAGAAAACATTTAATTCTACCATAACTCTTTCCTGATCATCAGAAACTGTTTCAAGTCTCAGGCTCGAGAGGAGAGTTAATTTAATTGCATGGCTATTAATGAACTCCAGTACTGGTACTTCTATTGGTCATACACCACATAGTCAAGAGATTTTAGTGTTTCTCTGGTAAACGTGGGAGAGACAGCCTATTTTATGCCTTCAAGAAAATCCAGGCTGCAGGATCTGTGCCATGGTGCGAGCACAGGGAGATTCATGCCAATGCATAACAAGTATAAATCCATTCCACTGAGAGGAAACATTCTGTTCAGCAGGAAAGGCTTGTGGGCAAAAGGTTTATTTCTCAGGACTTCTGCTCTGTATTCATCAAGCATAGCCTAAGACTGGTCCCAAAGTTCAACTTTAAATATTAGGCACCAAACAGTGGTTTTGATTACACCAGAGCAAACGTGAGCACTTTGGTGGTCTCAGCTGTGTAACATAAGAATCAGCGCTGCAGTAAAGTGGAACAGCACTTACCAGAATGGAACAACTTCCCCCAGCATTTCAGCAGCAACTGCTTTAAAATGACACATAGAGTTATACCACTCTGAAGCCACAGAAGGAAAAGCATAATCATCCCCTTATTGCTCATAATAATTTTCAAATGCATTCCTAAACTTTGTGTAGGGTCTCTCAATGCCAGTATAGCTTGTCAACAACATTTTGGGACATATGTGACAACAAATGTTTAAACAGGTCTTTCCATTCAACAGAGGCATTAAGAAACAGTATGTCCTTTCAAAAACTCTCTCCTGTACTTTAAATCCAAGAATCTTAATTCTCCCTTCAAAGCAGGGTGAATCAGAACAACTCAGCTGATATCAAAGAAGTTGCATTGGGGGGTAAATTTTGCATAATCTATCAAACAACTCAAATTCAGTGCACCTATCTGTGTACACTTTCCCATGTATTCTGCATTATTATTTGATATGTCAGATAGAAAGAAAATTAAAATCCTCATAAACCCCAAGACAGAGTACATTCTCAGCTTCAAATGCAGTTTCAAAAAGATATTTAACCTTTTTTTTTTTTGGAAAGCAATTAAAAAATCTGGTGGAATATTTATGACTCAATTAAACATTTAAAATATTGAAAAAGCTTTGCAATTATATCTTTGGTTTAAACACTAAATATGGCTGTGTCAGAAAATACCTGCAGTCTCTATAGATTCCTGACAGGATTTGTTTTTCACTTTTGCTGAAAAAGCTATTCTTTGTAAAATATTCCCACACATGCCTAAGTTTATTTCTCAAAGCAATACCACAAAGGATATGACCTCTTTACTCCTAGTAACCTTTCATGGTGCTGAATTGACTTGGACATTGGTGCCAGTCAACACAGCTTGATTTGCTATGGTAAGAATAAGATTATATCTAACAGACTATGTCATTTCCAGGTTCAATAGGCACAGATTTAAAACTAGTCCTCTCTTTGACCCTCTGGATTCTCTTGAACTATTGCACCTTCTTTGACAATGTTTGTGAATGAATGAATTCATGACGACTCAAGGTTATTTTAATGATAATGGCAACGCTCTCACAAAGGAAAAAGGAAAAGGCTAGTAGTACTGGCACTAGTGCTTCTTCACCACAGCCGACTTCCTTTTTGACAGACTGACTGTGGAGTGAATTCCTGTTTATGGTCAAAGGCTGAAAGCTGTTGTGTGTCTGCAGCAGCGCCGCTGCTACTGATCTGTGAACATGACATGCCTGATAATATTGCATTGCCATGGCAACAACAAACACGGGGCAAAATTCTATTAGCTGGAGTGACTCACTGAGTCAAACAGATAATGTGATGGGCCTGGCCAACTGCCCAACAAAGGCTTATGTGAAAGTTGTGATGAATTAACTTTGCCTTGTTATGTCTGTTTTTGTATAAATTCTCTTCTCATTACTTATTAAGTCCTCATATTTCTGGTGCTTGCTCAAAATATATATATCATAGGAAAATACTTCAGCAGTAATTAGCCAGCCTGATGCCTAATATGGGGCTTACACTGCTTTGTTTAAGAGGTGGGTTTTTTTTCTTTTTTCCTTTTTCTTAATTTCTCTGCAGATGATTTATGTGGAAAGACAAATGCATTGTTTCTCAAAAAAAACCAAAAACCAACAGTCCCCTCCAAACCATTTGACAGCATCAGAGAGGTGAGTGTGGCTTGGCACAGTGCAGCTTTTGCTTATATATTTATGTAAGCTTATTTTTAAAATAGATGTTCCATATTGCTGCTCTCTAATCTGTACAAGCAAGCAAAAAACCTATACCAGACATCATCTGGACTTCACCTACAGTATTTTAGACCAACTGAAATGAGGAGTGCCAGACAATGTTCTCTTTCATGACTGAAGAAGTCAAAGGCAGTACTTCTGACTCACAATCACTTCAGTGGAACAACTGATAACCAGCAATAATCCAGGTATCTGCCTATGGACTCACCACCACTTCTAGTGTTCATATATCCAAGTCCATAGAGTCAAGATATAGCTGCAAGCCACCAAAAAGGAAGCTTGAACCAGAAAATGGGTGACTGGCCTTGCCTTCTAATCACATTCCTGTCACAACCCTTTCTGCAGAAAAGTTCCCATATGAAAGGGCAAAAGGTCAAAGCAAACCCTAAGGTCACAAAGTAAAGAAAATCAATGTATGAGACCAGAATACAGCAGGGGGCACTAAGTACTTGCAGCCCTTCAGTCCTGGAAGGGAAATCCCAAATGAAAGACTCAAAAATATAGAACTTTAGTGCTTCAGCACCAGGTCTGAGCATGAGAACTTGCAATTGTGGTACGTACAGAGTAGTGTACTAACCCAAAACAGAAAAATGTCCACTGAAACTAATACATTAGCTTTCATGTTCAAGGGCCATGTTTTCCTCTCCTGAGGGGCAAAAAAATTCCTGCAGAAAAAGAAAACAAGAAGAAAAGCTATAAATCATTATGCTAGGTTTGGTGGGATGAGGGTTTGGTGCAATCTCCCATAACTTCTGTGACACACCATGAATAAGAATATAAAAGTCCCCAAATCTGGAGGACACGAACACGGAAGATGATATTTTTGTCCAAATTCTCATTCTCTTTTTTTTTTGTTCTGCATCCCATGTATTAGGTCTCACTGAAAGGGTTTTCATGAGGCACAATCAAGGCTGCCACAATCCTTCTCATGCAGAGGGACTCACAAGATCATATGGAGAGCTGTGAGAAAATAATGCAGACATGGACACAGTTACACTTATCATGACCTTTCTGGAATCTAGCCTGCTCTGCTGGCTTATCCATTTAGTGCTGCTTCCTGACAAGAGGAGAGTGTTTTGCAAGGTGAAAAACAGCATTTCATTACTGACAAAATGGTAAGATCTACACAGTCAAGGTTACATTCCGTATGGAGATAAGATGATATTTTCTGGTTTTAGACTACAAAAGAGTCTGAATTTTACCTGTGGGACACTGAGCTGTAGTTTTCAGCTTTAGTTGTCATTGGCTCCTGATCTATTTGGGAATTTTAAGGAAAAAAACAAAGAGACTACATCATTTTTTCACCATTCTTACCAGAGACTCCTGGCACCAAGGGCATAATTGTTTGACCTACAACCTGTCCTCAAGAAAAAATATTCAATGTTGATTTAAAAATTTTGCTTCACAGAAAATGCATGACTACCCTAAGCGAGCTGCTTAATTATTCTTGTTTCAAAATAAGCACTTTCCAGTACTCTAAAATTCCTTCTATACCAGTGCCACTCCCCAAGCAGTGCAATTTAAAATGGCCATTTTATCTGACCTGTTGAATAATTTGCTTGAAAGTGTCCTTTCTGCCTTATGGCTCAGAGTTTGAGAAATATATCACAGCTATTTCACAAACATAGATTACATTAAATTATAACTATTTTTCTTATTAAAAACAACTCTATAGCTTCAACTTCACTCCAAGCTGTTAGATAATGATCTTATCTCGGTCACAAATGTGTTGGAATAAAGTACTCAGAGAAGAGTTTGTTTGAACTGCTCCTTCTTCCTCTAGGAGAGGTATATGCATAAAATGGAAAGTTCTGGCAATTCTAATAGAGAGTCTCTCCCTTCCATCCCCACCTGCAGGCTCACCAGGGAATTTACAAGTCATCATAAGAATATGTCTTCCTGGGTTAAAAGCATCCCAGCAGAGGTAAGTTAATAACTGAGACCTTGATCATTCTATTCAGAGACCTACAATGGCATCAGGAAGGGTTCTGAACTGTGTTAGGGCTTTCTTAAATATAATTAGTACACTTTTCACAAATTTTAAATATTGGTTTAGTTAGTCCCTTATTTTGCTTAGTCCTTCATTCACAGAAGCTACAGCTCTACTGCGACACGAGGCTAAGTGCTCAGTGCTTTTGGCAGATCCCATTAATTAACTGTGGAGACTTTTTTTAATCCAGAATTCTCTGCCTGCCTCTGCTGCCATCCTGGTCTTGCTCTTGTGAAAGCATTGCCGACATTTAATTAAGTTGATACAGCAAAGACAGCTTCCATTGCTCTCCTAGGAAGCTCCAGCTCCTAGACAGAAGTTTGGTTACTTGGCTGGAAAACCTAATTGGTTACCTTAGTTAGATAAGCTATTGAGTATATTTAAAGGTACCTTTTTTGTCTAAAAATATAAGTCTAATTTTAAAACAACAGACAAGCAAATAAACACTTTTTAGAAAGTTTGAGCTATTTCCATTTGAAAAAAAACCTCTAATGAAAACAAACCCACAGCCATAGTATCAGACTATTTTCTATTCAGTAAATGATTATCAGATTTCAGGGTATAAGATGAAAGTAGATGCATTAACCAGATGTAACCAGAGATGCTGCTGTCACAGACTCACCACCACACCTCCTTTCTTGAAATGAGCAAATACCAATTCCCCACAATTACACAGTTAATTTAGGGTTTCAGCTTTCCAAAACCAGACTAGGAACAACCTGGGTTGATCTTTTCTTACTATGACTGTTTTGTTGTTTGTGGTGGTTTTCATGTAGCTAATAGTTATTCAAACCTGCTGAGTGTGAATCACTTCAGCCCTGAGCTCTTTTTGTTCCCTAGTGTCATTTGGATGTTCTTAGAGAAGGCAGCTGGTATTGACTTTGGGAAAGATAAAATGTGTCATGACACTCCTCCACAGAAAAGTTTGTATTTTGCAGGAGCAAGGTCTCAGTGCATCATACCTGGAAGGACTGGGACAGGAATCTGTTAGTTTTTAGACAGATATTTTGTTTCACGACAGATGTATTGTTTTGTGAGATATTCATGGTAAGGGGGAGAGAGATAAACTCACAAATGTATCTCTTTTTTCCCCACATAATTGGGGATACTTTTTTGTTAAAGTGCACATATGTATAGGTAGGATGGACTGCAAAGCTACTGTCAAACAAAAGCTATGACATACACGACTAATCAGAATGGAACCATGGAATCATATACTTTTAAAATCATTTAGTCGGAAAAGTCTTCTCAGACCTCAAGTCCAACTGTTTACCCACCACTAAGCCACGTCCCTAAGCACCTCAGCTACTGGTCTTATAAATAACTCCAGGCATGGTGACTCCACCACCTCCCTGGGAAGCCTTTTCCAGTGTTTGACAACTCTTTAAATAAAGAAATTATTTCTAATATACAATCTAAACCTCTCCTGATACAACTTGAGGAAGAAGGGGGAGAGCATGCCTTCATTACAGATCCTTTTCCAAGTATTTCACTAAACCTGTGCTGCCAGGAAGAGGAGCAGCAGCTGCCAGTCTTGCTCATGGTCTTGTTACTGCATTGTACAGTGTCACCTGGGGATGCTCCAGCAAATTAATGGTTCCCAAAACAAAGCTGCAGTGACCTAGTGCTGGCTCAGATCTTGGTCCTGTTGTAGAAGAGCATTATCACCATCTCCATTTATTCACCACAGGCAAGTCACTCTGCCTGGCTTCTTCTTTCAGCCATGGCTAGGAAGTGCAAAGCTGAACACCTGCCACCTCCATGCATGGCTGGATTTCACCACGTGCTGCTGCACACCCAGGGGTGCAGGAAGCCAGAAGGTCAGCTCTGAATAATAGCCTGAAAGAGTTTAGATAAGCTGTGTCACCTTAAATCTTTACTGAGTACTCAATTTCAATTGAAACACCCTCATTTTTACATCTCAAATGGCTTTCGTCTGTTTTTATCATTTTTTGTCTTTGGTCTTGGAATCTAACTCAGATGGAAGAAGACTCATGAAAAGAGGGGAAAAAAGCTGAAATTAAATTGTCAAACTACACAAAACCAAAAAAGTTACAAGAAATGAATGTTTCTTATACAAAGTTTGCAGTCTTGCCCAAGTAGGAACGTTTAGGGCAGTTTTGGAATAAGCTTCTGCTTGCCCGAGACTCATCTGAACACAATGTGAATGCTAAACTGCATACAGTTTGCCCATCAGTAGGTGAGAAGGATCTAAAAGAGAATAATACAAAGCATAATTAAGAAACAAAATGTTTTTGTTAATCAGTTTGCCTTCCCCTCTCCCCAGGTTACATTTTCCCTAGCTGTTAATTAAGCTCTGCTGAAGTTACTAATCTTGATGAACTTCTGGTAGCATAGAAGCATAAGGTTACTGCTTATGGTTTTTTATGTACACTCTCTGAATACACTCAGACAAGCTCATTCCTTCTGATCCTTTTCTGCTTCTTGTTTGGATGCACACACATCACTGGAAATTAATTATACTGGAAGACAGCAAAGTATTGGGCTGAAGTACATTGGTTTGGTATCTTATATAGGATGTCAACAAATCAGATTTACACGCAGTAAAACATGCCTGGAGCAATGTTTTAATATACTTCTTTTTTCTAAACTTCACAAATTGTATGTTTTCCATTTTTTAATTAATAAATTATCAGGGATGCTGATGAAAGTCAGAGAGTAATAGCATTGCCTAAAACTAGACGCAGAGTTGATTAGACAGAGCTCCTATTTCTCATGCAAGTCTGTCAGATGAGGTACCTGCTCTGGAGGAGCCTGCCCCCATTAACACACTTAGAAGTTGTGCAGGGGCACACACACAGCAAAGCTGAACAGAACAGATTATGCAACCCTGCAGTGTGCTTTAAACAGCTGGTGTGGGGCAGAAACTGTGGGGTATTTGTTGGTTCAGTCCCTCTACCTTAGGATACCAATTTGTGCCTGAGACTTCTGTGTGACACCAGAGAAAGATCAACAAAACAGCTGCCTAAAAAGCAATCAAAGTTGTATAATTTAAGCTGTGTTCTCACCCAATTCTCAGAGATAAGGTGTTATCACACTAAACCCCAGTGCCTGCCCAATTTCAGAAAATTCCCATCTTCTCTATTTTTAGCTTACATATATTTAGAAAGATGAAGTTATTTTAAATTAAATACATTTAAAGTATATAAATAGAGCAAAGAAGGTGCTGCACCCAGAATAGCTTTACCATACTTTCAAAGTTACATTTTCATTTTAATGAAAAAATAACATTAAATAGATAGTAACATTTGCCTATTGGGAGATGAGAACAATATAACCACAACATTGTATTATTCAGTGGTAGTAAAAGGAGATTTCATCCTTGGCTGTCTAGTGTGATGTTTATTCTGACATCTTCAACAAATAAGAGAGGCCACTGTAGAAGACTGTGAGATGTTTAGAGATGCAGTAGTCTGGAAAGTCAAGTCACTGTCATCTGTCCAGTACTAGATTTTTTTTTCTAATGTGAAAGATCACGAGGAGGACTCAATATTACACCTGGACAAGAAATAAGGCAGTGCTGTAATTTTTTCATGTCTTCATGAAACCGTGCTACAGAGATTAAAGAAATTCATCCATTGTGTTACTCAGCTCTCTAATCCAATCTAGTAAAATTATCTCTAACTTACAAAGTAATCAAAATTTGTACCAATTATACACCCAAAATTTTTATGACCTTTAGGGAGCCTGATTTTCACAAAAAGATTGAACAATTCATTTTGGAATAACTGAAACTAAATAGGTAGTTTGTCTTAGAATGAGTTGATGGAATAGGTTTGAAGGCCCATAGGGGTGTTTCGGTTTTTAGTTGTTTTAGCAGAAGACTCAGCAGTGGTATTCTCAGGTGACAGGAGGATCATTGTATGGAAAACAAACATCAAAGTCAGAACCATATTCCATTAATTAGAAACAAGGAAACTATGCAAGCATTTGGAATAAAGGGATCTGAAAATCGGGACCTACATGACATTTTTGCCTAACAAACACAATTTAATTTTTGTACTAATAATAGCATTAATTATGTATCCAATTACACTGAGAAAATATAATTTTTATATCATTTATAAACGTTGATTTATCTTAAAAAAGAAAGAAATGAAAATTTTGATCAAGATGTTGAATGCGTTAATTCAAGATGCCTCTTGTAAACTGCTGATAATATTTTATGTACATACTCATAAAAATGTTACAGATACCTAAAAAATAAATCTATTAAATACAAATAGAATTTATTATGGGAGGTAATTTTAAATATTTGATGATAAAGTTAAGAATGGTTAATGTTCTTTATTTTCAGATTAAAAATTCATAAGGATTTTCATCCTTTTCATCTTTATTAGACAATGTCTAAGTCATAATTATTTGTTTCATATATCATAAACATTTAATGAATAAAACTATTTAAAATAATAATAAAAATCATTTTCCTTTAATTTTAATGACCTGAGTGTATGATACTATATTGTATGCACTTACAATGCACATTCAGCTAGTATTATTTCTCCTGCTTTTTCTTTACTTGAGAAAGACAGAGGCTTTCCATTTTCAAAAAGCTAAAGTTTACCAAAAAGCTAAATATTACTGAATTTTCTAAAAATGATAAAGGAAAGGAGTTAATATTGAGTTCTTTGAGTTCATATCTGGAAAAAATTCTGGTTTTCCCTGGGATAATTTCACTTCTTTAGTATCAAGGCACTTTGGGGAAGTGCTCCAAGAGCACTTTGAAACCGTTACTTGAGGAAATAATCTTCTACTTAAGGAACATGGTGATTGAGAGGGCCCTTGCTGCCCAGATGAGCCTTTGCTGTTCAAGGCTTGAAGAGTTTTATACACAGTATCAATGCCATTTGCATCCTAAAATATGTAGGGAGATGACTGGGAGCAATTTGTTTAGGCTGAAGAAAAAGCATGTCTGAAATAAGGCAGTGTTCTGCCATGTCCAGACCATCCCTTTCTGGACTTTCTGCCAGTGACATAAATTAATGCAAACCAGGGGCTGGGGGCAGGAGGTGACTTACCTGTGTCCTCCCTTCCCACTGAACTGCAGTTTAGAAATTTAAAATGCAGTGAGGTAGCTTGTATCTCTAATTTTCATCATTCATTTTAAAAACATAAATTTTATACTGCATTTATTTATATTATATCAAATTTATTTATTCTATTGTAATTAAAACTACAACACACACATTCCCTAAGTTGAACACTGCCACTTTTGTCAGGTTTTGTTATTCATCAAAAACTTTTAAAGTTTTTCCCCAAATGGTGTATCAGCTTCTCCTGTTTCTCATTTGGCATCTATCTCAATCTTAATATCATTTTTTATACTAAAGATTCCTTGTGAGCTCTGAAGGCAGTCCTGCCTTGCTGAGTCTGGTAGTTCTGGTAAATGTTTAGGCAAAAATAATGGACAAGCTTTGCATCATCATGAAAATTAATTGTTAGGTATAAGCTTTCACAGCTTTTCACAGCAAAGGGAGCATTTTCCTCCTTGGATGACCCTAGAAGAAGCTGGACTTGGAGGACAATCACACTGCCACAAACAGGAGGAGGTTGAATGAACCTTTCTTTCAGTCCCATGTTAGTGTATAGAAAAGGGAGGCAAAAGGGCGGTGGGCTTCCTTCCA
Organism: Emberiza elegans; assembly: GCA_024865655.1. Taxonomy (NCBI): domain Eukaryota; kingdom Metazoa; phylum Chordata; class Aves; order Passeriformes; family Fringillidae; genus Emberiza; species Emberiza elegans. Next base: position 57,275,833 of record JALJVW010003023.1, on the reverse strand, counting down.
GAGACGTTGTAACACAAGTCTCTGATGAATGGAAAGTTTGGAAGCAATTTTCAAGACAAGATCTAGTCAGAGTAAATATCTCTAAGGAAAGCAAAGCAGGAATAAGAGTTAAAGCAAAGGGAGAAAACAAAACAGTGAAAAAACAATATATGAACTTTAATTACAAAGTGACTTTTAAAAAGATATTTCTTGCTTTTATTCCTGTTTTTTATTCTTTGGGGTCTTTTTATTATTTTTTATTCATATTTTCACTTTTGGACTAGGAAAGAAAAGTAAGGATAGGAAAATGGAAAAGACAGAAGTACCTAAGAAATAAGAAAATGGAGGGGGACTAGGACAGTGTTTTGTTGTTCAGAAAAGCACAAAACTCAAAAATGATATTTAACACTCTCAACTAAAATTATAATAATCTTTTTGAAGTTCTTTTCCTTTCAAAAGAATTTCACCAATTGTAAAAATATATTTTTCCATTATTAAGAACAGAGCCCTTTTGGATTTTTCTTGTTACAGCAGAAAGGCCATGGCCTTAACTATGAAAATATTTCTTCTAAATCTTTCAGTCCTTTTTCTTTGCCAAAATCAGAGCTCAAAGGTTATGCTCTCAGAACTTGGTTTGATTCAAACAGTGCATATGTATTCTTCACTGACTTTGGACAAGTCCTTTTGGATAGGAGTCATCTTCTCTAGCTTAGATTTTGGAGTATACAGTAAGGCATCTAGACTTCATTCCTTGCCACAAAAAAAAGTCCTCATAGGACAACTAGTCTCATTCTAAAATCAGTGTATGAAACATGTTTGCTGAATTCTTTCCTACAACTTTAAAGAGAGCCCAGGGTGATTTTCCAAAGCTTAAGTGGCTATATTTTTGTCATCTAAAGTTAGGCAAGATGACTCCCATGCATAATTTCTGCCAGTTTCCCCCTCTGTGCAAAAAAGAGATCATATTTCCCTGCTTCCCTGGGATGGTGGATACCTTATTTTATTAAATTTGCAAAGCAGGTTGCATTTGCTGGACAAAGGTGTTATATAAATGCAAAGTATGATAGACAGACTGATTGAATAAGTGTGAAACTTTTTGTCATGCTAAAGTAGTATGGATGCCAGATAATGTCATCTGAAAAATTCCAAATACAGAAGTCAAAGAGGTCCAGGCCGAGTTGAGCCACATAAAGAGTTCCCATCAAAGGGACAGTTGGTTTAGTTTTAGCATCATCACAACTCAAAGGAATTGCAAAAATTTGCTCATTTTTGTTATTACACTTAATTTTCTGGAGTTGCAGAGGAAAATTTTATGAAAAAATATATGAATTTTACTGCTTATGCAATCCTGAACTCATCATTATCCAGAGTTTTAGAAAATGCACAGAATTTCTTTCTGTGGACAAAGTATATAATTGTTCTTCTGATATTTTATCAGATTGCTTATATGAAGGGAATGGCAATTTCAGCTGTGAAATGTAAATTTCACTTATGGTGCTGATGGTGCCTATAGGAAAATTAAATATGCATTGTACAATGCCATATGTAATTCACAATTGTGTATATAAAATGATTGATGCAGTAAAAGGTCAGCAAACACAGACACATCCATGCTATAAAAATACGATCAAAGTGATTAAAAAGAGAGTCAGTAGGAAAAAAAAAGAAGAAATACCCAGGAAAACTAGTCAAACACAAGGCCTAAAATTTTTGTAGCATGAGTATGTATTTCTGGAGACAACACTGCACAAATAGAGCAAATTTCCACATGGCAAAGGGACACAGAGCAAGGAGACAAGAATTTATGCTGTTCCTTGTTACTGTTTTCTGGCCAAAATGAAATTGCATGTGCCACCACAAGACTTCTAAGTCTTTTTTCTCTCCAGTGACCTGAACCACAAATTGCAGTTGGATCTTCATATTGGACAAAGTCATCTGACTTGCAATGCATCTAGAGGCCAATGTACAGACATAGGGTGATTCTTCATGCATACACTGGGCACAAAGAAGAAATTAATAAACTATACACCTCAAGTGAGGAAGCCTGTAAAAATGTTTAATTAAAGGTATAAATTCATTTTCCAGCACTTTTACTACTTGCCTTGATTTTTTTTTTTGATGGTTAATTTAAATTTCTCTTGATATATTTGCACATGCTTTCAGAAAGAATGAGGACAAAACTTACACTTATTGCTTCCTAGTTGCATCCACAAATGTACCTCTGTACCAGTATTTTTCAGTGTAAAGCTAATGCAAAAACCTCGCTGTAGTTACAATCAGAGTGCATTTGATCCTCCACTAACATCTAGGAGGGATTTGCAAGTCATTCTTTTCATTAAATTGTGTGTTTGGGAACACATTAGGCTTCCAAATATTTTTTCAGTTCTTTGACTGGGGGAAATACCTTTTGGAAACAGAGAAAGGAGAATGATAAGAATTAAGTAGCTTGTGCAAAACAATGAATGACACACTTCTAGTCCATCTGCTTATGAGCATGGTGGAGGAATCTTGAGATCTGTAAAGTTTTTCTTGAATTAACTTTCTGTTGCCTGGATACTAATGTGAAATGTCTAGCATGAAACAGTAGATAAAGCAGAATCATTTCATGCATTTGCAAGTGTATATGTAAGTTATTTTTAATTATTATTGCCTGCTCTGCTCTGTTGCAGATCTCTTGTTATTTCATGTGTACTAAACAATGAAAACACAACACTACTGTTAGGTTAAAGAGATGAAAGAAGATTTTTTTCATTAGGGCTGAAAAGTGAAAGGTTAGATCAGCCTCCAACATCAAAAACTTAAATGCATTGTAATGAAGGATAAAATGTCCTCTAGCATCCATATGATGATATGATCCATCCTGACTACACAAGGAGAGCCATGGAGGACCACATTTAGAATAAGCATAGGGACCAGTAAAATAAAATGTTCATTTCCTCCAAAGATATTATGAAAAGTTCTTAGCCAGTCCATTTCAATCAGAGAAATAAGCATGGAATCACAGAACTATAGTATAGTTTGGGTTGGAAGGGACATTCAAAATCATTTCCTTCCAAACCGCCTGCCATGGGCATGGGACATTTTTCACTGGCTGCTCCAAACCCCATCCAGCTTTTCTTGAACACTTTCAGTGATGGAATAACCACAGCTTCTCTGGGCAGCCTGTTCCAGCGTTTCACCATCCTTATGGTAAAGAATTTCTTCCTCATAACTAATCCAAGTCTGTACTCTTTCAGTTTAAAGCCATTACCCCATGTCCTATCATTATATGTTCTTTTGAAAAGTTTCACTCCAGCTTTCCAGTACGTCCCCTTTAGGCATTGAAATGCTGCTGTATGATCTCTCCAGAGCCTTCTGTTTTCCAGAACGAACAATCCCAGGTTTCTCCACCTGTCATCATCTAAACATCTCTAAACTTCACAAGGTTTAGAGAGGCCCACCCCACATCTGCATGGCATCCCTTCCCTTCAGCACAAACAGCAGCACACAGCATTGTATCATTGGCGAGTCTGCTGAAGGTGCACTCAGTCCCGATGCCCATGCTGCTGACAAAGTTGTTAAACAGTGTTGGTCCCAACACTGACCCCTGAGGAATGTGATTCATCACTGGGGTCCACTTGGACATCGAGCTGTTGACTGCAACTCTGAGTGTAATCATCCAATCAGTTCTTTACTGGGGGGCTTGTGCATATTCCAAATTACTTCAGACATGTCAACAGAAACAAAACTGCTCTCTACAATTTCAACTGCTCATTGTTACTACTACCAGTCAATGATAACAATAACCTTGCAGAGAAAGATGTGTACGGCTTCCACTTCACTCTGTGAAAAAGAACTTCCACTTTCTCACAAATTCTTAAAAAGTACATTTAAAAAAAAAAAAAGAAAATGGTGCTGGTAGGCAAGCACTTGATCAACTACAGAAGCAACGTCCGTAGGTTCATACCACATCTATGCAAACATACAAAATCCTCTGCAACAGGACAATATTTCTTTATATTGTGTAAAGTAACACCAGCTCTTTATAAACCTGTATAGCTCACCACCACAGTGAAATATGTATATTTAATAGTAGCTGCACTGCATTAGTTTGGTCAGGAGATTTTACTAAGCTCCCGAGATCAAACTGGAGGACCTTATGCAGAGGATTATTGCAACTGACTGCAGCTACCATGATTTATGTCAGCTGACTTTCTGTCCATGTTGTTCTCTAAGCTCAAATGTTTCTTACCCTGCATTAGCTTCAGAAGTTTCTTTCACTCCTTCATTTTCAGGACACATTACTTTGCCAATTTTCCATGCTATTGCAGATTACATTTGCCTGAAAAGATCACTGCAATCTAGCACAGATTTTATATATGAGTTTTCAAATAACAGTCTTCTTAGGAAAAGTATTTGATAAAAAAGGGAAATACTTTGGATTTTTTTATGAATTACACATATTACCTTTAACCTAAAAGAAATACTATCTGCTCTACAGAATTTTCCAAGACTTTCAAAAAAGGACTTTACGTTCATTTTCATACCACCTAGCACGGTGGCATTCAGTTTTAATGGAAGCTTCTGGCTGTAATCACACTTATAAAGTGATGATAAGAAGAGCTGTAGTACATAAAAGGTCTAAAAACATTTTACAGTACAATACCTTGTGAATAGCAGATATCTGCATAAAATAGTTTGCAATTATCCACACTCCATGGCCCTGTGACATTACGGACTGCTGTCACTTCTAGGTGGAGAAGTTTGTCATTCGTACAGTGAGCATTGTCAGTAAGCAGATTTTTCCACCCACCCATCTCCCTTGCTTTTTTGTAGTGTTAGCCCCCATAAGCTGTTGGTGGTGAATGAGACATGTTCATGTAGAGATCCCTGCAGCAACCATTGCCAAAGAGCAGCTGAGAGACTTATAATGATTCACTGGTGCACGATAGCTCTAATTTCCTCTTTCTGTTTTCAGTCTCTCAACATTTTCATTTTCTGATATTCCAGTGCCAGGACTGCTTTGTTCCTTTTTTCGTAAGGAAACAGTCTTTGTTGTTTAATTGAGATAGGAGAACAGGGCAAAATTAATTCAGTATGTTTCTTTAGACCATTGCATGTGTATTTATATGTATAGAAAAATGTGTGTACATGTGTGTGTATATGTATACCTGCATATAAATATATCTATGTGTGTATCTAACGCTCTCTTTCACTCCATATAGAGTAGCAAATCCCAGCTTCTGCCACCCGCGCTACCCTCCAAGAGAGACAAGCTTTAAAAACAACTCAGCCATCCAAATTTGCCTTAGGAGATTTTCTTACCTCTCCGATTCTCTCCTTCCCCCAAATAACCCAAATATATGCCTTCCTGCACAACCTTCAAGTGAAGTAGATCAGTGACAAAGTAAAGCCTTTCTTTCCAAAGATTTTCACTTAAAGATTTTAGAGGTCTTTAACTCCATTAGGTATAATATACTTGAGAAAAGTATAGATTTACCTTAGAAGTCTCTCATTCTCTGGTGCTGCCTTTTCTGATTATGTTTCCCCAAAGCACAGTTTAAGGTGTAGTTTAAGATTATTTGAAGTATAATGTATACTTTATACAGTACATAAAATTTTACTTACTTTTTCTTAAACTATACTTTCTGAGGGGTGCCAAGAGGGCAGAACTAAATCCCAAGACATTGTACAAGTGATTATCAACTGAGAGAGCTTCAAAGGGCATTACTTCTTCTTATAATAAAAGGTGTTGGATCTTTTTCCCTGGGTATAACAGCAAGTCCCTGCTTGCATCAAAAGAAGCTTGTGTTGCTCTCTGCAAAATATCTTAACTAACTCTTACACAATGACAAGCTCTCTTGTTAATAATCCAACAAGCCTGCAGGTCAGACTTTTAACCCTTTAAGACAAGTATCGCATGGTCACATGACCTCATTTCAGACATTGGTCTGATCTTCCAGCTCCCCATTTAAAATAAAATTTACATCTCTGAAAAAGGCAGGCTTGTTTAAGCCCAGTTAATGCAGGAAGCCTGTAACAAGCTGATCCCAGTTTAGTATACACTCAGGCAGACCATCCTGGCTGTACGAAATATCACTCCTGCTTTTTCACAGAGTCTGAAGGATAAGAGGCTGTCATTTCCATCTAAACTGCATGAAAATATCTGCAAGAAAGTGAAAGAAGGAGAAACTAGTGAAATTTATCTCAAACACATTACAAGTAACTCACATAGGCATACTCTCTATAAAATAAAAAATTAAATCCATATCATTCCACACTATGTTTCATCCAGTAATTTTGTGTTCTAATTATCAAACAAATCACAGATTTTGTGCTGGTCACACCTAATTTATGAACTGTATAGTACAACAGTTAATGGACTCAGTAGTTAATTCCCCTTTGTATCTTCTCCAGTGATATTCAAGTATTTCAGCTGAGATTTTAATTGATTTTCACAGTAGCCACTTGTTAATAGGATAATTTGTCAATACAATAATAAAACAATTGTTCCTCCAGTTTATCAGATCAGAAAGTTAAGGCTTGTTTCATTAATTGCAGGCAGCTGTAGGGTTTTCAGGATGAAAGATATAAATCTCAATGGCACTGTGGAAAACTAGGTCAGAGGGCAGGGGAAAATTAGTTGAGCATGATGGACCAACAGTGACCTGTACAGGTGTTTGAGCTCACTTTCTAGTCATCACTTCCTCCGTTCTTATTGGGTTTTGGCAAAGCCCATAGGTCAACACATGTACTCTTATGCCTGGTTTGAATTAAAAGCCAGTCCAGAGCTGCTCACTCCCCAACTCCAGATAATGTTACCTATTCGAAGTAAAACATTTCACAGTGTCTTTATGTTGTCATGTATTTCCCAAGGAGCTTTGTTTACATCTCTAAGTGCATCTTGATTATTAAAATAGGAAACTTAAAATAGCATTCAAATTATCTACAAAAGTGGAAAAAGGGTATTACAAAGGAATAAGTGTTATTCATGAAGTCCAGAAGACTGCAGTGAAATAAAATATCTATTGAAAATCAGTCCAATTGATACAAATGTGTTCATCAATCACATGCATCATCTTCCCTTCCCCTTCAACACTAACAATATAAGCATTTTTCCCTCTATCAAACTTTGAAAGTGGTATTTCCCATCTCCCTTGTTTTCAGCCTTGGATATTTTTTCCTTTTTTTAAGAAAAACATTTTTTCTTCATGTTATTTTTTATTAAGTGAAAACTTAAAAGATCACAAAGAGCTGGCTAAAAACTATTACCTTTTATTGTAACTAATTAGCTTCAAGTTTCCTGAAGAGGGAAAAGACACTGGTTTGACACCATGCATTCTGTATTATGTGAGCTTACCGTATTAATATGTCAGACTGAAAATGCCAAAAACTGTTGTTTGATCTTGATTGAAATCTTTCAGCTATACGAGACACAGCTCCAACACGTAACTCAGCCTCCTACATAAGCAAAATAAAATAGTCACACTGCAGCAAGTAGGACAAGGGCAGTTTTAGTAAAATGAGTGCTTCTGAAGCATTCTGAAGTATTGGAGGGTTTACTTACAGAAATGGTGCAGAAAGGGCAAGAAATAAGATCACTCCTCTTCAGTGCTTCTTGTGTAGAGCACTAAGAGATCAGTCATCACAGTTACGTTCTGAGGTGTACTTTGGTGCTCTGTGATGCACCTCAGCTCACTGAGCAATTTTGGTAGCCATGCAAGCCATGGCATTTACAAGTGTAAGCAAGTGTGTATATTCACCTATGCAGGTGTCCTGTTCTGCAGGTACAGGAGAGCCTAACCATGGGCTTTACCTGCTAAATGTAAACTACTGACTGGTGGATGTCTCTGTGCCTGCATTTGCAGAGGCTTGGGAGCAGCCATTTTGAAATATGATTTTTCTGGCTTATCATGGTATCCCTTTCCTGTCTCCTCCCTCCCACAGCTGACTTTTAGGTTTTACAATCTGATTTTTATATATCTCATTTGGGGGCTTTCAAGTTGTGTGTGACACTGTTTATTTGCTGTATTTCTAATTTTCTCCTTATCAAGTTGGGAATTTCAGAGTCAAATCTCCTATCTCATTCTCTAAACATACATGTACTCAAAGACCATGAAAACCTGAAATAATTTTAGCACAATTTGACAAAATTTCTTTGTTTCGAATTCTCAGAATAAGGGCACAAGAACTGCAGAGGACAAACAAATAAAAAAAAAAAACCCAAACAAAAAACAATTTCTGTTGTGCTTAACGGCTCACATTTTAAGCAAGCAGGCTCATCTCAAAGAAAGCCTTCTTTGTTCAAGAAATATAAAGTAGTTTGAAACCGAAATTCTGCTTCAAATTTTAAAGAGAGGTTTGGTTACCTTGCTGCTTCATGGCAATGAGGTCAAGTGCTCAATTGTTTGCTGGTGGGAGTTTCATTTTCACTTCCTCGGTTACAACACTGCTCATTCTTAACCTACCATAGAGAGCAGTTCCTTCCAAACACCACCAAACAATATTCCTATAAAGTTAATTTCTCAATTCAATCTCATTACTCTTCTTACGTAAAAGACATTGGGAAAATATAGTAATATTCTTTGTTTGCTTGTTTGCACATCTAAGTGCTATAGACATTTATTAACTTCTCCTTGCAAGGAAATATCTTTTTCAACTGGGCACTGGTGATACATTTTACTCACCATAGAAATGAACATGTTATTTTGCCATCAAACACTAAGACCAGCACCACTAAATTAAATCTTGCCTCAGTCATCTATAAAGGAGAATTATAGTGAGAAAATAAACAGCAAGTATATCCCTTTCATAATATGTTATAATTTAATGAAGATGTGCTCATGTCACACAATGTGCAATGAAAATCTTATTTGCCAAAATTTCAAAATCAAATTTTAGTCACCTTTGCACAGTAAGTACAATAATAATTCAATGTAATAATAATTTAAAATGTGTGTATATATAAAAAAAGATGTGTCAAATATTGAGTCAGAACCCCCAACTGCCTTAAACCAACACAGGCATTGTTTCACTAGAACTAGATCAATTTATGTTAAATGAAGAGCTGAACAGTGAGAACAGATATACCAATAATAGAAAATAACTTTTAGCTTCTGTTTCACTAAGAACAGAAAATTTCTGAAAGCAAAATTAAATAAGTGTTTTCATGTGTCTTAAAATCTGTCTACATATGTAGAAAAATATTTACGCTGGTTGAAATAAATATTTTCAGAAGCCTTAGAAATCAGGTAATTTCTTTTGCTTAATTTCTGAGCAAATCACATGTATTAAGGGTAAAATAAAAATGCTGCTTATATCTTTTATAATTAAAATTATAATTGATTCTGGCATTTCTACAAATGTGGTTTTGTGAAATTGTATCAACACTGTATTAGAAAACCTCCTGAAAAGCTTTTTTCTGTCACCCAGGAAAAAATGAAATAAAAACTCCAAACATTTCTTGTAGAATCGCATGGTCTAAAAGTTTGTGCCTAGACTGTATGAAGGAGAAAAAAAAAAGTATATATTCAGAGAGACGGTACACAGAAGTGAAAGCAGCTGAACTTCTTGCAAACCACCCTCAGTTGTGAAAAGAGAGAGAACAGCGGCTACCATGTGGCACAAAACCTAAATATATATTATTTTGTTCCTTTTCGTTAAGACTGCATAGGGCATAAGTTGTTTTCAAGCATGCCTCGGACTCCTACAGCTCCAGCTGTCATGTGTAATTAAACATTTGGCCTCCACAATTACTCTACAGTGTACATATGCCAGTATTTCAAGCCTGGAATATGCATTTCAAAGAAGAATAATTCCCTGGAAATCCTAAATTGACAGGAGCAAAGACAGCCTGAAGGAAAGTAGTCAGAGAAAACTGTAAGGTCGGGATCTAATGATTAAAAAAGAAACTTCAAGAAGAACTTCAACCCTTAACTAAACCAATGGGAAAAAGAACGACAGTTGGCAAGCAGATTTCTGCATAGGGATCCTGATTAGGGAGCCTCTTGGGTTAATTTAATATTATCAGTGTTGTTCACCTTGCTGTAGTATGCCTTACCATTAATACCATTTAAACAGATTTCTTTTTTCTTAAAGCATATTTGGCATCATTTATTTTCAATGAATACTGATCATGGCAATATTAAATTTGATGATTCATATTGAATCTGAGGCTGATTTATAGCAAAGGGAGTTGGTTTTTCAGTGGGTTTTGTTTTTTCTTTTTTTTTTCTTCCTCTGGTTCACATGCTTGCATTTATGCTGGTGCTGTTGTCTTAAGTAATGCTGAGTTTGCATTTCAGTTAGAAACCTGGGTTATTTAGAATTTTTTCATGAGAATTTTTTCATTTGTAAAGAAATAGCTACATACCCTATTTCTAATGTATTTCTCATGTAAAGAACAATGGATTTAAAGAAACCAAAATGCTTTTAAACAGGGAAAAAAAATTGGGATGAAATAAAAATTGAGTGAATAAATTTATTGTGTACAAAATAATTTTCCTTTAGAATGTGTCTGGGGTCTAAGGATCTGTTTTCCACCCTAGATCATTAGCTTAGTAACAATTAAATATAAAGGACTATGAATCTAAGAGCTTGAGGCATGGAGGAAAAAAGGTGAAAAAATGAGCATTCTTCTATTAAAACAGGTGAGAATGCACTCACCTACTAAGCTTTCCAAAAGTTAGGCATTTAAGCCTGAATTGGTTCAACATAGGTTTGTTCCCTTTTATGCTGAACAGAAAAAAATAATCATTTCCATTGTGCAATATACTAAATTCATTCTACACTAAAATTATTATGCATATTTGTAATTGTAATGCATTATTCTTCAATAGTTATTCTGAAAGACATTATAAAAGACAGATGCATATGACCAGAGCAGACCTAGATATCTAAATTTGAAACATCTGCATTAATCTGGGTGGAATTCCTGCTTTATAATGAACTTTTTTTTTTCTTGATTCTTAATGTCCTTAATACCATTTAGCTTTAGATAAGGTAACAGGAGGGCAAGAGCACTTCCACCAGTGAAACCGTATCAATGACAATGGAGAATTACCCCAAAAGGCTGTTACAGCCCTGCTAACCTGTTAGTACTGCAGGCATGCCAGCCTTTATTTCATTTCTGACTAAACTAAGGCATTTATCTTTAACTGACTGTAACTTACTATCTTAATAAAAAATTAAAGTTCACATCACTGTAAGGTGCCATGGCATGACAGCAAGTTACAATGCCTGTCACTGTGAATGATGGAATGACAATAAATTCATGTGAACCCTCATGCACAAACACACATACAAGGAAACAATTTTTAAATGCAGCAATTTTTAAATGGTATTAGGCTCTAGCCTGTCAGTGTTTTATACTGAAAAAGCATCTTTGGGAAAGAACTAAGAGGACCACAATATGACTGAATCATCAACTTATTTTCAGCCCTATTCAGGTTAAAGTACAAGTAAAGTCACACTAAACTATGTGTCACTTTTCTCATGATTTTTGGTTTCACTTCAAAATCCAGCTCTGCCAAGTCTGAAGCTGTTGATAAGGAGTTGACTACAGCTTTTCCTCGTTAGAGCTGATTACTGAGGCACCAACTTGGTAAGTAGGAGCTATCAACTTCATTGACTTTAACTGCTAATTTCCATATTTCTTTTAATAGCTGCTAGTGTTGCAGACTATTCAGGAGAGGAGGCAGCCTACCTGCTAATTCTGGCAGTGGAAGTAGCTTTGGAGCACTGGCATGAGACTGGTCCTTCTGGTTAAAAACACAGAGGAGTAACTCTGAGATAACTGATCTGTGTTGTGCTTCCCACTGCTCTTCCCAATTCGGCACCAGTCAAGCCTGGAAAGGTCCTTGCTCCTGCACTTCAGCTTTGTCCTCTGCATTTAAAATAAGCAAGCTAAATCCACAACCTGAGAGAAATTTGTAGTATTCAACTATTGGAAAAATAAGTCACAATATAACTTTAAAATGCCAGTACAAAATTACTCCTTCTTAGAAGTCCCTGCATGACTTTTTATTCCTTCATCCTGGGACAGAAGAATTCTCCTGTTTCAAAGGAATCTTTTGTTGATTTAAGTTGATCTAGATGTCTCAGAGGATAGAGGATTCAAAATCAAAGCCCAAATATCCACTTATTGACTACATGCTGTGCATTAAGGGTGGGATGTTAAAGCAAGAAAATAATTACCTCATCTCCACCCCACCCCAAACCCTCTTCCCTTTCCCTGGCTTTTCTTTTGTTTTCAAAACCTATCTGATCTTTTCCTTTCATTCTGAGAAGATGACTGTTGGAAGGAGGAAGGATGCTGAGAGGGAGAATATAGGAGAAAGAAAGAATGGGAAGAGAGAGGGTTTCACAGGGTTTAGGAAACTGTCAGCATAACAGAAAGGCAGCGACCATTATAATTCTAGTAAAGTTCCTGTAATTGAAATAAACCTTGTGCTGCCTCAAGGCTGTGGATCAGGAAGTAAAATCTTATCTCTCCTCAAGTCAATTGAAAAAATGTCATTGACTTTGGTGCACTCAGGATATCTAATGAACCTTAAGAGGGTTCTTTAATAGTTAAACATGCTGAATTCTGAAAAATAAGGGCATGTCTGGAAATTTCACTCCATATTCAGACCTCAGAGATTTTCTTTAATGAAAGTGGATGATCTAGAATATTGTCTTTCCCATTACTACCTCCTATTGTTGTTCTTTTTACCAACTTTATTATTATTATGCTCATTGCCTCTGTTATCAGCCAATGCTGCTATCCTTCACTTGCCAGTCCAGATGAGCTCTGGAATAGCAGGCTGTATTTTGATCAATATCCAAAAAAATGAAAAACAGTATGAGGTGGAAGACACCATTTTTATCTCTCAATGGATGCTTCACAGCAATTCTTTAAACTTGTTGTCCTTAAGTTGGTCAAATGATCCATTTTGTCCCACCTTTTCTTTCCAGAACTAATTATAAGTCCGAAAGTAACTTAGCATGCGGGAAATTTTTACATGATGAAAAATAGGTTGTAGTAAGTGGAATTTGTCTTTTGATCTTTGGTCCCTTCTTACTGAAAAGGAAAATTTTTTTTTCTTAATGAAAACTTGCAAATTTTGCACCCTGTGGGGATGTTTGCCCACTCATTTCTGAAATCAGTTGAAGTCTGGAGATTCGGAAGCACTTTTTTTTAATCTAAAATTTTATGTGCACTTATAAAGTGAGGAATAACTGCCCATGCAGAAGTAGGACAGAAATGTGGGGCTCATAGTGAGTTGAAAAATACATGTAAATTGATGGCACAATTTTCTTACCCCCAAGTATTCTTGTTTTGTGGGGGATTAGCAGGGTTGTCACACATAAAGTACAGAACACAATTCTGTCCAGCCTACCCTGGTGAGGATGGAGTTCTGTGTCTGCTTGTGAACATCACACTTTAAGAAAGATAAATGGGAGAAACCCAGAAGAGAGCTTGAAAAATGAGATAAGGTTTAGAAGACATGACCTGTGAGAAAAGGTTGAGAGAATTAATTTAGTCTAGAAAAAAAAAAGAGACTGAGGCAGAACATGACAGCCATACTCTACCACATAAAAGATGGTTATAAAGATACCTTCTCCCTTACTGTGGGGAAAAAGTAGAGCAAAAAGTCTTAATTAAAAAAAAATCAGTCTGGATATTAGGAAAAAGCTTGTTATTGTGACAAAGTCCTAGAGAAAGCTGCCTATGAAGTTTCATTAATCCTTCCCTTTAGAGGTTTTTAAGTCAAACTAGAAAAACATAAATTAGGAACATCCAAGGAAAACTTCACCCACTTTAAGGTGAACAAGATAACCCCTTGGACTTCTTTCCATCTCTAAATTTCACTGATTCAACACCTTCTTCCAACTTACCTATACAATCATAAAATGGGAGCACAGTGCTAGTTGTTGACAAGGCTCAGTCACACCTAGACCTCGGAAGCCCTTGTGTATGATGCACTGGCTGGGTCACAATATTGTCAAACATGTTGTCATTTCAAAAGAAACAGCACAGCCTCTCTGCTTTTGGTGGAGGGGGTTTGGAACTAGATGATCTCTAAGATCCCTTCCAGTCCAGACCTTTCTATGATTCTATGATTTTGAAGACAAATTCCTTTATTGGATCAAATGTTATTGATGCAATGTTATCTTCCTGGTCTGGAGAATACTGAATCAGTTGTTCTGATTAATTCTTCAGGCTAATTAATTCATCCTGGAGAGTTTCTGGAGCAATTTGGCTGTCCAAGCATACATGCCTACTTGAAAGGTGAGCTGGCTAGCTCCCCATAGTGTCCTGAATGGATTGACTTAGGTTTCAATGGACCCTAAAAGTATCCTGGGCAATTAATTCATGCACAGGCATTTGTGTGGGATACCTGAGGCACAGTGTGTCTGTCTTATTTTGGATTTTTGACTGATTGAATTGGGCTAATTCAGATGTCTTGGTGTAGTTTTTCATGCTCTATGTTGTGTCTAGAGAAAGATGCAGGTCTCAGCATTTCCATCAGTCTGGCGACAGGCACCTATGTTCAGGCAACTGAACTGCAATTTCCTAAAAGTGCCCAATTCTATCCATTGATTATAATTGGAATTTTCTGAGTAGAAAATTCTAATTCTCTAGACCAGGAAGATAACACTGCATCAATAACATTTGATTCAATAAAGGAATTTGTCTTCAAAGTCATAGAAAAAGTAAACAAAGTAGAAATCTTACTCTTATAAATTTATTTACACCAATATATGTGAAGTTAGACAAAATGAACACTCTCTACTATGTTTACACTGACAATATAAACAAGGCTTTCATGTTTAGGTAAATTATTAGGAAGTAGAGAAGATGAAAATTTTTTGAGAAATGACAAAGAAATGAAAGGGAGGCATATAAGTCCAAAAAAGAAGTAGAGAAGTTGGAAAATTAGGGAACAAAATAAAAAGGCTTGAAATGTGGTTGTCATCCAGAGGAATTCTTCTCCTTGTTCCTTTTTACCAAGATTAATAACACTGTAATAAACAAATATATGTTGAAAATAACTTAATTGTAGTCACAAATAAAATATTTTATCCTAACTTCAGCATCAATACAAACAGCATACAAAGCATATCTGTTTCAAAGCCCAGGTGCCTAATATAAAAATGAAATTAACCTCCCTCTTTCTCAAAGGAGTTTGGCATCCCAGGTTTAAGAGGAATAGTGTGGGTTTGAAGGTAGAGTTCTCAACTGGCATGGTGCAGAGCATTAGTCAATAGAGAAACACATCTTTCTCAGTATCACTCACAGGTGCATCCAATCTGCTTGAGCATCATGTGGTAGCATGTGCTATGTTTTCCAATTTGCTTCAAAGCTGAAGATTTGGGATTTTCTTTCTTTAATTTCTGGGACTACCTTAACTCTTTACCCTTTGCCACCATCAGCTTCCTTCTTACCAGAATGAGTCTGTAATTGAATCACACATACGTAATGGAAGTCCCATTTTAAAACTTAAAAACTTACTGCAGCGATGAAAATACTTTATTTACATAAGAATCTGTAGGACTAAATGTTTTCACTTATATAGTGTATGAACATTAACTAATAATTATGTTCAGTAGAAAATTGTCAGTCTTTCACAATAATAGTACAAATAATACAAGAGCTATGAAAGAATAGCAAGCAAAGCAATGATTTTGAAATTAGAGCATAAAGTTATAAGTTAAAATATGTGTCATTACAATCTTTGTATACTAAGGTATCACTGAAAATTAGTCATTTTGCATGTTAAAAAGAAAGAGTTGTAGCAGAGATTAGATGGGAATAAAATATTACAATAGTCATTAATTTGGCGGGCATAGAATGTGCATCAAAGAATGGCTCTGAGGACCGTATAGAAACTCAGTCAATGGTCAGTTCAGAGGTGAGCTTATGAAATATGCCAGGTCACCAGAATTTCCCAGATGCCCATTTCAGCTTTCATCAGCACTGACCAGGAGGATTAAGCACCTCTTGAATAAAAACAAATAAATAAAAAATAAAGCAAACATATTGAATTTACCTTCGCTCTTTCATCTCTCTGAAGTGACTGCCAAGAAGTAACATGGTGTCAACAGAGCAACACTACCGGTAGTTCCTGTAATGTAACATTTTACATTGGGAACCAATTTGGAGCTGCCAAAATTGTTTTACATACCATAACAGCTGTAGTATGGCAGAGTAATAACGATGGCTCTCAGCCAATCAACTCACCTGTGTTTCAGCTGTTTGTGTGCAGATTAAAGTCTCTAAATTCAGTCACCACTTAAAATGTTCTGTGTGCTAAGGTATATTCATCTGCTTGGCAGCTGTTTCCTCACCTAGGAAGCAACTCCCACCCATCATGGGCTCCTACCACGCACACATCTCCTACTCTGTTTGGAACAGACAGTGTTTACAGATCATACCTCCGTTTTTTGAGTGAACTGTGTTCTCCAGTTCTAGAAGATCTCAATGAAAATCCTATTGGAAGAGATTTTCTCCCACAAAAGATGTTTTATTGAAATGGCAAAAAGCCAGCTCAGCATACCAGTAAATCTATTCAGTATTTTTCAGTTTGTAATTAGGTGTGTATCTGGCTTCAAATGAAGAACAACCTGGAATCTTTTGTATGAAGAATTGACAAGAAGTTCACAAAACATTTTCCTGTAAGTCTGCTTTCTGAAGAAGATAAGTCAGTAATATTTAAAATTTGTTGTGATATTAGTTGGTTTCATTATTTGGAGAGAGATTGTTATCATCTATGACATGAATCTGATGTCAGAGTGCCCTGATGTTCCAGACCTGCTAAAGATAATAGGTGTTCATTCCATCTTGCAATAACCTAAAAATGAAAAATTTGTATAAATGTAGTAGATTCTGAAGAACTTTTGTAAGACATTTACTTATTTATGTCTTTAATTGCAGAAGAGAGAGCCAAAGTCCAATGTGCACCTGTACATTTTAAACATTGAAATTTATAAATAATAAGATTTGACAGGTTCACAGCAAAAGTGGCCCAGATGCAGGTATATTTAGGCGGTAGATTTACCAAGAGAGATGGAGCCACTGACTGGCAGATCTAGTTTGGGCTGCAATATTTTCCACATTTGAAAAGAGCAGAATCTGCATGCCACCTTTACTCCCTTCATTTAAACTGTTTATCACTTGTTTACAACACCTTAAGTTCACACTTCATGTACAATATTCCATATCTCAAAGTGTAGAAGCAAGGTTACTGACAACAGAGGATTGATCCACAGAAAACCTTAGAGCCTTGATAAGCTTTTCAAGACACTTTGTTGTGGCAGTTGAATAAGCTGAACTGAAAATTCTTCTATTTTTTTAAGTTTTTTTCCTTCTTTCCAACTACACAGCAGACAAGATCACAAAAATATAATGTCAAAATAAGCACACATCTACACAGGTGACAGCTTCCGAAAGAGACTGTGACTGAAGTAGCATGGAAGTATAATCATACTTTTGTTTTTGTGGAGGGTGGTCTTTTTGCAGGTCAGGCTGAGATCCCTGGCTCTGCTGGGGAAGTAAATCATACTTAGGTAGCCAC
The DNA here is from genome assembly GCA_024865655.1 of Emberiza elegans. Lineage (NCBI taxonomy): Eukaryota > Metazoa > Chordata > Aves > Passeriformes > Fringillidae > Emberiza > Emberiza elegans. Next base: position 57,258,317 of record JALJVW010003023.1, on the reverse strand, counting down.
TTTATCTTAAAGTGGGCTTGGGAATGTCAGAAAATGTAGCCATCTGAAACAAAAATAATTTATTTTATTTTATTTTATTTTTACTTGTTTTTCATCCTCCAAGAGAAATAGAGGAAGATTGGTAGAAGAGGGATGTAAAGGTGCACATTTTCTGAATATTTATCCCACCTCAACCTGTACTTCCCCATACAGGAATGTCAGATTACACCTTGGAAGCACAGATAAAACAGAGGGCTGTATCCAAGCATCAGCCATGGCTGTGGCTGACTGTCAAGTCAGTCAAGCCTCTTCCAAAAATAAAACACAAAGGATCCTGACAAGGAGAACTTTCCACAGTTTCTTCTCTTTGGCCGTTCTGCTGTCTGGTTGTTTTTCCTTCATGAGCTTTCTTTGGGGGTTCACATTACAGGTAGCATCAGCTAAAATCCATGCACAGTGTGAAGGGAGAGGATCACAGCTGTGGGTTGGGTAACTGTGGGAGCCCAAGGGCATCACTATCCCTGTCCTCATGGTGCCATCTACAAGCACTCTGACACAAACCATGTAATGGAACTTGTCAGCCACTCTGCCCTTGCACCATGTAATGGCAGGAGAGGATTGTAAGCCACAAAGGTTTATTACTCAGACTGAGTCAAAATAGAGTCAAAATCCTGTCTGACAGGAAAGGCTCACTGTCTTGAGGGATGCAAGTACAGTCCTGCTGTTGTCAAACCTTGTAGGAAGTACAGCACTGTGTCTACAGCATTGAGAAGGTACCTTCTTCATCTCCACTCACTGTCCATCTCAGGATAAATAGAATATATTGCTGTGTTTTCCAAAGTTGTTTCTGGGCTATTTGGTGGTGTTGGTAAATTGTGATCACACAAGGATTAAGAGGTGGTCTGGGGCTGGAGTTAAATTGCCTCTGCCATGAGAAGGAGCACAGAAGAGGAAAAAGAGTGATATGAATGGAAGGGGAAGAGGGGGACTGGTGAGCCATGAAAATTTGGGTCTGCTGCTTCTACTGCTTGTGCTGGTCAGATCCAGACTTCCCTCCACAGTGACTGCAGCCTGATTATGCCATCTGCAGTGGCCATGGGACCATTCCATAGCCATGATAACATCCAGTACCTTGACTGAAATAAAATATATCCAGATTCAGGATCCAGGAAAGAGAAAGAGTGGAATATTTCCCTCTGTTCCTGAAATGAACTGGAAATGTAAAAAACCAAACAAAAAACAAGGATTCCTCTTCTTTTTAGCATAATCTCTATTTACTAAGCAACAGTGTGTTCCCTAGCCTTTAAGGGAGTGTAATCATAGAATATTCTGAGTGGGAAGGGAACCACAAGGCTAATTGAGTCCAGCCCTTGGCCCTGCACAGGACCATCCCCAAGAATCACACCCTGTGCCTGAGAGCATTGTCCAAACACTTCTTGAACTCTGTCAGGCTTAGTGCTGTGACCCCTTCCCTGGGGAGCCTGTTCCAGTGCCAAAACACCCTCTGGTGAAGAATATTTTCTTAATATCCAACCAAAACCTCCCCTGACAGAGCTTCATGCCATTCCCTTGAGTCCTGTCACTGGTCAGCAGAGAGAACAGCATCTGCCCCTCCTCTTCCCCTCATGAGGATATTGTAGACTGCAAGGAGGTCTCCCCTCAGTCCCCTCCAGGCCAAACAGACCAAGTGACCTCAAACACTCCTCATAAGGCTTCCCTTCTAGACACTTCACAATCTTTGTGTCCCTCTTTTGGATACTCTCTAATAGCTTTATGCCTTTTTTTATGTTGTGGCACCCAAAACTGCCCCCAGCACGTGAGGTGAGACCTCCACAGCTCAGCGCAGAGCAGGACATTCCCCTCCCTTGCCCAGCTGGCCATGCTGTCCCTGATGCCCCCCAGGACAGGGTTGGCCCTCCTGGCTGCCAGGGCACTGCTGGCTCATGCTCAACTTTCCAGCAAAACTATGCCAGATAAACCTGTCACGGGTAGTTTGGGAGCTGCAGGTAAAAACAAACATGTGAGGTGATTAAGCTTGCTTATTGAAAAATATACACTTACCAAAATACTGTTTATTTATTTGAGTACACGAGCAAATAATGGTGTACTGAAGAGAGCAGAAACCATAATACTCAGGAAGGAAAGCAATAATGAGGTGAAAAAGAGGGATAGAGTACATATTTGATACATCAAAATTCTCTACTGGTTTAAAAGTATAAAGCAATTTATTCAACTTATTAAAGTAAGAGTTTATAAAATACCCTTGGACTCTGGTTTGTACACTTATCAAATTCAAAACTTCACATATAAAATGACTAGAATTTGATTTCTCGTCTCATATAAAAAAGGTGATTTATATTTGAACTAACAATAAGTCTCAAGACCCACAACTATCTCTTACTGAGGTAGTTTTTCCTCCCTGGGGGAAGAGAAAAGCTATTGGAGCACACATAAAATTTAGGTGCTTTAAGAATTTCTCCAGGACTTCTATTAGATTTGCTATCAGAAGAGACAATAAAATGGGAATTTATGTTTTTTCCTTAACAAATCTTATGCTTTCTGATGTAGTATTTTGTCACTGCAATTAGGGCTGTTCCTTGAAGTAGCAAACTGAAAAGCGGTGCCATGGTGTTTATTTTAGGTTTGAACATTTAAAGAATATGAGGAATGTTTGGAAAATAAAGTTCATATATGTTATTCACATATTTTTTTTCTGACAGATTACCTCTTCACAGAGGAAGGGTATGGCTTGATCATGACTTACCAGAAGAGATACTGATTTAAGCTGCTTTCCTCAGTAAAGATTGCAGCCATGTAGAAAATAAATTTATGGTTGCAGTAAGAGAAGGCAGAAGAGGCTGTACCTCTTCTAGGTAAGAACATCTTCCTAATATGTCCCGAAAAGAACTGGCAACAAATTGTGATGTGTCATAATTTCTACTGCCAGTGCTGGGTCACTCTACAGTATGAAAACATTCTGTAAAGCATCTTTAAATAGTTTGTATAGGGTTTATCTCATCCATGCACTTCTTGCATAAAGCCTGCTGGGATGCTAGGGATACTTAAGGACTTAGCTGGATTCACTTACTTAGTGAGCTTTTGTATATGACATCTGGCAAATCAGTGCTGGATACAGAAAACATGCTGGGGTACCCATGGCAAATGTGGCAAACCACAGACTGCTGGCCTCAGCTGGAGCATAAGTGCAGAGGAGCCTCTTTTGGTTGTCCTTAAGAGAAATTGTTACAGATACAGAATTGCTTTTACTTTCATCCAATTATTGTCTCTATTAGTATATGGAATATATTAGCACTTCTAAGACAAAGAGCAGAACCTCAAAAAAGAAAAAAAAGTCTCTTAGCTATGGATACTCACTCTTTGGCTAGAAAATAAATTTCATGTTATTCTCTCATTCTCTGGCCCTATGATACTTTATATTTAGGGCAATGAAGAAACATTTTATTACTCTTGTGTGTCTTGGTTAGTTGGACTGTCTCCCAGGGAGCAAGAAATAGTTCTGAACAAAGTTTAGTCTTCTCCTACATCCCAACAGAAGTCCCATGCAGTGCTTTTCAGTGCTCTCTAACATATCTTATAACATGAATCCAATGTATGACCTGTGATTTTCTAGAGGCATGAGGTCAACAGTCACATAAGAGCTCTGCACATCATTCCAGACAGACACAAGTCAGGAGTTAAACTCCAGGCAGAAATCCCATCCTGCCTTTTTTTTTTTTTTTCAAGTGAGCATGAAAGAAACAATGTCCACTGACATTGCATTTCTCATACATGATTACTTGAATTGTAAATAGTAGTTTCTGTCATCCTGCTTTCAGAGCCTAGTATATTCAAGCTCAGAGTTTGGAGATAACATTGCCTCCTCACCCCACTACATTGATATTTCTGTAAAACCCCATGAAGTCTAAGTCCCACATAACTTGGATATTGTATTTGGAAGATTTTGCAAACAATTTATTCTGAGTTTCTTCTTTCCCCTGCTTCTACAGCACCATCTAGAAAACATCTGTTATTTAATGTGGAGACAATGAAGCAAGGGAAGAGGCTTGTGATCAATTAACCCTGAATAGAAACCAGGTGCTCATCAAGCCAATCTATCACTTCCCTCCTCAACCGGACAAGGGGAGGAAATGCTACACAAAGCACATAGGTCAAGATAAGGACAGGGAGTTTGCTTATCAATTAATAACTTCTTCCCAGGCTCAGCTCCACTCCCAGCTCTTCTACCACCTCACTCCTCTAAGTGGTGCAGAAGGGTGGAGAAGAAAAGTTGTGATCAATTCATAATATTTTGTGTCTGCTGCTCTTTCTTCCTCATGCTCTTCTCCTGCTCCAGCAGGAGGTCCCTCTCATGGGGGACAGTCCTTCACCAACTCCTCCAACATGGGTCACTCCTGTGGCCATGTGGGCTGCAGTTCCTGAGGAACTGCTGCAGGGTGAGATCTTTCCACAGGGTGCAGTCCTTCAGGAACAGACTGCTGCAATGAGAGTTGCTCTTGGGGGTCCTGTCAGAAAAACTGCCCCTGCATGGGTTCCTCTCTGCAGCCTGCATCTTCCCTCAGCATCACATCCATCGGCATGGGCCCTCTGTAGCCTGCAGTATATCTGCTCTACAGGCTGCAAGAGAACCTCTTCTCCAGCACATGAGAGTCCTCCCTGTCCTTCTTTGCTGACCTTGGTGTCTGAGTTGTTTCTTTCACACTCAGTCCTCTCTCACAGCTGCTGGGCAGCAGTTTTTACCCTGCTGTATATATGTTACCACAAAGTGGCTACCAGTGTTGCTGACAGGCCCAGCTTTTGTCCAGTGGCAGGATTTTTAATTTAGCATGGCACAGTAGGATCCTTTCAGGTGAAAGAGAAAACATAATTTAAAGATATGATGCTATTAGCAATTGAAGAGACTGACTTGTAACTCTGGGAGTTGTTTAAGCTGCACATTTTTGGAGGTTGGGAGAAAATTCCTGGGAAAACAAAATACGTGATTTCTCTGATCTTGTATTTCACACATTACATCCATATTGACGGTCATGAGATGTGCCAGGTCTGTAAGTCAGAAGGTATGGCCAGAAGGCCATCTACATTATGACCAGCACACAGGTAGCACAGTTAAAGAACAGACCAAGCAAGTTAAAAAACTGTCTTGGACTCAGCTTTCTACATGCTCATCTCACACAGTGATCACCTTATTATATTATATTACTATATATAATATAATAATACTTAGTAATATATAATATATTATATTACTAGATAATGGTGTGAGGTTTAAAAAATTTTTTTAGAAATGGCTGAGAATGGGGGAACACTTGTGATAGCTCTGTCACACAAAAAATCAATCTTTTCAACACTGGCAATGCAGCTTTTGTTTCAGCAAAATGGGGAATGAAATACAGAGTTGTCTTACAAGATTCTGGGGAACTTAATTAATTCTTTAACATGTCTACAGTGCTTTAAAAAGAAAAAAAGATTTATACTTGATATTAGGTAAACTCATGAACCTAATGAGACATGTCTTACATATCACCACTTGAAGCCATTGCCCTATTCCACAGAGTTGATTACAAAACATGCTCCAAAAATGCAGATTAATTTTTAGGAGATCAGTCAACAACTTTTCACTTCTTATGAACAAACCAAACTCTTCAGATTTCTTTGATTTCTTACAGTCAATTCAGTATGAAAACATGTGCAGTAAAGCTGTAATAAACTATCTCTTAAAGGAAAACAATCACAAATCTGGTTTATGTGCCCTAGTGGTCCAAATGTAAATAAGTACTCAGAAGGGGAAATTAGCATAATAAGCATGAATTAACTGACTGAGATAAACTAAAAAGTATTTCAGCTTCAAAATGGATCAAAATAATTCTGCATAAATAGAAAAATATCTTTAAATTTGTGGATGTCTCTTTAACTTCTTAACTTAATATTAACTGAAAATGCTACAATGCTTCATGAAAGGTTATTTCTCTCATATATATCCCTTTGGCTGTAATCTGGGAAAACCAATAAGCTAATATAAAGAGTCTGTTCTGAAAGCAATACTGTACATTAACTAACACATGGCAGTACAGGAAAGCTAAATGAATTCTTTTTCTTTTGTGGCCATTAAAGAAGTAGGGATATGCTGCCAACAATACAATATGCAACGGATGGGGGTCTTTTTCTCCCTACAGATATATATTTGACAAGTTTTGCCTCTGAACTCATTATGTGTTTTGTTTGGGTGTTATTTATTTTTTAAATTTTGCCTCTCTGAACATTTCTGAACAGACTTAGCATTCAGGATTATATTTAACACTTGAAAACATTCAGTGGTGATTCTAAACAACAGGAACCTATTGAATATTTCTGGAGTTACCAGTATTTGTGTCAAACACTAGACTTTCAAAACTGATCACTTATAGTCTTTCACAAAAATCATGCATGACGTACAGTTTGAAGTTTTTCAGAATCATATGCATCAAAGATTTTGTCTGCTCTCCATGGACTTGCAAAATTCCAGTTCACATTTTTGGCTTCAGAAACAAAAGAAAAGTGTATCTAAACAAAGATTTGTTGGAATGTGTAAGAATTGTATAAATAATAATGCTGGGTATTGCAGTTTAAAATAAATGGTACATGAAGACAGCTTTGCATCTTTGCCCTAATAAGAATATGTCTGAAATTTTTTTTAATTGCAGCATACCAGTTTTGATCTTTGCATCTATCTCAGAAGGTTTTCAATAGTTTAACCAAATGTGCTTTCAGGATTGATTTGTCATTTTTTTCCTAAATGAATCTGAAATTTTATGTAAATTAATGACACAGTGATTCTTTGAAAATTTTGTGTCCACAAATCTTTTTTTTTTTGAAATCTTTTATTCCATTTTTCCAGCTGATCAAAGAGATTTCCTTAGACAGGAAAATTTTATAAATAAAACAAGCAAGCATACTGCAAATTTTAAGCAGTTTGGTAGATATGTAGGTAGAATCTAAATTAGCACATTGTCTACACTGACCTATTTAGCTTTAAAGCAGAGCTGTGAGAGACTAATAATGAACTATAACTGCTTTCTCTACATCACACGTCACACATATCATTTAAAATGTATTTGTTTAGTATTATCAGAGGACACGATGCAAAGTATCTGGCTTGTGAAATCCAGATATAAGGTTAGAAATAACAATACTGTAAAGTCTAAAGCCCCAAAGCAGCTCAGTATTTTCAAAGTTTCAAGATAGGTATTTTGAGTCTCAAACAATAAAAAAGTAGTTTTCTTTGGAGCAGGATTTAGCAATTGGAAATCTGTTTGCATGTACCTCTTGGGCATTACAATTCCCTGGGCATTTTCTTTAAGAAGGAGGGCTTGGCTAATAATTTTGAATCTGAGTCTTACTGTTCTCCCTTTACTAACCTAAATACCCAGCTTTTCTTCTGTTTATTCAGAGCATGTGATCATCTGCCTAACTGGTAAATATCATCCACATGGGGAAAGAGGGCTTATTGATACTTTTACCAAACCTGCCTCAGGAGACACAGAATCAATTGTATTTTAGAATCAATTGTATTTTTCTCTAGACAAAAGATTAACATACTTGGAAAAAACCACAGTTTCTCATCTGAAAATTTTCTAGGATAATCAGAAAGTGATAAAGTTGGAAACATCAGTGAGATTTAAAGAGAGGAGGGATTTGGGGATTTTTTTATGCCTTTGATAAAAAAAGGAGGGGAAAACCAAACTAACAAACATGTTGGGAGTAATTTATACATGCCAGACTGTGCAACAGAAACAGCTTAGGAAGGCAGTAAAGAGGAAAACCAGGAATCACCTGTGAACATGAAAAGAGGGTGCCTCATAAAAAGTGCTGCCACTAAAATGCCATAGTAACTAAATCCTGCTTTTGATTATCTTTCTTTGGTCTAAAGGTTATAAAAGAGTGAACAGAAAGATGTTCATATTTTTTCCTGATAACTTTCACAATCTTGAAAATCTTTCTATTTTTGCATGCTGTATTTATTCTTTTCTCAATTAGGACAAGAGAAATCATTTCCCAAACTGTATCTTCACATTCTTCTACCACTGGTAGCTGTCATTCAATGTCCAGCCAGTTTGATATCTCAGTTTCTTTGTTTCTTTAATAATTCCTTTTTTGGTAACAAGGGATATACAGGAAATAATAAGTAAACTTCTGAATAGGTTAATGTTTTTAACATCAGCAGTTATGTTGATGTTATCTGAAAATGAGTTAAAATTAAGAGTTCAGGCACATAGTGTACTTGTATTTTAATGAGGTGATTTGTGTAGACCTGTCATTGAGTGTTAACATTTACAAATGCAATTAATTCAGTCATATAAAACAAATATTAGATAGTTATATTTTAATGAATTTAAACCTATGTATAAATGCCAGCAGAAAGTTCCAATCATACTTAGTCAGGAATATGCATTAATCTTCCTTAGTTTTGCTCTATATGGTGCACTAGACAAGATCTTCTGGCAAAATTAAAAATAAATGCCTACATTTGACCTCTGACTCATGCAGTGTGGAAACATACAATATTTAGGTTTTAATTGTGCTATTTTTCAGCTGCACCAAATCGGACCATCTGTCCAAAGTCTAAACTAGATTTGTTTTTCTACATATATTGAAATGCATTTTTTAAAATTAGGTTTTATTATTATTTCTCTGTTAAAAGTTCAGAAATATTTGCATATTTCCAAACAGGAACAGCCCAACATCCAATTAACAATAAAATATGCATTGAATAAGAAAAATAAATATTGATCTGCAAAATACCATGCCAATTTGTTCTCACGGTAAGCATCCTTTCCCTCCAATCAACTGACTTCCTTTGACAAAGGGAATGGGAAGAGGAAAGTGCTTAAATGAAATATAAGCGAATGTTGTTTATAAAGAAGAAATGTATATACTGATGGCAAATACTTCAGGCCAGATTTCCCTACAACTTTCAGTTTTTGTGCTTCACTCAAAACAAAAAATAAAACAGATCCTAAAAATCACATTTGAAAAAACCATCACAGATGGTGATGCTTATTTGTATACTTGCTAGATAATGCTCACAGTATCATATATTTGCATTTTATTTTCACTCAGAAGTTGCCTGGCCATAATTTCCATTCCCACAGAGAGGTCTCTTCTACAGCAAGGAGGGAGGTGATGGCAAGAGGACTTCAGCAGTGTTAAGATGTGACCAGAGGCACAGAATATTATCGTTACAGCAGATCCTCTGGATAAATGTTTGCAGAGCAGCCAGGCTTGCAAAGACCTGAAGGCTGTTATTCTGTGACTTAAGGCTGGTTGTTCAGGAGGCCAGTGAAGAATGGACTCTTTGGACATCTGTGCCAATTCACACAAAGCATGGCCTGTTACCTTGAGGAGCTTGGCCTGGCCAGGAAGAACAAGGCTCCTGTATCCCTGCTTGCTTACTTTCATCTTGCACTCAAAATGGCAAACTCCAGTCAAGCAGCAGTGCATTTGCACTGCCACATGCAAGTGTAACAGACGGTCTTCCCATCCATAAGAACAAATGTCAGCATTTCAGAAAACACTTGAAATTACTTAAGCCAAATAAATGCCCCCAAAAATTTTGAGCTGTACCACTGTTCAGATTGTTCTGCTGTTTTTCTTCCTTATGTCAGCACCACTTCACACTCCAGACATGCTAATCCCAAAATATCTACACAGGAGCTTTAGAATTTCTTATATCTCCACAAGACACGGGGATGAAATGTAGATGTTTTCAAATCCGACATCCGTATCTGAGTTAATCACCTTAGCCTTTATAATCAGTGAGTGGGTAGGATAGGAATTTTTTGGGCATGGTTCATCTCCTCCCAAAGTAGAATTTTGTCAAGTGATTGATGATCTAAATGTGCTTATTAGTCTCCAGAAGACCATGGTGTGACTATATGACTAGAAGTTAGGTGAGATGAATCCCACCCACAGTGATGTATTAGCTAAACAAATGGTATCAAAAGTTCCCAAAACATATTAAGTTTATTATTGCTTTAGTTTAATATCAAACATCTCCCCTGAAGTGTTCTTTACTTTGTCTGTTATTGTCAAAATGAAGTCAGGAAGACCAATAATGAACAGCTGGAAAAGTGCATGTTACATAAAGGTGAAGAACATCTGGAGTGTTCTACAGAGGATTTGATGTAGGTTTGATAGAGATGAATGTAATTCAACGAACTAGAATTGCTAACAGCAAAATAAAAAAGATGGGAAAAAATAAAGAGGGAAAGCAAAAGAAAGCTGCCAAATTCCAGATTATCATGTCTGTAGTTGAGAAACCCTGAAAACATAGCTATTTTTGTTAAAGCTCCAATAATATCTGATATTTCTGTGACAAGAGACTTGATTATTGCCAATATTGAAGACCCAATTCCTGAAATACTGATAAAACTTCTCAATTTGAATATGCACTTAAAATAACATGCCGAAAAGAATTGACGACCAAAAATATTTTTTCAGAACAGGAAAGGATATGTTTCAGACTAACCATTTGCAAGGATAGAATCAATGTCATACAGATTTCCTGTTTTGCTGAAGGATGTCTTTCTGACAGAAAAATGGTAAAAATATTTAGTCATCATGAGCAACACTGAAGTTATGTGAGTAAGCAATACCTGTTTGCTGTAGTTTTGTCTGTGAGTTAGGAATGAGTACTGAACTGCAGTTAAAATTCTTAATGTACAATATCTGGGGTTCAAAGTCACACTTTTTAGAAAATACTTGCTGTAAGATCTGTATTTATTGATCGTGTTCCTATCACTTTAATACTTTAAGATGAGCCAGTAGAGGTATTATGGTACTGTAAAATTTTAATACTAATAAACATGGCTATGGAAATAAAATACGTGTAAGTTAGTGCTTTTATGAGTTGAAGTTGATTTATGTTATGCTGTAACCCCTTTCTGAGGAGGATGTCTTGCTGTACCTTAGAAATATGTATATTGCAGACTACTGTCTTTCTTTTCACCATTCCAAACATAATAAACAGTGGAATGGTTACGTAGAACTCTCAGGAAAACTTGAACTTAAAGAGAATGGCATACCAAATGATAGATGTATTTATCTTTTAATAGATTAGTTGTTCCCTTTCAATTTACTAACCATCACTTATCTCAAAGATTTTCAAATTATTGACAGTCTATCAGAATTTTCTACTGCTAGAATAAAAAGAAAAATATACCTGAAAAATATACCTGAAACCATTTCTCTCTAAGATATTTTCCTCTCAGTGTCTATTTACTATAGCACACACTCATTATTTGTGACTAGTGTGTATCCAGCACAAGACTTCAGAGATCATATATAGATTGCTGAACTCAAAATACTTTTTTATTATTTCAAGTATTGTTATTTAATTAGTTTTAAATTATGTTTACTCCTTTCATTATTTTATGCTGGTGTCAAGCAGTCTTCTACAGCAAACCATTGGAAGGCTTGTTTTCTTCTACACTGTTTTTTCCCTTGGGTTTGGTTTTTTTTTTTTGTGCTTTACCTTTAATGATAACTTATAATTCTTTAAATACAAAAATTGCTGAAGGCTCTTCAGCAGTACTAGAAACAGACCCAGCTGGCTCCAAACTGTGTTTTCCTCTTCAATCTCTTGAACATTGTGTACAACCAAGACCTGTGAGAATGGAAAATCAAAACATGAAGCTTATACACATTTTTCCATAACAAATTTTTCCCTACTAAGATAAGTGTAGGCACCTACAACCTGAGTATTTGTTGTGTGCTTCAACTTTGCCATCCCTGCTGGTCTAAACGAAGAGAACTTAGTCTACCACTTGCATTGTGTGTCATCACATTGTATGTGTCATATGTGTCATCATACACCATAAGCATCATGGAACTTATTTATTGAACTTCAGATTCTCTGGACCAGAGTAACCTACAGTTAAACATCTATGTAGGCAATTTACTTTTCTAGAGGGAACTCTTAATATGGAACATATTGGGCACTGCCACTGAATTAAGTGTCACAGACCTGACCAGCTTCTCCCATATTCCTTATACTTCTTTCTAAATGGAGCTAGGCAAATAAGTGGTGTCATCAATAAGTCAGCTTATTGCCTTGTTTCAGGTCAGGGAGATGATTAAAGCCAAGGTGTGCAACGCAAACACCCAACACCACACTCTGAGGTTGATACCTTACAACCAGATAAAATCCTAACAGAAAATCCTAGCAACATGTAGGCACAGTGAACAAAACAAAACAACATAACAATTAGGCAGTGTAAACTCTTTAATCTTTGGGCCAGAGCATTTGCTTTCTCTGTTTTAAGGGTCTTGTAGGTTCCTGCTTTGATTTATTTACTACCCTTCTAGAAGTGGGTCAATAAAAGTGCCTTTATAAACATTCAACACCTACTCTCAGCAGTCTTGGTTGTCAGCATCAGTTGTATACACCATGTACAATAAAACATTTTTGCCTAGGGAACTTCAAAACTAGGTGGTTTTCAGTGTATTTTTCTCTGTGGCTTTGTAAATATTTGCAACACGGATACCTCTTCTCCAGGTGTTTTATCTTTTTTTTTCCCCCCAAGAAAATCAGTATTTATAGTCTAGGTCTGTGAACAATCCCCCTGCCAGATATCAGGTGTAAGTGTTGGTTCAGATTTAAGTCATGAACTTTGCTTTTTTTAAGATCAGTTAGATATATTATCCAACAAGGACTTGAGCCGTAATTCTACTGTCATAGTACAAATATTTCTCAGAGGGATATATTGGCTATACCTTGAAAGAAATCACTACCACCTTCCCACATGCTCAACATCTATTCATGTGCTGTTATGATTGTAACAAATGAGATACACAAGTTATTCAAAGAGTAGTAAAGAGACAAAAGTCAACACTTTGAACAAAGTGTTGAATTTTACTACATAAATGAACAGAAGCAGGTATATATGCAGCGCTGCTTGTGCTGTATACTTCACTATACACCAATAACACAGACCTCTCCATCACCATGAAAAATTGAGAAATTTTAAGGGCTATTGAACTTTTGCATGCCATCACATTTGCATCTGCATAGGTGCTTCTCTATCACACACTGATAACTTTCTCAGTATTTAGTGATCACCATCCAAATTTCTATTTATACAATGGTTAGCAACAGGAAAACAAGCCAGGCCAGAACCTCATTTCCCATATTCTCTTCATTCCTTTAGATTTTCCCGCCCATTCAGCTAGCTACATTTTCTGGCTTTGTGTATGCATCATCTCTGTTCTCTGTCCCACTCTTCAGATATCTCTCCTGAGCCAGATGACCTCCATGGGTGTACTTTATCTCTACTAATACATTGTGGTGTGGTTAATTTGATCCAAACCTCAAGGTTTTTATTTAGTCAAACTGAAGAATTTGGATCAGGGAAGTATTAAAACACACCCACTTACCTTGCTGAGCATCCCAGTGAGCATCTGTATCCTGCTGAGTGAAGTCCAGATACTTCCTGCTTTTAGCTTTCCTGAGTGGTTTGCATGATGAGCCATGGGGGCCTCAGCAGGAGAGGGGAGCAGAGTATAACTCTTTTCACACTCTAAAAGTTGTTGCTCCCTTAATTTATGATGATCCTCTGGAATTTAGTAAGACACCAGTCAGTTTGAATACAGACATTGGAATCCCATACTGTGCTACGAGTGAGCTTGCTTTCAAGGTGCTATAAAGCAGAACATGGCAAGTAATTACACCATTAAATAGAGTAACTCAGCTTTAACTATAGTTGAATTACTAGAACATTTTTAATGTGCTGTTTTAAAAACTTTTACTCATATATCCATTTCTCCTTTCCTTCTTGTCTCAAAAAGGACTTATACAGACTTTCCAAATTTAAAATTTTATTTGCCCTCTGTAAAAGCTCAGATAATCTTCAATGATAACTGTCACAGGCTTATTGCTCCAGTAATCTCTGAAGTCAGTTTTTGCTGTCCAAGTGCAAGGGATGGCAAATGAACTGAGGGACACCTATCACCCGATACATAACTCTGACTAACTTTTACTGTAAATTCTCTGTATAGTCCTCTGATGGCAGAATGCCTGATGAAGTCCCACTTATTTGCCCATCTATATGCCCACAGGCATTGTATACGTGTATTTCAGAGACCTTTCAGCAAGCCTACTCAATAAAATTTCAGTCCATTCCAAGTTTATAAGGGTTCAATCAGGCAGATGTTAATCAGTGAACTATGCATAAAAAAAGGAGCAGCCGTTTCCACCGTCTCCAAGATACTTGCCATAGAATCTATTATTCCAGTACCACAATTGAAAAAGGGCTTAGGTTTCAATTGAATCTCTTTTGCAGTCTCAAAGAAATTAGGGCTTCTCTAGGCTGATACTTACTCTAATGAGCCTGAATACTGTGAAACTCTCCCTTTCCACCCCCAAAAAGGCTTCTCTGACCATAAACAAGACTGTATCTCTGGAGGATTTCCTATGCTCTATTGATCTAAAGGTATGCTTTATAGTCTCTCAAGAATGGTATTTGTCTTTATATCAAGTTCAGAACCAGTAAAATTGCCCCAGACAATTTTATTAAGCTGATAAAGAACTGCTCATTTTAGGAAGAGAGAACTTTTGCTTTGTTGGCCAGTTAATCAGAAGCTTTTTATTTATTTCCTGTGAAAATTCTTTTTTTATTTTAGAAATCAGAAAGAATTTCAGAAATCAGAAAGAATTTCAGAAAATCTGAGAGTTACTTTGCTTTCTGGCATGCCTAAAACAAGAGAATTCAAAGAGTTCTTTTCATATAGGCTTTTGTATTTTATTTTTAAAAATCCATTATATTTGATACCTAATTTAACTCACATAAATGTCAATGGAAAACTTGTTATTATCTTTACTGGAACTCAAGAAAGCCTCATTTCTGGTGGGGGTTTTGAAAGGACTTTGATTTCTGAACACTTCCATAGTTGAATTCTTTGGAAGCAGACAGGTATATTCTAGAGTTACGTGCCACCTGTATGAATATACATAGGAATCCAAGTTGACTGGAGTTTATCTATGCTATCTATCTTATCTGCTTATCTTATCTGCTTATCCACCCATAAAATGACAGGAATGATGCTTCAACAAGCAAGCAATCTAAATTAGTCAGGTAAAGGAAAAGAATAGAGAGAGAAGGAGTAGGACTTGAAGAGTACACAAGGACAGTAGAAGCCAGGGAAACACAATTCTCTTTCAAGTGTAACTAAAGATTATCTCTCACTTCCTCACTGGAGGTGACAGAGGTACTGACAGGTATTAAAAAGATATTCAAAACAAGTGGCATGCAGCTGTAAGTGAAGACTTAGTTTGCCTAAAGTTTGAAGTAGTTTTCTTACTTGCTGCAATGTTGAAAGTGCACTCAAGATGTTGCTCCACTGAAAAAGGTAATTATGGAGCAGAACTCCAAATACACCATGAAAAGATTCATGTCTGTCAGTGTATATAAAATGCATGTATGTGAAATCTACTAAGTTGTTGGGTTTGATAGATATTGTCACTATTTGCCTGATAAAACAGATATTCTATTAAGGATGAACTGATGTAATTCTGCTAGGATCTAAGTTACTGAAGAATAAAGTATAGAGGTAACCATATTAATGTATAGGAGACGTAAAATAAGAGAAATTCATTAGGAATAGGGGCAATTGAAAAAAGAAAGTAGAAGAACAATCCTAATTGCATCTGTATTTGCCAGCATATTGTCATGCCCATCATAAAAATTAAGGAAAAAAGAAAGTTCATTACAATAGAGAAATTGTCCTTACTCTTAATTTCTTCAGTGTCCTCTCCTTGTGGCTGACAGGACTTCCTTTAGGTATGAAGAAGAGTAGATGGTGTTAAATTAATGAGTCCTAACTTATGATCATTCTAGTTCATTCAAAATATGATTTTTTTTTCTAGCATGTCTAAACAGGGATCGTTGTTTTTTATACGGTTTTGGGATTTTTGGTGCTTTTTAAAAAAAATAAAAACCTTTTCTTCTTAAAATCATATGGTTAATTCAAAAAATTTGGGAAATGCTTGAATATGATTTTGATTTCTGTGTTAACTTTTATTTTTAATAAAGCTGCTTTTAAATGATGTTCCAAGTATGACTAGCGTTTGCTTTTTGGTATCAAAGTGATTTCCTCCTTTGTTTATTGGTTTACCAAATATTTCAATTCTCTTAGTTCTCTTCACAGTCCCTTTCAGCAGCCAGTCTTTCAAGGAAAACTCAGATCCAACAGTGGGACACCAGCACCACTGCATCCCAGAGCCAGCAAACATTCAGAGACTCGGTGGAGAAATGGAATTGCTTACTGCAGGTGGTTTGATCATGTGGCATTAAGAGTTTAAATCACTAAAGGGCAAAACACAATTTATATAACCTTTCTCTGAGCGTCTGTGAAGGCAACAGAACTGCCAAATACTGAGTAAAGTGAGCAGTGCTGTATTTTAATGACCATCTGAGGTCTCCAGTTAATTCCCTGAGTTTTTAGAGAACCATGAGATGTTTGACAATTCACTGGAAAAAAAAATATTGCTTTTGAATTATAAGACCTTCCTTGATCATGGGATAGAAAATGCAGGTTTCCTTTGTTTTCTAGGTTTCACTTTTTCCTTGTTTTCATTATCTCCACAAGTTGATGAGTTTTGCTGGTGACATTCCTTTTTTCTCCTGTGAGAAAAGGACCTGTAAACTGGGTTTTTTTTTGCTTTGATTCAAGAAACACCATTGTCTTTCTCTTGATGTGATATAAGAAAGTAGAAGAACAATCCTAATTGCATCTGTATTTGCCAGCATATTGTCATGCCCATCATAAAAATTAAGGAAAAAAGAAAGTTCATTACAATAGAGAAATTGTCCTTACTCTTAATTTCTTCAGTGTCCTCTCCTTGTGGCTGACAGGACTTCCTTTAGGTATGAAGAAGAGTAGATGGTGTTAAATTAATGAGTCCTAACTTATGATCATTCTAGTTCATTCAAAATACGATTTTTTTTTCTAGCATGTCTAAACAGGGATCGTTGTTTTTTATACAGTTTTGGGATTTTTGGTGCTTTTTAAAAAAAATAAAAACCTTTTCTTCTTAAAATCATATGGTTAATTCAAAAAATTTGGGAAATGCTTGAATATGATTTTGATTTCTGTGTTAACTTTTATTTTTAATAAAGCTGCTTTTAAATGATGTTCCAAGTATGACTAGTGTTTGCTTTTTGGTATCAAAGTGATTTCCTCCTTTGTTTATTGGTTTACCAAATATTTCAATTCTCTTAGTTGTCTTCACAGTCCCTTTCAGCAGCCAGTCTTTCAAGGAAAACTCAGATCCAACAGTGGGACACCAGCACCACTGCATCCCAGAGCCAGCAAACATTCAGAGACTCGGTGGAGAAATGGAATTGCTTACTGCAGGTGGTTTGATCATGTGGCATTAAGAGTTTAAATCACTAAAGGGCAAAACACAATTTATATAACCTTTCTCTGAGCGTCTGTGAAGGCAACAGAACTGCCAAATACTGAGTAAAGTGAGCAGTGCTGTATTTTAATGACCATCTGAGGTCTCCAGTTAATTCCCTGAGTTTTTAGAGAACCATGAGATGTTTGACAATTCACTGGAAAAAAAAAATTTTGCTTTTGAATTATTTTATAAGACCTTCCTTGATCATGGGATAGAAAATGCAGGTTTCCTTTGTTTTCTAGGTTTCACTTTTTCCTTGTTTTCATTATCTCCACAAGTTGATGAGTTTTGCTGGTGACATTCCTTTTTTCTCCTGTGAGAAAAGGACCTGTAAACTGGGGTTTTTTTTTGCTTTGATTCAAGAAACACCATTGTCTTTCTCTTGATGTGATATAGCATTGCCATCTATTTGACCTAACTAAATAAAAAAGGAAAATTTCCTACAAAGGAAATTTAGCAGGGTTTCAGGACACTTGGCACAGAAGAGGATTGAGCTGCACTTTAAATTTGGAGTTTAACAGATATACTATTCAAAACACAAAAAACCCCATGACATAAACTCAGGAGGGATAAAATAGTGGTCTCAGCTCTAGGTTTCTGAAGCCAGAGTGCCAGGGTGGTGGTGGCTGACAATTCCTACAAGAGTTAAAGCATTCTATCACTCTCATTGTATCTTACCAGACAGAAACCAGGAAAGCTTTATACCACAAGAGTTTTAGGACTTCTGCTTGAAGAGTACAAACAGAAGCACTATAAATTAGGTAGCAAAGCTTGACTAAAGATGACTTCTGGTTGAAGGATGCTGCAGGCCATGGTTGGTTAGCTTTGTTCTTGGGCCACGTTTGATGTTACTTGTCAAGTCTCAGACACAGAGAACTGGGGAGGGGAAGGAGACAGAGAGAGAAAGAGAGAGCTGTAATTAAAAATAGGTATTTTCTAAACTGCAGACTTGTTTTTTATAGCAGGTATATTCCTCAGTTCAGACCTTTCCCAGGGTGAAAGGAGTTGGTTATTTCTTGTACAATTTAGCCCATGTCAGGAGGACTATTTTAACTGCAAAGAGAAATATGTGAAACTGTCAGCCACAGACCTTTAATTCCCAGGCTCATTTTTGTAAACAATGATGCCATATTTTTACGGCACACTCCCTTTTCACAGAGATATAAAGATCAAACATGAATGTTTCATTTTCCATAACTCTTCCAGACAAATATATCTCTTCCAGAAAAATAATAATAAAAACCCCAAAGAGGTAAACAATGTTCACAGAGGGAATATAGTTTAAGTAATTCACACAGTATACAAACATGTGATGGTACAAAACCGGCAACATGAGTTTTTTGTTACATTTTAACAGTGTTTCCTCAAATCTTCAAAGCTTGCTTGATGGTTTGCTGAAGTAATTGAACCACTCTTGAGTTGCTTTATATAGGACATCTTATCTTTCTTTCATTACCCAGTCCGTGGCTTCTTTTCTATTCCCATGAAATCCATGTACACACTTTAGAAGCCCTCCTGAACAAGCTTGCTTCTAACTTTCACAGAGCCCTTAGCACAATTTGAATACGAAAGAGATACTGAATAAAAAGCTTTAATCTCTTGTCTGCTATTCTTCTTTCTTGCCTCCTCATCTCCCCCCACCTCCTCTGCCCCCCTCCCCCTTCTTCCAAGAGCTTTTTCGTGTTAGTAAAGTGAACACTTTCTGTTTTAAGTAAGTGTAATGCTGCAGAAGATGCATTGGGAGAGTGAAACCAAAAGCCTGGCCTGCAATGCCTCTTTGCCACAATTTAGCAATAATTGTTCTGCATTTACTTGCTCTTGAGCTTTTTGCAGGTAAAAGATTAGTAAAGAGCCCTCCTTAACGAAATCATTCAATCAGTAGCAAGCATAGGTAGTATCAAATGTGCCCTCTACCTCAAATACTGTGGGGCTCTTTCTTCTGATACCTCTTCCCTCAGTTAACTGGAACTGCTTTGAAAGGGCTTTCTGTTCTCTGCTCTCTTGTCAATTTGAATGCCAGGAAATGAGCCCCCTTTGTGAGATTAATTAATAGCGGGAGCTGATCGGCCCAAGCCCAATTGCCACGCAACAGAGCTGTAATTGCTACTTTGTGGAAAGGAAAGAAAAAGTTTTGGTTGCTGTTTAAGAAGAGGGTTTAAGGAAAGTTCTTTGAACTAGAGGTCTCAGTGCACTGGATTAAGGCAAGAAGCAAGGAGGCCTTTGAAGTTTGTTAAGAGGTTTTGGAGGAGAAAAAAGTTGGGTGGCAAATGGGAGCTGGCAACATCAAAAGCATTTAACACCATTCCTCACCTGCTTGTATTCAGAGCAGGGACCACAGGCTGGAAGCATCATTTGCTTGCAGTTTAAATGGTCACTTTGGGGCTTTATTTGTTTTGATCGGAAACTGTACCATGTATACATCATTATGCGTATAAGGGTTGTTACACCTGGATGTACAAGAGCTGCATGTACCCTGTTACATGAACATGCATATGCATTACATGTAGAGATATCCACAATCATGGAGTTCAAAGTAATAATTGACATCTGTCACTTTTCTTCCTACCACGTCTCTAATTGCTACTTTGTTCATTATTTGTGCATTGACATACTAGTAGTCACGGATTACTGATATTGCTGATCTCTCATTTGATTAAAAGACTTAATAGACACAGGTTTTTCTAAATTATTCCAAGCATTACAGACATACATACTTGGCAATATTTCAAAAGTTAAGGCCATCTTCAGACAAATTTGACCAATGGAGAGTGGACAGAAATACCTTGCAAATGCCAAGGCCAAAAGCAGGCATGGCAGAAATCTTTTCAGGAGCTGGAAATACAAACTCTGTGACAAATTAACATCCCTTAATCTTTTTAACATGTAATGGCAAGGGTGAGACTTTAAAAGCAGACCACAGCTCTGAGTCCAGCAGGGCAAAGATCCTGGAAAACTGCCCTAATAGAGGCTGGAGGACTACCTTGGAGCCAGGGGATCCTCAAGTGCAGCAGAGCCAAGGATCTATTTCGACTCTGCTGCACTGCAGACCCCATGGCCAGAGCCCATATATGCTGATAACACTCTCAGTGACACAAAACTACCTTGGAGGATGCTACAAGCCAGTAGAGCTTAGAACAGCCTTGAGGTGTTCTGAATCACACAGATGAGCCACTGTCAGCCCTGAAATGCAGACAGGGTAAAGGTGGGGAAAATCTGCATTTCCTCAGCATTTGCCATTTACATCACCACAGTCCACAGGTCAAATTCACACCTGTGTTCTGAACACAACCAGGGCCTTCTGGAGAATGAATTTGGCCCTGTATCTATATTCTCTTTATAATAGGACAGGGCTGCAAATTAGGCCACTTATGTCACAAACTTGGTGAAGTTCTTTAAACCATTTCCTTTTAGTAGATGGTGACAGGGTTTCTTTGCTTTCTGTTTCTACAGTAGCCAGTAGAAAGGACTTCTACCACTGAAAAAGTGTTTCTAATCAAACAAGTAGGTATTTATGCTGTTAATTTGAGTGGTAGAATGAAATTTCAGAGTAGCATCAGTTTTAAAATCATTCAGGTCTCATCTACCTTCCTTATGGTTTAGGAATAATAAGAAAAAAAGGTGTTTATTACATTTTAAAACTTCCCAGGGTCTGCAGTTTTGTATATTTTTCCCTTCTCAATCTTGCATATAAAAATAAAACAGAAAACGAAATGTTCCTTCAAATAATCAAATAAATGTCAGTAGGTATTTGAACTCTGTCTACACCTCTCAGTCCAACCCTTTGAGATGGTATTTGATCAGCAATTTTTCTTCTTTAACCTTCCAGTTCACTGCAGTACTTAAAAAGGTACAATTGAAAGACAATGTGAAATGAAGCCTTGCTAAAGCAAAAATCCAGACAGAAAAACATTTTAATGATTTGAAAACCCAAAATAACAAAGAAAACAAACAAACAAAAAAAAACCCAAAACAACCACAGCAAAAAAAAGCCCCAAAAAAACAATAAAAAAGACAAGCCATTTTAGGCAGGATTCATCTCTCCTAAGCCTTTGCCTTCTTCAGTCTCAACTGGACTCCAGCTGCCTCTCAAGTACAAATCTGCCCCTCTAAGACAGGTGAGATGATTTTCATAGCTGTCTCTTTCTAGTGTCTGTAGAGGAAGCCCATCCACCCAACTTAGGGCAGCATGTCTTGAAGCAGTTAGGGCTGGGCAGTGGAAAGCCTCTACATCATGGCTAAGAGAGAGTTTGCCAAACACTGGCAGATGCTCTGGAAAGAGGCATTCTGTGATTTTTGTTCATTAATGGCCAATATATTTTAGTTTATTTTTGTAACTGTTTAGAAGAACACCCTAGAGTCAGATGTAGCATAAACAGTATCACCAGACAGAGCACAGTAGACCGTGTTCTTCATGTTGTAGTCCATTTCCAATGGATCCAGGTGTCAGTCTATCTATCTATCTATCTATCTATCTATCTATCTATCTATCTATCTATCTATCTATCTATCTATCTATCTATCTTTTTTTACATCAAAGTACTTCACAAAATAGGGAAGCCCTCTTGAGCAGCAATGATAATTGTCCCATCTTAAACTCATAGTAATGGTCCCCCTCTAAACTCCAAAATATTTATGGTGGGTAGTCGAGTGATTCTACATCATCTCTTCTCCACTTGCTTTTTCCTGTTTTATCACTGCAGTCTTCCCACTGTCCTGCCATCCTCTCCCCAGAGTGATTAGAATCTTCAGCTTCTCTATAAGCTTATCTGCTTATACATCACATCAGAAGACAGTTTCTTTCTCATATAATAACCAAGAAGGTAACAAATATAAAAATGAAAGGAAAACACTGATTCTGAGGCTGACTAGATGAGCTGTAGTAAGTATATATAATATTTTGGAGAATATTATACCATTGACTTGTAAATTTATCTGTTGAACTCATTTTAAGCCATCTTTCATCTCACATTACAGCATCTCGTTTACTAGGGGGTGACTTACTTGGAAGCCAAGACTTGAAAGCAATTTGCAATTCTGACTATTCTAGAAGATCATAGGGAGGCCAGAAACAAATTCAAGTTTTTAAGAGGCACCAGTTTTCACCTTAGGACATGTTAAATTCTCAAACTTCAATATCCCAAGGTCACATTGCATGTCATAGCAAATTTTACTCACCTTAGGCAAAGCAGTGATGTAGATCTTTATTTAAACACACAAATTAATTCACAAAATATGAAAGTGAAAAGATGCCCCAGCCTTGATTTACAAAATACCAACAAGATACCAAAGCCCATCCATACATCATTGTTTTTCAGTAAGGTTTCCTATAATTACATCTGTTAACAAATGTAGCAAATTCAATTAAAATTTAACTGGCAGTGCATGGAAGCAAAACAGGTTCACTTCTATTATGTCAAACACCTTATTTTATGCCATGCATGTTAAGGTTTACCACTCCTTAAGGCTTGCAACTGCAACATTTTAACTGATATCTGGAGGCTTGTAATTGTATGTGTGCACATCAATTATGGATTGGATTCAGCATTTTCAGATAACTTCACCAATCACAAAGAGAGCTCAGTGGTCTCCTGGCATTTTCAGAGCAGTTTGATTACAGGTGTAATACATACAGCCTTGTTAGCTCTCAGTGATGAGGGATTCCCTTCCCTTCTGGGTTCTAGCTGAGGCACTGACCATTGCTTTTCACTAACAATTTCTTTCTGCTCCCAAGAGATGTTTTAATGAGCCCCTCCGACATGGCCAAAGGCAAGAAATGTTCTCTGGGCCAGTGAGGTGAAGAGCCAAAGCTTAGCCTACTAGGCAAGCAATAATTAATAAGGCATTTTTGATTCATCTCAATTCATTAACAAAGTTACTCTTTTTTATTATTATTATCACTGCTAAGCAACACAACGTTAAGTCTGTCACATTACTCACAAGTATTGAATGAAAAACTCGTGCCAAGGTACACAAAAAAATTTAATTTATGACAAAAATAAATGAATTTGGAATACTAATTGGGAGAAAGCAACTGACAGATAAAGTGAAAGATTGATTTTAGGGGAAATGGAAAAATCTGTTTTATACTTATTTTAAGGACAGGGAAAGAATTCTGATTAGAAATGTATAGCCAGCTAGGTTAGTAGAGATTTTTAGATTTGTCTGAAATTTTCCTAAAATTCATGGCTATCAGGCAGAGTGACTGTGGTCTGTTTGGATTAATGGCAATAGCTCATTGAGACCCTCAGACTGTGTTGCCCCAAGACAAACGGTTTGTCAGGTTACAAACATTGCTTCTTTCCAGTTAATATCTTTCCTTGCTTCTTTCCAGCTTAATATCACAGATAACTGATTTACAAAGGACCAAACTTCTGCTGGAATAATCTAAACAAAGTGCTAAGAGCTGATTAAGAGATCCTTCAAATTTTTGTTTTCATAAGTCAGGATCTTGAGAGAGACAACCAGCTTTGATAAGTTGTTTGGCATTTTGCTTCCTTCCTCTTTTCCCTACACTGAAGAAAAAGAGAAAAACATTGCCAGGAAGAGGAGCAATAAGAAATATTAGTTAAAAACAGGGTACATCAAAACTGAAGCTCTTTAGAGATATGGAGGGGGCATCAATCACTTCT
The DNA here is from genome assembly GCA_024865655.1 of Emberiza elegans. Classification (NCBI taxonomy): domain Eukaryota; kingdom Metazoa; phylum Chordata; class Aves; order Passeriformes; family Fringillidae; genus Emberiza; species Emberiza elegans. The sequence continues at coordinate 57,234,257 of JALJVW010003023.1, read as the reverse complement.
GTGGGCACATTAAGCTGTTACATATTATAGCCATCTCAGTTTAAGTGGTGTAAGGCTCATCTCATTTGCATTTGTTGTGTTACAATCTTGCTTCAGGCCTGTCTCCACAGTGAATAAGGTGGCTGTGCAAGGCAGCTTGTGGCTGGCATAAAGGATATGTCAGAGTCAAGCTGCTTCACTAATCAGCTTTGCTGGGGCAGATACATGATAGTCTATGTGAAGAAATTTAGATAATAGTATACAGCATCCACTGGAACTGTATATAGTGTATATAGGGCTTTAGAGTAACTTCTAATCCTTCATGGAAAATTTGTAAATACTGCAGTGATGTTCTAGTGACCTCTAAAGGCAGCTGGTTCTCGCTGTGTAGCACTTTTTGTTAAACCTCCCGCTTTGTAAGGCACATAATGCTAATGTTCATAAAGGCTCTACACGGAGAATTTCCCAAAAAAATACGATTTCTCCAGCAAACCTTCCACGCTTCATTGTCACCTTCCCACTCCTCCCCATTGTCCACAGGAGCTGCAGGTGAAATTTTCCTAAAATTTCCAGGCACCCCAGTCCTGCCTGCCTGCATCCCCCCCTCCCCTCAGCCCCGCGCCCTCCTGCCTTGCTCTCCCCCCGTTTCGGTCACGCTGCCGCCTGGGCAGGGCTGGCCCGGGGCTGCGGATCCAACCAGGACTGCGAGGCCGGCCCGGGGCTGTGGGGACCGGTCGGGGCTGCGGGGCCCGGCCCGGGGCTGCGGATCCAACCAGGACTGCGAGGCCGGCCCGGGGCTGTGGAGACCGGTCGGGGCTGCGAGCCCGGCCCGGGGCTATGGGGACCGGTCGGGGCTGCGGGACCCGGCCCGGGGCTGCGGAACCCGGCCCGGGGCTGCGAGGCCGGCCCGGGGCTGTGGAGACCGGTCGGGGCTGCGGGGCCCGGCCGGGGCTGCGGGCCCCAGCCCACAGCAGCCATGGCCAGCGTGACCCGCCCCGGGGCTCGGCAGTGCTAGCCGGCATCTCGTGCTGGGGTCTCGCCTTCGTTCCTCCCCTAAACAACTTGGCATCATCATCAACTTTCTTGCATCCAGCAGGTCAGGCCAGGGGCTTTATAAACATAGAATAGCAGTGCCTCGCCACAGGCCAGCCAGCATGGGTGCTGCTCCGAGTCGAGTGTGACTGCACTGTTAAGCTGGCTAAAAAAAAAGTAAGTTTTTATAGATGTTACTCTTCTGTTTCATATTTTCTATTCCTTTCTTTTTCCCTTCAGTAATTTTAAAATTACATTTATGAGAGAAAATTTTTAAAAATTAAAAGGAACAAGAAAAGAAGGCTAGAGTTGAGATTCAACTGCCCTCGCTCAACTCTTTCTGGCACAGCATTTCCAACTCTCTGTAGCACTGCATTCTTCCCACTGTCATTCCCCTTCAAGCTCAGCTAGCTGGTCTAGTGTGCCATTTTCTTCAACATCAGTTTGCAAAGATGGCCAGATCACACAGATCGACCTCGCCTTGTCTGGGCAGGTCTCCTGCCATGCACCTCTCCTGCGTGTTCAACTCCTCCACTCAGGAGCTCTGATTGTGAGCGTAAGACGCCGTGCTTTGTTTGCTTTAGTCATGAGTAAACAATTGAGCCGGACATTTGGGTCCATTTGCACAACGGTGCACACACACACACACACACACACCACGTTTAACAGTAGAGGATAAAAAGCTATAGAGTGTTTTAAATGCAGGTGAAAACTACAGAATAATAGGTCAGTAAAGTCTTTTTTGCTCCCCTTTTGAAGATAAGGGGAGCATTTTTTAAAACAACCTCCTCCTCTTCCTCACAACCACCAAGACTCCCCCCACACACACACACACACACACACACACACACACATGATGAAAGACCTATAAAGTTGAATAGTTGGGAGATAATAACTCTAATGGTAAAGGTCCCAGCGTACGTATACCACCCTGCCTCTGGCAGTAATCCTGGCTTTGGGGATCTGAAATTTCCTAAAGATGTATTAGTGTCTTATACACATGTGCTCTTGTGCACTCATAATCCTTTTCACTAGCTTCTTAGCTGCATGCTTTGTATTTAAATTTTCCTTCTGACCAAGTAAATCCCTTTGGATGAAGTGACAGGAGCTTTTCAGCACCCATAGCTGGGTGACAGCTGGTGTAGAGGCTCTGAAAGACTGCAAAGTGTTCCTTACTAGCTTTCTTCAGGACCAGTGTCAGCCACCAGCTGAGCGATTTGTTAGCTCCCCTTTGGGCATCAGTCAGCTGAAGAGGCTCACATTAAAGGCTAAAGTAATACAATAGATATTAATATAAAAATTAAAAAAAAACCACACCAATATCTGGTTTTACTGTGCTTTTAATTAGGTGCTTATTCATTATATGTGAATACAGCACATTTTCATTAATTCTGAAACCCTTTATTAATACTGTATGAAGTATGTATGCCTGCCTCAGAAACACACTGTTAAAACTTTGGCTTAAAAGACATAATTGTCAAAAGCTTTTCTAGTAGCAGCACAGCAGTTGAAGCAGTTTACTTACAGATCACAGAACAAGATGTTTGTATTTATTTTCCCTCAAGTAAAGTTTCCCTGAAAATGTCCAATGTGTAATATATTCTGTTATTTAATTCCAGATTTGAAGGTTTGCTTCTCAGGGGTTCTGGCAAGTTTTTGCTATTGGAATTAGTAATGAGGAGCTCTGGAACTGTGGAAGTAAATCGTGCAGCGTAATCAGGTTGTTAAAGGAAAAGCAATCCAAAAATGGGACTGTTTCAGAATCAAACTAGGGCTGGATATAGCATTGCAGGATCCTGCACGGCACAGACTTTTCTAAGGGGGTGCAGGCACAAAGGCAGGGGAGGAATTCTCTACCATTTCTCCAACAAGTAAAGAAAAGATTAATTTAAAAGAAGTCAATTTTAAAACACAGTGGCTCGTAAGATAAAATTTTTAATTATTTATTGATCTCTAAGGAGATTGAAGTACTGAGCTAGGTAAAACTCCCACAGCATTCAAGTTGTTTTGCTTGAGTAAGGACTGTTGGCTTAGACCAAAGACTTATGAGAATTGCTTTACAAAAATAGTAATTAATATTCAAAACTTTGTTACTGTGCCACCCACACACATATCTGTGAAAGAATCTAAATGTTAAATAATAATCCAGACCTGTGGTAATCAAACATGTAGAATGGTTTTAATTGTATTGTTTTATATAATTTATGTTGTAATAATAAAATTCTCATTTACAAACTGAGATATAGGAAATTGTGAAGTTTCTTTCTCTGGGCTGGTATGTTTTAATAAAGTTGGGATGTGTGTAAAGAATGCTTCTCTTTTTTCTCCCTTGTTCTAAAAATGATTGGGGGTCCTAAAGGAATAAATCAAAATTCCAAAAAGACATGAATTTCCTCAAGGCTTTGAAACATTATTATTCCTAAAACAAATAGCTAAATTAAAACTACAGATATCTGAGGCAGTTCCCAATTCAAATTTTGTTCCTGATGACTAAAATTAAACCAACTTTGGGTCTTTGATTCACGCTCAGTAAAAAACTTTGAAAGTAATTTCTGGAAGAATGCTCATTTTGAAGGAAATATAACAGTTTTCAAATACCATGCATTTCACTCAAAGTTTCTTTCCATTTTAATCAGATCTGGAGGTTTATTGTCTGTTTTTTCCAGTGACAGTTGCTAATTGAATAAGATCTATTTTGTAGAAATAATAAAATTCGCAAGGTGCTTCTTATCTGTGAGTGATAGATCACAGAAATGAGGAAGATTATTTAAATGAATTAAAATAAAACATTGTTTTCTGGCTCTTCTTTTTACTTTGGAAGTTTAATGAAACCAATTTACAAAGAAAAAGTGAGGGTTTTTATTTTAAAACCTTTTCGATTTCTCTGCAGAGGCAGTTACATACATACCACAAGAACGTACAATGCAGTTTCAGTAAAGAGATAGCATTACCTTTCACAGACCAAATCACAGATGTATTTACAGTTCTCACTCCTCCTGTACCCTTTGAATGTATTCTTGCTATTCATTCTTACATCTGGATTTTGACCCTTCTTTGCATACATTTTTCACACTTCCAAAATATACTGCTGTTGAGCCAGAAAATAAACACTCACTAAAATCTCAAATTAGGCTTTCCCCTGAATGGGCTGTTGAGGGACCTGATCCTGCACTCGCTGAAGTCTGTGGAAGTTTTAATCACAAATCATACAAGGAAATGAGACAAGGGGCCTTATAGTAATAATACCTGGTCAACCTTCTCAGCTGAAGAACTGAAAGCTTTCTTGTAAGAAAGAAAGCTTTTGTAATTCTAGAAATCTGCTAATAATAAAAACGGAATTTGGGAAATTTTTAGTTTGAACTCAGGCATTTCAGTTAGGTCATGATCCCAAGCACTTCTTCAGCATGTTTTTCCCTTATGAATTATTAATACAAGGCTTGTAATGGGCTCACAAGTCACTCCAGAGTCCTTATTAGTAAATCATGGTCACAATATCAAACTGAAAAATTCACAGGATGTATAGTAAAGATAATATTTAATGATATTTGACAGAGAAAAAATATACAATAGCAAAATATAAAAGAATTTCTATTTCCTCTAAATATTAATTGTTGTTTCCCCTAATTGGGTTAATCAAAGTTCCTTAATATTTTAAGCTTTTTGGTTTGTGGTTTTTGTTTTGTTGTTCTTGTTTTTAATTCTTGGTTTAAGAAAATTTTTTTCTGATTATTTTATAGCAGCTTGTTTTACAGTTTACTAATTCACTCTCTATATAAAACACTGTTGGTGCTGTTTTTTTTTTTTTTTAAATACACAGCAACTTTAAAAAAAATATAGGGCATACCTTAATGTTTGGTGTCTGTTTACATTTTCTGTAATGTAGTCATTAAGCATACAACGTAGACTTAAAGGATGTCAAAACTGACAACCACACTATGATTGATGATGCTGTGCTAGACTAATTCTTACCAGGTGTGGTGTGATGTGAATTCAAATGCAGCTCAGGGTTCTTATTTGTATTAGTAAAGTTGTGCTTTGTCAAAGTTCTGTGACTTCTTAACCCACTAAATCCATCTTCTAATCCAAGTTTTTCTTCGCCTTTTTGCTGTATACAATATTTTTCTTTGTCTTTCTCAGCAAAGCAATCCTTATGACTTCATCTGCATCCAGGGTTTCTTAAGACATCCAGTTTGTGCAAATTCCAGAAAATACCAAGTCTGATGAGGTTATGTTAATTAAGTGTAAAATCTACATAAAGGCTTCCTAAGTGACTTGAGCTAGGGTAGGCGAAATTATGAAGGATGAAATTCACTCCATCAGCATAAAGCATAAACAGGAAGCTTTATGTGGAGAAGCAATGAAATACAAAATCTTCAACCAGAAAAAGGGCTACAGCACGGACTTCTTTGGTCTCTACTTAAATTGTCTTCTTGTCTTCATTGTCATCCCTTGTCACTTGCAGAACATGATGAGGGCAGCTTCAAGTTATTACGTCTTGTTAAATGTCAGTGGTAAATATTGGGTGTTTGCACCTTTGAACAACAAATAAACCTTTATGAGGTAGCAGAGTGTGTTACTTAAACTTTTAGGCTTTTTTTTTTTTTTTTTTTTTTACCTCTCTCTCCTTTCTCACCACTCGCCCTCCTACATTTTTGATTTAGACCTTACTGGCACATTCTCATCAGCTGGATCATTCACTATCAAGCCAAGTGTCCAGCACCTTTGGTAACAGAGAACTGTTCTGACCTGGGGTGGGCAATTGAATTGTATCTTTTTATTTTCTGGCTGAGTGATCTATCCTGCTTGATTGTGTTTATCTTAATTTTATTTATATTTTATTAACAAAATATACTGATCTTGCAAGCAGAGCCTCAAGAAAGTAGAAAACATATAACAAAATTCTTAAAGAGTCCAATTTACCTCAACAGGCAAATAATCTAAAAACTTAAATAATCTGATTGAACAAATCATAACAAACCCCATCAAATGGGGTTTGCATCAAATGTTATGCTGCATGAAGTGAAAGCACCTATTACCCCCCACCACTACCTCCCCCTTTCCCTCACCAAGCCCTATTTCACTCAGGTCTAATTTTAACTGATCGCTTTCTCATGCAAATATCCATTGATTTGAATGAGATTTTGCAAGGGTAAGGGCTGAGCAAAGACTTTGGGATGCGATCTTCAGAGAAAAATCCAACCCCTTCTTTTTATGGATACAGAGAGTCACTGTACAGGAAAGTTATTGTACTATTAGTGCACAAAAGTGGTGGAAGGAGGGCCGGCATACGGGAAGGTGACATATGCAATCAGTCTGCAAGGATCTGACAGGCACTGCTTGCACAAGTGCCAGAGTGGGGGGGAAGGCAGAGGCTTTGGGCATCCCCTAGATTACTCAGATGCTTTTCTCCGGGATTACTTTGAAATACACTGAAGACCTCTTTGTTGAAATCCACAGACAAAGCATGGGGTAAGTGGAGAGGGCCAAATTTTAGGTTTGCTGGTAAATCATGTAGTCACCCATACACCAAAACATCAAAGAAAGAGTATTATTTTAATTTGTCAAAGTCCTGATAACAAGCTCTAAGGATGGGATAGTAATTTTATAATTAAAAAAAAAAAAAAAAAAAAAAGAAAGCTGTTTTATTATATTTCAATAATTTTGTGTTGGTTTTTGGCTCTTTCGGATTTCAGTCGTAGTAGAGGCCTGAGGAAGTCACAGTGACCCCTGCAGGCAATAGAGTATCCTCAAGAAAGAACTCAGGAAATAAGCATTATAATTACATACATAAAACAATTTTTATATATAAGATTACCTTTGGTTGTTGTTGTTGTTGTTAAATCCCTTTTTCAGTTTCCTCTGTGTTTCCAGTGTTTGGAAACATGCAGGTGAACTTCAGCAAGCTGGAGCAAGGATTTTGATGTACAGGGGGACAGGATAAAGAGGGATAAAAATTCACTGGAATGAAATTTAACATCTTTATTTGCTAATACAATCTGTGCCTGCAAAATAAATCTAATTTTTTCACAACAGGGTAATAGATGTGAAGAGTGATCCCTAAGTTTGGAGCCCTGACAACCTTTCTTCCCCATGAACAAGAGAAGTCTTGCTTTCCTAAATAGTTGTATTAAAGTCAACACAGGTAAATGCATTTCTTTCCAAATCATAACACTTATGAATTAAAATTATAATTCTGTGTCCACTTTGAAATCTCTGTGATGAACACTAAAAAGATTGCTATGCTACCCACTTTATAGCAAAGGAATTAAAGTATGCCAAGTGCTACTTAATTGACATTCATGGCTAGCTTTATTTACTATTTTTAAAGTACTCCTGTGTAGAAATAGTTGTCCAAAGAAGTTCTAATGTCTCTATAAAGACTGTTGTCACTTACTCGAGAGGAGTGGGCATCCTGTGCCAAAGAGCATGCGAGCTGGATCACCTGGCACATGGCAGTCACAGAAAGGAATGGAGATACACTTCTTCTTTGGAGATATACTTCTGCATGAGCAGCATCACATCTGGGTGGAGCTCAAGAAATTCTTGGAGGTCCTACTAGTTTTCACAGATCAGTCAGTGCTGTTTTCTTTGTCTTCACTCATACTTCATCTCCGTTTACTTATAGGCATCAAGTTTGTTTCTTCCTGCTGGAGTCCTCTATTTGCATTGCATTCTGGCTAGTTCAGTTTTAGTGGGCTGGAAAAGACTTTCTCCACATTATCACTTGGTTTTAGTGGTGGAAATCCAAAAAAAGCAGATTTTCCAGGAGGCCTTGCTAGGTAGGGTTATGTACTAATATTGGTAATTGTTTGTTGCATCAAACAATTTCAGACTTGACAATATTAGGCACCTCTCTGCATTACTACCATTGTTTTGGCAGCTGTATAAAGTGTGTCCTGACAGATTTGTGAAGGGATGAACTACTTAGTTATTGCTTCCCCTAGTTCTGTTGTTATAGCTATTAAAAATGCAGCCTTCACTTTAACAGATCGTCTATCTTACTTACTGCTCTTTTTTTTTTTTTCTGAGCCAGTAAGATATCTCAGTGATGGCTTAGCAGAACAGAAAATTAAAGCAGAAGAAAACCATTTGGGAGATGTGAGCTAATATATTCCCACTTGTGAGCCATACGAGGTGCTCTCAAAGTGTTCCTCACACCGTTCCCATTTATATGTATCAGCCTTGTGGTCAGTTACTGGTTTTTTACCAACCCTCAGCTGAGGCATGGTAATATCATCTTTTAAATGTAAGGAGAATGTGAATTTATGAAACTTAAGGTAAGGCTTTTTCACTTGAGGCTGCTCTAACACACACTTTCTCACCGTTGTTGAAGGCTGAGAGAGCTCACAAAGCTTTGCTTGAGCTGCCACATTAACTCTTTTTGCCATGTAGTACCTTTGATCAAGTGTCCAAGTCCCTAATTGAACTTTTGTAATATGCATTTCTCTTAAATTTGTAGCATGATTTAATCTTTCTTGGTAAATAATTATTACATATTTTTGTCTATATAATTTCCATAGGAAGAAAAAAAGGAAGAGGCATGCAGTTCTAGATCCTTTCATCCCCACAGGAGTTACAGAGGTGGAAGAAAAACTGCATGCAGCAGAAAAGACATGAGTGGGTTTAAGCAGAGGGCTCTGAAGAGGAATTATCTCTGAATGTTATATGCTGGCCAACAAAGTACAACTGATAACTTCCAAGGCCATTGTGGACCTAAAATGCTAGCAGTGGTCAAAGCAAATTAAGACTTTTATTAGGGGCTCCTATGAATCATTTTCCTGCTGCAGGATTACACTGCCAGCCCTGCAGAGGGAGATTTAGCTGGGTAATTCTCATTAAGGGGCAAAACTCTCTGACTTCTGCAGGTGCTTTGCCTGATTAAGTGCTGAAGAACCAGGCCCTATGGTTGGCTCAGCTGAGCTGTAACCTGTCTGCCTTTATGCAAGCAAAAGCTTCATCTATCAGCTCCAGCTCATGCTGAGGAGTCTTACTAGGCACTCTAATCCTAAGGGGAAACATTTCATTGCAATGCACAGCAATTTGCATTCTTTCTGAAAACTCTGCTATTACATTATCCATTTTTATCTTGATTAAAAGAGATCAAGAAGTGCATGCTCACACACTACACATGCAATTTTGCCATACAGGAGGCCTGGAACCCACACTGAAATTCTGACTCGAGGAGATCTGGCAACTTCCAACTCTTGATGGATTTATGCTGTTTTACTAATAGCCACAATTTAGTGATAATTACAAAGGAGGGAAGTTACCAGGTTTTTTGTTGTTGTTGGGTTTCTAAGATATTCAGTTGTTTTCAGAAGTATCCAATGCCAAAAACTTCTTAAATGCTGCAAGACCTCTGAGTCTGTGAGGATGATTTTAATTGTACTGCAGAAGGTCAACCTATGGTACTAGTTACTGCCACACACAAACTGGGAACTGAAGATACATGGGCACAAGGGAAATTCTAGAAGGTAGGCATGAAATTGGACAAGTGTCCACGCCTCTAGTTTATAGTCTGTATTATATAATTCATCTTCAACACCTTCTCTCTGGGACTGCCCTGGAAAAATAACCACAAAAAGCAGGGTGGGGCAGGTATATAATAGCAAAAGGCTCCTTCTGTTCTGTGCAAAACCATGGAGACCCTCCATCCTTACCTTTGCCCTTTCATGAAAACTAAAAGATTAGGGCACATGGAGCAAGAACCAATCCCTGCTACACCACTGACATTTTTTGAGAATTGGTGTGTCCCTGTGTTTAGTGTCACACAGATAAAATGAGAAAAATTATACTTTGGCTCAAAGGGAACAGGAAGACAAGTACATTGTAGAATACAAGATGATGAGGTACTGCAAGGGGATTACATGAGGTGCCTAGAACAGGGTGATGGCATAGTATAAAACTGATCTGAGTATGCAAATTAGAAAACATTTATGGAAGAAGCTGAATGTCTCAACTCATAGCAAGGTGAACAAATGACCTGGAATTGTCAACATTGCCTGTTTTCTAGAATAGCTTACTCAAAAAATTTGATTTTGGCTAAAATTCGTGTGTTTCCTCAGAGATAAGTCTGTCTTCCTCTCCAAACACTGCCATTCTAGCTCTGGCCTGGATGTTCTCCTGGGTGGAGATTTTTATACATAGGCACATGGAGAAGACATTCAGGCCAGAAAAAAAGGTGGAGAGGTGAAAATCTCAACTTAATTTTACATCTCTTGTTCTACATTTTTCAACCAGTGAGAAGAAGTAACAATTTTGAGGCACTTACTCTAATGAAGTACTCAAATCAACGATACCTATCCACACAGGAATTAGTAAATGAATATTTCTAGAGAGAATCTAGTTTCACAACAGCAGCTTGACCTGCTCAAATGAGCTACTAAAGAAGGGGCTTTTGTGCTTTTGTGATCTGTGTTTTCTGTTTGCTATTGCCACTTCAAAAAAAAATTATCAAACCTTTTTGGTTGAAAACTAGCTGTGTGTCCAAATACACAGATAGTAATTATAGGAGATGCGGTTTTTTTTTTTCATAACACCCAAGTAGGAATAAAATAAATTTTCCTAAGTGGAGGAATGGGAATCTATCCCTGCCTGGTTGGATATCTCAGTAAAATTCTTCCAAAAATCATTGCTACAGTCAGCCTTTTAATTTATGACTAGAAAATAAGTAATAGTGCAAGGTATATAAGCACAACTAGGAAAATGTAAAAGGATTTAGACCAGAAGAAGGGCAAAATTTTTCAAGAAACTGAGACATCATAAGAAGCCTCAGGCATTCTAGCTCTTTGCAGCTGAGGAAAATTTGCTGTTTGTTGAATCTTGCTTCCCTTATGTCTGTATAAAGAAAAATGTGCCACTAGTTCAGCCACCAAAGAATACATTCACTGGACTTAGAGCTATCAGTTGCAGAATTCTCACTCTACTACCTCCTGGAGCACGTGGAATTTTATTTGTAACATTATGCTTTCTAAAATTACAGGAGTAATAGATTAATTCAATTATAAAGCTCAGGGAGTTGCTTCCCATGCCCACCCTACGGTAGAGCATTATGTGCTGCACAAATGACGGTCACAATGGAAACTATTGATTCCAGCTGAACTTTGTATTTTAGCTGCAGGTCAACTGGCTTGAATCATGGCAAATTTGCTACCTTGAAATCATTTACAAAGTTTGGTATAAACCACATGAACCTGTAGCATAAACAAGAAATGAAATGATAAACAGTTTGTGATTTTTCAGTGAACAAAAATATTAAAAAATAAATATTTTCTTGGAATGTACATAGAATGCATGATCTGTGTTTTCAATCCTAATTTCAGCTTCTGATGAGATGAATCAAATATTCACATCCCAGCTGCTTCTGAATGTTCTAAGTGGAATTTCTTGGAGCAGTGTGAGCAGGTGGTGTTCCCACACAGCTCCAAATAAAGTTTATACGTTCTGGGGAGGCTGGATGCCTTACAAACATGGATTCTCAAAACTAGTTTTCTTCTAATCCACATGCTTGGTTATGTTGTCATAAGGCTGAGAGACCTTCCCATGGACAAAGGCACAGGTATAGAAATGTTGCCTGGAGCCTCTCCCTCTTCCAAGCCTTAGGTCATAATTTTCTGTACCTGAGCCCTACTTTTCTCTAAGCTGCATGCATTTTAGGAAGTGGATTGTATCAAGCCTTTTCACAATTTTTTTGACTCTTTTGTACTTTTTTGTATTCTTTTTGTACTTTATGTACTCTTGTGCCAAGAGCGCATTATACAGAGTAGGATATGAAGTTATGAGGATATCTGTGGCTATCAGGCCTGTTGGGGTACTCAAGAAAAGTAGGTTTTGTAGGGTTGGGGTGGGAGAGTTGGGGGCTGGGTGTGATGCAGTGGGGTAAGCCAGTTTAATCATAGCTCAAATCTGGTTCCTGTATAAAGACAAAATGATGACGTGCTATAGCCCATATCCCAGTCCCACATGCCCCCAACAGGAAATAATTTTGTCTGCTCTGAATTGGAGCCCAAATTAAAATTAATTGTCATGCAGCACTCAGGGTAGGGATTTGACACCTAGGAGACACATTGAATGTAAGTGCTCACAAAAACTCCACCTTTAGCAAGTTAACCCAATCTTTGACTTTCCTAAGCTATTCCTTGAGAACACAATCTCCTGTAAAGAGAGATTCATAGCTGCTCAAACACCTGATTTGAACTGCACTTTAGAGGACTCTTCTGGCTACAGAGGGAATGTAGGAAACTCAGCTTCACAACATTGGAGTCAGCTTTTGTGACTTTTCATTCCTCTGTGGTCCATTTTGACTTGGATTTATTTTTTTTAACTAGCTCAGCAATAAAGCCTGTATTTGCCATGCTGTATTGTCTCTTGGTTGGTGTTGACTTTTGGTTTTCTCTAGACTGTTATTTCAAGACTGTTTAAGACTCTGCCAGCTGGCTACCATCCTATGCTCATGGAATCATGCATGTATCAAGGTGTACAAAAGGGCAGAAGAAAGTAAAGTTTTGTCCATTTTGTCTTACCAAAATCACAGTATTCTTCTAAGCAGAGGACACAGAGTGAAGCAATAAGACAAAAACTTCACATTGGGCTAGATAGGAAGTCTCAGTCTTGAGAAATTTTGCTGTGGTGAGTTGTACCACTGTCCATTCCTTCTGTTTTATGAAATTGATGTGAAAGACTTTTTAAGTGACTCAAATATGTGGCTTTTAATCCCCAGTGTGAAAACTCCATCTAACATAACTTTTAACCTTGCAAGTTGCTTTACTGGCCATGTGGATGCAGTGTCATTTTCAGTGTCAGCAATTGATACTTTGACAACAATGATGTTGGACTTTCAGAGCCCAAAGCAGGAGTTTCTTCTTGAGAAGTCTCACTTGGTCTTTTTGCTATAAGTTTTGCTATGCTACTGTTTGGCAGTGGGGTTAGGAGATTCATCACCTGAAGAAATAGAGCCCAAATATTTGCTTTGAATGATTACAGCTAAGATGTCCTTCCACAGCCATGTGCCTAGATTTTTGTGTACTCCTTGCTTATGAACACTTAAAATATTTCAGTGAACAGAAAATATACTGTCCCAGTATTCTAAAAAATAATGCACAATCACAAATTAGCTTTTACGCTGTATTTCTCTGATATAAATAGTAAAACACTCTTTTCTACTTCTTTTTTTTTTCCCGCTGTAGCCCCTAGAAGCCTTTAAGCTATCTCTCACTGTGCTAAACTTTCTTAGACAGCAGCTGTTAAGAGATCTCTTACATTGTCAATAAGCAAGTTATGACTATCTTTCTTACCTTTGTATGTTTAACTGTATTTTCTAGAACTATGTAATTAGAAGGAGGGTATGAGAACTTTAACATTCAAAGTCCAAAACAGGGAACCACGTCGTCAGACAAGACATCTGCACAACTTAATAGAAAGATGAGATACCTCTCTACTGATTTGCTCCTGGACTACATTATAGATCTCTTAACATTTTTCTAGTGCTTCCAGAAAAACAGAGAATAAAAAAATATTCTGTTGTGTTTCAAAAAAAGATAATTAAAAAGAAGGGTATCTAAATATATTTTTTTATACAAAAATTTTCATCTGTATGTGTAGGTATCTATTCACATATCTCACCCACAGGATTTTCACAAACACAAATACATTGAAATATATTACTTCCTTAAAAGAATTATTTTCTTAAAAGTGAAAGTTAATGGAACCTGAGCACAAACATGCCATTTTTCTCCATTGAGAGGTAGCAGCTTTCAGTAAAGGATTAAAACAGATGCTAGCTTGTCCTGACTTTGAACCATTTGAGGTGATTTTTATTTCTCCTGATCCACAGGCTACAGCTACAGTTTTAGTTATTTCACATCACTTGATTATTGCCATTTGGGGGTACCACCAATGTGACAAAATGAGCTTCATGTACAGAAAATGCTAACACCTACATTTTAATGTGACATCTGTTCTAATACCTGATGAAAATCAATAACTCCTCAGAAGTCAAAAACCACAAGAAAAAGAGTATCTGTTGCAGGCTTTTAGAATTTTTTTTTTTTTTCCCAAGACTGGAGGCACTTGAAATTTTTTGTTTTGTTCAGTGGAAACTAGTAATAAAATGTGATGACTGAAGGAATTAAAAAGTTACTGGGCTGAATCTCAAGACCAGGTGGACCAGATACATCAGGGCAAATACACCAATCCACATAAAAAGACAAGTAAGTATGATTGAGATATAGGAAAAAAGACCTATTCAAGATATCCAAGACACACAGAAGCACTACTGTAATAAAGTTCTTATCTGATTATCATAGAAAAAATAGATGTTCATTTAAAAAAAGATTGATTTTTATCAAGGATTCAAGAAGACACTACATTTAGCATCCAGCATGTTTTTCTGGTAACAGAGCAATTAAACATGACCAAAAAGGTCTACTCTCTTTTCTTTTTTTCTCTTGAAACTAGAAATATTTTCTTTCACTGGTGTCTAGAAGATCCAAAACACCTCTCTGCAGTCAGTATTCAGGAGACACACAACATATGGTTACTGAAAACTGGCAAGAGAACAGTTTCTCATTCTCCAGTCAGGCATTCATTGAAGATGCTCAGAGGACTATCAACACAGCAAATACTTCTTCTTGCTGATGCACTTTTTTGCTGTAGTGACCTAGATAATCTTCTGATAAAAAAGGCATTTTAATCACAAAGCTCATTTTTTCAAAGTCAAGTGTTCAATATGCTTTGTTTAAATTACTGTATATAACAGGAAAAATTGAAGAAAAGTCTTGTAAGCATGAACCTTGCTTTTCTGTTTGGGATTTTTTCAGTCATTTCTGTATATTTTTACAGATGGTGCATTTTTGCATCTTTACACTCACTTCAGTCTAGTAGTTGAGGTCTTTCTAGAAGCTCATGTGATATTATTATCTGCCGAAAAAAAGCCAAATATAGTGTTTCTAATTCCACAAATTGAATATATACATAGAATTTACAGGAAAAGATTGCAAAACAAAAATCAGAGCAGTAGCCACATGTTTTACTCTCTGAATCTACCAGTCCTTGCCTGCCTTTTTCTGAATCCAAATAAATGATGGTTTTTACTGCTATCAAAATTCCTTTTGTTATGAGTATTTACATAATTTTGAGTTATGGCCCTGTCTTCTTGTACTAGAGTCCATACAGTACCTTTTTTGTAACTGAATTCCAATAAAAAGGCACTAGTACATCCTAAAAACAGTTGGCAATTTCAAAAATTACTAAAATGGTCTTATTGCCATTGTTGTAGGCTTAAGGGTGAATAGTGACCTAGACAAAAACATGACCATATGAAAACTAGGCTACCCTTATACTGAAATACAGAGTGGGAAAATTACTGAGATTCTATCATCCTGGAAGTATTCACAGCTTTTTAAGAAATGGCTTCTAACACATTTCTTTCCTTGAACAGGACCAAAAAAAAAAAAAAAAAAAAAAAAAAACTTAGGAGGAAAAATACTTTAGTTTCCCTAGACCTGATATCTAAAGGGCTGTCCTCAGCTCTTGAGCAGGCACACAAAGGAGTGAGCCAGGACACAGGCCATACCATGTATATTCTCAGGGAAGAGCCATTGGTGACCCACTAACTGACATTCAGTTGGCAGATCCATGAAGAACTCACTGGGAAAGTGTCTGCAAACATACCCAAGGAGCTTGTGGATTCTCCCAGACTGGACATCCCCAGAAGCCATCTGGAGAGGGCCCTGAGCAACAGCTCCAGATAGCTCTGCTTCAGCAGGAGGTGGGACCAGATGATCTCCAGAAATTCCTGCCAATCTCTGCCATGCTGTTTTCATGTGATTCAGTAACTGTTAAAGCCCTGAAATATTTTACATCCACAACCAATGTAATGCAGTATAGGAGGTTTGATAGGCTCCTGTCAATAGCGTGAGCTTTATTATGCCTAAAAAGAGAGGGTGGAGAACTAAAATGAGTAGAGCATGACTTTATTGTGAGATAGTAATTATGGCTGAGATCTTAAGGAATAGCTTTCCTACGTCCCTCACATTTTATAAATGGCAGTAGGAGAGCTTTCTATCTGCTCAAAGGCAACCTGGTGGAGTTCACTTGCTAGAGTACGCGCAGATGGGAAGGAAATGTTCACGCGGGATGATAAAAGAGGTAAGTGGCAAATTCTTCAACACCTCTCAAACAAAACACAACACCTGACTTCAACGGTGCAGAGAGATTTAATGTTTGTAACAAATCAAACATGAACACTAATCTGATGTGTTAGCAAGCATGGTGTCTACAAGCCTGGGATCATCATTTATTTTACTTAAGACTGCCTAGTGCTATAGCTGTACTTTCTAGCAATCTTGCCCCCTTTAAAACAAAGGAATATTGTTCCCATTGAATATTTGGCAGGTGTTTTTTTTTTCTTTCAGTTCCTAAAATGAGCCCCCTTACAACATTTCAGAAATAGAAGGCTGAGCTTCTTTGTTGACTCTACAGAAAGATCAGACTTCAGAAAGACGCCTTTATGTAAGACTTTGGGTAATGATTTTCCTTCCCACTTCTCTGCTCTGGAAAATAACAGCTTTTCTGTCAAGGGTTTTGTGTAGTTCTGTGAGTAAACTCATGCCTACACTGTAGAAAGATTGCAATACCTGTGTACAATCATAAGCATTCCCTTGTGAACTCACAGGGTAGGAAAAAATGTCAATGAAAGAAAAGTAGAGGAATAAAAAAGATAAGAAGATAAGTCTACTGTATGTTTCCAGATCTCTCACAGGTGTACGTTAAATTTCTTTGGAAACCAAGGTAAAGAGTAAATATTTAGTACAAGACAAACTATCAGAAAATAATATTCAAGTAACAGGAAATGGGAAATTTTCAGCTCAGGGATTTCAGATATTTTTTATAAATTTCTTTTTATTTCTTGTAAACTGAACAGAAGATACAAAAATGACATGTTACAGGATAAGTGGATGCTAATGTAAGCGGTCACTTACATTAGCATGCTGAGCAGCAGGTCCATTTGAATGACATAAATGGTAGCTTAACAAAATCTGGCACAAGCCCAGCCTTTCAGAAACAAGGTGCCTACTCCACACGTGGAGTGAGGACTTCCAGATGAATCATCAGTGGGAACTGGAGATTCTGAGAAGGGTTTCTGCCAAGACCTTTCACCTTCATTAAAAAAAGGTTGTTGTTAAATTGACAAAGATTGAAAAAAGAAATTATCTAAGGCCTTGAAAACCTACTTTATAGTAAATGGGTAAATCTGTTTCCTTTACATAAAAAGGTTAAGAAATGACATGACAACAGTCTAAAATTACCTGCATTATTTCTTGTAATGGAGTCTTTAATCTAATAGATAAAGGCATAATAAGAAGGAACTAAAGCTACATAAATACAAACTGAAAATAATCTCTGATTTTTAAGAGTAAATGAAAATTACCTATTGAAACAGATGTGGTGGTTTCTCTGAAACCTTTTAAAATCAAAATAGATAATTGTGATTTTTATCTTAAAGTTTGACACATATATAAATTCAAAAGCTACATAAATAGTAGAATAATTTTATAATATATATATGTGTAAGTAAAGATATTGTCTATTAGAAACAGTTGTTGACATGGACTACATGAAAAAAACACTGAGAAGTGCTACTTTTTAATTTGGATGGTACAAAATTCTACATTAATATCAGTGTTAGTACTATCTGTTAAAACTGGAATTCATTTTTATTGAAATTCAGAGTTGAACAAAGAGACTGTCTTCTGTGGTAAAGCCAGAGCTCTTTCAATCACTAGGGGCTATGTGTTAATCAAGACACCCCTGTTTTGGCATGATGCAGCTCTATTGATCATTTATTTGCATGGATGTGTATGGTAGAACTCCATCAGTCCAGATTTTCCTTCTCTCTCGTCCGTTACACTACATCAATACCCAAAGAGCTGGGAGGAAATTAAAATGCTCCATAGATTTTTATCCATATGTGAAGGTGTGGTGTCTGACCCTTGCAGGTGCCTGAGATGCCACAGGACTGTTCATTCTATGGAGTAGCTATGTTCCCTTGGTGCCCTAAAATGCTCCTTCCTTAGCTTGGACTGGGAGCACATGTGAGGACACCCAGTCAGACCCTGACAGCTGAGCCTCCACACTGCAGTCCTCGCTGATTTAACCTGTCAGTTTGTCTCCTCAAAGCCACCTTCAACATAGACATTACTCAATTTTCAGTAGACCAAGCTGCAATCTGAGCTCAACCAAACACTCTGGAAATCAAACTGATTTGATCAAACCTGGATGTTTGGCAAGTCTGAAATAAATAGACTGTTATATTGGTAGTAGAGAAGAAGAAAATATAGACTAAAAAAGATGAGACACAGCAATTCTCAGGAGTTGTGGTACTGGCTTTTAAGCATTTGCTACATATAAAAGAATGTGAAAAGTCAGCCCAAATCCCATTAAAAATACTGCTTCATCTGACCCATTTGGAGTGCTGAGAGAGTGAATAGATCTGACTGCTTATTTAGAAGTATTACAGGCGTTGTATTGGAACAACTGATATAAAAACACGCTATCCCACGCTCCCACTTTTCCCGCTATTTGCCAATTCGTAATTACAGTATGTAAATACACAGCAGAATGGGTCTTTGGTTAATCAAATTGATTTAATTGCTGAATCCCCACAGATGAATGTGAACAGAGTCTTCTCTTTTCTCATTTTTTGTTGGCAAAACATAGCCACACAAATGATAAAAATTCCACCAGAAATGGGAATGGGATTTGAATAACTCTCTTACTGGAGCACTGCTAGAACACCTGTAGTCAGATTCAAAAGACTTTAACAAGGTAATTCCTCATAATTTTAGACCTCTAAATTATGACATACCCTAGAGAATTAATTAGGCCTTTGTAGATTATCAATGTGTATATGTCTTCTTTTTGGAAACCTGGCATTGTTTTTCATTTTATGAATTACATAATTAAAAATGCAATACCACAAAAAAAAAAAAAAAAAAAAAAAAAAAACGTTGCAAAGGGTTCACCAGATATTCTCAATTGTCCATAGTCTGGATATAAGCTCTTGTCATAGTTATGAGTGTTATTGTAAATATCACCTTTAGTACATGGCACATTTAGCCACAACATTTTCCTGATTGCTTTTGGCAGGTAACTGAGTCATATAATCTGAAGAAAGCAAGCCTGGAGATGTCCTTGACAAAATAGGGGGTCATTAAAATCTGATGACTTCATGAGCTAGTGGAAACACATGTAAATTTCAGAGTTTTGCTACAGACCCAGGAATTTGAAATTTCCCCAAGTTGGCTTAAAAGCTTTCCCAGGTCCAAGCACTACAGAAAACCCAGACACATTCCTGTGTAAGCTTTGGTAAACCTTTCTTTATGTTAAGAAGTCATGAGTGCACAGTCCTGTAAGGGTGGTAGCCTGAAGGATTTGGGTACCAAAATCCCAGACCTATTGCCTGCTATAAATCAGAAGTGAAGCCTCAAACCTGGTATTTGTGATAAGATAAACTAACCCCACTTTATATAAAAGCTTTGTCTCAATCCCAGTCCTTCCATGGATGAACCATTCTTGATGAACCATTGTACATTATACAGAGGGAAAGAGGAGTAGTAGTAGGAGCAGGAGTAGGAGTAGTAGTAGTAGTAGTAGTAGTAGTAGTAGTAGTAGTAGCAGCACATATTTTTCTTCAACTGTTCTTTGAACAAAGCCAGCTGTCACTGCATACTGGGTCCCATTCCACAGGCAGCTGAGTGGGCCTGTGCGAGTTTGCTCATCAGAGAATTCTGAAAGAATATTGTGCCTTGATAAGGTTTGGCACATGTAGGGTTTAGACTTTTCTGCCCTGCTAATTCACTAAGCTGTCTCTAAGAAAACATAATTTTATAGATTTTTAATGTCTGGTTCAGTTCCACATCCAGAGACCTGCATTTAGATGTCTAAAAGTATCTGTCTGCATGTGAGGTGGAAGACTGGCTTCCCACCACATTAATTCAAAGCCTAGTCAACATGGGCAGGTGAGTCTAGAGTGCTCTTTGGTTTACCAAATGAGATGTTTCCTTTACACTGAGTTAACTGAGCCTTGCTGACTAACAGCTCCATTTATTTATCTAGACAGATGCATTTGAGGTGCCCTGATAGCTTTCCTGGCCAGTTGCTATTAGTCCAGTAGACCTCAACTCCCCTGTTATACCTGTCAGGCCTGTGCAGACATCTTAGGTACTCTAGGAGGCCTAAACATCATTAGCTGAATATGGTTTAATATTTGAGCTGTACCCCAGGCTTACACTGGGGTACACTCTGTTAAAGAGGCTTAGTCATTAGCATACTTGTAAACACTTGCATCGAGGTAAATGAACCTAGAATTCTGACTCTGAAGGTTTATCCTACTGGTAAAACACAGGGCTTAGTTACCAGCTGACACAGTTTTCTAGTTAGGCACTGATAAGTCTTATTCCAAGGCACCTATTGCCCTTATTCAGCTCTGTCCATAAATTCTTGGAGTAAACTCAATCAATTCTAGACTACCTGAGCCTTGAAACAGACTCACAAAGGTCACTCATATTTCAGAAATAATGCCACTGCTAACTTTTGATCTCAGCAGTTCATGGGTACACTGATTTAAATGCTTACTATACATTTCTTTAAGACTCAGGATAAAACTGCTGCCAGATTTCAATTCTAAACAAAATAAAATTCGTTACATTGCTTTTGTATTTGCTTTGTGTGATAACTACCTTTTTAGCCTATTACTAAACTCAATTAGAAATTCTTACTTGTGCTGCAGTGCTTTGCTGAGGCTAATGAACAAAGTTTCATAAAATCAGCTTGTGACCATGTGATGACTATTAAAACTTATAAAAGCCTTAACAATTATCATAAGGAAATCAGCATACTATGGCATTGTTAGAGGGTGCATCGTGAACCAAAGTACTTCTGGCTCATCAGAGCTTTGCCTGTTCATGCTGGAGCACAGACCTGGTTTTAAGCAAACAGATGGAAATACAAACCTCTGATATTCCTATTCCACTTTGTGCAACAAACACGTTTAGAAAGAGGAATTACATTGACCTTGAAAAACTATTGCACTGTACTCTGCACTCAAATTCCTTCCTAACTCTCTTTTCTATCACTTTCAGTGCTATTTATGAAAGCAAGTTGTTCACATTTTAGTTTTTTAAACTAGTAAAATAACTGCCACACACTGTTAAGACAGTTTTATTTCAGATAAATTAGCAGCTTTTAGAAGGCTTTCATAATTTTCTTCCCTTCCACACTACTAGTAACACTATACTATTACTTGCTGCCAGCCTGGATACTAACCCATTCTGTTGGTGTTTTCTGCCCTAGTGTCTCTTCTGGCAACAACCAGAGTTGGCCCCTCATAAATGTCCTTCTCTTTCAGATTCTGGCTAGAAAACTGAGAGTGTTGTAGCCAGGCTGATAATTATTTCACAGTGGTACCTTCCAGTACTGTTCAGAGATGCTGAGAAACATTTGCTTTGGAGAACACCAGACAAGCCTGGAGACTTACACATGCTATAATTTTTCAGCAGTCAGAAGCTTTCCTAACATTCAAATCTTTCTGAAATTCTTTTTTTCCTGCTAAAATCCAATATTTGGTTTATGTCTTATTCCCTTTGTATCTACATTCACAGACTGCCTATTTTGTGTATTGTAGCAGACAGTGGGACCAGGATAGTTCTTCATGTAGGTTTCTACATGTGAACTGTTCAGACTAGGCTTTTCTAAGAGAAAACAGATATCCATTTTATCTTGTGCTTCACAAAGCCCTCAAAGAAGGTCAGATGAATTGCAACTTAAAACTATGAATTAGTCTCCATTGGCCACAAATGTATTTATTTTAACAGAAACATATATATACATACTTCAGATGTCTATATCTATACAGGAATTTGACCATAAAATGAGCATAAATTGTCTAGCAAAAATCATATGGCCTTTAATAACAAATTTTGCATATAAGTGGATAGCATAATAAAACATGCAAATAAAAGCAGCAAATTTATTGTCTAGTCCTTTACACTGCTTTGCTTTCTCCACCCTGCCACAAAACACCTATAACTTCTCTGTTGTTTACTTTTTTTCTGGCATTATGCTTTCATTGTCCACTGAATGCTTCAACACTGAAAGTATTGTGCTGAACCCAGCAGCCGCTCAATGAAGTAATCCAACAGCACATTATAGGTGCCTACAGAAACAGAAACATCCTGGCCATAAAAAATAATACCCTTGAAAAGCTATTTGGAGAAACATTTCATTCTCTTTAGTCTTTCAGAATGAAGATGTGTTGTATGAGGTATTTTATACATGCAAATGCTTCATTTTCTTTCTTTAAGTCTTTATAGTACTATTTGTTTTCAAATGAGTTTTGTGGTTGTTTCATACAGGGAATGTAAAACCCAGGGCACATGTCACTATTCTGTGGTTTGCCATATACTTTTCTTTAATAAATCATCATTGAAGATGTGAACAAGTTTAATTTCACAATGTAAATATTTCCCTTTCCAATTTGTGTGTTTGTATGTGTGTGCCAAAACCAGATTTTTCTAAGAAGCAATCATCTAAAACCCACAAATTCGGCACAGCATGAAGCTATGCCAAATAATACTCCCATGGAAAAACTGCAAATGATACAGACCATTTATATTTATGAATCCTGAGCTCGATGTAATACCTATGTTTTTATTTAACTTTGTTTGGAAGCCATGTTCAGTGATTTCTGGGTTCTTGGGAACATAATGATGTATATGGATCATAAATGACCCTCCTGCTGTTTGTCTGCCCAGAACAGACCTTTGGGTAAATAAACAATCTCAAACATAACTAAAGTATTGGTATATTCCAAACTTCAGGAAAACTTTGAAAACATGAATACTGGGAAAGACTATCAGTTATATAGAGTTATAGAATAAATTAGTTTGAAAAGGATCTTTAAAATCAAAGAGTCCAGTCATTGACCAAACATTCACTCACGACCATGACATAGTGATTGGAAAGTGGAAATGCTAGTGGAGCCCACTGCCATCCACCTTTTGAACACAGCTGTGCCACGTTTTACAGATTACAGCCATGTTAGCCAGCAATCAAAAAGGAGAAGGGCAGTTGTCAGACACGCTCCACAGGAATAGTTGGAAGAGACAGGCTCTAGCAACATGGATATCTGCTATGCCTCATCTTCAGCTCATGTAAATTAGAGGTGTCTCTGCATTGTGCTTATCTGTGAGAGTGGCAAGAGGCCATGTGATTTTTGGAACTGCTTTCACTGCCTATTGGACTTCAAGTAGAGCACTAAATGGAAGGATTCTGTTAGTGCCCACTAAGCCAGCAGGGGATCACAGACTTCTGATTCAAGAAGAAAGAGAATTCATCACTTGGGTGATGAATTTTACTGTGAAGGGGTTATGATTACACATAAAAAGACTCACCTTATTTTTATTGAGTTTCTTTCTGTTGTGTCTGAACCAGTTTCATCTGATATTAACTGGATTTATGTCTCAGTTACTTGCTAGAACAAAAATTCTGTGGCATAAATGGCCTTCCAACACACTAGGAAAAATGGATTAGAAAATAGAAATCTACTTTTTTGAAGGTTCAACATAACAAAAAAAATTCTTTAATCCTGCTTGCTTGTTTTATGTGCTGGAAACCAGTGAAGCTTAGACTTACTAAGTTATACACCTCAGTCACAAGAGCAACCACACAGACTAACACAGCTTTTGTGGGATCTGTACAGCTGCAGCTCCCATTCATCTCCTGTCTGAAGTCACCTCCTTTATCACTAACTTGGTGTCTATGCACTACCCTGACATTGTGTCTCTACTATTTCTGTGACAGCAATAAAGACATATTCTAGAAGGAACACAGCTGACATCCTCTAAGTGTGTTCCAGTTACTGTGTCCTTTCAGACAGTACAATGGAACAGCTAAATAAAGGGACAAGTTCAACCATTTCCCAGTGCTGTGCATCCCAGCTTCCTCAGGAGCAGAACCTGTGGTTCAGTCTGTGCTGGTGACTCTCAGTTCAGCTGGATCGGGGCAGGCCAGACCCTTTAATCTTCAGGGCTCACTGTCATAAGTGAGACTTTAGTCACAGAGCTTTTCTGAAAAAGACCTCACACCCTTTCCCCCCAAATTCCAGACAACGTTGGTCTCCAAAAAAATCTAAGAAAAAGAAAGTACTTTGCCAGTTAGCCAAACAAAACTTGAAGCTTTAGGAGAATATATATCAGGGAGATTTCATGTTTGCATTCTCTCAGTCATACTTCTTCACTCTTGCTCCTCTCAATTTGTTATGTTTGGCCACATTGCTGGATCTGCTCTACTTCAGCTCTTTTGGACTCCAGGAAAACTATAATTATTATTTAAGAACCAGAATTTTGTCAAAGCAGTACAGCCCAATTAATCTTGTTTCTTGTAATAAATATAATAAAATTGAGGTTTGGAAAACATATTCATGTTGTGAGCAGTAGAAACAAACCACTGAGCCAGACTTAAATGTCCTCTGACTGCTTAAAGCTTTTTAATGATCTAATTTGCCCTAGAGCAAGCAGTTACCACCATTTTGGGACACTGTGATTTCCAGATGCAGTGGCCACAGAAAAGGAAATCTCCAAGAACAACACATTTTTTTGGGACACTGATGTTTAGGTGATCAGTTTTCATTATCAGACTTGGTGATTATTTTCAGAACTTATACCACAGTTACTAACATTGTTTTTATTAAACAGAAGACTGCCAGAAGCAAGTTAATAGGTAGGTTTTGGGTTATTCTCTGTTCTTAAAAGTAGTTTCATTATCAGATAATCAGCTAACAAGCCACTTGCACTAGCTCTACACATAGACCCAGATCCTCCTGTGACTGGCTCATGCACCGTCCTCCCCAGAGATCCAGAGTGCGCCTTGCAAGAACAACATTTACTAATCAGAGTAAGGCACCACAGGCCAAGTCTCAGGCATAACACTCTGAATTCCCATCCTGTGAAACAGTGTCAGACATATTGTGTATGTATTTTACTGAATGGAATTCCACTAAATCCTGTACATCAGGGCGTGGCTCCTCTTAATAAAAACACAGCAAACAAATTAACTTCACTTGTGTTTTATCCAAATAAAAAGTGCCGGGCTAGGGTGAATATTCAACAGAAACAAATAGTCCTATCTCCCCCTTGCCAGCCAGAAATCTGCCTATCAGAAATGCATTATTATTAGAGGTAAGGAGAGAGCCTTGGCAAGTGCAAATACACTGTAACAGGAAGTCCTTTAGCCTCTTAGAAAAGAAATTTCAGTACTGACAGAACCAAGACTACAAGAGCATCCACACAGATTCTTGAAATTAATCCTTCCTGATTTAAAGTGGAAGACAGCAAAATTTTTATTGAATTGTCCTACTGCTCTCAAATTATAATGTGCTCTACTAGATTGCAGGTCAGTCACACCAATCTGGAGGATATTATTTTTTTCCCTTTCCCCCCCCACTTATTCTTTTCACTCCGACAGCACTATTGATGAAGACCTCAGGAAAAAAATACCAGTGCCCAAGACACTTTGATGGCCTTTCCACTGTGTAATTATACTTACTCTTGATAACACTAAAGACATGCCTTATTGGTAGTGGCACAGGCTGCTTTCCTTTTCACAGAGAGATGGATTGTTTCTGCAGGCCTTGATGGCCTTCAAATTATCTGAGCACAGAAAAGAGAGCAGAGTGAATTTTATTTTAACTCATTTTATTTCTAAATTTATTTCCCAGTAGCTAGAAGGTGATGACTGCCCCAGCAGTCAAGTCAATTGTTATCTGTGGGACTTGATTATGTTTAGACCCAGTCTCTCATTTTGAGCAAGACACAGTTAATGAGGAGAGAAATGAAAAGTGCATTGAGTCACAGTGTGTTTGTGGTAATTTGTGACACATTCACTCTACTCAGTTCTTTGTTTATTCCTTCCCCCCTCCACGCAGGTCCTGTAGAAAAAGGAACAGATAAGCGAATTCAGTGGTAGACAGTTAAGGGTGTTGAAAGTAATGAATCTATATCTCTCTATCTCTTTCCCCATTGTTGGCAGTAATTGGAGCAGTGTTCATCTATACAGTAAAATGCCAGTGAAGCCCATCTTAATGAAACATCTTTTTTTCCATTATTTTGCAACACATTTTTCATTGACACAGCTAGTTTTTATTTTCACTATATGCTTTTTTTTTTGCAAGCTCTTTGCCACTCTTCTAAATAATAGTCCATTAAACAGTTCACAGTGTGTGTTCTGTAGAAATGTAAAAAAGTGATTGGATGATACTAATTAAGGAGAGATTTTGTTTCCACTTACTGCAGATCAATGGTGGGTTACATTAAAGCTGCATTTTTGTGATGAGTTTAAACACAAAAGAACAGCTGTGCTAAATACATATTTCAAGGCTTACAGGTAGGTCAAATAAATCTTTCTTTCTTTGCTTGTCTATTTTAAAACTATAGCAAACTGTATGTGAAGAATAGTAGGAAAATAAAAAAGGCAAATATTTCACTGCAAATATTTTTCACTTGTTGTAACAGAAATAGCTAATTCAGGAATGCCAGTTGCAATACATTGAGATCCTGTTGGCTTTTAATTTAATCTATAGACTACTGTGCATTAATTTTAATGAGACTTTTTTCCTTCTGTTTTCTACAGTTTCCACTCTAAGGTATTCCCTCTCTGATTTATGGCAGTGCTAGATACAGGAATAAAATGTATTAGTGAGAAAACTCTTCCTGTATTTCAACCCACAATTCTTCCTTTAATCCTAAATTATTCTGAGCACAAAATGTAACCAAAATCTACATACGGAGATATGTTCATATGCAAAGAAGAGTGGCAGCTCATTCCAGTCAGATCAATTAAAATAAGAATTCACTATTCTCTGGCATTCCTTGATCAGCATGAACAACAGTCAGAGGAAATTCACCTGGTTGCCTCCAAGAAATGTAATGAATCCTGAACATATATGACAAGGAACTAAAAGAGAAAATGCTTTTCAGGCACTTGCTCTAAATATTAAATGTACAAAACTGTTTTAAAATCAGTTCACTCTATTTTAGAAATGTATTTTCTTTAATATAGGATTCTATATAAGGAAACTATAGCACCCTGGTTTTATCCAGTTCATTTCAATATCAAAAGCACACAAGAATTTTTGTTCATACTTTCCTTGCATTTCAACATTTTAGATCCCAGTTCTAAACCACTATTAGCAGACTAGAATAACATGAGTAGGCTTTGTATACCATGGACTAAGGAAGGTGCCTGATACCTTTGATTTTGTGGAAACCAAGGTCACATATAGATTTACTATTATACAACCAAAGTTTGTACAAAACAGATAAAAAGGTCCATCTTTACTATTTTAAGTTCAAACTATCAAGTCAGAACCGCGTGCCCTTCATCAAATCAGGTTAAATCAAAAGTTAGTTCAGAATTCACAATACCTTCATTTCATGTTGAAATCTGGGTGGTCTCAAACTCTTGAAAGGAATCATATATGCTAGAAATAGACTACACTCTGGATGTGCTCACTTTTCAAAGAGCATTGAAATTATCACTCGTGATAATTTTGAGAAAGTGTTATTTGTGTGTACTGCGCTTTACACTTTCTGCACAAAGACAAGAACACCCATGGTTAGTGTGAAAGGCCTGCTGTGGGTCTGAAGACTGCTTGTCTATAAACACATGGGCAGTAGCACCTGAGCTCCATGCCTCGCTCCACAGTGGGTCAGTTACCTGCCTTTTCCATGAGTCATGTATAGCTGGTGTTTCCCTAACATCATGATTGAAACACCTTTATCTTTTACACACCTTGAAATACAAACAATGTGATTTTACAGCACATTTTTGGTCCAGAAGGGTGCTCCAGTCAGTATCAGCTGACTGATCCCATGACAGAAAAGGCTATTCAGTTATAAAATGTGAAAGATTGTAGGATGCGTTATAGAATTTAAAAGCTGTGCTGGGACCAGGCAAGGTTCAGCAAAGGCCTATTTTCAAGAGTGACATCCACTCCTGAAGTGAAAACAAAGACAGTGGGAAAGCATTCTGCTAGTTACGGGGCACACTTTCAGTGAATAAAATGGTCTTTAAAACCTGCACTACTGTGCACCCCACGCTGCTTTTACTGCTATGAACTGGATAGATTAGGGTGAGTAGCACAATTTTTAGTTCAATTTTGCTCAGTGTGTCTATAGTTGCAGAATACACATGGTATAGAAACTCTTTATTTAAGCATGGGTTATCACTAGTATTCTCACAGCAATTTATAAAAGGAAGCTTCTCCTGGTATAATTCATTAAAAATTAATCAACCCATTTCTGTGCAAATCTCTGTGACATGTGTTCTTTGATGCAGTGAGTGCTGAATAGTCTTTTCTTTATTATGAAATGACACAAATGGAACTTTCTAATTGGCTGTCAGTGATGTCATATCCAAGTAAATGCACAAGTTGGCTTATTTCTCTTATTACAAACATTCTCCATGACAGACTCTGAGTTTCTGGAAAGCTGCTGTCCCTCTTTGGTAGTTAACATCACTTTGCTGGAACAATTACAGTTATGCCTCTGTAATAGGATAGACACTTGCCAGCATGCTTTCATGTCTTTGCATAAGGGGGATACTTTTCTTTCTTTTACGATGTTCCCCTACAGAGGCCACCCTACAGTGCCCACAGAGGCAATGTGGAACTTACCAGTTGAAACAAGCAACAACTTTCTTAGCCATCCTTTCAGGGTTGTCTTTTTGGGTGGTTTCATGGATTGTGTCAAAATCAACAAGAAATGTGGTCACACTCATATCTAATTCATAGTTAGCAGACTTCATATAATATGCAGCAGTTTCATCAGCACAACCACAAAATGTACATAGCCAAGACACATATGGAAACAGTGAGATTTCGCTCTTGTGGTTTTCAGCTTATTTATGTATTTGGTTAACAGTGCCTCGTTAATGCAGAAGGATTGCCATATCTCCAGCCTTTCCAGGAGGGTCAGCTTTCACTGCAGGAGGATTTGCTCTCCAAAGAATGTGCTTTGGCAGGAACAGTCCAGCTTACATTTGTTTTTCTCTGTTACCTATGTTATGTACTTACAGAGCTTAGATAAGGGCAAATGTTTTGCTTCTAGGAGTCACCTTTCAAAATCATGGGGCAAGGTGCCACATCCTCTAGCTATCCTCCATACAGCTCTCCAAACCAAGATTACAAATCCATAGCCTTACCACCTCAGCTCCTAACTACATTCATCCTACTTTGTAAGCAGCTCCGCTTTCACATGGAACCTTCATCTTATACCCTGGTCCCAAGATCCCTGGTCCCCAGGCCTCTGCAATTTGACAGGACAGCCAAAACCACCCTCATGAAGACCATGGCCTCTCTTGCTCTCTCTGCTCTCACATGAACTCCCATCACCTCCTTCTGATCAGTCCCAACCAGGTTTGTCAGGAGAGTGAGGCACTGCAGACCCACACTGTTGCTGGGGGGAGTATAGAGGTGGGCATCCTCTAGGATGCTCTGCTGAAGGCAAGGCCATAATCTGATCTTCAGCTCTACACCTTCCTCCTCATGTCACCTACTGCTGTGTTTAAAGTATCTGAAGTAACAGAAGATAAACTCACCAGCAGACTCCAGCTTTTCAGGTGATTTGCTTACTGCATGCTCTCCCAGATGTCCATGATTATTACAAATCACATGCACAATGACAACACAGCTTTGGTAATTCTTGTTCTCCAGGGCCTTGAAAAAAGTTATGGAATATAATGTGCAGTAATCCCAGCTGACATGGTGCTACTCTAAGTGAGGCTGGAGCTTAGGAATCAGAGCTACTTAATTAAAATATCAAAAAGAGTGAAGGCAAAATATAGCTTGAGAGAGAGATGTAAGTGGCTTTTTCCAGTATCAGGTTGTCCCATCTTCCAGTCTCTGAATATTCCTTGGTTTGTTTTGTCTTGTTTTAGGAAAAATAGAAGACAGGGTTTTTTTTCTGTCCTTTTAGTTTGTCCTTTTTTTCTGTCCTTTTAATTCCTTTCTTTCTTTTCCCCTCATTTCTGGTAGACAATGGCTTAATCTAAAGAATAAAGACACCATATGATTATATAATTTTCTAATCCAATTACAGATCTTTGATATGGTTCCTTATCTTTTTTTTCTTCATGAAGTGATATACAGATCACATGGTTCTTTAAACTTGAAAATATCTTTACTTTTCAGATCATGCCTTTACCTTTCCTTTGCATTTCACTAAAACACAAATGTGTAATATTTAATTATTTGATTCCTATCTTGTGAAAGGAAGATTAATAGAGACATTAATGAATACAGTAATGTAATCAACAGTTAACTTTCCTAGAATAATTTGATTGGGATTTCATTTTACAATATAGGTGAAAACCTGGCTCCAGTAAAATTACAGCATTCCCATAAGATTTAATAGGACCAGAATCTCATTATCTACTTTCTGATGACCTGAAATTTTTCTTATTTGCCACCATGGTCATCTGACACCAGTGGAAATGCCTTCTTGCTTCCATTTGTGTTAAACTTCAGAAGAATATTCTCCCAGCGGCTCCGCCTTGGAAAGAGGAAAAACCTTTTCCACAGCAAGGACCCACAGCACAGCTAGGCAGCAGCTGTTGCAATGGTGTATATAGCAGCAGTCATAGCCACTATTAGGGCTGTCAAATGCACTCCCATCACTCCTTAAAACCTGCACATGTTCATTGGTGACAAAAAGAGTATTAATCACACGTACATTTTTGTTAAAAATCATCCACTTGTTCATCTACTCTGCCTCCCCATAGAAGTTTGAGATTTTCCTACAGGCTAAATTTAAAAGTTGAACTCTTAAATCTCATGCAGTACTTCTAGAAGGGGCAGAATTCTTTATGAGACACAGAGGAGGCATAAAAAAAGTTTTGTGATTCTTGGTTTGATCTTTTATACTTACTGTAGCTCATTATTTGATTCAGGAAACCCTGCCTTGTTCACTTATCTTTGATGTTAGCAGTGTCTGAAAGTCTAATATAGATGTTTCTTTTTCTGTTTTTTTTTCCCAGCTGTTGTTTACATATTCTCCCCCATGTGTAAGCAATGGAGCTACAGTATTGGCCCTCCTCAAGCTGGTTGCTGAAGTTCTTGTTGGTTTAATAAAGCAAATAACAGTCCAGTCTAGATCCTTTTGCTCTTGTCATAAAGATGGCAAGAATTAAGGCTTTTGGTAGTGATCACAATACAGATTTTTTCCTTGCCCTTTTGCATGGAAGCTTAATTTCTGCTTAAGAAGAGAAACAGAAACCCTGCACCTGGACTTTCAGATGCACTGTGAGGCATTAATTTTTTTTTCTTGTCATAAGGATTTATCAAAGGGACTGAATGGCCACCAAGGCTGTGAGCAGGAGCAGCCTGGAGAGAACAGCAGGTCAGCAGTCATCAGTAACTAGATGATTCTGAACAGTTTGCTGTGCTGTGACTGCCTTTCTTCCCTTCTGTGGTGTACTTCCTTTCTCAGCCCATCAGTGCTCAGTTAACTGGCATTGACAGTGGCAGCTTTCATGTGTTTTATCTGGGATAGTATCAGATAAAAATGTATAGTAGAGTTGTGTGAACATATGTATATAAGTGTAAAATAATGGAAGTTCAGAACAATATGGAATAAAACAAAACCAGTAAAGTACTGAAGACAGCACAAATATGAGAAAGCTTTGTTGGTACACATTGGAAATTCAGAAACTATGGTCATTGTCCTGAAGGTTTTGAGTTTCTTCTGTGCTCCCCATTACATTCTC
Organism: Emberiza elegans; assembly: GCA_024865655.1. Lineage (NCBI taxonomy): Eukaryota > Metazoa > Chordata > Aves > Passeriformes > Fringillidae > Emberiza > Emberiza elegans. The sequence continues at coordinate 57,202,427 of JALJVW010003023.1, read as the reverse complement.
AGGTCAAGTTGCTGTATGTTATCTCTGCAAGCTTGGGGACAGACAGTGAAAGTCCCATTGATGCTACTGCACAGGCAGTTGAATGAAAAGGAACTGTGTAAGAGTTGATTATTAGTAAACTAGAAAATAAATCTCTAAATATTAAAATATTTAAGATATTTTTTAGGTATTTTGGTTTGTTGTTCCAGGATGAGTCTCATTATGGATTGGGAATTTCACTGAATATCTTCCTGTTGTTCTTGGTTTGTGTATTTTTCTTTTAAACCCTCTGCTTTGTGTCCCTGCTACATGCCACTATTAAAACTGGTCTACAAAAAAAAAAGGTTTAGCGAAGTTTATAAACTGTGTTGAAGATGGGGTCCCCTAACTCAAAGTGCTCTTGAGTATAAAATAATTTATAACACCAGAATTGCTTCATTTTTGCTTAGGATGAGCCCTTACCCATATGTTCCATGAGACAACGTGGTCATGAGTTTTTGTAGTGCTTCTTATCTCTGAGGCAAAGCCTTCTCCCAAGAAGAAAGATCTTGACGGAAGGCCCACTCCCCGGGGCATAGCTGCCAGTGTCTGGGTAGCAAACTGCAGGGTGGGAAGCAGCTACAAGCTGCCCTGTGATAGTCACAGGCAGGTTCAGTCAGCTCTCAGAGGGATGTGAGCAGGGTGAGCACCACCAGGTGCCCAAAACCGCAGCCCTTCAGGGGAGCACCCCACGCCCCAGCTCTGACAGGTGTGTGAGAAAGCTGCAGCCATGAGGGGCGTGAAAGACAGGGGGAGATGTCCTTGGGGACATGTGACTGGGGACATGCAGAGATAGAGGCTGCTGAGTGTTATGAACAGAAAAACTGATAATTTTTAGTGTGGAGAAACAAGTTACAAATAGCTAATTTAACCACTTTTGCTACTAAAGTGTTATCTGTGTTATGTAAATTACCAGTCGTTCTCGCTAATGACTCCTTTTGTATTAGTGGCCGAGGCCGAGTTGAAAGGCCTTTGTGTTAACGCTAAAGGTGTGAGAGAACTGCCCGGGCAGGGACAGTAAGGGAAAGACGAAACTTGAGGCGGGGGATATGCAAATTAAACTGCAAATTGACCAGAGTGCTTTGAGGAGCCGCGACCTCAGACATACAGAAAGGAACCCCAAAACAACGAGCCAAAATGAAATTGAGAAATTAGAGTGATGTCCACGTGTGAGGAACAAGCTACTGAACTTACAGAGACGCTGAAAACCTTTGGAGCCCCTCGCCCTGACGGGAGCCCGACCCCCGGAGAGCAGCCGAGTAAGATCGGGAACGCCCACAGCTCCTACGAGGACGGGACTTGCAACTCTGCCCCCAGGGGACAACGCTGTGACTCATCCTCGTCCTGCGAGCCACCTGGGAGAGTCGACGGAAGCTGCAGATCCGTTGAACCACCCCTATCCTGAGCTGATCATTTCTTTTAATAAAGGCATTAAAAGGAGAAAAAGTCTCCTGCCCTGTTTATTTCACTGAGGACATGGCTGGAGATTTATTCTTGGAAGGAGGCACTCCACGATGGAGAGCTCCCTTCCAGGGACTGCAGCCATGGACAGCCACAGCAGGGAAGGGCATTCCTGAGGTACTGCAGCTGTGGGCAGGGACATCCTTGACAGCCTTTGCTACAGGGTGGCTCATGTCAGAGTGAGGACGCCCTTAGGGGTCATGGCCATTGCTGACCCATGCTGGGGCAGAGGAAAACCATTAACAAGTGAAGAGAAGCAGACAAACCATTAAGCATACAACCCAAAACTTTCTGGGCCACACATTTCCTCATTTTAGGAACTGGGATTGTCTGAGAGTAACCCATGGCAAAAACACAGGCAAAAGTGATCAGGAAGGCAGAGAAGAGAGATTTGGTTTAACATGAGCCCAGATCAGGAAGGAATCCCTTTACTCTTTTGTAGGTGTTTACTTTAAATTTTCTCACTTGCTAATGGAGTTTTTCTCAATCAATAAGTCTGCATAACAGGGCAACAAATTAAAGTTAAAAAGGATAAAAACTACTGAGTCTAGATTGTTTACCCACTACAGCCACTGTGATGATGCTTGTCATGAAAGACATGCATCAGTTCTAAGATTTTTTGCCTGTTTCCTTGGCTAATATTCATTATGTATTTCAGATGATGTTTAAGCAAAACAGAGATTTTCTTGTTGAATAAACTGTGTTTGAGCTTCACTAGTTTAGTAACATTTTATCCTTCTCCAATACTGTATTTACAAAATGTAAATGGAACTAAATAATAACTTCTGCAGACTGCAATTTTCTCTCCACCAAAAAACACAGTAATTCTGTAAGAGGGTAGAAGAACCACAGTAAACTGGGTTACCTTACAGAAAACTCACATGCTGTTAATGAAAGGATTTTATTGTATCTTGAAGTATTTTTCAGCTTCCATGGACATAAAATGCCTGAAATCTTAATATCATCATAAAAAAATCAGGTTCAGATTCATAAATCATGATCAGTTTCCCTTATCTGGCAAAATTAAGAGCTAGCCTTAAAATTCCTCCACAGTCCATATTCAGGAAATAATCTCTACTTATGGTAGTAAGAGTCAAACATCAGTTTATAGTTAAGCACCTGCTTAAGTGCTTTTTTGGGTTATGTTCAAAAATGAAATGTGTTCATGTCCCTCATGTGTAGATAAGGGTCAGATATAAAATTAGAAGACAGATTTAGATTCCAGTCACCTTCTCTTTAATTAGTGAGTACTCAGATCAGAACTTCTATATGGGACCATCTGGGCAGTGCCACTTTTAATGCTGTCATTTATTTTTCTATTTCCTCACTGCATCTCTTGCATTACAGGTCTGTGTTTTTGAACAGTATCAAAACAAAGATGACAAGCTGATTCATTTACTGGCTCTAGTTAGAAAAATTTTAACTGTGGAGGTGTTGAATGAAGTGCATTTACTATTTTGAGTATTTCTTGCACACAAAGTTTTGATTCCAAAAAATATAATGAACAAATTTGTTCTACTAAAAAATCTCTAATTATTTAAATAAAACATTTTTATTATATTTATATTTTATATATTTTATTAGGGTATTATATTATTTTCTTAGGGTATGTTCCTTTAATGTAATACAAATTAACAAGACTTTCTTATTCTTTACATTAAATTATGGTTTTCTAATGGTGTGAAGTTCCTTTTAAATATCATTGCTTCAATTGTCAGAGAGATGGACAGAACATGTGAACTTTAACAGAACATCTGCTTCAAAGTGCATATGCTGTAATTTATGGCCATTTCAGTACCACTGAACTGTTGCCAAATTTAACAGGATTCAGTACTTCCATAAAGATTTTAGCTTAAATAAAAATATGGTGTTTAAGAATAAAATTACACATGTGGTATTACTAATTTTAAGAGACTGAACAAAGATCCAGGTAAAGTGCCCTCAAGACAGCAGACTTCATAAACAAAAAGCAACAGGGTTGGGTGTTTTGTGGAGAGGGGATGGTTATAAACAAATCATTCTTCAACAAAAAATATTTCCTAATCACAGAAAAAAAAAATGAACTTTTAAACATATTTCTGCAAAGTTAACAAACACAGCCTCTTCTCTCTCGCCAGTTACTGGATGGTGAAATCTCTCAAAAAGTTTCAGAATTGAATGAGGAAGTGTCAGAACAGTATGGATTGACATCTGCCTCTGTCAGGTTTTTTACAGCTTGCACAAAGGAAGATGATGGCACACTATCACACAGGGAAACCTACCATTTGACAGAAGAGAGCATTTTCTGACCTGACCAACAGTGCTGGGACTTAAGTGAAGGCTCCCCAGAGTGGATGGTCTAAAACATTGATTCATTAGTCTGTTTAATCTTTATGGCTGCTAAGGGAGAGATCCTCCTTGATTTACAATCTGACAGACTGTCATCTCAAGAGGTCCCTGATCACTGTCCCTCCACCAAACTGATAAAACAAAAATATAAACCCTAGTACCCATGATGCACAGAATTAACATAAGGTTCAAGTGGAAAATGGAAATAAAAAAATCACAAAGGACTGAACTCAGTATAGGGAGAAGTGGCTGTCAGGGAGCTGCTCATAACTCCCCACTTTGGGAATACATGTGCTGTTTTCCAGGCTCCATATGTAGTGCAGCCTCAAGTGACTGAGGGAGTGCAGAGGCAGCATGGAAGAGCTCAGACCCTCTATGTGCTGCCCACTCACCCTTCCACCATGTTGCACCATGCTGCACTGTGTGTACCAGTGTAACCTGATGATATAGGCCAGATAAATGAAATATTGTCACTGAAGATGAAGGTAATCTAGAATGACATGGCAAGCTTGGAACAAGATGATCTTTAAGATCCCTTCCAACCCAGGCCTCTCCATGATTCTATGGTTCCAACCAACCAAGACGGACACAGCTAACTTTTAGACGCAGAAAGTTAAAATGGATGAATTTCATTTTGTATGTATGCCAGTATTTGGCAATACATTACTCCTGGGGCAATGCAATGTGTACAAATGGAAATATGTGAATAAAGAAAAAAGCAATGTGATTATATTCACTGGGGGTGAGAATGATCTCTTTCTGGGGGCAGCAAGGGCCAGCTGGGAAACCAGGCGCCGAGGTAGATCCAAGGGCAAGGCCAAAACATCAGCTCACAGCTGGTGATCTGGGGGTCAAGATGAGCTTACTGAGGGAACCTTGGGTCAGACACAGCCCAGGAAGGGCAGGCATGGCTGTGGGGAGGGGCCAGGACCTGGGGCTGGGACAGGAGCTGGCTCAGCAGGGACCATGGCCAGGGCTGTGGGGAGCTGACAACCAGCCCCACTGCAGTGACACTGATTGCCCTGGAGTGTAACATGGGGCCCTGGGCCCTGGGCAGGGTGCAAAGAGCTCAGGGGTGGTAGGCAGGACCAGGAAGGGCTGATGGTGCCCTCATAACCCTGGCAAGCTACACAGGTACTATCACACCCTTTTGGTAAGCTTGCTGGGTGGGTAAGATAGAACAGGAGTCAGATTGAAAAGGTCATGATTCACAGGGAGATGTCCACATGGAGAGAACAGGGTGGGACTGCCCAAGAGGCTAGAAGTCCACTCAGCAGAAAAAATAGCAGCAAGGCTGACAGGGTTACCACGCAGAGAAACCTTAGGGTGGCTTCTGACACAGCCCACGACTGATCCTCACTGAGATAGTCCCAGAAGAAGGTTACGTGGAGAAAGACAGCAGTATAAAGCCTCTCTTGTCCAAGGACAACTCTTCATAAGAAGCTTTTCCACATGGTAGAAAACTACCTAGAAAAAGAATACAAATGCTCAGAAATAGGCAACGCACATTTTTGCATAACATTTCCTGTCACTCTTGGTGTCTCCTGTATGGCCAGAGAATGAGGGAACCTGGCACTGGCATTTTTAACCATAAAAAATTTAAATCATACAAAGACAATCTGAATATCCAGAGAAAATTAATATTCTTCATTTCCTGTTAAACCTTGGTGCTTTTTTGAATTTATCTCTCTGACTGTGTTTCTGATTGTCAGGTACCACAGCCTATATTAACAGTCACTTTGGGTTTAACATCATTAAACGTTCACTGCCAAGTCACCACAAATCCCACATTACCCTTTTCTCTCAGGCTTAAAAAACTCATTTAACACTAAGGGCTAATTAATTAACTGGGTTTTCCTATATGTAATGGAAACTACCCTAAACCATAGAACCAAACCCCATTGAAAATTAGTTCACTGGGGCAACCTATAATTATACCCCACCAGATTTAACCACTGTTCTAATTCATATTTATTATTACAGTAGAAGTATGTATTGTTATTATTATGAATATGCTCATATGGAAAATTTCACAAGCTACAGTGTACAAGAATATTGTATCATGAATGTACAGCAAGAACTGCAGAGGCAGATGCAATAGTCATTAGAACTGGTTTTCAATCTGAATGAATAAATGTAAAAAATTCAGGGTGAAAAAGAAAGACAAATGTATTATTTAACAAACTAGTAAACTCAAGGAAAAAGATCTTGCTCAATTTTTATACCACATTTACTAAAGTTTTCACACACCTCCAGATGGTCAATTAACTTTTTTTAGTATCAGCAAACTCGTTTTCATTTTTTTCATTGTCCGTATTGGCTTCTGTAAAATTAATTTTTGTTCATTATCCTTTATTTATAGATGATTGCTAGATAAGCACACGAGTTCAAAAAGAAAATCAAAGTGGTGTGTGGCTTTACTTGATGTAGGGTGTGTTAGAAGACAAAGATGACTGTGGGGAATCAGCAATGACACACAAAAGGTGCATATAGCACTGTATGGTTATGAACATCTGCTTCAGGTGTGTTGGTAGGACACAGAGCACTGGCACCTGGTCCCCTCTATGCTCAAGGGAAGCTATCCTACTGACCTAAATAGAAATTATTTTTGAGCTTCACACAGCTAAAGAAGAAAACATCCAGAGAAAACTCACACTTTTAGAGATTATTTTTTGGTTTTACAAAATTAGTGAAAATTTTTTTGCAAGTTTTAAATTTTTTTCCAAGGACAAAACACAAACAATCAAATTCTCACCCATCTTTACTCTGCAAAACTTTCTTTTAGAAGAGTGAAACATTTCAGTATGTTTTATGGTGCCCAAAATCTCTAGGTGTTCCTATATCCTATATCATAGCCTATTCTATGCCATGTAGAAATATGAAAATCTTGTCCCATGACCTTCTGCATCTTCATGAGTCTGCAGAGAACAATGCAGAGATACTGATCTGGATTTTACAGAAACCTAGCTGTATAGTTCATGATGTATACCTGTATATGATAGTTTTTCAGGTGTGGAACCCACCTTCATATTTCTCCACAGTCCAGCCTTGTACCTTTCGAAAGTCACTCTCAATGGAGTAGTAAGCTAGTGCATCAGAGATACAAATGTACATTCAATTCTAACACTGATTGAGAATTCCATCTCAACAAGGTGGACTCAAACACATCTGTGGCAACAGTCTGTTCATCAAGAGCAGATCATTGGACACAACAGTCTAAAAGAACCATCTAACAACTATTGTTGGGAAACAGTGATAATTATATTCATTGGAATAATAATGCAAATCATTTTCCACTTGGGCTCTACAGTGAAAAAATTGGTAAATACTGCATGTATTTCTGCATGTAACTTTGTGAGTGCATTTAGTTTTTTGCTCAAGGCAAAAAATCTTTTGGAGCACATGTAAATATTCGAATCCATTAGGAAACACTAAGGTTGGGACATTCAGACCCCATTGCTTGTAGGCAGGTGCATGGAGTTAGCACTGTATGTCTGACAAAAACAAAGGAGCAGCAGTGTTTAGAACAGGCAATAAGCAATAATAAGTAAGGAAATACAGACTTAAATTCCAATATGGGGTAGCCAAAGCTATGGAAATGTTAATGAATTGTATTCAGCAGAGGTAAAGTCAGCAGGGAGGAAAACACCAGTACCTGGCTGTGACTTAATTGTTACTTTACAAGTGTTTATGTGCTCTGTGTTTAATGAGTGCAGACTGGGAGTCCAGGACTCAATTAAAAATACTATAAACAAAATAGAAGAGTACAAAGGCAAGGAGAAAGCATGATGAGCCCACACGCTAGGGCACTGTGACTGGGAAAACATCATACCATATATAAGATGTCTCCAGATCTAAAGGAGCAAGAACAAATGTTCAAAGGGATCATCTAAATGACTCAGGAGTAGATTTGAGAGAGTCTGTGACACAAGGAGTAACTGCAAGCTGAGGAGAAGATAAGAAGACCCTTTATCTTAAAGGCTGAAGTCCCATAAACCTGACAGAAATTTGACATGGCTAGCAATACATATTTTGTGTTGAAAAGTATTTACTTCAAAAGTGTAGTACGCTCCACAGGATGTAAGGATCCCTCAGAGCTGTCATTTTTCCATTTTGAGTATTATAGGAGCATCAGTACTCAACTGAAGACATGATTCAAAGAGCATCATCTTCCAACAAGTCTCTCTCTGTGCTTCGAATAACTCACACATACACACAAATCAAGTCAAATAATCAGAAACATGAAGTGAGCAATAATGATTAATAACAGAAATGGGAATCAATGAATTACATGCCACTCTTTGAATTACCCAATTAGGATTTAGATACTATGAAATCAGTGGCTGTAAATTCTGATAGCAAAGCAATTTTGCTGTCTCTTTTAGAGCCCCACAACCACCACAACAGTAGTGTTTCAAGCACTGCATTACTCAAGTAGGATGGAATTACCAACCACCTGCAAGTCACTACCCTTGGCAAACAAGTTATTGTCACTTTTGATTCTGACTGTTAGCAGTATCACTGGTTTCATCTCACAAGACAGTTGATATCTGTTAATAAAGCCATTATAATTAAGATAATCAGTTGTTGCTTCTGTTTTGATTTAGCTGCAAGAAAACAATAGTTAGAGATGTCAACTTTCTAAAAATAGTCAAAATTGAGATGCATATTCAGAAGCAGAACCTGGACACCTGAGAAGACTGAAGTACTTGCAGGATTCAAGGTCCTTCAGCTAAACAGAGAGCTCCTAAATGTAGCTTTAAGGATAAGGACTGCATCCACTTTTAGGCATTTATGTCTTCACATTTATCTTTGTCTGCTTTTATGGATGATTATTCTGTCTCCAAGATATACTTTTGCCTGCAGGACTACCTTGTGACCACACTGTTGGTGTTTCCAAAGGAAGAAAACTTTCACTTCTCAAAACAATTGTGCATGGGCTCAGGAGTTCTCTCCCACCCAAACCTGTCTCAGGAGATCCCTGTTGTGGGATCTCCTCCTGAGATGGTCTCACATACCATTAACACCAAGGGGGCAAGATGACCCTCGTTAAGAAAGGCCATGCTGCCATCAGCCTCAGGGCAGATGAGAGCTGTAGGCAAACTGAGTTCACAGAGTTTTCAGCCTGTCAGCAAGGACAGTATGGATGCTGGGTACTCATGATGAGATATCCAGTAAGATGATAATAACTGTTTCATTATTATGTTGTGTTTAAAACTATTCTCTCGTTGTTCTTAATTAATGTTTGGGTTGCACATGCAGAAAATGCTATAAAAAGAAGCTCTCCATTATTATTTATTTCAGCCTGGATTTGTTACAATGCCTTGAGAAACTGTTCAGAGATGCTACATAGTGATACTAATACATTATCCACAGACCAGCCCCCTACTCCCCCACCCCCATATTCTTGTATTTTACAACCTGCAATTGCATAGAATCACTTATTGCCAAGTGGTCATTTTCTCACATTTGTTATGACAACAGGATAAATGCCAACGTTTGTCAACATCTTGTAAATGATGAGTCTTAATGAGGCAATCTAGTGTTTCACCCCTCTGAGGAATCTCATAATAGGATGAGCAAAATATCAGGTTAAAGGAAGTGGGAGGTAATCCCAGGGGACAGACCTTTTCCTGTACAATATATTCCCCAAGGTTTTGCTTGGAGTGGGTTCTAGGATGCAGGCCAATTTGGCGTACCCCCTTGTACAAAATTTTAATTGTATTTTTATCAAATCCAGCAGAAATGCAGTCTGCATGTTGAATCTGTCAGTAAGCAGTGCCCTGGGAGAAAATAACAATATGAGCTTTGAGAACTTTCACCTAAAACATGAACTTAAAGTTACTCTTCCTAAGCTGAAAAATATACCTTATGTGCATTCTCTTGATCTGTCCTGCTTTTTTGATTTGTTTGTTTGGGTTTGTTTTGTTTGGTTTTTTTACTTTGATTTTGTAAAATATATTTCTGCCTTTTGTGCTTGCTAATTTATTCCAGGAGGTTTCTCTGTTAAAAATGCAAGGCACATTTCAGTCCAACATTTTCTTTTTAGTTATAAGCCAAAGTGGAAGAGAATTCTTTCATCTCCTCTGAGCTTCTTAATGTGTTGCTTTTTTAATATATATGTTATACTACTCTGCATTTCAGTATGCCATGCCTTAAAAACTTGAGTAAACAAAGTGTGTAAGAGGGCCCTACAAAGGTAATACTTAATTAGAACAAGGCAGGTTTTTCAGAAATAAGTACTATCACTTAATGACTCTATAAATGATACTATAGATAATCAAGAGATATTGTGTTTTGATAACAAGAAACATATATGATTTTGAATCCAGCCAATTTTCTAGCAGAATTAAAGTTCATTAGAAATTTTTTTTATCTTGCAAGTTGTTATTTATTTGGGTCAAACTGAAAACTCAAAGAATGTCAAAGGTTTTAGTTTGGAGAATTCAAAAATAAGGAAGCATTAAGTTATAGCACTGTTTTGGCTTTTTAAAAAATCCACTGGAAAATTACTCAATCAAGTCAACACATTCTAGTGGAAATATTGAATATCATTTAAATCATTCATTCAAAATGATGAAAATTTTAGAATTTCATTAAGGTCTTGTAACTTCATTTCAATATTTTATCTATCACATAGAAATATAGTAAGGCTAATAATGAAGTGCTTCTGTAAACTTATATTCATGTTTTTTACAACAGAAGTGTATGTGTGTGGATGTTAAAAAATTAATTTCTTAAAAGTCTCAAAAATTTCAATTCTTTGATTTTATTCTGGCTGAAAATAATTATGAAAATTCAATATTTCTTTTGGGACAGACATTTCAGATGTTACTACACCTCACTACAAGTGGTGAGGGACCCACATTAATTCTCTGAGATATTTGGCTTCAGAGCACCCATTTCAATCTAAGGGGTTTTTTTCTCACCCATATATCTTTCTTCCTCATAGTGCCCTCTGCATCTCCTGAGATCTCTGCATCTCCAGTGTCTTGAGAAAGGCAATGTATTGATATATTCTGATTTTCCCGTTTGCTGTTCACCTGGATACTGGAGACATGGTTTAATTGGATTGGACTGGCCATGACTGTGCCTTCTCCTGCCAACAGAACTGATGTTGTAGTCTTTTCCTACTAATTGTTTTTATAACAACTGCTAATGTTAGTCAGAACAACTGCAACTGGCTCTGGTTTGCATCTGTTTTGTTTTAATCATCATTTAAGAGATAACTTAGAGTCCAAGAAAGGAAGGGAGACCTGCATTACACCTGTGCATTGCTAACAAGCCCCTAGAGCAGCATACTATTTTGAACTTTATTAGCCACTGAATTTTAAGTAGACCAAATTGTCAGTGTTTGCATTTGTAGGTTCCTTCACTGAGACTGTTTATATAAATATAAGTGAGAGGGAAAGACAGGGAATTCATGCAGGAGAAGGACAGGCAGAGGTCAGTCCAATCATGAACCTAAGTGGAACAGAGTTTTCTGATTTTCAATGAGACAAATCGTGTGAGGAGACACAGACTTTGGTACTCTCCTTGAGGCAGAACAGATTTTGTGACTTGCAAAATTTATCCACTGAAGTCACACTCAAAAAAGGGCAGGTGAGTCAGGTATGTGGGGCTTTTGCAGATGAATGGAGAGGAGGTGCAACAGTGCTAACACTGATGCTACAGTAAACATCTATGCAGTAGTCAAGGACCTAAAACAGCTTTCTGTGACAGTGTTCACAGGGGTTTTCAGATAGGGGAAGAGACGAAAATCTTGACTCCATGTTTCAGAAGGCTCGATTTATTATTTTATGATATATATTACATTAAAAGTATACTAAAAGAACAGAAGAAAAGGTTTCACCAGAAGGCTAGCTAAGCTAAGAATAGAAAAGAAAGAATGAATAACAAAGGTTTGTGTCTCGGACTCTCTCCGAGCCAGCTGTGCTGTGATTGGCCATTAATTACAAACAAGCACATGAGACCAATCACAGATCCACCTGTTGCATTACACAGCAGCAGATAACCATTGTTTGCATTTTGTTCCTGAGGCCTCTCAGCTTCTCAGGAGGAAAAATCCTAAGGAAAGGATTTTTTATAAAAGTTGTCTGTGACAGCTTTCATAGGAAATTAAATAAATTATTGGTTCCTTCCTTAACTTTGTAGGGTTCAGAGGTAAATGCATAGGAAAAAATTCATTTCTTGAGGCAAAAATCTAAATTTCAGATAACAGTAAAGAGTTTTGATACAAATGAAAGCATGACACTGCAGGATGTACTATCTAATGGCAGAACATACACTTTAATCCCACTGTAGCTCTTTCTCCATTAAATAGAAGTGGCAAGATTTCAGGAATAATTTAGAAAGGAAGCTATAGTAAGACTTGGTCTTCTTACAGTCCTCAATCTCTTCATAAGCAAACAAAAAAAAAACATTTTTGGAAGGGTAGTTCATACCAGTAACAGGCCACCCAGCCTTTCTAGCACTCACACTTTCTTTTGCTAATATATCTGTAAATCTTCTCTAACCTCATAGATGCAAAGTACTTTCACACATAAAATTTGTATTTATAGGAAAGATTTGGACGGAGGCAATAAAAGCAACTGGGATTTCACTTAAGCTTATAAGAGCTCCTTCCACTTTAATAAAAGAAAATACATAAATATTCAGCCATTCTTACATAATATGTTATGGTATTTTCTTTACTTAAACTAAGGCAGGATGGAAAATGAAGAGTTTCTAGATTATAGCAGACTAAAGCCACTTAAATTTATTCCTGTATAAATTGTTTCCTAATATTCCTGATACCTTTTCTCCCCTCCTTTTCCCTCCTGACCCTTCATTTCTTCATTAGTAAGGGCTGAAAATTAACAAATTCATAACCATATTTTTAAGGAAATTCTTCATTATATATAACATTCTCCTGAACTATCAATATGAAATTACTGATTGACTAGGGAGCAATTACTAGCAAATAACACTAGATTGTGTTGAATTCAGTTAGCTGTACAGCCAAAGGACAGCTTATTTCTGACCAATGCATGGCAATTTGAATGTCCCCACCCAGAGGAAGACAGTTTAGAGAGAGGACACGTGGGAAGAATCACCTGCCCCACTTTCATCTGATGTGAGCATATTCTTCCTCTCCAAATGGAGCTTCATCATCTTGCATCAGTTGTGGCTCACTTGCAGCTTTCCCACCTTCCTTAGGACATTTGGACATTTCTGCAGAAGTACAATCTTCTTTTAAATGTGTAAATAATAAGTAATAAAAAAATAAATTGAAAAGAAGCTCTCAGCATTTTTATTGCTGTGCAATGGATATCAAGCTTGTATGATGATCTGAAACAGTTGAAGAAATTATAATGCCAAATGTCTCTATTCCTTAGAAATGATTGGATACAAAATCCATGTAGTTACCTATGACAATCCAGCTGTATATAAGTGAAAGGTTTCTTGCTGAATGACTGTAAGCCAACACTAATAAACTATACTACAGAAACCTTCTCCACAGCCCCTGCCTCATGTCCATGTTTCTGTTTCTCACCTGTAACCAGCATCACTCCTGTATAGCTATTGTGGTTTAATCCCAGACATCCTCACACAGAGACTCACCCACCCTCTCACCAGTGGGACTGGAGAGAGAATCAAAAGGGTAAAAGCTGGAAATCTCATGGATTGAGATAACAAGAGTTTAATAGGGAAAGCAAAAGCCACACGCACAAGCAAAGAAAACCAAGGAATTAATTCACTGCTTCCCACGAGCAGGCAGGTGTTAAGCCATCTCCAGGAGATCAGGACCACATCATGTGCAACAATTACTGGGGAAAACAAATGGCATCACTCCAAACACGCCCCTCTCTCTGTATACCTCCCCTATACACTGAGTATGATGTCACAGGGTTTGAAATATCCCTCTGGTCAGTTGGGGTCAGCTGTGCCTGCTGTGGCTCCTCCCAATTTCCCACAGACCCCCAGTCTCCTCACCAACATGGCACTGTGAAAAGCCGAAAAGTGTGAGCATAACAAAATATCTCTGTATTATCAGCCCTGTGTTCAAAACACAGCCCTGTGCTAGCCACTGGGAAGGAAATTAACTCTACTGCAGACAAATCCAGCACAACAACTGACCAAAAAACCCTCAGTGCAGCAGTGTCTTTAAACCATTGTTCAATTACCCTTACACATGACAATACCATGAATCCTTAAAGAATATGGCCTCCAATGGCCTCCTTTTCTCAATGGTGAGTTCAATCAGGTTCTCCATGTGAGATGAGATGCTGCACATTCCTTCACATCTCCATTGCAAATCTGGTCTCTCTATGTTACAAACTTAGACATTTCCGATTGGTAAGGTAACACTGTTGGGAATATTAGCTAAAGAAGTCATGTCTTTATGTTTTTAAATTTACAAAAGAAAGCCAGAGAACAGACCCAGGCCCTCACAGATCCACTTTCCACGGAGGCAAAATTGTTAGGCATGACTTGCTCCTAACAAATAATTCGATCAGGCTCTATCACCTCCTAGCGAGTCTCAAGTGACAACAAAAGGTGACAGTGTTGAATGATTCCACTTTCATCTATTCCACATGATTAAGCGGTTTAGTCTAATAAATTCCACTATATAAAAATAAGTATAAATTATGACAGAAAAGATGCAGCTTAGTCCCTGCATAAAGAGATTTGTTTGGGTTCTTTCCCCCTCACATAAATAGAGGTCTTTCTAGGAAGGTGAGTTTGTGTATACTTATCTTCCATTAAGCTCATGAAGCTTGCAGGGAGGCTGTAAAGCTCTGTAAGCTCTTAAGACTGGACGGCGCTACCCCATGAGCACAGCATTTAAAATCAGTGGAGACAGAGAACCCCTAAACATAACTCCCTGTAAATAGTCAGACCTTGTTAATCCAAGCTTAGTTTAACCAAATACCCGAGTATCTGAAATGCTTAAGTGGCAACCTGTCTCCAAGTCTGAATGTACCTTTGATTTGTTAATCTGATCGTAAGGGTGGGGGTATCTTGTATGAAATGAAGTTTGCAAACAGCTTTGGATTAATCAGTCTTACATGCTACAAAACAAAGTAGATTCCTGCCACTGTATTTATCATCAGGAAGGGCTGGCACCTTCTCTCACTGGCTGATTTATAGAATTGCACATTTGGCATAGCAGTATAATATTCAGATGGCAGAGTTTTCTAATAAGGATATGCAATGAATGGAAATAAGTGGAATGTACCTGAAATTATGCACCTAACTTTTGAGTACATTATGTCCTGGTAGCTTAAAAAAAAAATAAATCTTTATTGGAATGCATTAAGTTTTTGGACAACTTAACTAAATACATAGCACCTTTAAAAGATTCATTTGTGCTTATTTGGCCTCTTAGTCATGTGTTTATTCTGTTATGGTTCCAAGGAAATGCTACACATTAAATCTACTAGATTTTGATATAAAGCTGCTTGTCATTTTGGTTCTATTCAAAGAATTTCTTATGTTTGATATCTACGGGACATTAATGCTGGGGCATCTGTCCGTTTCCAAAAATGAGCTATCACACATCTGGCTGCTGGTAATAATTGCTTTATCAATGACTCCTTCTCTGAGCCAATAACCTCATTTGGACTGTAGTGGGACAGGTTTGGTGTACAGCCTAACTTATCTAATTTTGTAGCTCTGTGTTTCTGCAGTATACATGAGACTGTCACATAGATGCAGAGCCATGCAATTTGACTTCTTACCAGAATAAAATACATTTCTGAAGATTCAGTCTCATGTTCTTTTTCCAGAACAGGAAAATAATTCTTCTGTAGATTTAATATTTTAACAGAATTCAAAGACTGCAATTAACAAAGGAAGGTTTGCTTTATTTCTTTCTTGCCTCGAATATACTCTGCATGTATATTTGCATACATATACAAATACTGTGCCTTCTTTTGGTGGCATGATTGTTGTCACCTGAGTTAAATGCAGTAATAATGCAAAAAGGCCTTGTGACATTGTCAGAGTATTAATTTAACAGATAGACTATTTATAAAATAATTCCTCCCCAAATGTGCTTATTTGGCCTCTTAGTCATGTGTTTATTCTGTTATGGTTCCAAGGAAATGCTACACATTAAATCTACTAGATTTTGATATAAAGCTGCTTGTCATTTTAGTTCTATTCAAAGAATTTCTTATGTTTGATATCTACGGGACATTAATGCTGGGGCATCTGTCCGTTTCCAAAAATGAGCTATCACACATCTGGCTGCTGGTAATAATTGCTTTATCAATGACTCCTTCTCTGAGCCAAAAACCTCATTTGGACTGTAGTGGGACAGGTTTGGTGTACAGCCTAACTTATCTAATTTTGTAGCTCTGTGTTTCTGTAGTATACATGAGACTGTCAGATAGATGCAGAGCCATGCAATTTGACTTCTTACCAGAATAAAATACATTTCTGAAGATGCAGTCTCATGTTCTTTTTCCAGAACAGGAAAATAATTCTTCTGTAGATTTAATATTTTAACAGAATTAAAAGACTGTAATTAACAAAGGAAGGTTTGCTTTATTTCTTTCTTGCCTCGAATATACTCTGCATGTATATTTGCATACATATACAAATACTGTGCCTTCTTTTGGTGGCATGATTGTTGTCACCTGAGTTAAATGCAGTAATAATGCAAAAAGGCCTTGTGACATTGTCAGAGTATTAATTTAACAGATAGACTATTTATAAAATAATTCCTCCCCAAATAATGTTTTTCATATATTTTTCTTCTATCACATTTATGAGGTTCAAATGTTTTTCATTATGGAGAGTTTTGCATTGAAACCATTGTCTTGACTACCATGTAGTCATTTGCTTCAGCAAAATAACACCACATAATTTAGACAGATAAGGCACTAGGCAAAATTTTTATCTGATTAATGGTATTAGGGTATCCTGGTGAACTTACTTGGGTTTTCAGAAGAGGGCAAATAACATAGGTTATATGTTGTACCTACCATTATTACTGCCAAATTCACCACAGCCACACGTGAAAATGCTTATGATGAAGCAGATGTAACCATGGGAGGTGATCAAGACTCATCTGAGTGAAAATTTGGGCTTCCTGCTATACTATCCTGTGCCATGTGCTCTGGGATGACCCTGTGCCTGAGCAGGGTGGACCAAATGACTCACGGTGGTTCCTTCCAACACGACCCACTCTGTGATTCTTTGAAGCCTGAGGGTATTCCATAGTGCTAAGTTCCTCAGAGGATCACTAACTCAGGCTGATAAATTGAGCCACTTTAGGATACCAATATGTGGGTCAAACTCAGAAGTCACACTCAGAATCTACTGTGCCCATTCTAAAAACTCTGCCTGTCTTTTCTGGTTGGGCACATCCCTCACAAAACCGGTCACGTGGCTCTGAATTGAGCTGACTTAGGATCACATTTAATGTTTAATAGCTGGGGTGTTTAAGGCTAGTGGTGATAACTAAGAATCATTGTTAACCAGCATTTACCTACTCCTTCCTGCTCTGGTTGCTTGCAGTTCAGGAAATTAACTTGTTTAGGTCTTTGTCCCTCATCATGTGAATTTTTGAGTCTGAAAAAGAATATTAGAGAAATTTACATTTGTCTGTTCTGGCAGTATTGCTGTGACAAAAGTAGTAAAGATGTGAAACAAATGGCTATTGACATGACTGATCTTGTCTTCTTTGAAAACTTAATCTGCAGTCATCCATTTTACTCCTCTTCATTCCACTACCCTGACTGATCTTGTCTTCTTTGAAAACTTAATCTGCACTCATCCATTTTACTCCTCTTCACCCCACTGCCTACACTGCAGTCATTCATGTCTTTGAGAGCCACATGGTGAGACTGGCACCTAAAGTGTAAGGTAGCCCCCAAAGTAGTTGTTTACACAATCTGTTTTCTTCAAAGCAGCTACAGTGTACACCCACATCTGTGGTAAATTAAGGCAATATAAAGTAACTGGTCCTCTGCTCTTCCCTGAATGTTGTTTGCATGAGCATCTAATCTCTTCATCTACTTTTGCCCTCTGCTTTGCCCAAAAGTGAGCTATTGGTATGATCCTGCTCTTTCCTGTTTGATGCACTACTCATCACATTGGGCCTGCCATGTCTCTGGCATTACCCATCTGTGATATCGATGCATGGGAACTAACTCCAATAACAAGCTTGCAGGCTGACCAAAGTCTTACACTGAACACACATCTGCATTCTCCTTCCTCCTTCTCCATTGCATAAAACTCAAAGAATTGATCTTCAGGGCCTACCCTGCAACCTCATTGATATTAGCAGCTTGATGACACACCCTATGTGTCTGTTAGCACTGTTCCGTATCAGTGTCAAGCAAAACAGATAACTGATAATATCTGACACAACCAGGCAGGAATTCATAGCTTCACAAAAGACAGTGTGCTGCTTTATCATCCTGCTGGTAGAGTGGCTTGGGAAATCTTGTCTTGGGATGTAAAAAGGAAATATGCTTGAATCATGGAATTCTTTGCCTAAAAATTACTATGCAACAGTGTGCACCTATTTGTCTAAGAAATCAAGCTTCTGTGTGTCTATTGCTGAAATACACAAATAGCTATTTTTAAGAACATGGTTCTTTCACTGTTATGGTGCTTCACAGATGCCTCAAAAAACTGGAAAAATCAGAATCAGTTCTGAGGCCACAGAAAACAAAAAACCATCACCCTAGCAGTTCCAGCACTATAGCATGAGCTACTGGACGAGAGTAAAGTAGCTGCAGCCTGAATTTAAGCTGACAAATCATCTCAATGCATATCACCTTCTGGAGCCAAGAATGCAAGTTCACTTTAGAAGGAGCTAATTGCACTGGAAATATAGCAGCAAATAAAGAATCATCTCATTTTAAAAAGCACATCAATTAAAATATTAGAGGACTTTGTCCCAGCCATGGAGCTGTAACATACCCATCTGAGAAATTCTATATGCTCTTTCTTGCTATTTGTTATCCAAGAGAATGTTGCTATATGAGCAGTCAGTTACCTAACAAGCAGAGAGGGAAAACCAATTTTTGATGAAGCGGTCATTGAGGTTTCTGAAGAAATTAATTTTATTATATCTCTCAGGGCTATCAACACTGAAAAAACTGCTGGAGTTACAATGAGGTTTGAGGAAAAGGGCTTCCTGAACAGTGCATGTCCTACTGATCCAACACATATCCTCATTCTGTGCCTGTGAATGTATTACCAAGACAGGATACTATTCCACTGGCAGAAGGTAGAATACTCATGGACACAAACATTGGATGCATAGTGTGCAACGCCAAGATATTTTTTTAATGTGCCTTCTTTCAAGAATGGCAAACCATATAACCAAATCATTTGGATTAAAGCTCCACACCACTGTACAGCTAAAGTTATTCTGGATTTTTCTTCTTGATACACAGAGCTAGAGAAGGATTCTGTTTATTTGGATTGATTCCCCTTTCTTCTCTTTTACTGGAGATCAGTAGTGCCGAAAAAGAGACACGTGTATGCATAAATGTCACTGAAAATCATACAAGCACTACTTGGAAAATATTTTCCATCATCCACCTTATGAAATTCTTAATGAATTTCTCATGTCTCCAGCACTGCAGATCAGGTGGCTGCTGATAATTTGGGATCCTTTGGTTTGTCTCCAAGAAATGGAACAGTATATTGTACAGCCCAGAGTAACTGAGAACAAGTTCTTGGCAGCTGAAATATGACCTTTCGGGTCTAAAATAAGTCTCTTAGAACTTCAACATGTTCTGTTATCTCCTCTTCTCTTTCAGTGCTATGAAATTCCTCTCAAAGTAATTCAGTCACCATTCTCTGATAGTTTTCAGTCTCATTTTCTTCTCTGTTCAACCCTACGTTGATTACACTGTTCTTCTGCTTTCATTTCTCTACATTCTTGCACTCCTTTGTTGATTCCTTCTTCTCAACTTCCTGCTCTTCTCATCACTATTAAAGTACCCTATCAAATTCAGAATTCTGTTACTTTGTTGGATGGTCTTCTATGTAACAGATTTATCTTTAGTTTCTCAGAAACAGTTGGAGTTTTTCCTGAAGAAAGGAAAACAAGAAATTATAGAACACTTGTGTTCTGTATATTCCTTACATATGGTACTGTACGTTTTATCTCTAAAGACTGTTCTTTCTCTGGGTTTTCCATTTTTGCCTACATGCAGATCCCAATGTGTCAGACCTTCATTAAAGAGGTGATGAGACAATTTTATCTTTAAAATTTACCAAGAAACCTCTCCATGCAGAAAAGAGGAGGAGAAAGAATGACAAGACACAACACAGCTGACAGATAGGATCAATAGTGGTATCTTGAAAATTTTCCACACCATTATGCTTTAGGAGATTTCCACAGTTTCAGAAGTTTCAGCGTCTTCATGATAAGAAGCAGAAGGGCAGGCATTTATCTCTTCTGTGCAATGGCCAGCAAGAGAACTCAAGGGAACAGCATTGTTCTGTGTCACAAACTCTTGATGCAGTCTGGTGACTGCGCACAGTCTGGTGACTGTGTCAGGGAATCATTAAGTTGGGTATTAGAAAAAGGTCTTTCACCCAGAGGGGGATTGGGCACTGGAACAGGTTCCCCAGGGAAGTCGTCTCACCACCAAACCTAACAGAGTTCAAGAAGCATTTGAACAATGTAAAATCACATGGAGTGATTTTTAGGATTGTCCTGTCCATGGCCAGGAGTTAGAACTGATGATACATGGGGGTCTTTTCCAACTCAGCATACTCTATGATTCTATGACTCTATGTCAAAATGGAAAGGAAAGCAACCAATCAAGCCTGCTATCATTCCAGCTATGCATCTATAAAGAGGAAAATCTTTCCATGATAGATCAGCTCTCAGAAAGACAAGTTAAAAATACTAGGAAACTGAATCTGTCCTAATTTGTCCAGAATATATTACACTAAGAATTCTCTCCATTACAACCAGGCAAAAATTGTATTCTTTGTACACTTTGAATCAACATCAGGTCAGGAAATTTAAGGAGATAGAAAGTTGCTTTATAAGAATCCATGACATCTACTATTTTGACTGATATATTTACAATCCTCTTACAAACACAATTTACTTTTCTAACATACTGAAGAGCTGGAGAGTATTGCTTAAAGTTGGGGCTTTATTAATTAAATATATTTATTAAGTTAAAACCCTCCATAGTTTTGAAGCTACTAGTAGTAACTTAGAGAAAGGAAAAATGTATTTGTGGATAATAACATCAGAGAGAACTGCAACCAAATCAAGTAGAGAAAGCAGATATGTAAGAGCCCAATTAAATATTTTGTAATAGCCATTGTAACAAGACTGAAGATTATTTACCTCCATCCTAGGCTTCTATGTTTTCTGTGCAAGAAAGCTCTTTTGCACTCCCTGAATGAGTGAATAGCTCCTAAGAGCTGTAGATAAATGTGTCTTTGGAGCTTTATCATATTTGTGAAGAGATTTTTTTATAATCATAGGCACTGTCTTCTGCTCATATTGCAGATCCATACTCTCAGCTATTCCTGATACATTTTAGGTAGAGCTTCATTAACAAAAATTAAGTTCTTTCTTGCCCTTTCAAGGTCTTATCTCAGACATGGATCCAAAGCAGCATCTTCACATGACGTTCACATATATCTGCACCATTACTTCATTTTAACCTGCAAAATTATTCAGTTAGCATAAATTTAACAATCATGCAAGCCAGCATATTGCTTCCACATTGTACTGGGCTTACATGGCTAGGCTTTAGCATTGGGTGGTCTGCAGGTGTTGTCTGTGAGACGCCAAATGGCTCCAAAATGGATTCCATGTTGTCCAAAACTTAGACCATAAGTGATGCTGGCAAATCCTCACATTTAAGAAAGGGTGAAAAATGCTGCATAACAGCTGTGAGGCAGAGAAGTGAGAAAAAAATGAGAGAGAAACAACCCTGCATACATCAAGGTTGCTGGAAAAGGAGGGGGAGGAGGTGCTCCCAGTGCTGGAGCAAAGTTTGCCTGCAGCCCATGACAAAGGCCATGACAAAGAAGATTGCCGTCTATGCAAAATGAAGAACCGTGTCTGAACAGATATCCACCCAGCAGCCCACAGAGGATCCCACACCAGAGCAGGAGCAGTTATCTTTTTATCAACTAGGTAAGATTCAAGTGTCAATCTTAGCATGTTCTCCCAGGCAGTGGAAAGGCTAGACCCAGACCTATGGCATAGCTGTAAGAATGAATTCTATCTTTCACATCTACGGGGATAAAATGACAGGGAACCTAAGAACAAAACTTACACAAATGGTAAACAATAGTAGAGGAATGTGACTCATAACTAAGATAAAAGCAGTAAGAGCTCTGAAGCAAGTAAACCTTTTAAAAAGTTTTAAAAGAAATGAGATTCAAAATATAAATTGGACATAAATGAAATATTTTGTGCCTAAAGCACTCTGGGTGATCAGAATAACTTGAGGAATGTGATCTCTCTTTGCTAGGGCAGAAGGAAGAAACAAGCCATTGTAAACTGACAGTAGTTCTGATCTTTCCTATTTAGATAGCCTTATATGACATTTATAAGTAGATTTAGTTACAAAGAAGGCTGAAGGGTGACCTGACCTCATGGCTCTCTGCAGCTTCCTGAGGAGGTGGAGAGGGAGGGGCTGATCTCCCTGCTGTCCAGTGTTAGGACACAGAGGAATGGTTCTAAGCTACACCAGAGGAGGTTTAGACTTTGGAAAAGAGGGTTGTTAAAAAATGTCATAGGCTTCATAGACAGTGCCCAAAATGTTTCAGTGTTAATGAAGCAATTGGACAATGAGCTTAATAACCATCTTTGACTTTTGATCAGTCCTGAAGTAGTCAGGCAGTAAAACTAGATGATCATTTTAGGTTCCTTCCAGCTGAAATATTCTATTCTATTCTATTCTATTCTATTCTATTCTATTCTATTCTATTCTATTCTATTCTATTCTATTCTATTCAAAACTTTACCTGTTATGAATCCATTTTCTTTACAGTAAAGTAGTCCTACTTTCAAGTTCTTTGGAAATTGCAACTAAAATAATTCCTTTCTTCGGTATCTGACCATTATTCTCTGGTTTCCACAACTCTGACCCACCCTCAAGGTATGAGAGTGCTGTATTCCATTTTCCTATACCTAGTAGGCTACATTTCTGTGTGCCTTTGTGTATGGCTTCTTTAGACTTACAAGGCTCTTTTTGTTGCTTTCATATTCATTATATGGCTTTTATTTCTTTAATTCCACCATTTCCATGCTCTAATGTCACTAACTGCTTTCCATAGTTTCTTCAAGTTCTTTCTCTTCATCGTCAGATTAAAATCAGTGCAGTTTAGTGATGGATAGAAAAAAGTTACAGAGATGGTAAGTCAGTTCAGACTGTGTATGCTCCCATTTCTGTTGCAAGTCAGGATTCAAATTCAAATTCAGATCAGAAAAAAACCATTAAAAGCTACTTTTTAAGATACATTTCTTATGGTGGCATGTGTTTTCAGATTGCCCTCTGAATGTGGCAGAGGTGTGGATGGGGAGCACCAGCTCTGTCCCATTCCTAATCCACATTTAAGAGTATTTGCAAACAGATATTATTTCACAAGAAAAACAGATTAACAGATTGATTTATTTTCCCTCTTTCCAAGTGCTACTTTTAAACACAAAGAAGAAATAGGCATTTGGAAGCAGGAAAGCAGGAAAAGAATGATCAGATGCTTCTAGGCAGATTTGCCACTTGAATTTTCCATGTTGCACCCATTTCACAGCCATTCTTTGAAAACATTCACACTCTTTTGTGGGGCTGTGAACGGCCCAAAATTAAACAGAACTGAATGCTTTAGTACAAAACAGGAGCTGGTCATTTCCCCAATATCTGGTCTATCTGCCTTATGCCTGGAGCAGGGACAGAAGGAAGAAGGGAGGAATGTCATGGTGGAAGTTCCATGGTGCTGAAGTTCAGAATAAATCTGTCTCCTGGCAACTCTGAGCATTTGCTTTCCCTTCCCTCTACCCACTGTTGTGGTACAGCAGAATACAAAGTCATCAACAACTTTGTATCTTCCTGCTGAAAAAAAAAAAACTGAATGCAAGACAGAGTAAATAAAAAAGTAAATCAGAAAATGGAGTCTCTCCTACCCAGACACGTCCATCCTTCCATGTAAAAAGATGATGCAAATACTACTCCTGCATAACCATCTGGCTTTTGAATCTAGAGACTTGAGGAAGAGGAGAGGTTCCAGTGTCGATGCCTGATCAGCATTCCTGCTGTATTGCCCAGTGTTCTAGTAACAATACCAACTGCTGAGGGCTAAAACTAGTCCTCTGCCTACACCTTGCTCTCCCCATCTCTTCCTAACTCTGTTTTCACTCTTGCCACTTCTAAATTTAAGTCAGATATCTTAAACTAGAACATGAATGTTTTAAGATTAACATTCAAAACTCAATTTTACATGAGCTTAGTACTCTCTGAGCCAGTCTGGTTCCAGCCACAGATGTAGCAGGTTTCCCTTTATCATTTCTTTACTTCTTTCGTCTCAGGAAGAAGTGAAGCAACCAGGAAAATGGTTTTAACTAACACACGATTGTTATCATAGCTGAGATTAAGGAGTTAATATCCAGCTCAGTGGTGGTAGCCTCTGAAGATGAACTAACTCCCTCTCTTGCAATTGTAGTATTGAGTTCAAATCTGCATATATGATGGACAGGCAAGCCCTACTTTTCATAGGCACTGGCCTCAACTTACAAATGGACAAGGCCTCAAATGACACAAGAAAGCTCCCTGCCACACTCCATTTGTCTAAATCACATTCTGTCCCTGATGATAAAAGAAGAAAATCCATTTTAAGAATGAACCTGCTCATAATATCCACATTTCCTAGTAAGGATTTTTCAGGCAGGAAGTAGTCCAAAGGAAAAGATTTAAAATATTCTTAAATTTCTTTTATGAGCCAGTCTATTAGCTCCTAATTTCATAGACCTTTTGACACAATCAAAGGCAGCTTTCCCTCTTGTCTTACAGGTACTCTGTTCCAAGCTGGAGCCAGAAATAAGCCTGTATGTAATGTGACTCAGGTGACTGATCACATTAAAAAGAGTAAAAACCAGTGACAGAAAATTTGCAAAGAACGAGTGGCCTGCTATGTTTTGCATGATTCATTGTTGGCCAGCAAATAAATTTAAAAAATGACATCTCAGAGACTGGGAAAAAAGAGTGGGTGGCAAAGAATACAATGTATTTCTACACATCTCTCCATCACATTTCATCACATCTCTCCATCTCTATTAACAGAATGGTGAGAAGTGGGGGGTACCTGCTGCCCCAAAAGTTAAGCCAAATGCAGAATTTCCTCTGCTAAAGGTTACTTCAGCAACTTGCAGTGTGTGCTTGTTATTCCCCAAACTTTCTTTCTGCTCTGAAATCCTGTGCTACCCTCCTGTGACATTTTCTTGCATGCGCTCCACTGAAGTTTGGGTCTATTGTTTCACAACAAGGGAGCTGATCCTTCAGCAGTTACTTATTTATTGAGGTCACTCGAGGTCAGTGATGTGGGTTTTCTGGGGTGCTTTTTTTTTTTTTTTAGATGGTCAGTCTGGTGTGTTGGAATTCCTTTAATTTTGCAAAGAGAGAGGTATATGGTGGGGGAGTTTCATTTTGAAATTAGGTACATATCAATAATCATGTAGGTCTATACCTGCATTGTATGCATAACTGCAAATTTTCAGTGTGTCACCCTCCTGTCCTGATTCTGGTTTGATACTAATGGGCTCATATAGCTTTTCATGAGCAGGATCTTAGTTTTTTTATTTTTCACTGCGGGGTTTTTTTTTTTGTGTGTGTGTGTGTGTGTGTGTGTGTGTGTTGTTTGTTTTTATGAAGCAAGGAAGGGCTACTCTGCCTTACCTCTCACATTTCCTCCTTGCCTGGGTGACAGGGGATTTGTTGACATTTGCTGCATGTCCTGTCGCTATTATAAATCGGAAGCTGCATTTCAAGCTTCAGCACACTCAGAGTTAAGCTGCACTGGAAAGTGACAATGAGAAATATAAATGGAAGAAATTTGAAGATGTGAAAAGGGAATTATTTGGGGAGCCTTTTATTTTAAAGCGTTTTAAAATGGAGTGAGAAAAAAAAAACATTGTAAGGATTTTTTAATGTAAACTTTTTAAAGTTGGATTGGGGCTTTTTTTGTTTTGTTTTCTAGGCTGGATGTTTAAAGTTATGGTTCTAACTCTTTGTTTAGTCACCAGAGTTTGCCACTCTAAAATCGTCCCCTGAAACAATTCTCATTACAAAAAATATAGGTTTTGTAATAAAAATTTTCCAGAAATCTGAAAGTGCCTGTATAAATAGTGCTTGTTGTCAAGATTTTAAGGAACTGAGAAATTTGATGAAAACCCCTCACATTTCCGCTTATATAATATACAAAAAAATGAATATCAACTATTCAAAAAAATAACAAAGAAAATCCAAAGCAAATTTTACAAATCATGCCAAATAAAATATTTCATCTGACCAGGCATCAATATTTATTTTATAATTTCACTTTATGGGAAATTTCTAGAAAAATGTTTGTTCTTTTCTGTTCTATACCTAAAGGGAAGGGGTGTTTTTATCAGGATATTTCTCCTAAAACTCCAATGGATTTTCTTGTTATTTATGAGTTTCATGTGAGCTTAAAAGAAATGTGAGTAGAAATCAGTTTATTTATCTGGGCTACTTACAATGATGTCTGTTTAGTGAAGTGTAAATTCAGAGGCTCAATTTTATAAAGGTGGCCAGAAATCAAAACCACAATTCTTTAAAAAGTAGAATAAATAGAAAGCATAAAATAATAAAAAATATGTAATTCAAAAATATTTTTCTTGACCTATTTTAACTTATTTCATGATTTTTTTTTTTTTTTTCTTGGGATAATTTACTGCATAATTCAAACCTGCAGATAATTTCGACCTCTTTTCCCTTATTATTAGCTATTAAATTTTATTTAAGCTTGATCGTTTTTAAAGGGATGGGTGGGATAAAGTGAAGCTTCTAATTTTGCATCCTGCTCTAATCTCCGATTTGAGAGTGCTATACTCTGGGGTTTTACATAGTAATATACGGGCAGCAGATAGAGAGATGTGATACATACCCACACCTTTGCATATCAACCTCGAGAGGGGCCTGCATGTTTTGCCCTGGTGGCTCACCAAAACGCTGCCTTTTGGGCTTCAAATCAGCTAATCGCCCTGTGAGGAAACCTCCTAAATTTTTTTGCTGGGACAGGTTTGGGGTTTTATTTTTTGGGTGGGGCGACGGGTTGTTATTCCAAAACGGCAGTCCTCCTGCCCTTAAGTTTAATGCTATTTTCAGACTTGGCCAAACGTTTGATTTTTGTAATTATTGTGGGGATTTCCTCCCCCTTCCCCCTCCCCAGACGAAAACTAAAATTGTGATTTAGATATTTGGTCCCAGCGGCCCTGCCTGTGCTCAGCAAATGGTTCCATGTCACTCGCTGCATCACAATATCGGAGTGGCGGCGCTCGGTGGCAGCTAATCCTCTGAGCCCGTTAATAAGCTTAGGAGCACGTTCATTGAAGACTGACGCGTTAGTCACAAACAGGGAGAAAATATCTACTGGGGGAAGCTGAATTGGTTTTAATCATCTGCTAATCACCAGTAATGAGACCTACTCTGGGGAAGAAAAGAAAAACAGATAGTCAGAGGGAGGTTTTGTTCTTCACAGCGGAGTAACAGGGAATGAGAGGGCAGCTGTTATTAGGAGAGAAAAGATGGAAAGAAAGGAGGGATTTGGCCAGACCAGATGAAACTTCTTCTGTGGCGCACTGTTTTGTTAGCTGAGTGTTTCTTTCATTCAGCCTCCAAAACTTCAGATCTGTCAGCCCCTCTGAAAGCCCCGGCCCACCTCTCCGAGCCGCCGGGGAGAAAAGGCGCCGCTACCCCGCCCCGCAGCCCCCGGCCCGGCCCGGCTCCCCTCCCCCGGCCCTGCCGCGGCCTCTCCGGAGCCGGGACCCGGCCGGCGGGCCCGGGAGCCGTGGGGCAGCCCTGCCGGGCCCCGAGGGCTGCGGCGGCTGCAGGTGGGTCTGGGGGCGATGGGGACTAGGGGGACGCTCGTCCTTGAAGGTGCCTTCCTGCCCCTCTCCTCACCCGTACGTCTCGGGAGGTTGGGCGTCAAGGTGGCTCCTGGGAATGATCCAAAGAGAGGGACACATCTGCCGCTGCCCGAGCGGAGCCGGGCTGGCATGTCGGCCCTCCTTCCTTCCTTTCCCACCGGTGACACCTGAGGAGAGCCTTCGCTTCGAGGAGCAGGCATCACGTTCTGCAGGGAAAGGGGAGCAATGAGCAAAGCCCTGGTGCTCAGTCAGAAAAGCAGTGATGTAACTGGGCCCCATGCACTGTGCACGTCGCCGTGCTCACTGGACCCCACGGTGCTGGTGTGAGCACCTCTGCAAGACACTGGATGTGGCAGGTCACTCAGCTCCTTAACAGTAGGCCCCAGGTATCTCCTTCAGCTAGATCATGTTCACTTCTTTTTAAATTTTAATTGGGCTTAATTTTTGGCTTGTAATTGTGCATCTGGCTCAGAGAGAGGAAGAAAGCCCTTAGCTACATCTTTAAAAATCCAATCTTGGATGAGCTCTTTAAGTGATTATAAAGTTGACTAAGTGTAAAAGCTTTGCAAAGGCAGTAATTTCAGACACACTTCTGGCTGCTAAGACATGTCTGTGTTTCATTTTCTGTATATTTTTAGGGAGCTTAAGTGGGGTGGGTAGCTCACTCATTGGGAAAAAAAAGGGGGTTTTAAATGTCATGTTTCATTTGGCTGTATGTAAAAGCTGAGTATCAGATGTCCTGTCAGGAAATAAGATACACTGATATACAATGTGCAAACATTTTATTTTGAAGAACTCCTTCACAGTCTCACTTCATGGAAGTGAGTTGCCCAACTTAGTCACACAGCAAAGAGAAGTCTACATCCTGATTTAGGTTTAATTTCTTGGTTTAGAGCTCATGGCAACAGGATATTTGAAAGGGAAAGTATGCCTAAGTTTTTTTCTGTGGTTCCAATAATTCTTATTTTCACCATCAGGAAACAGGTCCCAGTACACCGGGATGTGGAGAGAACCTTAGGCTAGATAAATTTTTTGTCCTCTTCTTTATAGCTTATTAAGAATGGAAGCAAGAATTACTATCTTACTGAAGATCATCACAGCATCATGTTTCTGATTTTGGAGAATGGCTCTCTGGTGATCTGGGGATAGGTGGTATCAATGAGAAACAAAACACCATCAGGCAGTTTTCCAGGTTTTTTCAACAGAAGGGCTTGAGAAACTTAACGTGTAGGGAAAGACAACACTTCTCTAAATGCCTGTTGTTATGATATGACCTTATTTTAGTGCCATCCAAAGTCCTTTGATTTATAGTGAGAAGACAGAACCACTTACTTGGTAAAGGACAAATAAAATCAGGAAAATTTAAGCTCCTTTTCCTGTGTCCTGAAAGGATTGACCCATGTGTTGCCATTTACTCCTGTTGAGTTACTCCTTATTTTGCAGCTCACCTTGAATGAAGAATAGATTGATTCCTGAAAGTGGCTATTTATTTTGGGGACTATCATCCTCATTTGCTTCACAGAGATAGCCTGAAAGGTCTCACACAAAAGAAAAATAGCAAAAAAACCCCAAAAAATAAATAAGAAAAAAAAAGGGGAAAAAAAAAACTCCCACACAACCTGCCATTGGAAACCAAGACTCTTCAGCGGTGTTCAAGCGAGAAAGAAACCTCTTGCCTGCCTGTTGAACAGCTCTAGGATTCTCAAGCCATAAAGTTATGGATTGTTACATACCCAGTGATCCCCAGCAGTAAGGCAATGTGCAGAAAGTGGTGTTTCAATATGTTAGATTAAAATTTGAGACTGAAAATGAACTTAAAAAATGCCTCTCTATTCGAAAGAAAACAATCAGAGATGCCAGCTACAGTCTTAGTGATCACTTCCTCCAATTTGAAGGCAACTTTTCCCTGATAGTGAGCATGTCATCAAAGCCTTGAGGTAATGTTTAATTGCACTCTTTTTCTTTTCTTTTTCCACAAGTATATTCAGCATTGTACTGATGTTTTCTCAGTTAGTTCATCTGTCTCTGTATTTTATCTTTCTGTCTGTCAGGCTTATTAGCATATTTTGACAGATTAAAAGGCTAAGGTCAAACAAGCAAATCCCCAAAGAAATACTGCTAATTATTGTCATATGTTTTTTAAATACTTTTGCTTCTTCAAAGAATTTCATAAGGAACTAAATTCAACTTTGCAGTCTGTTTCTTTCATGAGCCCCTCCTCTCTTTAACATCACTTTTCCTAGCCACCCTCCAGTGCCCCCTCACTCTCCTTACTTTAGGCAAGCAATTAGCTTCTTACAGAAATGCAAAACTGTATTTCAGGTAAGTTACATTTGGCGGAAGTGTACCTGGAGTACATACTGATGCAAACCCCATGAGTAGTGTGTTCAGTGAACCAGCAAACATGGGTTTGGATGTTTCTTGATGTCTGAAGAAGTAAAATAGCCTTTTTATTGCTGACAAAGCAACATGAATGCCCTTCCTCCAGAATCCTGTTCAGGGAGTACTGGGTGTTGTATACACCTGTGGTCAGCAAAGGGTCCTTCACACCATAGCATTTTCCCTCTTAGTATAGTGAGGATTGGTTAGGATCTGGAGGTGGAGTCAGAAGACCAATGAGCTGCATGCTAGTACTAGATGTAGTGCAAACTTTTCTGTACCTTCAGCTTCTTAGAAGACAAATCAGAGCAAGCAGATGGTCTGAGAGTGAGTGTAAAAGTTAAAATAAAAAACAAATACAGAAGTCCAACATATATTCAGTAGGGAGGAATGGTTGCAACCACAGTCAGCTGAATACTCTCTCGATTAGTTGTTGGCCAAGGTAAATAATAAGATAGGAGCTGGTCAGATAAAGGATGATATTGGCTTCTTGTGAGGATGAGACAACAGGTGGCTAAAATAAATAGAGGGAGAGTGCTTTTGGAACAAGATAAGCAACAAAACAATCCTAATTAGCTTAATGATCATACATGTATTTATCTTATGCCTCCACTTTTCTATTAATTTCCAGACACTTCTGTGTTTCAAGAAAATATACATGGTTTTTAAAAGACTAATTTTTTTATGGGTATGCAAAGGTAGCATTGCCAAACCTTGTTCATGGCAGGTAAATCATTACATGGCCTAAGACAGTGTTCATTAGCAGCATTGTCAATCATGTAGGAGTTCTGCCAGAGAATTGCTGATGATACGACAGGGTCAGAGACAAAGATATTCAGTCTCTATTCATTCATCAGATTTTTTTTTTAAATCAATTTACAGCATGATAATTGAGTCAAGTTTATTGTGCTGCCCCTCAAACAATGTAGGATTTGGTGATTATAAGTCTCTTGGTACTGAGACCACACAAAAAAGAGAAAGGAAAGAGATTAAAAGGTAGGAAGGAAGGAATGTTGGGGTAAGGAGAGGAGATGAAAGCTTAATTGCTAAGATAAATATTTTAAAAAGGGAACATTTCAGATGGAGAAGACATCTCTTTAAGGTCAGAAAAATAGTTGAGAGATGAAGTCCTCAGTTAAAGAAATTCTTCTTAAGGTGAAGGGCTAAATTGCCATTCATGTATCTGTAACATCTGAAATTATTTCACTGATAAAACCAATGTGTATCCATCCCAGGGGGACCATACTGCCTTAAAAAGTGTTCTTTCTGCTGTGTTGCAGAGCCCTTCTGTAAAGCACTCGCCCCTTCATACATGCAACTACGCATGCCTGCGTGCACACGTGTGCATGAAAGGTCTGTGTGCTGAGTAGGTCTCTGTGTCACGAGATTTTAAAAAGAGGGAAAATAACATGGAACAGGAAAGTGAAGAATCTCTTTCTAAGGCAGAAACAGAAGTGCTTTCTGCAGGGAGGAAATCCCTCTTATATCAAGCTGGGCATCGCTCTGATTTCCAGCACAAATGTTCAGTGCTGCATTTCCAGCCCAGGAAAAAGGGTTTTTAAGCCTCCCTCCCATGACCTTCACCCTCGTCACACTTACACCAAAGATTTAAAATGAGTGCTAAGACCACTAAGACTTGCCATCATACACAGGCTTTCTGTAAACTGATGTAACTGGTAAACATGTGCTTGCACATCTACTTTCCTCAGTTTGCTGTTTGGCTGATTTCAGACACATGATAAGTAGATCATTCCTAAATTTTCGTATAATTACGTTTAAATATAATTTTGAGCAATTAAAATGAATGGGAGAGGAATTTATATGAAATCTGTCTCAAAATAAACCTATAGAAGTGTCACATTTCAGGGTGATTTCTTAAACTCCCTTTCATACAGCAACCATGCTCGTGAGCTCTCCTCTCAGACCCCCGACTCTTTTCTGGGACTCATCAGGCTGATGCTGAACATATTTAAATCCTCCCCATAAAAGGTTTAGTCTAAGTTGCTTCTCCAGTACTTGTTTGAACATTAAATATGCAAATAATCATCATTACACTTCCAACAATTACACATGTTTGCGAGCACCATGTCAAGTACTGGCAGCAGTGCAATCATTTGTAAAGACAAATATTCCATTCCAAGAGATGTCATGCTGCTTAGAAGATTTCTTTTTGTATTAGTAGCCACACTGCTGCTTCATAAAGTGTGCAAATGAACGTGACAGTGCTGCCAATAGCTGCCAGTTCCTTCCTCTCGGCAGAGCAGATGTCAATCAACCATCCCAAACAGACAAGGCCTCGGTACTGCCGCAGACATTAAACATGTAGGATGGAGAAGGGAGGGCACAAACAACACAGGCAGTGCAGGGGCTCGGCATACTCCTCACTCTCCCTCTCCCTCCTCCTTCTCTCCCTCTCAGCCTCTCTCCCTCTTCTTTCTCTCTGAGGAGGCCTGAGGCCGTTGGAATATTTTAATTTCTGATTTCTGACTATATTATCATGTGTTTGTAACAGATGAATTGTAATTTGTAGCTCTGAGGTGATATGAAAAGCTGCCTGCGACCGTAGGACAGATGCAGGCGTGTGTGGCAGACTTCTCTCCTCACTGCTCTTGCCTCCTTCTCTCTCTCTCCTACTCTTTATGTAGTAATGGATAATTGTCAGCGTTCACTTTTATCACATCCAAAGTAGCAGCTTAGAGAAGATGCAACTTTAGTCAGGACTAATCTAGCCTCCTCCTGAAGTGGGAAAATCCCAAGTATTTCAGGGTCCTATTGATAACCCTTGTGCTTTTTTTTTTCCATAAAAGACGGATGACTCTGGCAAGCTTGGGAGACTGCAGATAATGGGATTGACTTGGTACTTAAATCTCAGTGAACCAAGACAGCATAAGTAATTAGTGAATTGGATCCATACTGGGGTGCTAATGATGGCTAATACTGCCCCACACCACTCTAAAACCCACAAGATACACATCCATCTCATTCAGATAAAACCAAGGGGACACTGTTTTGCGGGCATCATTTATTTCTTTCTTAGCACAGAATTTATACCCCTTTAAAAAAATAAATCTAATTTTCATGGAGTGACATCCAGAAGAACAAGTGACCATTCTGTCAGAAGAGTTCATTATGATCACAAATACCTCTGGTGTTTTTAATTAAGAAAGGCTAATTAAGAGAAACTATGCATTTATCTTCTTATCTAATTGTCAAGGGGAAAGTCACAAACACTAACTATATGCTGTTTGAATGGGAGAGGCAGTTCATATTTTTAATCTTTTTTGCTTTTTGTTTTCGAGCAGACTGAATTCTCACAAAGGAGAAAGTTCATTTAAAGAAAGTATTCCTTTTTTGAAACCGATGCTCCAACTTTTGTTAAGTGTAGTTCAACTTCACATCCTGATTTTCCTCCAGGTTAGTATAATTGGGTAGAAACTAGCATTCTGCCTCATTTTTCTTTTCCCACAGAGTGATAGCATTTTATCAGGATAATTTAGATAAATGCCTTTCCATAGGGTTTGCTTATCCTTCCAGGAGCTATGATCGACAAACAGCCACATAAGATGAATGGCATCGTGTTTTGATCAAATGTATTCTCATCTAAAAGTAGAGAGGGTTTCAAGGTGAGGGGAACGTCTGTTTTCCTCAGATGTGATCGTCAGAGGGTGGTCCTCCCCCCTCTCCTCCCCCTCCCTGTGCCCTCCAGTTTGTTACAGTGGCTGCGAGTTAGGATGTTTCTGCGTTCGAGCGTGCGCATTGCACCTATCAGACACTAAAACCGGGGACAGCTCGGTAGAAGATATTTTAACTTAGTCCAACAGTCTTAGCATATAGTTTTAAAGAGAGAGCTGAAGATAGGAAGGTTGTTCGTGAGGGGAGATTGACAAAGAAACAGCCAACTTAGGTACCCCAGCTTTTGTGCTGCAATCTAAATCTTAAAGCTGGAAAACTCTTGCCTCTTTCAATTTCTTTTTACAATTTGGTTGTTAAGGGACATTAAGAAAGGTATGACCTGAGGCAACCTTGGACTGTAGCTTATAAAGGGTTAAGATGCAACATTACAGATTAGAAGCAAGAATCACCTGCCAAACAGTATTTTTTTCTTTTATTTCCTTTTTTTTTTTTTCTTTTCATTCAGATTAAGATGAAATCTTTCTTTTCCCTGACTGTCAGCCTTAATTCTGTGCTGGGTTATTTTGGCAAGTACCTCTGTAAGTGTATGTGTGACCACAGTAGGCAATGCTTTGAAAGAAGAACTTCATATTCAACATTTGAGGAGAAAAAGCTGTTTAATGCAGGGGCTCTTCGTAGTCCTTATAAATCTGTAACTGATTAGGAGGCATTCAGAGCTAATGTAGGATGAAAAGATGGGCAGATTGTCGGCTGAGAAGGCGGAAGCGGGGGTTGGTTTGGGTAAGGATTATAGCAAACCCAAGTTTTAGTTGGGATGGAGCTAAAGTGTTAGCCTGGAGGCAGGCAGGCTGCTCTTCATCAGTTGAAATACTCTCACCTCAGTGACTCTTTCTGCTTCTCAAAAAACAAAGATTCTTCCTGAAAGCAGTGCTTTGCAAATTGAAGCTTTAACCTTATCCTTTCTATCCAACCCAGCAATCTTTCTCCCTTTTTTTCTTTTTTTCTGCACACAAGAACTTGTAGCTTGTGTAGATGCCTGTATTTATAAAATGCCAGATATTTTTATAATATTAATAAATCACACAGTCCTTTAAGTCAGAAACTGAACTCTGCCATCTCCCCAACCAGGTTTCCTTTTGCATTTCTGCTTAGCACTGATTTATCTGTCTTCCTCCATTTCTTAGGACTTGTGGCAATACTCAAAAATAAAACAATTAATAATCTTATTTTCACCATGCAAGATCTGAAATACTTTATCCTGAAGAAGCCTGAGATTTTTTTAGTCCATGTAAATAATGAGGATTCCCATTTTATTATTAACAGCCTTAATTGTGAAGCACTGCAATGTGGAAAGGTAGAGTAAGAGTATGAGAAATACTGTCTTTAAGATGCAAGGATAGACTTTCTGGAAAATTAAAATATCAGTTGTTAAGGAAGCTCCCTTTTCTTATATTTCTTGCTATAATTGTTCCCCTCTATGGTTTTAGCTATTGGAAGAGCTTCATTGTTTATCTTCCTAACAGCCTGCATTTTCCCTTGAATATGATGAATACAGCTGCAGGACCCTGCATCTCCAGTTCTGGGAGTTTGTCAGATGGTGGGAGTCTAAAGAGTTTTCTAGCAGAAAAAGAAGTGCCTCTCTTCTTTTGACCTAATTTGTTCAAATATTTAGTAGTTACTTCCATTTCTGCTGTCCTCCCTAGAAACAGCCCTAGAATTTGCAGGCACTGACAGAATTAATAACATCACTGGACAATGTAATCTAAAACACTGTAATTCTCAATTTTTACTTCTGAACTATCATTCACAATTTTTTCCTCAGTAATCAAGAAGACTTTCACAAAAATCAGAAAGAAAAAAAAAGCTAGAACTGATACATGATTTGCCCACTTACACCTAAGACTTTCACACACTATTAGTGGAATTACAGGACCTGTAGTAAACGGTATTAAATCTCAGACACTTGGCTAAAAGCAGCTCCATATCCAAGGTTAAAGAAAAGGAGGGGTCATTTTTATGAAGATACTGACCTTTTCCAAACTAATATCTGCAACGCATTTCTTTTTCTAATGTTTCAAAAGGAGGTGAGCTCATTTCTACATCCTTTCTAACAGGATTTTGAAAGTTACAGTAACAAAAACAGGGGGGAAAAAAATCCAGAACCCTTACATGAACCTGAAGGCAGGATAGACTACATTAGTGAACTTCTTTTTGATGCTGAGGGGTGGAAGTAAATATTGCACTTG
Organism: Emberiza elegans; assembly: GCA_024865655.1. Classification (NCBI taxonomy): domain Eukaryota; kingdom Metazoa; phylum Chordata; class Aves; order Passeriformes; family Fringillidae; genus Emberiza; species Emberiza elegans. Next base: position 57,166,265 of record JALJVW010003023.1, on the reverse strand, counting down.
TTTTTCCTACCCATCATAAAACCTAACATGAGCTGCTTGAGCATTTTCAAATAACAGAAGAAATATGAAAGAATGACTTCTGAATCCTTTTTCCCTGCTGTAAAATGGCCAGATTCTTGTTGTCTGATGTGGGAGACTTAATGCAGTAGAATCAGAAAAGGTTTATGTAGAAGGAAAGTGGAAGCAATACAAATAAACAACTATTTCATTCGACTTCTTATTTTCATTTTCAATGATTAACCATATATAGCAGAAAGACAGAAGGAAGCAAGTCTTATTTTAAAGGAAGCAGCTCAGAATATCATACTTTGTTTTTTACATCTTATACCGGATATCAGGATGCTGCTGAAACAGTGCCAGAATTAAAAGTAATTCCCTCAACTTCAGCAAACAGTCCCGAAATCTGCCAGATGCTGGCATATATCCACTGGTTTGAAAGTTTGAAAGCAGGCTAAAAAATTTAGGGGTAGTTTTTGTTTGTTTGTTCCTGACCACTGATAGCATGAGCTAGCAGCTGGTAGAAGAATAAAGGAAAATGTGTGTGTATTGGCAGCAGACAATTTATAACATGAAGTGATTATTCTCTCAGTCTTAAACATCAGAACTTGTGTCTTAAAAAATAATAATTTGCTTGGACAATTTTACAACTGAGCATTTAGTTTTTTTCCCATTTTTCCTTCTTCAAAGATGTGTTGGAATTTGTAACCAACAAGATACATAATTTATCAATCTGGTTCTTTTTTTTTTTTTTTTTTTTTTTTTTTTTTTTTAAGAGGCGTGTTTCAATCTTGTTCTTTTTAAAGCTTATTGCAATCCTAGCTTGGTAAACCTACATCTCCACCTAGTGGTTTCACAGAAAGGGGACGCAATCATTTTTCAAACAGATAATTTGAAGTTCAACACCATTCTGAAGGAATTTCATTCTTTCTTAAGGAAATATTTTAAAACTTGTGATTAAATATAAAGAGATAGATAGATAGATAGATAGATAGATAGATAGATAGATAGATAGATAGATAGATAGATAGATAGATAGATAGATAGATAGATAGATGTTGATACTTCTTTGCCATGTGCAATAGCCCTTTTATTTCTTAGTGTTAATAAATACTTTCAACAGAAGACCAAAATTTTAGCACAGCATCAGTTCATCCTGTATTTTTTCCAACCCCATCCTAAACCATGCTTGGAAGATTCCCATCTTTCCTGCAGCCACACCTCTAATGCAGAGTGTGACCAAAGGTACAAACCAAGCACAAAACAACTAGCAAGACTTTGAAAATGCCCTGAAACCTCTCCTTTGCATATTGGTGTTTTTTAATAACTCTTTGGTTCAGCATACTTTATATGCTGAGGAACCTACAGGAAATCCATAGAGCAAAGAGGCATGCACAAGGTGTGTGACAGGTACCAGACCAAGACAAATTTTTAAAGCTGTTCTGCCCTTTCTCCAAAATATTAATACTGTATTTTCTTGACTCTCCAAAAGATTCTATCTCCATTTTTTCTTAAAAAACATAAATGTATATATATATATATCTTTGAAAGATTCTTTTTCAGAATAGAGGAGTTAAAAGCTCCAATCCCAACACAGTTGTTTACTGTCCTATACAAACACCTTAAACCTACTCTGCAAGTAATACCTCAGCATATTGAGAAGGCCTCTTCAGGTACAAAAAACTAATATCTTCCTATCCAGCAAATTGATTCCTTTTAAAAAGTGAAATATAGGCAGAAATGAAATTAATCTGCTCCTGCCCAAAATACCTTATTTTTCTCGGCCACAGTTCTCACTCCTCTTTCATGCTTCTGCAGTGCCAGGCACTTCATGCAGCAGTCAAAGTCTAAGTGGTTTTTTGGGGGTTAGAATCCTATTCTTTTAACAAAACCATAAGTTCCATAGGACTATCCAGAGTGCACAAAATTAAAAATGTGCCTAAACCTGTGCAGTATTGGATCTTTCACATGGACAGTAGATGTACTGTTAATTAAATGCTACTTGTAATAAAATATATTAAAGTGATTGAAGCTGCTGTAGCTGCAGTGGGCCTGAAAAGTACAATAATCCTTCACTGTAATGTACAATCCTCATGTCAGAAACATGTACAGTGCTCAGAAAGAATATAATTAATGCACATTAACATATATACTCAGGGACAGAATATATGAAGAGGGTGCTTTGGGACATGATTAAATTTTTTGTGACTTCAAATTAGGGAAATTTTGAAAACTTCCAGTTCAGCAATTTCCAGTGATTAAACGGTATCATAACTTTTCTCTAAAACCAAACAAATGTGAAGTAATGAGAAATTATAGGTTTATTTCATTAATGAGCTATTCCAGCCTTAAATATTGTTTTCCACAAATACAATAAATATTGATTTTCTGAGCTGATTAAGAATGGATGGCCACCCACAAATAATTAAACTAAATATTTAGTCTTGTATAGTTAAATGAAAAATTAGATGCTTATTTCAGAGCTGGGTAGCACTTGAAGATCATTAGATACTCCAAGGTCAGTATTGAATTAAAACTACAATCTTCTGCAGAATACCAAGAAGAATTTTCTTTGGAGAAGAAGGAACTTTTGGGGTGGCTCAGGCTGAGAACTTTTGCTGTCTGAGATGGTCACTGAAATTCAGAGGCAAAAACTGGAGGTGAAAACAAAAGCTCATTTTCCTGTAGAGAAAGTTCACCCTTCCCTTGAATAGTGAGACCTGCAGGGCACTGTCACTCAGCACAATGAATTTACCAGCAAGAGACCCGGGCTGGGCTTGCCCTGAGCCCTGGTGGCTTGCTGGGCTCCTTCTGAGCAGTTAGAAACAGTGTCCTTTTATGCATGCTCTGCCTGACACGTCCATGTCACAGATGGAGACCAAGTACTCTTGACAGCGCCCAGTTAGAAGCCATTTGGGCAGACAACACAAGTGCAGCAAAACTCTGCATTAGCTTTTAGGCAGAAAATTTGAGCTGGTTGAATAACAAGAATGAGGGATGGCAAAACCGCCACACTTCATTTCCTTGTTACTTTAGCTGACTTCTGACTTCTTTACATTTCAGAATTAGATAAAAAAAAGTAGGCTAACTTATCAGAACCAAAAAAAAAACCCTGATAATGTTTTTGATTCTTTCTTCTGGTATGTATGAAGCCTAAAAAGTGGAAATTCAGTCTTTTTAGGAAGAAGATAAGGTCAGAGTCCATCTGGGCTTATCCAGTCTTGCTTGCCAATTGTTGGCTGTGCTCTGTCCAGTTGTTTAAATTCATGCCAGCAATTTGAGTTTTTTAAGTAATCTAAGTAGTCAGTTAAAAACTTGATATTACTGAGCACACTTCATTGGCTGTCACAGCAATAAAAGGGCCACAAATGTTTAATGATATATATATATATATATAAAAGAGGATGAAGTATCTAGTGCTGCTACTCAAAAGATATATTTTTCTCATTGTAAAATTCATAGTCTTACAATATGGGTACAATATGGGTAGCTCTAAAATCTAGGAAATCTCTGGGAAAAAAACCCCAAAACATTTTGTGGCATCTGAAAAGTTATGCGATTCTTTAGGAAAACTGCAGACCCTACGAGTACTGCAGAAAAACAAATAATCAAAATAGCAAATTTGCCTAAGTCCAGAGAATTGCAAGTGTTTGAACCACTGTAGATTTCTCATCAGTTAAGGAGACTTCTCATCAACTGCATCTTCAAGAGAATTATCTGAAACTCAGTGATCCTGAGGGGTTCCTTCCAACATATTATAGTCTGTGAAACAAAACCAGTTTACAGATATAAACACCAAATGGCATTCTTCATATAACATTTTCTTGGACCTAAAAGAGAGAGTGCTTGTGAGCTTGCTTCAACATATTTTTTTGTTTTCCAGACCAATGAACAAAACTATGTAATTTTCTATACCTTTACAGATCAAGGAACCATGCAATACCCCCCAGCTGTTGCATAACATAGCTGGAAAACTTCTGGTGATCTCATTGTGTCTTCTCTGTTATGTGCTATGACTGGATTTCTCCATATTCAGAGTTTAATTTTCAGAGTTTGAAATAAGTACACAATCCAGATGCATCATTATTTCTAACATTTTTTGTCTCATAAGTAGAAAGACCATCACACAAAGTAAGTTTGTCATTTACATGCACGTATTTTATCAGTTTTACTACAATAAGCTAAAATATAAATTCATTATAATTAATATATAAACACTAGTGTAAATTTATAAATTCTAAGCACATTTTACACTTTTCTTCTTTTCATAATTCCACTGATTAATTTGTTATTGTGGTATTTCTCCTTTTTTTGGAGGGTGGTAGGGGAGATGATATGAAATGAAGCATTTTCAAATATAAGCCATGATTTCTCACATCCATGTCAATTTTAATGTTGTTCTACCTAACTGTTCCTGGAAGTCCATACATACTATAAAGCATTTTCTTAAAAAAAATAATCTAGACTTCCTTCAGTCACAAGGGAAATGACCTGCAGGGGATCCAAGCACTTACATGAGCAGGACAACACTATAGAATGCCTTGTCCAAGCCACTGGTAGGAAAAGACAGCTTTTCTTCAGCCTGTTCCTCCTACTTCTGGGGTATTTTAAAATCATTCCCAAACCCTGCCAAAAACTCAAGATATACTTCAGTTTTGTTCTTTAAACAAAAACAAAAACAAAAAAAAAGCACCCCACCAAACTACACAAACCCCACACATATCACTTTCATCTGTTTGTAAATATTTCATTGTTCTGTATTCTGGGTGCATCTAACATTACTGTGCACTAAGACTTATGCACATAGTGAGAAGTGCAAACTAAAAAAAAAAAATGCATGGGGAAAAAGGTGTTTGTAATTTTGGTTGAAGTCCAGGATGGCACTTATCTGGTGATTTCAGTAGAGCAGATATTTCATTTAACTGATAACAAAACCTTTTGACTAATTTAATTGGTACACAGATTTGGAATAATGTAAAATATTTTCCTTATTTCTTGGAATAATGTAAAATATTTTCCTTATTTCTTGTAAAGCTATATGTATGCATATGTACATTTGTCTATATAGCTGAGTAACTTAGAAAAGGAGAGAATATAAATAAAATCACCTAGAGAACCATTAAATGATATTAACAAATACAAGTCATTGATGTGTCTCACCTCTGTAGAATCAAAGTTGTAGTGGAGAAGAGGGTGCTAGGAATATGTAAGGTACTCACCATAGAGAACACAGAGTAAATGTACAAAGATAAGACAAAAAAAAAGTTGGTAACATTTATTAGCTAATGATATACCCAGAAAAAAATAATGCATATATTCATATATTCAACTGATGTATATGTTTAACTTCAATCCTGCTAATAGTAACTGTAGTTTTAGTACAAATAAATTGGATTCAGAGCTGAAGTCATGCAACATAGTCCAGCCCAAATCTTTGTAGGGGCTGCCAGATTTTGCTTCAGATTTAAAGGTCTTGCTCAGATTTCAGTTCACAATTTGGCAAGGAGCTGATGAAACAGACTTGGAGATTCTCTTCTCTTTTTGCCTTAGTGATTTTCTGTGCCATTAATAGATGAAATTGCAATGGTTTTGTGTTATGAAACAGTTTCTCTGTTGCTGTGTTGTGTGTTGTAGTTCAGTGTTTGTAAGGCTCTAGGGAAGCATCCTCTGCAGTTGATTTTATATGACTTCTGGTGAGATTTTGAAACTTCAGCTGTGTATTAAAGTTCACAGGCTGAATTGTCTTCCTCAGCTGTTGCAAGATCTCACAAAACCATGTGGCAACAAGGCTGGCTCCCTCCAGATATCACAGGTGGTGGTCCTTAGAGGGATCAGTCCTGAAACCTTGGGAAAGCCAAGCTGGAAAGCTTAGCTGGAAAGACTCAAGTGCCTTCAATAATACATTAGTAAGGTTTTTGAAAGCCTTGAGCTTTTAAAGCCTTGATTTTGTGGCAAGGATTTCTCTGAGTTTACAACAGTTTGAAGTGTATGGTTTCCAGCAGTCACAACCTCCACAGACTGTCAGCCAGGCTTCTGGGAGGCTTCTCAAGTGGCTTTACAGCATGTGTGGCTTGTGACATGCCTGTCCCCAGACATGGTACAGAAAGGCTGAGCCCCTCACTGCTATCCAAATGAGAAGGCTCTGTTCTGTTCACTACTCTTGCTGACTGAGACTTGGTATATTTGCTAAGCAAAACTTGGTTAGACTTTCCCTTTAGAAAATATGTCCTTTTCCTTCTTCAGTTTCAGTGTTTTGATGTAAAGATACTATGGGGGCAATGCTGTAGGTTTTGATAACACATCATTATGGTCTAAGACAGCAATAAGATTGTTGGAAGCACCTGTTAATGGTCTCATGCCAGTGACCCATATATTATATGCAAATATACAATGTCTCTATAGCTACAGAAATGTAACAATAGGTTGCAATTTTTAGCAGCAAAAAACATTCAAAACACCCAGTAATGTTCTTGGTTGCTAATTGGTCAATTGCTACAACTTCTTTCCTTACAGACATAATCTTGGACCGTTAAAAGAGAGATCTAAAAGAGATGCCGCTCAAACTAAGCCCAGGTGGGTAAGGGGTACACAACATCTGACAATACTATTGACCTGTGGAGGCCATTCTTGAAATACAGGTCAAATCCTGAGTGTAACACGCTGAAAGGTCTTTAGCTGTTAAGCTAAGCTGTAGTAGGTTGTTACATGGAACATAAAATTCATTGCAAAAATCATGAAATATTTTAGAAAAGTCTGCCCCTTCAGAAGAAGGTGAAAAGTTGAAGTAAATCAGTTTATTCATACAAGCATACAACTCAAAAGTTTGACCTATAAATACCTCTGGCCTGAAGGTATCTGACTAACTAGCTCAGTGGACTTAGGTTTTACTTATTCGTTCCACTGCAATGGACTAAACAAAGGCAAGCTTGGGAGGGTCATTACTGCTTTATTCCTCGTGCTTCTTCAACAGCTGTTAACTCTTTAGTGGACACTAGCAGGGCAAGTAAATCTGATTTGAGGTCATCTTGCTCCATCTAGTTATAATAATTCACTGAATAGCTTCCTCTCTAAGCATAAAGCTCTTGATAGAGATTTGCCCAACACATACACAGCTATTTATTACTATTACTACTACTACTACTACTACTACTACTACTACTACTACTACTATTATTATTATTATTATTATTATTATTATTATTATTATTATTATTATTATTATTTTATATAGTATATCAAATTTGGCTGTGACTGATTTTCTTCTTCTCTACAATGTGGCAGAAGAAATTTTTTTGCATGTCGACTTTCACCATGCTTGAAATGCCAGGGGAGCAATGCACAATCTGATAAAGTCCTCTTAAAGAAAGTTGGGGATTTTCCATTTTTTTAAAAAATTCAACTCATCTCAAGTTGGGATTTCTTTTCAGAAGATATGCTTCAGCCTTAATTGGGGTGCTCAGTCTAGGGTAAATGGGTGAAATTTAAGGTCCAGCAATACATAAGCAGTTTTTCTCAGTAATCTCCCAATCTCTTAAATTCTATGCATTTAAAATGAAGAATCTTGCAGTGTGCAGTCCCCAGTATGTTAAGTATTTTTGGAACATGGGCAAAGCACTTACACCCAGTAAGTAACTCTACATCACTTGCACAGTGAATTCTTTCCTGCTCTGCATAAAATAACTGAGTGCAAGTGCAGATTGGCAGAACACGTGTATGGATGGTCTCTCCAATGTTGCCTCAAAGTCACTGTGCAATGGCAGTGAAGCCCCTTCATGTGGAAGAGGTTTTACAGTGACTTTTGTGGGCCAGAGAGAAGTTTGATAAGAGGATCCATGTTTACCCCTGAAAGAATTTTCTACCAAGGTTGTTGACATAGAAACCAAGAAAGAAAGAAGAATAAATAAGAGAAACCTGCAGCTGCCTATTCCAATAAGCACTTTGTTTGTCTTTTGTGACCAATGAGTAAAGTGTAAACTTATGAGTTATTTAAGAATGTATAAAAACCATGCATGCTATAATAAAAACAGTTTGAAGCCTTCTGAAAATGGAACATGTTGCTTTGTATTGTCTCTGTCTCAACCACGACACCTTCAGATCTCAGCCCATGTCACTGAGATCTGTGTTCTGTGAGTCTCAACACCTTACTTTCTGTGGTCCAAAAATCTAGCCCTGCGATGTCAGGGTGACTCTTCAGTTCCTCTTATGAGTGAGTCTTTGAAATGAGGAAAGACAAGGCAGATCCTTAGAATCATGGTTTGAGGAAAAGCTTTGCCATTAGAACTACTAGTAATTAGAGCTTAGCATTAGAACTACTTTCGCCAAAAAATTTGAAAACACAAAGGTTAAAAGGCTAAAAAATGTGAAAGGAAGTGTGAGGCAGCAAAAGCACATGTTAGGAGGAGGTAGAATGATGAGTGTTTTGAGAACAGTTTTGGCTTTTTTATGAAGGTGTGCATTACACAAGGAAAAATCACCAGATATTTTATTCTTTACCTTTACATCTCCATGTTGCCCAGAGTTATGGTGAACATCCCTCGTTTTGGTGGGAGACACATGGAAGCTGCATCGTGTCTGGCACAATATGTCAAGTCAAACATACGAGCTGAAGAAGTGCCTTGCTTTTGCTCAATTAGTACTGTTTGCTTTGTGGACCTTCATTAGCAAGTATAAATTTGTACAGTGGTCACCATTTAAAAATCAATATTTACCAAGGGTTATCACATCATCAAGCCTAGGACACTAAGTAGTTCCGTAAACTTTGAGCAGAAAATAATACTGCGATCTGGTAAATATTTAACACACGTATCATTTTATGGTAACCACTACTTTTGATACAGGTGTTCGTTACCTCTTCCTAGCTAAACCTCCCATTAAATTACACTGCACTGAAGTTAGGCTTCACTTCATCCAGATTTCAGGTAAAGGAACTGGGGTGGGGAGGTAGTGAAACTGATTTTAAAATTAATATAATGAAAATAACTGTAATGAATAATCGCTTTAAATTTTGTTGCCTTCTTATCCCAAATCATATAATTCAGCAGGAATTCTCTGTGGAAATACCTAATATATGGCTAAAATATATCTTGGCGAAAAAGCCTCAGGTTCCTTTTTCCTCATGATGTAGTAGGGTATTTTCTGTTTGGCAAGGAAGGCTCCCCAGTAGCTAGCTACACTGTCCAGCTTCTTTCAGTATAACCACCCTTCCTTTGATGTGTAAGTAACAGATGTTTAAGACATAAGAAATTAGATAGACTGTGATTACTGAGAAACAAGTTAATTTCAATTCATTACTTGATGTTCTCATTCACTTGTTCTGAAAATGACAGTAGTTAGTAGGGCTGTTGGTTTTTTTAATTGACATATTTTATGTTTAACAATCAACTTAAACTTAACCTATGCACACCTCTAATTTTGAAACACATCATTTGCAAGCTAATATGTCACTTTTTCATTGTAAATTGGAATTATTTCCAAAATGGCTTCACTTTAATTATATGTACATGTACAACTAAGCCAGCTTGTTTTCTTGTAGGCAATGGGAAGAGGTAAGGAGAAAACAGGAAGCAACAGCTTTGTTTCTCCCCCTTTCACAAAACAAGATTCGTTCCCTCCCAGTTTTCTGAAAAAGAGGTATTTCAAATTAGCCAAAGGAAGGGCTTGGCAGGGGAAGGACTAAGTTTGGGTCTTTCTGCAGGAAAGGAATAGGCATGATTGAGAAACTGTCACAGATAGCTCATTAGCTTTCAAATATTGGATGTATTTTGTTGATAAAGGTAATAATGTTCACACAAGTACTGTAAGGCATTTCACTTGATACCTCACAAAATTTTGATTAACAAAATAAAACAACAATAAACTCAACATGGTGTATCTTGAATAGCTTTAAAAGTATGAGTTTTTCTTGAAATTGCAAACAGGGAATTCTCTCAGAAATTATGTTTTCCTAGTCAGGTCCTCAGGGATCAGTTTTTAATGCCATGGTGTGAAATATTTGTATTGGTTCAGAGGAAAAGGCTTAGAAGAGGTGTTTGAAAGAACTTTCTGAAATATACTACAGTTAATTGTCACAAAGAGGATGCCTAGAAAAGCTGAGGGTTTCTCAATGAAGATTTTTAAGAATTGATTAGTTATGTTGGGTCTATGTAAGTTCACTTTCATCTGATCACTAGTAGAGATATGGTCTAGATGACCCTTTGAGACCTGTCCAGAACTGCATGATTTGAAGCCAAAGTGATTGTGTACAGATTTCGAGGGTAGTTAGAAAACTGTAGCAGTGATAAATAAAAAGAGGGTAAACTGATGAAGCAGTGCCAGCTGAATCAGTCTCCTGATAGCTCATGTAAAAGCAACAGAGTGTTGGGGCATAGCCCAGCAAGAGGACAGTGGGGAGAGAAGGGGACAAGAGCATAAAACTCACGCTCCTTTAGCTGTACATTAGCACTGTACATCACAGAACCTCTGTCCCCCATTCTGCTCTTCCCAGGCCAGAGAAAAGCCATTAGAAGGCAGTAGTGCTTTATAATTTGCCTTTACAGTAACTGACCCCAACAAATTATGGCCTGTATGGCTCCTAAGTTAGGCAGCATTTTCAGGGAGAAGTTTTATTTTTTATGTCTAACTCATATCATTGATAAAAAACAGGTGAGGTCTTTGGTATAAAAGCACTAAATCTCCTCTTTTTTTCTCAACTGTATCAATCTGTCTTATAAAAATACTACTGGACCTTATGAAATCTGCTTTTTTTACACCCTCTGGCCATCATAACTGTAACAACCCTACAGTAGTTGTAAATTGAAGTAACAAGTTACACTTTCTATCAGTGACGTTGATTAAGTCCCAAACAAGGTGTTAACACATTTAATAGATTCCACATCAGAAAAAAATATTGAAACACGTCTAGAAATTTTTAATAAATTGTGTGGCTCCAAGAGAAGCTGAGATTTGGAGCTAAACCAGGGAGTTTAAAAGCCTTTTGGTACTTGTTAAATGGGAGGTAAAAAGTGGTTGAATACAGTTTTTCTCTTTGGTTTCATAATCTATGAATGTAGAGCTCTGTAACTGAATACCAAGAGGTGATTTTTAAAAAAAGAGTAGAAAAGCTCTAAACACACTCTTATTTCTAGTTTCTGATTCTAAATTTTAGGCTTCTATATCTCTCAATTGTTGTTCTGTATTCACCTTGTAAAAAGAAACAGACTAAGGCTCCACAGGATGAGAGTCAGGCCAGTACAATGTACACAGGCTTTTAAGCAACCTCCTCAAGCCCAAATCTATGTCCAAACCTCACAGTTTATCATGTGTTAAGCCTATCCAGATGGTAGGTAATATTCTGGTATTAGCAGTCCACATCCATTTCCACTTCCTTCTCTGTAGAAAATTGCCAGCAAGTCTCCCTGGTGGTCTTTTAAAAGTAAAGGTACTCACATGTATATGAATGTACACCACATATATTACAGTATCTTGCTCTGAAGTAAAAAACCAAGCTCTTAGTAATTTAGAATTTGAAATATGTAGAAGAGCACAGCTTCAAATGGTATGAAATTGTGGTATTTTCAAGTACTTTCCCTAATTGCCTATGACAGTCCCAGGCTTCTGAGAACAGGACTTTGAAAAAGACAAAAAGGATCCCAACTACAAGTGCATTGTCTGCCTTCCCGTGAGTGCTGGAGTGATGGGCCTTTGTGTGAATAAATGCAGGACTCTTCTCTCCATGTAGCTTCACAGGCACTGCTACAGCTCCAATCCATAGTGTTATCAGCTGCATGCCCAGAACAAACTTATCAAATTTATGGACTGGGAAACCTGGAGATTTTTAGTATACATACCAGGCATTTTAGTATACATACATACATGCATGCATACATACATACATACATTTTAGTAGTCATACCAGGCAGCACAAATAAGTATGGAGTTACAGAACAGACTAAATTATCAAGAAGATATAGTCACAGTTAATTGTCCAGTGGTTATAACAAAATGTGTAGCTAGAGAAATCCCAACCTTCCAGGAACTAGGAAAACTGTGGGTTTACACCTTTAAAAATTACTAGCAAATCATTATGGCTGGCTTTCAATTTTTCCAGAGACTGTCCAACTGTCCAACTGCCAATAGGTCCCAGCAGAAAGTGCCTCAGCTCTCTGCTTCCCTGTTGCATGGTTCCCCTACAAACACCTTGCCTTCCCTCTGGGTAAGGCCTGTGACCACAGTCTCTATCCCAGGAGAGGAAGACTAAGAAGTGAGGCAGATGTTCAGGATGCACTGCACAGCTCTGCAGTTTAGATGGGCTGGAAATGAAAGTGTCTCAGAGCAGGAGCTAGCTGAGACATGTGAAACTGAGGTTTCAGTAACACAGAAGTCTCCAGTCTTTTTCTGCATCCTTCTTTGACACTCTGTGGACGTGCATCACTTAACAGCAAGAAAAAACCTGAAGCCAACCTCCTTCTTTAACCTTGGACACATTATCAAAATCTTGCAAACTACTTCCCTGTGAAAAGAGAGGATTAGTTTTTTTTTTTTCTGTGTTAATTATCTAACTTCACTCAGCATTTTCTCCTCTGCTTTGTAACACTGGGTGTACTACCTGGGATTTTAAAGTCCTCCAGACATCCCACTCCACCACATGTCATGTGGAACCCCAAAAACGTCTGGATTGTTTCATTACCTCTCCCTCAGATGTATGTCCTCCTCTACAACGCTAGCAGGCAGCCCTCACAGGCATCAGCCTGAGCATTCAGCAGGTGGGGACATCTGAGATGGTCTGAGCAGTAGCTTCAGGGCGCTCACTTAGATGGCTGACTTGAGGAGGGGAGAATAATTAAGTACCTCAGTTAGGAGCATTCCCATCCTTTTTATTCAGCCAGAGACAGAAGTAGATTGCCTAAGCTCAGTTCCTTGCAGAACCAATTTCGCTTCACTGAAATATGGAACCTGAAGAAAATTTGCAGTTCTGAATGTGTGTATTAAGTCCCTGCAGATAACAATATGAATATCCTGCCTGCCTTCTTCCACAGTTTGTACATCCCAAACAAGCTCAGGCACCCATAAACATTGGTGGATACAGCAAGAGATTTTCTTGCATAGCTACTGCCTTCTCTGCTGTGATTTTCTGTCTGAAGAGCTGAAAGCATGCCTCAGAGATCATTACAGGGTGCAATGTGTTTTCATCCCACGCTTGAAAAAGAGAGGTGCATATCTCTTTTTTTCACACACACTCATCCTCTGGGGATAATTTTCATTGCACCTGCTACCAGCAGTGTCGTGGTGTCTCTGTTACCCCTGTGTGGTGCAGAAAGTACAGAAATGGTGTGAGTCAGTGGTCAGCAGCTTAAGTGGCACAGAAAGTTTTTCAGCTGCCTGTTACTCAGGAGCCTCACAGGGTTAACCCATGAGTGGGCTTCTGCCATCTCTTGACACAACTCGGAAGTTTGCCAAAGAGCATTAATTAAATTTCATGCTTTCTATCCGACTTATTAAATGTACTCATCTCTACCAGCTCCCATATGACATGGGCTATTATTGTTGTTATTACTATTACTTTACAATTAGTGTGTTGTTCCCTAAACACCATTAAATATGGCTGGAAAGTGTTTCTGAGTTAATGCTTTAAGATCAGACAAACCTATAAAAAGCACTGAGAATTATATAGAAGAGGACTTGATTTTAGGAGTCAAAGAACTTTTGCTATGTTAAATTTTTAAGGAAATGTGTCTTCCCAGCTGTGTCTTAACTTTTTTCAAGGCTTGCCTTGATCTGAGATATGTCTGCATTTTGGAAAGGTGAGGTATATTTTGGGGGGAAGAAAGGAGAGTGATTACTACAAGAACATGTGTGGTAAAGTATTCAGAAATGTTTAGTGGAAAACAAACTGGTGAAAACATGTAAATTTACTCAATTGTTGCCTTATATTATTTTTTCTGGTTTTATTTTTAAATTATGTTTTTAATTCAGTGTAGCTACGTGAACTTGCTAGGATTCTGCTGCCGTGGATTGCTTAGCCTGGTGATGGATCTCAGATAATGAGATTGTAAATAGGAGTGTACACTTAGTTCAGCACTTTGCACTGCAACCTAAGAGAGCAACCTCATGGTAGATCATAGAAGTTGCTGAGAGAGATCACAACACTATGCTGAGACCAAGTAAACATCATTCAAATTCCAACTCTTCATCACGTGAAAGTGTATTGGAATAAATATACCAAAATTATAAATTTATAAATTTATAATTGGTATTTATAAATTTTAGTAATATGGAGTCTTCAATAAAGACTGACAGCTTTAGGACTTTTACCCTGTGCTACTTTCAAGCCCAGTGTGGAGAACTGTCCTACTTTTCTTTTGTTGGATTGTGCAAAAATCAACTTGCATTTTGCCCTGGGAAAGAGGCTCAATTTGTATTTGCTTAGCCCTAAGACTTGTGCAGAGAAAGCAATTTTGTCATGTATCTGTCATGACTTTATCTAGATAATTCCTTTTGATAAGCAGTATCATTCTTCTGGAGCAGTATTGAAGAGGACTTTACCCTGAAGTGAATTGAGAGCAGCTGATATGGTTGGATAAATACTGAAGTTCTGCCCGGTAGAAGGTAAATGTGAGAGACAGTCTAGGTTCTTTGATTGTAAAAAATGTCTCAGGTTACTCAAGAAATTATTCTCCAGATCTGATATTTTAAATAGTTTCTTTTCCAAATTTGGCCATTAATACGATCACAAAAAGAAGGTATCCATGTTAAAACACAACATTGTACAGAGGGAGCTTGGAAACAAACTTGTTTCTTTCATAGCAGTTACACCACTGCCTCTGAGCTATGTGGCTGGATTGATGTTTAAACTCCAGCATGGAAATCACAAGAGCTTTGGTAGACTGCAAAAGCTGAACAGAGAAACTATAATATAGCAGGAAAAATTCTCAAGCTGTGGTTGCAACTCACAGCTCCATTCCTAATGGAATATTCTGCCATTGTCAAAAAAATCCTACAAAACACAGGACATCTAACCCCAGGATTTCTCTGTACCTATATTAAAATTGCTGCAACCTGCTTTAGCACTGGCAGGAGATTAACTTCCAAAAATACCAGTAGGAACAAAACAGTAGAAAGCACTTTTTGTTGAGCTTGTTCACACACCTCAAAGTGCCCAAGAAAGTGAGTGTTTCTACTCTCCCTTCTGCTCTTGAATGATTGCTCCCGAGCACAGCTTTTGCTGTGTCCTGCACGCCCACTCTCAGCCCCACACGTGTGCAGAATGGGTGGCACATAAGGGTGGAGGAGGGCACTGTTGATACCCTCAGTGAGTCAGGGTCTGGTGTCACACCAAGGTGAGGGAGCAACAAAAGCTCACACCCCTTCATCCATCCCCTCTGACCCTTGCACAAAGGCCACAGCTACAGGGCATTTTTCAAAGGATGGTGAGCAACTGAGGCAGCAGTTTTCCTAGCTCCCACGGTTTTATTCCTCATGTTGTATTTTTCTTAAACTGTAACCCCTGGAGGCAAACTAGACAACCTGAAGATTTCCTATGTCATTAAAATTACGCGCATACACACTTTCTCAGGTATTATGTTAGTGGAGAAAAGCTCAAGAATATGGCAAAAAGAAAAAAACAGCCCAACTCTATGGACAAAGGAAAAGAAAACAGTACTTTTAAATTATTTAAGCACTGTGAGCCAGCCTCATAATTTCTCAGCATTTGAAGCTGGCAGTAATTTATATTGCTAGGTACATGCCTTAACACAGGTGGGACTTGTCTGCTTAAGAATCTGAAGGCAATATCTTTTATGGTCACAAAGCAGCCAGCCAAGTTTATTTTATTCCTGCTCCCATTTCTTTACAGCTCCCCAATTCTTTTTTCCCTCTTGTCCTTTTCTCTCTCCTCAGTACCACCCCCTACTCATCTACCCTCCATATAACAAAGAAGAAAGAGGCTTGTGAATTTGTTATATTTGGTGTTAGAGCACGGGCAAACTCTGGAGGGATCAGGCAAGCTTGTTTTCATCTTTTATAATCAGCATCTCCCTCCCTCTCTGCGCTGCAGCCTGTGGTGACACTGACCTCTGGTGATCACACAAGTAACACTCGCACTGAAGTGACACAGCTGCAATGTTGAACCACAGTGGGATTTTTTTACTAGCACAGTGTCTCCCCGTTAATGAGATTGTATTTTTCAGTCTCTTTTCCACCATGAAGGTACATCTCCTGTGGGCTTGCTGCGACTCTTGCTTTGCACATGGGAATTATCACAGTCCTTCTGTTACTCAGATAAGTTTTCTACATTTCCCAAAATACATATTGCACACGATAGAGAAGTTTATAGTCTGTCACACTATTTCTTGAAAACTGACTTACATATTATGTTTCATGGGAACCTTAATTACTAAAACATTCTGAATAAGCCTGTGGTCCATGCAAAAGTGACACTGTGTATGTAGCTTCTTGCACACGCTTCCACCTCCCTGATTTCTCCTTGCACTCACCAAACACGGCACTAACTCCTCTGAAGTGAACGGAAACCAGACCTCCACCCAAGCTATTTTTGTCCATTTAGCCAAGAAAAGCAAATAAATCCAGGGCTAACGTTGCAAGCTTTCAATTCCTCATTTTAAATGTGCTCTATTATGATGTTGGAATGATCTCAGCACACTGATGTTACAGAATCAAATATGTGCTGCAGACCTTGGCAGAAGTGAACATTGAGTTAATGAAAAGAGTTTCAGCTTGCCATTAGCTCTATTTTGTAACCTTAATTCCTCACTAATTTATTCTTTGGAAATTTTAGAACTCAACCCCATGCAGATGAAGTGAGAGAAAATATTGTGTTGCTTATTAATTGTTAGGGTAATGACACAGATATGGGAAAGCACACTTAGAATGAACTTTAATTAAAAATGTAAGAACGGGTGATACTCCAATTATATAATCAATGTTTTTCGAGCATCACCTGGTACTGATGTAGCCCAGTAGGTAGGAATAGTCCTTGATCTTTAGGATAGCTTAAAATGCAAGGAAAAGAGAGAAAGATTAATTAAAATGAGGCCATTTAAGTAAGCAAAACATTGTTTTCCACGAAAAAATACACGGATAGGTGTCAGATTAGATGAAACATATAGAAAGCTAAATAATCCCCTTAACTGTGTGTTTAACTTCTCTTCTGTTGATAGGTTTGCTTGAGTAGTATTAAAAGATTTCATGAATCTGTTTAAAACATTACTTTACTGTAGCAGAATGAAAATGAATGCTTAGTAGTCTGCTGTATGCTTTTAACAAACAGATTTCATTTACTCCTTTGAGCCAAGCAAAATTAGAAGGACCTAGGGGTCTCTGATCATTAGCCCAAAATTAATGATCAGTTATTGAATAATTAACTGTCATTGATATCTCATTTATAAACAAATCAATGGACCCATTTAAGTATTTGTGTAATGATAGTAATATAATCCTTCCTCATATGAACTGCAAGTGAGCAGACCAAAGAGAAAAAGCACATTCTCCACCCGAAGTAATTATGAGACCTACTTAAAAACCATTTGCCTCAGCAGAAATGTAAAGTATTTTTCTGCATAATTTACCTCCAAAATGTGTGCATTTGGCTTCCACATTAAAAACTGAAACCTGTGTGAGTGGAGGTAGTGCTCCAATACCCTTGAAATGTGAGCACATGCGTCTGGGAGATATTTCTGAGTGTGGTAAGGCACCCCAGCCTGAAGGACCTGCAGAGGGGGGGACCCATCGGTCATCCCCTGGCCAGGGACTGGCGAGGGGCAGCAAGGGAATCCTGCAAAGGGACTCGTGGAAGATGGGGCTAGGGAGGGAACAGGAGAGGCAGATCCCCGTGCTTCGTTAATCTCTTCCTCCCAACTCTGCACTGCTTTCCTTCCCACCACCCAGAACTGCTCTTCAAGGCAGTCAGACACGCTCCAGTAATCTGGGATTTAAATCAAGAGGACCATCTTTGTTTAAAATATTATAACATGTGTAGTGCATGAGCAAAATTGCTGTCACCAATGAAAATGGATTTAGAGATGACTCCATCCCTGTATTTTTGAAAATACTCTCCAGTGTCAAATACTACACTAAACATTGATTGTCTTAATAAAAAGCAGTGGCATACATGCACTTGAGGAGGGTGTGGAGCAAGGGGCTGCCATTTATTTCAAGGCACAAATACAGACAACTATTAAACTATTCTAACCAGAAATAATTTTAAAATGTAATTCAGTTCACTCAGAACATTGGGGACTTACCATTGTAAACCCTTTCATCTGGTAGGACAATGAATGCTTGAAGCAGAATCACTTTTTAGTGTTATGAAGTGTTTTATATTAGTGTTTTGAGCATTTATTAAGAGGTCTGTGAACAGAGCAAATGCCACAACTGGAAACAGTAACGTTTACCTTATTATTTCAATGAATGCTTATACAATAGCAACAACAATTACTCAAAGCAGGAAAAATCCAAACTATGGGACTGAAAGTCTTAATTTTCAGCTACATTTATTAAAATAGTAGTTAAATGGGTATACTAACCCAAATATCTAATTATTTTTGCTGCCACTCATTTGTTCCTCTCCTTTTGCAACAAGCACTTTTTCAGACTCACCTTCAAGTTTGTATTAGCTATTTCTTGAAGAGTTCCACCCCCACTCTTCTGGAACAGCAATTTTTGAGTATTTCCCAAGAATGCTAAGGTACACTCTTTGCCTTAGCTGTCCAGTTTTGCCTCAGTTTGGTATTTGTGGGTTTTTTTTAAGAGAACAGGCAGAGTTAGTAAGGAATTAGAAGGAACACAGATTTCCCTCCCATCCAAGCACAGGGTCTGTGTTCTCTGTTGGTTTTGAAGGTTTGTGTTCTGGAACATGGCTGTCCCCTCCTATTCTGCTGAGTTTACCAGCTGCCATGTGACAAGAGTGTATTTTAAAATGTTTGTGAGCTTCTTTTTCAGTGAAAAATCTGTAGGTCTTTCCCAGCCTTCCCAAATGTGAATATCTCTGAGACATATGCCAACATATTGGAAATTTTTTTCTGTTGCAGAAATTACACTAAAAGCAATATGCATTTATGTCTGATTCCACTTCTGAGTGTGGAGTAAGCTGTGGGAGTGAGGGTGCTCCTAGTTAAAAACTGGGGAAGGGGGAGGCTGGTGGGATTTAGTTTTTGCAGGTGACCTGCTGCTACAGAACTCCATTTGTGATCATTCCATATTGGGAAAATTCAGAACCAAAAGTATTCATGTCTGAGTAATACAGTCATTTAAAAAATCAGTATTTCTCAGTATTTCATAGTATTTCAAAGCAATTTCTAAACACCTACAGAATTCAGTGCATTTGTTTGTAGAAGGAGTTTGTATGATAAACACAGGATATAAGCGTATTGCCCCAGAGAGGGAGAGGATTGAAGAGCTCAGCTTCAACCAATCCCATTCAGCATGGATGTGCAGGCATCACAGCAGGCTGCAGCAAGCTCCCATCCCAACCCCACAAATACTCCCACCCATCAAGCCACTGTGTTTGTTCCTATTGTACCTGGAATGCTAGCAATTGGAAATGAGATGTCTGTTCAGCTGACATATTCACCATGTACAGAGCATTGAAAGAAATTAAAGATGCAAAAGCAGTGTTGAAACAACCGATTTTTTTCTCCCTTTCAACTGTTTGAATAGCAAGCTGCTTCTTTCTTTCCTATGAAATCTACACTGATAATAAAAAGGAATTTTTAAAGAGAAGTGGTGAAGTTTCTTAGCTAAAAATGTTTATAAAATACCTGCTTATCTCAAAATTATAATGATGAGAACAGCTCAGAAGCAATTACTATTTGCTTCAATATGCTGCCAGTGATCTTGTTCCATGATTTTATTATTTAAGTTTCAAAGTATATGACAGAAATTGTATAATTTTTCTTTTTATTTTCTCTACATCAAGATTTTGTAGTTGGCAGTGACAGTCATGTTCCAGTTCTGCTTACACCAGGCAACATCTTCAATGTGTTTTGAAATAAAAAATATTATTTATATTTAGATTGTTATTTAATTGCAAAAGTGCCAGGTTTATAGCCGTATTTATCAATCACCTGATAAAATTATTTGTTTCATCAGGCTGGTATCTCAAATAAATAAGGGTGACCTGCTCCGCTTTCACTTTAATAAATGGTTTGTGTGTGTGAGAAGTATCAGCCTAAGAAAAGCCCATGATAAAGAATTTGTTTTCAAAGCCATGATCTAGTTATTTAATTTGAATACAAACAAGTGTGATTTAGAATTAAATGAATACTTTGCACTGAGATTTGTCTCCTTGCTTTGTTTTGCATTTAATTTTTTCCTCATTCTTCTATTCTTATTGTATGTTCTAAAGTTTATAGCAATGGAGGCCAGCAAAAATGTTCATCTGCCTCAGAGTCTGTACACATATTTTATATAAAAGTTTTATGGTTTTTTAAGTGAAAAAGCTTTTTTCAAAGGAATTCCCTTCAGAATATTTACAGTTCAATAGAAATATCACAGAGACCATAAAGTGAATCTCAGAAGAAACAAAAGGAAGCCAGGCATAATTTCATAATTTAAGGAATTAGGAAGCTATAAGCAAGCAGCAAGATTAATGAAATATAAGTCTTCTTTGTTTTAATTCTGGATTATCCCATTAGTAATGTGCATAAAGGAAAGCCAAATTTCTGGTATCATTTTTTAATTTTTTTTTTAACTTAACAATGTTATTCTATTGCTGTCTCTTGACAGTCCATGTTTTCTTAAGCAAACCTAAAATAGATTTGTTTCAGTGTGCCTGAGTTCTGGCTTTGAAACATAAAGGTAACTTGCTTTTGATTTTCATCTTATGCTATCCTTTATTGTAGGGTGGGTAAGAGATGCTGAATTAAAGAAAATTTATTCCAGAATTTCTTGAATTTAAAATCTGATTGTAAACTTACCTGAAATAACAACTCAAAAAAAAGAAAAATTGAGGACGGCAAAGAGCTATTTTTTCTCCAGTTCAAGAATGATAAATGCTCTTATCCAGCTGACCAAGTTAAGAAGCAATTTCAAGTTTATCAACTAAAGAAAGGATAAAGGCTTTTCTTTCTTTCCTCTCTTCTGGTAATATTTCAGTATATTTATATGAAATGCAAGAGAGAATTAAATCAAAACACCGATTTAAAAATGCATTACATTAATGTCAGAGCAGTGTTTTTATCAGCTAATGATAAACTCAGAACACCTCCCTTAGTTTTCAAGGCTGATTGCAGCTAAAGGCAGTGCTAGACTTCTACACATTTAGGAAACACATTATTATAGTTTTCAAAATCATTACTTTTTGCAAGCAAAATTTATTTTGTTTACTCAAATCAGATAAATGTTACGGGTATTTTATTAATCATTTTCCTGCTTATGTATATTGACATTTTTCACCAGATTCTTCCAGCGCTCCAAGTTGGGATGTCAAAAACTGTGCTTGCAGAAATGAAAGTATCCTCATTATGCAAATTTAGGTTCCACTGATAGGCATGTTCTGTTTTATAAATTACATCCTCTTGTCAAAAGTCAAATTGTATTTGAATAACTTCATGGAAATTGTCACCAAGATTTTAAATTGTGTGCCTTGTATGCCATTGTTGATTTAGTCAGGAAGTAAAAAATGGACATATGTTGATTTTTAAATATGTGCATGATTGTTTTGTCATAAATGTTATTTAAATGAAACCTAGATGCATATGTAATTTTTCATGTATATTTTTGTAAAGTTTTGCATTATATAAATAATCTTAATATTTATATTTAATAAAATATGTTAAACAGTATTAGTTGCTGTATATTTAAGTCCTAACAAGTTTGTTTCCTATAAACATTCTTGAAAAGATTTCCTGTAGGGTAAAATAAATATACATGTTCTGATAAAAATATTAAAACATAAAAGTTAAAATGAAAAGTGAACTTGAATTATGAAAATCATTTTTATTTGCTATAAAAAGAATTCCTTTCTTATTTACATTTTTATGAAATTTACAAAAAAAAACACAAGTATGTTTCACTCATATTGTTGAGAGTATTTAGTAATATTTAAATATAAATTAATTTCTTATTTTAAGCTAAGCAATTTAATTAAAAGTACATTTAAACTAATTACAAAGAATAAACTGAATCCAGAAAAGAATATATTTAAATAATTTATAGAGCAGAGATTGTAATTTAAAAAATAAAGTATTACACCCTTCTAAAAAATAATTCAGTAAGATACATGTTACCAGCAAAAACACATCCTTAACAGAAGCTCATAGCTCAGTTGATCTTAGTTTTCAGAATGACCATTATTGCAGCTGGAGTAATCTTTGATGTTAAGAAAAGTGGAAAAATCAAAGTGAAGTGGTAAATCTGTTCATTTTTCAAACATATTAATCTTGTCAAGATAATACATAAAATCAATCTTTTCCCTTTTTTTTCAGAGCCTTTTATTCCCTTTTATCCAAAATATGAAAGCACTTAGGAGGATAAAGAAATGCGGATGACTTTGGAAAAATGATCTGAAAATATATTTTGTCTGTTGGTGTTAAACAGTGACACAAGTAATGTGAAATGTGCATGGTCAAAACATGAATTACTTGTTCAACTATTGGAATTCATCGTATTTGTTCTGCTTATAATATGAATATACAGCAAATTTCTGGTGCAGCTTTCTTAACAATTCAACTGAATTTCAAACCCTGACAGTAACAAATACAAATTGCACCAGCCCAAAAAAATTGTTGGGGCTAATTTTAATATTAATGAATTCTTTACAACCTCAGTTCAGCAGTTTCGATTAAGCTTTAATTAGTAGCCAGAGGGGAATCCAAAACAAAAATAAGGAGTTGAATTGCTAATTAAGTTAGTTTGATGAGGTAGAGTTTTAGTAAAAGACTGGTTGTTGTTGGCTGTGCAGATTCTGACAGGCTAAAAATACTAAAGATTATCATTATTGTAACTAACATCCTACATTACCACCAGATTTCAGCAAGGAGCAGACAGTTCATTAGAGTACAACACTCTTGTGTGTCAGTATGAGAATTAAAGTCTTGTTAATAAGATAGCAGTGCATGGGAACCATAGACCAAGACAAGAAAACGTGGTTTTAAATTTGACTGGTGATAAATTATCTACTTATTTGATACTCCAGTATGCATCTGAATCTAATGTGCATTTATTTGTTAGGAACTGCTTGTCAGTCAATTCATTTCCCAAACGGAATTTTGTTTATTAGGCTACGGGGCTTAGTGGTTTTTCTTTTCACGTGTCCATCACACTCACATATTTCTCAATTTACATGCTTTAGATGATAAAATGTTCACCAAAAAATTGTATTTAGTACTGAATGTGTAGATGTGAGTAGGTGCAGTGTTAGATGCTCTGCCTTCAGAATCTACATCTCAAAGTAGGCAATTTAAGGGAAATCTATAAACAGACTTAGCTGAAGAAGTAGCATGTAGTAAAATTATATATCTATGTTTTTTTCCTAATGATCCCTTTGATAACAGGGTAAAATCTTGGCCAGATTAACTCATTATCAAATGAATTTTTGCGCTGCCAAGTTAACTATTGCATTCAATTAAATATTTTTGACATTATAAGTGTGCTACCGTAGCTCCCAAAAGATTACTAATTATAACCACTAAAGCTCTGCAGTGATAGCAGTTTGACCAAACTGCACATAAGAAATGTGTTAGCTGTCTCTGTAAGGATCGTAAGGAATGTCATTTGATTTCACTATACTTTGATGTTTTCTATAATTTATATTTTGTCCTATTGCTTAAGGTTTCAAAGCCTACAAACCCAATAACGAAGGGATAAGGGAAGACAGAAAAATAAATTATATTGTTTCTATGGCATTAAATATAAGCCTGCTATCAGAGCTACATAGCACTAGTGAATTGTAATCAGGTACTTTGACTTAACACTGTTTTGTTTTATAATAAGAGTGGTTGCCATATGTTGAAAGTCCTATCTGCCTGTGTCTTAGGGGTTTCATACCTCTGTAACAAATCCAAAAACTCATTTTATAATACCTTAAATCTACCCATTGTAATGTAGCTCCACTGGTGTAAATCCACATCAAACTTTCCTCATGAATGTTGCTAGAAGATTACTTATATTATCACTGAAAGCAAGGGGAAGCATTGAATTAGGATGCAGAAGATAGGGGAAAAATAACTTTCTCCAAACCTTCTTTTAATGCATAGTTTACAGTTTTCTTTCATTCAGCATGAAACTGATTAAAAGCACATGGATGTCCCTCATAAAGAATGCTTTGCACAAATAGATGCATTGTTTAATATATTTACATCCTTGAATGCTTGGAATTTGAACTTTAATGCAGCAATGTAGCGGTTGTTGGAAAGGAACATATGGTATCCACTATACATTTATTTGAATATACTGTACCTTCCTGTGCTGTCTCGCTCTCTCCCAGTGGCATCCAGGGATTCCCACTGGAAGACCAGAGCCAGTTGCTGTAACCACTGCTGGTTTAAGCTGTCAGGGGCACGGTTCCTGCCGGGCGTCACACCAGCAGGGTCGCACGCCCAGCGCTAAGAGCAGAGTGTGCACAAACTCTGCACTCATTGCTTTATTTAGATGAGAAATGAAGCACAGATAAAATCTTTTAAAGGAGGCATGGTAATTATGATTTGTGTTATTTAGATTATTTTCTTCAGTGCACGTTTATCACAGATCAAGGCTATTTTTTAGTTCACTCTTTCTCAAATATCAGACTGACATTTTTCCATATGGCTCACTTACAATGTCAAAATTAAAAGAAAGGCAAAACTAATAGGAGAAGTATAACTACCTGAATTAAATTGGCATTCATTTAAAAGACCAAGGAAAGATTTTTAGATTAGTGAAATAAAATTGAAGATTATTAAAAATCTTCAAAATTCCCCAAAAGCAGCTGAGAAGTTCAACAAAATGCTATATTTAGAAGTTGTATATTCCCAATGTTTGTCTTCTTATGCCAGTTTCAATACTGGTCTCTCTGCTGATCTCAGTGTAATTACTACTGACTGACAAATGTGAAAATGACAGAAGAATCAGACTTTTATATGATGTAAAAAGTATGAGAAAATTATATCATTGAAGGGCACTCAATTACTGACTGTTAATAAATATTTTCCCCTTTCTGATTTTATTTTGATTTACTTTACAATCAAATGCAGACTATTCTAGTACACAAAGCTTGCAGAATGAGCATCTTTTCATACACTGAAAATCAAAATCTTTACAGTCACATTGTGTTAACCAGATGTTCAGTTTTGTAAATTGAGTTAGTGTAGAGCTACTAATCATTTCAGCCTTTAAATACTCAGGATAATAAAAAGAGCAATACTATTACCAGAATAGATTATTTGTTTTGATATGGAATGTTAAAATAAAATTCCTGGAATAGGTTAAGTCAAAATGAAATGAGTTTTTGCTTTGCAGTCTTCATATAAGTACATATGTGTATGTGCATGCATGTGGATATGAATTTCTGTGCGTAGACACATATAAGTGTAAATATATGTGTATTTATAATACCTCTGAAACAATCTCCTCTTTCTACACTCTGCAAAACGGCAATTTTTTCATCAGGCTCCCAATCCTAGCTTGACATGAGTTTATGTGCCTCTAAATGTGTGTCAATTCTCTGTGAGGGCACAGAGATGGGGGAGGGGGCTGCCTTTATATTGTTTTGTTTAGAAATTTGTTCTTTAATCAGTTTGTACGTAGAAGCTGGGGTTTATATTGATGACCTTAACTTAGGAATAATTGAATAGCACCTAGCAGAAAGAAAATTTAGGCTGAATATAAAGGAAAATAACAATATAAATTATAATATTCCTTTTGGCTGTAGCATGTTATATAAAAATTAAGAGAAAATTAAAAACTAGGCTATGTGCAACTTTTCAGGTGCACAAGAGAATCTTAAAGTCAATAGTAGAAAGGTTTTCTTGGATAGAACAGGTGTTGATTGCTCATTTTTTGTAAATTTTCCACAAATATGTCACCCTCAGAATTGCATTAAATACAACTGAAGCAGTATTTTGGACAGAAGCAATACCTAAAGGCTTAAGAGGAAAATATCTTCCAAAACATATTGATGGTTCTCATAGACAAAAAGCACTGTTCAGGAGGGAGAGAAGTGCTTATGAGCAATCCAAATGACAATTACAATGACTTCATAAGACAATCCTGGAAGAAAGCAAATTTTTTACATGTAAACAAATAACTCCATTTTAATAAAATAGGTTATTTATGTTTTGAATAGTCCATTGATTTTAACTGCATTCACGTATATCCCGAGGTATGTTACTATATGAACTGCAGCACAACTGCCAGCCCTGCGTTCAGCAGGGACCTAAAAACTAGAGCAAAAACCCTGAATTCAAAGGCAATACATTTTAAGAGCTCTGCTGCTGAGTGGAAGATGCCTTGTGATGGCCAAGTTTTGAAGACAGTACAAAAACTTCTACCATCTCTCAACTGAGCAGAACCCTACAGTCTTTCACAAATTAACTGCACACACTATTTTTGTTTTAGTGTTAGTTTCTTTTAACTCACAGTTTGGATGAATAACACTATTTCTAGCTAGTGTGAATCTGTTTCCTCAGGGCGCCTCAAACACAAATCAGCTTTCTCCTAACCTGGCTCAATCAGGGTTTTCAAGTCTCCTCTCTACAGCATCCGAATTGCTGCTAAACTTGCCATGAGATCTTGCCAAGCATATACAAAAGAATCTAATTTCTGCTCAGATTCATGTTCCCAGTGATTGGGTAGGAGTTTGGAATGTGTTTTAACAGTGTCCACTACAAAATCGATGTCTCTTCCTATATCGTTAGACAGATGGACAGGCTGGCAGACAGGACCAGCCTGGTTTGGGGGCAGGGACAAAAATAACACGATCATATTTCAACTCATTGTTCAAGTCTAATGAGTTCTGCCATAGCTCCAGCACTAGAAGGTTATTGTGAGGGAAAAACAAAGGGACCCTTCTTTTGTCTTTCTTCTCAAACTATCAGGCCCCATTACTGAAAATTAAGGTCCAATAAAATTCGTATTCAGAGATAATTAGCGGACAGCTTTGTGGTGCAGGGATAATATGACCAAAGTGCTGGTTCACAGCAGTGTGTGCTGAAGTGTGAAAGAGCAAGTTCTTCGTTGCTGCTTCTGAGGTCATACCCCCTCATCCCGCATACAATGTGGCAGTCAAAATGCAGCATTCTTACCTGCTGTGATAAAAAATACACCAAAGCAAATAAATTATTTCAAACCCCCCCTCCCCCTCACTTTTTTTTTTTTAAACAAAGCTAGATCATTAGTAATAAACTATGACTTCATTAGAATGTTCCACATAACAGGATTACAGAGGAATGTGTCAATAACTGGCAAAGGTTTGTCTTTCATTAATTAACACTTTTGTATGAATACAAACTTGTTATCCTCACTTTTTATAGGTGAAATATTATCATTAAAATTAGACCTTGGTTTAAAAAAAAATCTTGATGGTGTTAATTTGTACAAGTGAACATTTTCGAAATATTGTTTAGATTGGAAAAGAAACAAAATTTGAAATCAGGCAGAGTTACAGGAAGACTGCTTTTCTCTGTGTTAAAGGAAAAGAAAGTTTCAGAGTTCTACTCTTTTATAGACATGTATATTGAAGTGTACATGTACACATTTTCTTCATATAGTAGAATGTTTAAGGAAGTAACTAATAAAATATTTGTTCTGGTTTTGTTGCTTAACAGAAATGCACATTAACTACTTCAGATTTGCTTTTCCCATCTGTCACTTAGGAAACAGCTCATAAGCTTAGGGACAGGCTGTAATATTGCTCTGTGTATCCTGACACAGAAAATTTATTTGTGGACAAAGGGCAAAAAAGGAAATTCTACCTAAAAAAATAGAGTATTTTCCTGAGGTAGAAACACAGGATTTCTATTTTTACCACTTTTACCTGGTAGCTTATAAATGTAACTTTTGGCATTACAGAGATAACAACTGAAATATTCACATGTGTAATGGAATTCTGACTACAACTAAGTTCTCAGATACTGATGTTGTTTCACCACTGTCATGTTTATTTGGATCACCCAATGATTTATATATATAGATACATCCCATTAATTGAAGAATGTGCAAATGCTTTATCTCTCCCTATCTGAAAAATCAATGGGGTGATCTAAAATAACCTTCTCTTCCTGCCGCTCATAATGTCTTTTGTTTTGGACAGTTTGGATCAAAATTCTGCGTGCTGTGAGACAAGGTCCCTTCCTATGACATCAGAGTCAAAAGGTATGAAACACTTATGTGAAATAAAATATCAATAAACTGTCATTTTCTCACCCCTTTCCCAGGTGTTGCTGGGAAGGTGGGTACGGTAATATTTAATGTGAGCTGTTTCCCAGGACTACAGATGGGATTGTTGTTTTCCTAAATATCTCTTTATGTCACAATTTACTGAACAATAAGCATATTTTTAAAAAGAAAAACAATAGGAAATATGAAAGTCTGTCTTCTTCGGGAACAGAAAAAGGCAGTGTGTGTGTTACTTCAAAAGTCTGTATGGAAATATCCAAAAGCAGTTTTGGATTCATCACCCATATTACAGAGACTTTACATGAGCTTAAATTTGAAAAATGGCTTCAGATAATAATGAACTCAATAAAGAAGGTTTTTTTTTTTACAAAAAAAAAAGTCAATATTATTATTTGTGAGGAAAAGTAGGTCTCCATCTTTATTTTTCCGGAGATGTCTCTGGAATTGCATGAACTTGTAGATTTTTCAGACACTTGGGATTTATTTTTTTTTAATAACCTCTTGCTGAAGGAAAACCTCAATACCCTGAAATACAAGGTGGAACCCCAATGATCCTAAAGCTGCAACCAGGTTTATTAACATTACATAAGGAAGCACTTTCATCTTCATTTCAGTGTGCAGTGAACTTCGTATGTGATTAGAAAAGAAGGATTAGGGCTGTGTCTCCATTAGCAAATAACTCAGTATGATAAGAGTAAATCAGTAGACCAGAGCAATCAGTGCTGAAGCCCTGCATCCTGTGGTTGAAAGTTTTCACCTCAGTCCAGGTTTAGTGTGATCTCCTGGTCTGAACACATCTTCATGGCTCAAAGTCACCTGCTCAACATCCAAATGCTTACGGCTGCATTAGGGAATGTACCACACCAAATGCACCTCTGAAGTGGACAGCCTCACTTACTTTTCTCTGAAATCCACCTTGAGAGTATGCAGAACCTTGTAGTTTGCAGGAACCAAACTACACAGTGCAACCAAACAGAGCACAGTGACATGAGGAAACCCAAGGACTATGAACCAAACTGTGAGTGTGATGCAGTCTAGAAGTGCCTTCTAGCTCAATGAACACAGGGTGTAGAAATTCTTGGAATTTCAGTGACTTTCTGACCCCTGTGCAACATCCTCAACAGTGTAGTATGCAGCCACTAAGTGTCTTGAAAGGAAGTCCTGCAACCCTCTACTCCAGAGTAAGGAGTTAGACTGAAAACCCTGCTGCAGGATGCTGCAGACACTTCAGTAAGCCCAGCACTTTCAGTTTATCTCCTTTGAAAAAACACTAAAGACAATATATCACACCATACACTGAAGGCTGCAGGCATGCTAAATTTACCAGGTATTATTCTTGGGTATGTAAAAGTAAACTACTGAGATCAGAATATTTTGCCACTTAACAGTGGCATCTCAAAAAAGATTTCCCAGTGAGGAGCAGTGAGGACCTTTGCTCGGTCCATGCAGCACAAAACCACAAACCCTCTGGAGACAGTCTCAGTGAGTTATCATAGCCCTGTGACAAGCTGATAAGCCCTGTCAAGGAGTTTATAAACATCAGTGATTATTAGCTCAGCACTGGCACACCTCAAACTTAGATATCCTGCTTGTAGACCTGAGCTACTTCACTGGCAGCTATCTTGGCTGTCTTTACCCCTGGGGTGAAGATGCATCCACAGCCTCCTGTCAGTGTTTGAATACACCTTCCCCAAACACTTAGGCAAATGATATTATTCTCTCCTCTGCTCTTTTTTAGAATTTTCTTTCAAGCAATTTAAGCCAGGATATGTAATTATTCCTTGTAACAGACAGAAGCAGTTTTCTAACTGCATGAGGACTGGTATTAACTGTGTTGGAATTGTAGTTCAGCCCCTACAGGATTTTGGGGGTTTGATTAGGTTTTTTTGGTTTGGTTTTGTTTTGGTTTTGTTTTGGTTTTGGTTTTTGGTTTTTGGTTTTGGTTTGGTTTTGGTTTAGTTTTGTCGGGTATTTTTGTTTGATTGCTTTTTCTTGATTCCTGTAATACTTACTTGATGATTCCTCTATAATACTTCCTAATGTCAATGTGATGGCTTTAAAATTTTCCAGTAGCTGGGAGGGTCTGACATAGTTTGATGTTTCCATAATCCCAAAGTCTCACATCTGTAACTCAGTATGGGCAACTAGTTTGTGTGATGAAAACAATCACAATAAAGTGTGGGTAAATCAGAGCTGTGGTCCTCTATGCAGTCGTCTTTGGTTTGTTTATTAATTATTTAAGAGTAAAATTTAGAAGCCAAGTCTCACTGTGATAGAAGTATTACCTAAAAAAACATATAATTCTGCATATCTTTTAAATATGAAGTAGGATTGGCAGGTATTTTGTCTAACTGCTCTGCATAGTGTAACATGCTATTCTGCAGTTTCTCAGTTACTCATTCATTTGATGCCAGAAAATTTTCATATGCTGAAAACAGAACAAAGGGAAGAAAATCAGGGTTCAAACCAAAGTCCTAACAAAGCCAACAGTGTTTTCAGAAAACTGGATGAAGCCTCAGTTTTAAAATTAAATAAATTGCATTTAAAATGAATGCTGAAAAAATACCTGGGTTTATAAATTTATTTTCTTTAAAAGGATGAAGAGGATTATTTATATATATATATATATGTATGTATATATATATGCACTTTATTGTGGATCCAGAGCCTGCTTCCACAGTCCTGTCCCAAAGCTATGCTCCCTAAGCCTGGGTGCACTTTGGATCTCTTCCCACCCACCCCCTACCCACAATCCTTCCGTGGCTCTTTCTTGCTTGCTGCAGAAAGCTAAGTGAAAGCATACAGACTGGACTGGAGCCAAAGCAAAGTTAAGCCTCTTATTGATAATCACAACAGGATATCAACCTAATCTAGGGTTTAACCTATTATTTCAGTCAAGATTCCCCCAAAAAAAATTTACAGGGTGTATTGGATCTGGCTGAGATGGAGTTAATTTTTCCCACAGCAGCTTTCATAGTGCACTGATGGCTGGAAAGGTGTTGGTGACACACCTATGTTTTGCTCACTCTTGAGTGGTTCTCCACAGCATCAGGGCTGTCTCTCCAACTTTCCCACCTCACCAGTAGACCAGGGTGAACAAAATCTTGGGAAGGGACACAGCCCAGAGAACAGACCCAAAGTGTTGTCTACTCAGCAATGTAGGCTAAGAGACAGTAGGGTGAGTTGGGAGTGGGCATTTGTTAGTACATTTGTCTTTCAGGGCAAATCCTATGTGTCCTGAAGCCCTGTTTTGTGGGAAGTGGGGGGGAATTGCATGCTGATGGGAAGCAAAGAATAAAATATTTTCTTTTGGTTCTGTGTGTCTTTGCTTTTTCTTTATTGAAATGCCTTGATCTGACTGTCACGATCCATCCTTATGAGTGGTTTTCGTGATGGTTCATGGGGTGATCTCAGGGTGCAAAAAGGAACCGACACGGTACAAGGGGATTTGCAATGATAATCAAAACAAATACACCTTTATTGAATGACCACAGCAAAATGCAATAGAGAGATTAAGGCAGAGAAAAAGATAAAGAGAGAGAAAAGAGAAAGAGGGGGATATAGCTACCAAATGTAGAGACAAAGTCCTTTGGTCCAGTCCAGTTGAGGATCCGCCTGTCACGTCGGGGAGATCTCAGAGGTGCAGTTCATCTGGACTCCAATAATACTCTTTTCGATGGGGGAAGGGGGAATGGATTTTGGAACTGAATCAAAGCTAGTTTATTGTATCTTTGTGGGGGGGAAGAATAGTGTTTGGAAAAGGGGTACACACAGTCCATGTTTGGCAGTAGGTGAGAGCCATTGTTTTCGTGGTCCACTGCCTGCACCTGCAACATCCATCTTGCTTTGGTCAGCTTGCCTCCCCCTGCACACCTCCCCTGGGCTGGGGGTTTCAGTCCAAGTCCTTGGAAGGAGGAGAGGGGCCTTCTCACATAGGGGTTGCGTGTCTCAGTCTTTGAGGGAGAGGCTTCTTACATCAGTCTGTCTGTCACAGTGGTTGCAAATGAGCGAGATGGGTCTTCTGCAGGAGACCACCCAGAACTCAGAAGTCCATCCAGGCCGAGAGGTGGGACACATTCCAAGGCAACTGTTGCAAAAAAGGCACGGTGCCCCCTTCTTCTTCTCATTGGGCTTAGTGTAGCATTCAGCAAACACCTGTGAAAACAGTAGCTTAGCAATGCTCTCGTGTCTCGGGGCCTTGTTGGCATGTGACATTCTCCTTCAGAGACAGAGATTTTAGACAGTGGGGTCTTCTCTTCACTGGTCCCCCAATGATGATCGTGAGGCAGATGAGGAATATTTCGGACAGACTCTCACACTGACCCACATCTTTCTTTTTCATTTTATTTTCCCCTGCCCCATCCTGCTGAGGAGAGTTGTGATGGAGTGGCTGGTGGGCATCTATCCAAGCCCAACTCACCCCACAACTGATGTGAGAGCAGACCAGACCAAAACTTCTTATATGCTTAATGTACTCTAAAGTAACAAGGGTTCACTTCAGCCAAAACAGCTCTGAGGCAATTGTTCTGCTAGATATCTTCAGCTGAGAAAGGCCCATATTTTATTGTCTGTCTTACAGCAAGAGTTTGGGGACAATACTGCAAATATGTCAGGGCCCGGTTTGGCATTGGCGACTCACCTGCACTACGATGCACAGCTCCCCCTGCACTTGGGGCTGCAGGGAGGCAACACGAAGCATTCTGTGCTCTCTTCCTCATTAGCCAAGGTGCTACGTTATCCCTCTATGCTATGGAACAGCTCTCCACCAGAGGAGCATCTGACATGTGCAGTGTACCTCCATCCTCTTGATACTTCACAAATGTTGATTTGGCACCAAACTACCTCTGCTGAGAGCACACCTGGATCCCAAACGTGGAAGGTTTTGCCATTGTCACTGATCAGGTTTTCCCTATAGATATGTGAAGAGATACCTTAAAACTTTATTTTTCGAAGTGGGAAATGTCCTTTCTCTCTTGACCTCCACTCATGAGTCTACAGGATTAACTGTCAAGGCTCCCTGCAGCATCAAAGACTTCCCAGTGCAGAAGGATATACAGAGTTTCTCTCATTTAGGAGAAGACCCTGGTACAACAAGAATGAAACTTCATTTAGTTCAAGTTTTGACATTGCAACTCCAAAGGATACAGATAAACTCTGATGTTACACTTTAAGTAGTGCACAAAATTAATTCCTATTGATTAATATGAATTAATATTAATTTAATAATCCAGCAAACAGTTGATATTAAAGCAAGAATAAACCTAATGCCCAGTTTCCGAGTAAATTATACACAGTAAACAGACCCTGAGAGATGCAAATATTGTCTGGCTTCACTTTTCTTTAGCAGGAAGTCTGTCAGCTTCAAGGTATTAAAATTTTTAACTATAAAGGTAGGTAATGAAAGAATAATGTCTATCCCCTGTGATTGCAGCCCACCCAGCATCACAGTGTTCAGATGGCAGGTATCCCTTGCTAGCCTGGCACTTGCTTTCAGGCACTCAACTGCAGGGAGGCTGTGAGTAACTGCAGTCCTTGAAGAACAGAGCTCTTCTGTAGAGCTTTGGGAATTTGGTAATATAAAAATGAAACAAAATTACCCTGTGAAGTCCTGAAAAAAAGGTAAGGAAAAAATAACTAGGGAAATGGCTTGAGTTACTAAAAAATTTAATTTACTGTGCATTAATTATTGGTTAATTAAGTATGTCTCTGAAAGTTTTACTGGCATTCAGATTTTCAGTGGTTCTAATTACATTTGCTCACTGACAGGATAAGAGTGTTTTGGAAAACAGAGGACAACACCATCTTTGTGTGATTCCATAGAATCTTTGTAGATATAATATAAAAAATTATTCCCATAAGAACTTTGGTTTATTCACAAGAAACCTAAAATTTGTAAAGAGATTTATTTTCTGATTAGTACTTAGTTCTTAAATTTTTGTTGGAATATCTGTAAAGGGTTTATTTCTACTCCTATTTTTTGTTCATTTTATGTTTATGTTTAGTGAGTACAAACAGCACACCAAGGCCACAGTCATGTTCACCTCATGCTGGAAAATCTACTGACCTTCTGACTGCCTGCTTGGATCCTATGGAGTAAGCTTTGCTCCTCAGAAACAGAGATGATGGAAAGGAAGATCAAAGGTAATGTTTATAGTTATAAAATAAAATTAGCTGGAGAAAAAGAATAGTAGATCACAGAACTGTGACTGTGTCCCACCTTGTCTGAGATGGCAGGCAACATGGACCTCCTAAGCGGGTATCAGGTTGCATGTCATGGGATCATTGATTTTATGAAGGCTGGCAATAGTTTTAAAAAAAAGAGTGGCAAGTACTCTGCAGTGTTCTGACTGCTTTCATCTAGATACAAAGGTATGAATAACAATACTCAATCTTGCAAGTTTTGACCTACTTCATCATATTTCAAAATCACAAATAGAACTGCTGGCAATCCTTGGCATAAGGAGAGTTCTCCTGCACATTTTCACAACTGCCCTGACAGTATGGGTAGCTAATAATTACTTCCCTTCTGTTACCATGTAAAAACAAGTAAGGAAAAAAGTTCTTTAGGTGGGTTTGGTACCCTTGGTAATCTTCCTTCCTCCATAGTAAAAAAACCCTCAAAAATACAGTAGTTGAAAAGTCAGTGGTATAAGATTACCTTATTACATCCACTTAGGGATAAAGGTATCAAATTAAAAAAGTGGGGAATGAGAATATTAAATTAGTATCTGATGCAGTGCAGAGTATCATTCCAGTTCAGAATATTCTATTTCTTGTGCAGCACTTACTTGAAGTAAACATCACAGTGCCAAGTTTCAGTATATGGAGCTCTTCACTATGTGTTTGCTGCTCCAGAACATTAGGGAAGTGTTCAAAAATCATTTAAAAAATCTACTTTGTCTGAATTCTTCAACTTACCTGCCTGCATTTTAAGTTTATCAAGAGTCAATAGGGGATCCAAGTAACATTTTCTCTATCAGAACAGATTTGGAAAGCTAAAGTTCCTTGATGTGTGCTGCTGCATGTGTCTGTAGTATTTTTAAGACTATTTTTCTTTTTTAATAGGTCTGTGGGAATTCAGGAAGAGTAATAGACCTGAAACTCTGAACAATGTGGCTGTGACATCCTGTAGTATTAAAAAGATGGTAGCTTGTGAAAAACTGCACAAAACCAGAGACAACTGGTAAATAAGAAAGATGGAGCTACAAAAAGTATTTACAACAGGTACCCTCTGAAACCTGAGATCATGGGCTTCCTTCAAGGTATGAATAAAAAGTCTTATTTTCAGTTACAAAAACTCACTTTTAAATTATTTATTACTGAAAACAAACAAACTTATCTTAAAATTTTTAACTTTCTAAAAAGCTTCTCTCTGAAGTATCTGCATGATATGGCATTTATTTTTTTTTCTTTTTTCATCTTCTCTTCACTGGGCGAACCAAAATTTGCTGTTTCCACGTAAAGGTCATTAGTAGCCTGAAGGTCTATGCAAATCCTTCGTACCAAACAATAACAACATTAGAATGGAATGAGTGATAAAAGAACTAAGGAAATTAAGATTAGAAAGTACTCTAAGTAAAGAAAGGGGTGGGGGTTAGCAACTTGTCAATACAATGGTTTGACTGTGGATGGTCATAACTTGTGTGCTTCTATAGATAAATTTAGAGTTATCCTGAAGACCTGCAAAATCCTTCCAGGTGAGCATCAGAGAAGTTCAGTTTGGATTTTACAACGTTCCTTTCCTGGTATGTCCTGTGTCATTCTTTTCTGAAGACATTGACCATATGATGATATTCAAATGGCCAAGCGTTTACAATTTCCAGATCTGCCAAATAGCAAATCAACCTTTATAATTAAAGGTGACAAGCTGACAAGGAAAATGAATGTAAAATTGTATACGTATATGAATTTTTATGTCAGATTGCCGTCTGTGCACTTGTTTTTTCTTTGTCAATAGCCGAAGGCTCATTTCCCTGTACTAGAAGTGCATTTTATATCGAGGCCTTCAGACAGCTCCCCTTCGCCCTAGTGAATTTGCTGATTAATTTTGGATGCTTCTCTTAATTAACACCCCAAAGGAAGTCTAGATTTTCTAGCCTATATTCCATGTAAAACAAGTGAATCTGAAGAACAATGACCTAAGGAGACAGGCACGCTGTGTCCGAATGACATTACAAGAACATTGAATATCTCACAAGTCAGGACCTGGTCAGGCAATGCCTAGGGAAAATGTAGGCCTTTAATCAGGGCAGAAATGAGATTCATATTAGTCCAATTTCATTTTCTTTATTGCTGACAAAGAGAGGCTGGGATGGATGCCACCTGACAGTTGAAACATGGTGCTCCTGTGCAGGAACGGGTGCCTCTGGCCTTGATTAATAATTGGTACCATTTTAACTTGCGGGCAGATAAGTTGATGATGGATGAGAGAAAAAGAGTGAAGTGATTTATTATAAAATTAGGATAAAATAACGAACTGGCTAATTGCACACAAGCCTCATAAAGTGTAGCTGTGGAGTCAGAAGTGCAATGCCAGGCAACAATAATTTCCACCTCACTTTTCACAATGAGATCTTAAAGCAAAAAAATATAGAGACAACTCTTAATTATGGAGCTGCTATATGCAGAAAAAGCCTTGCCCATTCTTCTAATTCAAGCAAATAAAACACTGAGACTTACATTTCAGGTTTTATTATTACTGTCGCACTAGAAAAGGGAACGGTAGAACTAAACAGGCCGCATTAAACCAACTGTTGCTTCTTTGTTAAAACTAATAAAACCTTGTGATTCTGTAACTTCTCTGCATACTTTAGCAGAGTAAAAATATCTAAACTTATGAAACTGAGATGTATATATGTTAAAATCAAAATTGAATACAAAAAATCAACTTGCAAAGTCTATTGGCACCAGTAGAAATGTTCAACTCTCTTGGTAGCTATCATTCTTCTAGTGCACTTTTTGATGTCTGAACTTCCAAACCTGTGCTCTGACAACTATTTTAGAAGCTGAGTCATTTATTTCTTGCTATTTTATGCTGCATATGTCTGGCAGAGTACAATTGCAGATTAAAAAACCATGTGTAACCACTGGCTGTCTGATAAAAATAAATCTCATTATTTTATTTTTTTCTTTGCAAGAAAGGTGCTTGATCACTTTCCCTTGGAAATGTTTAAAGTCCAGTCTTCTCTAATTCCTTGAAAAGTTTTGCTACTAGCAGTTCTAATCAATATCCAATGAGATTTTTTCTGCAAGCTCAAGATTTTTTCTGCTTAAAAAAGATGAAATTACTAAATTAAATACAGCTGCCAACAGTATTATCCCAATAAGATGAGTTCAGTTATAAGACTTAAAATTAATGTAGCATGAGGAGCTAAAATTTAATTTTCTTGTAATTGATTTCTATTCTACTCCTAAGACAAAAATGTGTCAATTTCTCTTTATACTCCACAAAGTCTCCCATACTGAATTTGCCATGCAGATTAAGAGGCAAGATTTTCAAATAATAATTTGAAAACACTTTATTTTGGTTCAAAAGCCACAATCATGGCTGAAGAGCATTAAACATTTTCCATATACCTTAAGAAAAATAAAAATTACACATATCATATCCCTTAAACAAATATTACAAGGTTTCATATCTGATCCACTCTTGAATGCCTATCATGACTGGCAATTTATTTTTTTGGAAGTTTTGAAAGAAGTTAACCTGAATTAATTTCTAAAGTGAATTCTTAAACCACATCAATTCCACGGGAAACAGTGTTTCAAAATTTTAAGTTATTTTTGACATTACAAGACCTCATGAATTAAAGTAAACTGAAGACTGTTTCTAGATAAGAGTACCACCATTTACTTAAATTCTTTTAAACTCAAGTCCCTGTTTTATCCAAACTAATGTCTTCAAGCATACCCTATTCAAAAATCCTTTCACACTGATTCAGTTCAAGAGTTTATTTGGGAAAAAAGCATATCAGGTGAAAGGTGAAGCACCATCCTTTTTTGTCTGATTCCAAAATTATGAAATTTATAATCACGTCTGTCAAAACCTGAAGGCTACATCCCATCATGACCATCAGAACACAGATTTGAGAAAAATGCATATTACTTTGAGAAAGGAGGTAAGAGAGTAATACTGCCTCTGTTGTCCTTGCAAATTGCATTAATGTCTTCTCACCATCAATACCTGTGTTCTTTCAACATCTCAGAGGTCTGACAGTTTAGGGTAAAAGGAAATAATCTTAATTAACTGTAGTGCTTTTAAGGTCATGAGATAACACTACAAGGACTGACTTGTGCTCTGAGCTTCTGCTCTGCTCAAGAGGGAGCAGCGTGGCTGGCTATGACAAGGACACTCTTCTGTAAGCTACCTTGTAGGAGGCGTTCAGGCCATCGTGTCCTTGTCTGTATGAGGCTGGTGCCAGGCATGGACTAACTCCACATCTTTGCTACTTTGCCTCTGATATCTTTGCTACCACTGGGACTCAAATGCCTAGCAAAGATGAGGCTTGCCATTTCTCCATACTGCAAACACGGCAGCATTGGGGCAGCATCACTACTGTCTGGGTGGCTTGTGGCTGAAACAACAACATTATATCAAAGGACAGCTGAACAATTACTCACAGATAAAGGTATCTGAAAGCAGCTTTAGGATCAAAAGGGAAATTGAAGTCTGTGTTCTCTGTATAAATAAAATTAAAAAGAGGAAAGCCCAACTAGAACTCAATCTGCAATCACCATTGCAAAAGATAAAAAATGTTTCTACAAATACATTAATAAGAAAAAAAAAAAAAAAAAAAAAAAACCCACAAACAAACAAACAAAAAAAAAAAGAAGAAGAGTCTCCATCTTTTTTTGAATGCAGATGGGAACATGGGAACATTGCCACCAAGGATGAGGAAAGGCCTTCTTTGTCTTAGTCTTTAAGATAGTTATACTCAGGGTACTCAGCCTCAAGCTGATAGACAGGGATGGGGAGCAGAATAGGCTCCCTGCAATCCAAGAGAAAGGAGTGGCCTGCTGTGCCATCTAGACATTCACAGGTTTATGGGGCCAGACAGGATCTAACTGAGGATATTGAGGGAGCTGGTGGAAGAGCTCATGAAGCCATTCTGTTTCACTTGTCCTTAGTCCTGGTTAACCAGGGAGGTCCCAGACTACTGGAAAATATCCAGTGTGACCCCCATCTACAAGAACAGCTGGAAGGAGAACCCAGGGAACTACAGGCTTTTCAGTCTTACCTCAGTTCCAGGGAGCAGATCTTTAGTACTATCACATAGCACATGCACTAGGGATCAGGCTCAGCCAGCACGGGTTTATGAAAGGGTCATGCTTAACCAGCTTGATCTCCTTTTAGGCCCAGGTGACTTGCCTAGTGGATGAGGGAAAGGCTATGGATATAGTCTACCTAAAGTATTAAAGTCTTTGACACTATTTCCCACAGCATTCTCCAGGAGAAATTGGCTGTTCACTGTTAGGACAGGTATACTGGGTTTACTGGGTAAAAAGTGGATGAATCATTGGGGCCAGACAGCAGTGGTGAATGGTGCAGTGGTGAATGGTGCTACATCCAACTGGTGGGCAGTCAAAAGTGATGCTCCTGAGGACCCAGATTTGGGGCCAGTCCTGTTTACCTTTATCAATGATCTCGGCAAGAGAATCAAATGCACTCTCAGGCAGTTTGCAGGTGACACCAAGCTGGGCAGGAGCTTTGATCTGCTGAAGGGTGGGAAGGCTCTTCAGAGGGATCTGGATACACTGCATAGGTGGGCTGAGGCCAGTTGTATGAGGTTCAACAAGGTCCTGCCCTTGAGTGACAATAACCCTGTGCTGTGCTATAGTCTGGGACAGAGTGGCTGGGAAGCTGCTCATCACAAAGGAACCCGGGGGTGCTGGTCAATAGTGGCTGAACATGAGCCAAAAAATGCCACTGGCATCCTGGCCTGTATCAGCAATGGGGTGCCCAGCAGGACCAGGGCAGGGCTTGCCCCTCTGTTCTCAGCACCTCAAGTGTCCATATTTGGGCCCCCAAAACACCTCACACTGGGGTCCTGGAGCCTGTCTAGAGAAGGACAATGGAGCTGGGGAAGGGTCTGTAACATTAGCCCTATGGCTGAGGGGGAGAAAAGGTGGCTCAGAAGAGACCTTTAGCCTGGAGAAAAGATAGCTGAGGGAAGACCTTATCACTCTCTACAGCCACCTGAAAAGAGGTTGTGATGAGGTGCAGGTTTTTCCCTTCTTCCAGGCAACCAGCAACAAGACAGGAGGGCATTGTGTGAAGCTGCACCAAGGGAGGTTCAGGTTGGATATTGAGAAAAATTTCTTCAGATAAAAAGTGTTAAAGGATGTCAACAGTCTGTCCAAGGAAATGATGGAGTCACCACCCTGAAAGTATTCCAAAAATAAGCTGACACAATGCTTTGTGAAATGCTTTAGTTGGCATGATGGTATTTGGTCAAAGGTTGGACTTGATGATCTTGGAGGTCTCTTCAAACCTTAATGATTCTGTAATGCTACGAGTCTATTTACCATGTTCTTAAGATTTGGTTTCAGGTTTCAGAAACTGAGGAATGTCTATCATGGAACTTGCGTCTGTCCACTAGTGTTGTCACAGGTAGATGGAAAAACAAAAGGAGATAAATCTCTCTGGTCTTGGGAGAAGGTGGGAAAATTAAATAAATATATATTTCTCCACACTACTACATCCAAGAGCTGACTATAAGAAGTCTAAATGATGGCCTTAAGTGTGAGCTAGACTCTAGGAAACTTGCTTGAAAAATGAGTAATTAAGTTGTGGGTTATATGGGTGTTATTGAAGCAGCTTTTTTACTATATATGGGACTTTATTTAGAACTGAGGAGAGAAAATTAAATCCTATGAATGTTACCCATTCCTAAATAACTGAATTTATCCTTCCGAGAAGGCTCCCAGCTCTTCATCTTCAGAATACTCCTGTTCCTGTTCTTCAAGATACTCCTGCTCCTGTCATGACATTGCAGCTGCTTTGGGATATGAGCATCATGCTATCAGCATAGATTTTTAGATCAGTATAAATTAATCTTACTGCAAAAATCTTTGACTGGGTCAGGCCTGAATCTGTGTCTTGCTCTGTCTCTCTCAGAAGATTATAATTTACTCTTCTAATAGTTGCATTTGAACTGTGTTTTGTGTCAATGTGGGATAAAGAAACAAGAGGCCTGCATGTAATTTGGATTTTTCTAAGTATCTCATTTCAATCTAATGTACTGTTGTGTAATTAAGCCAGTAAGTCTATATGACCAGTCCATTTCAGGACTTGGTCTGCTATCTTTAGTCAGTGACAAATTCTGGTTTCCATTGCTTGTTCAGAGATGATAACAGTGTGATTTTACAGGTATAAGTAACAAATTAGATCAATTAAAAAGACCAAGAGTGGCACCTGTCTAAGTGTAGGGTTGCACTAAATGATTTCCACATCTTTGTTTCCTGTAGGACCCTGCATTTGCAGCCTCTCCTCAGGAAGGTTAACAATGGGAGAGTTGTTTCTTAATGCTCATGAACCAAGAAAGCAGCCTTATCCTGCAGCCCAGGGATATGATTGTAATCTCAGAGTGAAAACAACAGCCGTATTTTTCAGCTCCATGTGTACAAATGATCCCTGTGTTTCATACAGTTCTTGACCATGGCATCTTGGATTGCCCAGTTTGTTACAAGCCTGTATTGTGAGCTGGCTTTGTGTAGTAGAACTGAACTCAAAGTCAGATGCATGCCCCTCATTCTTTGTGGACAATTCTGCACATTTTGTGTTCTTGTAGACCTTTATAAAATATCTCAAAATTTTTATAGTCTTAAAAAATTTTCAAGTAATCTGATTTATTTTTTCTAACAGTGGAAGGGAAAGTATGCAATTTTAAAATTAAGAGAACTAGATTTGTGATATTTCTGTCCCTTCTATCTCTATTACTGTCTAATGAAACTTAATCATTTTATGATAGGCCATATTAATACAGAAACTCCTTAAAGGCTATGCTTAAAATGAATGATGAAATCTCTATTTTTATTATTGCAGTTAAGAGCTTAGAAGTACATGTGCAGTTTATTACAGCATGGGCTTCTTTGGACACTGGAGACTTAATCCAGATTACTAGTAAATATTTGACATATAGCACTCCTCCATAGCAAAATCATGGTTAGAAATCAAGAAAACAGGCAGCAGTTTCAAGAGGAGACATCAGGCCATCCAAAAAGCCCAAGAGGTGAAAAGGATGTGGACATGCTCACGTTCCTTGCTCTGTACTGCTTTTAGGGTAACAAATTCTCTGGTGTTGCATAGTGGAACAATACCCTTCCTTAGTTGACCTTGGAAAAGAATAATAATGTTCCTCCTCCTGGAATATGGATTCAAGGTCATGAGGATAAGTGCTTGTTTGTACAATCTTTCCTCTCAAGTCAGAAGTATTTGGTTCCAACCCTTTCTCCTCTACCTCTCAGATACATCTGGCTCCTCTGAAGTGTGGTCAGAAGTTTATACTTCTTCAAGCAGTCTTTCACGCATTAATACAATGTCATCTCATTAGAATGGAAATTACAAGTGGGAAGGAACTCAATACTTGATCTCACAAACCAGTCC
Source organism: Emberiza elegans (assembly GCA_024865655.1). Lineage (NCBI taxonomy): Eukaryota > Metazoa > Chordata > Aves > Passeriformes > Fringillidae > Emberiza > Emberiza elegans. The sequence continues at coordinate 57,123,358 of JALJVW010003023.1, read as the reverse complement.
CTACAATGTTTGAAGGAGAAATGTCAGGTTTTGTGCTGTTGGATTACTATTTAGTTTCAAAATTATAAATACCATTTGGGCCCCTAGAGCTCTTCAGTTTAGATCTCAAGTCATATTTAGGCTGGGTTGAGTACTGAAAAAATGTTTAAGCTAAAAATGTTTAGATTAGTATCTTTAAAAAATACACTCTGAGTTAATGCAGGAGGATTAATATGCCTGTCATATTTCTCCTGAGAATCATCATCCAAAAAAGAAGAACTTGTCACCTTCTTATAGCAGGTTGAATTAAATCCAAGAACTAAGTGATGTGAATTACCTTCATATTCCTAGAGCTCTTCCCTGTAAGTAATGGTGATCACATACATTGACAAAGCAGCCCAGGAGAAATGGCTATACTGATGTCCATAGTGTGCCTGTACAGGGAAGATTTTTATTAAGGGTCTGTTAATCTATTCATGCTGATGGGTTTTCATAACAGTTTACTATATGATGCACCAATTTGTATATGGTATTCACACTGCAGTTGTAATCCCATGAAAATTTGCACTCTGCAGACTCATGTAAACCTGTGTGCAGTGTTGTAGTGAAACAGGCCTGGTCCATGAAAAACATTGCAAATATGCAAAGACAAGCAAAATGGGGAAAAGCAATTGGGTGCAATATAGTCAAATAGATCATGTCTCCTGTTCTACTTCAGAGTGTTTAAAATATAGTCACTTTTTCTGTGAGTGCAGGAAATATCCACTGTCAGAGGATCAAATTCTGGAGAGGAGTGCAAAGAATTATCCATTGCCACCCCATTTTCCAAATTTCCAGAAATGTTCCTAAAATGTCCCTGATTTTTTAATGATACAGACATTTCCTGGGAACTAGATCTGAAGGGCAATAGCTCATTTATCATCCTACACTGAGGAAACATTTTGAATCATTTAGTTGGGATTGAATTTTAACCTGAATTTTAACCAGAAACCTGTATGTGAAAGTCCCCAAACCACATTAATAATACTTTGTGTTGTCCTAACAGTTAGGTTTCAGATTTTTTGTAAGTATCTAAAATTTAAAATATTTTTTGTGTTCCCTTCTATGGAATTCCTGCATTTATATAAACTTTCCTTTTATTTAATGATGTGACAGAAGATTTTCCTTGCTTTAGAGTTAGAGATGCATTAATTAAAGTATTCAGTTAATTTTTTCCAAAATTAATGGAAATCACTGAATATGGCCATGTTTGACATAGGCAGCTCCTCACAAAATTTTTGATGTGAGTTACTCTATAAGTTATTCTTTAGCTATCATTTAAAGAATATTGTTACTATCATTTGCTGAATTATTTAAAGCTATCTTCAGGCAAACTTGAATGTATTTAGTTTTTAAATAGAAGCTATATTGCATTTTGCTCTTTCTGTAACTTACCTGCTTTCCCTTGTCACATCAATATCCTTCCAAGAGATGCTTATTCTCTTCACCCCATTACAGCACTTTTTAAAATAAAATCTCCAATTATGGAGGAGATTTCTTGGCAGCACATGCTATAAATGCAGGAATCTTTGAAAAAGGTTGAGAAGTGTAATAAACAGAGTTATGATGATTTTCAAAAGGAGACCATAATATTAAAAAAAGCCCCAAGAAATGTCTGCTGCTAATGCAATTGGGCTGGCTGGGTGGGTGTTTATTTGAAAGGTGGATTTATTATGGGAGAAGGGCTGCAGCAGGGAGATGATTTTCCTCTCCTGGATTAGCACTTCATGGTGGTCCAGGAGTGGGGCTCCAGCACCAGCCAGAACCTGCCCTGCCAACCCATCCTGTGCTTCATCCAGCCCTGACAGGCTGAGTAAGCACATAAACCTCTCCCAGGGAGGCCACTGCCTAAGGAAAGCAAAATTTCTCTATCTTGAAGCATAAAAGAGCACTATTTTCAAGAGGGGTCATATTCTTGATTTCCGCAGGGCTAACAATTAAAATTTCCTACAAGTTAGTTCTGATTACGAAGGGATGGAAAACACCTCTGTGGCAAGCGAGCACTGAACTTTGGCCACTTACTCTGTGAGCTAAAGCAACAGGGGCTGCCCCACCACTTCCCTTTGTGGCTCTATTTGAATTCACTTGATTAATGTTGTATGTGCAAGTCTATTGAGGCACTGCATTTAAAAGGATTGTTTACCATAGCCTTGTAATCAACCTGCCTTAGCAGCACCCTATTACCTGTGATAACAGGGCTGCTGCAATTTGGATCTGAAAGAAAACCACCTCAGATGGGCTCTCGGATGCTCTAAGTGCTAGTATGCTGCCCTGTTATCTTCATTTGTAATTTGTTTTCAAGAACCGTGATTTGCATTTCAGTTGGATTACACCTTTTAATGTAGCACAAACTAAAGTGGCTGCAGTGAAAACTCACATCTCCACTAGTTTTCAAACGATGCATTTGAGGCTTCAGTGGAGAGGATTACAATTACAATTAAAATCAAAAGCTTGTTCATTCTTTTAATGACACATACTAACCCTTTCTGTACTAAGCCTATCATGGTGCTATACAATCATGATTTTTTTTTATATGAAATAACTGCATGTGCTCTGCCTTATCATCCACTACACACAAATGCTGTTTTTCTGAGAAAGAGCACATCCTGCACCGTGAATTCAAAGGACAATTTACCTTGACATAAGATATAGAAGAACACACAAAAAGAAATGGGGAGAAAACCCAAAACCCCGCTGGTCGGGTTTGGATTGTTTTAGTTTTTTTGGGTTTGGTTTTTTGGTTTTTATGGGGGGATGGGGGGGGGCATATTTAGTAACAGACTTTATTTTCCTAGTATCTACCAAGATATGTAGTTACAAAGACATACATTGAAACCATAATTTTATTTGATCCAGTATAAAATATGGGTTATATTTCTTTCAAGGAGCTTTACATGAATAAAAGGAGGTTTGTTGGTTTTGTTCTAGTTTTTTAGTTTTTAATTCTCTTTTTTTAATCCTGTAGTTTTCCCATAGCAGTAAATATTCACCACTCTAAATTTACTTTTTTTGTAGTAATTCACAATAATTTCCATATAGGGCATCTTATGTCACTTTAGAAGGATTTGCAAATGGCAGACATTTGTGTTCTTATTGGATCTTACTGTGTTATTTTTGTCTGGAAAAAGATGGAAAATACTTTACATTAAAACTCAGATTTTTGGTGAGACTAAAACTTACTCAGATCATGCATGGCAGAAATATTTGGCTGAGAACCTTTGCTGTTGTGCTCAAAACCTTCAGCTCCAAGCCAAAACCTTGCCTGGGCTCAGGCAGCCTGATGGTTTATGTGTACCCTAATTCTCTCTGTTCCTAATTGCCAGGCTCTCTGACCACCCCATCACACCAAGCGCATCTTCCTGCCTCCTTAGAGAGGTTAAGCTGTGTCCCAGGACAGAAGAGGTTCAGACTCCACCACAATGGGCTGAGGACTGTCTGTAATAGGTGCTGCTTACCCTCCACAGACAGCTGCCAAATCCCAGCCATGATGGGGTGGCATGAGCAGAGTCCAAGACACTGTCTCCAATGAGGAGGTGAGGAACTGGCGAGGAGAGGAGCAGTGTCATAAATTAGTGTGATTTCAGCAAAACAAATGAACAGGTTGGGGTTTTCCTGCTTTTCAAAGAAAATTGAAAGTGCTAGAAGGTGCCAGGCTCTGATTCATGAATTTCCTGTCTCCTACAACTCAGCAGAAGTCATGATAATGCCTACTGTTTTGTGGCTAGCCTTATAGACAAGATAGCAAGGATGTGTCAATCATGTCTAAACAGCCTGAAAGAAATGGGAAAGTTTCAGCCTATTCTCTCAAAATTTCCTCAGTTAATGAAAAGTTACCATTTACTAAACCTAGATAACTGTATCCATAATTAATATTTAAAACTGAATCAAATGTCTGAGTCAAGTCAAAGCAGTTTTTGTTTCAATCTTTCATACAAAGATAGATTAAAACACTTTTCAAAAATGAAATATTGAAAATCAAGGCTTCTAGTTTAACAGAGGAATAGGTGGCATTCCCTTCACTGAACTGAAATGCTTTGAAGGCAGCTGTCTACTGAAAGTATGTCTTTGAGGCTTTCTCTATATTTATCAAGAAGAATGGGAAAGTCATGCTGACCTGAAGATTTCTCCTACCTAACCTGACTAGCATTCGGTAAACAAGAGGTTCCTGCCTTAATGGTAGACCAAAATGGAATTTGCAAGCAGGTTACACACAGCAGTCACACACATTTTACCAAAACATTATCTTGTTGTTGCTCTGACCTACTCATGTAATTTTATATTCTGGCTAAATTCAGTATTATTTTCCTTCAGGCAAGCCCTTTTTCTCAGGTACTCAACAGTATTGGAAAGGGCAAGCTTAAAACAGATTGAAAACATCTCACAGATTACCTAAGGATCATAGCACATTAATGAAGAAATTAGATTTTTTTTTTGTTTTCATGTAGATATTTTTAATATTCATCACAAATAGCATAAAGAAACCTTAAATCTGATGACCAAAGTGATGACAGAGTGATTTACAAATGTCATTGAGGTGTTCCAGGGGAACTGCCTTTCAAACACCTCATACACTTCATTCATCTGTGTGAGATGATTTTCTGGTTGTTCTGCAAAAATGCATCATTGAACAGGTGGCTCAGCCTGACCCCTTGGCATCAATTCAGTGTTCAACAGCAAAACTGTGATTTCAAAAGTAAATAGAGGTGGTTTCAAAATTAGTATGAGATTTAAATTATTATTCTTTTTTGTTGTTTTTTGTTTTAGCTGAGCTTTTCTCTTTTTTCTATTGTCATACATTTGTTTTGTGATTAGGTTTTACGGTGGTCACTTTCATGATTCCCTTCAGTTTTAGTTTATGAAAATATATGTACCATTTCATAAGGGGTCTTAACAAAATGAATTTGATAATCAGTACTAGGTTAGTTAATTTTCTGTTTTTTCCTTTTATCCAACTCATTCATCTTTTTTGCAGGGCTCTGCTATTGTTCTTCAGATAAGGAATCTCTAGTCCTGCCCTCCTGCAAACTTGGAAGGACCTTTCATAGTTTTACCTGTGAGGGATGATCCCCTGTACAGGCCCTGTACTTCTGCTTCCTAGTCACCCCCCATGACCCTTGACCGCCTGACTTGACTTGGGCCACAATGATTTTCCCTGTGAACACCCTGTCCATTAGAGAGAGGAAGCTCTCGGAGGAGGTGAGATGAGTTGATGAGAGCACAGATTAATGCCAAGGTCATGGCTTTAATCGCCACACGGGCCATTCCCTTGGACATTATGATCCTTGTGGATCCCTTCCGACTCAGAATACTCTGTGATTCTATGACAAAAGAAGATGCAGGTGCAGCCTTCATGTATTCATTTTAAGTCTGATGCCACTCTTGAAACTGACACCCGAGGAAATAAGATGTATTCAACACAATTTCGTGAAGGAATGGTTTTTTTCATTGGCAGTCCTGAAAAGCATCAAAAATGGAGAAATTTTCATGGCTTGTGTGTTCTTTTTTGGACATCAAATCTTGCACTGGATAGCCCAATATGAGTTAAAATAAAAATATTGGGCTTTATTTTTCATAATCTATTAGAGATACTATAAAAGAAAAGCACTTTCAATTAAATAAACATGTTTTATAAATATGTCAATAATTGTTTTATTTGGAGGGTTTATGGTTATGATTTTAACAACAATGAAGATAAAACAAAGACATTTGGTACATTTTAGCCTATGTGGCTCCATGTTTCATCAGTAGGCAAAGGTTTCACACAAGATCTTTTACACAAAATTTTAATCCATTTCAAATTGATTAAATTCAACAATTCCCTAACAGACTATTTCTAAAATTGCCATCAGTCATTGTCCCTTACAATTCAGAAGCTATTCTGTTTTGATTGGCCCATTTCAGGTAAAAAAAATAGTACCCATGTTGCTCCAAAGGAGAAAAGGTCATATTCCTAATGGAACTGAATATAAATCCAGTATGATTTTCATGTTACACATTACATCATTAGCTACAGATTTATAGGGAGAGAGCTAATATATTAAAGACTGTAACATAGCGTTCTTTCTCAAACGCACCTAATTTTTGAAGTTAGCACTAAATTTCTTCCTATAAGAATATCCAAAGTATTTTTCTTTTATTGGCTCTTTCCTTTAAGTGAAGACTTCAGAGCTGTTGAATATTTCATGGGTAGAAAAACACCTACAGTATGAGGTTTTACCTACAAAATACAGTATGAGGTTTTACCTACAAAATCTTTGGGGAAAGGAAGAAATGGCAGGAAGGCACTGTAAGGACAATTCTTTTAAGAAGTCTTTGGAAAAGGATCTCCATTTCATTTTCCACATCAATAACACCTCCTTCACCCCTTAATACTTACTTCCTTTCATTCTGTTCCATAATACTGTTCAATCACTTTCATAGTTTTCTTTGAATTAAAGTGTGTCTCCTGAGCTGCTAAACCATTTTAAAGCTAAAAATTTAAACAGAAAATTTGAACAATGGAAAAAATAAAAAGGACTTCCAACTGTAGTAGCTGTAAATTTGTACAAATCTGTGATATTGAAAAAAGAATCAGAAAAATATTCAAATGTACATTTTAAATTTATTTCTTCTGTATTCTACTGTTCAATCCTAATAGACTTGTCACCTGGATTTCAAGAAGACATTTGAACTCAGGAGTATCAAGGTTGACAAAAATTTTGTATTTCACTAAAGACTGTCCCATTCTAGATATTAGATGAATTCTCATGAGCAAAAACATTTAGAACTCTCTTCTGACTGATGATTGCTAATACACAACAATGAAGCAAAACCAAAAACCAAACCACAACCAAACAAAAAGAAAAATCCCCAAAAACACAAACCCAATGAAACCCAAACAACAGAAAAAAACTCACCAAAAACACAAAACAAAAAAAACCCCCACCACAACCAAATCCAAGGACAATACAATCAATAAAACCTGTTCAAGCTGTTCCAAAGAAAAGTAAGAATATCAATTACTCAGTATAATCCACTAACAGCTCTTGTTCTTATACAAAGTTTTCTTCAGTAATGTCATGAGTAGTGAAAGCATAAAACTTGAAAAATTGAGAAAGAAAAAGAAAAAACTCAAAACTAATCTAATCCTCCTCCCTGTTTGCAAGTGATTTCATCCTTTCAAACCTTTATTTGTCATTCTGTACTCAGGCTTCAACGGCACATGGTAGAAAGTCCTGGCTTGTCAGACAAGAGCAGAAGTCCAATATTCAAATTACAAATCTATACTTACAACAACAACAAAAAAAAAATCTGCAAGGCATAAGAATGTTCCTTGCCCATCTAAGCCTATACATTTTATGGTTAAATAGCTGAACATTGAATGTCTAGGCCAAGCCCCTTTTTTACTAAGCTTCTTAAGGCAGCCTTCATATACTAGGCTTTCTAAACTGTCAGTCATTATTGTTGTTTCCTTTTCACCTATTTCTGAAGTGGAAACTACATACTGGAGTCAGTGGTTTTGATATTTAATCTACAAGCAGGAGAAATTACACTAGATTCCTCTGCTTTCACTTTTTAAGGTCATATCAGTCTTCTAAGGCTTCATAATTAGCAGGTTTTCCACATTGCAAAGCATGTCCCTCTTCAATGCACTGATTTCTGGAGGGGTTTGGTTTGCGGGTTGGTTTTTTCCCGCTTTTTTAGAAAAGGCTCCCTCATCCTGAAAATGTGAACTGCCTTTCAGTTTTCCCCAAATGTATCACCTTTCATTTAACTGAAGAGCATTAATTCTGTATAAGTGAGCCTGAATGTATAATATATATCTCTTGCTGGAATTTCTCTTTGTTGTTCAACATGCCACAGAAGCTGAGATTATCTGCTGACTTCACCAGCAAGGGCCTTTTATTTATTTCCAGATAACTAGTAAAGATACTGAGCAGGTCTCAGATCAAGAATGATCCTGTTTCAGCTCCTTTCAGGGTTTGAATTACCAAATTATTTATTCTCTGTCTATAACTTTTTTGATACCTCACTTTCTAAGTGTTTAATGATTCTACTTTGTATAGTGAATATAGGAAAACATTTTAGAGGTCTATTTCAAAAATTCAATGATGTTGGTCAAACAAGATTGAAACCTCGTCAGACAATTAGTACTAGATTTTGTGACATGACCTTTTTTATACAAAGCCACCTTGACTCTCTGTTAGGCTAGTAACTTTTACCTCCTTCCTAATTACATCTCTGCCTAGTCTATTATGACTTAAGTTGTGGTCTGTCAACCTAAATGAAATTTTTGGTGAATTGGATTGTTCTGCTAAATTTTCTTAAGGTACTCACAGAACACTTGTGCTGCATCAAATCTCTCTGAATTTTCTCCACCACTGTGAATTGTTTTCAATACCAATACAATGGCAAGGATTTTAGCATTTATCAATATAATTTATATGGTAGAATAAAATTGGGTATATCTTTTTCACCTGCTAGGGTTTTTGTTTCTTAAAACTTTTATTTTATGAAAATTACTTTTTTAATGGAATTACAAAATCTGTATACTTACAGGAAGGCAGTTGCTGTCTATATCTTCAGCAGAAATATTTGAGACTTGGGAAATGGCTTTGTCTTCTACTTTCTTTTTCTTTTTTTTTTTTTTCCAATGGATATTAAGGACAAAAACTTATTTAAGTCACACATTAAGGTTAGCCTTTTAAGCTTTTAAAAACTGGGATATGGAAAAGGTTACCTTCTTAGTGCAGTCTTTTATATTCCTGCTTTTCTTTGTAGGTATATGTCTTACCTTTAAGTGTGGTAAAATATAAGATATGTCATAAAATACACAGCACGGCTGAGATAATGTTACTACAGAAAATGGTATTTCCTGACTTTCAAGTACTTGAAATTTTCACCTTCCCAACATATTTTCTTTATGTGTGTAATTGCAGTCTCATTTGTTCATTTTTCTATCTTTGAGCATACAGTAATATGCTTGAACATGAACAGATATTGGAAAAAAATTGACAGATATCATATTTTTTTTCACTGGAAGACTGGTTAGGAATTAGAATAAGTTGCCAAGGGTGTGGTGGATTCACCATTTCTGGAACTGTTCCAGAGGTGTCTGAATGGGGCAGTAGGGGATATGGTTTTCAGGGTGATTATGGTGGTGCTGGGTTGATGGTTGTACTAGATGATCTTGAACGTTTCTTCCAACCTTGATGATTCTGTGATACTGTGAACAATTGTGGATATTTTTTAAGAGAAAAGTCAGGAATTTATTTCTACTTTTGGAGGTACCAGTTCCATACCAGGCTTTAATTGTGCACTTCACCATTCTCTCTAAGAGGCACCTTTATTCATCAGAAATAAAGGTGACCCAGCCTTTTTTTTTAAATCCTTTTGTGCTCCTATCTCTCTGCTGAATGTTATGCATAATTTTGATGCAAGAATATTACTACATTTTCACTTTCACAGGTGGTCTTTTGTGAGGCTTTATTCTCACATAGCCTTTTGCTGCAAGGTGTTTGGTAGATACAAATGACTGTACTGAAATGAAGTTATAACAAGTTAAAAAAAGACTTGAATATACTAGAGTGACTTCAGCAATGGGGCTGGAGCACTTATGTCATAGGGAATCATAAAACAGACCAGATTGGAAGGGACTTCTAAAGATCATCCTGTACAAAGTTTTTTGAGAAAAAAAGAGAGGCTGTGGGAGGTGGCAGATCTGGAGGAGAGACAAATTTGGAGGCACTTCCTTACCATCTCCAATTATCAAAATCAAGAAAAAGGATCCAAATGTTCCTTGTTGCTGCACAGCTAAAGGAAGAGAGGCAAAGGACATGTGCTTCAGGAAGAGAGTTTCCCACTGAGTATAAGGAAAAGTCTATTTGTAGGAGAGTAATGAGAAAGACACACCATTACATCTACAAGTCAGCTGGACAATCCTCTATCAATCTGCTCTGCCTTTGAATTTATCACTGGTTTGAGCAGGGTGCTGGACCTGATGATTCATAAGGGTCCCTTTTCATCTGTATTATTCTGTGTTTCTAGAGTTCATAACCCAGTGGAGACATTAATGGTTTGAAAGATCAATCTGTTCAGCTGACAGGAATTCACCCGCAGGGTAGCCCACACACAGACCATGTTATATTTCATTTCAGGATTTGAGTGTATGGTAGGTAAGGAGAAGGCTGACTCTTTCTGAAAAAAGCCTCTTAGGCCTCTACTCTCAGTTTCTTCCCCTTGCTTATGACCATCAACTTGTCTTTTGCTCTGTATTATACTTCAGTTCTACATATACTTTTCTCTTAATTCCTTCTCTTGATGAATAACCTCTTCAGTGTCTCTAGCACTACTCACATGAGTAAAATTTTTAGGACTTGAGAGAGGTTTTTCCCCCAGGATTCCTGTTGGCCTAAACCCAAAATGTCTTTACATCAGTAATTAGATTTTCATTTGTATCTGTACCTCACCAAATAAATGGGACACTCATCTTGAGAGTGATATTTCACTACATATGCCAAATAAATGATAGGCATTAACAGTAATGATTCCTTTGTCTCAAATACTTACACTTTACATCTATGACACATCCACCTCACTTAATTTTCAAGATGACAACAACGTTGGCCCTTGATTTACTTCTAGCAGAATTTGATAATGCTCAATTAGCCTTTTGCTCTAATCAATTTTTGGTGCTCATCAGTAATGCCCTCTAATTTACCATCAGTACCTTATGAGAAAGTAGTAAGGAGTAGGCATACTCTCACAGATATTTTCATTCTGCAACCCCTAGTTCATTTGACTCTAAAGGAAAAAAACATCCACCTGTAATTAAATCTGGCCAAGGATGAAAAGGATGAAAAGGAAAATTTCTTGTCAAGGACAAGATGCTTCTTGAAATGCATCAATAACACAAGGAAAGCAAAGGATAACGTGGGCCTGTTACTAAATGAAGGGCAGACCCTGGTAACAGAGGACACAGAAAAGTCAAAAATGGTAAATGCCTTCTTTGTATTGGTCTTCAGTGAACAGTCCAGCCCTCAGGAATCTCTGACTCAGGAGAGCAGGGTAAAGGAATGTTGGAGGGAAGACTTTCCCTTGGTCCAGGAGGATTGGGTTGGAGAACATCTAGGCAAGCTTGACAGACACAGATCCAGGGACTCCATGGGGTGCATCCATGAGTGCTGAGAGAGCTGGAGGATACCACAGCAGAGTCACTCAGAATCGTCTTTAAAAGGCTGTGGTGACCAGGAGAGATGTCTGAGGACTGGAAAGAAAGCAAAAATCACCCAAGTCATCAACAAGAGCAAGAAGCAGCACCCAGGGAACTACTGGCTCATCATCGCTACCTTGGTCCCTAGAAATGTGATGCAGTGCCTCATTCTGGAGGGCTTTTCTATTCACACAGATGGCAAGAAAGTGATCAGGAGTAGTCAGCATGGCTTCACTGAAGGTAAATCATACTTGACATTGCCTTCTGCAATGAAACAGCTACCTGAGTGGATGAGGCAAGAGCAGTGGATGTTGTCTACCTTGACTTCACACAGCTTCTGACACTGTCTCTCACAACAACCTCATAAGCAAACTCAGGCACTGTGGGCTGGGTGAGTGGACAGTGAAGTGGATTGAGAACTGGCTGAAGGGCGAATCCCAGAAGGTTGTCATTAGTGGCACAGTGTCTAGCTGGATGCCTGTCACTAGTCCCCCAAGGTTGAATACTGGACTCAGTATTGTTTAACTCACTCATCAATGATTTGAAAAAAGGTGCAGACACCTCCTCAGCAAATTCACTGGTGGCACAAAGCTGGGAGGAGAGGTCGATACCCCAGAGTGCTGTGCAGCCCTTCAGAAGGACCTCAACAGGTTGGGGAGATGGGCAGAAAAGAACCATCCAAAACTCAACTAAGACATAAGCATTAGGAAGAGCATTTCCAGCAGGTAAGGGGATGATCCTGTCCCTCTACTCAGCCCTCTGAGGCATACCTGGAGTGCTGTGTCTGGTGGAGAGTAACAAAAATTATTAAGGAACTGGAGCATCTCTTACACAAGGAAAGTCCAAGGGAACTGGGCCTGTTGAGCCTTGAGAAGAGATGATTGAGAGGGGACCTTATCAAGTACAAGATATATAAGTACCTGAAAAGGGGGATGTCAGGGATATCTCTTTTTTCATCCAGACATTTTTGTCAGGTGTCACAAAATCCCCAGACAACCTAATTAAGTGCTCACATATTAACAACTGCTTTGGAAAACAGTGTAGAAGATGGTACCTGTCAGACTGATGGACCTGCCTGGTTTGTGCTTAAAATTAGTCATTTGGTGAAATCAGTCCTTCTAAATTGAGCACACTGTGTTACTCTCACAGACAACAGAAAGAGATAAGTGCACAAAGGCTTCTGAAGGAGCCTTTGAGCAGCTCATTCATGTGCCTGGACTACACGGGCAGGGTTAGCCTTTAGAGGCTACCTCCTTCCATACAGAGAACAGAGGCAACCACAGGCAAAAGCAGCAGAAAACATTGAGCCTCTCTGTGTCTGGTCATCACCAGAGCTAATAATTTCCCAGCCACTGCAAACACCATCTTTCTCAATAAAGCAATTACTTAGAAAGCCAAAACAACACTCTCTTGTTGAAAAACAAGATTTTATTCCTGCTTCTCTGCATATTTTATGCTGTCATAAAAACTACCTTTTTTTTTCAGTTTCCCTCAAAAGTATGTGATAAAGTACATGTACTTAATTCTAAACCAAGCTCGAGGTCTGAGGGGGTTTTTCTGCTTTAGTGTCTTTTGCAAATTGCCAGGGGTGTAAGAAACATTATGGCTTAAACAACAGACTTAGAATAGCCCTGTAGAAAATAGAAATAACCTTTCTTGGTCAGTAAACTCAATAACATAGATTTAGTATATCTCAGGCATCATTCATTTAAAGTAATTTGCAGTGTCACCTCTCTAACAATTATAAAAATAACATGCTTAAATCCTATTAAAAATTGGATTTTATTAATTTCAATGTACATTTTAATCTGTTTTTATGGCTCTAATTAAATACAATGCACCAAGATACTTTTATTTACCCATTTTAGTAGTTTTAATGTCAGTTCTCTTTATACCATTACTACATTTCTGAAATTTGTACTTAATAGAAACATAAACATTTTTATTTTGAACACTAGCTTTTGAAATATTCATTATGGACCTGCTGGCTAATTCAAATTCTTTTTATATTGATATAATATAAAAAGAAAAGTTTTGTTCCTTATAATTACAGTATCTCTTTATGATTAATAATTAAGACCCAATTTACTTTTCTTTTAATTAATACTAATTATTTTTATTTATTATAAGGTTTTAAATATTTCTTTTACCTAATATCTCTTGCATTTAATAAATCCTTCCAAGCATTTTGGAAAGCAGCTTAGCAACTACCTCTGACAGTTCCTTCAGGACCCTGGGCTGCCTGTCATTGGGTTCCATGTTGGGTTGGGTGTCTCTGATTGTCACAAATCTGATTTTTCCCTATGATGGGTGGGATTTCATTCCCCTAGTCCCTGCCTTGAGACTGGGGGGCCTTGAAAGATATGGGAAGAGCAATTGCCAATGAAAACTGGGGAAAAAGGTTGTCAACCTTCTCCATGTCAGTTGTCATCAATTTCCTGTCTCATTTACCAGTGCAGTAGAATATTTTTGTTCTCCTTTTGTGACTAAGATACTTAAGAATCCCTTGTTATTATTCATCACGAAGCTCAACAAATTTATTTCCAGCTGTTCCTCAACTTTTCTTATCCCACCCCTATACTTCTGAGCAGTATCCCTATATTCTTCCCAAGACATGTGTACCTCCTCCACTGTGTATGCATTTCCCTTGCATTTTAGGATGACCTAACTCAGGCATGCTGATGTCCTGTCTTCCTTGCATGATTTGTGGCAAATGGAAAGTGAGAACTCGTGTGCTCTAAGAAAAATACCTTTAAATAGCTGATAATTATCTTCTGCTTCTTCATTCCTGAGGGCAGTTTCCTGAAGGCTCCCAGCTACCACTCCCTTAAAGAACAGAAAGTTTGCTCTTGGAAGTTTTAAGACCTTGACTTGAACTTTTGTCTGTCCTTATGCCTCAGATCATGATTTTCATCAGGGCATGATCACTGCAACTCAGGCTACTGTGAGTATGGTACAGGACTTCTCCTGTAAGCTCCTCTGAGCTGGTGAGCAACAGATCCAGCAAAACATCTCCTCTCACTGGCAGGGGATTTTCTGGATTAGGTTATCCTTGATGCACTCCAAGAGACTCCTGCTGCTTGCAGCTTGCTTTTTCTCTTTTCCAGCTTGTACAAAATCATTATGTTAAATTCTGTAGCAAGTCACATAAGAATTAAAGAAAATTTCCACATTTTTCCCAGCTAAACTCAAAGAGATGAGCACCTCTTAAAATTATGTTCTCAGCTATTCCAGTTTTGTATCTGATATTCAAAATGTAGTAACACTAAATATTTAAACAAGATGGCAAAGATTAGGAGAGGAGAGATAAATTCAAGAGTTGTTCAATTGCCCCATTAAAAACAGTCAAAAAAAATTGCTAATATAGTCAACAACCCTTCCAGAACTGAGGAACTATATTGTCTTTCTGTGACCTTGGCAATATTCACCATGAGTCCAGAAAATCTTAATATGTCTGTGATAACATCAGCTCCAGTGTGAATTAGGTTATTAGTCTCCTTAATTTGTATCATTACCAACTGTTTACAAAGCCTGTGTCTTTTAAGATGGTTGATTAAGAAATATTTTTAACATTTTGCAGTTGAATCACAGCAAACCCAACTGCTGTTGTCTTATCTCACATTTTTTAATGAAAAGTGATGCAATTCATCACTTCAATGATTTACACCTGAATCAGAGTACTGAATTATGCTACCTGAGTGATATGCTTTATCTTCAGCATTTTTTCTACAAATCCATTAACATCACTGTGTCTGAAAGCATCCATAAAACATATTTACATCCCTGCACATCTGCAGAAACATGAACATCAGCTCTTTCCAACTGTCCCATCCATGTGTGAGCCCATTCCTTTGGATTTAGAATAATGTAAACCAGAAATGCCAAATGGTAAGATGTTTGACTCACTGAAATATAAACATCTCTCCTGGAAAGAAAGCTAACAGTAAAATATCATAATCATTTGCTTATTAATGTTACTCAAGACGTTGTCAGGGAATGTTCCTGTTCCTAAAGGAAATGCTGTGTTTGTATGTATATCCCTTGTCAAAGATGTCATAGTCTCTGGAGAGAGGAGCTGAATGAGTAATAACGACTCAAACACAAACTTCTTCTAGGCCTTTAAGCATTTTTAAGTTAATAAATATAAGGATTCCAATGTAAAATTTACTACTTAGTCAGTTTTAAAAGAAGCTGCTGATGAGGACATGTAAATTTGTAGTGTTGGGTTTTGGGTTTTTTCCTTTCAAATTCTTCTTTTAGCTTCTGGAGGAAAAGTATTGCCTTCTAGTAAGTCTTGCAGAGGTTAATATATTCAGCTTGAATAAAACAAAAAAGCATAGTAACATTTGACACATAAAAGGGTAGAGGAGCGCATTAAGGAAATGCAAAGAACTGGCAGCAGAAAGGCAACAGTTGCATAATATTACCAAAGTAATGAGAAGTGTGCTACATATTAATAAATATGTGACCTTTTTATCTTGATTATTTAAAAATCATGTTATTTTAAAAATGAATAAACAAATGCCTTGTTTATCCTTACATAAAGCCATATTTTTACTTGATGGACTAAGTAGAGTCATTCCTGTATTGGTAAAGTGGAAAGCAGCTGTACAGGTCATTGTAGCATTTATCACATCAATCTGTTCCTCTCATATTTTTTAGCAAATTGCACATCAGGACAATCACCTCTTAAGCTAAAGCCTTAGCAGACACAAGAGTATGGAAGTGTATTCATTTATACATAATGAAATTTTAAATTCCTAAAAGACAAATATGATTAAAATTAAAGAAGAAATAAAAGAGAGAAGAAAAGCCCTACAAGAAAGATTGCATTTAAGTTTGTTATATACTTTAATGAGACACAATTTCTTATTTAAAGCTGTAAAGATTTGATTAATTTTTTATTATCCCTATCATTAATAACCATAACTGCAACTTCAGAGGATTTATATTAAAAAAATCAGAGGCAGCAGTTGAAATTGTGAAATAAAGAAAAGTGGTCTGCAACCTCCCATTTAATTTCTATACGATTATTAATTATTTATCAGATGCTAAAACTTCTGTGTCAATTCAATATAAGTAATTTATGCTATAAAATAAGTGCTGACGGTCAGTTAACCTAATATAACCTAAATGACTCAACTTATTATGACATAATTTATCACCTCTCCAGCAAGACCTGAATTGTCCCAGGAAGCCACAGCTCAAGCCCTGGAGTCCCTGTGTGTGTCAGAGATGAAAGGCCAGGCTGCTGGGGAGCCCCATGAGCCTGCAGAGAGCAGTTTCTGTGAGCCAGCTGTGCCAGGCACAGGACACAGGACACTGTCCATGCTCTGTCCCTGACAGGGACTCAGCTTCCAGAGGTAAAGGAAGAATGAGGCTGCTTGGGCAGGGAGACCTAACAGCTAAGGGCATTCAACACTCTAGACTGATGTGTTACATGGAGAACTGTTCCAGGAAATCTGGTCAGTTCTGCTTATTGAGGAAACTGTAGTTATACTGCCCAAATCCATCAAGAACCTGCCATCGGCTTCCTTGTCTCCAGTTTCTCATTTGCCAAATTGAGAGACAAAACTATCTCCCCCTATTTGCAATAACTGCCCTATAAAGTATCAAAGTTATTTGTTTTCATAAAGGATATAATTTATTCAACCACAATGGCAAATACAACAGTTAAGAGTGTGGTATATCATTAAACTTTCCAGAATCCTAAATAGCTATTACAAGAAGCCTAAAAAAATTAATCTATTTTCCCCCCACAGATCTATGAGCTTGGTTACTTGAATGGGAGAAGAGGAAAATGGCCTCATACCAATTATTTGGTGAGATGCGGTATTTTTGGAAGACTAGCAATCAGATACCTCAACTCAAAGTAAAACCATTTTTGAAGGATGTAGATCTCAGGAAATATCATGCTGTGATAAAGCAAAAGGCACATGGGATGTGTAACAGCTAAGGATAAACAGTCCATGTGTAAGTCATGCCAATAATCCTTCCTCTTACCCCCCTATTTATTATTATTTCTATAGCTGGATCCACTGTTTGCATTCCAGTTGCTTCTACAGGCTCCAGCTAAAGCCTCCATTGCAATAGACACTCTGCAGGTCCAGCTACTCTCCTATTATCCTGCAACACATTCAACTTATAGAGAAGATAAGCAAAGAGTGTGATAAAGGATTTATTACTGGTCCATAAGTGAGCAGCCAAGGTGGCACTGAAAAATCAAGTGACTTGCTCAACTGCACAAAGCATGTGGTAGAGACAGCAAGTCACCGCAGCCATCTCATATTGCACTTCTGTGGTCTGAAATCCAGGATCATTTTTGCCTGGATTGGGCACTTTTACCATCTACTCTAAATGACAAAAGGTCGCTCACAAAAGAACTAAGTATCATCCAGAGAACTGATATGGTGTAAAGTCCAAGGATATTAAAAAAAACCAAACAAAACCCTTCCTTTAAAATATCCAATGAGAGAGCCATCAGGCTTTGAATTGAAGAAGGTTCCTGGTAGTTTTGTAGGCACCATAGGTTCTTGAATATAGTGGAGGACTAGAAAAGAAAATATGAAAGATCTGCAATAATCTGAGGCAGTAATTTTTAAAAAATCCAACCAGTTTGTAGGACATTACTTTTTTGATTGTCTCCCTATTAACAGTGGCTTAAGCCACTCAAACCTCTTAATTTCACTGCTAACAAAACTAAAAAAAGCTTACATAAAAGATGCACAAGGAAAAACTTGACTGAGCTCTGCCCAGAAAGGACACCTTCCCTGACTGCAATAATCTCCTAGCTAATCTACCATCGTAAATCATAGCATTTTCCCATTTCTCAGTCTTGGTTAGAGGTCATCTTTAAGTAACTGTGGCATTACATCATATGGTAGGCTTGTCAGTTTCTTTTGAACAAGTAGGCATATGTTAACATTTATATTTTGTTTATATCTTGAGCTTGGTTTCTTTATTTGAGTCCATTTTCTTCAACATGTATTCAAATGATAGACAATGCATCATTCTTACACTGATTCATTCACAGCTATTGTATTAAGAAAGCATGGTGTACTCTGAAGGTTAATTGGTTGGTAGCTTCATCTAAGTGGGAGACTGTTGAAAGCAATAAGGTTTTCATTTAAACCAGTGGCATTATGCACAAAACTATTTCATTCATTTATGTGCTTCTCTTTCTCTTTTTCATTTCAGAATGCTATTGAATTTTGCTTTTATTCTCATGCGCTTCTGCAAGAATGTTGCTATTAACTTATTAGACTGGAAGCAGGTTGGACTGCTTGCTAAACGCTGCCTGTTGTGTTCCTGCTGAATTCTCTGCATGCAATTTAGAATTCTGTTTCTAATAAGATTATGAATGAAATAATGAAAACCAGTAGGATTGTTCTGCTAGCAAGTTTCCTTGGTGATTAATGAGCTAAATAATAAAGTTTCTATGGTCAAATTCTGTCTCCAGCTTCACCAGTGAGAAGCCAGAAGTAGTTCCCTTGATGCCAATCACGGACTCATAGAATGGTTTGGAGCTATTCTAGACTCACTCTGATAGATTTAGTTACTGTGGTATAAATGATCAGAATTTGATTTCACATGTGTCAATAGTTTAAGGCTTGTTTGTGGTTTGTGGGTCCTTCTTCAGAAAATTATATACTTGTATAGCATTTAAAATCACACAGACAAGAACCTTCCTAGCAGGAGCAAGAAAGTCTCCCTTTAACCATACAGCACACAAAGAGAAGAGCAAGCCACATGAGAAATGATGAGACTGGTTTCAATCTACCATCCTCACTCTGGCTGCAGGGTTCCTTTCTGACTGATACACGCGCAGACTCTGCAATGTTTTCCAATGTAAATCTTTACAGCTTATACAGGGGCTGGAATGAGCATCCACTGTGCAAGGTGGAAAGAAATGGAATTTGTAAACCATTTCTCAGACTCAGTAACACAGAATATTTTTTTGTCACTGGATGCAAAGAAAAAACCTAGAACAAGTTATGGATTATTTGTGTTTCAATATAGCAGCTCTTTCCTACATACATCAAGCAATTAAGTGTAGACTATCACATGCCATTTGCCTGAATCTCTGTTTTAAGATTGTCTATCAGATAAGCTTGCCTAAGGTTCCCCTTGTTCCACCAAAAAAGCTGAAGGAGGAATGCACATCCATTCCATGTGCCCATTCAGCGAGGCTTTGCAGTGTAGAGAGTGGGTTGGTGCTACGATGGGTGGGAAGAAGGGAAGTAATTTCTAGTGCCCGAGAAAGAATGGTGAAATCAAGTAAACAGACTAAAGTGCTACAGACCTCAAAGACCCCAAAAAAGCTCCCTGTGCAGTTCTTCGGCTTTTTCTATAGTGAGTATAGGCATTCAACAATATTTCGACATCAATTTCTTTCAGAGGCAGATAGATTCAAAAAAAAGGTTAAACTCAAAAGTCTCTTTAACCTTCTTCAGTCTTTCCATTGCAATTTTGCTTCAGACATACAGACTTTTATTTTCTTGCTTAGGAACAGAAGGAGCAGAGGCCACCTCCTCCTCTCTAAACCTGGCGTAGTTTTGGACAGTCAAACATGTAAGATCAAATTGTAAAAGTCTCTCTACTAGGTGATGGATTTTTTTTTCTACACATACTTTTGTTGCCATGTGTGGAAACAGAGGATTGACAGCATGCTTTTCTTCTCTTAAGCATACACTCTCAGTCAAGGACTTGATTAGCACCTTTTTGCCAATAAAATAGGCTGTAATTAGCTTTTAATAATCAGAGTGTTTTTGCTATATCAGCATGCGATTTAGACACTTGAGGTATTTTAAAAGCTCTATTCAGGAGCCCAGTACCACCTATTACATTTGGGGCAAATAAAGCTTTTAGAATAATGTTTGGAAAAGCAGCACCCTGTAAATATAAGGTGGTGTTGCACCATATGGAGACTGGCTTTATGACATATGGTTTGAATTAACAAGTTTAAAACTGTTAGGATCAGTTTTTCTTTCACTGAAGGGGAAAAAAAAAAAAAAACCCACAAGATACATACAGTTAAATAAGCTTCAGTAGCGGATACAGACTCAGCTTGTGCCAACATGTGCTAATTCAGTTAAAATACTACTTAGGCTATATGAGCTGGGTTTGGTTTTTTGTTGGTTTTGGGTTTTTCTGGAGGGTTTTTTTGTAAGCAAACAGTACTGCCAGCTGTAAATGTGTTTTATTACTATTAGTACAAGGACCATCGTCACCACCACCATCATTATGATTGTGGTCCTCATTAAAATAAATGATTGGTCCTGGTTTTGTATTAAAGCTCTTTGAAAAGATAGGGCTGAACAACAGATGAAAACAGAGGATGGAAGCGGGTCTTCTGATCTCACCTAATTGAATCTTTGTTGGCTGAATTGATCTGAAAAAAGTTCAAAGATCTGGGATCCATATTATAAAAACATTGTTTCATTTAATCAAAACACTCTTTGAAGTGCCATGCTTGCAGACCACCTGTAGCTTTGAAATCTGAAGTAGTGGGAAAGCTTCCCTGATGGTCCACAGATATGATATATCTGAGAAAAATAAAAACAGAAAAAGGAGATGTCCTTGTAAATCTATTTTATATCCAGGTTTCTTTTAAGCTCTTCTTTATCCCTGTCTTTGCTAGGTCACCTGGAGGAGTAAGCAAAGCACTCAGCATAGGAAAATCCATATATTTTTGAGTCTTTTTTCACAATTTTAATTGTTGTTGCATTTACAGACAATTCCAAAGAGAAATAGCCCTGAGGTTGTCCTTGGTCTCCAATAAGTGTAGCAATACTGCAAGAACTTCCTTTCTCAAGACTCATCCTGCATCTGAGAAAATTCAACTCTATCATGAAACAAAACCCAGCCACAGCATATATTAAAATATTCACAACAGAAGGAAAAAAAAATCAAAATGAAACATTCAGGGCAGAACCTCCTCCATGCATGAAGGTTACTGGCACAATGGAGCTGAAACATAGCACTCATGGATATCTCCTTAGCTTCAAAAATGTAACATTTCGGAACTTCCTGTCCTGTGGGTCAAACTGGATGAGCATTCTTCAGTACTATTTTTCCTAGGAGTTGCTATCTGAAAGACATAGTAGGGACACAACTGGCATGCTCTTCTTTTCAGCAGTCATCAGGCACTATGTTTTCCCTTTGGAATCACAGCCATACTTTTTAATTTAGAGAAATTTTGGAGTTACTAAGGATGAGCAGAAATCACCACAGGATCACAGAATTACTTGTGTTCACAGAGAACCTGGGTCACTTTTTCTTCTCCATGATTCAAATCTCAGGGAAAAAAGCAAACACACTGAAAGTTATGTGATAAAAGATTACATTTTCTCAGCTGTAGATTACACCTAATTTTGCTACTATTGGAACTGTGGGAATACAGTCCTGTAAAACTATCTGGAAATTGATAATCCATTTCTATACTTCTTCAGATAAGTCCTAATAACATCCAGATTCCCCACACCTTAAAATCCATTTCTCAATTTCACACATCCATTTCCAAATTCTCATGATCCAGTCAGGAAAAATAAAAGAAACTTTCTTAGCTACACATTGCCATTTAAATGAATCTTCTAATCTAGTTTAGAAAATCCTGTCCTGGTGCATCCTACTACTGTACTGCAGCTCCCAGCTCCTTAGGAAAAAAGGGACAAAAGCCCAGTATGTCAGTCTACCTGAGGTGCTCACAGCACATGAATTTCTGGGCTGTTCAGAGCAAACAAAAAGTTCTGCTCCTCCTTACAATGTAGATTATGTATTTATTGCAATGCAAATGGTCAAGTCTCGCTGTATAAAACATAAGTCTCTCTCTTTCTTCTTAAAACAAGGTGCCAATGGCAGAACTTTTATTTCAGAGTAGTATGATCAAATAATAATTTTTTCCTTAATAAAAGAGAAGAAACCATGCTACTCTTTGGGTGCTGCTTTCAGGAAAATGCATGGCAGAATTCTGTGTGAAAGCAAATGTTGAGAAACATCAGGGAACAATCCATACATATGCCAACTGTAATGGGAACAGCATGTGGTCAACTGATTGTCTACAACAACACAGCAATTTTCAAGTAAGCCATTGACACCTTATCTCATTCTGCAACATCCAGCATTGTATCACAGAAGAGACTAAGGTGTATAAGGTAGAATAAGTGCATGTGCTGCCCCTTAATGACACAAGTATTGTATATAGGCAATGTTAAAAACATGGCTTATGATTTCACAAGATCATTGAGATTTTTGCCTTTCATATTCTCTTCTAATTGTCCAGTAAAGCCCAATAGATAAAATAAAGCAAACATAATAGTTCTACATGGAAACACATATTGGATACCTGGAACATGGTGACCCAAGCAAGCAAGGATTTGTGTTCTGCATCTATGCAATCGCATGTGAAAAATTTGAGGTTTATATACACACATATATATGGGGTGTGTGTGTGTGTGCATGTGTGTGTGTCCAGCATGTCCACAGTCAACACATGCATTTCAGAGTTGTTGAGCAATGCTAAAAAGTTCACATGCAACACACTTACTAAATATATAGAAATAATAAGTGAGTTTTCCTGTATGATTGCGTAGATAGACACGTAGATGGATAATTTTGGCAAATTAAGTCCTCTTCCCTTGCTGATAACACATCTGCCAGTAAGTGTTCAGTGTGACAGACATTTGCCCTTCTCTACATCAATATCTGATAGTTAGGCAGAAAAGAGGCAACATCATATTAGCATATCTATTTCTCTCTTTTTCCTCTACAGGTGCTAAATAATTAGTAGTGGTTGAATTATTCATTGCAAATAATATTCATTGTGAATTTAGCCGGTTTATTTTTTTAATTTGCTTACAAATCATTCCAGAGGCAGTACTGAATTCTGCAAATATATTCGTTACTTATAACTAGTCGACAAATAGTTGGACAAAGCTCTTTTGACCTACAAAAACACTGGTTCATAAACCAATTTCTTCAGAAAATTGCAATGTGTGACTTGCCGTCATAAGCAGATGTTGTAGTTTCTCTGTTCTTGTTCATAGACTTAAAATTAAAAAGAAAAAAAAAAGCTAGTGAAAAGTGCTAAGTAGCAAATAATCCACACCTGGAGTAAGTTTTCTGGCTCATAACCATTTATGAGACGTTGGAGATTAGCAAATAGAAATTACAGAGAAGGAAGAAACCTGTGAATATGCTAGTGAGTCTATTATTTTTGCAGTGCCAGTAGGTAATATTTTAAGTCTAACCAAGCAGATTTGGAGAATAGGAATTACATCGTGACTGTATTTGTAGTAAATGAGTCCCAGTCTGGAAAGCAGCTGTATCACAAGCAGAAAATAGAATGATAATCTAATAGAATAGCAAAGGCAAAGCTTCATAATAGGCCTGATAACTGGGGTAAGGATGGCTACTTAGAAAGGTACATTCTCATCAGCATTCTGGATTAGAGTTTTATATTCAGTGCCAAGGCTGAGAATTAAGTTTCTTCAAAAGCATCGCAAGTTTCCCATGAGTGTATGTGTATGAGATATACATGTCACCTATCATTTTAACCTAGACAGAAATCTCAGAAGCTTTAAGCTGAGAGAAACTTTAGCAAAATAAAAGAAATGAAAATGTGCTTATAAGACAACTTTGGAACAGATATTAGTGTTAGGTCTCTTACAAGGCAAGTGTCCTTAAAATCTTCATTAAAAGGAAATTTTTCTCTGATCCAGAGTTCCTAAGCAGATAGAAATCAAGGGCTGTATACCAAGAAAGACCATTTACAATGTCTTCTAATAAATAAAAAAAAAAAAAAAAAAAAAAAAGAAAGAATTGGATCTTAAAATATCAACCAGTCACTCAGCACTATATTCATCCAGCACAGGAGGACAAATTATGACAAAGTGTATTGCACTCCAGCCCTCTGTCCTTATGCATTTTTTGAAGACTTCTCACTCTTTCTTACATATGAAAAGAAGAAAATTCTGCTGATTTTTTATCACTGCAGATGAGGAGAAATTCTGCTCAGTTATGGACATCCTGCAGGTTAACCCCTGCTGAGTTTATTTGCTGAGACTTAAGAAGGTTACTGGAGCAGAAATATCACCTACTCTTCCATACAGAGTGACTACATGGCTTGAAAAAGTTAACATTTCAAGATTACAAAATACTGAGTTCAATGTGCAAGTTTCCAACTATGTAAATTCCCTGTACTTTATGAAATGAATGTAATCAAGTGGTCTAATGTCAGCCAGGATCCAAAGATAATTGCTTTTCTGAAAAAAAAATTGCAACACTCAACATTATGTTATTTATCATTTTCAGCTACACCAGTTTTATTTTGAGTCCTTCTCTTTTTAAATCTCCATCAGAAACACTGTTAAATTACTTTTTCTTTAAAGCAACCTTAAATTTTGGTGAGTATTTTGGTATTTCTGCCTATGAAGACCAGCAGGGCAACAGAAACACTGCAGATCCTTTGGGCCCAGAGACATTATTAATTACCACATTGAGATATATATTATTGCCCCAAAAAACAACATGGAATTAGCCTGACACCTGTTACCCCTGCAATGGAGATTGATACAAAAAACCCATGAATGATTGAATGGATTCCAATAAAAGAAAGGGTCTGAACATCAAAGTACAAATGTAACACTTCAGCCAACATACTTATGTCAAACTCAAGTTCAACAAGACAAGCCTTAATGATCCACATAATTTCACTGACACCACCAAGAATTCAAATGGTAAGGCAACACTTCAAAATTCTCCCTCTGAAATTCCTTTAGACAGAAGAGGAAGCTTCCCTTACTATACATGGGAAAAGAATAGGATGAGACCAGTGTTTGCTTGTGGCCCTTGTTAGTCTTGGACTGCATAAATCCTGCACTGTCACTCAAAGCTATTTGCTAGCTCTTGCTATGGGGTTGAAGATGACTTCATCCTTGATGTTTGTACAAAAGAGCTTGTATATCTCCTCATTTTTTAAAGAAAACAGGTGAGTAATCAGGCTGCAGTATTGCACTCTATTTAGCTTGACCTCACTTAGGCTAAGATGGTCTTTTCTGCTCCTCTAATCATCTCTTTGGGCCAGGCATTTCCTCTGTTTTCCACGTGGTGATAATGAAAATGGCTGGATCAGTCGGTTTTATTTTGGACTTAGCTTTCTACAGTTTAAGAGAATGAGAATCTAAATGAAGGGAGGCTGTGAGGTTGGGGCTGCCATTTTCCACAGCAATTGCACTAGCCAAAGCAGAATGTGTGACTGCACCCTTGGGTTTGGGGCACTTATAGATGCCAGAATAGACATATCAAGAATTTGTTCAGTCCAGAAACTATTTTCCAAGGACTCAGGTTTTATAACTTCTAGCTCACTCTTAATGAAAGGATATAATTGTGTATAGGATGACTGTTTTGGGTAGAAATTAAGGAACCAGACAGAGGCAGCTGCAGGTTGAGGTTTTCAGACAAGAAGCAGGTTGAGACCAGAAGCCCATGCCAGCAGCAGCATGACATTGGTTAATTAATTTCTCACTTTGGGACACTTCCATAGGCTTCATCCTGACACACAGCATGTTGTCAGGCCTACAGGGTTGAACCTCAAGAGCCTCTGTCTCTGGTTCAAAACATCTTGTTGGTGTTTCTCCTAAAATAAGGAGCAGCAATGCCATCTCCAGCTGTGCTTAAGCTGTGTTAAGTTTAGGGACTGTCCAGCTTGTAATTGGAGCTCATTCCTATGTATTCAATGTAGTTTTTCTTTCCAGTTCTTTGATCTCACCAGGTCCCATCAAATGTTCAACCTCAGATGGCACATTATGCCACTAGTCTCAAAACCCTGGAATAATTTTTCTTTCAAAACCTCCAAAAATTTCTGCCATAAAAATTGTTTTACTTTTGACTAGTTAATTACTGCGAAACTGGAGACAAGACTTATGTTTATTGCACCGAGACAGGTTTTTGAATCAATTTCTGTTGAGTTGAAGCCAGATTTTATTTTTTTTAATCTATCCCTTGTGATTGCTTTACACAGTGAAGCTGTATGCAGTCTTTTAGATTTTATTTGCATGAGTTCAGCAATATTCTGTTTTTCTGACTGCACAGTATACTGTTGCATTCAGTCCCGTCCTGCATAGGGGGAGTTTCCTGTGTTCCACTCCTCTGCCAGTAGCCTATTCTCTACACAGACGAGCTTTTAGTTGTTTGAAGTGTGAAAAAGTGTGACTGTTAGTTGCTTTCTGCTTTAGTAGATGTTTTTATCATTTAGTCAGTTAATAACTTCATGGCTGAATTATTGCTCAATTGTCCTTAATGCTTTTCTTTAATTTTTATTTGGTTATCCCTTACATACTTACTACCTACATGTGAAATTACCGGGAAATAACCATCTAGTTATTCTACAGAACGGCCTGACCCAGGCCAGGAGTGTTTTATTATGACCAAAAGTCTTTTGAAAATAGATCTACTTATTTATTTTAGACACCTTAAAAGGCGGATTATCCTAAATTCATTGAGTTCATTAAATTCATATATAAATGTTGAGAGTGACACATCTCTAAAGCTTCCCAAATGTCTAAAATATCCAATCATTTGTATATCTGAGAAACAATGCAAAAAAAAAGATAGTAGGAGTGGGAGCTATTCAATATTTTATTTGGGGAAACACAAATATTATGGGTCTTCTATGACAGAAAATACATATTTTAAAATGTCTACAAAATATTTACAAAAACATTCCCAGCTTGAATTTCTTTCCTACTCACCTGAATCATTTGAAACAAGTCCAGGATCTTGGCTGTTGATACTGAAACACAAACCTTAGTTGATTTTTAAATATACATTGTAGTCTACTCACTGACTTTTATTTTTGATTTCAAGTACTGTAATATAAACATGAAAATTATTCTTTAGTAGAAAGCAATGACCCACTATATTTTATCTCACACAGAACTACTGGAGACTCCACACATAGACTGCAGCAGTGCACAGTGACACAATGAGCTTCCCAGAATCTTACACACAGGATATATGTGCTTTCAAAAATACAGATGTGAAAGCCATGGCAGCAATTCATCATGTATTATTTCTTAGCATGCCTTATCACATGTACAGGTAAATTTAGTAAATAAAAAATGCAAACGCTAGCAAAACCCAACTGCCAATACCCAGATACTGAAAAATGTCACTTACACACTTATTGCAATTTTTTATTAAAAATGGTATTAAAAAATTATTCTATAAAAAAGGAGAATTGAATAAAAATAACAAGTACAAGAAAAAAAAAGATTGATTCCTTCAGACAGATAAGAGCTGAAAAAATATTTCTTACAATGAGAAGTCAAGCAGCTCAATGTACTCAATTTGTCAAAAAGGCTGATAAGAAAGAATTGAACACTGTTTATAAAAATGCATAAACAATATTGGGGCTGGTGAGGGTCTTTTCAGTCTAACTAACAGAGACATCAAAAGATATATTAGTGAGAAGGTGATATTAGCTTCAGCCTTGAAATAAGACTCAGCATCCCACTGGAGAAGGTAAACAGTGGAATGGCTTAGTAGATGTAAGTAGAGCAGCCATTGACTGGCAACTTTCAAATTAAATCTTTCAAAATGGTTGTGTTGAATAATATTTCCACAAAAAAAGCTGCCAGAGTTTTCTGATGACATGGCTGTGTTTTCACCCTTCTCACCTTTGGCATCTGTCAATGAACACCTGCGATGCTCTTTCTTCAGTCCCTTTTTATACAGAAGACTGGGAAACTTTGCATTGTCATCAGGATATATTTGACCTCACCTTATGACACAAGCTACAATGAAATCTCCTGCTGGTAGGCACAAATAGTTATCCCCAAATGCTTGGAAGGAATTGTCAATTGACCAGACATATTCCTATCTTTATGTTTGCTAGGATTCCTATCCTTGGTGTGAGGAAAGTATTTTTCTAAAAATGTGTATTAGCTGAGTTTATTTCTCTCTGCAGCACAGAATATGGAATTCCCAGGAAACTTTCTTCAGATTGTTGTGCACTTTTGGATTTTAAACATGTCTACATGTAAACTAGTTGTTTCCTCTATGGCCTATGCCAATCCAGACAGCTCAGGAAGGCCAGGATGTAGCTGAGCTGGCAAGTGCTGGTAGATGCCTCCTTTAGAGAGAACGAAATAGTTCCTGGGCACCTTCAACTGTATGAACTAAATCCGATTTACTGTAGAAAACTTTACTTAGCTCACATGGAGAGAACAGGATTTAGTGGTGAAGAGACTGATTTGTCCCCATTTTTGGTAGGAATACACAAGGGTAATGCATTTTATCATCATGGCAGAGCTCTGGACACTGTGAGTATCCTGTTATATCAGCTGTGCTCTTCTGGAAACACTATTTCAGTGAAACTCAAGCTGTTGGCTTCAGTGAAGGAACAGTTCATTTCTGTGAAACTTAATGGTGTGAAATATAAAAGAGAGAAGACTAAATGATCTCTTCCAGCTTTAGGTGTTAATATGGTTGTTCAGCCCTGAAATGCGGGTTGGTGATACCCTCTTTTTGTCAGAGGACATTGTGCCTTGAAAAGAAAGGGGAATTAAAATTAACAAAGTGTTTCTTTTTACATTTGTTTGTTTAGAGATGTTGGCATTATGGTCCTGTCCAGAATATAGCTAGACATGACCTTTTCCTCTTCTAGAAACAAAAAGCTCCTTTTTGGTATAGGTTTCTCTAGAGGATTTATCATCTCTGAAGCTGAGATTCAGTTTTTTCTTTGAGAAAGTTGTCCTAAAAGGTGCTTTTTGAAAATGTGCCCCAAGAAATTAATTGCCAGTGACAACCCCAGGGAGAACAAATGTTTCCAAAAGTACTTGATGATACTTACCATCTATATACATTTTTATGTTTTCTAGCACAGCCCAAACACTCACAATTAACATTAATTATATAACCACTTGTAAAGTGACACCATTTCAGGGTGAAAAAGCTCATACAGCTGATTTTCCATTAAACTCTGAAGAATGAGATTTGCAAAACAATAATGGAAGTGGGTTTTTTGATTCCCCAGGTAACGCATGATCTGAAAATCAGTACATGAGTCAGCTCTCAACTTGAGTGTTTCTGTAGAGGCTGTTAGCTTGGTTGGCACATTTTCTCACTCACAAGAACAGTCTGACCAAAAGCTCCTGAAGACAGACACATGCAGTCATCATGTCAGAATTGCACTCCTGAGCATTTCCCACTAGATTCTGTGCCCTTTTCACCTGACCTACCTAATGGCTAGGTATAAAATTAATTCTAAAATACCTATTTCTTCAGTGGTGAATAACATGAATAACATGAAATCATGACAGAATATCCTTAAAAGGAAGAAAAATAGTATAGAACTAAAAAAGAGAGAGGAAGTAGTAAGATAGGAGAAAGAATGAAAGAAAAGGAAGGGGAGACCGTGGGGCTGTACCTGGATAACTAATCAAGTGAAATTTTATTCCATATAAAACCAGGGTGAGGTCATCTTTAGGTACAAGATATGCAACATAGTGCCAGGCAAGAACAGCTGACATGCTCAGCAGGTAATTTCAAATAAATGAAAAATTTTACCAAAGCACAATTAAGACTCTACTTTTTTTCTTTTTTTTTTTTTCCTCTAAGATATTTGCTTTGCCAAACATCCTCAGTTACAGAATAGAGGAAGCAAATAAATCAGTGTTGTCAAACAGCTTCCTAGTGCTAAAAGTGGAATGAAGTCTGGAGCAAGAATAACAGTTTTTCTGTGACTTCAATCCCAAATTTTCAGATGTTAGTCAGGCCTCTTGATCCCAGGGAACAGAGGAGGGAATTTAAATAGTAAAGTTTTATTACAGACTTCTTGCAATACTGTCTTTGTTTGGACGAAACAAAGCTTCTAAAAAAGATTAAATTGAACATTGTTTAAAAAATTTAATTTGACAGATCTTTTGAGGTTTGGATTTGGTTTGAGGTAAAAGTTAGTTTGAATAACAGAAAATCATTTCAGGTAGGTCTACACCTTCCCTGCTGTTTCTGTCAAAGTGCTTCTGTATTATTTTTAAAATAAGTCTGCTCTTGGTGGTCGCTAAGCAAAGGACATATACTATCAAGGAAAAGGGTGACCCTATCTATATAGAAAGACCTATCAAATACACATGTTGAACAACCAAGAAAATTATCTGTGTCATTTATGGTTGTCATGGGACTGCTCGTCACAAAAGCAGGTAGAGCAGTTTCAAAGAGAAGTGCAGTTTCAGAGTTACACTGTCCCTTTTATTTCTGTAGGGGGTTCATTCAAAAGACATACTCTGCAGGACCAAGTAGAAAGAGCTTCGATTAGGGCTGTACAGTATGTGACTAAAGGATTTGTTAACCTTAGCGCTTCAAAGCACACTTGAAAATAAGATTCAAATGGGCTCTTTCTTTTGTGGTTCTGTAGTGATAAACGAGTTCTCCATGCACCAATGCTCATGATTACTACTTCTCCAACATTGTGACTCTGGATGAACGTTAGATCAGTCTAAGTAATGTCCAGAACATTTCATCCATACTAAATAATGTATGTCGTGGCAGGCCACTCCATTTTGCTTAGGAAAGAGCTGCAAGCGTAGTCATAGCTTTTCTGGGGTT
Source organism: Emberiza elegans (assembly GCA_024865655.1). Lineage (NCBI taxonomy): Eukaryota > Metazoa > Chordata > Aves > Passeriformes > Fringillidae > Emberiza > Emberiza elegans. Next base: position 57,092,544 of record JALJVW010003023.1, on the reverse strand, counting down.
ATATCATCAATCTTCAGGTGCCCCACAGAACTTTCAGATTTTTTCCAGTAAAGAAAGGAATGGAAGGCAAAATCCAGTGGGTAACTGGGTTTCTTTGTTGGGTCATTTTTTTCCCCCTCTGTGTTTTTCTATGGGTTTTGCCTTTTTTTTTTTTTAATTTAAAGTTAGAAAATTGTTTCCTTTAAGGTTCACTCGTAAACTACATTTTAAAACCTGTATGCTTGAATCTGCACAAGAAACTTACTTCCTAATGGTCAGCTCATGAATTAGTGGAAAAATTCATGACATGCCCTGTGGGTAATACCACTCACATGATTCATCCTAATATAGCAAGTAGAACTATTCAGATAACAAAAGTTATTCTGTGTGTAACTGATTAACAAACTCCTTACTATTCGCAGGAAAGTGAAATTTCCATTTTGCTCCTGGAGCCCACTGACTACATCATATTTAGGGTTCTTCTGTCTCTGACTACAGTGCATCATTGTCAACGTTAACTGTAGTTATTCCTGTCTCTATCTCAGTATAAGAAAGGCCTCCTAAATTTCATTCTTCCTCAGTGGTGAACACATTCCAAAAAGGGTACTAGAACATCTCTCTCCTTCAAGGTTTAAGTGAGCCATCACTTTCTTGTCTGTAACTGATATCTGTTAGTCCTGCTGACTTACTGCCTGATTCAGAATTTTGTATTCTGATGACTTGTTTTCCTTTTCAAGACCTGATTAAGTCTAATAATAAAAAGCCTGAAAAATTACAGTTCTGCCTTCACTACTTGTTAGTGATACTGCTTTATCTATATCCCTTCGATAGCTTAGTTTAGTCTGTCTGGCTGTTTGTCTGGCTGTCTGCCTGTCTACCCTATTCTACTCTCTTCTACAGACAAAGCTTTGTTCATGTCTTTTAAGCCTTAGCACAGCTCTACCAGTAATCTTCCCAGGAAAAGAATCTTTAACTTTGTAGTAAACATATTGGCAACATCTATGAAACATTTGCATTATTTTATATAAATATTAAACAAATCTTGCATGTATCTGAATAACATGAATTTATTTCGCTTTATGCAAATTACATCAGTCTTCCTGCATTTGCAGAGGAAGCTGTAAAACAGAAAATTACAAGGAGCTATGATAACAGTGGCTGAGCAATGAGCAAGGCTCTATCTAGACCGAAATAGTTTACTTAGTTTTCCAAAAGCTACAGCTTATAAGAAAGGGATTGGAATTTCTACTGAAGTAATTCAGGTGAATTAGGTTTGAGCACACTGGATTTTTACCTAGTCTTAATCAACAGACATGAGAAAAAGAGTAGAAACAGGGAAGAAGATAGATGTGATCAGAACACACTTCTCCCTTTTTTGATGAATGAATTGAGAAGAGATTTTGGAACTATTTTCAAAGGTATTATTAAAGCTCATTGTTCTGGGTCATTTGTGGTTTTATCCTTATCAGCTTGGAAATCTGAAACAAATACATTGTGTTGTGTTTTGCTTGTGTGTGGGTGGGTGTGTTTTAGACATTCCTTCAGCACTGCTGCAAATTTGTACTGTCCCAGAGGAAGCTGTGACAGGTACCAAAACTGAGGGTGTCCTACTGTGACCAGTGGTGCTGCTAAACAGAAGCCTGGAAATGAAAATAAAGATCCCAGAAGATGAACTGGATCTGCCAGTTTACAATACAAGTCACATCATTTTGGGGGGATAGAACCAGAGACTTCTGGTAGCCACCCTGTTCATTAAACCATTCCATTCAGCAAACTGGAAAACTGTTGGTACTCCCTGTTTCCCACGGAACTTCGCTTTCATTCCCTGGTATAATGTTGTATGGGAATATAATACATAAGCTTTCTCATTCTCTAAGAGTGCAATAGTTTGCCCCTCACACTAAATCAGTTATGCCAACTGAAGGATAGCAAAAATTCTCTAACTCCTCAGAAGGCAGAAAAATCCATGTTTTGATCCAGTTTTGCTTTCAGTGATCTTTGCTCCCACCTGGTGTCTCTAATTGACATCTTTGCAGAAGATGGAGACAGAAATATGATTCTAGGCTTTAGCTCTAAATTATATTTTTAAGACTTCATGAGGAGTGATTTACTCAGAAGAGAACTCTGATAAACCCTTTCAGCAGAAATGAGGGAAAGCATTGCAATAGAAACAGCCCCAGTTAGGCTCAGCCAGAAGATGAATGCAAATAGGAGGATCACTCGCAGGGGACTACATGCCGCCACTGACAGGGCAGAGCACAGCAGGCTTGCTCATCCTCCACGCTGCACAGCCTGTATTTAAAACACAGGCAATTTTTTCCCCTGAGAAATGCCTGGCAGATTTTGCTGTCAGAGCTGTAAAGTTCTGGGGCCAAGCAGCGGGAGCAGGTCTAGGTCAAGCTAGATGAACCCTACAAACAGACCAGCACTATCCTGACCTTGGAACAGAGCTGGCTGAAGGAACCCACAGGCTGGTGCTACACTGGTCTCCATCCCCTCCAGGATTCTGAAAACTTTGTTTCATAGGAAATTATTATCTTGCTACCAGTTTGTATTTGGTTCTTATGTAAGTTGTGACTTCGGGGAGATTTTGTCTGAATAAAGAGGAAAACATATGGGCAGAATTCTATGGGGGAATCTCTGTGTGTGGAGGAGAGCAGATCACCCAGGTCATTTATATGAGCAGAGAGCATGGGGCAGCCATCCTGGTCACACACATGGTGAATAAAGAGTAGAACAGCATGGACACACTCTGGGGTGCTCATGGAGAATAGGAGGAATGATGCAAAATGTACAGAAATGGACTCTTTTTCAGCCAAATTTCAAAGGTAGCATGAATATCTGTTTTTTATATCCACCCACTGTGTCCTCTGTGGGTTCAGCAAGAAGATGGAGATCAAGCCTTAAAACAAGAGCAGCTAATCATATGTTTGTCCTCCAGTGTTTCACCCAAGGCTAAAAACATTGTCTTACACCTGTTTTACTTCTCCTTCAGTGCAACATTGTAGAGAAAAAGGATTAAGAATTTGGCTGTTCCTGTCAGGAATCTTTGGATAAAAATTACCCTGTGAGTCTCCATTTCAAGCATGAATATATATTCCTTTTAAACAACAAGATCCTGATTTCAAAGCATGATTTTCTAATAGGTTTGGTTTAGTTTGCTCTCTTCCACTGGATTCTTTTTAATTTGATAATTAAAGAATTGAGAACTCATTTTAACTGTGTAAGCATTAAAAACCACATATACTTTACATTAAATAGGGATTGATGAAGCTTATTTACAAAGTTTTCCCTCCTTCCTCTGCCTTGCTCCCATTGCTATCAAATCTGCAGGACTCTATGTATAGTTTTTAGGAAGCATTTTGGGATACTTCAAAAGTAAATTCTTAATAAAAATGTAAATTATTATTATTGTAAAAACATGTTGGCACTTTGTGCCATGTAGCATTCTCAGGAGCAGCATTCTTTCACACTGGGATTTGAAAAACAGCACAGAATTTAGCTTGAATCAAATGACATTATGTATTTAGTCATTTATCAAAGCCACTTGGTAGAAATTGGGGAAAACATTAGTTAATCTTATTCATGTGGGAATTCCTGGTTATGCAGCAACACTCTTTCCAATTTCTTAGTTCCCCTTTCCTCTCAAAGGCCTGGAATGCTTCAGCCTTCTGTTGAGCTTGAAGTCAGACTATTTTAATGCTACAATATATGAACCAGCAAACAGAGCATGCTAAAAGTTAGTGCAGGATATTCCAGGCACTGCAAGGAGCACCCAGGAAAAGTAAATAATAACCACAGCATGAGACATTTGCCTCAGTGGGTCTGAATTTAGCTCCCCTCTGAGTCAGTGAACTAGCAAGGCTTTTGGCCCATTATTCAGCTGTTAAGTGATTTTGGTTGAGTTTTTGAAGAGTATTTTTCACCTTTAAAGCAACAAAAACATTTGGACAGGTTGCTGAGGTAGTTTGGGCCAAAATTTTGGGAGTGTGTGGTGCACAGGCAGGGTGACAATTTGTCAGCTTGCAAAAGAGGAGTGTTCTGTTGATAAATTACCTAATGGCAGTGTAGGCTATCCATTATTAGGATAGCCTGAAATACACAACAGCTGCCTAGCCTAGATCCCACAGGGGTCCATGGAACTCCTTTTTGCTTCAACAAGGTGACAAATTAGAGCAATGGCTCATCCTTACAAAAAGGCTTTGTTTTATAGTGACATGCCCTTCTAGTAGCACAGATGCTTTGCTCCATCTTCCTGCAGCAGAAGGGTCTGGGTGAGACAGAACTGATCTGTCTGTTCAGGGAACCCCACTTAAAGCAGCTATCTTTTTGTCTGTGGCAACTTTGCATTATTCCATCTTCACCAGTACCAAGGAAATTCCTCACACCTGAAAATAGATTCATAATATTTTTCACTTCACTAGACACATGACACAACATACAGGGATTTATCACAGCAATGACACATCTTATTAGAGAGGTCGACCCTTGAACCAGTTCTCTTCCCATTTGTGATCACATAGCATCTCACTGCAACTGCAGCAATTGTGATATTAAGCAAGTATTTAGAGTTTCCAGAGTGCTTTTAGTGACACTTGCTATCTGGAACAAGGTCAAGAGACAACATCATACTCTTCTTTGGCCCTTTACAATAACTGAACAGTGATTCATAGACCAGAACTGGTCCGTGTGCCACAGTTTGAGAGTGCTTTTTGAGAGTTCTGACTAAAAACAAACAAACAAACAAGCAAACCAAAGCCAACACAACCAGACTGATTACAATCATTATTATGTTAAACAGAAAACAGAAAAAGCCAAAGAATTAAAAAGAAATAGCCAGGGTACTAGAAACATTTTAATGGGGTTGGTAGATATGGTAGAAAGAGGGGCACTGCACATTTCTTTACAGGCAACCAGAAGCCAAGCAAGATACTGTTGGCCTCTAAGGTTACTCTAAAAAAACCCTGAGAATTGCACTGTATATGCAATTTTTCTACTGCTTACACCTCTATGACAGAAAGACAATTTCCCCCTTAAAAGCAGTCACAGTCCTCAGGAGAAAGAAGACAGTTTGCTACCTGAAGATATCATTACTTTGAGGTTATTTGATAGGATTACTAAGAGATGATAGTTTTAAAGTGAAGATGGCCTGCAAAGAAAGAACATGACTTTTGAACCTGTTGTTTCATGTGTTCATGTGTGTTTAGGGATAAAGTTAGATATAAAAACTACCAAGTGAACATTTTCTTCTTTCTCTGTTTCCATTCCCCAGAGAACCCACTAAAGACAAAGAAACTTGGTGTAAGGAATATAAGAACATCCATACCAGGTCAGAACCAAGAATCCATAAATCCAATACCATGTCTCCCAGAAGTGGACAGTATAATTCCAGAAGGAGGACAAATTTGTATTTAATTTCCTGGGGTTTCAGTGTATGGTTAAAGCTGGACTCTGGGCTCATTGTTGGCAGAGGAAGGTGAAGTTCAGCGTAGCAAATGAGCAGCATCTCCTGCAAGGAACGATGGACAAATATTTTTGGAAATGCAAGGGGAGACCAGTGAGTTCACTGAGCAACTGGAGCAGAAGAGCATCACCATGCATATGGATTGTTTCAAGGATGCCTGGAGCACGCTTTCAGAGGCCTAACACTGCAGCAGAGCACCAACAGGAGGCCAAATCCCAGCATCTTCTGAGAATTCTGCCTCTTTGCCAGAGTGGCTTACACTGGAAATAACAGGAAAGGACTTCCTCACATGGAAAGAGGTGACCCATTGAGTAGTTGGGAATGAAATTTGGTTGAGGACTTCTACATGATGTTCCAGTCTCTGATATAGTGGGTCATCACACCCTCGCTGAACCCAACCCTTATGGAGAAAAGGAGCAGACAGTATCAGGGGCAGAGGGAAGAGTGCCAGAACAGGGTGAGCATCACTACAGAGCTCCAAATATTCTTAGAGGCTGCAGCACTCAACTGCTAACCCCTTTCCTAAGCTAAAAATGTGGGTTCAGTGGGTTTTTATTTTTGTCCATTAATTTAGAAACTTAGGTCTATGGAATGGAAGAAGTAGAAAGTTTTTAAAAGCAGAAATTTTACTCTGTTCCTGTAAAAAAGCTAGAGTTAAATGGGAACTAACAGGAGAAAGAGAAAAAGCACAGATGATTTGGAACAGTCAAATACAGTTATATGGCACTTTTTTCCTAAAGATTTCAAAGCTCTGTTCAAAGGAAGCAGCTATTATTGTTCCCGCTGCACACATAGGCAAAATTAAGCCCAGAAATACAGATACTGACCAGGAGTCATGTAGCTATTGCATAATAGAACTGGACATTTATTTCAAAACTCAGCAACTGGGACTTTTTAGCTTAATAATAAAGCTGCTAAACAAAAATCCCAATATTTCAAAACTTATGGTGATAGTGGGGAAGCCAGGAATGCTTCCCAGATCTGTCTGGGTCTACTTCAATGCAAAAGTCAAACAGACTCAATCATTGCTTCATGCTTTCCTGGTTTTCATGCAAAGTGAATCCAGACATGCAACACAGGAAGCAGCCACTGTGATCTCCAGCAGATCCCACCCTGGACTGGAGACCAATGCTGAGGAGGTTTTACTGGTTTGCCATAGAGGCACAGCTACAGGGAGTAAATCTAGTTTCAAATTCTCAGCAGGAAATATTCATGGCCAGAAAATAGGACAGGAGGGTATGGAAATGGGTTGCAAAGATTTAATTGTGTTACATTTAAAAGGAATAGTTCTTTGAAAAGTGATAAAGTAGTTCAGATTAAAATCTTTAGCCTTCTCTATTTAGAATATTCAATTTCCAGCCTTCCAAGAAAAAGAATCCAAATTTTTTTTAAAATACATCTTGAAGTAAAGCACTTCTTTATTTAAATTTTTTCTTTGTTTTGGTTTTAACTACAAAACTGTTTTTAAAGATCTGCTTGAGATTTTCCCCAATGCTTGGGTTTGATCACTGAATCAAAAAAACCCCACCTTAATTGTTTGCCTAGTTATGTTAATGAGTCCCAGCCCAATGAGCTAACCTTCAAATCACACAACCTCTTCATTAGTGTCTCAGAGTGCTGCAAACCTTTAATTCTTTTGCCTCTGAAAGTTTCTCTTAGCAGATCTTGAAAGACTTTTTATCTCAGATACGAACAAAATTTTAATTATTTTCTCAAGTAGTTGCCCGTGTCATATACGTAACGGGAAATATCAGCAGGAAATCAATTTGACAGACACTAATGTTGCATGTTCACCAGTTCACCAAATTACACCAGCCATGTCATCACAATGGGCATGAATGGCTCTGGCCCTGCAGTAAACCAAGGACACCTAATGTGGTCTAATTAGGACAGCAGTACACAGAAGTAATACAGTCTTAAATGAGGGTTAGAGTGTCTTTCAGCAAGTCAGTTAGGAATTTTCCTTTGTCAATGAGCTTTCACACACTTTTCTATGTATGTATATTTCTATGTATTTCTAATATTTCAAAGAGCTAAGACATAAACATATCTGGTTATCTAAAACAATATAATGGATTAAAATTCTGTTGTTGGTTTGTGGTTTTGGGTTTTTTTTATCTAGCCGCTTGCAGGTGGCATTTTTAAGCACTACATATAAATCTCATATTTAACTTATGCCAAAAGATTTCTTGAGACTTGGCAATACTGTTTGCTCTTTGTGGTATAAGATGAAGGAAAATGTAAAAGTTTCTGTTTTGCCACCCCTCACCCCTGAAGTGTTCTCCTGGAGGCAATCTATAAAAAATTCCATCAATGAGGACTACAGTGCACAGTAGTTGGTATTGGTGATAAAGATTACATCTTTAAAAAACAGAAGGTATAAGATACACCATTATTGCAGGAACTTCAGGAGCAAGGAAGCAGAAATGAGCTTTCAGAATAGGTGTTTTAGTGTGGGGTTTTTTTATTCCTGCTGAACAGTAATTGTGCATTTCCCTTTTCATCCTCTCAGTCTCTTTATTTTTTAATACTGCTTTATAGACAAGACTTTAGAAAGTTTTCTCAACTTTTGATCACTTTAGTCTAACATGCAGAAAACTGGCATCCCAGGCATTTCTGCAGAAACTCTTTCACAATTCCATCCACACGCATCCTCGCAATGATAAAACAGAAATTCTATAAAAGTATGAAGAAAGGGACAAAACTAAACCTTTAGTTTCATATGGGGTATTATTTCTTGTTGTTTTTGCCACAAAGCTGTAATTGGCCTAGTGAGATCTGATAAATGTCTTATTATAAACTTGAACATCAACTGATGGTGAAAAAAAATATCATGGAACTTGTGACTGAGAGAAAAGTAAAAGGGTATAAATGACTGGCAGTTCCCATTTCTTTACAAGTGTTACATTTCAGTCCCCTGCCACTACCACATGTTTCCTGTTCACAGATAATTTGTACAACATATTTTATCATTCAGTTTTAGACATAGTTGAAAGGCTTTTGCCTAAGGCTTGGAACACTTTGAAAATTGTATACCATTTGCAAGGCTTTCTTCTGCTTCACTGTGCAATTAGGTGACTGCCTTTCTGCAGACACTGGATTTATCATATGTGGAATTGGGGTTTTTTTCAGCAAGGTGAACTGGGAACAAAAATGCAAGAAGGTTTTCAGTAACCCACAGACAAGGGATTAGTGTGCTGGCACAAAGATTGTAGCCTGCCTGTCAGTCCCAAACTGGACGCCATTCCCTCACAGAAGGAGTATTGTAAGCCACAAAGTTTCATACAAAAATGCTCCCAGTCCCCCTGCTCTGACATACCATTTCTATACGTGATTCAAACTTCTATGGTGCAACAAGGGCACCTGATAAATTTTTTTCTCTAGTTTTCAGATACTACTGTGTATGAAACTATTGATTTTTTATTCCTTTGCCCCCCTCCTCCTCCTCTGTTCTCTCCCCCTCCCTTTCCCCAGCTCTGTCTTGACTAAACTTTGCTCTTGCCTTAAGTATGAAGATACTGATGTGCTAAGAGCTTCCCCTGCTGGAAGTTCCTAGCAAGAGGTGTTGTAGTCGAGTAGGGATGGATCTGGGACTAGCTCCCAGTTCAGCTAATTTATGTGCTCAGTTCCTGTCGAGCAGAGAGTACATAATGTGACTTGAGTTGCTGATTAAATTCCATGTGTATTTCTATGTTCTAAATAAACCAAATTTTAAAGTCAGATTTGAGCAATGGTAGTTTAGAGCCCTCATTACAGCAGTTTTGCTTTTTTTCCAGTGAATTCTGCGAGGAAAAGGGAGACAAATTCAGCCCTTTTGTATAATGCATTCATGTGCTTTTGCAAGGTCATCTTCCAGTAGGAGATCTGGAGAATTTCTTAAGTAAACCTTATTGATTAAAGTCATGTTGTTGTTTAATGGGAATTGTGAATTCATTCCTTGCTTTTGGTTGCAGACATCCAGCTTGTGGGAACTGTGAGTGTGTAAGTGCATAAAAGCAAGCTGCAAGGAACGCCGGTATCCTGCAGCACAATCCCATCGGAAGAAAGGTGCATTTCTTCCGACTGCGCCTCTGTCTCAAGCAGTCACCTAAATTTGCCTTTTCTGAAAGCTTTGAAAAAGCTGCATTTTTAAAATAAAAACTAAGAGACTTTCAATCTCAGTTTTTTACATAACCATCTTTGAAATGCCTGGCTGGAAATTCCCCAGCTTTTTTTTTTTTTTTTTTTTTTGAGTACAAGGCAAAATATTACTAGCGAAATAGTGTAAGCACATTAAAGTGCTTCTGCTGCACTGTGCTGGAAACATGGCCACTGTGTTTGCCTACTGTGACCGAGTGGGCAGGATTGTCTTGGTCTCTCTGTCTCTGTAAGGTCTCTCTGCCTTTGCACAGGCCAGCGATGGGACTTTGGAGTGAACTGCTTCATTGTCACTCCCAGCCCTGTTGATTTTGTCTGGTTAGATTGTAGGAGTTTTCTGGGGCACAGTTTGACTCTATTGTGAAACCAGTGGCACAATGGATGGTGTTGCACTGCCCCTGTGAAGGTATAACCCAACCTGCGAGGTTGCAGTGAGGTTGCAGCAGTCTGAGGGGTGACTTGGAAGCCTTCACTGTGTCAAAGCACCTCTTCTCCCACCTGAATTATCCAGCTCATCTGGGGACGTATTTTGCATCCTACTGAACTGTAGGCATTTGGGGCAAGAAGAAAACCTTGCTCTCTCCAGCTATAGCCTCATGAAGGCTGAGTCACAGCAGAGCTGTCTTGGTGTGTGTGAACCAGCAAGTATTTGGAGAGCTCCTGAGCTCCTGCCATCTGTACACATGCAGATACACAGGTAGGTGGAAAGCTTCCAAGGTAAGTTCCCTTTCAATCCCCATAAATTTCCCTAGACTCAGCTAGCAATTTGAGCTTCGTGCAAGAGGAACCAAGGATTTTCTTCAAATTCTCCACTAGGTTTATCTGAATCTGCTGCCTGGTAGAAGACTCAAAAGAGTTTACAAAAAAAAAAAAAAGAACCAAAAAACCAGACTGGGTCATGGGATTTCCCAATCTAAATGTAATGGTAAACCCAGAGTGACTCCCTTCTTTCTGTGCTACCCATTGTGTGTTGTCCCAAGTGGGAAACAGTTTGCCAACACAGAGGCAACATACACTGTAAACAATGACAAGAATAAAGCTAAATATTATGCATATTCATTGCATGCAATCCTAACACAAACATCCCTACTGAGCAGAACAGAAAAGATTTTTTTTTCCAACAAAGGAGATGCTGGGGCTTTTTAACCCTTTATTTTCTCAGTTCTTCAATTTTCAATAACATGCAACAACAATATTTTACTTCATATGTTATAAGCAAGTACTTTTTAAGTGGAGTTTTTTCTTTACTACAACTTAGTTGCATTATAATTTAATTGACTAATTTCTCAGAGGAACTCACTCATTTCAAGTTTCCAGAAGGCAATGGTACAATTGCTCACTATTTTCACTTTAGTTTTTCTGTAACTTCCAATTTTCTAATCAATTCATCTGATATGGGTTTCATTTTCTTTTATTTATGGATGAGGTAAGGATATGTTCATGTTATACTTTAAAGTGCCAAGAATTCTGGTTTTTAATGAGAATCCTGAATAAACAGTGCAGGAAAAAAACACACTTTCTCCATGCAGAACACCTCTTACTTTATCCAAATTCTTAATGTAGCAGAGGACTCCTTTCCAAACTATTATGCTCTCATTTAAAGGCCTATGTGTGAAATGTAGCTAAGATAGAAATTGTTTTCTTGTAAAAATCAGCTCTCCATTCTGAGGAGGAAACCAAAAATTCTTTGAAGATCGCACCTAACAGGGCTAATTTCGAGAAGGGTAATAAACCTATGCACATAACCCTAAGGAAGTCAGCTCAACCTGACCCACAAATTTCTTGGAACAGTTACTTCCAGGTTGCAGGGTACCAAAATAAGCCATGATACTTCATTCCACAGCCAGAATAAAAATCACTTATTTCTGAAGCAGTGACTTGGGCTGTGACTTATAATGAAGGGTACTCTGGGTTAGATTTTCTGATACTGAAATGCAATTCTGTGGCATTCCTTTTTTTTTTCATTATGCCCTGTTTTCTTCTCATTTGAAAAACAAAATATGACAGTTTTCATTTTTATCAAAGTATTGTTCTTGATTATTTTCTTTGTATGAAGCCTCTGTATTCAACTGTGTGAATTGTACTAAAATTCAGCAGTCAGCATCTGTTGTTCCTGCTCTTTTCTGGATACTAAGCAGCACAGAGTATATGAGGAAATCCTCATCAACTTATTTGTTAAAATTAGTGAGCATGCATACTCAGAATTCTGGTTATTTAAAATATTAAGTCTGTGAACAAAACAGGTTATAACCAAATTCTGCATGCACCACAGAGTACTCATGTTTTGCTGTTGTGTACTTGTATGATTATTTACATTTGGTTGAAACATTCACATATTAATTAATAAATTATTTTCTATCTTGCTGATGCATGAATATTTACAGATAAAAACTATAATTTCAGCTATTAATTGATTATCATTAATGCATAGCTATTAACAATAGATTATCAGAAGGATACTCTTTGTTCACAACAGACATGACACAGCAACAGATTGTAAAATAAGTAGTAAGAGTGTAAAGCCATGGAAAAACCCTAAATACTTCATTTAGAGAAGGACTATAAATAACCTGACAGACACATGATTTCTTAATATGTGCATGGGTGATCTTCTGAGTCTGGGGCCCGCCTGCAGGTCAGAGAATAGCCTGGAACATATAAAACAGAAATGAAGGCCAAAATAGAAATTACATAAATAAGTGCTTTAGCAGAAGCAGAAAATGTTACTTGAACATGTGTTCTACCTGACCACAAATCATTAGCTGCAGCAAACAAGACATTTTACAACAGATAAGGATCAAGCACCACAGGCCTGTCTCAGAGCTACGGTCTTACACGTGATAGGTCTACTGCACCTCCAAAAAGCAAGCTTGGAGCTTTTATTTTATATAGGTTTTGTAGAGGCCCAAATAAACGCAGCAAAATGTAACTCATTATTAACTGCGGACTTTTCTTTTGTGCGCCTGTTCTACCATGATCATTTTGGATCCTGGCCTGGACTGGTCATACTGAGAGGCATTAGGGGACTACAAATTACTTGAATTCCAGTTTTCACTTACAGAAACAGCAGAGCTGGGGTGGGAACAGCACCATGTCCAGAATGCAGCACTGGTTCAGCCCCACAGGCAGGAGCTCTGGAGCAGCCAAGCGCCCTGTGGCCATGAGTTGGACTGCAGGGAAGATGAGCCCTTTCTAACCAGATCTGATGCTCTGCAACCTCCCAAGCTCAGCTGCTCTCCTCTCTGACTTGTCTGGGATGGACTTCAACCTAATGAAAAACAGATAATGAAAAATCAACTAAACAGTCAGTTATGGTTTTTCATTAAACTCAATTGTTCCTTTTTTGCCAACCCCACTCGAGTACATTACAGTGCTTCTGTGTGGGCTGAAATTTTCCACTGCTGAGGTCAAAACAGGGTTTATGCTATTTCCCCATCGACATCCTTCAGAGTTCAAATGAGGTGGTTATAATTCACAGTAATTCTTTTGCTAATTTCTCCAGGAGAAACTGTTTTAATGCTGTCAGGAGCAGCACCTACACTGTCTCCACTGACAAAAGCAGCACCTGAGTGAGGTAAGAAATTACTGCAGCTGCAGCCACCAGGGTAAGGCTCAGCTGCTCCTGGGCTAACCTACCTGAGGAAATTCAGATTAATCCATGTCAATCAGAAAATGACAGCAGTCTCCCTTTCTGCAGTTTTAATTGAGTCAGGTAGGCACAGTTTGGCATTTAAAACATCTTTCTCACATATGTGTTTTGTGCCATCTTTGAACATGAGGAAGTACAGTTTTCCCTCATATAAAACATTTTTTCTATCTTTAAAAGAATACTATACCTTAAATGTTTCAGATTTGACATGGAAATCTAGCATGAAAATAACCTTTTTGGAGAAGCAGGGCACAATCTTCTTCTGGACAAATTGATTTTGTGTAAGCAAGTTGGAGACTAAGAACATGCAGCAGATATTTTTTTCTGACTGATGCATACAGTGGTTCAACAACGTGCAGGCGTAGAGTTGATTTGAATAAAATGAAGAAGATCCTTAAGTGTTTCAGAAGTTTTGCATTCTTTAAGCACAATGTTTGCTCTTTTTTATGTAGAAAATAATTTCTATTCAGACTAAGCAGTGATTTGTATTTAGGGTATACTTCTTTCTACAGCTTCAATATGCACTCTGTCTAAAAATGAATTTTACAATTGTATACAGGACTTTTCAGAATAGTTGAAGCTAACATGACACCTACTTGCATTGGAGGCTTTCCCTGCAAACATGCACAACAAGGCAGAACTTTATAGCTGGTGGAAAGAAAGATATGTGTTTCCTGAGAAACACATCTTAAAATACATAATGTAAGATGAAGCCACTTACGCTGCTGAATTGACATAATGAAATTAAATAATGTACCAGAAACTGATATGACCAACATAACCTTGTTGACCTCTGACAGACATCTCTAAAGCTTACACTAGACGCTGTCTAAGACCAGTCAGGCTAATGAAATGGATTTTCCTCTAGATTTGTGTGTTTTGCTTCTTTAAGGCTCTGCCTTGAATAACCCAGTTTTCCCTCACAGTCTCTCCAACAGCAGACAAGACACAGGAAAGCTGTTAGACAGTATATCATTGCTGATCAGCTGCAAGCTGCTGCTGCCAAATGGGATGCATGAACTGAACTCTACCTGTCTTACTCTTACAGGAGGTTAAAGATGCTCTTTTACTCAGCTATCAATATTTCTGAAAATATAAAGAATTTAAATGGCTGTGAGACATCACCATTTTTTAAATCTGTTTGATTAAAAAACCTCATTGATCTCAACAGATCCAAAAACAGGCAAGTGGATGGTAGGTAGATAAAAAAGAGGAAGTACAGATGCATAAAATGGGGGGAAAATATAGAAAATATTTTATGGATATCTACACACAAAAAATCAGTAGCCCAGGCTGCTTGCCACCTCCTGAGTGGAGTCTGAGTTATTGTTTAAAAATCTGCAATTGTTTTGGAATCCAAATTACAGAAAACCACCTTTTTCAACATATATCAATATCAAATATCATGCTGATCAGGTTAGTATACTGGATCCTCAGGTTCCTGAAAGAGGAAAGTGGAAGTCAGTTTAACTCCACTTCCCTAGATTGGAAATTGTCCATACCTAAAGATGGTCAGCATGAGACAAACAAGTCTGAATCATTCCTTGCTTCCATAATCCTGGTGTTTTTTCCACTGACCCCTGGAGATGTGCCCAGTATATGGAAGACAGGTTACAGCTTTGTGTCAGAGAGCAGCAAGCCACCTGTAAATTGCCCATCACTCCACATGGCTCACGGCTGCTCCCTGTCCTACAAATCAGTGGTTTGGACCAGACCTATGATCAACCATGCTGCTTCATTGCTAATATGTTCCTCAGCACTTTTGGGGCACATGGCCCTATTAGTCTTTCAGGTACTGTCCAAGGAACAGGCTGGAGCAAAGAAATCTCCAGTGACAGTAGGGGCAAGGCAGGGAGAAGAGAATCCAGCCCAACAGACACAATTGTCTCAGAAAACAGCCCCCTGGTTGTTTATTAATCAGTATGGGCTTTGGTCCCATAGCCATACCTGGTACTAACTCTGATACTAAAAGCACACTAGCCACATGGTTAGGGTCAGGGTGGTCTTTATCCTTGGGCCAGATACGAATATCTGCATCTCAGCCACTGTCACATTGGCCGAGCTGCCCACTGCCATCAGCCAAAGCAGAGCCCCAGTGGTGCCCATTTCTGTGGCCACCCTGTCCATGCTGTGGGGGCTGGAGCAGCTTTGAACGCTGCCTCTGATTTCCTCAAGACAAAGAAAATGTTCAGCTGTCTGGATTTACCACAGTTCCTATGACTGCTCCAGAAAATGGGTACAAAGGCCAAAGAGTGAGCATGAATGTACGACTGTCCTGTTAGGCAAGTACACAGCAGAATGAAATTGAGACTAAATGTGCAGTCTCAGTTTTAGCATTCAGAAAGTTCAAAAATTTTTAACTATGAAGCTTATAATTTTAAATAAGTGGGTTTCTAATACTATATCTCTGTATATGTCAGTACATCTACTCTTGGGCTGCTGAAATTTTTTTCTCTGAAGATATTTTTAACAAGACATAGATTTCCTACCGAATGTGCTGGTTATCGACAAGAAAAAAAGGGGAAAAAAGAGAGAGAGAAAGAAATTGTCTAGCTTTCTGTAAAAATACTTATATTTGCTTCATTCTTTTGCTAATTGTTGTGTAGGACTTTATTTTTCCCAAAAGAAGGAGCACCCATCTTCTGTCTGTCCTTTTTTATTTGTCTTGTTGTCATTGAAATATATGGCTTTGCACTCTTTTATTTGTGGAAAAAAAAATCAGCACAGGGAACTTTGAAATGGAAAAAAAAACAATAACATTTTGGGGTTTGGTGGGGTTTTTGCTGTAGGTTTTTTTTAGCGTTTGTTTTTTGGTGGTTTTTTTTTTTTTGTGTTTCCCATGTAAACTAAATTACTTCTTCACCCAGCCAAAATATGCACTCAGAAACATGCTGATGCTTTTCAAATTGTAGTAGATAGAGGCACTTAATCACCAGTTTAAGTAGAAAATGTGCACCAAGGGAATTTTCCATGGGGTGATTTAGCTGTATGCAAATCTGATGTGTACTGTAGTACTGAGGTGCTCAGGAGCTGAAACTGTAGAGCTTGTCAAGGGATTAGGTAACAATGAAGATTTAAGAGCTGGGACAAAGCTAGATGTAGGTTGGGAATAATATCCTGGTCAATATATTCTCTGGTGTAGACAGCTAGATAAACATGTAGATAAAACTTACTACAGCAATGTTCAAGCAAAATGCACCACAGGCAAAGAATTGAAGAAAAAATCCCACAAGGCACAAACAGCTTTTTCCCTTTTTCTTTCTCTTTACTGAATAATATTGTATCGGAAGCATCAAGGCAAAACCTCAGGACTGAGCCCATTGTGAACCCAAACCTTTGGGGGATACAATCGGTAATATTTCTCATTCTCTAACGTGAATCCCACTGATGGGGTGGGTGACTGTGGGTGCATGCTAGTCAGTAGATAATTTATATGTGGAGACTAAAAGCAGTACTGCTGTAAGGAATATGCATAGGGATTTTTATAAACAAACCAAAGGTGTAAATAAATTGGAGCTTCACATGTTCATAGAGTCAGTGTTCTGCATCATTGAAAGGTCTACATTAGGACATGGTCTGTCATCCTCCAAGTATACACATCAATTTCTATCGTGCTCATAATGCCTCAGTTGCTACCCACAAAGTAGCTACAGTAAAACTGCAACAAGCTTCCAGGACATGAAGAAACAATTAATGTTCCTACCTTTGGACCTCCCTGCCTGGAGATGAGTGGCTTTTGGGGCAGGGTGGTCCCTCTAAACCACCCTAGACAGATGATAACTCCATATGGAGACAGGTCAGCCAACACAGGAATCAAAAAAGAGCAAAAGTAGATTATGACATTGCAGACATTTTGTTTAGTGGAGAGAGAGCTGTAAATACACTTTAAAAATATTTAATCTGGTCTTACCTCTGTTCAAAGCTGAAGCAATAAGAACTTCACATAGGACAAAAAAATCATTGTTCAACTATCTGTATTGAACAGTGAGAGATGTTGATCCTTAAGTGCAGATGAAAGCAAACCAAACAACCCTTAAGTTTTGTACCACACATTGAGCTCTGCGTGTATCACTGGGTGTGGAAACTGATTCTCCAAATCAATGGCTCAACTACAAGTATTTCAGTCCTCTGCCTCAGTTTGTCATCTTAAATTGAATGACATTAGATTTTTTTTTCTTTCCTTTATCCTTCACATGTGTCTTTTGTGGATTGTGAGTCTCTGGCAGTGTCTTTACTATAAACACTATCCTAATTATATATCTCTGTAAGACAGGAATGATGGCAATTAATATCAGTATTGCAGTTCATTAGATTTCCTGAGTTCTGGCCCATTAGTCGATAGAAAAGAGCTTCTTTAAATATGAAAAGTCAAAGTAATTTTTTACTGTGTCTTTTGGTTGTTTCATTTGGGGCATTTCTGAAATGAAGACTGAGGGAAAATGGATTTTTATGGCTCTTGCTCTGAAAGCGACTGTGATGGAACAGATTGGAGCACAAGGTATAAGTATTGTGAGAATACCCTGATACAGGCACAGTGTAGTATTTTAATGAGGCTGTGGCTTTTGGTAGTAGGAATGCTCAGTTTCCTGCCAGATGCAAGGCCTGGCAGTGAGGCTTTTCCTTTCCCAAAAGTCATCTTGTAAATTGTAGTTTTAGATAGGCCTCAAGAAGACTTGGATTGGCTGGAACAAAATCTGCCTCCACAAAATGAACTACACAACCATTTATGATGACAGAACTTTCAACCTCCACTTTTTCAGTGGCCAAAATACAGGAATGCCCCCTTTGTCCCAGACAGGGTGCTGCTGAGGGAGGGTGGACTGCCAGGATAGAAAATCAGAAGGCACAGTGGTGTTAATGCCATGAAGCTCAGGAGCACAAAAAATGGTACAGCACAGCTTGCACAGAGCAGCAAGGCAAACTTTGTGCTTAAGGAAGGATATGTCCCTGAGCAGTGTGACATGGTTACACCTCTCACCTGAATGTTACATCTCATGGGCATTAAAGATCCAGGGATGTCAATCAGCTGTGGAGTATTCTTCATGATTGGAGGACACATGATTACTTTTTATGTATTCTAATTATCCTGTAGGCATACATTTCAGGTTACAGAATTATTATTGAAAGCCATTTAATTTTCAGTGGCAGTCACTTGAGTGGACAAAGTAGAGTAGCACAGGAAAATTACTTAGCACAGATCCAGATCTTCCATCATTTGCATACACACATATAATTTTTATTTTCTGCTTCAACAGAATGGCAGTAAAATACTAATATGTACTGAATGCAGTGTGTTGCTAGTATCAAGCACTTTAGAATATGAAAAAAATATATAATTTTAAATTATGCCTGCATAAATTTTCTGGGTAAAAATGAATAGCAAATTCTTGCATATAAGTGTGTGATACAGTATTTTTATATTGCACATACCAAACGTCTATAGGCAATAACCAAAGCATCCAAAATTATTGTAGTAAAGAGAAGAAACACAAACAAAGAAATATTCTAAGATTTTTAGGAAAGGATCTAAATTTATATGCTTCAAGGCATAAAACAGTCTGTGGATTAAGAAATTTTCCCCATGGACAAGTAGTTCTACAACCTACTGCAGAGTTTCTGCCATGCTCATCTGAAGCTAGCATTTTAGACTTTTATAAATGCTTTATTGAAGAAGGTGAACAATTTTTCTGATCCAGCATGTCCTCTGTGTACTCACATGAAAAATGAGAGCCTCATATTATGCCTGCCATGAGCAGTTTTGTCTACTATAACTCTGCTCTTGATACTTTTCCAAATGTAAATTAAACCAACTGGTGAATAAGGTTTCCTTTTCTGTATATCTTCTTCCCTTCCTATTCCTATCCCCATTGCAGAAGACTGTAAAATGCCATCTTACACTACAGGCATATAGCATGTCTGGGGAATAACACCTGGAGCTCAGAGGAGCACTGGCAGCACCACAGCAAGGGGAAAAGAAGAACCAGCTGCAAGGCCCTGATGGGCTTCTGCCTTAGCATTGGGTGATTCACATAAGGCTTCACTTCACCCGTTGGATGTTTGTTTTCAATCCTTCTCCATGATAAGGCGACTTTAATTAAAATCAAATTAATTTTAACTAAAACTCACTACATGGGCCCCATCAGAAAGGAGCAACTTTCAGAGGGTTGAGGCAGAAGCTACAGGTACACTGACTCAGGAGAGGGCAAACTGTCACTTTCCAATGTCTGTGCAATTTAGGGCTTTTTAGGGATGGCAGCTGTAGGCTATAGTCCCCAACAGTACTATCTGTGATGTGGTCTGCTTAGGCTGTGACACACACCTTGCACTTCTTCCCTCCACATAGGACCCAGACAAGGAATTCAAAAGGAAGACAAACTCATTTAAAGGGAGGGTGCCACTTACAAAGTGTGAGCATCCGATCTTCCCCCCAAGGGATCTCCACTGGGACAGTTCTGCTCCTCAAAAGGGATGAGGAAGATGAGGGCTGGGGAACCAGCATTACTACAGTAATTTCATGCTGTATTTATTGCTTTGATTTTGGGCATCCCAGTGTAAAGTCAGTAAAAGCTCCAGGAATTCAGCATGTTGGAAAATCAGACCCAGCTTGTTTTAAATTGACTATCCAGGGCAGAAAGCTTCTCTGGGAAAATTTTACCCAGGTTCTGTAGATGCAGATGGTAAGGATCTGTCCTTACCAACTTTTTTTCATTTAAAAGTATAATACCCTTCAGATTGTTAAAGATATATAAAAGCTTACAACTTTCCCTTCACAATGATTTTGGCATTTTGATTGTTTTCTGTGAAAATTAAATACTACATTTTGTATTGCTGGTGAGATTTTCCTGTGTTCCACGGAAGCACAGTCACTAAGGCTGTGGTGAGGGTGAGACTTGCCAGCAGGGGCCGGTGTCTGGACAGCCCCAACTCATCTGGTCCTAAACACACAAGAACCTCGATTATAACCCATATCTGGAGCCTACAGTAAGTTATGGGCTCTGTCTCCCACCAGGATATCCAGCCAGCTGGAAGTACCTCTGGGTACAGGGCCATTTCCACAATAGGATTAATTTTTGGAGCACTGACAGAAGCCTTCAGTGCTATTAGTTGAAAGAAGTTTGGAAACTACTGGATTATAGGACAACTCACAGTTTAGCAAGCTGTTGCCTGAGGATTTTTCAGAAAAAAAATGTTAGAACAAAAAAGGAGAGCAAAATAAAAGCATAGCAAAATGAAAGCATATGAGCTTATGCTAAAATGGTCTTCTGACTTGGGGCATTTCAGTTTTAACTCGGAGAGGAGATTGTGGGAACTCAGAATTTTCACAAAGCAAATCCAAACCCAAGTGTCTTAAATTTACCACCCAAAGTCAGAAAGCTCCTTCTGACACTTTGCCTTTTTTTTTTTTTTTTTTATGAATTATTAAACTGCTATGAATTACCCATTCGTCTTCAGGCTTCTAAACTGAGTGTACATTCTGTATAATACAGAAAATTAAGATTATGCAGACAGAAAATACTTCCCTGCTGCAGTTTTCCCCTAAGATGTCTTACAAATACTGAGCACAGAGGGCCCGTGCAGAATGCAGCTGGGTGCCATTCAAGTATTTCTTTCAGGGATGGTACAGGAAGATGTGCACAGAGACAGGAGTATCTGAGGCTTCCAGCAAGAGGCAGTAATTCCAGGAAGCAATGCTCACAGGAAGGTGTGGTGCTCCTTTCAGCAACAAAATTTATGCTTGCTTATTTTCTTGAATGCTACTGCCTAAGCATTTTATGATTGCTTTCCCCATCCCTGAGAACTTCTGTGGAGACTGACAAACATTTGTGCTAGGACTACTTTTGTAAAGTTAGAGTTTTACAACAAATCACTAAGATCTTGAGAGGCCTTCCTCCAGAGTACCTGCAGATATTCTGTTGATGACCAACATTTGCTGAATCTGTTACTAAGTAATAGCCATTAATCCAATAATCCTCCAGAAATTAGGACTCTAAGATGCTTTCAGTACTGGCTTTTATGGATTTCTCTGAAATTTCATCACATGACAGTTTTCAATCTCAGCAAGATCCTCCAGGTCAACAGGTAAAAGGCAGTAACAAGGCAAAGCAAAACATTTAACAAATTCAATGAGCATCTATTATCAGCCTGATTACACACTGCACCACATAGAGTCCTAATGATTTCAGTGAGGCTCCATGCAGCATAAGGAGTCTCCCATGCAGATTAGTTTACAAGATCAGGGTCTCCATATGGAACATCTCCATTCACCCCTTCCTGTTCTGAATAGAGCAGTATAAAATAAGGGCCTGCTTTTTTGCATACTTGCAAGGTTAGAATTCTTGATAGGCTTGTACAGTAATTCAAATGATAACAGCTACAAAAACATTTCTCAGCGCTATTTAAAGCCTGTGTTGGCTTTTCTCACCTCGGTCACTCACCGCAATCTTCTCGGTCCAATTACCTTTCTAATAATCATTTTGATGCATTTCAGCTGCCACAGCATTAGGTGTAAATGCCTAAAATCATACCATTCAGTTCCCAGGAACAATTTCATGGGAGGACTGTCATGGGTGTGTAATATTAAGGGGGGAAAAAATCAAATGTCAGAAACTTCATATTGATACTTTGATCAGAAGCAACATGAGACTGAAAGTTTTTGAACAACAAACCATTTGAGAGTGTGTAACATGCTTGTGAAAATATTCATAGCATAATTAGATAAATAACAGATCCAGTGTCTATTTTTACTTTCCCTTGATGAGAAGCTTTGCAGGAGAGACTGCTGGTAGTTAATTCTCCCTAACAACAATCTGTGTAATCACAAACCCCAATTAGCTGTGCCTGTTCTATGCTATACAAACTATTTCCTTAGCGCTTCACATCACTACTTTGTAATTAGCTTTCATCTACACGAGCTTTGACTAAAAAAATATAAAAGAGTGTAAGTGATTGTACTGCCACTCAGTATTCTGCGAAATAATCGCTAGCGATTTCAATCAGATTAATTTTATCACCCGTATTAAGGAAAATTACCTCCCTCTTCACTCTCTACAGCTGAGGGCTATTTCATTTCCTGAGATGTTCATAAAAGCATAATATAAAGCAATCTGTAATTGTAAATATCCTTCCCTAATAACTTTGAGATATTTCCTTAATACATCTTTACATTTGGAGTTTCCGTTCCATAAAATACAGTAACAAGTGCTCTATTATGTTTTAAGTGTGTGCTGTTAAGCTGGACAACTTAGCGCTGTCCTTCCTGTTTTTACATAGGGTTATATTTAACTTGCAGATAATGGGAACAAGGTTTAAAAGTGATGGAGCGGAATAATGGCGTTACAGCAATAATATATCTTGCCTTTGTGAGGAATAGAACTTTACGGCCTATTTCAGGTCAGCCAACACCAATTCCATTTTTCACAGCCTGACAACTTTCACCTTCACCCACACTCCAGATGGGTATTAAAAACTACTTTCCAAACACAACTGAGGCTTGGCTATGTCCATGTTGTACACCTGGGGAGAGCCCTTTAATACTTACAATCTACATAAATAACATAAAATAAAATAAAATAAAACAAAAACAGGCAGCCCTCAACAGCTGCATGCCACTGGCTTGTGGAGTGAACCTCCCAGCTATTCAAAGAGCAAAGCAAGCTGCTCAGGTCCTGAGGGAGGGGTCATAGCAGGGGAATTTCTGCAACTGAAACACTTGCCTGTTCAACTTCTGCAGCAAGGACATGGCATAAGTAAAAATTTAGCACCTGGTTTGTGGGAAAGGTGTGGTGTGTGCTAAGAGGACCACAACAGCTCATTATAGCACCACCAAGAAGATTCATTTAGCTGTTCAGGCCACCAGCACTTTTCACTGAACACAGATCCAGATGTGCACATGTGATGGCTTGCGTGGGAAGCTCTCTGCCTGAGCTGACTGCACCCTGAGCTGGCCTGTAAGCGTTGCTCCTGAATATATGTCTATCTATGTATTTTTAAAAAATTTTAACAATGAAAACAGAAAAAAGGCACTGGGTAACTCAAGTGCATTCCCACCCATATGTGTGCATGTTGTCTGTATTGCAGGGCTTTCCCCCAACATCCTCAGCTTTACCACAGAGGTACAAGGCCACTGATACAGAAAACACTCATATCAGGGCCAACACAGCTTAAGGCTGTTTTAAGCAGCCCCTGTTCTCCTCAGAAAGTAGTCTTCCAGCCTTTCAAAGGTAAAGGCATCTCATCATCTGAGCAGCTCAGTACTCTGCTTTATCTGGCTTATCCCTTGGATTGTCTCACTCATCCCTAATTACTGCAGCATGAGAGCTGCCGGTACACAGGAAGTCTGCCTGTCATATTGGAAAGATGAAAAAGTCCAAGATAGGTAAGGGAGCATCCCCACTGGAGAAGGAAACTCTCCCTGCCTGCTGCAGTGGAGTCTGAAATGTTCCCAAATGGTGAAGCTCCAGATATAAATGCACAGAGCAAATCACACAGGCTGCCCCAGCACACTGTGAATCACTGCACATTTTGGTACCTGCCTTGGCACTTTGACACTCTGCACTGCATGTGAAATGAATAACAGAGTGTATCTCAAAATTTTAGGAATGGGGTGGGGGTTGGAGATGTAATGCAGTTTCATCAATGTCAGAATATGGTGGAAGTTATAGATAACATCTCACTGGAATCAAACATATTGCACTCATCTTTCTTGCTACAGGAGCAAGATAAACTTTCCAACCTTTTAGTCAAGCATGAGAAGTCCACTCTCATCTAGAGCAATACCTTGATGAGTTATGCTTGCAAACATGCCTCTTTGTATACATGGATGAGATACACCAGATAGATAGACTGCAAAGGGTTAATTTCCTTTGGTGTTCACTTAAGACACAGGAGAGACATTTATCTCCTCTCTTTAGCCCTGTCCACATTTCCATGTTGGTAGAAGACAATGAAGACCAGATTATGTGCTTCACCTTAGCACGACAGAAATTCTAAAAACTTATCAGAAAGCAATTTTCAATTGGCCTGAGTCTCTGCAGGAATCCCTGTGCCTGAACCTTTTTCAAGGATGTTGTCAAAAAAGAATTCTGCAGCTGGTATATCCCCACATGGCACAGATATTCCCAACAGAAATGTCATCTTCCACTCCCTTTTTTTCTG
The DNA here is from genome assembly GCA_024865655.1 of Emberiza elegans. Lineage (NCBI taxonomy): Eukaryota > Metazoa > Chordata > Aves > Passeriformes > Fringillidae > Emberiza > Emberiza elegans. The sequence continues at coordinate 57,068,161 of JALJVW010003023.1, read as the reverse complement.
CTTAAGAGGCGTGCAGGGACAGGGATGCAGCAGACAGAAACACTGAATCCCCTGAGGAAAAGGAGACAAAATCATTGCAAGAAGAAAGGCTCAAGTTCATACATCTCCAGTAATACTCAAACATATGCTGAATTTCAATTTTCTCATGCTTAAATTTCCACTTCTGAGAAGGCCAGCTAATAAACAAAGTCACCTATTACAGTTGTACAAATGTTGCATCCCCACTGTTTTATATTGTCAGGAAATAAAGTGAAACTAGTAAAAATTCAGTATCCCTGGAAAATATCTGAAACTCTTTTATGTGGAACAAGGATACAGCTAGGGCTGAAAGAACATGTGTTTTCAGTCCCACTGAAAATTTCACTGTCTTCATATTTGCTTTTATCCCAATTTGGAACAGAAAGTTAAACATTGACTACTGAAACTTCTGAAAATCATAAAGTTCAGAAATGTCAAAACATGCCACTTTAGTATTTCTGATCTAAAGGAAATGCTGAATATAACAAAACTGCAACAGTGAATAACATTTTCTGAATGAAACCAAAGCATTTCATTTTAGCTCTGTTCAGTACCAGTGTATGTCTCCCTGACATGATCTTGATACCTCACAAAAGCTGGAGATTAGATGTTTTGCATTATTAATTCTTTGCTATGGACATATTTTCTGAGTGTGCCACAAGGTACATGTCACCCATCATATGAATCCCAGGTAAGACATCCAGCTGCATCTTGTGAAAAGTGTAATCCGCTGAAGAGATCTTTCCATGTGGATCTTGGTCATCACAAGGCACAACAACATTGCAGAGCAGCACAGAAAAATGTTGAATAGAGCTGATACCAAATATTTAGCTTAGTTGAACAAGACAAATGGGTTTGGGACTATGTTGATCCAATCCCAAGCAAGACACACTTCTCCAGACTTCTAAAGGCATTCATGTAGTTGTTAAATATTACACTGAATTACATGTGTCTGTACTGTGGTCATTCATAAAGATACTCTGACTCCATTTGGGTAAAATAATGTGCATTATTGAGCAGTTACACAGATGACTGGTGCCATTTCTGGTGCCACTTTATTGTTAGAGATTCAAATCCTGTCATTTTTTTTACTGAGATAAAGTTAGCCAAGATAATGACAAGTTTTCTGACCACTATAAATACATTTTGCTGTCACATTTAAAACAGTAGATAATTAATGCAGAGCCAGCTGCTACTAATATACAGTACTAAAACTTGTTAATACAAGGCTATAATAAAGCTGTTAATACTGATAATATCATATAGCATTTTAAGCTATGGCAAAATATTCCTTAGAATTGTTTCCTTGCTATGAAAGGGTTTGATACATTTTGGGTTTATTTTCCTAATTAATCTCCAACAGCATATATCATGTTATCTGTCATAAATAAAGTCAGCCCTTGCCTCAAGGGTCCTGCAGTTTAAGAGACAACAAGAAAGTCAAGATGTGTTAGAAACCTAAACCAAGTAGGATTCATCATTTGCCTTATAACAGAAGCTGAACTCCCCATCAAGCACAGGACTTCATTGTTTGCATGTGTGTTGCAGACAGATGAAGAAAGATAGTCTTTGTCCTGAAGAGCTTAAATTAAAATATAAATCTAGAAAAAAATACGGCTTAAAAAATGTCTTTTTGCCTGTAGGAGTCTCTTCTTTCTCCTTTTCACTTAATCCCTAAAGAACCTGCAGTGGGGATGGGCATTCAGAGGTGCAATCAAAACCTCTTGAAATCTGTGAAAGTTTTGGAATATGCTTCTAAAAATTGAACTCCAGTTATCCAAATGTCTGAGAAATATCCTACTGTAAATGAAAGGAAATCATTCTCTACTAATTCTCTCACTCTTACAATAAAGCTAACTGAAAAGGAGAATAGTTCTGATCACCAGAGTCCGAAATTGGTATTCCAAGAGTTGCATAACAGAAATTGGTTTGCCTCTGTTTTACTAAATTATACTGTTCAGTAGTTAGAAACTCATTTTATAAGCAAATACATACTTACCTATTTTTTAAGGCTCTGACCCACTGATCATCTTAATGGCTTATAACTACAAGTGTTCCAACTGGTTGATGCCATCTGTCTAAATCTGCTAGACAAAAGGGTGGTGGACTAGATCTGTGGCTTTAGCTCATTTAGTTTATATTCAAGAAAATGTAGCCTTTGCTATGGAACCTTGTTGAAATATTACAAAAGCCAAATTACTGTTCTTCTTTAACAAAAAAAAAAAAAAAAAAAAAAAAAAAAAAAAGCCAGTGACTAATTAAACAGCAATAAAAAAGAATGACACAGCAGCTGTAGACTGTGTTATTCTCTGGTCCCTAGACACAGATGGGCATTAAAATAGCCTGTCTTCTGGGAATTCAGAAAGAGACACAGAAGGGAAAAGTAGGTTTCCAAGTGCCCAAAGTTAAAACTGTCTCACTAAAATAAAGGCAAGTAAGAGGAGTAGATGGCTGCAGTGAGTTGTGTCTGGGGACCAGATCTGTGGGCTTGTGTATCATAGCTGTGGATGATCCTGTGGTTGGGTCCCATGTGAATTCAAGGAATATGATCACCTCCAATAAGCAGAAAAGAATGTCAGTGATAGATGGAAAAATCCTCTCTGCCTCAGGAGGTGTCAGAAGAGTGCTCAGCACATGGATGTCAACTGCCTTCAGGCATAAGCAAAAGGCAAGTTCCTGTCAGTGACCAACATACTTTCTGACATGCAATGCCCATGACATGGAATATTAAGGGTAAGAGAGATCAGTGCCTCATTTTATTGAACTCAAGGTTTATATTCTGCAAGACTGCTTAGAACAGTTAAACACTGACTAGAACCTTTAGAACATAAAGGGTCCAATTTGCTAATGATCTGTGTGTCCATGTACAAATCAACTTAATAGCACTATTTCTGGAAATATTACAAGCACAGAGATAAATTTCACATTTGCCAAAGCTGTTCAAAACCATTAAAATTTGCAAATTTGCCAAAGCTGTTCAAAACCATTAAACCATTTGGAGTATGTTTTTTGTTTGCTTTTTTTTTTTTTTGAGAAGCATTAAACAGATTTAGCAGTTTAAGGAGACATCAAGGCTATTTTCAGGAAATTATTTGAAATTGTTAAAATCTTCCTCTGCTTTTCCTAAAATGAACATTGTGAAGCCATTAGGCAGCTCTGACAGGAGTGGAGACAATGAATTCCCCCCTTTTTTTTTTTTTTAATATTGTTTGGAGTTGTGTTAAGGACTCTGGCCATTTGGATCTATGACGGTCTTCTTCTCTCAGGAATTATTAATAGCAATTTGTGAAGAATCAGAAATTAATTTGTCTTTTGATACTGATGACTATACTTACAGTCCAAAATCTTTCCAACTGAAAAGTTGTCTTTAAAAAGAGTTGGTGTTAGCAATTTTTTTTTCTCCTCAACAGGAAGAATGCTCACAAAATTTAGATAACAGTAAAACTATTTTTTTTTACCAAAATTAATTAAATGTATACTCAGCTTGGTGCATAATATCGTTTGCCTAGGTTTTATAGAGCTTATCAATCCCTGTGGCAGTTCTGAGCACCTTTCCTCAAAAACTTCTACAATAATGTTTTCCCCAAATCTAATTTGTCCTGAATCAGGGAACATAGTTAAAATACAATGAACAAAGTTTTCAGTAATTACATCAAAATTAAAATTTCCTTTTACTCCAATCTAATTAAAATTAATTGAAGCACATGCTTTAAACCAGCTTGCCATACTGTCAATGTGATCAGTTTGTCTTATTGTAGATAAAGCCATACCTGCTTGCTAAAAGTACACACGTTCTGGCTTCTTCTCCTGCCTTTGAATATTAATAAACTACCCAGAAGGCAGGTGAGAACAGTTTTCTCAGTCAACGCTTGGCTTTTGGTGAAAAATACTTTCAGAAAATAAAACAGTAGTCATACTATCCAGAGACCTCAGCCAGGTCATGAAATGAAGCTGAAATGGTCTTTCAGGGAATATTCCTTCAGTGTCTTGAGAGATACATGGTAAATGTGATTTAAGAAAGTAAGTTTGTAGGGAAAGGGATGGGGGAGACAGACTCAAGAATGAGGAAAGGACAGTGGAAATGTCTAGCTTGCATAGATAAACTACCAACATCTAATGTCTTCATAAATCACAAGGCAAAACTCCCCATCTGGCACCAGGACTGGTAGTTAATATCACAGGATTCTGATTTTACATAATATATGTCTGCTTATTGAATGAAATGAGAGCAAAAATAATAATTTGATAAATATTTCTATAGTATTCAAAAATCAAGGAGCTGCCTTCTTTTCCTGCACCTCCAGTCTTTCCCCTTTTCAGTTGACAAACAGAACTTTCTAGGTGAGGTTCAGACACAAGTAGGCACACACACAAATAAATACACACATGCCTCAGTTCATGCACACAGGTTTTAGCTTGATATTTGTTTTAAAGGCTGCTGTGCAAAGTCTGATACTAATAATATGCATCTCCAGGACAAACACACACTTAGAGTGTGTTTTGGAGGCACCACTTGGACTCAGAAACAATCCCACTTTTACTAGCTTCAAATTAACATGGTAACTAGAAAAAAAAAAAGTGGTTTAAGAATCAAAAGACAGAATTTCCTGGCACTGCCACATATACAAAATATGTAGGTAAAACAAAAATATCAGCTTCTCTTATGTCCCTTTCTTTCTGTTTTGTTTCCTTTTGCAAAAATGGATTCCTTTATTAAGGGCTACTTACTTCTCACTTCTTGCAACCAGCAGTAAGTGTGTACAATCAGTCCATTAATGCTCTCCATCTCTACTGTCACTTTCATCTAAAGTTATCAGAGGATACTACTACAATATGAAATCCCCACAATGTTAGTTTCAGTATGAGCCACTCTTTTTTACAAGTAAAATCACAACTGTTTTTTGGCAGCAGTGGAAATATAATTAACACTTTTGGTTTCCCCTTCACTCTTTCCAAGGTTCTAAGCATGTTCGTACTGACCTCTATGTCTTCCACAAATGTTGGTGAACCATGTGGCAGACAGTATCAGAGAACTAAATATGCTGAAAAATAACCTTTCTCTGGGGGCAATGAACCTGTGTCTCAGCCCAGGCAGTCAGTCCCCAGCTGAGTTTCACCACGCACGTTTTGCCATGCCAGGACAGCACCAGGGCAGAAACAATTTGCCAACAGATCCAAGGGGCAGTACTATATCTGCTAAAGCTATCACTGCCTTTGCATATCTACCTATAATCTAAAAAAATAATAATTTACATATAGGGTTCTACCTCTTCTAGGATCAGAGTCAAAAATCAAATTTTTATTTACCCAGTCAAGGTCACAGAGAAAGTCAGCAGAGGCAGGATGTAGTCCCAAAGTTTTTTTAATGAGCCTGCATCATCCTGATAGAGAAACACTCTTTAAAATAGCTTTTAAAAAGTTTTCAGCAACTAGCTTCTCAGGATATATAATTGCACATTACTGTGGCATTTTAATCACTTCTGAAAGTATTGTGTGGAATTGTAAAGTTATTTGAAGACAAAGCAATCTGCAGCATGCATATTTTAAAACGGACTAATGTTAGAAGTCTGTGCTGCTCATGGGCACATTAGCCAGGCCTTTTCCCCCCCTCTCCCCCTAAACTGAATGGCAAAAGATGTATGATCCACTTTCTGAGCCAGGTCACCTTTAAGAGCACAGTGACATGCCACAGAATTATTCGCCAGTCCTCACCAGAGATGTCTGCAAGTGCAAAGCCTGTGACAAAGGACTGAAATGACAGCACTTTGACTCACTTCTACATTGTGTTTGTTTAGGAAGGTCCTAGAAATTGTATTTCACCAACCACATTCGCTATCAACACACAATTATCTGGCTTAATCATGTGGAACAGTGGCAAATTCACCTGGGGCTTAGGAACTAATGACATTCTCGTCTGAGCTGCTTTAGTGAAATGGCCTAGCACCTGAAGCAGGAACAGCAAGATTGCTCAAGAAAATTTGGTTTTCTTTTTTCATTTCACAGCATAGGGGCTCTGCTCAAATCAACAAACGCTCCTGATTAAATAGCTGTGGTAGTTGACTTATTTGCACTTGTGTGTATGGCTCTGAATGTACATTGAGAATCCCTAACCTTTACAGGAAAAGAATTGTCTGTGACTTGTTTTTAATATGTTGTATTTTGAGATAGAAAATAGAAAAATAATTTGCATTTTATAATTTTGGTATGATGAGATCTGTAAGTGTGGGTAACTCCAAATATTCCAAAACCAGCACGGGGCAAGAGCAAAAAAACTCCACCTTTTCTCACACTGAATGTATTTGTATCTATTTTTGTCAGCAGCCTGGGCAGGGCCATTTAAATTCTGCTTGCTCAACAGAAACTCAGATTCTTATGTTGGTCTCCCTCCTAGTAGAGAGGAGATGAGATGAGTTGTGTTGCTGCTGACTATGCCACTAAATCTCAAAAGTTTGGAGGTGGGAAAAGATGAGAAATTGAGTGTTCAGGCTCCTGAATGCTTGAAAAAAGGGATAGGGAGACTTTGGGACCACCTAAGTCCTTCTATTTTGGCCAAAGGAAAGAAACTAGCTCTATTTCCATGAATAAAGTCTTTTGAAAAACATTCAGAAAGATACAGTTAGTGAGGTTTTCATACTCAACTTTCCCATTCACCTTTGGCATTTCATGTTCAAGGACTTCACTCCAAAGGAAAATACCCACAGTCTTGCACAGACAACCCCAAAACAAGGCAGCCCAATGTCGGGCTTGGTGTGACCATTTTGCCTGTGATGAAAATTAATTAGCATTAACTGCAATATGGATATCAGCTCAGACTGGTACACAGATGAAATTGAGTTTATATGGAAAAGCTGCAAATCCACCCACTCAAAGTTGATTCTGCTTTCGAATACTACTAATACTCTATCCTACTAATGCAGCATCGGCACAAAGCAGGATTCGCAGCAGAAGGCCCCCCCCACAGCCTCTATACCATGATTACTCCCACATCAGCAAGAGAAGCACTCATATAAGGTGCATAAAGCAGTTTTTGCTAAGCCAGTCTATGCAGCCCACATTTTGGAATCCCAGTGCCCTGCCGCTGATTGCCTGGCTCATTGTAACAAAGCTCTGGCAGCAAAAGCTTTGGCAATTTCTGGAGGAGTCGGTGATTCAGGATCCTCTTAGTAAGTGACACTATTGCAGATACTTCTGCTAGGTTATGTGAAAATATGCATTTCCCCTTTGTGAGTCAGTGCTCCAACATAGCCAGGCATAAATCTGGCCAAAAGGGTCACTGAAAGATTAAAAAGGCAAGTCCAGTTCTGTAAATACAAGGACAGGAAACATCCATAGTCTCAGAAGCCCACAAAGAAGCTATTCCATATGGTCAGAAATGAAGAGAGGAGAGTTTGGTTTGATTTTGATCTCCAGAGGAAATGATTGCTGACATGCCATGTCATTTAACTGGAAAGAGCTGAAGCTTTGCAGCAGATGGACTGAAATGGAAAAGAGCAGAGGGGCAGAGTTGTTCAGTTTAGCTCTAATGTAATGTTCGAGCATCTCAGGAGGAGCCTGGAATATCCTTTTGTTTCCTGAACTATCCCAACAAAAAAACTAGGTAAAACAAGAATAATTTTGGAGGCTATGAGAGAAAATAGTTATTCATAGCAATCCTTCCGTGCTGCAGGATGCTGAGGCTTACCTGTTCATTGCAGCACAGCCACCCAGCATATGACACTGTCCCTGGAATTTCTCAATCACCCAAAGGCTCGACTTCTTACATATACCTCTACACCACTACTATTGATCTCATGGGGAACTTGGGGTTTCTAGGACCCCCAAAGATATTCCACCTATTTCCTTAGCACTGGGCTTGGCACTGTCTCAGCAACCACATGAAAGGCTGCCCTTGGTGTCTATGGTGAGCTTAGCGTGACTGCAGCAATTATTTCTCCTTGATGTCTCACTCTGTCATTACTGTAGGGTTTTAGCACTCCAGATCATGGTGCTTTTTAAATCTTAGCTCACCATCAGTATAAATCAGTATAGCTAGACTGAAGTCAACAGTTACAGCAAGTAGTATTGAGAGAGAATCCAGACAATAAATCCAACTGGGTGAAATTAAGAAAGTTCCCTTTCAATATATCTGTGTCACTGTTCCTGCAAGACCCCCATGTGCTCTAAGGCCATGCTCTAACACTGGAATATCTAACATCTCAGGGCAAAGATCAAAGCTACCAAACTGGCTGTATTTCTGTGAGAGATAGGGGGATAAATGCAGTCAGCATGGATTTGTATGGTTTTTGTGACAGGAGTGCATTGCCATCAAGAGCAGTTTAGTCAGTGAGTTCAACAGTTGGAGGACACAATCAATTCACTGTATGCCAGCAAAAGAATGTCACTGATAATGGGGAAAAGTTTCTTCCAAATGGTCTTACCCTATGGTCATTTTGGATATTTTGCTGTTGAGGCTGTAGCACTGATTAAGTGACTGAGAGGAAGAAAATGTGAGACTGGGTGCATTAATGCAGATGTGTGTATGAATCTTATCATTAAAGCATTTGATTCTAGTCCCTACACAGAAGTTACCATACATACAGTCACTTATCACTAATACTAGGTTTCATCAGGCATATCTAAATCAGGAAATAATATGGTAATTTTCACAGTCACCAAGTGGAAAATATTTATGGTGCAGTAGTTTAATATATCTGTATTTTATATTTCTAAGATTGTACCTGATGACATAATAAGAGTTTGAGTTTAAATAACAGCTGAATGATTTCAGAAAGAAAAAAATTGCACTGGCAGAAAGCTTACTCCTTTATAAAAAATCTTTTCCACGTTCATCAGGATTGCCAGCCTGGGGCAAACTTAATTAAAGTCAATGGAGAAAAAAATTGAATACTTAAAAGTGCTATTTGGGGTTCATAGAGCTTGAATGACTCAAAATATGAAATATTCAATTACTAATAATTGTGGGGTTTTGTTTGGTGAGCATTTTGTCACTCACTCCACACTTCACATCCTCCTCCTTTCATTCTCTTCTAGACAGAAGGGTTAAAAGAGAAGAAAATTAGCAGCTCAAGTTCCAGTTCCCAGAGTGAAGAGGTGCCCCGATTTCACCAACCCATTGCTCCTCATCATCCTGGTCTCTCCCTTTGATTCAGACCTTGTGCTTGCTGCTTTCTTGCTGGCTCCTTTCCTCTCTCCCTGAAACATGTTCTCTCTCCTCTCCGTCTTTTTTTCACTTTTTCTGGGTGTGATCATGATTCATGAAGTGATGATCTGACTTTGAACATGTCCTTACATTTAGCAGCTCCCTGGCTTAGGTGCCAGGGAGGGTTTGAATTTCTTACTGAGTTGAACACACCGTTTAATAATCTCAAATGCTTTAAATGGAGATTTGAAGGAAATAATACTAGGAGATATTTTTCAGCAGACGCTCAACAGGGCTTGTAAAGGGAAATCTGTTGGGCAAAGGCAATGAAACTTGAAATGGTTTTGTTTACTGGACTGCAGTATTAAAGGAGGTGAGCTCAAATTTAAATACATCCTTCTGATTTCCAAGTATTTAGTTTTAAATCATGGGGGACAGAGTTCATTGGGATTGATGGTTCAGTAAAAGACAAAATGCTGCACAAGAGGTCAAGCAATTTCCTCACCTTTGTTATTAAAACCAAATCAAATCAATATTTAGATATATGTGTTAAAATAAGACATGAAAGAACTGATGTCAGCCTCACAGACCAATGTTAATTGTTTCCTAATTTCAAATATTCTCCAAGAGCTATGAAAAGAAGGACAGCTTGGGCTCAGTTATGAGATATTCAACAATTCCAGAATTACTGGAAGAAATGAGTAAAGTTCATTAAATGACTGATAAGGACAGGCCATTTGAGGGAATTTTTAAAAAATATTTTAGTGTCTCACAATAAAAGAAAATCCTAACCTGGAGAAATGGCAAATTAATTAACATATTCTCCAGTACTTAGTGACACCTCAGTAGAAGGAAACTCTTAAAATGTGAAACCCTTGACATTGCCAGAATAGAAAAATAAAGTACATGTCTCTCAGTGGGTACCAGGGACCTATATTATGTCCTACTGTTGGTTACAGAATTTTCAATATTTTCTTATCCTTTTTCACTCATATGAACTGCAGCTTATAGCAGTGGTAATCATTTCCTGTGTTTGAAAAAGAGATGAAAGCATTCATGGATGAAAGCAAGTTGGATTTAATCTCCTTCTCTCTCATCCAGTGCACTGTACTGATCATTTTCCAAAAAAACAAGACTTAAGCTCATTTTTGTCATGACAAAACTAGTTTCATAATAATCAGATGGCAATTCCTAGTGTACACAATTCTAATATAATTACCAGGAGGAAATGTAGAGGGAGTTGCAGGTTTGAGATAAAGAAAAGCCTGTGAATTTTGTATTAATGTCTCAGACTCTCTTATTTGTGCAAGTAATCAATCTTTCGGGGAGTAGAATAGTAATTCTTTGTGAAAAAATGACAAGAGTCTGAGGAAGAAAGAAGATAATCTGAGTTTCATTCTGTACACAGCAGGTCAGCTGTGATTGACAAAGCTCATCACAAAACTATAGCTCCCGGAATAATCCCAATAGCAGAGTTTCATTTGCAGCCGAAGCAGTGTTAATGACATGTTTAACAGCTGCTTGTTGAAGTTTGGAATCTGCATTAACCTGCAGAGCAGTGAACAGAGAAATGAGGGGAAGTATTGAAATCAAGCCCTCATTATGCCAACAGCCCAGGGTAAGGGGTAGCGAGGGGCTGGTGGAGCGGGCGGGCGGAGAGGCAGGTTCGGAGGGCTGGGCTGCAGACAGGGATACTGGAGGAGAGGGCAGCATCCAGTCAATGAACACAAAGGGCTGCACAAGGGACCTGATGGGCTGAGGAAGGGGGAGATTTGATAACTGGCATGAACAAAAAGGGAGAGGTGGAAAACGGAGGACTGGCAGCGCAGATTGTGAAGAGGTGAACCAACAGCACCGCTCCTTGCAGGTTATCACAGTCCTCAGCCAGCCCCTTCTCCAGTCTGTAGCTGCTCTCTTTTAACCAGGGGCCTTTGTCTACCCTATAAAGGGGACTAATTTCACAGCATTCAGTCTCCTGCTGATATTGCTTTTAAGATTAGATGATATTCCCTAATGAAGAAACAAAGCCAAGACACTGAATGCCTTTCCATGCCACACTTATACCCAGCAATCAGAAATTTAATACTCATCTGACTCCAGTCCTCCTACACCAATGTACACAAATGCACATGTTAAGAGCCTGAGTGCACTTGAGCTGCCCATAGACTGCACTGTTCTACACCAACTCCCTCTTTCATACTGCTAATACTACTTTTCATACTGCTTTTCACAAAAGCAAAGGGCAAAGGCCTGGAAGTGTCTGACTCCTGTGTGCAAGCTTCAAAATGTTGGCAGTGCCAGCAGGCATCTTTTGATGGACATGACAATTAATACAGACATGTATACAGTACCTTCATAGGTCAAACAAAATGGCTCATTGTTATTCCAAGTACTGGATCAGCTATAGGGTTCCATTAAAAGTAATTTGAAGGCCTTTCCTCACACCAATTTTACTGAATTTTCTTGTCTGAGGGACTTCTTAGTCCGTGTTTTTCACTGGACTGGGTCCCTCTCTGTTGCTTCCTGACATGAGTGGAACACATTTAATCCTTTTAAAAATCATTTGATTTAGTCCATAAACTGTAGGTGAAAGGCATTGAACTTTCACCTAAGTCCCAGATTGTCCTAGGCTTCCAAGCATGTCAATTCAAACACATTACAGCTTGAACTTAAGAGTTTCTTAAGCACCTGGCTTAAAGTCTTCCCAAAGGCAGGCACTTGGAAAGATGGGTACATTTTTGGTAAAGTCTAGCTAGGCTAGACTCAGCAGACCTCTCAAAATACCTCTGATCTGCTACTACAGGAGACCTTACCAAGTGACCAATTGTGGGGAATTGGAAAAAACAATTGTCTTTAAGGATATTTGGAATTCAAAGCCAAGACATTCCAAGGACAAGCAATGGCCATGAAAAACAAAAGCAAAATTGAGAGGTGTGCAAGTCTGACACAAGTTTGGAGGTCACACTAGTGGTAAGGCCTACCATTCAAACCACCCACAATTTTCTTATTGTGCCTGCATCTTCAGTGTTCTGTTTTCTATCTCTTTTCTATTTTTATTTCAAATGTCTTTGTCTCTAGTGAGGGTCAAAATCTCTGCTCTGGAACAACACTGTCTGGGAAGCAAGCCAAAACACAGTTGATGCTCTCTGAAAAAAAAACAGGAGAAAGCAGAACGACATTGAGCTGGCATAGTCCAGAGGCTAGAGCAGGAGTCAAGGACCAGTGTTATATAAATACCTTCACAGTGATTTACCACAGCACCAATGACAATATTTCTTGACATTCTTAGTCAGAAGAGGTTTTGTTTACAAAAAAAAATCAAAAATCTGTGGTCATTTTCTCTTGCCTGCTTGGTTTCATGTGGTGAATATATTTGAGACCATTTTGTTTGGGAGTTTTTTCACCAAAATCTTTGCAGATAACCTTCTAAAATTTTAAGGCACATAGCAACGCAAAAGCTGCATTAGAGCAAAACTGGAGGTAGATACATATGTAAGGTAGAAGTAATATATGTCATCTCTGCCAGCTAAAATCTTCCACAACCTCAGAAAATTCATGTGGCTTGTCATTCTAGCCTCTTGCCCAGAAAAAATCTTCACATCCTGCAAAAAATTTCACTTACTCTCTCAGCTGTTCTGTGGACTCAGGCATTAAAAATCAGACAAACTTTGGTAACATTTTCTAATGTTTAAACAACCATTTTCTTACTCTGAATAATGTCAGATACTGCTTGTGTTTTTTTTCCTTATGCATACCTGCTAGCTATTGCATTATCAAAGACTTAGATAGTATTGTTAATTTGTCCCCTAAAACATATGCGATGGATTTACACAGATCCTGATGGTTTTGACAGTAAAATCTACTCCTGGGACAGTCTTCTTAATCCGTGTTCCCAAACAAACCTCAGGGCAAAGACTGAATGATAGTAAGCTGTTGAACATGAAAATACATAACAAACAAAAGGAAATGAGATATATCTATGGAGCAATTTGGCAATGTGTTTAAACACTTCTGTTGTGATTTTCAGAGCTACTTTTTAAATAAAATTACTCTGTTAGATAGATAATTTTTTCAGAAAGGGATGAGGAAGCCTCATTATTTTCAGCTCAGCCTTTAATTTTGCAGTGGCCAGGAAGTTTATTACAAAGAATATAAGGTGAGAAGAAGGGTTAGTCTTTGAATATAAATACACAAAATTCAGTCACTAGAAGCAGCTGAACCACTGTTCAGTTGCCGCTTCATTCTCCTTCCTATCAGAGCTCTGTAACTTCTGTTGAACTTTAGCATAATTTATTAATTTTAATATTTTCTATAAGATAATATTAATCATTGGGGGATGTTCCTAGCATTGTGCACTGCTTGTGCTCTCCGTATCTTACTTTGTCAAGTGCTTTATCTTCTCCCATTTGGCTTCTCTGCAATAACTACATTCTGGTATTGTACTGCTAACAGTAAAAGCTCAATTTCATCTGGAAGGCAGAGTTTGGAAGGCAGGGATTTGCTGAAACTTGGAGATGGAGTATATAGGAGCCCCAAACTATGAGAGTTTCTTTGGAGATAAATATTTCCTACCGGAAGCAGTAGAACTTTGAGGATTCCCTTTGGGAAACAGTACTGCTGTTGCCATCTGCAGCGACAATGACTTTATACCAGGTCAGCTTAATGTTCTCCATTAACAGTATCCAGCTTTGCAAGTGCTTCAGAGAGACAGTAGAGTGCTTTAGTATCACAGTACCTGAAGCCCAGAGAGTTGAAGGGACTCAACTGAAATCCCTCATCAGACCAGAAGGATGCTCTTTTCCATCCCTCCAGCCTCCCTATACAGAGTATTTTGCGACCTGACAGTTGAACTAGCAAGTCTTTCAGCTTTTCACGGTAAATTGTCAGCAGTGTTCCAGGAAACTGGGATAAACATGTAGAAATGATGAAGATACTGAAACGTCCACAAAGCCAGCAGTTGGACTAAGATCTGTAGAATAAATACATATTTTTGCTGGTTTTACTGACCAACGAGCACCCTTAACAAAAACAACTTTGACATTAAAGATGCTCATCTGTGATTGTGTTTAGGCTTCATCATGAAGAAGTGTCTCCACAGGCAGTAGTATCAACACCCTGCACAAGAAGGATTTGTCAAAACAGGGATTTCCCTATAGGAAACTGGGAGTATGCACAAATAGAGAATACACTGATTTTCATTCTGTTTCAATGTAAAAATATTACAATCATCCTGTGGCTCTTCTAAAGTTGCTTAAGTTGTTTAATTTTGGACCAAGGAAAATTAAAATAAAATAAAATAAAATAAAATAAAATAAAATAAAATAAAATAAAATAAAATAAAATAAAATAAAATAAAATAAAATAAAATAAAATAAAATAAAATAAAATAAAATAAAATAAAATAAAATAAAATAAAATAAAATAAAATAAAATAAAATAATATTTTTTAAGAGGAAAAAACAGAAAAGAGACTCAGCTTTTGCCTAAATACATGTACATTACACACACACACACACACTAATTTGGTGTAAGGAAGCGAGAAGATTTTGACACCTTTTATTGGGAGCATATGCTATATTTGCCGTTAGCATTTCAGGACCTTTTTTTATAGCTGGATAAGAATGGGCTGGCAGAAACATAAATGAGAATCCAACTCCATACCTGTCTGAACAAATTTCTTGCACTAATGGGTTGAATTACAGGAGATGATCTTGTTGCCATATGTGCGTTTTGCTGCTCTTAACCATATGGCTTTACTGCTAAGCAAAATATTTCTAGATTTCTATTTTTTTCATCCTCAAGCTGGGACAAATGTCAGCTTTTTGAAATTTTTCCCACATTGAGAATCAGGGGAAAATTGTATTAAAGCAGTTAAAATGTTTCCTTTACATTTCAGACTTTCACAAAAGTTTACAGTAAATTACTCTAGCTTACTAAGCAATCAATTATTTTGTGCTAGAAATAGTGATAGTTTTAATACAGCTAAGTTCAGAACAGACTGATAATTTATCAGGTTTTTGAAAAATTTGAATGAATCAATATATTTAGCAAATAAGTGCCATTTCAGTTGAAAACTTTTTTGAGTCATGTCAAATAAATGTAATGCACACTTTATGATTCGAAGGGAAGCCAATAAGCTTTTTCTTAGTGCAGGAAGTGACTCAGGGAAATATGAAAGTGAGAGAGGGAAGGTGGCCAAAGGTAGATTTTTGTATAGGATCAGAGTTTTTAAATCAGGCCTTGATCAGGACAAAATGAAAAAGCAAATAAAATGAGTGAATGAATCAGGAACGTCAAAGCAGGAAAACACAGAAGAAAAGGAACTTCGGTAAGGACTGTGACTTCACCTGTGGCTAAGAGAGAAAATATGAAGTCTGTACTTTGTCACTAAGCTATTACTTAAGCAAATTGCTGCCCTTATTTTGGATTTCAGTCATAAAACCAAATGGTCATAAGAGAGCATTGAAAGGGCCCACATGGGTGGTAATGGCAACGAACTGCAAACCTTGTGTGTCTCTCAGTTTAGTTGCAACCAAAAGGGTCAGCTTCAGAGATCCTTAGTCTGGCCCAGGATTTGAGCCGTACTGGTAAGAAGAGCCAGGGACAGATCTGTTTCAGCAGCACACCTACGAGCTGGGAGGGAAATGCTGAAGCACCAATCCTTGACTAGCTTTGTAGAGAATGATAGAAACAGTCACAGCATCTCCCCTTTGAAATCACTTCCTAAATGGAGGGAGAAACAGAGAGCTAGATGGATGAGTGGCAGCCTTCTTTCAATATTTTCCCACCAGTGTCCATCTCTCAACACAATAAGAAAATATAAGTGATCCTTCATATTTCTCTTGATAATAGACATGAAAAAAAGATCAAGACCACTGATTACCAGAAGGGGATGGTGAAAAAAATGCAGAAATTATGTTCACCACATTGCAAGGCAGAAATACTGTTTCTCTACCACATTTTGGAGCAGAATGCAGCAAGAATGCCTCCTCTCCAGCAGCCATGGCTAGGAAGCATGTTCTCCAGCTACATGACCAAACACTGTGAACAATTTTCCTGTTTTTTTTCTATTCCATCTTAAGATAGAAAACACCTGGGATGCTCACCTTGCCAGAGCTAAAGCAGCAGAGAGGGCCTACTGTCTCTTTTTAACAAGTCTTCCCTTTCCTAATAAGCCCTTAGACAACTCATAAAGAGAGATCTTATTCTGCTTAAAAATGCAACATGGATCTAAAAGCAGATGGATTCTCTGTATTAGTAGGAGAGAAGATATGGGCAATTATTGCTTATTTCATAAGCATTTTAGGTTTTAAGAAATCAATTAAGGCAAAGCTAATGCACGTCTTCCCTGATGTTTTTAAAGGTCACCCACCCTTTTCTTTCAAAGATCAAAAGCATGAACTAATACCACAGTAAATGTTCAAGCCTGCAAAGTGTCCCTCCTCCGTGACATGACTTAGGTGTTTGTTCCTTTCTGTGCTTTGATCTTTTCCCAGTAGCATGCAGGCACTGTAACCTTTAAGTCTGAATTGAACTTGCAAACTCCTAATGACTGCGCAGGTTCAAAACTGAACAGAAGTGGTCTTTTCCATGCATTGCTAGTAGGAATAGAGGAGTCTTTCAGACTTTACATTGTCAGCATGAAAGAAGTTGCCTATGAGTATTTACCTTCAAATTAAAGAGAATTTTCTACAGCTTCTGCTAAAGCTAAATTCTACCCAGTTTCATGATGAGGCTGCTTTCACAGAAAGCACACTTTTAGTCAGTATCTGTCAGGAAAGAGAAATATTAGATAAATGCTTCAATGGCAACAGGAATTTACCCCCTTTTTCTGCCTAGCATGGCAGTAAATATGCTCATGAAGCATCTTTTAAAAAAAGACCAGTGTTCCCCAAAACCATAAGCTAAGAATTTAAGGAAGAAATTAAAAGACATTTCTGGAGGCTAGGAGCTGAAGCAATTTGGCCATTACTACCTCTGGTGGATTTTGGAGCATTATAACCTCTAGTGAGGCTCTTGTGTCAAAGTCTGCTGCAACAGCAGCAACCTCTGAATGCACAGCTGGTCTCCTTCTACACCAATTGACTCACACTGACCATTTGCTCACTACATTTCCAAATCAAAATTTGTATTAGATGGAAAAAAAACAAAACATTAATATTAGATGGTTTTTGTAAACAGTTGTATTTTCCTGCAGGGGTGGACTAAGATGTTTTAGTCTTGCTTGGGATGAAAAATTACTGAATGATGACAACTTGAATGTCAGTCTGCTCAAGTCATAATTTTAGTATGTGCTAAAGCCTGTTACAAACAGACCAGCATTTCCTCCTTGAATTGAGAAGTATGACTTAGGTTCTGTGCAAAGACAGTGACTCAGTTCCTAGGGGTTTTTTATTATGTAGGTAGAAAGCCAGGTACTAAATACCCCCCTTTATTATAACATTACACATTTTAGTTATTTAGGAGCAAAATAGTGAGCCACTAAAAAACAGATTTCTCAGAGACTGGAATGAGCAGTAAATCACTGTTAAATTTAGCTTTCTTTTTCACAATTCTACCCATTATTAAAATCTCTTTTAAGTCTGTGAATTGATTTGAAGCAGAACTCTGAGGATATCCGATATACTCTCTCCAGGGGAATTTAGAGATTGCAGCACGTTCTGAAAGAGCAATGAACTAACTGGCCTTTTCCATGATGTCAAAAGAAATTCCTGTCCTAGACAGATAGCAGCCATATCTCAGTAAGAGAAGAGATTGAGAACTGCTGTTTTGTTCTGGGATGGTTGATTTGGGTTTCTTATGCAATCTCCTTTTTAATGGAGATGAACTGTGCTTCAAGCCAAATTTCACAGACAAAAATGGGAAAAAAGCTTTTTATTTACTGCATGTATATTTCTGTACTTGACATCCACTTCCCATTAAATTTGTATATGCAATGTCAGACAAAAAAGACACTTAGACTGCAAGAAATGTTTTTTTCTTGACACATGATCACATGAGTATTCAAGAAGTGCTTTTAGCACGCTTCTTGCTTTGTTTCAATCTATTATTTTTTTGCATTTGTACTAGTCATTTACCTCCAATTTAAGAAATAGTAATTTTTTTAAATAGTACTTTGCAAAGGGCACCAACATATGCAGAATTTGCCCAGAAACAATCTTACCAAAAGTGGCTGATAACCACAAATTGTTTTTCTGACTCTGAAGTATTATGGAAAAAATAACAGTCCTCTTGTTGCTCAGGCAGCCAGCATGCTGCACTAAAGCTAAAATATTACTCGAGGTTTGGTTATCAGAAAGGAGAAAACTTTGATTCTCAAAGTCAGGAGTAGATGAGTGCACATCATAACAATGTTATGACCATTTAATCGTTTTTCCATAAGAAAAGATTAAAATGCCTTAGTTATGCTAGATTAAATGCTCATTCAATAATTGCAATGGACAGTATGCTTTCAGAGTAGGAGAATTAAATTAAAAGAAAGACAACTACAGAAAATGTACTAGTGGTAGAATTAGACAATGTTTCATCAGTCCCTGATGTCTCTACAGTAATGAACCTGTCAAAAGATAATAATATTTTAGTGAAAGGTGTGATTGGATGAGTCACATTATTTATTAACTGTTACCCTAAAATATCACTTTTGTCTTATTATTAAAGAATGGTTAGAGGGCAGCAGGGATGCCTGACATAAAGCATTAAAACACGGATTATGGCTATAACAGGCCATGAAGTGTATATGCTGTGCTGTAAAGTCTGTAGCACAACTGGCTAATACCTGATGCCTCAGAGCATTCCAGGAACCATAAACCAGCAGACTTTGCACAAGGGCTTTGGACTGGTCTGCTAATTCAGCAGTGTATTTAGCTGTCTTCCTGGAGCTACCTTTGCCAAAACATCCTAACCATCCAGTGGACACAACCTCGGATTCTAGATTTGATTTTCAAGGAATTGCAATGAAATACTTTCTTTTGTTTTTTTGTTTGGTTTGGGTGTTTTTAATTATGGAGGTAATGATAGGAGGCAGGAGGGTGTTATGGAAAAAGGAGCTACACCGCAGTAGCAAACTCAGCAGAAAGTCACTGGGCAGAGATCACAATAGGCTCTCTGGTATTCCCACACCACGTGCATTTTATTACAAATCCACCCTAGGTCATCTACTTGTATGGTAAAGAGGGCATCTCTATAAGTCCACTACACAAGATAATCGAGAGGGAAAAATTCCACAGTGTGTTATGGATGAGAGCAAAGGAGCTATTATGAGATGGGAAGGATGTGGCTCCCATAATGAGGAGGCCATATCTAAACCACAGATAGTACGTATAAAGAAAGTTTTACTCAAAACACTCATTTCTTTGATTTTGTTAAAGCAACAGGAGTAAAGAAATTAGGAGTCCAGACTTCTGCAGCAAAGCCTGACATTTTTACCAAAAAAAAAGGAAGGCAAAAATAATTTTGCATTTTTTAAATCCATATTTCCTTGGCTCAGCTCAGGATCAGCAATTACAAGTAAGATTCTGCCAAATCATATTGCCCTGTAGCAGCTGCTGGTTGTTCAGAATAGTCTTTCCTGTGGCTGTTAGACCACATCACACAGATAAAATGCAAGATGTGGCATTGTGTATAAAAGCAGCTTTTAAATACCAAATGTACAACATATAACTAAGCATATGAGCTTGCCTTAAACTAGGCCTCAACTTCATACTCAAACAAAATGTATCTTGCACTTCCAGAAACTGTTCTGAGAGAAGACAAAAAGTTACCAATTATACACCAGGAAAAAGCTAGCCTTGTGGAAAGAGAAAAGCTATTTAAAGTGAAGCCATTCATTGATAAAAACGCAATTACTCCTGTTAGATGCAACCTGATCCAAAGTGCTAAATGTGGGGTTAAATCCCTCATGTTCCTTGAAGTTCAAACCTTTCAATAAATCAGGGCCAGCAGCAAGGTTTTGACTTTTCCCATGACTGCCACAAGAACTTCTGTTAAATACATTAATTCAGGGCATAATAATGCAACAATAATGAACAACATCAAACTGGCAAAGTCCTGCAAGTACATCTCAATTTTTATGTTTTGTTAGAAAGGTCACTCATTAACACACTAATGACACACTGGGGCAGATACCAGGAGTGTGCACATCACCTGAGCTTCACCTCAGCACACCCTCCTGCCAGCCTGCAGATGGGGCCTTCAGGGCTCCTAGAGACACACAACACGCGTGCATGCATGTACACACCCATGTGGAGAGATAAAATCCCACAGAGTGTGTACTTACACACATAATTCTCATGCTTTAATACTGAGCAAATTCCACCAGCTCTTTTGAAATGAATGTTATCAAGACCAAAGCAGATGCTGAACTGCTGAGGAAACCAAACACGGGAGCTAAAGCTACATCCTTTTTTGGTTAAATACACAAACCTTGTCCTGGTTTCCTTTCTGTGAAAAACTGAAATCCTGAAAGGCTTCCTGAGCTGGTTCACACTTTTGAAATTGTACCTGAATCAGTAACCTGGTACCAGGTTCCTGCCGTACTCAGAATGATCATGAAGATCTTTCCTATGACAAATCAAGGCTCATTGCTGCTGGAGAAATGATGCCAAATATTTTTTACTGTTTGACACTTTCAAGGATGATTACTGCCAACCTAATATGCAAATGGAAATATCAGAAATGTGCAGATTATACATATTTAAACTCTAATACAGGATTATATGAGAGCACTTACTGTTGCAATGTTTGCCATTGACACAACTTCATTGAGATAACTTGGCTGTAGCAACCAAGGACTACACACATACCACAATGCTCAGTCCCACAGGAGGGGAGGAGAATGGACACAAGCAAAGCAAATTTGTGATTTAATGCAAAGCTGAATGAACCGTTGTCCAGAACACACACCACAAAACACAAAGATGGTCAACACACCCTGAGACCTCCACAAATACACTGCAAATCACTCATGGCAGGACTTGGAGGTGTCTGAGGTGGTTTGTGCAACGGCTGTTAAACACCTTATTTGCGCCTTTATGATTAGCAATTAGATGTTGTAAATATCTATTTAATACTCCCATACATTCCTCTACACACTTACAAGAAAGCCCTTGTCCCAAGGAAGTCATGGACCACACAATATCCTTTGGATCTGTATCCTTTGGAAACAGATGCTTCGATGGAACAGAAGATAGCCCACTGTTCAGGTTCCAAGAAAAACAGTTAAAAAAATAAGGCAGAGGAAAGATTTGTTTTCAGCTCACAATAGATGGACTATTTGTAAAATGGCAAAGCAAGAGTTAATCTAATTCCCTAAAGCTCCTTATAAAATGACAGCTCTTAAAAGGGTTGTACCTACACTTATAGCTAACGATGTGAGTTGCAAGGAAGTGGAGAATCAGGCCCACTTGACTCTAATCCTACTGAGTAAAATATATATTTGTACATTAATCAGAGTGTGCACAGAAATACCTATATAACAATACATAAGGAAATGAACGGATTAAAGCACAGAAAACTCCAGATGCTGGAAAAGATTTTGCATCCTTATTTTTAGCAGTCAGCATCAGCAAGATTGTCTTTCAAAGGAAAGAGAGAAACTGACTTCACAAAGACACTTGCATTTCAGGTCAGCGGTACTTAGGCAGTATTTCTGTTCCCAGATGGCTTCCTGAGTATATTTATAAGATGCAGAAAAAAAGGACCTGCAAATATTTCCGCACTCACTGCATTTTAATCTGGACAAGGGATTAAAGGGAGGTGCTTCCCATTGCTTTTCCATTGCATAACAGTCACTAACACACTTCACATGCCCATGCCTGTCCGCACAATTTCCATTCCAAAAGGACAGAAGATACTTGGCCCTTGAAGCCCTGCTACAGGAACCACAGAAAACCAAAGGATGCACATCAGTACTGAGGATCAGACACAAGTTATTGCCACTCTCTGTTATTTACTCCTGAAATTCTTTGCACAAGCAACAACAATGTACAATGATCTGATAAACAGTACTGCTTTTTTTTTCTTTCAAGGTCAGTTCCAAGAAACCCTTGCTAGAATCAGCTAATTAATTTCTGGCCTCTTTAACTACAGGGTATTTGAAGCCACATGTTATGAATCATTTTCAGTTGAGATATTAAAATCAGATTACAACAGAAAAGCCTTGTAAATATTTGCCTTCAAATGAGGCTAAGAATAAATATATATTCAGTAATTCATCCATATTTAGCAGATATTAAAGAGACAAAGCATAGCTTTAAATTCACTTATCATTTTATACAAAGAGGGGAAATATGAAACTTGGCTTGATTAGCTTGTTTCTTCCTATGCTTTGTAATACCTTATTAAAATTTGAACTTTGAAATTGATATTATCAGTCAAATAATGTCAGCAGAAATATTTAATCTGTGGTTAGAGCTTTATTAATAGAACTTTTATTTGAAGTGTTTTATATCCAAAGAGGAAAAAAAATAATAAAAAGAAAGCCTGAAATGGACTTGGATGGTTGATTTGACTCCATTGATCTCATTTTGAAACCCTACATAATGTCATGCTAAAGAAAAATCTCTAAATCTAGCTTCCCACATACACACACTTTAGACTTCCAAGACTACAGAGCCCTCACTGAGTGACCTGTTCCTTTTTGACTGGCAGGTATTCAGGTCTTCATGCAACACAGGGTACAACTGGTATTCCACACCAGGCAAAAAAAAGACAGGTGAGCTCACTGGAAAGGACTCATAAAAGACATTTTCTCTCTTCCTCCCTCCTGATAACATTTTAACCATTAAAGAATATCCATACAGTATAGAAGGGAAACAGGGAAATGATTGCTTCTTGTCTGGTTTTGACAAATGAGTAGTATTAACTTATAAAATAAATTTTTAGACCTCTGATAGACCAAACCCCAAAATTAAATATAATTATTCTGACAAAAATGAGAATGACATTGCAGAGCCTCCAAGGGTGACATTAGAAATAAAAATCACTTCAGAATTTTGCTTATAGAGGAGCCACATTTATGGAAATCTGAGTGACTGTCATTCATAGTATTCCATTTTGTGCTATAGCAATGACATTGGAAATAGATTTCAGTTTCCCTGTAAAGTATCTTTTTATCTCCACTGACACATGCACCAAATACTGCAGAACGCAACCCATAAAGAAATATATATGAGAAATAGAATCATTGAGTCTTGCTCTGTGTTATTGTTTTTCCAGCAAATATTCTAGTTGTCAGCCCTGTCAGTTACAGATTTGCAAGGATGGGATTTATCTTGAAAATAGAGGAAACAGAAAGGGACAGAGAGGAGAGGAAGAGACAGAGGGAAGAAGGGAAGAGGAAGGAAAGATGAAGGTGATAGGGAAGAAGAAGGGGAAAGGGAAAAGAAGGAAGGAAAGGAAGGAAGGAAAGGAAGGAAGGAAGGAAGGAAAGGAAGGAAGGAAAGGAAGGAAGGAAAGGAAGGAAAGGAAGGAAAGGAAGGAAAGGAAGGAAGGAAGGAAGGAAGGAAGGAAGGAAGGAAGGAAAGGAAGGAAGGAAGGAAGGAAGGAAAGGAAGGAAAGGAAGGAAGGAAGGAAGGAAGGAAGGAAGGAAGGAAGGAAGGAAGGAAGGAAGGAAGGAAGGAAGGAAGGAAGGAAGGAAGGAAGGAAGGAAGGAAGGAAGGAAGGAAGGAAGGAAGGAAGGAAGGAAGGAAGGAAGGAAGGAAGGAAGGAAGGAAGGAAGGAAGGAAGGAAGGAAGGAAGGAAGGAAGGAAGGAAGGAAGGAAGGAAGGAAGGAAGGAAGGAAGGAAGGAAGGAAGGAAGGAAGGAAGGAAGGAAGGAAGGAAGGAAGGAAGGAAGGAAGGAAGGAAGGAAGGAAGGAAGGAAGGAAGGAAGGAAGGAAGGAAGGAAGGAAGGAAGGAAGGAAGGAAGGAAAATGGAAAAATTAAGGGACAGAAAAAGAAATCTGACTAACTAAACAAATTCGAATAGGACTCCCAGTATTTCAGTATTTTGGTGAATATGGCAAGGAATAAATGTTTATTTCACAGGGAATCTGATTTCAAAAGTGTTCAATAATCTTTCATTTATAATTTGAAAAATGTAATGTCTCTATTCACTACTTTGTTACCACCAAAGTCTTCCTTATGTAAGCACAAAATAGAAGAATTCTGCATGTAGTCAAAAAGATCTGACTAATGTATCACTTTCTTTTTGTCACACATACATAGGTCCAGATATTTGATTCATACAAAAACTACAGGTCATAGCTCTTAGGAACAAAGAGGGAAAAGCTAATGCTCACCACTTCATCATGGTTTTATCAAGTTGAGTAAAAAGTCTAAAACCTAGAGGTACTTGCAAAGAGCTGATCATCCTTCGTCAAAAGTAAAAACAAAACAAAAAGCCTTTCAGTTCTCTACCTCCCTGTTGATTTGTGAATGTCTGCCTTTGATAATGCTCCATTATACCAGCAGAGGTTATGGCATTTTCCACTGTGAGCAGTTCATGAAGACAGACACTAAAAAGAGGACTTTGAATTCTATACTTGACGTTTTCTTTCATAATGAAATTTATGAAATGTGTTAGAAATCACTCTACAGTAGCAGGGTGAAACACACTGTCTCACTCCTGAAAACTTGACTAAAATCACACAGCCACAATTGAATTTCTGTACATAGAAAGGGCACTAAATAAATTTCTTTTCCAGGACTATGAAAGTAACAGGGAGAACTGGGAAGAAGGGTGCTTATTACAAGCATGAGGTATTAAAAGAAGTTATATAAACACCAGAGTTTGTAACAGGGACTCTGCTGCTGGTGCTGTTTTACAACCAGTTTGAAGAAAATCTCCATGTCCAATGTTCTTCCTGGCACTGCTCCTTTCACCCCTCAGCCTCATCCACAGGTGCTGGGTGCCATCCAAGGCATGAGGATCACATGCCATCTGTGGCAACCCTCAGGAGACCTCAGTAGATAACTGTAGAAATTCACTTGGATTTTTATTTCAAGCAGCATTAACCCTTAGTCCCTTTCCTAACTTTCCCACTCAGTAAAAAGAAAAAAAAAAAATCTTTATTCCAGTATAGACCAAAAAAAATTTCAGAAACAATAATACAGTTCCTGCCAACCAAACACTGGTCAGATGCAGAAGTTTTGGGTCCTACTGTGCCTCAATTTACAGAGACAACTTTTCATGCCAAACAAGAAAAATAACAGAAAATTCGGGAGGGAAGGTTTCTGCTTTGTGCCCCTTCAGCCCCAGTCTGTTTTCTTTTTGGTTTGGGATTTTTTTTCCTTTTTGTAGCAATATTTTTTGGAGCATAACAGATGGTACTCTCTGTAGCTTTTATCCTGAAGAGTTTTCTTTTGTCTTTGTCAAGACAAAGTTAGCACTCACACTTTCTTAGTAGACCTTAGCCATGTGACATTACTGGTATACTAATGCAAGCTTTGATATTTTAGTAGTTTAGCTGAAAAAAATGCTATCAGATTTGACATTAGTCACAAACAAAAGGGCTGATAGCTGTTACATGTGATCAACTTTCTTTTAAAAGCATAAATATATTTATTACTAATAAATATAGCAGAAATATTTATATATTATTTGGTTTGTCTTAAGATTATCTTAACATTCACAACTTACATTTTATTGTAGGAGAATTTGAAAACAACAGTGGCATTAAATGTGAGATTGTGAGAGAGATCTGTAGAATTTGTGTCACTGGTCTGTAGAAGAAGTTGTTCTCCAAAAAGAAACAGGAATTTTTCAGAGTCCTGCCTCAAACTGGCAGTAATATTAAATGGCAAATGTTGCATGATTATATCAGCACTTCTTGTATTTTCTCTCCAGCACCCCAGTATACTGAATTAATTCAATATTTCCCTTGGGTTGGAGGCAGAAAATAGCATGAAAAAATGCAAAATAACATGCCACCACTTTTGGAAGGGGATTTATTTGTGATGTTTTCTTTAGGACTGCAATCTCCTGAAGAGCCAAAGGGCACGGTTAGTTTAACAGGGTTTGTATGAGACAATGGCTCCAGTCTGCATCCTTTGGGCAAGTCCACAGGACATAGCAACCAGCTAGGACGATCAAGCTGAAATGTGCATAGACATCACCCCTGAAAAGTAGCTGTGGTCAGAAAAGCTCCACTTCTCAGGCACACAGGGCTGGCTGGGAATCATTTACCTCTGGCAGAGAAGCTGTAGCCTCATCATGGACCTGACCTGAGATTTACCTCCCTTCTCCTTCGCTGAGCCCATGGCAGGAGCCAAAGCAGACACACAGAGAACACGGTGGGAGCTGGAGATTTGGAAATGTGTAAGGAATGGCAGGGAAAATGAATTCTGAAGGAGACACGAGGCTGCTCAGGAAGGGAGGGAGGGAGGAAGGCAACAGCTCACCAGGCTGAGCCTTCCGTGGTGCAGGAGAGGAGCAGGGGAGGCTGCGTGTGTGCTCTTCCAGGAGGTATGCCAAGCATATGATTGCTGCTGATGGGGAAAGAGTTCCAGCGAACAAGCACATTCTTTGTAATGCAAAGGAGATGTTTCATTACGCACCGGCTGAGGAGTGTTACTCCGGCTCTGCGGGTGCGTGAAACGAGAGGCAGCATCCTGACCCAGATGGCGTGACCCAGCTGTCGAGGCACCACGGCTGCACGGGCCAGGAAGCAGGTTTTCTGGGCAAAATATTGCACAGAGACAGTGTCTAAGTTTTTATATTTAAACCCTTGAATTTAAGTGTGTGGCCACTCCCAGAAGGAATATATCACACAGTTGCTCAGTGTGCAAGAACAGCTACGACCTCAGCATTTAAAACAATATCTGAAACACATTTTAGGTAAGAAAGTAGCAAAATCACTCACTTTGGTACATGGCTAAGACAAAAAACACAGACTGGTGGTGTCTTTTTGGCTTATAATACCACCTACATGTCCACAATGCAAAATTTGCCCTGTTGAAACCCTGAAATGCAGGGTTGGAAATGTTGTTGAAAAATCATTAAGTCCCCTGAGGGGACTTTTGTTTCTAACCAGTTTAAAATATTTCTATCCAGCATTTCTATCCAGTTCTGCAGTTTCCCCCTCTAATGATTGAAATCAATGCGCGGGGCCCAACTTTTTTGCTGCTCTCCTACCATATGAAAATGATGCTGGTGTGTGCTTTGTGCTGGCTTTCCCCATCACCCAGTGGGTGAATTTTGTTGCCTGCCTTGTTAGTGGCACAGCAGGCCGCCAAAAGGAAACTGAGTTGTTTGTAAAAGATGAGATGTTGGGCTGCCAACTGTTATAAATCTTGTGCTACTTACAGCTTCGGCTTTTCTTCAAGTCTACTCCACCCCCTGCTGTGGTTTCGACTGTTGGAGCAACATTAGGAGGCACAACTGAAAGCAGTAATATTGGCATTTGTGGGGAAAATAAGAGAAAAAGCGAGACACAAATGTTTCATTGCAAGAACTATATGCATAAGACCTGTAGCCGCAGACATTCGGGCTCTGTGGCAGTGGAAAGGGGATTTGCCCCCTGCAATATTTACCTGTAGCTGTATTCATTGGCACCAGCTTGTTTTGTAAGTGTAAATGCTTGTAACCTTGCACGTGCTTCCCCACTGTCATATCATATTAAATGAGCTATAATTGTAGTCTATTAGAGTGCAATAACCTAAAAGTGATAGTGCATGACAGCACCTGTCAACACGTCATGGAGGATTGTACAGAATGCTGAATTATACCCATTTTATACCACATTAATGAGGCAGCTCATTCTTATCTGGTCATAAATAAACAGGTTTCAATTTCTTTATACACCATGAGAAGCCGGTTGATTTTTTTTCCCCTTTTGCACAGAGAGCCAAAGAAGTCACGATAGCATGATCTATTGCCTTAAAAGGAACATTGGAGTGTGGTCATTAATGACAATGGAGACACTATTTTTATCATTATTAATTGTTTTATTAATCCATCTTGGGGTGACTGCTTCTTTCCATTTTTTCTGGAAAAAATATAGAAACACATAACAAAAAGCATGGGTTGTTCCTAATAAACTTTTAATATAAAATAAATTGATTCAGCAGCACCCAAAGGACAGAGTGGTATGGGCAGAAACCCGATCCCCTTAAGATCAATGGCTGTTCTGGGGTCTGGTTCTCCCTCATAAACTCTTTAAGTCAGGTTTGAACTAGGAATGGGAAGAGAAAAAAAGAAAATGACAGTAGGGAGAAGAAAGACAGAGAATGAGAGGCTTTCAGACAAATCAAAAGAAAAGCAAATGTATCAAAGCACATGCATAGTGCCCATTATTTTCTGAACCTAACTAGATCCCGGTGCCTTCATTTTGGAGAGCTGCTTAGGCTTCAGAGCCATAAATAACTGCCTGTGCTCTTCTGCTGAGCCCACGAGAGGAGAGGTTGGTACAATCCCTGTGAGCAAAGCTCTCGCCCCCTGACCCAGACAGGGGCCCTGGGCACCACATACATATACCAGGTTGGTGATTCTGAGAGGTGGATGTGAGAAGGGTGGTCATGTTAGACACCTGCCGTCCTTTTCTTGCTCAAAGTTACTCAGCTAATGTAAGAAGAAGTGATTCATTCAGGAACTATTAAGTGTATACATAAAGTATATTGTGCAGAAATAAAGCACGCTTAAGAGAGACAACCAATAAAGAGTAGATGGTATTTATAAGAGGGAAAATATTTTCATTGTAATAAATATTAAAGGACTGAAAGAAACTGGCTACCAAACAAAATGATCACTAAATTCTGATCCTTTGCCAGGCATCTCCCACAGGGTCTGTGTGATGGGTGTCTTTTGGCTCCTGGGAAACAGCTTCTGCTCCTTCTTTGATCTTTGAACTGTTGCAGGAAGAAGAGCAAGCTT
The DNA here is from genome assembly GCA_024865655.1 of Emberiza elegans. Classification (NCBI taxonomy): domain Eukaryota; kingdom Metazoa; phylum Chordata; class Aves; order Passeriformes; family Fringillidae; genus Emberiza; species Emberiza elegans. Next base: position 57,039,156 of record JALJVW010003023.1, on the reverse strand, counting down.
GAAAGCACAGCCCACAGGAGGCATGCCAGCTTTTCCTTAGGAAGTGAGAAAGAGAGATCCAGCCTTGGGAGCTGACACCTGGGCAGTCAGCGTGACCAGACAATGATCTCACCCACCCTCAGCTCCACACTGCACCCCCAAACCACCCTCTGCACCTTGGGTAACCCCCAGCTTGCCACAGGAGTGATGACTTTGGAACTACAGGGAAAACCTGTGATGCTTATCTGAATACTCTGACACCACAGGCTATTTTATTCTTTTTTTTTCCTCAGGAGTGGTGATGGGTAATTTTGCCAGTAGTGAGTGTTATGGAATGCTTAAGTAAAAATTTCTTCATTTGTCAAGCCTTATTTAACTTTTTTATTTATTACTTAAAAATAAAAAACTAAATTATTTCTTCACTTGAATATTTTCTCTCTAATCTTAGCTCCATAATAGAGAAACAGATTAAGAATTATGTTGTTCCTGTACAGAAAAAGTAAGTTTAAAATCCTCATTTGAAAATCAAGGAATAATTTCCCTCAGAATTTGTTTACAACCTATCTTCCAACAAATGCACTGTCCTGCGAAAGAAGGGTTGAATGACAGAGGAAGTAATGTTGTTAGGTACTAGGCAAATAAGTCAGGTCAAAATTGTTTCTGAAATTGGCTTGATTTGGGTAATAATTTTGACTGAAAAGGACTGTGATTTCAAAAAAAAAAAAAAATTATTTTTATATTTTCACAATATTTTTCACATATTTTCAAAAACTAATTTTTTGTCAAAAAGTTATCTCTAAACTTCTCTAAATTTAAAATGCAGTTAATGAGCATTTCAATCCCTCCAAATAAATGAATCGTTAACTTTGACTTCAGCCCCAAATAATTTTTCCTAACCTTTTTTTTTATTTTATTTTTCCGAGAAAGCCAATAAAATTTTATGCTTCAGGTCAATCCAAAATGAATGGTTTTTTTCTTCAGTTTGACCAGTGAACTGAAAAATCAATTATTCACACAACTCCTCTTTAAAATGGCTTGGAACCGTCTAATTGTGCATGTAGGCAGCTACTTACTGTGTGATCTTATTACTGCTCTCCTAATTCTTGCTCTTTTCCCGCCTGGCTTTGTTGTGTTTTGTTCTGTGCCAGACCATAGCCTGTTGCAGTCAGACATTTTTCCCTCCTGACATCCGAGATGTGTGTGCAGGGCAATCATTGCTATGCCAGTGGTACATAACCAGCACAGGGCATGTCCCTCATGTGTCCGTCAGTTCTCACTGGCATCTGGGTGCCTTCCTTGTCGTTGCCAGTGACATCCCCAGCACACAGGAGTCATGATCTTCTATTTCCTCCTGAAAGTAATAATTTGGTTCTACAAATTAATCATTTAACCTTTCCTATCTTGCCTGTCCACTGCCATCTGAACTGGAAGCTAATTCAAGGAAGGGAACACAACAGAAGCCTTTCAAATGTCCATAGCAGAGAGAGAGCTACGTGTTTGATTTCCAAACTGGAAAGCAGGTGAGAAGCAGCATATGATGGAGAAGGTTGGAAAAGTTTGGTGTCTACCTGCTCAACAATGTCAGCAAAGCCAGCATAGATTAATTAATGAGTGGTTCTTGGTGTAGATATAACCACCAGATCATTCAATATCTTCATCTTTCACTGTCTTCCTCATTTTTTTGTTGTTGTTGTTTGCTTTATTTGTTGATTTTTTATTTTCTTTCCTTTTAAAAAAAACATGTAGTAGTGCTTTCTGGTCTCTGCTTAGTCTGAGTTTATTTCAGTGGACTTACACCTTGTTTACAGTGTGGCAGTAAAAGTTTCTTTGCAACCTAAGAACAAAATTTTAACTGAGATGCACTGTAAAAATCCTTGAGTTCTCCTCAAAACAAAATGGATATTTCACCTTGACCCAGACAAATGGCAGGTGCTGTCAAACACTTACTGTAGCAAGCAGAGAAAGAGGAGAAAGCAAGGTTTGCTCATACACTGGCCTCAGATAACTATCAATCATTCATAAATTACTCCTATGTTGTTTTGATTTTGTTTTTTTCTTTAATGATTTTTAGTGTCCTTATAAAGCACCAGCGCATCTCTCTTTACCCCAAATTAAAAATGCAATTCTAAAGAATCTTCCTTCAAACATGATGCACAGTCTGAAAAACATGTCTCTCTGAAAGGGGACTCACTGGAATTTTATAAAACAAGAACCTTTATATTTTTAAGTGTTTCCCATATATCCTCTGGACATATAAGTCATAGCTCTCTGCCTCTGTGAATGACTGAAACCAAGCAAGAATCTCTGCATTAGGCTGCTGTGTGTTTCAGTGCACTGAAAAAACACTGGTGGGGATGACAGTGAGTGATCAGCAGGAAGCTTTCACAGAAATCCTGATGCTAGCCTGTTTTCCAACAGCAGAGAACTACCATTTAGACCTTTGGGATCCTAGCTGAGAAGGCAAAAGATGTCAAAGATGGCCAAAGAAAACCAACCAAAGTCCAGACTCCCCAAGAGTTTAGTTCAAAAGAAGATTACATTTATATTTACATTTTTGATGTTGCTCATGGCCTCCTGAACACTGGGTGCAGGCCACAGTCTGGCACAGAGCAGAGAGAAGGAATGAGCACTTGACACCAGGACCCCAAGGGACAACTCTGGGAGCAGCAACTTACATCACCAGCAGAAAACCACACACCATTTCACATGTAGGTGACATACCATGGAATAAATTGTACCTACTCAATTAACTGTGCTTTGCAGTTCCATATTATTAGCTGCTGAGGGCAACTGGTGCCTTGGCAGTGCAGTCAGCGAGGATCGCACACAGTGACCCTGCTAATTGAGCACTGCGAGGAGTGCACGCAGCAGCTCAGCTGGCTGCTGGCCCAGGCTGCGCCGCACAGCGAGCAGAGGGTCCTGGGCTCTGCTGCCGGACACCCAGCACAATTATCTGTGCTAAAGCAGCACCACCTCTGTCACCTACACACCAGCAGCAACTTGCCAAGCACTGGCTCGCTACACAAGAGCAAATTTGACACCTGATTTGCAGGGGCTGCGCTGGGTACAGAAGGAGGCTTCCTTCTCCTCGGCTGCATTTCTAAATGAATCTTTATCTGACAATCAAGTGCCACCCACATTTGCCAGCTGACACCCTGCGTCAGGCTCTGCTCCCGGTTTTGTAAATTCCATGAAGACCCCAGGGACAGCCAAAGTGCAAGAGCAAACAGATCTGGGGGCCTTGTTTTGGAGTTTGGTGGTGGCTTTTGCTACTCTTCAATGCCAGTGGAATTTGAAAAGATTAGTACAAATGATACAGACTTGTGGAATGCTTGATGTCAAATTCTTCAACTTCTGAGCTCTCTACAAAAGAAGTTTGCAGTTTAATTAGAATGGCTTACATCCAGCAACTGTATTCAGATTAAACAAAAATTAGAACACAGGGATATTTCTTTCCTGAAAGTATCTCAAACAGGGAGAGGGGAGAATTTATTTACATTCACACACTGTGAGTTTGTTTTAGAAGCATAGTGCCAGGGCAGATACTTGTGGCTGGAGGCCAAGGGGAGACCCTTCAGGCTAAGTTAGAAGGGGTTCATGTTGTCCAATGTGCTAGTGGGAAAAGGAGAGACTGATATTAGGTCTCTGCCCAGAAACTTTTTTTTTATGTCCCAACAGGAAAAGATCTCTGAAGTCTGATTATCTTCATAGATGATTTCCTATCTTTTGAGGTCCTCTTCTTGTTGAAGTATCACAGGTAAATCCCATTAGCTTTGATCTGAGCCTTTCCCAACACCCCATAAAATACAGCTTTGCATACCAGGGCATGAACAACAGCAATAAAAGGGGTGCACTTAAGTGTAGGATTTTATGGATCCATCTGCCAAGCATTTCTTCACAAGAGGAGAAACACATTATGACTCTAAGCAGATGCCAGGTCTCACCAAACTGTTCAGCAAAACATCAAGCCATACCCATCATTGCCTGACCTGGTTGCTACACACTGCAGATGAATCTGAAGAAATCACTGATGCACTGACACTGAGGAAGCACTTCAGGGAATGGAGATGTGAGGAGATGATGCTGAGGGCACTCAAGTCCTTTCTCCATTTATCCTTGACCAAATATGCTCCTCACCACCAGAAGTATCTGAGTTTCTCTGAGGATGCAGAAGAGGGAAAGATGTACACAATATTTATAATCAGTTGAGATGTCACAATCATCCTGATCACATTCCTGATCTCTGAGGATGGCAGAGCAGTAGAATAGGCAGTTCTTCTGCATAAAACTGGTAAATGGTATGCAGGAAAAATAAGGGCACTGTTCAAGGATATGGATAAGTAAATATGACCCCACATTAATAGAATTACTGAGTTATTTTAGCTGGAAGGAACATTTGGAGGTCATCTGTTCTGATCACCTTCTCAAGACTGGTCTTGCTTTGATGTTAGTAAGTCAGACCTACCATAGTGAGGGGGTTCAAGTGGTCATAAAGGACAATATGGATTTTAGAGCCCTGGCAGCATTTTCTGACACCCTCAGTCCCCCTGAACACCCAGAAGTTGTCTGAGTCCCTGATGAGGAGCCAGGGAGGGACAAAGGGCCCATGCAGTGTTTGAGCTGCTGCACAGCACCTACTGAGCCTTTCCACCAGGATAAAACTCTTAAGAACTGGGTCTACCTCAGTTTTCCCAGCAAGTGAGGCAATCCAAGCCATGCCCAATGTTTACATCACCAGTGTGTTCAGAGTATGCCTGAGAGGAACCTTCTGTGAGATGGAGAATTCCCCTCTGCCTCTTCACATAATCTGCGTTTGCTGTCACAGAAGACATACTGTACAAAGGGTCTCTGGCGTCAAGACACGTGTGAAATATCTCCAGATGAGTGTCCTTCCCACTGTCTCCCATTCACTCTTTTCCTCTCCTTCTCTCTTCCCCCATCAGCTTTTGCTGATGTACAGACTCCCAGTATTGCTTGGGAGAGGTGACCATTCCACTTCTACCTTCCCAGGCCTCCAAACACCTTCCCAGCTGCAAACACAAGGGCAGAGCATGGGCAAGCGCTTGCCAGAAGGGGCCATGCCCTTAGAGAGAGACATTTTATTTGCACAGACTAAAGCCCCCCCTGCACACCTAGGTGCTAGAAAAACCTGACCACCCAAATGTTTGTGCAAAGGGAATAAAAGGAGCAGGAACGTGATCAGATGGAATCACTAGCTAGCTTTAGCAAACATGGGCTCTAATTAATTTTTTCCTCCCATTGTTTACCCAGCTTTGTATGTAACTGAAAGCTGAACTGGGCTTATCAGTAATTACCAACAGTTCTGAAAACTTTACACATTATTGTGCTGCGTTACTACACAGGCTAGTGATCCATGAAGATGGGTGTCTCTGCATTCATTGCTAAGCAATGCCTGAAAAAAATCAAAATCTCCCCCAGCCCGCTACTACGGCTGCTGCGACAAAGGGGAAAAACGGAGGGGAGGCAGAGGGTGGCAGCGCGTCTGCTTCAGAGCTAATTATGAAAGTTTCCGGGACACAGTGGCGTGCTACCTCGGCAGCAGTGTCAGAGGAGGCTCCACCTGTTGCCAGACTTCGTTCCCAGCCCTGGAATTGCATTTTCCCATTCCATAGTGACACCTGCTGGGAGCAACTGAGCGGAGACTCCCCTGCTGCTCTGCTTGGCAAGGGGCTGAGCAGTGCAAAATGAAGGGTCTACAGCAATCAGGCAGATTGATTCCCCTCCTTTCCTTACAGATTGAGCCAGGCTCTTATCAGAGGGAAAACGGATGTCTGCAGCATGATTAATGCTCAGAAACACCCCACATGAGCAGCCCCTGAGACAAGACACTGGAGCATCATCTGTGGGCCTGCAGGAGAAAGGAGTGAAGAACACCAGAGGGGTGTTTGCATGCAGAGGGCCAAATTTAGCCCATCTAGCAAGGAGGTGAAAGCAGGGTTGAATTTTTCTTCTTTGCAGGAGCCGAAAGGTCACATGAAAGGAAAGGTCATGCTCCACTTGCTGTTTGCTGACAGTCTTTCTGTAAATATTGGGCAGTGTAGGAGGAAAAGATCTTGGGCCAGTACCTTTGGTCTGATTCGATATGGTCATTGTGATGGCAGCCCAAACTGTGGCTTTCTGTGCTTTCTATTCTCCTTTCCTCCTGAGGATTTCACTGCTCCTGCCCAGCATTTAGATTCCGTCATGCCTGGCATGTGGGCTGCAATGCATGCATGCAATAACCAGGGAAATGGAAAAATCTTGCCCTAACCCTGCACTTTCCTTTCCCCCTCTCAAAGCTGAAGGGAAAAGACAACTTAGGAGGAAAAGTGCCAAAATGTTTTAGAAATAAACGACAGACACCAGAGTCATCACACATTTTCCTAGGCAGGATAGTAATTTCTGTAATGTATTTTTAACCGTGAGGAGTGATGGGAGGGAAGCCACTTAAATCTAATGCAAATGAAGGATTTGTCAGTTACGCAGTTCGTATAATGTCATACGTAGAAAATGTTATAAAAGTGGAGGGATTATGGTGAGGAGAGACATTTCTAAAATTGGAGGCCTCCTTTTAGGGCTTTAGCCTCCTCACTCTTTCAGATCACTGGGAACGTTTTCCTCCAAGGAAGGGCAGGAGTCTCTCTCAAAAACTGTGACAGCTCTCTAAGCTACATGTTACTTAAGAAACTTCAGTCTCGTCTTCCAGTTTTTGCCAACTGCTGCTTCTCCTTTTTTCAGTTCTTCAGTGATCCCCAACCACTCTAAGCACAGCAGGGCAGTTTTTCCAAATTCTTCCAGGCTATTTCCTTCCTCCCTTCAAGGCAATGGCAGCTTCTGTGACCAAAAACCTTATCTAATATGGAGGCTTTCCGCTGTTTTGGTTTTGATTCCAGATTGGATTAAAGGTGCTAGAAACAGGACCACTTGTCCGGCTGATGCCAAGTGACAGCATCAGTTTATGGGCACATCTGGAACTTCTTCGCAGCAGTGGTTCAATAGGGTTAATTGCACTGACCTCATTTATAAAGCACTTTCAGATCTTATGAATGAATGTGTGTTCTAAAAAAAAAAAAAAACCAATGTATTATAGTTGTTAATATGTATTACTCTCATGGAAAATTATTTAAGCAAGAAATTATTGAAGCACCCATTTACCACAAAAAGTAGAGCAGCACCGCAGCCACAGGAGCCTGGCAGGCTGGAAAGAGCATTTAGCCCAGCGTTTGGGGCCGTCCTGACCCACTAATGGCCTTGGTTGTTATTAAGGCTCTCGCGAAGGGTAAAACGTGCTTAAGCGTGTTAGCCGCCACTCGGTGAAGGCTGACAGACGTGAGACCCTCAAAATAAACCGGGAGGCCGAGATACCTTTAAATGGCTAACCCGTGAGCCAGCAGCAAACGCTGAGCCGCGGGAGCAGAGCAGCCGGGCTCTCATTAGCGCTAACAAGCCAAGCCGCATTCCCGGGAAGCGGCTCCCGGCAGAGCTCCTTTCGAAGGGAGACGAAGCCCCCCGGTGGCCGCCGGGCGCCTTGCAGCCCCCGCTCCGCTCCGCTCCCGCCCCGCTCCCGGGACCCCGCTCCGCTCCGCTCCCGCCCCGCTCCCGGGTCCCCGCTCCGCTCCCGGGACCCCGCCCCGCTCCCGGGACCCCGCACCGCTCCCGGGACCCCGCTCCGCTCCCGCACCGCTCCCGCTCCGCTCCCGTGCTGCTCCCGCCCCGCTGCCGGGACCCCGCACCGCTGCCGGGACCCCGCGGCTGTGCTGGCCACCCAGGGCTCGGCCCGGCCCGGCCGCCCCACGGCGCACACAGCAGCACGGCCCCGACCCACACATCCATGCCCCCCCGCCAAAAATCCGGCCGCCGAATTTCCCCGGGCCGCAGTTGTGAGCGGCCAAGGGAGAGGAAGCGCCTCCCAGCCGAGGGGGTTTGCGTCCTGTCTGCTGCAGGTGGCACGGGGGGACGTGAACGTCACCCGTGTTCTCTCTTAGGTAAACAACAAATAGAAATCTCAACAAACACGACGCAGATTCTCCCTTTCACAGAGGAGGAATTTGGCGGGCGTCCCAGTCTCGTGAGGGGAGAGTTTGGTTTTGCCAGCCATTTGTCTTAACACTGGAGTAGCTCAGACGCTGACACAGTACAAGTGCTCTTTCCAAACTTAAAAGCCACGCCTTTGGCGTTCTTCACCGGCAGGATCCAAGTGCACTGAAAAGCTGGTGTGGGCCAAATGCTTTATGTTAAATTGCTCTCTTGAAGCCCTATCTTTTTCTGTTATTGAGGAGTTTTTAGACAATTCGTGCATCTACTGGTATTCCTGCATGTTGACATCCAGGCAACAAATGAACAGGCAGTTTGTTTGTGCTGGAATAAGGATCTGACCAAATAACCCAAGCAAACAGCTGATCAAGAAGTTTCAGACACCAAAATGTAGGACCTTAGGTTCTAAGTGGGGCTCCTACTTTGGACTGTCTAGATCATGAATTACTTTTTTTTCTCTGACTGCAGAAGCTCTCAGTTAAATTAAAGAGCCTGTAGCTGATTCATGCAGAGTCTTCAATGGATGTGCTCGTTTCACTGGAGCAGTGGAGATATGGACACATTACCAAGAGCAATCTGAAGAGTATTTCAATGCCATTGAAATATGCATTGAATTTGTTTGGGTTCCTTTCTGCAGAGCAAAAATGTCAGACATGCTTTTTTACAGTAATTCATAATTGGAATATAATTACTTAATATTCTCATACATCTGAATTACAAGTAACTTCTTATTGCAGAAAGGTTATCAAATTATTCATTGTGTGAATCACAGGTTGGACTTACAAGAGGGTCTTACACAATAACCAACCAACTGTCACCATTCTGTCTTTAAGTGTGTATGTCACTGCCTTGTGACAGATTTATTCAGGATCATTTGTACAATAAGGTACTCCTAGATTTTCATTAGAGCTAGAAAAACTAAGGTGATAGGAGTTTGGGGTTTTTTTAATCAGGCTGGAACTTTTATTTTCTGATAGTAGAAGCAAGTGCCTCCCATGGATTGTATTCTCTATAGATAAAGAGAGTAGCCAGAAAAATCTTCCAAGGAAATATGAAACTGTGCACAGCTTTTCTATATTAGTGTATCAAACCAGCTAAAGAGCTGCAACTAACACATACCCTGTTCTGTTCTGATTCCCACCAGTCTCATTTCCCCAGGCACAGCTAACACTGGGGAATCTCACAAACTAATGGTGCATTGTGCAACTTCAAAAACATAACAGGCATTTGGAGCTACAGTGACAGGACCACAGCACTGGTACACTGGGCCTTGTTCTGTGGGGAAGGCAGAGAGCATAATCCAGGTTATTGTTCCTCCTGCTCTCTTTTTGGCCCTCTCTTTGTCTTGCACACCACAAGCCACCATCAGAGTACTTAAGCTAACTTTTCTAAGCTAGTTGTCCATATGCACTGCTGCATAGACACGTCCATAGACATGTCTTGGAGATCGCATTCTCAGCTGTCCCCCGTGTGGGTCCTGCAGCAGCTCTCAAAGCTCTTCAGGCTCCTCTCAGCACCAGGACTGTTCTGTTCTGTGCAGGGTTAGCACACCAGTGCCTCGAAGGCTGAGGTGCTTCAAGGCAAGCTTAACACTTCCCTCCCTAAAGCCTGCTTCTCAGGGAAGGCTGAAAGGATGCTCTTGTACTGGATTATGTGCTGTACATGCCAAAGAACCAAGATACTTAACACTAGTCCCAGAACGTACAGGAATATGCTGTACATATTGCTTTGACTAGCGACTTGCTATTTAAAGTTCAGGGCAAAGATTTAAACCCTGAAAAGATTTTTTCATAATTGCAGGGAGGAGGGGAGGGGGAGGACGATGACGTATAAATGGGCAGAACATCAGAAAACAGGAGTAAGAAAAAGATTACATAAAAAACTTCAGTTTCCTAATCAAGACTCACTGGAGCTTCTTTGAAAGCACTATCCCATATTTCCTGAGAGATGTTAAATGCAAGCTGATCACTCCAGATCCTGAATTTAATACATCTATCAGAGTTCGCAATGAGCTGGGCATGAGATCAGTCACTTTGTTTTCCATGGAAAAGTCTCCTGTTTTACATTAATAGAATAACTAAATTCCCTACTAAATGCAGTGTATTTATTGGTTAATTCTTCTTGGGACTAGCTTTTCTTGACTTTGTTCAATGTTTTGTAAAATTCAAGATTAGTCTTATGATATTAAGAGCAGGTTTCAAATCTATTTCAAATCTTATAAAGAGATCCTCTCCTGCTACAAAATCTCACCCTGGACTGAGCATGAGAAGACAAAATTAGTCCTTTTCAAGACAGAATCATCAAAGATCAATGCCTATCAAAGAGCTTTACTTGGAAGAATAAAGAAAGAGGCCAAATTTCAAGATAACACAGACAGTCAGTGAGACTGGAGTGCTTGAAGCTGCTGGAATTTTTTTAAGTCATTCACAAATACTATATCTACCCTTGACAGGTCATTTCATTCTATTTAGCACTTTTTATTCTCTGTGGTTTATAAGCTCTTAAGCAAATGTAAGAGGGAGGAAAAGCTAACGTGTCTGATAATACACTATATCAGGCTGACAACCTAACTGAATTTCCCCTGTGGTGCTAGCAAAATGCTGCTCTAAAAAGTAATAATGCATACAACCAAAAAAAAAAAAAGAGAGAAAAAGGGGAAAGGGATCATAGAGATCATGCCGTCACATTTAATTTCAGAGAACAAAACCTGAAGCTGATTTCTCTTTAGATCAGTTGTATACCAGTTGGAACATGGGTGCCTAGCACTGCGACAGAGTAATATGATCTGAGCTTTAAATAGCTGCCAAATAACCATGTGGTGGCTGGCAGCATTAAACGTGTTGCAACGAGAATGATCTGTTTCAAAGTAAAGCCACATAACAGAGGATTAGTCAATCTGATGTGGTATAGAAGAGGAGGGGGGAACGTTTTTCATTATCCTTCTGGGTTTCTTTCTGGTTTAAACATCTTCCAACTCAAAGATGCATTAATTTAAGCTCTTTCTCTTAACTGGTTTAAAACCTGAACCATGTCCAGGTCATTTCAGATAACTTCTCCTAAGGTACCCGGGTACAAGGTGGGGAGTAACAGTGTGACAAATGTGAAGTAACACCACTGAGACTGTTCCCTTGATTTAACCTAGTACAGAGTGGCTGGCTCTCAGTGTGAAAGGCACCTTCCCTGCACAGAGCTGCTCTCCACCTCCCACCCCCCCACTCCACCACCATCCCCCCCGCCTCCCTAGTTTGTACCAAATGCATTCTTGCCAGATTTTAGGAACAGATAAGGAACAGATCTACAGCAAGTAGCATGGGGTTATTTGTACTCCAAGCCCTTTTCTTTACCCTCACAGCAAAATGTCGAGCCTTGCAGCACGCCATGGGGCCCTTCTGGGCTCTATGGGACACAGGAGAAAATCAGGTGCAGTGTGGAGATGTCTAATGCAGGAGTTGCTGCCAGCCCTCCATTCCTACTTACCTTCAAGTCAAATGGCTCTCCTGAGCACTATTGTAAATATGTCTCCTGAGCAGATAAGGCACGTAAGGACTGGAAAAACAGACCAGTTTTGGTCTTAAATTGGTAATGTGAGTGAGAGACACAGAGGGAAAAGTGGTGCTGTAAGTACTTGCGATTCTTCATCCCTTCTGTCACTTTTGATTATAGATGACTGACTTCTGTTTTCAATTTCAGTGTCTACCCCAACTTCAGCTGCATCAGTTCAGACTTACTGTAAGTTAACAGCAGAATTTCATGTGAACATACTTTATCTAGCCTTCACTGCCTGGGAATCACACTGCCAAAAGGACAAATAAGAACAGGAGAGAGCCAGAGGAGAGCCAGCTGCTGCATCAGAAGGTAAATAGCTAATTTAAGATGTTCAATATGACTTTGTAAAAGATAATAAGCACAACATACTTCACAGCCAGGATTTTGCAGGAATGAAGACAGCTATAGACACTACCTACAACTGTTTTACTAGCAGTTTACTAGCACACTGCAGAGTACAGTCTCAATGGCTGGAGGTAGGCACTCTGAGGAGAAATAAAGCAGGCCTTTTTTTGCATTTCCTCAGAGAAGAACACTGTTTTACCTCTTTAATGTAAATGCCAATAAACAGCCACAAATTTCATGAAGGTCAGCTCCTGTGAAACCTACAGCAGCCATCTGAATGAGTTAAAAGAATAAATGGGGAAAATTCTTTTCTGACTGGTCTTGTCCGCAGCTTCCTGTGCCACATTGTGTTGGTGCATCCCCCAGGGATCAACAACAGCTGCACAGAGGTCTGGCAGATGGCATCAACAGAGGGACACTCACCTGTCTTTTTCTTCCTCCTTTCTCACCTCCTTCTCCTTATTTTCACCCTGCCTCCTTTGCGGGCAGTCATAGTCCTTCCCATGTTTGCACTGGGCAAACGGATGATTTACAGATTGAAAGTAATCAGAAAATGCTTCTTATTTACTCTTCTTCCTCACTCTTCCAAACACATTTCTTAAAAAATGAATCTCTTTTCTTCCAATATGATCACAGGCTATTAAGCCAGTTAGGAAATTATTAAGGAAAAAAAAAACCAAACTCCCAAACTCCTATGGATTTGCAAGGAGCACAGTTCTTTGACCAATTTCACAGAATATTTTGATTAGCGTATTTAATCCTCTTTACAATATTTTATTCTGCTCTCATGAAAATCCCTGCATCCCTGCCAAGGATTTTCTAGACAAAAGCATATCTGGAAGAATGCCACAAAGCAAGTCTCCTTAGCTGGCCTGTCCTCCCCAAGTTCTTACAAACCCTTTCCCCTGCACATAGTTCTTTAATGAAATCAGAAGAACAAGAGTTAAACTGTGCTTTTAGGCAATAATCATCCAGAAATGCCTCCCCTCCACCCTTAACACCATTCCTGGGTCTGCAGCAACTACTTATTACGTATCACGTGCTTACCTACATACATTTTTTGGAGGGAGCAAACAAACCCCACCATTTCAGAAGGAGCCTGACTTTCAGTTCTGCCACTAAGAGGGAATCCAATTAAAGCAGATTGATAGAGCTACAGACTGCTGCCAACGTATGAGTTTGAGTGAAAAATTTATGAGGACTCAAGAAATTCCTGCTGGTGTTGGAAAGGCTTCCAGACATTTCCAAGGGAATCCTCAGAAACACCTTGGATCTTGACGGCCATTGCATCTACAGTCTGACCCAAAGGGTTGCCTCCAAGAGAGGATGTCTTGCACACAAAAGTGTAACTAATTTAGCTGCATAATGGAGAGAGTTCTGAAGATGCACATGGGCTGAATTAAGGGCGCCACGGGAGCCTTTGGCTCAGTCCTTGCAGAGTTTATTAGTTGCTGCTGCACACATGGTTGGGTTTGCTGGAAGAGGTCCAGCTCTGAGGCACCTCTCAATTCCTCCAGCTTCCAAAAGCTGCAAGAAAGTGGCTCAAGCATATTGCCCCCTTAAGCTCTTGTGGAGAAGGACTCTCCCCTGCAGAGAAGCAGACAGGGTTTGGGAGTGGGTACCTAGTCAATAACTCTTGATTATTGAGTTTACCTTCACAATTACCAGTGAGTGTCCTAGACTACAAAGAGGGCAAAACCCAACAGAATGTATTATTTGAGAAACAGTATGTGATTGTGTAATTAAGGGCAGGAATATAATACCATATGCACAACAAGCAGGGTTAATTTCAGCATTTCCTGACTAACCAACAGCATTATGGTATAACCCTAATGTTCTCCGGATGGCTGTCATTTATATGGGGTTCATATATATATATATATGCTTATGAATACTTGGTTAAAATTCACCCATCATACTCTCTGACACAGTAATTAAAAACACCATGTTATTTGCCAATAAAAATATTTTTGTGAATTGGTAATTATTCTAAACCTCCCAGTCCCAGCTTCCCTACCTCCTACTCTTGTTTTCTTCCTGTTTTATAATGTATAACACTAATCTCGATGAGGGAAAAATAAATAAGTAGCAGGAAAGGCTGGAAAGCTTCCAATCACAAAACCTCCCAAAATGGAATAACATCCAATCTGGCTCACCACATCTTCTCTGTGGGCATTCCTTTCCTGCCTTTTAGCAATGCTTTCAGTATTCATAACAGCTGTGGAATTAAGCATTATGAACAAGAACAAACCAACATGCAGCCTTTACTTTTCCCCATCAGCCTCAAACTATTCTGCATTGAGTTACAAAGTGAAAACCAGCACACACTCAGATGGATTTAATTTCTGTTTGGGCCCAATGCCAGACAAAGTTTCCCCATTGTTAAAACTCAACCCCATCTTTTCCATACCATGCATACAGTCTCATCTTTACCCCATCTTCCACACAGATGTGCATGCACACACACACACAGAACCAGCCACTCCTACAATGCAGTACCAAATCCATCTCTCTGGCTGTCTTAGCTAGGCTCATTGCTTTCCCTAGCAAGCCTAGTAGGCAAGTTGGATTTGGTCTATAATGCAGATTTTTAACATGTGGGAAAATGAAGCCTGCACAAGACACACATTTTATGTCCTAAATATTGTCTTGATAATAAACCTTTTTTAATACAAAATTAATTTTACACAACCATGAAAATATTTTTAGAGAAGCCAGTTGTTCCACTGAAAAATAAAAGGGTTAAAGCTTAATTAAAATATTAATGCTATAATTCAAAATACAATTTTGGCATAACTTCAGATAGTGAAGGCATTTTGACTTACAGGATCATGCAACACATTGATTTCAGAATACAGAAGTATACAGCTTTCAAATGCATACAGAAAAGAGAAATGGGTAATAGAACAGTTAAGCTTTTACACATTCATGACAATTGTCTTCTCTCTTGTCCTCTTCCTATAGATGCTGCATGGACAACTGCACTCTATTTTTATAAAGTGCAGACATGTTTGCTGCCATTAAAGCTAAGGCAAGTAGTGGAAAACAGGAGAGGAGGTAGATTGAATTACTGTGTTTGAATGTTTGCCTTCTCCTCTACCTCATGCCATTCTCTATAAACAGAAGAACAGTAAAATGCTGAAAGATAAATGTATAAAATGTTGATTTGAGACAATTCATGTTCATGTTTTACTTGCAGAAAAATTTTTGTCTTCTTCTGTTTATTAGCCTACAAAAATCCTGCTAATAGTACCATGTGAAGAACCACATGCGTACTTTCTAAAGAATTAAAAACAACTAGTTGGGACTAAAGGTTGTTTCTTCCTGTACTGAGTTTTGTGTCCCTTACCCTTAAACAAGTAATAGAAGAACTTCCAGAAGTCTGCCTGCACATTTAAGGTTGCCATAATGGTAATAATGTACAAAATTGTGATCCAGTTTACACTTGTCACAAAGTTTCACAAGTATTGCTGTATTCCCTTCAGCAGTGTCTGACTAGTCTGAGTGTAAATAAATGTAACGCCCTACCAACAAGAACAGCATTCCTGCTAATAAAGCAAAAAATACTCCTATAGGAGCCAGCATAAACGACCAGCCATAACGTACATAAACAGCAAAGTCTGGGCAATCCATCTTTTTCATGTTTGTGTAGTTTTCCAGATCAGCCATGGCCTGGACCCAGATGACATACATCACGACTACCAGCGAAAACAAGACACCTGGAAAAGAAACACCAGGTTTTAACAACAAAGTGCGAGACAGATGCTGGGTGCATTTACTGAGTTACCTAAAAATCCATCGATACTTGAGGGCTTGTCTGCATGGCACTGTCAGCCACCACTGGATAATTTCTGCCTTTGGCTTCCTCTAACTAGCACTACCTCCATCCTTGCTCCTGATTTGCACTGAAAGGCATGCTCCCACTACAAAGGTGATATCTGGTTCTGGTAGGCAGACTTTGGTGACAAAATTCATGCAGGTATTTACTGTTTTGAATTCAGGGGTCAAGGTCGGGGAAGAAAAGGGAACGGAATGGGACAATCTGGGAAAAAAATGTACTTTTGCTTCCCAAACTCTGGCATTGTTTTTATCAGTCTTATGGATAAGATGTAGAAAGGAGTGGGAAATCTTTCTATTATCTTCACCTCTCTGCATTTGCTTCTTTATTCTTTTGAAAAGGGCTGTCTTTGGAACACAAAACTTCAGAGTATTCTACTCAAATATTTTGCATAAGAATTCAAATATATTTAATTCAAAATCATCCTCCTTTAGAAAAGAAGCTCTTGGTAGTGGAAAAAAACCCTAACAATAATTAAATAATAACTATGAAGCAGGCTATTAGGAATAACCTCAAATTGGATACAACAGTTTCCTGAAATTAATCCACCACATAATTCACAGCCTTTTCCCAACCACTCCTCTGAAAGGCCTTTGAATTGTTTATACATGATGGTAATAGGAGCACATGTCCTTACAAACTTTGATAATCTCCTTGTTACTATACACCAGAAGGAGATATAAGAGGAAAGTGCTTTCCAGAGTATCAGTTGCATTCCTAATATTTCATTTCACTTTAGAGGAATGTGGACACTTGAGAAATGCAAGCCTGCAGAACAGATGCTCCAGAAGAAGATCTGCTGGAGGACTGAGGGCACGAGCCTAAATTTTTTGCATGCTTCAGCCTGTACCCATTTGCTCCCTGAGCTCCAGCTGTCACAGCAAAGTTGCAGCAGCAGGACCATCTATTCCAGCAATCAAATACTTGAGGGGCACCACCCCATCACATTTTTATCCCAGAATGTTTAGGTGCCTCATTAAAACACAACTCAGTGCACAGTCCTGAGAACACTCACTGCCAAACTTGAGGTTATAGGCTGTAAGTCAAAGGTATTTGTGGTCTCTTCTCCATCCTGCTAAATACTTGCAATGCAACCTTGAACAAATGTGACATTTGTGGCAAAACCCACAAGTGCACTTTGGAAGCACCCATGGCCAGGGATTTGCTTCCATATCCGCGTGTCCTGGTAACCTTTGATGGTTATCTTTCCCCATCCCCAACCTGAGATGCTGCCTCACAACCTCCTTCCCCACCCTTTCTGTGCATTTACCAGGGAGCAGCTGTTTTCCACACACCCTCACTCGATGCAGACAAAACCAGGCAGGTTATATGGAGCAGTTTAACCTGGTGATCTTCCTGCTACTGCTTTATGGACAAAATTTATCTTTACATACATCTGACAGGTGAGAGCTCATGGCTCAATCCTTATAAACATTATCTTTTGAAGACAAACAAAAAAAAGGCTGAGGCATAATCAAAACATTCCCAAAGGATCTGCAATTTCTAGGAGGCTGAAATAATAGTAGAAAAACTAAAAAACGAAGGAGGCAGACACATTTCATGTCTATGAAATACACTTCCAGGATTACATTTTTTGCTAAGGTTCAAATTCCTAACAAAGTTTGAAAAAACCCAACACTCAACACTAAGAGGCATAAATTCAATTTTGAAAGTATTTTACCTAAGTAAAACTCAGTTTTGATGGAATTTAGTACTGTGCTTGTATTAAATATAAAACCACTGAAACAATTGGAGAGAAGGATCGCCTTAGGGCCAGACAAGAAGAAATTGAATTGAAAACTCTTCAAATATAATTCAAATTGAGCAGAAGATTCCTATAACAGAACATCTAATGATAACAGGTAATGTGGGCAGCACAGGAAAATTAGAACAAAACAGAGCTAGTAACTTTTGATTAAAAAAATAGAAAGATTCAGGGACAAAATTCTAAATGGAGTTATTAGATATCTGGATTTTGTTCAAGGTTTCAAAATTTGAACAAAAAAAAATTATAGCACTAAGATTTGGAAAGATACATTAATAATCTGGCAAAATCCACAAGGACAATGGAATTTACCTCTTCAACTGGCTGTGCCTATGCATTTTCAAACTAGTCCTCTATTTAATCTCTACATAGGGGAAAACTTAGTCCAAAACAATAATAATTCCAAAAGTAGTGATGCATATTCCCTTACTATTGCAGCAGGTAAGTATAACCAGGCCTTGCACATCTGGAAAGCCCTCTGGCATCCTGGGTAGAAGCAGAGTTATGTAGAACAGCTAGTCAAAAACATCTGTCATTAAAACAGAACTGCATCAAAGTTGCTTTAATCTAGAAATGGGCACCACTTGCTTTTCAGGCACTCTGAAGCAACACCTATGTGGTTAACTTAGAATCAACACCATGTAGGTGCAAAATAGCAAGCCAGGGCTGCCAGTGGTAAAACAACTTCAGGGAATCTATCATCCATCGGGTGTGATTTCACAGCAAGTTGTTACACCTGTGAGTGGCAAATTGTCGGGTATGGAAATTTTCAGAAGAAATGTATGTCAAGCAGAGATAAATGTCCTTCCTTAAAAGGGAAGAAAAAGAAAGGAAGAGTATGTAAACCCTCTTAGTTAATTAAGGCACTAAAGGAGTATTTAAGGGTTTTCATCACCTGCTAATGGAGGCTAATTAATAGGTGTATTACTTAGCATGTTCAATAAATATCTTGAACAATAGGATTAGGCTAAGTAAAAACTGACCATGTCCTGTTGCCACCATCAGTATTTCATTCATTAGCACTCCTTTTGTCTAATTTTCAGAGTTATGACTTCACGGGAGTTAAGCTCTTAGGCAGTTCACTGAATGTATATTTATCCTGAGAAATCTGCTCCTGCACTCTTGCACTGACGATCTATTGAGAATGTTGTGAGCTCTCAAAGGCAAGCTCCAAGACAAAATTACTGAGATTGAAAAAAAAATCCACAATTTCTTGAAGCAAATATTTTTAAGAACACTGTGTGCTGTGATATATTTCTACGTTTTTGGCATTTAGACCTTTTTCATAGAGTGCAGGCGTCCTTTTGCCTTTGCCTTTTAGTGAGTAAAAAATAGAACAGCAGTTGCATGAATCAGTAATGATGAGGGAAATTATTCCTAGAACATGAAATATGTCTGAGAGAGATTAAGACAAATAAATACTTCCCTCCTACTCCTTTTTCTTTCTTTTTTTTCATTTTCCTTTTTTTTTAATAAACACACATGTTTGAAACACAGCACTGTGCAGTGTGATAAGACACGGACTTCTCTGAGGTCACTCTTTTCTGTCTTTCACATTCATTCTTTTGAATTTCTTTCAAACAAATACTTGTGCATATTGTAGAGGAGAAAGAATACAGAACCTTTAGAAATGTCTGTGAATTCAAGAAGCAGTTTGCTGGCCTTTAGTACTGATTCTTCCCACGTAGAAATGCCTTTCACTTGTCAATGGTGAATGGCTGTTTATGGCATGAATCTTTTACTATGCAGACACGAAGACAACAGGTGCTGGAAAGAATGATGTGAGCTTTTTACTTATGCCTGGAAGTTTAGAACTCTTTATCTCACTTGAGGAAAACTTCTGTGTGTGTGTGTGTGTGTGTGTGTTTTTTTATTAAATGCGTTTTTCTGTTCTTGTCCTTATTTCAGATTCTACCACCTACCTTGGCCTATTGTGACCTTTATTTAAAAATAATGGTTGTCATTCTCTGCTGAAGTACATGTAGAGGATCCCATGCAAAAGTTATGGAAGTAGATACATGTCCCTGAAAACAGATTTTTGTCATCATCTAGGATCTCAAACTAAAGTACCATCTTGTTTCACTCTTTTGGCAGGAAGCAGCAGTCATACTTCTAATCTTGTTTCTTCACCAGGGTGTGATTCTGTAATGCTCTATGCACATCCTGGTATATTGCTTATTGGCATCAGTACAAGAGGACAGTTCTCACCACCACCAGGCAGAAAGAGGCACAAGGTAATTATGGACTTTATTGAGGGCTGCTCTAAGAGATCATTTTATGGCAGATTTCCCTTATTTTCCTATGACCTTTGAAGCAACTATAAGGCTTCTTACAGTTTTCAGTACCACAGCTGCTCTTGGACCATCCTCTGATGTTGCAAACATGGAGATGAAGCTGCAAAGGCAGGACTCAAGTCACTGACTGTGGTATCATTGAACTGATACTCACTTTTCCCCACAGGTCTTGCAGGTGTAGTTTTACCTGTGGACTCAGGTGGTCAATAAGGTTACAAAGTTTTGCTACTCCCAACTAAGGAAAAACAGGTCAGGAAAATGATAGATGGTGTTAATTGTAGTTATAATGGCCATGGAAGGGCAAAAGTTAATATCCTAGGAGGAATACGAAAGGTAAGGCCCAGAACTTAGGAGAACACACTTCAATCTGTGCAGAGAACTGGTAGGCAAGATCCCAAGAGAGGCTGCCTTGAAGGGCAAAGGGCCCAGAAGAATCTGGTGTTGCTCATAGACAATTTCCTTAAAGTACAAGAATGGTCCCTTTATGTGTACAAGAATTCAAGCAGGTCTTGCAAAAATTAAAATTAACCTCATACAGAGCTGCATTAGCAAGAACACCATCATTAGATTTGAAAATATTATTATCACCCTTTATTCAACACTTGTGATATCATATGTGGTAAGCTATGTCCAGTTTGGGGTCCCCATGTGAAACGGAGGTACTGAAAAACTGAGGTGATGACCACCAAAATGGTTAGGAGAATGGAGAACAAGTAGAGGCTTAATGAGCTGGGGAATTTTAGTCCAGAGAAGAATCCAGTCTTCATTTTTCTAAATGCAGTTATAGAAAAGATGGGGATAGATTTTCAGAGACCTACAGACTTGACAGGATGAGATGTAATAGCCACGAACAGCATCAAGGGCAATATAGGTGAAAACAAGGAAAGAACAAAACATTTCTCACAATGAAGTTGGTCAAACTGGGACAAGCACCCAAAGATGTTGCAGAACATCAGTTATTGGAGATTTTAAAAACTTGATTGAATAAGGCTCTGAGCTGCCTGATCTAACTTTGAAGACAACCCTGCTCTAAATGGGATGTCAGACTTGATTGCCACAAGAGGTCCTTTTCAACATAAATTTATTTGTGTCACTCGGGATCTCTGTTTGGGCTTCTTGAATGGGTCCCTCCAAAAGGCAAATCTATCTGCCTTATCAGAGAGAAGGTGAGAGGTCCATCTGAGTGTTTCTTACTCTTAACAATAGAAATTGAAGCAGTTGGTTCATACAAAACAGCTTTCAGATGGCTGAAGAGTTGGCAAGAATCTCATTCCCAATAATATCTTCAGCTACTTCCTGAACCCTAAGATGTCACAGCAGATCATGCTACAAGCTGCACTCTTCAGTTGAGGGAGAGCTAGTATCTGCCGCTAAATTATAAGTTATGGTTGCAGAAGGATAAAGATACATCCAATAACAGATATCAAAATTATTTCATCTAACTTATTTTTAAGTCAAGTAGGAAAATGACATTTTTTTCTTCTTAAAAAGAAGAACTTCTTCCTAACTTCCAAAAAACAATCACCTTGTCTAACTTCCTTCTCAGAAGACTATTCTCTACAGTATAACACATACTTGAATTTTGTGATAAGGCATCATCCAGGCTCTTTCAAAACAATGTGTATAATTCCTTTTTTTTTTTTCAAAACAGCCTGCTGGTTTCTGTCTTAGAAGAACTCTTAACTTAACCAAATCTAAGTCACATTAATCTAAGTCACATTACATCTTTTCATTTTCCCATTAGGTCTGTGTTTAAATAGATGCATACCCAGGCTGCATCCTGATGAAGGGTGATTAATATGAGAAGTGATAAATATGCCCCACTTCTCATCACTCTCCCCTTCCATGCCCTGCTTTGATTTGGCAGGCAGTTAAATGAACTCTCTAATCCTGAAGGAAATAAGCGCAGGAAGGGATCAGGGCAGCAGGGAGACAGTAGAGCACATCACCCTCTTCTGCATCAGATTCTATCTTATCTTGCTCTGTCTTGAGCAAGCTGAATGGCTCCTATTTTCTCCTGCCACCACCACTTTTTTGACAAATTATAGCAGGATTTTGCTACAGACCTTTGCTTTTCAACAGTAATGGTAATAGTAAAAATAATACAGCTTTTTTCTAAAGCCCTGATTGAGAACAGTGCTGAAGTTGAAACACGCTACATACAGAGAGAGTAAAAAAACAGGATTTCCCTTGAAGAACATTTGCTCTATAGGGACAAAGGGTGAAAGGGGCAAAGACACAGACCCAAGGTCACACACTGGGATAATAAAGCTCACTTAACTTCACATACCTAAAGAAATAGTCTCTCTAGATTCTCTTAGTAAAGGAAAGAGAGGTGTAGGGTTCCTCCATAGCACATTCATCTGATCCAATTAGGCCCCTCTTTCAGTGTGAAATGAATCCCCAGCTGGGGCAACTTCTTACATGCCTACCGTTTTTACTGCCATTGAATGTTATTGCCTCTTGCAGGCCTCCTAGGGAAGCCAAGGGAGGCTAGCACAGGCTTGGGGATCTAACTTTCCCCTACCTAAATGAGGGCAATGAACTGACCCAGAGTGGAGAACACAAGCGTCGCTTTGCACCTCTGCCAGTCAGTTCCACATCTTTCAAGTGCCCTTTTCCTCTCAAACAGCTTCTGCTACTTTCTAGTGACAGCTGAGGTTTTTCATGCATTACAAATGCAGCAAAAGAGCAAGACTCACACGGGCTCTTGCCCTGCAAATTAGTGACAAAAAGCATTGAAATATCTTAGAATCTCCGTCAGCCTATGAATATTTTTTGTATGTCTTTTAAAAGTGTGGAGGAGTAATTCTCAAGAGATAAAATGTAAGTATGCAGGATTTTCTTCAACTAAAATATTATAAAATACTTCCCACACTTCACTGAGAGTCCTTTGGAAGGGAATAATGATCACTAGCTGCATATGAAGAGCTTAGAGGTGCAGTGGGTAAGCAAGGTCAGGGGGTCAGGATGAGAAGCAAAAAGAGAGCCCAGGCCTTGTGGTCCTGACACAGGTGGCTCTGCCTGTAACACAATATGTTCTCACAGGGCTGCCTCTCATCAGGCTTTAAACCAAGGAGAACAGAGATGGAGCACATACTATCATTTACATCCTATATAACTATATCTTACACACCAGTGTGACACCTTCACAGATTTTTCAAGGTTAAGCAAACAGTGTGCCAGTGAGCTGTCCATATCAGCTGAATCCTGGGAGAGTGCATCCTCCACCATACGTGTGGGTTATGAGGAAGGAGGGAATTCAGTTATTTGTTATCTTTCATTGGCAGAGGTTTAGAGCTCCTACTTACTCATACATGACAACTACTTTGTTTAGTCCCATCACATCCAAAGCATTTTCCTGTATTGGTCATGTATATGTGTTCTGTCTCCAAACTTCTTTGAGTCCACTGTAATCATCTTTTGCATCACTGATAAAGGACTAAACCCTCTCCTTAGCTAAAGCCCTTGAGAATCCTATAAGGCAACATCCTTAAATATGCATTCTTTTTCCTGTTAAAAAAAGTAGATTGAAACTGCAGTGTAATTTCATTATTTGTTCTGGATGTGGGTTTTTTTTAACCTTAACCCAAAAATAGCTTTTATAATGGCTTCATGACTAAATAACTGTGCAAAGAACCTGTGTCCAAGGCGAGCATCCACAAGCCAAAGGATTAGAAACAAATGCTTTCTCTTTTTTTTAACCATGATTGATACAATTTTTGGTTAAGGAAAATGGAAGAAACAACTCATCCTTTCTACTCTGTAATTGACTGAGCAAACAGTATACCCACCAGCAATGATGAAAAAGCCTCCTCCTGCTTTGTATAAAATGTGACTGGCAAAAGGAGCTGCACAGATGATGAGGAAACTAGCCGCCACAACAGTGAGTACTCCCAGGAGCATAAGAACTGTCCAGAAACCTCGATAAACTAGAGAAAAGGAAGAAAGAAGAAAAAGAATACAATGCTTTTTAGAACTTATTCAAGTTGGTTAACAAAGATTTTCCTTTGCCCTTCTCTTATCACTTGCCTTATTAACAAATGAAACATTAATTCTATTTTGCATATACATTACATATCATATTGATCAAAATGGATTACCAGCCCTTACCTGATGATCATGGAAAACAGCATGTAAGTTATTGTGAATGAAATCCATCTGCTGAATGTTTAGCAATACCTTGTAAGATAGCAACCTGACCAAACTGACACTCTTTAGAAAATGGTACAGCAAAGCTATAGCAGTGATTCCTTGGGATAAATGATTGGACTGACAGAATACAATTATTTTACCAAAATTGTGTGGAAGAAGCAGAGAGCTGCAACATCTTGACAATCCTAGTGCCCAGACTGTATCACCAATAACAATCTGTAAGTTCTTTACAATTTATGGCTGGATAATGCTCCTTATATATAGCCATATTCAGAAAAAAAAAAAAAAAAAAAACAAAAACTTAAGCTAGGAACAGGGAGAAACTAAAAAAATATAAACTGTATTTCTGAAAAACAGCTAAGTGTCTTAAACCAGCCTATTTCTCCTCTAAAGCTCTTTTTATTTTATTAAATTTAAAATGTGATGTTTCAGAAGCCTGTTAGGCAGTGCCAAGCAGTGCTGAATTAATGGATGCAGCTGGTGATAAATGAGCTGAGAGTTTTGTGACATACTCTGGCCAAAAGAGTCTTTCTAACAATTAGTTTTTAGCTGGTTAATTGCACATCCATTTAACAAAGTCATCATTTTACAAATGCTACAAGAGTGACATAAATTTCTCCCATGAATTTAAAAATTGGTACATTAACACAACCCATTAGTAAAATTATGAGTTGTAAAGATCTCCATCGTCAGATCTGAAAATCTTGAAGCACTGACAATTCAGTCAGTGAAAAACATTTCCACCCAACTGAGGGAAAGCATATAAGCCAGCTGGCAAGTCAGGAAAAGTGTATCACAAAAGAAACTGCCACTTATCATCTGACAGCACCTACTTACTGTTATGGAAAAACACAACCAAGCAACTATTATACTGGTTCATATCCTGGAAGATTCAAATTCATACAGCTTGTTAGAGACAGCTATTCAGTAATAATTCAGGTTTGCTCTCATCTGAAATCTGAAGGCACACTAGGCATTAGCAGCTCGTGTTTCCCACTAATGTATTCCAAAAGTCTACGGTTTTTAACTTGACCAGCTTAACACAAGTTAAAGAATACATCATCAGCCTTGTAAATGTATTAGCTAGATCACGCTGGCCACATTACATTAGCCACACTTTTTAAAAAACACCCTTTTTAATCCAGGCAAACATTGAGAGACATAATTTTCCGCCACACTGATCAGCAGATTTGGGCATAAGAAGGATGAATGTGTCTGAAAATTCCTGGCAGAAGGGTTAAAATTGTGGTTTGGTTCATATCCAAGTCTCCACTTCACATAAACAAAAAATTATTGGAGTAGTAGGTAAGAAATAATGCTATGGCTCAGCAAAGCTGTTGAATGTGTGTGTTGCTTTAAGTACTATACCTCTTATGGGATTTAGGCACCTGTTTAAAGTTAAACACATAGTTAAATGATTCACTTAATGCAAATGGACAGTGAATGGAGACCTAGAAAGGTAAATCTCTCAAGTCCTTCAGTCTTGGGTTTCTGAAGCAATTTCATATTATTTTACTCATGGGGCTACTTTGATAAGCTTCATTGCAGTCTCCAAGTCCATGGGACATTACTTCCTCGTTTAAAGCCTAATACCACTAAATCAATCTATAACCACCCAACTCTTTTACATGGGTGGCCCAAGGTACTTCAAAGTCATACTAAATAATAGGACACATTGGCCAAAATGAAGCTTGAAAAAGCTTTCTTGTACATTATTATGGTCAGTCACCTAAGTCATGGAGCAGTGTTTCTATTTTCTCAATGGAGGAGGACACAAGATTATTACAGCATTACAAAACCAACATCCATTTTCATTATCCACTCTTCATACAGGAAGCTTTGAAGTCTGTTTTTAGTGAGATTTCATGAGAAAAGCTTGATTTGATGATCAAATATTCTTAGAAACAGAGCGCAAAAGAAGTACAAATGTAACTAATGAAAATTTGTTTCAACATTTCTGTACCTATACAAGAGAAAAGCTGTTTCTCTGCTCCAGCACTGTAACTATTTTATGCATTATGAGGGAAATACTGATTTCACCTAGCTATCCCCTGACAGAAGCTTCCATTCTATTTCTCCAAAACAGTTATTTACTCTAAAGATCATGGATAAAGTCTGATTATCCCAATTCTTGTTTATTAAGCTAATTCAGCCATTAAACATCAATTAAAAAATAGAGTGTAGTTGACAGGTACAAAGTCTGCTCACAAATCTGTGACTTTTCAAGCAAAATATTATCTCCTCTAATCTGCAAGGCAGAAAGTCATTTGGTTCATTTGTGGCCCAGGTCTGAGGAAACACCCTACGAGCACTTAGACTTTTACTTTTGTAAGGGAATTAAAAAGCCATCATTTTCCTACAAATATGGCTTCACTTGTTTTATGATCTGATCATTTTTGCTTAGATCACATTTCCCATAATCTCTGCCTAGATGGGCAAGATCAATTTCTAAAGGGCTAGTCATTCAAAATAACAACTCAGGCCTACTGATGTCATTTAACTTAGCTGTCATCTATAGATGAACACAAAAGACCTGGTTGAAATTAAATCTTCTAAGAGAATGAAGTTACTCTTCAAGTCAAAGACTTTGCTGCTCTGAGGTTGAGACCCACAAGGATAGATAAAATGTAACACAGGATGCTGCTTTGAATTACTCTTCTTTACATCCCATGAAAAGGCCTGACACTGTGATCCAAACAGTCTGTTTCAAGGAATAATGGTTTGGTGAACCAATACAAAGTGTATCTATACAAAGTGTTAACACAAGTTTGCACAATTTCAAGTCTCACTGAGGTATTTCATAGGATAGCCCATGTTCTGGTCCAGATGACAAGGAGTACCCTTGTCTCTTCCAGATACTCCACAGATATGTTAGACTTACCCACCTCAAACGCATGCTTTATTCTGAGTGTTTCCTACAACAGAAGAAATAAAGTACAAGCACTACTGCAGAGTGCAAAGTAAACATATCTGCAGTGTTTAAAATCTTAGATACCATTGCTCTGTGTTGCAAGAGTGCTAAACAGAAGGTTTTGTAACTCATCTTGGTAAGCCAGCCCTTTGTTGAGTACAACATTTGCCTAGGAAATGACAGGCAGGCCTAAAAATAAAAAAGACTTAGCGGAAAACAGGAGTACACACAACTGCACTGTCAGGCCTGTATAGGAACATTATATTCCTCCAAAACTGCATGACCTGTAGTTTTCCCTTTGCTACTTGTTTTTCTTTCTAATGATCCTAATTTAGGTCCCTCCAGAGACTTTCGCATTATTTGAAAACTAGATGTCTCTGGGTTGGTGCAGTCCCCAATTTTGGAGAAATGGGTGGAAATGGGTGGAAATGGAAAAAGAAGGTGAACAAACCTTCTTTTCTAGTATAGTAGATCCCAGCATTGATTACAAACTGAAGTTACAGATTCATATTTTAAGACGTTACTGATACATGACATGAAAGAGAAACAATAATACATTTGAAAAGTTACAGAGCTGTGTCACCTACAACACACACGTGTGTAGCAGTCACGGACACCTGTGGAGGTCCATAATAGTTACTCAGGAACAGCCCAGCTAATGTCACAAAGCAACACCCTTCTACTATTGGAGATGTTAATGTCAGCATCATGAAAGCACATCAAGTATTTCACTGCCCTTGCTGACTCAAAGTGTTTTCAAAACACAGCCATCCATCCATACAAGTACTGTGGTCTACCATAAAAACCCAGGCTACTTAATCTTAAATTTAATATCAATACGAATTATTAAGCACTGTAAGGATGAAAAGCCTTTTGAAACGTGTGTTAGTACAATGCCACATGAAAATTTCCAGGGGTAGGCAAAATGACTTGGAAAAGTTTCCTTGAACTATCATGGACAAGCTCATATCCGAAAGTGAACATTTCCTGTGATCTGACAGTGGATTGTATTTTAGAATGTGCAGTTTTTATCTCTCTATTTAATGTAAGAGATACTGAAATGCTTTTGACAAGAGTTTTGTCACACACAGTGCCAATACACGGAAAGGTGAAGTGCCTGAACTGCTCTCAACCACGACTATCTTCTCTGCAAATAAACAGCTGTAAATGAAATCACCCATCTCAGCAGCAGTACAGGAGACACACCTGGCAACACAGTAAACCTTGCAAGACTTTTCTCAGCTTCATTCAGCACCCTCTACTATCCCTTAGCACTAATTTTTTTTAATAGCTTTAACACTAATACAAATACAATATTCACAAATACAAATATTTACAAAATGTATACACTGCTTTTTAAAATGCTTCTTACTTTATAGCTGCTTGGGGGGCTACAGAGATCACACTCATAAATGTACTGTATTACAATCTCGCATGGGCAATTATATGACTATTACATAAGAGCATTTTTTCCCCTAGAAATAGACTACTGCTAACATTTCACTGGTACAACTTCTATTTTCAGATTTCATGGCTGATATTTTCCAGATTACTTTAGGTTAATTTCAACCCATTAACAATAAATTTGATCTCACCATTTTAGATTAAACAGTTGCTAAATCAGATTTTTGTTTCAGTTCTATAAACATTGTGTATTATCCATTAGGCATTACTTAAAATGCTGGCAATGTGCCCAGTACTGGACAAAATAAGATACCAATAGTCAGAAAAAAAATACTGGCAGCTACAAATCAGAGTATTAAACTAATATGCCAGTGCTGCTCCACTAAAATGCTTCCACTACAGCTTCAAAAGGTGTTGGGGTGATTTACAACAGTTAGGGCACTATTGTGTATTTCCAAATTAAGTTGAAAAAAATCCCCTTAAAAATAAAAATAATGAATTAGCGACTAAGTGTTAGATTTTTCACTTCGTTTTCTCACAAATAATCTCACCATGGCCAATGGGACTATTTCCATGAGTAAGAACTTTGCACATTTTCCAAAAACAAGCCTAGTATTGTCCTATAGTAAAAGAACTTTAGGAAAGTGTGATAGCCCTTGACATCAGTGTTAAGTAACCTAATGACATGATATTATGCATGAATCTAGCTAGCAGTGAATTAATATTAAAAATACTATACTATTATGTTTTTAGAATAGCCTGATGGGGCAACTAATCTGTTTTTGATTATCCAATAATATGTCTATTTTAAAATATATAGGTTGCTGCTATGACATTTCTATTGCATGGTCTAATTGAAATTTTTTATTCCTAGGTTGTAGTTTACTGCACTTATATATGTGAATCATCATAAAAATGAATCTGCTAGCAGCACAATGAGGTGCTAAGTCGACTTGAGAGGTGCACACTATAAAAGTTGTCACTCTAAACCTCTGTACCATCACAGAAAGTCACTAGAGTCAGGCTTCCCCTGAGTTCATTTAGAACCTGTTTCAGGTTAAGATAAATAACATGGCCTACAAATTTCTTAAAATACATAAACCATAAATGATGGATCACAGAGCTTTTGATGATACCTTACACTACATCTAGGGGAAGTCCTGCCCACTCTGTTAAGATTATTTAACAAAACCAATGAACGCACAGAAACATTGTAACCATGATTAAAAGATAAAGCAAACTACAATTTCAAAGCAGTGCTATCTAACCCTGTGAAGCTGGTCATGCATCTAACAGGAATGATTAAAAGATATCTGATACATTAAAACATGCATTCAAACCTCCAATATAAGCACCCCATAAGCTTTTCTGTCTTTACATTTCCATCTAAGGCTGTAGTCCTTGACACCACAAGCTCATAGTCTAGGTTTGTGCATCACAATGAACCCAGCCTTTGGTCCAAAGCTTTGGAAAGCAGACTGAAACACTAAGTTCCCATCTTCAGTGCTTTAAGATTTTTGGGAACTATAACACAAACAAAACACATATAAAAAGATGTAAATAAACAAAGAGAGGATAGGCAAGCCTGTTTTGAATTCTGGCCCAGAAAAGTTCAGAGCCACATTCCTACTAAAAAGCCAAAGGAGTTATGTCAACAGAGAACTTGGTCCAGACACTGCACTCAAAAAGCATCAGAGATTTCATGTTCATCAGGTAACTTATCTTTGTCTGAGCTGGATGGCTGGATGGCACGGCACTCCAACAAACCACACTTGTGTCTCCACACAAGTGACTGCACAAGGGGCTAAAGTTAAATTCCTCTAATCCAAAAGTCTCTTAAGCCAAATAGTCTGTAAAAAAGTCACATACTTCTACTTGTTCAGCAACTAATAGTGCTCTGAACAGAAAATTAGAGATTTTTAGAAAATGTGTTGTATAGTTTGATTTTTCTAATGAAGTTTAAAGCTCTTTATTCAGCTGTTTCTTTTTCTATGAAAGAGCAAATGAAGATGACAGAAAAATTCTCATTATCTTGTTATATTTTGTTAAAATAGATCTTTATTTACTCACTAAAAATACAATTATAAACCTGGGGAGAAAATTTGAGCTTTTTATCATCACCAAAAGAGAATATGTCGAGAAAGCTATGAGCCATGAAAATGGTAATATTTTATCAAGAAACAGTAGCAGAACCAAAAAAGGGGACAATAATCTCAAATTTTTGGTAGTGCCCTTTTATTCTATGTTTTGCTGATGCAAAGTATTAGATGCAGACAACTGGATATACAAATCATAAATGAAATCTTGTTCTTCAGGGAACCAAACTGGAGACTTTTGCCACTGGCTTTATAGAGAACCACTTCCTGCACTGGGAGTCAGGAAGAAGAGGATAACCTTCCAGCATTTCTTAATTTAGCAACTCCAGATGAAGCAAGGTTTTTAAAACCTGTTTGCCAAATATCCTGGGCATGACTGTCAAACCAGAGTAAAGGAGAAACAAGTTTTGAACTAACAAAAGAGATGATGACATAATGTTCTTCATAAAAAGTTGTGAAAGACTCTTGAGCAATCATAACAGTTCTAATAAATAACTCAGCTTGGATGGTGAAAATGAAATGTAGGCATAAAAAACCCCAAACTGTCTTCAGTTTTAATGAGCTCGAAAGCAATCCAACTGTATCTATTTATATAGCAGGAATGGCTCTGAATATACTCTACCTGGGCCAGCATCTATAGTACAGTTCTGCCTACTTTTAATCTCCTAATATGAAATATAGATAGGAAAATTATATTTGAGCAGTGCTTCTTTTGGCAAACATTAACTAAAATTAATTAAACTTTTGATGATATTCCTTCTCCTTTTCTTTTCCTTTGTTTGTCCACTTCTGTGTAATCATGCAATATAATTTGGGGAACCTTTGTGAATGTATGAGTGAGTGGTGGAATACAAACTCTGTCTAGGCTATTAGGAGCTGATGACTCTGTCACTTTCAAATGGAAAGATAAACTGTTCTAGATGTGCTGTGAAGTTACAGATTAGATCTCTGAATGGTGAGGTCTGAATTCTTCCTGGACAAACAGGAAGAATAATTTCTAAAGATTAACAGAACCATTATAATTCTAGTTTATTTTCTTTTTCATGTCTGCAGCATAAAAATGGGATTCTAAAGACACTTCAAGGTTAGCAAAAGCATAATTACAGCTTCAGGATGGGAAGAGATCACTAAGTCCCTTAGTCAGCAAGCTCAGAGACATGCAACATGCACACATCACAGGTTGTTTAGAAAGTAATGTGAAATAGATATCAGAAGTTATTTACTCCAAATATGTTTGTGTAAAGCTCTTAATATGAATAAATATTCCTGATATTTTTAAGTCAGTTCTAAGTGTTGTAAAGACAGAGCTTTCTAAGCACTATTCAAACATAAAGTTTTCTATTAATATTTATCTTTCACATTTATAGAAATATATACTTACATGTATCTCTGTTACAGTACAAGAGTTTCTCAGTGAAGTATATCTGAGTCAGTAAAATAAACTCAGACAGCATCAAGGCTCTGCTCCTCCTTTCACATAAAGTAAAAATGCAGTAGATTTCCATACGTGTTTATTTATTTAACAAAAACAAAACTCCCAAAAAAAAAAAAAAACCAAAACATAACAAAAAATTCCAACCAAAACCAGTTTTATTGAAATACATGACAATAAGTACTTGTTTAATGTGTTCAGCCCAAGGAAGATAATGACTATGTTGGAGAAAAAAAGCACTAAAAAGGAAACGTCTCTGTTGGGTTTTTTTTTTGGACTTTTTTTCAGCTAAGCATTATTTATGTGCTTTGTTAAACAGTGGCTTAAATATGCATGTTGTAAAACTATGAGAAGTATGAAATACCAAAATTCTGTTAATTGAACTGTGTGGAGCAATAAGGCTGTTTTATTTTGAAGCATCCAAATTGTTTTCTTGAAACCATGGGCATTGTATTCATTTGCACCAAACAATACTTACTGATTGCAGAGTCATAGGAGGTGGAGTTGTGTTCATCTCGGAGAAGAGGAAATGGAGACAGGTAAGCATGTGTACAATTCTTAGAAGGTGACTGGTTGGCTAAAAATGAAAGAAAGCTAAAGATTAATATTTTACTACCTTAACAATGTTGTGTGTCTGTTTTTCAAATGGGCAAACTGAGCTTCATAGGTCAAGATTTCAGGTCCTTTCCTAGGCAACAGCTTCCAGTGAATTTGGTTTGGTAAGAAATACAAGCCTTGTTATCCAAACAAGAATATTCCTTAAAGAGCAATACAGATTTGTACTCTGGGACAGTAAATGAGCCCTGCTGAAAGCACACTGCAATTTATATGTGTTGCATATGTATGCCTTTGCATGCATATGTACCTTTCTCATTTGAGGGTTAGCTATATTCTTCTCCTTATTGCATGTGCAGAAAAAAACCCAACCAAATAAACAAAATCAAGGCAATTACTTTTTTCTTTTGTGAAAGAACAATGATAATATCAAGCATCTTCAGAGAGTTTACAATGGCCACAAGTAAAAGTCTAGTCTATGGAATGAATAGAATCTTTTTATTATTATATTAATTATATATTAATATAATTATATATTATATTAATTATATTAATTATTTAATTATTCTTCTGGAATCCTCCAGAAAAGGATAATTTCACCCTTTATACTAAATACTTCTAAAAATATCAACTTCTTCTTGGCAAAAGACAAAAGCTGACTATAACTTAAACCCCATCTAAGTTTCAGATTCCTGACCACATAATTTTCCAAATAAATAACAAGGGAAAATTAACTACAGTGAATATTACATTTTCCACCCAAGACAAAGCAAAATATTTAGCAAAATATGGGCTATTGAAGTCAAATTTGTATGATGGCATATGCTTTTCACAAGGATTATGGAAATCTTGCAATAAGGTGAGGGAGCTCCCTACCTCAGAGCCAAAGACTGGAGAAGGAATTTTTCTTGACTTCTAAATGGGAGATTTTGGTTGTAAAACACTATCTGACCTTGTAATTCCATCTATCTTAGAATCCTGGATGTAGTGAAAGAAAGCAACAGGTCATCTGTGAATGTAATAAAGAAACTCTTCTGGAGATGGTGTGTCCTACACCATTTTCACTGTGGAGTTGCCCATTCCCTTTTAACCCACTTGTGGTCAGTTAAGAGCAGATGAAGAAACTCCCCAAGCAAAAATTCATGGACCAGGCTAACCACTAAGCTCTTTTCTCCCTACTTAGCAGAAATAAACCAACTGTTTAACAGCAAGTGGCAAAAGACTTTGTAGCTAAGAATGGACTCAAGTTAACAGGGCATCCATAACAATCACAGTGCAATTGGATAGCTAAACTTGCATCATTTTGTTCTGGGGTTTCCTATAGATTACAAAAGTGTGTGTCAAGAATTTATTTTAGGGTAGCTGAAGAACCTGATCCCCAAAGAAGCCATATGAAATCTAATGATTCATAAGACAGAAGGAAAAACAAAAAACACACAAGCCCCAACAATTATGAGAACAAAGTACTGTAGATAAAGTAAAAGGAAAAAATTACTTACTATACCAAAACTTCCACATGCTGCCATTATTATCTCCTACATTTCCACTAAACCAGCACCTCCAGAAGAAACCTTCGTGATGGAAAGTGGCCTTCTCTTCCTACAGAGGAAGGAATAAAAGAAAAAGAAAGCCATTATCATACAATTTTTGAATGGCTGAAAGAATTAAATTCAATTAGATGTTGATGTAAAAAACACCACCATCATAATGACACACAACCTGTCTGAATTTAGGTCAGCTAGAACATTTATAAACAGTCCTTCTTCTTTTGAAAGAATATCATATTGTAAAAGCAGTACCACAAAATAAAAATTAATTTTAAAGTGATTATAAAATGTTTTGAGGCAGGCTTGTAAGCCTCCAGAAGGTCAAAATGAGTATATTCAAAAGTATATACAGAAGAAAATTCTTAGAAAATAAACAAAATTAGTAAATTTAAAAGTTTATAAAATAAACACATCCAAGAATTCTGCATAGGTAATTCTCATTATAAATAAAAAGTTCATACTAACCCCAGCACCTTCAGGTGCTTCTGAACAAGTTCCTATTTCTGTAGCAAGAAGCCAATAATCTGTTCCAAATGCCACCAAAAAAAGCAAAACCCC
This sequence comes from Emberiza elegans, assembly GCA_024865655.1. Taxonomy (NCBI): domain Eukaryota; kingdom Metazoa; phylum Chordata; class Aves; order Passeriformes; family Fringillidae; genus Emberiza; species Emberiza elegans. The sequence goes on along the minus strand of JALJVW010003023.1, from coordinate 57,004,697 downwards.
CAGAACTGCAAAGAAGCCTCCAAAAAATATCCCCACGCTCAGTTTCATTATTGAAGTTATTAGGGAAAAAAAAAACACAAAAAAAACCACCTTAATTACTTAAAAGGTTAGCAGTAAAATAAATTTAAAACAAATTACTGGGAAAGTAACTAAAAAACTGTATGGAGAAAACAGCTCATATCTGAAGAAGTTTCTCTTCACTTGACTTTCTGCCTGTGCCCTTCTTCCCAATGCCCTGTGAGTCGATTTGTGTCTCCAAATTTGTGTTCCATGTGGCTGACTCAAGTCTGACAGATGAAAAGGGCCTTCTATTTTAGGACACTGATGGCAGAGCTTTGCTCTGTTTCGTTGTCCGGGCGAGGCCAGTCAGAAATAGCTGACCTTCCCCTAACTAATCAGGGATTGACTTGAAATATTATTGCAGCTGGTGCATCATCACCGGTGGAGATGGAGTTGCAGTGGCTCTGTCCATCTACGTGAGCAGCATTACAGAGCACGCAGTAGTAGCAAGGACTTCCAAAGTTCAGGCCTGGTGGTGAAGGTTTCCTTAGCTGCTAGCAGGAAAGGAAACACCAGCGCAAAGAAGTTACTACAAGTCATGTTATAAAAAGAAGGCTGAGGATTTTTTATAGAATTTTAAAATATGGTAGCCAAAATGAAGAGATGCCTCTGAAAAATCCTATATAATAAAAATACAGTTATCATTAAAAATTTACAGCCTACGTTTAAAGTAATAACTTTAGCAATACTAAACACAAAAACACCTAAATGCTTTATTTATTCAGATGCATTTTTTTTTGCATATATCAAAAATTTATGCAGTTAAAAATTCCTTCAAGCACCTGATAAAAAACTTCAGTATTTTTAAAACAAGAAGACACTTTCCCAAGAACATGCTTTGGCCATTTTGGAAAGTGATGAGGTAAAACATTTAAATTACAAGTAGTCACTGTACAAGAAAAAAGCTTTTTCAACAACTTCATTTCATGCTAAGCAGGCTTTCCCAATCATGTCTCATGTTTATAACATGCACCAGATCCTACAGTCCTTACCTAATAAAATTTCATTGGAATTATTTATCACCAGAATAGAATTTTCCATCGATACTGCATACTGGAAGTGCTGGGCTCAAGAGAAGAATTAAGCCAGTTTACTCCAGAAAATATTTGTTACAACAATTTATGGCAATAGACTTGAGACTCTGGAAGGATTCCTACTTTCAATATGTCAGTATTGGTTTGGACAGTGCATCAGCATGCTTGAGGACAGCAAGGAAAGTGCTGTTTCTACCATCTCCCTTCATTTCTACACAGATGAACCAGTGTTGTGTCCTCAGTGGTTTTACACCACTACACAGTCTGCCCAACATCATATTCACATTTGTTATTAATAATATTTTATTCAAACCTGATACTATACTAATTTCATACACAAGCACATTTAATATTCTGTGGCCTTTTTGCACTTCAGAATTTCAGTGTATGCAGAGCAGCAAATGAATACTCAGACTCTTTTTCATTATTAAAAAAAAAAACAAAAAAAAAATCAAGAAAAAAAAAACCAAAAAAAAATCAAGAAAAGGAAGAACACATAGAATGTGCTATGAAATAAAATAAAATTGATTACTTGCAATTTCGAATACTTCAACTTTTGGTCAGCCCTGAAGTGGTCAGGCAGGTGGATTAGATAATTGCTGTAGGTCCCTTCCAGCAAATATTATATTCTGTTCTGTTCAATTCTATTCTAACATGTCTAAAAAAAAAAAAAAAAGAAGTAGGATTAAGTTCAGCACTAACATGCCCAAATTTAGACAATTTCATATAAGCTGAATGTTTTTCCATCATAATCAATAGTGATCACACTCAGTGGAGCCAGAGAGCAGCTCATCACAACCTAGATTAGACTCCCAGGGCTCTGCTGTCACTTGGGCAGACACCTAGCTCTAGCCAGTTCCAGAGTATCCTGCTGGCTGCAGCTGCCATGCCAGAAGGGCCTATTTCTTTGTTTTAAAATACCTGCTAGCCCCACATGAGCCCTTACATGCACCTCTCCCCTTGGATGGCACAAGGACCCTACATGGAGGTGACTGAATCATGTCTGGAAGGAGTGACTTTGCTGTCATCTCCCATTTCTGTCATCATGGTGGCTTTGCTGTCATCTCCCACACTCGGGTGCTCCAGGATGTCTAAGGCACCTACATTGGGCAGGCAGTACCACAAGGGACTTAGAGGAGGCTGACACCTTCCTGAGTGACAGCCACAGGCCAGGTTCCCACCATCTGTGCCATCCAGGCCACCTCTGAAGCCAGGCTCCGTTAGCTTGTCAGACCATCCTGGAGGCACCGCTGAGTGTTTTAGCCAGACCTCAACCAACTCTGACCGCAGCAAAGATCTGTATTTCACACGGAGATGTCTGAATGCAAAGGCCTTAATCTGCAACTGAATCCTACTCAGCGAACTGGAGTTCCCAACTATTTTGCTGGTGTATGGATGGCCTTAGAAAGCATTGGCCCAAAGTTCAAGAATTTCATACAGTGAAATTCAAAGATATAGATAGTCACAGCATAAATTAAATCCATTTTATTAAGTTCTTCATGATATCTATTAAAAGTTAATTCTAATGCAGTGTTTAACACTATGCCACTTAGCTCATCATAAATAATGGGATGTCTTATAATGTCACAACAGTGAACTTTTCCAACATTCAATCAGAAGAAAAAATAGCTCTCCAGACCCCTGTCAGCCACTGAACCAGAATTAATACAACAATCAACCAAAAAATATCAAATAGCTAGTTCCAGTCATGTGCACCTACCTGTCCTCAGGACAGAAATATGTCCCTGACTCTGTGAGCCTGTTTCTGCATGAAAGTAACTTATTCTTGTGAGTAGTTTCACTGAAATCAGTTTGCATGGAAAGTTTCACTGAATTCAAATGACAGCTGAATTACTGCCTGTGCAGTGCAAGTATTTATTTTTAATATACTGTACATGTACTCTGGTCTCAGTTTAGCATGTTCATCCTGAGAGGATCTAATTTAATTATTCTCTTTTATATTTGTGGCACATTCTCTGGCAGTGTTATCTTCCAAATACTCTAACATCACCAGTATTATGCCCGTCTATGTCAAGAATGAAGCAGAAGCCATGTTAAGACTTGTTATGTCAGCTTAAAAATTCATGTTATCCACCACTTGAATACTCAAAGAAAGTCTCAGGGCCTTTTTCTTTAATTAAATTAAATTCTGAAGGTTCCTCAATAGAAGACAGAAAGTTTCAAGGCAGAGAAAACAGGGCCAAGCTTATCAAGGCAAAACAATCATTATTTTGAATCTTAAGCAAAGTCATTCCCCAACTCCTTTCAAACCTCCTAAAGTTCTATAGAAATACTGTCATTTTAAACCAAAATTAGCCAAATTTATCCCTACTATAATGACAATGAAGTAATTAAATCAGCTTTAATATTCAATCAATTTGGCTAGTTAAGCCAAACATTCATGGATTTTGTTGACTCGTAGTGTGAAGATTGAAGGACCCACAAAATAGATGGATTCCAGTCTCATTTAACAAAGCTGCAAAAGTTTTTTGATTTTATTTCTGTTTATTCACCAGATAGATAGGGCAAAGCTAAGTCCTGAATCTGCATATTTTATTTATGCATATAATAGTTCCATCTTCAACATAGTATCTGAGCCCCTCCTTGTATTTAAAAATAGAAAAGAAAAAAAAAATTATAAAAACAATAGCAGGCTGTTTCTTTTTTTCCTTTTCTATCTGAAGGGGAAAAAAAGATATTTATGGGAAAGGGATGTTGTTTATTTGCTTGTTTATGTTTGCGTGTGATTGAGTAAGTGTCGGGTGCGTATGTTTGCAATTGGCAGGCAGCTCCTTATCTGTGCTGGCAGATATGCCCATGATCTAAAAACAGCCTTTTAGAACTGGCTGCATGTCTCACTATATACCAAGAAACAATTTCAGCAACTGCCTCAGAGCTGAGTCCTTCTGAGACCTCAATGCTCATTTACTGTTCTGAACAGTAATAGGAGTACCTCATCCACTGATTCTGATCCTCATCCTGTCCATGTGCCCCAGCTGGGCAGATGTTACCTACTGCACCGAAACGATCACTTGTCAGCAGAGTACTAGACAGACAAACAGCCAGACACCTACACAGCATACCCTGCACACACCTCGTCCATTAAATGTGTGGCTAAAGTTCATCTTTAAGTTGGTCACTTCAGGTTTCCTCTACAGTCATACATCACAGTCCATCTGACCTTTTTAGGACAACCACCTAAATGTGCAAGCAACCATGCCCTAGAAGTACAATTACTTTGGTTGTTGTTTACTGGCTTGGTTTGATTTGGTTTGTTCACTGACCAAGATGGGGTCTGGAATAACTACTTTGAGATATGACCACTACATTCTTAACACTACAGAAAATCAGACCACAAGTCACACAATGACAGAGTGACTGAGGTTGGAAGGGACCCCTAGAGATCATCCAGTCTAACCTCCCTGCTCAAGCAGGACCACCTAGAAATGATTGCCCAGGACCATGTCCAGGGGGCTTTTGAATATCTCTGAGGCTGGATACTCCAGAACCTCCTTGTGTGAGCAAACACCTGCCAGTGTTTGGTCACCTTCACAATAAAAAGTGTTCCCTGAGGTTCCAAGTGACGCTCTGGTGTTTCAGCTTGTCCCCACTGTCTCTGGCCCTGTCAGTGGACATCACTGTAAAAAACCTGGCTCTTTATATAAAACTCCCTCAGAGCCTTCTCTTTTCTAGGCAGAACAGTCCCATTTTCCTCACAGGAGAGATGCTATGGTCCCTTCATCACCTCAGTTGTCCCTCATTTGACTCCCTCCAGAGCGTTCATGTGTCTCTTGTACTGCAAAGCCCAGAACTGGACACAGCACTCCAAGTGTGGCTTTACCAGTCCTGACTAGAGAGGAAGGAGGACTTCCCTCAACTTGCTGGCAATGCTTTGCCTAATGAGGACCAGGACACCATCTACCTTCTTTGCACCAAGGGTATGTGGCTGGGTCATGTAAAACTTGAGTGGAGATTGTAGAAATGTGCTGAAGTCCCCCACAAAAGGAGGAAATCATTCTGAACACAGGTATCACCGAGTCATTCATTCTGCAGTAGCTATAATAAGTTTACAGAGATGACAGTAAGAACAAAAGGGACATAAGCAGCTCATATGTCAGCAAAAGCTTCAACAGGAATTCTAATAAACCAACAAGAAAAATCTTCTTTATGATGCTTTACCTTTACACATCTCTATATACCCAAGACCCACTGTTAGCCACCTGCAGGATCACCTGACAGACTTGCAATCACCCTGATGAACAAAGCTCCAGGGCGTACATGTATGACTGAGTGGATCACTCTGTTTCATATATCCCATTCCCATCCCATTCTATCCCTAATCTTGTATTAAATCTACATTAGATAAAATAGGTAAAAAAGACAGCAAAGCATAATTTCTTTTTTGTGTCATAACACTGATTCAAGATGTGATGAATCCATGTCCCTGAAAATTGGGCAAGATAACTAGAATTATCAGAAGTACAAGAATGTGCTTTCCTTTATCATATCACCATCGTGAGTGCTCTGAATATTTCATACAATTATAGGAAAGCCAGGCCAATGCCACCAATGTTTCCCACAATACTTTAAAGTCATGACACATCACATGTGCAATTTTCAGAGAAATGAATGAGTTGCCTAATTCTAAGAGGTATTCCAGGAAGTTTTCTATGAATGTAGTTATGCATAAATAGTCAGAAATTAAAAGCTGGAGTCTTCTTCACCATTCTTGGTGCTGCCTTACATGGGTCCTTCCACAGCAGGATGTTATTATGAATCTCACTATGAGTCTGTTAACACCTTCCATTTACTGCACAGACACATTCTGATATATATTTTTTTGGATTTATTCAGGAAGTCTGAGGAACTACCCTTTAGGTCTTTCTGTGCCCCTCCAGCTTCTATATTGACCTTAAAAGAAATAATTAAATAAATCAAATCATAGACTCAGTGAGGGATTGGGGGGTCCATCACAGGGAGTGGGGAATGATGGGTGTGATGTAAGAGTCCTCTAATATACCAGAAAAGAGACTGAGGTCAACAGGAGTCATCTTGGCCACCTTCTGCTACAGAGAAGGATCAATAGTATCTAAACCATTCCTGATGTATTTATCTGTTAAACATTAATTGAAAGAAAAACAAAAAGGCATGTAGCCTTAGTTATGCTGCCATGAAAAACTCCAGAAGGGAAAAAGTAGACCCAATGCCTGAAATAATTCCTTCCTTTAACAAGCTGTTTTATAAATGCTTTCTAAATCTCTCTGACATACCAATGTGATTCATTTACAGCTTTGAGGGTGGCATCAATTAAAAGGTTTCTTTCCACATTCCTAAAATTTGCAGATCTTTTCAGACAGATTACACTTTAAATGTCTTTAACAGTAGATTCCAAACTCAAGTTCCTTTACAAGTACCTCTTAAAATGTTCTAGACCACTGGATTGTAACTTTTTTACTTCACTCAATTTGTATATGAAAAGTTGAAATGACTGTTGAAGTTACCGTAACGATCTGAAGCAGTAAACCAGAATGAAATAAGTCATTGTTAGATTCACTAAATTTGATGACAAATTGCACATTTGGGGGTCTTGACCTTACCTATTTGTAATGCAAGAATTCAAAATATATTCCATTTACTGGAATAAATCAGTGTAGTTGACTTAGACCTGTCTCACAGAAGTATTTTACAAACTTTTTTAAGAATTTATAAGGTTTAAAATTTTCTCCACTATTAAAGTAATGTGAGGATCTTTTTTAAAATAATTTTATTAGATTCCAGGTGACTTCCATCAATGCTTTCACTATGTCAGGGCTTGGAGCACATATAGCCACAGAGCAGGCTGAGGAAGAGCAGCTGCAGACTGCCTCAACCCCTTGCTTGGCGGGTGACACCAAATATTTACAGAAGATGTTTTCACTAAAGGGCCGAAGATTCCTCACCCCTTCTCCTCATGAGCAAATTGAATCTCAGACATTCTCCCGCAGACTAGTTCTCTTCTCACTCAAAATTTGAGGCAAGAATAGCCCAACAAGGCTGTGGATAATCTGATCTCTGGCAGCCCAATGCTAGAAGAAATGTTCCTTCTGCCATTGAAATCTCTCCCTCCCTCTCTTCTTTTTTTTTAAACCCTCTCTATTTATGCAAAATTGGTCATCCAGTACGACAGCAGGCCTAGACACAACATTGCATTATTATACAAACTGAAACACTGATACAAATGTAAAAAAGCTTTCCTGCTTTTTTAATTCTGGTTCATCTATTTCTTATGAAAAGATGAGCACTTTTTGGGGGGGCATCAAAATAACAATAAAAAACTTACAGTTGCTGGCTGAGTACTATGACTACCAAGTTCATCTCACAATCACTGTCACAACAGAGAGGTGCAGCTCCTCATGCTTTGCTTCTATCATGACGCACCTCACACATTACTTACATATAAGGAAAACAGAGTCCTTTGATTGTGTAGTGACAGTAGTCTGCATATTCTTCCTGGTTCTAGCATTATCCATAAAATCAATGCTTTTCATTCAATTGTTACTACCACGTCACAGGAAAAAAAGACAGAAATAAGAGGATCATCTAGGCATTTCTGAGCGCACAGGCTGCTGGCCACATCTGAGTATCTATTGTGTACTTGTTTTTAAGAATCATCCAGTAACAAGTCAAACACCTTAAAGTAATGGAAGCGCACTATATTGATAATAGCATTTTAATCAACCAACTATGTAATTCTGCTCCCAAATATAGTAGACTAGGTCTATTTTCCTTAAGACTCTGATAAGGAGTCTTCATTGTATTTAAATCCTTTAATTGCTAGTCAATTCCCTTATCAGTCATAAAACTACTTTATTTGAGAACATTTACCTTAAGATTTATTTATTTGAGAGACTTTATCTTAAATTTTGTAATTGCAATTGCAGAACATGAATGGGAACCTTGAGGCAGCTGAAATAATCTGCCTTCAGTTCAAAAGTAACAGAGATATTTGTCAATTACCATATTTTAATGCCTTTTTCTTATATATTTTGTAAATTATGTAAACATGTAAGATGTACAATTCTTTAACAATAAGATCAAGTTCACCAGGAAAAAAGCAGTAAGAGAACTGTTAAAGGAAGAGACACCTGTTCTCTAAATGCTTGGGGTTTTTTCCATGAACAGTTTGCACTGATGTCATAAAGTTTGGTTATTCTCTGCTTTACAAGTCATTATGCATGGAGACAGCTTGAAACAATATACAAAACCTAAGCATTTTCATTGCCAGGAAATTCAATATTCCTGCCTGTAATACTTTGTCCCCATCATATTTGATCATTGTGATCTTCAGAACCTGAGAAAAATATAGAATAGCTAACTGGTTTCAGAGACTTATGGCAGAGACTAACACAAAACCTTAAAAATTTCAGTTGGGCTCAGTGTTTGCATAGAAGTAAATATCCCTTAAACCCCAGGAAAAGTACCTAAACCCTTGCAACATCTTTTAATCATCCACCTCTTTAATACTTTCTTCTAATAAATTTTCAGGCACTTTCCATTTCTCCTATCAGTTAAAATGACCAAGGATAGAATTAGTGCAATATTGAGCAGACAATGTAGCCGTAATTCTCAGGATGCTCCAATATTTCAGCATCTTGTCACCATTTTGTCGATTTCAGTGAAATTGTGTGCAAACTGATCTCTGTTAGTGTTGTATTCAGAATTTTAAAAACCTCACTGAGAGAATTTGTTATTCAAAGTGGCCTCAAAGAGATAAATTAATAGGATATATTGGTTAACCCAACACAAAACCATCACAGTCATTGGGATATTAAACAACTGAGTTATTATTTTCTGGACTCTGATAACATCTTTGTCACTATACAGAAACAAAGTTAAGTTTTGCCTTGGTACCTTATAAATAAGCTCCATATATAAAAATATGTCTTTCTTTACCGTTTTAGTATTTGGGGGGTTTTTTAGCTTAATTTTTAATAATCATGGGGAAATCACATTCCCATCCCCTTTTTTTTGTGACCTGAATCTGAAAAAGATCCTCAACCCTGTGATATTTATTTCTTCTGGAAACACGAAGACAGAATTGAAGTTACGCTATTGTCAGTTATTGAATCATCTTCCTCAAACTTTTATAACTTATGCTAACGTTTAAAGTGTAAGAGTAATCAACATTTTACAAAAGTTTCTTCTTATTGATAATTAAAACCAAGTTAAACCATATCCTGTTCCCTTGTGCATTTTTTAAAGTATTTAAAACTGCAGCAGTTTTACTGATCCCTGGCCAAACAGCTATTTAAAACAGCGAACCTCTGACTCCTACATAAAGCTGGGCAGTCACATTTTGCATGTGACAATCATTTCCACCACTGCTTCTGAGAGATTTATGAAGTTTCACTGGTTTGAATGCAAATACATTACAACATACTAGTCGGCAACAATTCCAGCTACCCCTGACTTTTAACAAAAACACAGCACAGCAGTGAACGTGCTAAGCAGAAAGAGGGACATCCTTCCTCCTTGGCTCAGTACCACCATGATAAGCCACGTAACAAGGCAGGAAAACACTCTGCTGCCAGAAACACTTGATACAGGCACCGGGCTGAGCCCGAGAGATGGCCGAGGAACAGCAGCAGCGCTGGGACACGGCCAGTTTCCATATGGATCGGTAGGATCGGAGGTGCAAGGGCCAAAAAGCCATTTTTCTACAGCCACCACAAGAACTGTGCAGGGGATCCATCACCATGCTCCTATGGCATATTTGTTTCCAAAGTCCCTTGGCTCCACCGGGCTCCTCCTGCCCTCCCAAGAGCCTCAGGCCCTGAGGGCCCGGGTTGCAAAATTTTCCCCGTACAAACACGCAAGAGGCACGAAGGGCAAAGTCCTACAGTCCTACAGAGGTGTGTGGGGGAGGGTGGAGGCAGGGATCCCGACGGCTCCCGAGACCGGCAAGGAGCCTTATTCTTCCTCATCTTCTCCCGAGAAAGAGGACACGCTTAGGACACCGGGCCAAACGAAACAACAGCGAGACTCTCCCCCGCCGGTGCCGGTGCCGCCGCCTCTCGTTTCCGCCGCGGCGCGGGCACTGCGCAGGCCCTGCGCCGCCGCCCGCATGGAGGAGGAGGAGGAGGATGAGGGTGGCGGCGGCCGGGCGGCCACGGCGAGCCCGGCCGCGTCCGCCCGCTTCGTGCGGTGCCTCTACGCGGTGGGATTCCTGGTAAGCGGCGGCCCTGGGGCCTGCGGCGGGCGGCCGCGCCCGGGAGCGGGAAGCGGCTCCTCTGCAGGCCAAGGCTGCCGGGGTGCATCGCTGCAGCGGCCCCTCGGGAACGCCAGGGCTTGTAGCGCTGGTGGTGTGCAGCGGCTGGGCTCTTTTACCCCCGCAAACAGCCACGCAGTTGGACACACAGGTCGGATTTTTATCCTGTGAATGCCATGCAATAGCGTAGCACCCGAAAAGCTGAGTCTTGCCTTGGTGCTTATAAGAGCTGCTTCCTGTTCTTGAGATACCGTGGTTCCTGTAAATTTACACCTTCCCTCCCCCAAAAAAACCCCTAAAAATATGTTTCTCTTAAAAAAAAAAGTCCCCTATTGAAAGAACAGGCTTTTTAAAAGGTTCATACTCTGTAGTGATTTCCTGAGCCTCAGGAAAGTGCCGTTTAATTAATTTGAAATTAAAAGCGACGATTTGGAAAATGAATACAAAATAAGTACCAGTTTGCACTGTGAAATGTCAAGGTAACTGTCTTACCTACTTTTAATAGGACGATAGAAACGACCCAGCTAGTTTATGTCCTGGAGCAAATATCCCAGGGAACTTTGCTCCTTTTAACTGACTTTTAAAGGCTGTGGTTCTTCAGCCCTGAAATAGCTTATTGACACTGAGCTGAGGCACACTAGAAAATCAACCAAGTGAGCATCCTTTTAGAGGATATGGTGATGCAAACTTCCTGTAGGCAGACAAATAAATACAGCATATCTGACACTCTACAGAAGGAATTACACAGTGGAATAAGATGTAACTACCCATCAAAGGATAGTGGTTGATGGGTCTTGCTCTACCTGCATGCCTGTGACAGTCCGGTACTGCCAGGGTATAGTCTGAGACTTGTACTTCTTAATATCTCCATTGATGACCTGGATGAGGTCACTGAGCCTTTCTTCAGGTTCACAGATGACAGCTAAGATTGTATTACTGAGGATGTTTGTAAGTGGTGTGCTCTGTTTGTTCATGCTAATGTATTTAATGATTCTACCCTTGTAAGCCTCAATTTCAACCATCAAAAAATAATTAATGACAGACTGTGAGAATTCGCTTAGTGACACACACTGTTACAGTTAATCAGTCCTTGAGGTAGTCTAGTTCAGTTCAAGCAGTCAGTGATGAAAGGTGATTGTGCTCCAATAGATCTCCTAGGGACACTGGATGCTGTGCCAGATTGTAGTAGTACTGAAAGAACTACTGGGTCAAAGTGGTGAGCTTAACAAAAAGTAATAAAGCAAAAGGAACAAGTAGGAAATCCTTGTACTTCTCAGGATGGGCAGTGTCCTTTACCCTCCTCTTACAAAATGTTTTTCAATTATGCTTTGCCTTTTTTTTTTTTTCAAGTTTCTGTCTTGTCACATACACAAAGGCAGTCTGTTAGTAGGTTTAGATCTATTGTAGCTTCTTCCCCATTGTAGTTGGGTGAAAGTACCATTTTTCAAAATATACATTTTTTGCACAAATAAAAAGCATGGTTAGGTGATTGACAGTAGACCACTTTGAACTTAAAGGGCTAATACAAAGTACTTTTCTTGTTAAACAGGTAAAGTTTAATGTATTTAAAGGAATATTTAATGTTTAAATATATATCTTCAGAAGGATTGCATCTAGAGTGGGGGAAAAAATGATGTTTTCATAGGTTTAAATCCTCTGTGAGGCAGTCCTTTATCTTTCAGTTTATGTGTTTTGTAATATGAAAAATTTTCTTTTTACCTTGTGTTAATATGATGATAATTTATTTTTTTAATTTATTTTTCTAATGATGACTGTTATTAAGCCAGGTTGCTATTGCCTTTGTGAAAGTTACTAAAACTTTTCCTGCCTTCTTCTCAGGATTTATTTGGGGTGAGCATGGTGGTTCCTTTAATGAATCTTCATATCAGGTCTCTAGGAGCAAGTCATACCGTTGCTGGAATCATAGGTGAGTTGCAGTACTTGATTTATGAAAGAGTAAGATAAGGCCTGGATTTTGCCTTGCTGCAAATTGGACATTGGAACACAATTCTTCCTGGCTAATAGCACAATAAAAAATAAAGACAATTTCCACATGAAGCTCTAAGGGCAGCCATACTATGTTAGACCCAGAGACCTGTCCAGACTCGTGCACTGACAGTAGCCAAAAGCACATGCTTGGGAAAGAGCACATTTGGAAAGGACAAGGAAGTCTTGCAGTAGCATTTTACAGCTACATTCCAGCATCCAAGAATTCACAGCTTAGCAATTTAGAGAGCCAGAGGTGTTGCTTGTGGTTTTATTGTTATTTACACTTTGCAAATGGTGCTTCTGCAGCTGATTCTCCAAAACTTTCCAATGTCCATGACTGTTCCCAGTTTGATTAAAATCCTTTCAGCTGTCTTGGCAAAATATTTATTCACTTTTACAAATATTTACAAATAAATTATGAAGATTTGGAATTTTATCTTAAAGTATTTAGTGCTTAGGTAAGTTCTGTGTCTTTAAAGTACCTTTTATGGTATTGTTTATACTTTGGAGTGACACAGTATTTTCTTTATTCCTAGACATGGGAGCTGTTATTCAGTTTTATTATTTTGCATTCTGATTTAACACTTTGTATGAAATAATTCTGCTTCTACACTGAGTTGAAAGTATTATGTTAAGCAGAAACTAGTCAGACATTATTTTCATTTCAACAGTCTGCTTTGATTTTTAACATTAGAAAAAAAATAGGGTTGAGGTGTATTCTTATAAATGAGAGAGTCTAGCAGATGTTTCTCTCTGCTTCTCTTTGCTCCTTCTCTGCTCACTAAATGCTGCTAAACTCCGAGCCTCCAAAATGAGAAAGTAGGGTCTGTGTTTTCTTCAGGGCTTCTGTGGTGCCTTGTAGTAGAATGAAGCACCAAGTGGAAAGTCCTTTCCAGTAGAGAAATTCTCTCCCGATTCTGAGAAAGCAGTTATAAATGCCAAGATTGGTTTTGTTTAATACACTATACAAGGCAACATCATTTTACCTTACATTGTTTTACAACTTTTCAGCACTTTTTTCTTTTTTATTTTGTCATTTCCTGAAACTATTTCCTTTATTAAATGCTAAACTCCACCCTTGGTTTGTCCCATTCTTCCAGTAAACTATTCCCATGATTTCCCATTTTTCATAATCTAAAAATTTGTTCAGTCTTCATTTTAAAAAAGCTGAATTTTTAACACTGGTATTTTGTTTGTTTTAGGATCTCTCTATGGTATAATGCAGCTATTTACCAGCACATTTGTGGTGAGTTCTAACACTGCATTCCAGAGCATATTGGTATTTCTATGGATTGTAGGGGAGAAAAGGGTGGGGTTAATAATAGCATTTCTTGACATTTTGAAAATGCATAAAGTGTTCATACAAGCATTTTGGTTGGAGGAACCAATTTTCAGTTTGCATGAGAAATAGCAGTTTTGTTTATGGGGAATTGCCAGGTTTTTCAGGCCCAAACAGAATACAGTTTTTAAACAAATACTAGAATATAGATTTGGGCTCAGATACATTACTGAGCAGGTCACAGTTGCACAGGTTTATCTCCTCTAGTGTTGGTGCTAGTAGAGCAGTGTCCTGCAGTGCAGTAGCCTGTCCAGAAAGCAGTTTCATGAGTCAGTTTTTCATAGCCTGTGATCTAGTTTGTTTTCTCTGCTTAATGAGCAGTGTCTTGTAATTCACTACATGGTCTAAGTTAATCGTTGCATCTTTGCTATTTGTTTGGTTTTGTTTTCTATTAGCTATTGATTTTTATATCCTAATATTACCCTGATACTAGTTTTCTAGTTTTGAAGAGAACAGATTATGAGAATGTCTCATAAAATAACTGTTTCAGGGTTTGTTATGTAGGACACCTGGGATAATTTCCTGCTGTAATTTTGTGGCATGTTCTTGGAAGTGCAAGACCATTGTCTACTTTCTTAACAAACTATTTCCTCTTGGAAATCAAGCTTGATTTAAAAGCATGATAAATGCAAATTTTCTGTTTGCCCTCTGCAAACTACTTCGTACCTGTCTGCGCTCAGATAACAAACTCTTCATAGCCAAGATCATTGCTTTTAGGATGTTCAACAAGTGTCTTGATACATAGCAGCCTAAGTAATGCAAGCAAATGTTTGTGATTGATTATGGTAAGATTTTCAGAAGGCTTCTACTGGTAATATTTTGTGGTATTTATTGCAGGACTGTCTTTTTGAAAGGGTGACTTTTTTATTAAAAAAATTCTGTATACACAACATTAAATGAAATTATAATTTTGACAGGTAGCCTGCCAGCAGGGCAGAGCTCTCCTTGTGACTTCCAAATTTTGAGCACTTAGGAATGTTGTGTAATAAGCCTATTAGGCTTTCATTGACAGTCTTTTGATGTCTTTTCTCAATTTAATGTAGAAGTACTGATTGATCACTGCACATAGTTTAATGTTATAGAAAGCTAATCTTTCTTTCCTGCTTTGTGAAAGGGCTGCTGGAGTGATATAGTAGGAAGACGGTATTCCCTGCTTGCTTGTATTCTTCTCAGTGCACTGGGTTACTTCCTTCTTGGGAATTCCACCACAGTGTTCCTGTTTGCTATTTCTAGAGTCCTTGTAGGTGAGTAAACTCTTGGCATTTTGCATTTTGCAGTTTAAATTCCCTGTAGTCTCAGGTTGAGAATTACTACGGGAGAAATTATGGTGTATGGATGGCTGCATAGCATCATCACCAAGTAGCACCAACTGAACCTTAGTATTGTAAAGTCTCTACAAATCAATAATTCTCTTTTTTTTTTCCTGAAAATAATTTGAAATGTTGAGGCCTAACCCACCAGGCATCTAAACCCCACAAAGCTGCTTACTCCAGCACTGAAGAATTTGTGATTAATGGAATTTTAAAAATAGAAATTATACAAATTTGGACCATTGTGACTTGAGATAGATTCTGTCTTTTTTTTGGACCGAGAGATACATGTTTATTGATTTGTTTGTATTTTGTTGCAGGTATTTTCAAACACACACTGTCCATCTCTAAAGCCCTGCTGTCTGACCTGGTCTCAGAGAGGGATCGCCCTTTAGTAATGGGGCGCTTCAATGCCGCCTCCAGCGTGGGCTTCATTCTGGGACCTGTTGTTGGTGGCTACCTTGCAGAGTTCAAAGGTGGCTTTTACCAAACGTCCTTCATCTGTGCCTCCATCTTCCTTCTGAATGGTGGTAAGTTGTATGTCACATTCTGCGTCTTGGGTCCCTTCATTCCTGATTTTGTCCTTTTAAGCCATCTGTAATACCTTGAATGCACAGTGAGTTTATCATCTATGGCATAATCATTTTGTATGCCAATACTACTGTTTGAATTTGAACTTAGGTGGAAGGGTGGGAATTTTGAAACAGTTATCCTCCAGCTGCTTTTCCTTTTTTCTGCCTATGTCCTCTTTACATTCAGACACAAATGGGAGTTTTTGATGTGCCCAAAGATGAAGACTTGAAATCAGAATTTTATCTTTAGCCATTAGATTAGTTTATGTTGTGTGAGTGTGGCATTTCAGTGCTTTCCTTTCTTGCTTTCACTGCATTTAAAATTGAACCAATACTATGAATAACACTAGACTTAATATTTGCAAATTTTTTAAGGACAAGTGTTGTTGAAGTATTTTTTAAATTATTACAATCAAACAATTATCTTCCATGTAAAGTTGATGCAATTGAATGAAATCAACTAATTTCTTAATCTGTGTAGGTCTTGTCTGGATGTTACCCTGGAGTGAAGAAAACACTGGCAACAGGAACCATTACCAAGACAAAGAAACAAACAGTTTCTCAGCAAAATCAAATCATGAACATCACTTGAAATCAGCAACTAGTAGGAGCTGTGACAAACAGTAGTTTTTTCCAGTCTCCATGGATCCAAGTTGCAACAGTGCTGAAGAAAATTAAAGGAATAGCATGCTCTAATTTGTGGGATGTATTTTTAGTGCGGTTCCTGATGTCTGTTGCTATACTGCTGTACTATAGTAATTTTACTCTGGCCTTGGAGGAGAGATTTGGGGTGAAACCCTTGTTTTCTGGATACCTCATGAGCTATAGCAGTGCGCTTGGAGTCCTGGCTGGTTGTTTGCTCGGACCAATAACAAGACTCTATGGGCACAACACTTACAGACTTCTGTTGCACTCCAGCACTTTTACCTGCACGCTGATTCTCCTGTATGCCTCAGCACCGAGCATATGGATGGTCATTCTGTCCTCCACATTCTTGGCCTTCTCCACCACTATCGGCCGTACCTGTATCATTGATCTGGAGCTGACCGTCGGTGGGAACGAGGCCAGCGGGACACTCCTGGGTGTTGGACAGTCAGTGACATCAGTGGGACGTATTATTGCCCCACTCCTTTCTGGAATTGCTCAGGAGTTTAGTCCTTGTGGCCCTCCAAGTCTAGCTGTGGGACTAGCATTAGTTGCTATTGTGATAATGAATGCAAACAAACAAAAATACCGTAGTCATGGAAGTGTGAAGTTAAAGAATCAGTAGTCACAATTTTGGATTGCACAGATGTATCTTCACCTTCTAGACTTGTACAGTAATTACATGATTTTTAAGGAGAGCAAATTATGTTCCTGTGGAAGCAAGTATATATATGTACTTCTGCTGCAGGGATTTTAAGTCTAGACAGATGTTATTCCAACAGGTACCACCGTCTAGACAGATTTATTCTAACAGGTACCACCAGAACATTTCTAAGAGGGGCAGATGTTGCTATATTGTACTGGCTGTGATTTTTAAAATGCATTTTTAATGGTTTTGGAGGGGAAAAAAGAATGTTGGGAAGTGCACAAATCCTGCTTGTAACTCATTTTTGAAACAGTGTTTAGATTGATAGGTTGTTTAAAAAGGGTGGATCAAAGGTGAATTTTTGTTATTTAATCAGGAGAATTTGCAATATGTTCGGCCTTCATTTCTTATTTTGTGGTCTGTTTCCTTTTGCTCTGTTATGACAGTTGCTTATATAACAGGATGTTTGCTTATGTGATTTTTGTGTAGCATGTTTTGTCCAGAGAACTTTCTGCGGACCATGGTTAGGCACTTCGGAGTAATCATGCAACCCCTGCTGACTCCTGGTCTTTCCCAAGTAACAGAATTGGGTATATGCTAACTTAATGTACTAGAAGACCTAATCTTAGAATAATACAAGGCCATTCAGACTGAAACTGAGGCTGAATTTAAGTTTTTTTGAAATTTGAACTGGTGGCTTCTGTTTAGTAATAACTTCTACTGAGGAAGTTTGTCATAATTTCTTTATTTATATTTTCTGTGCAATTTTTCTACCTTCACTTTAAGAATAAATGTCCTTCTTAATTCTCTCAAATGACTAAAGGTGTGAGCATCTACCAGTAGTTCATGGATCTGGATTGATGCCTCCCATTTGATCTCAGGCATAAGTGACATTTCAGTGACAAGAGAAATACAGTTTTGTTAGCATTTTAGTCCTCATTTGTGTGCATGGCTTAACTGAAAAGAGGTTAGTCTGAGAGCTGGACAGAGTTGTAGCACTCCTGTGCTATTTACTGTTCAAGCTTATTACTTGAAAGCTACCATTGTTTGTATTTCATATGAAACATGGAAAAAATGTATTTTGCTCTGATAATGTTCTCTATGATCTTCATTACATTACTTGATGAAAGTACAAAGTCAGCTATGTAAGTGTTTGGTTGGGGGGGTTTTATGCAATTTAGTTATCCCTTGAACACATCAGTGCAAACACTCTTCCTGCGCCAGGTCAGTCATGGATGATGCTTGTATTTATTTTCATTTTCTTCTTTACCTTTTCCATTGCCTACTGGCATTCAAATATTTTCTGAAACCTCCATGATTCCAGTGGCAGCACCATAGGAATTTATATATGGAACTCTGAATTGTTTTAATTTTATTTATTGATATAATCAGTGTCTTATTGCTACTGTGATTTCAGTACATATCCTGAAAGTTCTTTATTACAGTAATGTATGTTTCATTTCTCTCTAGGAACTTGAGGCATTTTCCAGCCTCTTATCTTCTCTTGCTGTTCTTGGTAGATGCCCAAAACATTGTTGCTCTAAATTTCTTATTTTGTTTCTTTCCATCTTTTAATTTTCTTATTTTTTCCTTTACCTAAAACCTCCATTCTGTAAGTAAGGGCATTCTGGTTTGCATCTCTAGCAAGATGTTAAGGAAAAGAGTTGAAAAAAACCTTCAAAAATTAACATATATTAATGATTTTGTAATTTTTCCAATACTTGTTCATTATATGACATAACATTTACCCTTCTAAATTGCTGCAGTGATTTAATCTGACTTCTGTGTACATCTATCCTAATATATATCCTACTGAATAGAGGTTATAGAAGCCTCACATTTGAGAAATCTGTGGAAGCCTGTGGTCTTGGGGACTTGTTGCAACACATTTTACAGAAGTTTTTTACTTGTAGGACAAAATTATTCCTGAAGTGCCACATAAACCTTTCTTTTCTGTACAGGTACAGAAGAATTGCACTATTTTTTTTTCTTCGAGGACTTTAAGAAATAAAATGAAGTGACATTACATATGTATCATTATGTCACTGTGGTTTTTTTCCCATGTTCCTCTGCTAAAGCTACAGCACAAAATAGAAGTGTTCAAGTCAATGTGAAGTGTGGATGCTTTATTTTTTTTCCTCAAGCTGTGGTTAAAATCATTTGAATCTGTCTGCATTTCTCATAAAGGGCACAGGAACCAAGGATTCAACCAATAAATGGCTTGGCAGTGAATGAAAAAGAAGAAATAAAAGAAAATGGAGAACTCTGCAATTTTGAGATGAAGTCCTTAAAGCTACTGTTCCTTGTGCCACATTTGTATCCCTTGTGTTGCCTCTTAGTTGCCATAAACATGCAAGGTCAGAGAGTGAAGATTCAATGACATTCCTGCAGAGAAAGAGATGTGATTCCCTGTTTTAAGTTGAGGAAGGAGCAGTTGCAGCTAATTTTGGCTCCAGTCTAGTGGGCAAACTACTGAATTACTCAGCTGTTTCTTGAATCCAGCTGTAGGATCTTCTGTAGAAGACTAACAAACCAGATCTGAATATGGACTAAAGGAAAACAGTTTCTGCCAGCAAACCACTGCAAATTAAGATTTTTGTCTTGCTTGCTGCTACTTTATTTTGGGTCGGTTTTCTTGGGCCTGTAGGAAGGGTTGGGTTTTGGTTTGGTTCCTTGGGCTTTTTTGATCTTTGCCCTTCCCTTTGGTAAGTTTAGTGACGTTTTTGACAATTTTGATCAATTCATGTTGAAGGCTGTGTATAAGTACTGATTTTATTGCTTTTAAATAATGAAGCAAAGGTAAGTTGTTTTTTCCTGTTGGGGTAGGCTGTGTACTTTTGAAGAGATCCTTTATAAACATATCAGTTGGGGTGGTTTGACACTGGCTGGACACCATGTACCCACCAAAGCCACTCCCCTCTGGAAACAGACAGGCGAGAGGAGAGAAAATAAAAGACTCATGAGTTAAGGATAGAGAGAGATCACTCACTGATTACTGTCATGAGAAAAATACACTCATCTTGGGGAGATAATTGAATTTATTACCAATCAAAATCAGAGCAGGATAATGAGAAGTAAAATAAATCTTTAAAACACCTTCCTGCCACCCCTCCCTCCTTCCCGGGCTCTACCTCCCCGTGCTGCAGCGCAGGGAGACAAGGAGTGCGATGGTCAGTTCATCACATGTTGTTTCTGGTGCAGCTCAGAGAGGAGTCCTTCCCCTGCTCCAGCGTGGTACCCCTCCCACAGGAGATAGTCCTCCACAGACTTTTACAATGTGAGTCCTTCCCACAGGCTACAGTTCCTCACTAACCACTCCAGTGCAGGTCCCTTTACCACAGGGTGCAGTCCTTCAGGAAAGGACTGCTCCAGTGTCAGTTCCCATGGAGTCACAAGTCCTGCCAGCAAACCTGCTCTGCTGTGGGTTCCTCTCTCCATGGGTCCACAGGTCCTGCCAGAAGCCTGCTCCTGTGTGGGCTTCCCATGGGGTCACAGCCTTCTTTTGGGCATCCACCTGCTGTGACATGCAATCCTCCAGAGGCTGCAGGTGGCATCTGCTCCCTGTGGTCCTCCATGAGCTGCAGGAGCACAGCTGCTTCACCATGTAATCACCATGGTTTTCAGCACAGGCTGCAGATGAATCTGTTCCACAGCCTGGAGCACTTCCTCCCCCCTGCACTGACCTTGGTGTCTGCAGGGTTGTTTCTCTCACTCTTCTCTGGCTACAACTGCTTCTATGAAATAACTTCTTTTTTCCTTTTTTAATATGTTATCAGACACTGATTGTCTTGGCCTTGGCCAGCAGTGGGTCCACCTTGGAGCCAGCTGGCATTGGCTTGGTCAGACAAAGGGAAAGCTTCTGACAGCTTCTCAGGGAAACCACCACTATATCCCCCCTGCTACCAAAACCTTGCCATGCAAACCCAATACACCACTTTTTCAGATTTCCATTTCTTGTCATTCTCTTTCTTCTGAATTTACTCACTGCAGCAATATCACAGAGGTCAGTACCATTCTCATCTTCTGAGAACAAGTGGATTATTGAGCAGATAATGCAGCAACAAAATAGGAGTAGCACTGTTTATGACCTGGCTTGCTCATTACTTCAGGTTCTCTGTAGTGCCATAAAATTCCTGCTGCTGGGAACCTCTGTGAGTGCTGCCAGTGCCAATCTGGTTGTGGGTATTGCAGGATACTCTTGGGTAAATGATCCTTTACAGCCTGCCACTTTGGCATTTGAAAACCCAAGATTTGCCTGTGCTGTTATTGCTATAATATTGAAGACTAAATCACAAAGAGCTGATCATGAATCTTGAAGAGTGTACTGGAGCCTGAACTTTGAGATTCAAATTATTGTGAATGGAGGTCAGACTGCTTTTAGGAATGAAAGAATATGCAGCCTATTTTAAAGGGAAGTCTTGCAAAACTTAGGTTTTAATTTACAAAGAGAAATTAATTCAAAGTTTTAATTATTTTAGATCTGAGCACCAAGGAACTATTTTTTGAGATGTGCTCTACAGTAAGAACCAGTCTTCCATTCTGTCAAATATCTGATAAATAGGAGGTCTCAGAGAGGAAAATTGAAGTAAGCTGAAGTATTTAAAATTTCTTTTCCTTTTTGTGGCAAAAAATTACTGTTTGAAACAAAACCTGTGGCAATTAGGGTGCCATATTCATGCACATTAACAAGAGTATTTTTATTGGACCAGAGCTCTTGTGGTACAAAAAAGCATTCCAGCATCCAATTTCAAAATCTTTCATCTTTTCTTCAGGGGCTGGGGGATGTTGACAGAACTTGGACAATTTTGGAAACGGTGACCTAAAGCATTTCTTGGAGGGTCAGCTGATGTCTGGAATTGGTGGACTTGGCAGCTCTTGAAAAAGTTGGTGCAGGGTGCAGTGTGTTTGCTTCCAGAGAGCCCAAGATACCCTTCATAACAGCAGGCATGTTATTTTGGCAAAAATTTTAACTTTGTTTTTCCATGTGATTTCTATGTGGCTTTAGTACAGAAGGATATTCTCTAATTTTTAAATTGTTATGCAGCAAGTTTTTCTTTTGTTGAACTGGTTTCAGTGGAATTTGCATTATATTTTAGTACAAACTAGGACAGCCCTTAAAATGTTAGCTCTTTCAGCAAATTATTCTTGGGGTTTTTTTCAAGTATCTGCCTAAAAAAGGTAATAGGGTGTCTATCTCTTCTAGGCCTTGTTTATACCTACTTTCTTATTTCAGTTTATAGACATCTCAGGAGCTGAAGGGAAGATCCTTAAAACCCTAATTCAGAATGGAACTGTATTTTCCCACTGTCCCTAAAACTGAATTTCTTCATCAAAAATGCATTTAAATATCTGTACTGCAGAGTGTACTGGGGAGTCCATCTGGAAACAAAATATTTGTATGTGGCTTTGGCAAGTTTCCCAGTCACTGCTGAGGATCCGGTTTCCTTGAAAAAGCAAGAAACGTTGTCCTCCGTCAATGCATGACTTTCCCCATCAGATGGTGCTCGAGGACAGATTTATTGGGCATTTCATTCTCCAGCAGACAAACTCTGATACAACATGAAGGATGTCTCCTCTGCAGGCTCAAAAAAAGTGCTCACGTGTTTTTCCTTTGCAGGAAAGGGGAAAAAAAAGAAGGCAAAGGCGAAGCTCTGACCCAAACCAGAGTGAGAATTGAATGATAAGGGCTATCTGGAACAATGCCTGGGCCACCTGCTGCTGTCATTGCTGCTGAAAAGGAGAGTACCTAGCAATCAGTCCCCAGACATGGCAAGGGTGCATTCAGCAGTAGTGGAAAAGAGCCTGAAAAGGGTGGGAAAACCAGAAGTGAGGAAGGCAGAGGGTTGCTCACAAGGACCCAGAGTCCCAGAAGATTTGCAATTCTGTTTCTCAGTGTGACCATGCTGGAGATGTGCCTTGGTGCTTGTATTCTGTGGATTTCAAGTGCTTTGGAAAGGTAAAAACATGCTATCAAGTTTTGAAGTACCAAGAGCTTAAGACTGCATTTCATAAAAATGACCTTCAAATTGATGTGCTTGTACTTTGGGGCACCACTTTAAGCACAAATAATGTGAGCGTGCCCTGCATTAATGGGCAACCAGCATAGCAGCAAGGTTCCTGAAACCTGCATTCATTATTTAAAATTGTGCCATAAAAAATAACAACTGTTTGAAAAAAAGATAAAAGGCAGTTCTCCCCAGACAGAAGCCAAGTGCTTGGTCATTACCAGCACACAAACAAGAAAATTCCACAGAGAGTAAACTAAATGTTGATGTGCAACATTTCACATTTATTGATTTGGTCAGATATTGTATCGGCTTGATATAAAACAGCTAATTTAAACAATCTGATCTGTAAGGAGGATGTTGTCTCAAAACTGAAATCAAAACTCAAGGCTTTTTTCTTATTCAAACATGATCCAAATAATGCAGTGACATAGTATTCCCTGACAGTTTTACAGATGAAAGTACTTTCCTGTTGAATGACAAATTTAAATTTGTTTCCAAAGCTTGCTGGCTTTGCTTGAACCCAAGTTTATTTCCAAACAGGAGATGATCATTAGAGGACAGCTAAGTATCAATTCCCACAATAATCATTTGTTGAGAATACCCATGAACATTTGACTGAGGATTATAGGGGTTCATAGAGCCATTCCTCTGAAGCTTAGACTTTGCTTTTGCCACACAGCAGAATTTTCCATAGCTTGAACAGAGGAAAAAGACTAAAGGACCTAAGGAAAGAGTTTGGGAAGGTTTGATATTTCAAATACATACATGAAATAAGTATTTTGGAAATGCTCTTAGAAGAAGGAAAGTCTGACATCCCCACTTATCAACCCCCACCCATTAACATTTGAAAGAAATCTACTTTGTGGTTTTAAAAGGAAACTCTGATTTTTAATAGTTCTTTCAAAACAAGCTTAAATAAAAAAAATCTTATTGCCCACAGATTTAGAAATGTGCTAATGAAAGAGAAAAGTTATGATTTCACAGTGTACATTCTTCAATGAAAATTATCCATTTTGTAACAAGTAGAAAGAAAATTATTTCTGCATTGTACTGAAATGTGTATCTGTGCTAAAGCAAGCTCAGTACTTAGATTAAATGGGACAGAAAGTGCAAATTCCTGAGAGCTACAGTAAAGTATCATTTATTTTAATGCTTCCCATACACCCTCAAATGGCAGCCATTGATTCTAGGATCAAGAAGTCCATGTTATTAAGGTGCACAGTGACTTCAGCTGATTCCAGGGCCCCACTGTGCTACTTTTCTGTAAAAACATATTAGATGGAACATTTTTGTTCCTTGGAGTGCATAGCTCAGACAAAGAAAAGATTACCTTTCCCCTCTTACAGATGAGGAAACAAAAAGCAAAACAAATTAACCAGGGTCACAAGCATGAGCTTTCTTGAGTCTCAGTGGTCCCTGACTCAAACAGGAGACTGCTCTCTTTGTCTATGTGCAGTGCTCTGCAACTATTCTACTGCTGTGTTTGCATTACATTGCAACCATGTAACTAAGGTGCAAAAAAGCAATTTTGATTCAAAACATTATTTATCCACTTGAAGTTTTCTCGTTTTAGGCCTTCTGGTGTCCTGCTAAGTGCTCTCAGTTCTTGCTGACATAAGTGAAAGCCAAGGTAATTCAGTTTTTTTTAGTGATCCTTAGTACCTTTCAAAGGTAACATATTGCCAAAAATTCAGAAAGTAAAAATTCAAGCTATTCAGGTCTTTGTTGCAAGTCCTTTTTATAAGCCTTATTTGCAATTCCCTTACAGCTTGTTTCTTCTCTTCTTCATCTTTTTCTGCATCAGAGGTCATCGAGCAAAATAGGCTTTTGGAATATATTTATTCTTCTTTAGAAGTCTATATGATAGGTGCATTGTGCAATTTTCAGTGGTATTCATGTTGAAACTCTGGTTAAAACAAGTATTATTGATTATAAATAAAATCTGAAATGATACACAAGTTTGGGGGTATTTTTAAGAATCTATTCATCACTGGACTTTCAACAATGATTTCAATGGAAAACTGGATATTGAACCTTCGTGACTTGGTTCCATGAGAGATGATGTGATAAGGCACATTTCCATACTATTTTAACAGTGGAAATAATGTAATTAAATTAAAGCATTGCAATAAGTTATTTGTAAAAGAGATATATTTTTTTTGTATCTTTAACTTCGCAATTGCTGTAGTATTCCTTTCACTTAGTTAATGGAGTTGACTTAACTCAAATGGAAGTGGTTAGACCCAGATGGAGGCTTGTTTTGTTATTGTAATGGATCCCACAGTCTGATCAGATCGCTGAGAATCCTAATTCAGTATGTCCATGGTTTATTATCAATAGTTCTCCTTTGGCTATGTTCAGTACAGCTGATTCTCAGGCTTGTTTCTCTGCCTGTCCCCTTGCGATGCCTGCCTAACTAACCGTGGTGGTGGCATAGGTCTGGCTGACCCATGGTCTGCAGTCAAATCTTCCCTGCTCAAAGTGCCAAATCTTGGTCTGGTCAGCAGTGGCTGCCTGAACCCAATGGATGGCTGAGGCAAGGTGCTTGGGTCCTGCTGCTCTCCCCGTCCGTCCTGGCTCCCATCAACTTCGTTCTTCCACTCCACCCTAAACTCAGGCAGTGGCCTCTGTTGTCTCAGTCTCTGGTCTCTCAAGATTTTCCCTGCTCTGGGCCTTAGATTGAGCACTGTGGTAGCAGCATCCAGCTCAGAGTCACTGCTGTCACCCACTGTTAATTGAAAACAAAAGTATAGTTTTAGGTGTAGAATATAACTGTTTCAGGAATATTTGAGTAACAGCACACAGGGCCCTTGCAGTCATAGGATGAAGTTTCCCCATATTTTTCTATATTCAGTGCTTTCTGATTAGACCCAGTAACAGCCTCTTAACTCTGCCAAAACAGGGGATAGATTTGACTTAAAACATCCCTAACCTCAAAAGTGTGATTTTTAGAAAGGCCTTGCTCAGCTGCTCCTTGATAGCCAAGTGGTCCCTTGACTGAAGTGACATTTCTCCAGTTCTGGAAAATTTCCAGTTCTCTGGACAGAAAAAATTGTATCTCTCTGAGCTTAGGGTCTAGTCCCTGCTTACATCCAAGCAGGATACCAAAATTAGATTTCTCAGCCCCACATCTCACAAAATCTAAATTGAGAGGCATTTCTAGAGCACAACATGTACAGGGAAACTTGACATTGGAAAAGGAGCATCAGTACTCCTACCAGGCAAAGGATCTCTCAAGGTCAATGTACAGATGGGTGGAAATATCCCATCCTTCATAAAGCTGAATATAAGACATGAAACAGAATCAACAGGGCAAATTTTAGAGGTTGCAAGTGCAGACTCTTCCACTCAGAGCAGGGTAGAACATGCTCTAGGGAAAGGTGGCATCATTGCTTAGGGAATGCCCTTAAATGATCATTGCCAGGTAAACCAAGCTGGAGATAGTCTGGATGTGCACATGTGCATATATTTTTCCCCACCAGACTTCTTTAAAAATAATTAACATCTTCATCAAAACTTGCACACTTGAGTCATTTGATGATAATTTTAACAATAGTTTATGAATGCTTCAGATGTGTTCTTAGACTTAAATCAGATATGATGTTTTAAATACATCAAAGTAAACAACTGTGCAACTGTGCAACTGTGCAACTGTCATATGAACAAATTAGATTAGTAACCTTCATGCTATTTCTTTTAAAAAGGTGAGGAAGGGGTCAACAAAAATATATCACCATGTAATTGTCCATTCATCCAGATAATTCTGTATCAAGGCAGGTCTTCATCAGACTGTGTTTTCAGGCTTTTTCCCTTCTAAGTATGTCAAATAATATATTTTTTGACAATTGAATAATCTGGAGGCATATTTTCTCTTTAATTCTAGGTGACAGTAGGTGACCTCTGCAGACTAACTACAGAATAAAAGGCATCCTACACTCAGGAGAGCAATGATATCATTATTAACAGACAAAAGCACAGTCTATTTTTAAATTAATTGGGAATAGTGGAAAACTAATTGGGGTGGAGATCAGGAAATTTTAGAAAATCTCTGCACAGGTTTCTTCTTTCCAGCAAAGGATCCTTATGACAGCTGGTCATGAAAGAAAATGCTCCCAAGTATGATATAAGCATGGTAATAAAACCAGTATCAAAAGTAATATATAGAATTGGGCAAAGTTTTCACACCAAATATTGTGCTCCAACAGATTTTTTTTTGTTAGAACTCAAAAACTACAATATAAAACATTTGTGAGTTTAGGCAGAAGAAAAAAGTTAACAATTTGGTTGTAAACCTTGTAAACCATGCCATTTTGAGTTCTTCATGAGTACAATAAACTAGATCTAATGTCCTCATTACCCTCTCTGGTTTGCTTCTCAGAGCAGTGTCCTCTACCCTGACCCCAGAGAGAAAAGAACCAAATAGGCTCCTAATCCAGGAGGGATATCTGGATTATGGAATAAAGATGAGAAGAATGAGCCATGGCAGTGTTCCTGGTGCAGAAGTGCAGCAGGCAGCTGCACACTGACAAGAGGAGATGTGCTGGGAGGACTATGCCAGTATGGGATAGGAAGTGAGTATGCCCCACAAAACCCTGCTGTCCAGGGCATTTCTCTACACTCACATTTCTGCTTTAGGACACACTGTTTTAAATGCTCTAGTTTGCTTATTTCTCTATGTCATCTCTGGGAAAACCTTCCTTCTGTGTAAGCAAAATGACTGCACCACAGTAGGAGAAAAAAAAAAAATTCATTACCTCTGGAAGATGTTTTATTTCTCACTCGTAGTTTCTCTGGGAGTTTAGTGTTTTTAGGAAGTGAAAGGAATCTTTTTGTATTTGCTCCAGCCTGCATGCAAAGAAAACAAACATGTTAAGTTACTGCAGCCTAGTGTACCTGCATAATACATGTTGAGATACACAACTGAGGCTTGAACAGGTTTCTGTAGCTAAAGGGCTGCAGAGTGGTTTTGAATTAGCTAATATGTGATCTTTTACTACACACTCAGTGCTGAGTGCTGGCTGAAGGCTGTGCTAACTCAGGTAAAGACTGAATATACTCAGGCAGTTGAATCAAATGAAAACCTAGTGAAATGCCCTCTGAGATCAGAGTTAATAAATGTATGGTCTCTAACCTCAACCTTGCTTGCACAGGCTTTCCTAAGGAAGGCAAATGCCACAAGCATGGCACTTCATACAGCTTAAAACTTGTTTAAAACTTTTTATTAGTCAGCTGCAAAAATCTGGGTGAGACTGTAGCTTGGGCTCAAGAACTAATCTGCATTCTGATCCTGCAAGCACTTTTTACATATAAATGACTTTATACAGTTGACTAGTCACACTGAACTTGATGAGGAAGTTAGGCACCAGCATGATCATTTACCAGTTCAGGGCATAAAATCCTTGTTTTCCCCAGACTAAGATTTAAAGGCTCTGGGAACAGACCATACTTCATACTTCTAGAACATGAGAGGTACTTTCCAGGACAAGTTGCTTTTTTTTTTAATTCAAAAGTTTCTCAAGGACATCCTTTCTTACATTTGCTACAAAGATTTTTAAAATCTTTACAGTCTACCAGCTCTTCTATGCTAACGCCATTACTTGTGGCAGACCCAAAGGAAACCTGAAAGGAAATGTATTTTCCCTTAGAGATTTTTCCTCTTTGGATTTTTATTCTTTTCCTCTTTCTCCTCTTCCTTCTGTGGAGGTTTTATCCAAGGATAATTATTCTTAAAATTATAGCCGGTGTATTTTAAAATGTTATCAGACATCCTTTTTTCTTTTCCTGCCCCAAAAGTCCTGCTGAGTCTCCTCATTATTCCACACAGTAAATAATTTAATTGTATGAAAAAGATAACATATGTAACTGTGGTTGAGATGAAAAAAAATCATTCAGAAAAAAATTTAACAGTCTTGTTGTCATAATTAACACCACAGTAGCTCTGGTAATGATCACCTATGGGACATTATCATCCTTTTGGAGGCATTATTCCAGCCTCAGCTGCTGAAGTACAACTGTATCAATGTTGATACAGTTTAGTGACTGTTTTAAGTCACTAAATATTCCTGTGACAGGAAAATACGTATTCACAGGACGGCTAATTTCCTTGATACCTGATATGACCCAAAGGATCAGTTTCCCTGCCTCATTAGTGTGCTCCATTCCAATATGGTTGGAAGTTTACAACTGCAGGATTGCCTCAGAGAGCCAAATATTATCATGCCACAGCAATCCTTGTAAGTGGAAGCAGTTTTCCTAACCAGTGTCAAAATCTGAAGGCCTGACTACATTTTATGAATACAAAAGAACATACAGTATTTTTCAGGTGAAGAGCTTGCTCTGACTGATGTGGTCAAAAGTCCTCTCCTATATTCTACAGCTTATTGTAAGTAGCTTTTCTATCTCAAAGTAATTTTTAAGCTTTAATCCACACTTCATCAAAATACTAATAGAGAATACTGATCATACCTACATTGTGTACAGAGCCTGTCCAGCTTCTCTGAGGTAAAATTATGGCAGCAGATCCCACTCCCATATCACATTCTACAAGCCTGAAGCCTTGCTGAAGGTGTCAACACAAATTAAGGGGCTCATGTGTGTGACTCAAGGTGTAAGTGATACTACATGTGCAGTTGTCTTCCAAATTCAGGATTTTTCCCTGCATGTCAGAAGATTGCTTTTTCTGCATGACTGTTAGCTAAAAAGAGCTGCTTTCAATAAAAATTAAAATTTAAAAAAAACTAAACAAACCAAAAAGCCCAAAAAACACCACAAACTGCAGTACCGGTCTTTCCCTTGACAGGCTGTTGGTTTTCCTCAGGCTCTCCCGAAGGCTGTGCCGGCGACGGATCAGAATTTCTTTGGCCTGCTTCTCACTTGCATCTGCAGCCAGGCTATGTCGGTTGTAGGACATTGTCTGAAATGGAAAAGCAGTGATCACAGCCTGGAAAGCATGATGTCAAATGTGTTGCACTATATGAACAGGGGAAAACAGGCTTTTTGCTTTAATAAGCATCATAAATCCTAGTGAACAAGACTGTATTGCAGATGATTAAGAACAAGAACAATAATTATGCTGAGAATGTTTTTATTAATCTGCTTCACAGCCACCTGGGTTTTTTGTTGGTTTTGGTTCATTTTTTTTAACCTGCTGGTATTTATAATGAAAGACAAAATGGAAGAATCTGGCTTAATACCATGTTTGCCCCCACACTGTAGTAGCTTGGTCAGTATGTCAGCAGAGGACACATTTGAAAGTGATGAGTCCCCTAGAGGGAAGTCATTTTAACCTCCAGCAAGCTGAAGCTTGCTCAATTTTTGAATGTTTTCCAAGGGCTCAGGCATTCAAACTACTTAGCCACAGGAGGACAAATGTGAAATGTCCTTTTGCTTTTATTTCACTATTTTTCCAGTTCATCATCTCTGCTATTAATACAAACAATTTTACAACTGGAGGCAACTAGGAAATCTAATCCCATATCATGAAGCGACCAATATACTGATACAAGTAGACAATGTTGGGCTGAATTGGCACCTATGATCCTACTTTAATACTGTAGTTGCATCAGAGGTAATAAGACAAAAACATTAACCCTTATCAATAGTATAAGATCAAGTAAGTATTTACACAGAAGAATGTGAATATGCTACTGAACATATGACAGGATACGGATTCAAGGCAACAGAGTTAAATAAGAGCATTATTTGTTGTTATATGATAGAGCAGATGTAGCAGCTCAAAGATGTGTTAAGAAGATAATCAGTACATTACAAGAGCAGTGGAATATTTATGTAGGCAAAAGTTCATCCTTACTCGGTGTCGTATCTGGTAGAGATTCTTTGTTAATATTTCTCGCATGTTTTCCATTTCAGTGGGAGAAAGGGGCTTTATCTTTCCCTCATGATAGTCACTGTGGCAGAATAAAAAAAAAGGAAATAGGGGAGAACGAGGGAGAGAGAGAGAGAGAATGTTTTTATTTTTATGGTCAGGAATGACATTTGAATTATTTCCTTTGTTAGAGGTGGAAACAACATTTCAAAACAACCAAGTAATAGGTGAAAATGTAACATGTAGAAATGAAATCCTGATTTCATTTGAATCTGTGGTAAGATGTAAAATGTGATAAAAATTATAGTAATTTGTCCACTGTATTTAGGCACTATTCAAAATGCCCCTCAGGCTTCCCTTGTGGCTGTTCTCAGCAGGCAGGCAGGCAGGCACGTGTTCAAGTCCACCTCCGCTGTACACGGCAGATGGATGTGCCAGAGAGCAGCTGTCCCAGTAAAACCACACACGCCGGAAGAACACAGCCCTTCACCTGAAGCTACAGGCAAAAGGCTCTTGTTTCGCACCCTCTCACTGTTCTGGTGACACTTAGGACACAAAGTACCCTAAGTCAAAGTGATTATCCTGCCTACAGCCCAGGTGTGAAATGAATTATGTGACCCAGCTGAGCTGCTTGGCCGTGCTGGCATTGCTTGCTTACCTGAGAGACACCGATGATGGCACCTTGCTTATCATTCCACTCTCTGCCATCTCTATGGCATGCTTGATCTCCAGCTTCTTGTATAAAGAAACAATGCTGGATTTGGGCTGGTTCTCACGGATTAGAAGTCTTCGCAGGTATTTATTGTCAAACTTTTTAAACCTGTACATGAGGCAAACCAGCCCAACCAGTCAATTCTTACTGATCATAGTTAAGGAAAGCCAATATATTGCAGTTAATGAAATTTTAGAGGACGTTATTGTCTGGGAATGCGTCTGTTCATGTTAACAGCTTAATGCTGAGTAACTTAAGAAAGGGTCAATTTCAACTTTACTCAGATAGATAGTCTTAATAGGTTAGATAGGTTATTATGTTAATGGGCAGTCTCCCTAGAAACAACTTTAGTCTTTTAGGTATTCCACTATTAGAAAATATTATTTTTAATTCTCTGTTTTCATCAAGTCAAAGAGAACATTAAATATTTACTGTAATAACAAATAAAAGGCCAAAATTTGCATCAACTGCTTTTTCTTTGAAATTTTAGCCTGCTTTTGTAAAACTTTAGAAGTTGTTCCTTTCTCTAAAGCAACTGCACCCTCTTGGATGCTTAGTGAAAAAATATTGATTACAGCTGGTGTTGATTTTGTTTGTCAGAAAATATTTTGCCCTGAAGACATTCTGAAATTATTCTTGAATTTGGGTGTGAAGGTCATGAAGAGGTGGGACTCTCCTTAGCTCTGCAATCTTTTCATTAAAGATCTCACGCAGACTGGAGGAGAACCAGGCTAAGTAAAGAAAAGCTGCACCCATGTCATGCATCCGTCAGGAAAGTGTCCTCACTGTGTCACCCCCCAAGTCATTTGGAGAGGGCTCTCCTCAGCCATTCCTGCTGGTGCTATTCTCTCTTTATATAAAGCACTTAAATTCTTCTTGGAACAGAGACTACAGGGTGGTGAGCAGTGCCCATGCTTTGGGTCTAAAGAATTTGGATGTGAAAGGAATTAGATCCAACATAATGATGATGATGATTCAGCAGAAAAAGTAAAAATATGAAGCAGATAAAGTAAAAATATGAATTATTCAGGTATTGCCAGGGGTAATCTTCTTAACTGATACTAAGTCTTAAGGAATACCATCAAGAGCTGTGGAGCTGCCTGCCACAAGGACCTCTCATGTATCTCATGCCAGCTGCTGCCCTGATCTTTCTAGAGGAAATCCACTAGCTTTTGTATGTTTACTGTCAAATAGGAAACTAACCCATCACCTAACTGTCCTAAGAAATACAGCTTGCAGGAGGACAGCTGGGTGGGAAAAAAGGCTCAGCAGACATACAGGAAATGCTCTGCAACAGTCAGAATCATGCACCCTCAGAAGATACCATCCTTCACCCTGGGATCAGAGGGCTGCCTTTCTTCCCAGCTGGAGATTCTGTTCTACTTGCTTGTGGTTTAGTAAAATATATTGTTTTGCTACTTTCCCTTTGAAACCCACATGTTCTAAAAACAACCATATGCTTTCAAGAATAAATGCTGAAAATAAAATTTGATGCCCAACAGCCTTTGTTTGTTGCTGCAGAGCCATTTCAGCCTCTCCTGTATAATAAAGAGTTTCAAATGCCATTCTTACTTATCTCTCCAAAAGTTGTGACCCCAGTGTCCACACACATCTTCAATTCCAGTCTTCACGTGGTCAAAGAACTAAAGGAAAACATTGGTTCATTACATAAACTTACAGACATCACTTGCCTTGTCCTTAGGCCTTATTAGTTTTCAACTTACTTTAAAACAGAAACATCTAGTCACAACTCGGAACAATGCTTCAAGCCTACCAAAAGCAGTTCAAACCAAGCTCAAAGACAGAATCTATTTCTTTCCCCCTGAATCTTCCTTAGCTCACAAAAGGACAGAAGTTAGTTGATAATTTCCTCAATGTCAATCTTGCTCAGCTCCTGCCTGAAATTAAAGGCTTTTCCTATATTTTCACTTACTTGAAATTCCCAAACCACATGCTGCTATGCCTGGAACTTCCCCAGGCCTGACAGTGAGGCAAGTATGACTCTGTGGAGAACAGAATCTCAGTGGACAGAAGCTCCCTACATCAGCACCAGCCCCTCAGGATGCACAGACAGAACTGAGAGCCAGCACTAGGTCCCGAGATCCTATTTTAGGAATTTGTATCATCTAAAAGCATCCTGTCCCCCTAATATTAGAAACACACACTTCCTGAGTCTATTATCAATTAGGAAAAACTGAATCAGTTCAGCTAAGGTCTCACTTGATCCCAGAGGCAGCATGTTTGCTTTTAATTCAGGAACCACCATAGGGGACTCTCAGTGTCAGGGAAAAACCCTGGTAGACATGGCCAAAAGATAAGCTCTAAAAGGAGAGACTTTTAAATGCCTAGATTGGCTTCTTTCCCAAATGTGGCCCTTGCTATTCCTCCCTTTTGAAATTTCAAACCCCTTGCCTCAGGTATGCTGCAAGGAGAAATACGTTTAAGAAGATGCATATAAAAATCTGCAACAATTGGAGACACACATGTACCAAACATATACAAAACCTGATGGTGTAAGAGTTTAGTAAGTTTAAGAGTGCATTTAAGACAAGTTTGCATTTGTTTAATTAGATTTAAATCAAATGCAGTATAATGTAATTAAATAAAGCCAAAGGTTTCCTGATGTAGCTGAATTATAAAATAACATGTATCTCATGTGTGAAATAAACTACAGAAATTTAATTTACTTCTAGATCTGAACAATTAAGAAAGTGAGAGATTCCAAAATAAGGATATGTTACAATAATTTCTGTAATTGCCAAAAGTTAAATATAAACTTTACAATTATTGTGCTTATAAGAGCTACCAAAAAGAAATCTAGTACACCCTCTCCATAATACTGATGCTGAATGCTTGTCTGTCTGAACATGACTAGGAATTTCATTTATACAAGGGTTTCACCTATGATATTGAAGCTGCAACATACCCTGTTATAAATCTCTTCACTGACAGCAGGCTGCTTTTTATTTGACCTTTTGACATCAAGAAACTCCACGAGTGGGCGAATTGTTATTCCCTGTGAAGAAAAATAGAACACAATAATTATAAAAGTGAATTCTTTCCTTTGATTAGCAGGTTTTGCACTTAGCTATGATGTCCTTGCCAGCTCAGACTCCATTAATGCAACAGGAAGAAGAAAGGGGCACCCTAGAACTGAGAGCTCCAAGAGGGTCAACCTAACATAAACTATCAGGAATACATCACCTATCCCATCCATAGTAATTTTAAACCTTTTTTCTCTCAGTTTTGTTATGTGTTAGAAAAACAGGAATTAATAAACTGATTCCCTGCAATTTCAAAATGAACAAATAAAGTCCTCTTTTTTAGTACTTACATCCAAAATATGTATTCAAAGATATGTAAGCAGTACTATTATGGATATCTAAGATCATGAAACTATAGTTTTTTGTAAATATGTATCCTTGCCTGACCATTCTCAGAGAAAGAACAAAAAGTTTTGACTATTCTCTGAATGATATAATTGTTTTCAACAAATATTTGTGGAAGAATTAAGATAATTTGTTTACTTGTACAGACACACTGGCACAGGGGAGAGGAATGAATCTCCTGTGGTGTTGAAATCAGTCCCCACTATCCCAGACACCCAGGTCACATTTCTTTTCATAAATGAGTCGAGCTTTATTTTAAAAGTAGTTAGGTTTCTTTGCCCCATTGCTCATAATGGAACACTCATCTTGAATCTTATTGTTCTGATAATTAGAAAGCTGCTTCTTAATTGCATCATGGTCACTGTGTACCACTTTGTTCTTGTGCCAACATTTGTCTTTTTAGTTTAAACAGTGTTCACTCCCTCACATAAACAGTAATTACAGTCCCTCTTCTCCTTCATCTTGCTAAGGCCAAGGAATCCTGGTGTCCTTTCCCATGACAGGCTTACCAGTCCCCTGATCACTCCAGAACGTGCCACTATGCTCTAATGGAAATATCTGTCTCAGTGTGTCCTAAGATCACATTTGCCTCTCTTCTGTGCTCACTGTATCAGTGACTTAAAATCTACCCCATTACCAACTAGTACACCTGCATCTTTTCCCCTTTCTATTTTTTTCCAAATCAAAAGTTCCCACTTCACAAGAGAAATTCCTAGTAAGAAAGTCCTTGCAAGAACACATTTGCACACATTACTATTCAATTTCATTCTGTTCCTTTCATATTTGCCCTCAGTTCTTCCTACAGGATACTCTATCTCACTGTCACCCTGAGAACTCTTTTCAAAATCTGTCATCAAGAAACGTCAGCAACAAAAACTCCTACATCTATGTGCCATGGTCAGTTAACAAGAGTATTAACTTATCCTTGAGGAATTCCTTTAATAATATCTCATCAGCCTATTATCTGGCCAGGGAGGTTGAACACTTGAGCAGGTGCCCAGAGAGGCTGGGGTATCTCTATCCAGCAATATATTCAGAACTCAGCTTGACATGGCCCTGAGGAACATGATCTGACTTGAGGGCTGCCTTGCTTTGAGCACAGGGTTGGACTAGAGACCCCCAGAGATCCTTTCTGACCCAAAGCACAATTTGCATCTATTTCCATTTAAAGAAGGAACTGTAAACTCCTTCCTCCTTCATTTTACACTCGTCCTAATGTCAATCTAATCCTCAGTTTAATGAGTGGTTACACTAGCAATCTCCTCTGTAGCCCCTTGCCCAAAGATTTTACAACAGTCTAGTTAAATGAGATTACTCTAGAAAATGAATTGCCTTATGAAAAAATGATACCAGGTTTTTCTTTAATAAATCATGTTGCATCTCATAGCACATACCATTTATCTCCATATTTTAAATTATTCTGCCCTTCAAAATTAGTTTTCACAGCTGAAGTCAACTAACTGACCTCCACCTTTCCCCTTTGCCCAAACATGAGCACAGATGCTTGCTTCCCACAACATCTTTTTCCACTTAAAAGGCAGAGTAACAAAATTCTACTTTTTTTTTTCCACAGACCTGAAATTTCATTAATAGCCACTCACATGTGTCTCACTGCTCTGGTTAATGCCCAGTCTGATATGTTTATCTGATGGGCTTGGCCTCCTCCACATTTTGCAGGTTTCAGTCTCTTGCTCACCCTTGACGAGGCCTCCATGGCCAGGTGGTCATCAGAGACAAGTTCATCATGTCCTAACACACACCTGGTGCTTTTTTAGGGCTGTGCAGCTGGTTTGCAGCACCACTTCCTAACACCCAGACTCCAGTTCTCCTGTCTGGGCCCTCAGGGTCTTCAGCTCACTGTGCACTATGTCCAACACTGAACTGCTGGGTGACCACACAAATTTAAACATTCTAGAAAAAGGAATTACTGCTGAAGCTGTGCCCACATTATCTTCTGTCTCTACTCCAACCTCACTAGTCTTAAATACTTAGTACTACTTACATGTTAACATCAGGACTTAATATCTGGCATACTTTTGCTACCTGCCTGTGGTACGCATAGCATTTTTCTACTGTGACTATGGCAAGTACCTTCAAGTATGTTCCTTACAGTGATTAAGTTAGAAAATTTCATTTTCTACCCATTAGAGGTACTTATTTACAAGATGTCTGAGAAAGAAGAAGTTCAGGAGAAGAAAGGTATTACCTGAATGAAAACAGTAAAGAATATCACCACGATAACAGCAGTGATGAACAATTTCTTCCTGGGAAACACAGCAGGAGGAAGCAGAAATACAAGTGAAAAACAAATTGCTCCTCGGAGACCTCCATAGGCAATAATAAATTGGTCCTTGAAAGTGAGAGGTATTGTCCGGAATACATTAATGATCTGAGTCAGAACAAAAACACCTGAGGGGAAAAAACAGAAATACAGAGAGGAGGGGGGAAAAGGGAACTTCAGAACTAGCCCATGATGCTAATATTTGTTTAAAAACACTTTTGTTTGCTTCTTACCTTTTATTTGCTTCTTCAATATAAACTATTGAAGAAATGAAACATTACTTAGCAGCTTGAAGTACCATAATATTAAATTAAAAAGCCTTAGGAACATAATTTTGAACATATTTAGTGAGCTAAACACCTCCAGTCAGCTGGATTTAGGACCTGAAGCAGCTAATAGATCTCCACAAGACAGCTACCTGCTAGACTACACCTCTAAAACAGCAATAATTCTCTGTGTCAGTATAGACCAAGACTCCTAATTGCTTTTTTAACTGCATTTGAGCTGATTTTGAAAACTGGCTTGTCTCCACCATCAATCTGTGCTTTGAACCCTGAAAATTCCTGTTCACTCAATTTTACTCACACAGGCATGAAGGATGCAGGACTGGGGATGAGGGGACAAGACACCAGTGCATGTTGGTGTACCTTGGAAAAAGGTTCCAGGGATGTGGCAGATTGGAGTAAAGGAATAAAGAAAGGTGAAAAGGGAGCAAGCACGGGGGGCAAGAGCTGGGCGGCAATCAGGGTGTTTGGCTGCTTTTCAGCATATTAATTCTGCATATTGATTGTGGGGTGGCAGGTGCAGTAGGAAAATAGACCAGATTTCTGCTCTGGAAGGAGACTTGGGAGCTGGATTAGAGCATGATGCACCTTTACACATGCAGGGAACTGAATCATTAGAGATGAAGCTGGGGAGAGGAGCAGATTCAACACCTACCAGTCTGCCCTGCACTTAGTTTTCTAGGTAAAAGGAAAAGAGCTAGTACTGTAAATTCAGGAGGGATCAGTTTCTTGCAGGAGTTTTTCTTTACACTTCAATTACAGCATTTCCTGGTTTGATACTATTCTTGTCAATGACTGTGAAAATCCCAAAGCTAGTAAACATAAATTATAAACAAAACAAAAACAAAACAAAAAATCCCACAAACAAACAAACAAGCAAAAAAAACCCCACAACCTTTTTAATTCCTGAATGACTGCTAATTATTTTTACCAAAATTTACTTATTTGTAAATAAATGTTTACTTAAATATATACATTGTGATTAACAAGCAGACTGCCTCTCATTTTAGGTGAGCAGGATCAGAGCAAAACTGATTTTTAGGCTCCATTTTAGGGAGAGGTGGAAGCTGACCCTGTGATACAGGGACTGTTACGAATACAAAAATCATTCTACAAATGGATTGGTCTCTGTCTAATTTTTGGCAATTTCTACTTGACAAGAGATAAAACATTTCACTTGCAAAGAATACTGACTCATAGTCAGAGACTTGCTTACCCAGTGCCCTCCAGATTAAACAGAAGAGGAGGGTGAAGCTAACAAAGGCCCAGTTCCACTCATGGTTCTTCCCAACTGTAGACACACCCATGAAGATGAAGATTAAAGTCTCACTGACACTGCTCAGCATCTTCATGAAATATTTTATTGTTGTGTAAGATTTCTGAGAAACATTTTCCTCCACGTATTTATTCATGGTCATGGCACATGCTGTAATCCTGAAAGGCAAACATTAT
The DNA here is from genome assembly GCA_024865655.1 of Emberiza elegans. Lineage (NCBI taxonomy): Eukaryota > Metazoa > Chordata > Aves > Passeriformes > Fringillidae > Emberiza > Emberiza elegans. The sequence continues at coordinate 56,965,904 of JALJVW010003023.1, read as the reverse complement.
CCCATTTTTCATTGGCTTTATTTTTTTTACCCTCTCTCATATCTATATAATATTATTCATTTTCCATAGTTCTCTTTAAAATGCAAAGCATAAATTATTTCATACCCAATCTCAAATTTACAGACTTGGTGAACCTACAATTTTGGGCACAATTCTTTTTTTCCTATAATGGGAAGTTTTCTGAGCAGACATCAGTGCATGGAGAGTTTTTTCACATACTAACTGCACATGATCTGTGCAGGGGTCACTCCAGCTCTGTTTTGAAAGGAGCAGAGATGAGGAGAGACAGGGCCAGCCTTGGAAAACAGGAGTTGCTGCATCTCTTGCTGCTGAGGGACATCAGACAGGGTGGAAAATGCATATCCTGGGGCAGGGCAGGACTTCCCTCCTTCCCTACCAGCAGCTGTCCAACCTCAGTGGCAGTGACAGTAGCCAGCTCCTCTTTCCAAGCAAAGTAAGCAGCAAGGCCACAGACAATTTGTCATCCTTCACCAGCTTAGGCCTGCTCTGCCTGCACATGGGGCTGAGAAAAACATCAGCAGAAATCACACTGGTGCTGCTGCGCATTTAAAGCATCTACAGATGAATGAAATGGGCATCTCAGCTGATAGATGAGAGAAAAGAAAGGGCTTGCTGTAAATGCATCCACAAGTCTATTTTCTGTGTTAGCAAACAGAGTTTGTTGATCCTCAGGAAAAGCAAAGAATGACATTACTGCTTGTACATCACTTGCTCAGTGTGGCTGCCCACAGTACAGGGATGGCTGAGGACCACTCAGCTACACATTTACAAGTTTAAGGGCAGTTAGCAGAGCTGGCTGGAGGATAACTCCAAGGTGGTGTCTCAGTAGGGAAAGACAGTCTGAGCTCACTAATAATTATCAGGGAGGACAACTAAGGCAAGATAAATTGTGAAACAGCTGTCGTTCCTGGTTCTACTGTCTAGGGCAAAAACATCTGCTCTGATTTCCCAGTGAAAAACATTATACACATCCATGTATGGGTTCTCAGTCAAACCCATAAAAGTTTGTGCTAAAACATTTTAGCACACTAAATGTAAACAAATAAAGAGAGATGTAATTACATTGTCTTTCTGAATACAGCCAACCCTAACCAGCTCTAGGGTTATTTATGTCCAGTTACACCAGGTTTTCAGATATAAGTATTTGCTAACATAGGGGATATTTCTTCATGCTGAAATCTCTACACTTCTCTCTCTCATGGGGCAGGAGGGCAGGTTTGCTAGCATCTCTGAAAATTTCTCTTGAAATCCCCAAGTCTTGTAGAGATTTCACTGCAGAAACTCTTCTGCTTAACCTGTCCTGCCTCTAAGCCAAGAGCCCCATCTCTGAACCACTCTGAACCAAATATCTCTGAATGTGAATGTAAATGGAAAGGCAGACTGGGGCAGAGCTCAGAAAAACCTCTCCGACATTATGAACATACATGCCTGGGTTCTTTCTTCTAAATAAGGGATTTTTTAAAAATTTTGCAAAGTAATAGGAATCCCAGAAGCAGCAGTAACTTCAAAAAGGACCTCCATCCAGTGAACTTTCTTTGCATTTTGCAAGAGGGAGTCTGTAGCAGCAGTGCAGGTTGTAAGTCACTGGCAGACTCTGAACACATTTCTCTTGATTAGTTAAAGTTAGCTTTGTCCAGAAGTTTCATTCTCTCACATGGAACCACATCTACATCCCCAAAGTGGCTGGGCAGCAATACTTCTGAAGGACCAGTCTGGGACGACATGTGAACACTGGGGAGAACACAGTGTACTGTGTTGACCTCTCCCAGGCAGTAGAGACCCTGAATATACATCAAAGTGAAGAAAACCCAAGGATAAGGATGTGATATGGAGACAGATGTAGCCTGACAGGGCAGATAGTGGCTTACAAATACAGGCAGAACAGTGCACCTACCCTGCCCTTCACAGTGTATTTTTGCCCACCTTGGTGATGGAGAAGGATCCAGTCAGCACAAAATAAAATGCCCATTGACATGCAAAGACTAGCTCCATCCCTTAGCAAGGTCCAAGTCTAAGAAGGATGAAAGCCTCACTCAGACCATCCCAGATCCCCATCTATATTTAGTACTGATATAATTGTCAGCCCTCTCCTCACTGTCAGCTGATTTCACCACGGTCCTGAACAGAAATATCCCATGTAGTCCCTAAGTAGCATGCTGCCTGGGAAGCAGAGCTCATCCTGACTACACAGGGTCCACCGTGGAAGATATAATGTAGATTTCATAAGCATGCAAGCTTTGTCTCTGAAACACTCCGTGGTTAAGGTAACATTTCTAGTTTGAGCACATGGTTAGGATAACAGAGGCCCTGAATTTTTTGCCAATACTGACAAACTGATGGTGCTTTTCACAGCTTTCCTCCTTGTTCTGATCTTACGGTTGCCCAGACTGTAAAACAGATCCCACATCATGTGCCTGAGCCATAAAGTGAGAGAGGACCTGGCACACACACAGATTTTGTCCTGACAAGAAGCAGCAACTTGGTCAGGACATGCACTCAAGCCCAGAAGCCTTCAAACACTCCCAGGTTCCTCAGTTTGTACACTGTTCTGATGACCAACCACAAAAGTACATGCACAAATCTTCTCAAATCCACTTAACACTTTGACCTGCCAAAAGCCTCATACTCAGTGGCAAACCAGCTCTTCACTGCACTGCCACAGCCACAAAGAGGTCAGCTATGCCTGGGTCGTGGCAGCTCTCCTGTGTGTACAGTGCTTATCTGCACAAGTGTAACCAGTCTGGTGCAGCCCGGCTGCTCCAGCCGATGGCACTCAGTGGAGCTGGCAAGGGCAGGGGCAGCAAGTGCAGAAGAGCAAGAAGGCAGTGGGTGGGCTGGAAAACAGCCATTCCTAGGCCCACAGTCATCTCAGAGTCCCAAAGCAGCAGCTTAGTGCCCTGAAGCATTAGGACTGTCAGGTCTGCATCAAAGGCACAACGAAACACGCAGTACTGTTTATTACCTTCCTAAAATAAATCGTTTTCATGATTATAGTAATTTAGGAAAGCCCTGCAGCATAGGGAGCAGGGAATCACGCTCTGGGCATGGTTTGTTTTTGGAACCTGAGGTAATGGAGACACTGTAAATGGATGTCTAAGATAAGAATCTGTCACCAGATTAATCAGAATCCTTGCAAGCTGTAACTTAAAACACCTACCATGCTTAGCCACTAGAATTTAAAGGGACAACACTCTTATTTTCAGTCACATTTTGCATTCATTCAATTAGTGTCAAGCAACTGAGGAGTTGGTTCAATGCTACAAGGAATAGAGCTGCACAAGATTTGTTACTCTTCAGATAAGTAATATTCCACACCTAATCACTGCTCACTTGGAATCAAGTATCTCTTTAGAGTATTTATTATATGAGAAAAAAATGTTGAAGTCTACTGCATTTGAAAATTGTGTGGGGATATAGTGTTAAAATTTAATATAAAATCAATGTCTTTATGCAAGTTTTATATGCATTATTATAATAAGTTCTTCACAAACTAAATTTTTACTGTCACAATGATCAAAGTCAAAGCTTAAATGTGTTGTATTTTACATTTTTTACCCACATACATTAATTCTGACTTCCAATTCTGTGACCTGAGCAGTTGCATTGGTCAAGAAGGGGAAGGGAAAAGCATTTCATTGCAATTAACCTGCAACATTCTGTACTTCTGAAGAATAAAAGTCTCACTGTATAAACAGTACAGTTTCTGTCAGGACTGCAATAAACTAGGCCACTGGGTTCAATCCTCAAGTTTCCTTGACCTACTAAATTTACAGTAGTTTCAATGTTTGCTCCTTTCAGCCTGCTAATTCATTGTTGCAAAAAAAAAAAAAAAAAAAAAAAAAAGAAAACTATATTAAAACTTCTGCTGCTTCACAGCCTTTATAAGAAATTAGTAAGCAGAAGATGCAGCATGGAAGCAAGTGAATAAAGTTCAGATTCATATCTATATGTTTTATAGCTGTGATCCTCATTCATGCCCAGCTCTAACTACAGTAGAAACTCTTTCCTCTCCTTCTGAAGAGATTTTCTCCCTGCAGCTCCCAGGGACATGGTTCAGTCCCCTCACTGCTGCAGCCAGGTAACCTGGTGCAGGGGTTATACACGGACATTTCAAGAATCGTTTATCCTTAGAATGAGTACACAAACTTATCAGAAGAGGGACAAGTGCCTTTCATTCCCTTCTGTTCCTCTGCCAGTGAATTCCTGCTTGCCCAGGAATGAGGCAATCTAAGTATCTTATTTATTTGGTAACACTGTACGTTCCTGCTCATGTCCTTCCCCTAAAGTATGGTACAGCATGTAACCACAAGGTCTCACTGAGTATCTCTATAAACCTGGTTTTGAAAGAAGTGGGAATCAGCAGTTCAACAGGCTCATGTGGATATGGGTGAAAAAGGGGAGACCAGGCAATTATTCCTCATAGTCTGATCTGTAAATGGCCACAGAAGCAAATAATAAATAAACTATCTCGGTTGTAAGGGACATTCCAAGGTCATTTGCTCCAACTGCCTGCGCAAAGGAGGGCTGAGTTTTAAATCAGACCCAAGCAATCCTTACATGAGTCAGTCGCTGCAAAAAACGACAGGGAACTCTGGTTAACACTGGTGTGTGTTTTTGCAGTGTGACACGGAGCAAATTACTTTCTATAGTTCAAAGGCCAAAGAAATGTGACAAGAACAGGGCAGATTTACTCCAAGGGGATGCAGAGATTGCAGGAGCTCCAAGGCTGTCAGCAGCACTGCTGGGAGGGACAGGCTGCAGGGCTTATAGCAGCTGAGACCCTACATGGCAGCAGAGAGCCCTTCTGTCTCAGCTGGGATGTTACTGCTGCACACAGTTCTGTCAGCTATTACAAAGTATGCTTAGAGACAAAAACAGATAGAACATTTTAAAGATAACTCATTTTCTACTGTGCTGTTTGAGGGTGAAAATACTTTGTGTTTCCTCTTCTGTTCTGCACCCCTTCAGGGGCCACTGCAGAAGCTAAAATGAACAGGTTGTTAGTGCTGTGGGAAGCACTGGTGTGCTGGTGGCAGCACTGGCATGTGGTGGGTCCCTTGATCCACCAGCAGACCCACCATGCCCTATCCATTGTGTCCTGGATGCAGCATGTCCAAATCAGTATTTTCATAAACACTGCCTCAATTTTTTCCATGTACAGTTTAGCCACATGTTTTTGGTTTAGAAACCCTCTAAGTATTTGATCATAGGATGTCAAGGACATTTGGCTCTAGAGGTGGAGGAAACTAGAAACCACACAAATGCTATGAATAGAAGCTATGGAAAGAGATGGCACATTTATGAACTCGGTCAAAGTGGATGCATATGATGCTTTATTTAGGCTCATATCAGAGAAAGAAACCCATGTAATCTTTAGCTCTTTACTTACATTAAAGTTCCAACCCCTGTTGTTTCATGGCATATTCCTATTTTTATACTACTGAAATCATCACCCATAAGTTTCCTTGCAAGTTGCTTCCCAGCCCCAGAAAACCTTATACTGGCATAACTGCAATAGTAAACCTATCTTCACTTGCCTAAAAGATAATAATCAGATGAGGTATTATCGAGTATTAGTGACACTCAGCAGTATCATCTGAGCTTACACAAAAAGCTCTGCTCCTCATGCCTGAATGACTCATATTTGCCACTAGAACAATAAAAAGTCATTAAAGAAAGTTGACTTTAAAAATATTACTTGGAACCAGAGCAAAATATTTAATTATATCAAATGTCATAAAGGCTCTTTTTAATGTTGAAGTTCTTACAGTATAAACAGAGTGAAGAGAGAGGCTGTGCTCTTTTTTTACTGAAGACAAGGAGTGAAAAACCAGAAGTGAAAATATTTGAATCTGTTGGAAGCGGGAAGAAAAATATTGTTTTATACATAATGATGTATACAGAGAACATTGTAACACACAGGCACATGTATCAAGATACTAAACTACAGGATTATATTACCACTGGACTACAAATTTTACATTCATCCAATCCTTATTGTGCCTGTAATCCAGTAGAAGTTTGCCTTAATGATATATACATTGTCTTCATTGAATGGTATTTACTGGCTGCTCACATGACTAACTGTTAAACACACTTTCACAATATCTTGGCATCGAAAGTGAAGGCAGCTCACGAAGTTCCCTGCTACCACTGCCACTCCCTCCCTGCCACCACTGCCCCTACATCACCGTGGGCCACTCCACACCCATGCCCTTATGAATAGTTGAAGGGTCACATTAGGACACAGGTCACCAAAGTGACCTGGGTTAAAAATAAGCCCACTGAAAATACAAGTGAATATTTTTAACTTGGAACATTTCAAAGATACAGCTTATGATGTGATGCCATGAGCAGTTTTAGTGACACAGCTGGTGTGGTGGCAAGCTGAGAGAATGGGGCGGAAGCAGGAGGGAAGAGGCCGGAAATCCTCAAGCCAGCAACTGTGCCATGCACTGTGGAGCAATGCCACATGGCAGGGTTTGCAAAAGCTGATCCTCTCTCCAATTCCCTTTGGCATTCTTACTTGGATGCTAGGATTACTGAAGTTTGTGGTACTTACGCCATGATGCCCGAGAGATGAAACATTTCGGCTGTTATGTATGACAAGTAACTGTACAGGAAGACAAAGAGTGGCTCAATCACTCGGATTTTATGGGTGAAACGGGTGGTAAAGGCTGCTACAAATCCCAAAAGGATTCCAATCAATACTCCACCGATCCCCACTATAAAGAAGTTAGCAATCCCAGCGAATATGTCAATAACCTTAATTGTGCGCATCTGGCAGAAAGACTTGAACAAATTGTACAGGACCTATGAGGAAAAAGAAAGCACATTATCTTTTTGAACTATTCTTAATTTCCCTTCATGCCATTATATTCCTCTTCTTAAATGTTGAACTTTGAATTCTTCTATCTACCTTAAATTTGCTTTTAGATACACTATTATTTATGTCTAGCATATTAGTTGTCATCCATATATACCAGGGAAGTAAAAAAGACAGATAAATACAATTACTCCCATTTTTGCAAATGGGACAGATTTCTTAACCCGTGCTGCTCTGGGGGCCAGGAGCATAAACCTTTCTAATTCTTTTTTAAAATTATTTATTTACAGAGCTCCTAATGTACATTTCAGATTTTCCCCAGACTAAAAGAAATAAAACAGAAGGAGAAAAAAAAACCAGTTTCATAACCAGTGAAAAATTTGGTTATTTTCAAATCTGGTTGATCTATATAGACTACTGAAATAGACCACAGATTCACCTAAACTGCTGGGGTAGGAGGGGATGGAGAGGCAGCTGGGGATGGACAGTGACCACCTAAGGAGTAATTTAACATGGTATTCATTAAGTCAGTGCTCTTTCTCAAAATTCTTGACCATTAGGAATCCAATGGTTTAAAGACCGTTCAAAATATTGAGTATTTCTAGAGATTTGGATTTTGTTGCCATTAAAAAAACCTGTTGCCATGTGTCTGCCCAGTTTAATTTTCAAAGCATTTATAACCATCCTTCAAAACAAACTAGGTCAATGGGATTATCACATTTCCTTAGCCAGAGACCCTTTTAGTTTTATACAGGAAACAGAACAATCTGAAGATCACATTTCTCTAATATCCAGTGTTTTAGTTTCTCCAAAAGAGAAACCAATGGAATCAGCTACTCTTAAAGAAACTTTGGAGGGTTGCCCCTTGTGCAGAGCCACTTGGGAGATTTAACCATTCCCTGGTGTTGCATGTATGCTCCCAGCCCTGCAGTACCAGGGTGGCTACACCATCCTCTTGTACAGAGCTAACTTTGGTCACAGGCACCTGCTCCTACCACAGAGGGCTCACAGACTAAGCCAGTGAAGACCAGTCATCTTAGACAGCTTGCAGGAGTTAAATCTCTGCTTTCTTTCTAGACTTCTTAGTACACCAAACAGGTTTCTCTATCAGGAATGCTATTTGAGATCACAATGTTTTATCAGTACTTGCATTGTGCCAACAAAGTAGGTGTTTGAGTAGTGGCTGTGGAAGGATTTTTCATGTTTGCAGTGTTGTTCCCTCTCACAGGACAGAACATAAGCTGTTCAGTCCTTCTTAGTCAAAACTGGGTAAATCTTACAGAACTGAAAGTTTAATGTAAAGACATGGTTTATTATGGGTCCTTTGGGCTAAGTGAAAGGAAAGAAATGAAACAGAAAAGAGAAAATATATTCCAGAGCAATCATGAAAATAGAAGGTTAAATCAAACCTAGAATGGTCACCAGTAATTTTCATTACAAAGCAGCAAATACAAGAAGAGGAGGATCATGAACTATTTATTAGATAACAATGATGCTTTCAGGATGAGTCCACTTGGGAGAAGTGTCCCTTTTCGTCTGCACAAACCTCTTGCTGCTCTGAGGCAGACTCCCAGCCTTTTTCCCCATTCCTTGTTACTATGCACTGTGCAGGACAGGAAAGCAATGCCACAGGCTCCACAGTTTTTCCATCTGTTTTGATTTGCATGCCATATGGATTTGCATGGAGAGAAGTATACCAGAATTAAACCTACTGACATGACAGTAGGAGTGCCTTTGCTGGTCACTTTACAAGGACCTTTCATTCCACACACTCCCAGGACTCCATTAATCACAGTCTGAAGAATACTGTTGACTTGTGTTGTGTGCAAAGAGTTTCCCTGAGTCACTTGTTGAAACTTGGGATGATCCCAGTGTTGTGTTTTTCTCTAAGACACCTATAGAACTGGACCTGGCAAAATTCTCTCTCGGTACATATTAGGGAAGCTGATTCTTTTATTTAATTGTCATTTTAAATAGTATTTTTTATGTTTTAAAAAGTAACTATATAAATATATACAAGGCTAGTCTCTAAAGATTCCTTGCAATGTTCTTGTAAAGAAGCAGAGAATTCTGATCTATCCAAGCCTTTCCATAATGTCACTTTCCAGCAAAGTATTCACCCTGAAAATGGAATTGAGCCTGCTGCTCCACATGGAGACATCCTCATAAATCTCAAGTCTAATGCCATAAGTTATTTGAAAGAAGAAAAGCCATTTTCTCCTTTGTACCTCAGCCATGGTTAAAGCAGCAGCTAAAACTATGGAATGCCATGAACAGGTTTTTAACCTCATTGTTTTTTATTTACACTGTTGCAAATGAGATCAAAATCAGGTTCACTTCTCTTTACTCTACAGCAGTTCAGTTTTACTGAGCTTTCTCTAAACTTCCAGGTGCATCAAACACCAACTCTGGTCACATTTTTAATGCATCTCATGTGATAACAGGGATTTTTTGAAGTTCAATATTTTCATTTACTCAATAGCCTTCATCTGAACTCACTGAAGGTCACACCAAGCAATAGTAGTGATTGCTGACCACTTTTTAATCTTGTCTCAGAGTATCTCTGAAACACTAATTGCTTATTTTCATCAGTTCTAAGTTATTAAGTTTTTAATTCTAAAATTACTTTAGAGCACTCTAAAATAATGTTGTCAGCAGATGCAGAGTACAAAGTACTGCTGTAATGTTTTCTAACATGGGAATAATATTACTATAATGATACTGGCTCCTTCTTTCTGAATTTAAGCCCAGAATTGGAGTTTGAACTTCTAACATTCAGCTGTGATCTTATTTATTATCACCTTGCTTGTTATGTCTGACTCAGTTTCTTGGTAAAGCACCAACTCTAATCAAGAATCCAGTTGTGAAACAATGTCCTCTGTCAAATTCAAGTTCCAAAATTCCACCAGTGGGGGAAAAAAAAACATTCAAATGCACAGACATATCGCAAAAACTATTAGGCATGGAAGACAACCTGAAAAATGCAGCAGAACCCATAACTCCTGAGAAAACACACCTTTCTTTGTATACAAAATGAAGGTGTGGGAGCACGTTCTCTGGAAAGGAAAGCATAGATGACACTGCTGTTCTAATAAAAGCACATTTAATAAAGCCACTGTGTTTTGCACTGCCTATCTGCATAGCCCCTGGTTTTTTGATATTGCAGTGGCCATAGGAAGTAGGCAGCTTCCATGGATGGCCAGCCTGCATTCAACTCCCTTCCTACTTCATGCCCATGTCCCACTGCAGGTGGGACTCAAGGGCTCCAGAAGATGAAAGCTGACAAGTTCTGAGCTCTGCTGGACACTGGTCTTGTCAGCTCCCCATGAAACAGGGACAGAGGAAGGGAGAGTACAGAGCACCACCTCCTCCAAGCCCAGGGCTGAGTAGCCTGGCAAGGGCTGCTCCAGCAGCATCTGCTTGGGCAGGGAAGGTAAGGTCCTCTAAGGACAGCCCCAGGGATCTGTGTGACAGCCTGGGTCACATTTTAGGTATAATCACATGATTGCAGGTGTGCAAAAACATAACAAGGAACCATTAGCAGACCAATTCTGTGCATGTGGAAACAACTTGATCTCTGGCCAAGTGCTACCTTTACGTGATAGGAAGTAAGACCAAAGGTATTCCACATTCCTTTCACTTCTTTATAAATATATGTAAGGCCAGTGCATTACTGGACTGTCCCTACAGACTCCTCAGATTATTCTTCCCTCTGTTAGGGCATCTGGGGAGGCAGGCCATGAGGAAACCTCCAGAGAAGACAATAATGATGCCTACAGAAAAGTTGCACATTAAGTTGCCATGCCAGCCCCTATAAAAATGGTGGTTAGAGAAATTTGCCTTTGGGAAACAGCACATATGAATATGCCAGTGATCAGGATGCATAGTTTTCCTAGCAAATCATGCTGTATTAACTGCTGCCTCAGTTGCTGACTTTCATTGGAAAAAGGGATTTTGCTTGGAAAAATCCACCAAACAACAAGTTTTAAATAACCAGATCCTTTTCCCCAAGAAAAAAAAAATTGTATGAATAGACATCCATTGCACAATTGGCCATTAGAGTGACTAGAGACAGACCCAGCCATGGCTGAACTCCTAAGCCTTTTGAAACTCAGTGTGTGCACCTATTTATTTACAGGACTGGCTTAAAGTACCAGTTTAGCATTGGCAGGCAGCTCCAACTGTAAGCTAATGAGAAAAATTAGGTTTTAAGGCAAGCCTGTAAGAGGAGATGTGATTCAGCTGACTGGATAGCAACAGATTCAGATAAAGCATGCAGTCCAAGTGAAGAAATAATATAGTATTCCCACAGACACAAAGAATTTATCAATATCAAGGCTCAAAATAAATTATGACATATACATGTGTTAAGCAGGTGAGGGAAAGTCCATGAAAAGGGAAAACCAGGTAAGGCAAAGTCCAAGAGAAGATGAAAACAGGACAATTTTGCATAGAATGGGACTGGAGTAAGAAGCCAGGGACAGAAACAGGAAAGCACAGACCCAATTCATAAATCTTTCTGATCCTTCCAGCATACAAAAAACTGTACTTCTAGGTCTCAGAAAACAGAAAGCATGCTAGGATATGGCTGGCATGGGCAGGACTTCAAGGCATGAATAAATGGGAGTAATGCCCCAGACAGTGTCATCAGGTACAAATGAGGGACACTGAGGGGGGATAATGGAATCTGCAGATTGCTGTCCTCAGGTCAGCACCACAACCCCAATTCAGCTAGTTAATGATTAGAAATTATTGCCTCCAGGTGGCTGTCTTATCTCATCTGTAGCCTGGGATACATGTATTGGTTTCAGGGCAGTTCCAAGTGGATGGGCAAGTAGTTAACCTCAGCAAGGTCCTGTGCCATCTCCATGATTTGCCATCTTCACCATTGACACACTGTGACACCCCACACTGGGTCCTTTCCCTTTCCTGTCCAACAACATTTCTGCAGGTGAGGAAAATCTACAGTTTCAGATTACAGAAGTAATAGAAATGCAACGATACAGAAACTAGAATGTTCAGTAGTAAAATCCCTACAGTAAATATGCTACCATTACTCTCAAGTAGTAAGACTACTGTGATTTCTAAATTTAAAGTTTAAAGAATTAGACACACTAGCACTCCTTGACTTCCATCTAGTAGCAAATTGTAATAACCAGATACAAGGAGATAAAACAGAGTGGCATGTAAACAATCATTCATCATTTTCATCAATTAATCATTTATCAAGTAACTTACCACAGTTATAGCATCATTCAGCAAAGACTCTCCAAACACCAGGATATAAAGCTGCTCGTTGACATGGATATTTTCAAAGACGGCCAGCACCGCCACAGGATCCACAGCTGAAATGAGGCTGCCAAAGAGCAAATTCTGCAGCAAAGTGATGTCAGTCAAACCAAATGCACTGATCTGGCAAATTCCATACAGGGAAATTCCAATGCCGATGGCATTCCAGAGCGTGCCCACCACAGCATACCAGAATATGGTACCAAAGTTCTCAAAGAACAGACGAGTTGGCATAAAATATCCAGCGTCAAGTACAATAGGTGGTAACAGATACAAGAAAAACACATCACTGTTCATTACAGGTGGGGACTTCTCCTCTGCTCCAAAAATAATCCCACCAAGAAGCAATCCAACCAGGATAAGGAGACAGCTTTCAGGTACTATTGAGGGCAACTTGTGATAGAGATGAAAGCCTTCAAAGGAAATTCAAACACAAGAAAGGGAAATGGTTACTTGTACAGAATCCATAAGATTATTCTGGATTCTGTTATTGTCATTTCTATACTAAACAAACAGCGATTGCAGGGCAATTTCATTTTAATTGAACTGGACAACCACAATGGGTCAAGGCTAATATGTTGGCTAGCATAGTTAATTCAACTGATTTGGTGAACATTGATAGCTAGACACTCCATTTATCAGCTGTGTGCAAGGGTACTCTCTGTGAAACTGTGAGGGTTTTTTTAAATGTGGAATCCTCCAGAAACACAATCCAAACACTTCTCTGGGGTAAATTACATCTAGACAGAGAAAAAAAATATCATACTAACCACTGCTTCCTCTCTGGACAGCTTCACAAAGGAGTTTAAAAGAGTTTAATTTCATTTTTACTTTTACAGTCTCAAAGCTAGTGAGGGGAACTAGCACATGTGACTTCCACCCAGTCACCCATGATCACTTCTCCCACAACCAGAATGAAGCATTTACAGATACAATTATTATTTTTAGTGGAGCCTCCATATTAATTTCACAAAAGTCAACATATTTTCCATAAAGTGACAATACATTGTAGCCTGTATTATTATGTTCATTCTTCTGTATCATATGTATTGTAGTAGAGTCAGGATTCTCTCATAAAAATCTGTGCAAAGTACTGAAGAAATTAATTTTAAAAGTTCTAAATGAGGACTTAGTGGTTGAATGTTACTTAGCCTTCTAAAACTCTCAAAGCCATGCAGTTTTGATTTAAAGATTCCAATTACTTATAGAAGTTGGCTGTTTTAAGGATAATTCTGGTAAGGAATGGGAAAAGCTTTGAAGGAACTTACTCTGGCCAATCTAATGGAATGATCAACCTTATGCTCCAAGGTCACATTCCAGGTCCCAGCGATGCCAATCTTTTCCAGACTCCTCCTTATCTATATTTGGCCCACATAATTATATAGAAATTGATCCACACCCACAAGATCCCACAATCCCTGCCTAACTAAAAAGCATTTAAATTATTTTAAATGAGAGCTGCACGGAAACACTGGGTGTGGTAATAACGGGCGTCTATTTCAGTAAAACTATTTCAGTAAAAATCACACCTGTAGTCAAAACAGTGTAAATTTCTGCAATCTTGGTATAGTTTACATCAAGTTTCCCAGTTTCAGGGTTATGTATCTTGTAACATCTATTTTGTTAACTCTCCTTTCACCATGGATTTTTTTTCCAGTTAAAAGAAAGCCTGAACTTGTAATTAGGAAAAACACATGGTTAAGAAGGAGCATGAGTAAAGTTGTTTTAATCTATGGACTTTTTACTTATATATTCTGTACCTATTAAAGCTATTTTTAAAAGCAAGTAGCTCAAGCTGCATTTTTTTTCCTTTTTGAATGAACACAGACTGCTTTAAATAATTAGAAACACAGCCTATGTGACTCATTAGAAGGACTGCCAAATTCATTGCCATTCTTCAAAACCAGAATCACTAATGTCCTATATTGGCAGAACAGGTAATGATCCTGGAAAAATCAAGAATTTGCAGTTGGAGACTTGACTCTTCACCTTTCAGCCGCTTACATATAAACATTTTGTAATTCATCTTGCAGTGGCAGAAATACAATTCCAATACAATGGTCAGGAAGTTTCCCCTGAGTAAGCAGGTTTCGCCAAAAGTTTTTTTAAACCCTTCAAAAGTAAATTTTAAATCATTTCCTCAATAAAAATTCAAGAGAAGGGAAATTTTGTAAATGCAGCTTTTGACAAAAACAAAAAATACCAACCAGTTGTAATACAATGGCAGTGAAATGTCTACTTGAATAAAAAAAAATTAAAATCTTTTCTTTCATTCTTTACAAATTACGCTAGAAAGTTCATGGCCTTTCAGAGATTTGGGATTCCACCTCATTCTTAAAGATAACAGAAAGCCTCCCACTAAGTTAAATATGCTTTTTACTAACATAAACAGCATCAAAACTCCTGGAAGACTTTCTGCCCACATGAAAAGTATTCAAGGGTGATTAGGGACAGGCTGTCGTTCCTGATTTGAATGTAGAGAGCTAGGAGTTAGAGCCCAGTGCCTGTCAAGTCAGTAGGAGATTCTCTGCCCAATGAGGACATCTTCCCTGCTCTGATGGATTCACAGCCCAGGGTCAGGATCACCCTGGGAGCAGATCCCCTGCAGTGCAGGAATACTCAGACTTTCATGCTGAATGCGAGACTACAGCTACTTTCTCCTCCTCTGACCCTGTCCTTGGGCTTCAGGTTATGCAGTGACTCAGCTTCAACAGCATGGAAGATGTTTATTGAGTAAGCATCCTCCATATATCATGGCAAAAATGACAGTAGGATACTTATCTAAAGTCAAGTTCAGTATGTTTCAAGATAAAAGACCTTAGAATCTCAGTTTCCTTCTTTTTTTGGGGTGAATTCCAGTGCTTTCTGATACTGGAAATGCCACTGAGATAAGTACCTCTGAACAACATAAACCTTCTTTCAGGAGAGCAGGTTTGGAAGCCTATCAGCTCAATTGCCAGAAGAAACACTTCTCATTGTGCATTTGTGATTAAACATAGAAATAATGGGAATGTGGGTTGGTTACACAATATTTTGTAGGTTTAATAGCATAAAAATTAAGCAAAACTGGGGATCAGGTAGACTAGTCTCACTGCTTAGAGACTCTAGCATATTCAGGTGCAATGGTCCCATCTAATACACTCATCGAGTCCCTCAGCATGTGAGTAAAACACCTCTGGCATCAACACACAAAACAAGAAATAAGTAGAGGTAGTCATAAAATAATTCCATTCAAGGTAATTTATTAGATTTCAAATTGTACTCATGTCCTATACTGGAATAAAAAGCACCATGTTCCTAATATCCTTCTGAAAATGTACCTTGTCAAAATGTTCAAGTTCTGCTTGACAACTTCAGGCTTTCCTTTCTTACGCTGCCTTTCTTGCTCCCTCTAAACTAAGCTTACAGTGACACGATCACAGCAGGATCAGACAAACCTCTCAGGTAAATTCCCTACAAAAGTTAGCAAATTCTGGGACATTTCAGCTCTGGCGAAACTGCACTTCTGTGGAAACACATTTGTTAAAAGATTTATAACCGGGTGCTGCAGTTGAGTACTCTTAGGGGTCTTTCACACACTGAGAGAGCTGTCGTTACACAGGACCCTATCTTCTGAGCTCCTCACAGCTGAAAAGACCTGAGGGATCTGTTCATAAAGGTTTGATACTCGGCAGTGCCAAGTGTAAGCATTCAGTGCCTAGCCCCAGAAAGGAATTTGTGATGCCAGATTAAGCACCGAAGTTTCCTGGGCAGTGGGGAGTTCGAGGTGGATCTCACGCTGCCTGGCATGGCAGGGGCAAGATGCCCGTGATGCCCAGAAGGAAATGATGAGGAGAGGAATGCTTCAGAGAGCCTCCCTCTCAGAGGGCCCCTCTTAGACCACAGGCAGTGAGATGGGCTGGGAAACCCATCTCCATCCTCTTGAATCGAGACACATGGCTCATTCCTAGTAACCAGTAGGACACGGCAGAGCATCATTGGTGGTTCAAAGCTGCCTATCTGGGCTACCTTCCATAGAAAAGAAGGCACAAACCAGTGAAAATTTGATGTGGAATGTGACTTAGGAGTGATGGGAGCCTGACCTGGGAGGGTTTACCTGATGCACTCACTGGATAAGGAAGCACAGACAGAGCTCCAGGAGCAAGAACTGGATGTTCCTAATTCCAGTCCTGGAGTCAGGGCGCCTGCAGATAGGTGTGGTGAAGCTGAGCACTGCCACACCTAGGGCCACCCTGGATCTGGCCCTCATTGCTCTGCGCACACACACACTGACAACAGCATGCCCTAGATTAGCCACACTTGCTTTCACATGGTGTAACTGAAAGGATTTTAAAATTATACATGTTTTTCTTCACCTGTGCTGTTTGCTTGCTTACTTACCAGAATCAGACTGGAAAATTAAAGCAGTCAGGCAACTTTTTTTTTTTTTTTAGCTTCTTTGATGCCTGTGCACTAGCAAAATACCATTACAGAAATTATATATTATTGTGACTGTATGTGGTTTGAAATGGCTTTAATTGTAATAAAACCTTTAATAAAACAGAAACTTTTTCAATAGTTTTAGCTTATACAAGAGTTTTCATCAACACACAAAACAAGAAATAAGTAGAGGTAGTCATAAAATAATTCCATTCAAGGTAATTTATTAGATTTCAAATTGTACTCATGTCCTATACTGGAATAAAAAGCACCATGTTCCTAATATCCTTCTGAAAATGTACCTTGTCAAAATGTTCAAGTTCTGCTTGACAACTTCAGGCTTTCCTTTCTTACGCTGCCTTTCTTGCTCCCTCTAAACTAAGCTTACAGTGACACGATCACAGCAGGATCAGACAAACCTCTCAGGTAAATTCCCTACAAAAGTTAGCAAATTCTGGGACATTTCAGCTCTGGCGAAACTGCACTTCTGTGGAAACACATTTGTTAAAAGATTTATAACCGGGTGCTGCAGTTGAGTACTCTTAGGGGTCTTTCACACACTGAGAGAGCTGTCGTTACACAGGACCCTATCTTCTGAGCTCCTCACAGCTGAAAAGACCTGAGGGATCTGTTCATAAAGGTTTGATACTCGGCAGTGCCAAGTGTAAGCATTCAGTGCCTAGCCCCAGAAAGGAATTTGTGATGCCAGATTAAGCACCGAAGTTTCCTGGGCAGTGCGGGAGTTCGAGGTGGATCTCACGCTGCCTGGCATGGCAGGGGCAAGATGCCCGTGATGCCCAGAAGGAAATGATGAGGAGAGGAATGCTTCAGAGAGCCTCCCCTCTCAGAGGGCCCCTCTTAGGACCACAGGCAGTGAGATGGGCTGGGAAACCCATCTCCATCCTCTTGAATCGAGACACATGGCTCATTCCTAGTAACCAGTAGGACACGGCAGAGCATCATTGGTGGTTCAAAGCTGCCTATCTGGGCTACCTTCCATAGAAAAGAAGGCACAAACCAGTGAAAATTTGATGTGGAATGTGACTTAGGAGCGATGGGAGCCTGACCTGGGAGGGTTTACCTGATGCACTCACTGGATAAGGAAGCACAGACAGAGCTCCAGGAGCAAGAACTGGATGTTCCTAATTCCAGTCCTGGAGTCAGGGCGCCTGCAGATAGGTGTGGTGAAGCTGAGCACTGCCACACCTAGGGCCACTCCTGGATCTGGCCCTCATTGCTCTGCGCACACACACTGACAACAGCATGCCCTAGATTAGCCACACTTGCTTTCACATGGTGTAACTGAAAGGATTTTAAAATTATACATGTTTTTCTTCACCTGTGCTGTTTGCTTGCTTACTTACCAGAATCAGACTGGAAAATTAAAGCAGTCAGGCAACTTTTTTTTTTTAGCTTTTTTGATGCCTGTGCACTAGCAAAATACCATTACAGAAATTATATATTATTGTGACTGTATGTGTATTTACATGTTTGAAATGGCTTTAATTGTAATAAAAACCTTTAATAAAACAGAAACTTTTTCAATAGTTTTAACTTATACAAGAGTTTTTGCTTTATCTAAACTCAGAAGCCAGAGCAATTTTCAGTACTCAACAGGCTAAATTCTGTACCAAACTCCCTATTTCCTGGTTATTAAAGTTTAGAGTATATTTGAGTGTATAATATTTGAACACTCATACTTAAGACTAAGCATGCACCTTTAACGCATTAAGACACGTGCATCAGGATGCGTGTTTGCTTAATGGCTGCAACACATCATTTCTGCAGCAAGTGATGGTAGCAGACCAGGTTACTTGGGTCAAGGACCAGGCCCCCCAGCTACAATGTTAGACATGGCAGGATGGGAGTACAAATTTTTGTCTTTTCAGAATCCTAATTACCTGATCACTAACCAAATTGTGACACAGTCTATTTAAATGTCACAGGCAGAGGTTAAAAGTTTTAACTTTGATAAAAATGTTTCATTAGAATGAGCATGATGGTGTTTTTTATGACAATCTGTGCTGCAAAGTCAGAGTTCTGAATGCAACTGTAGTGTGGATAAACTTACTTATTTTGTTCCCAGAACTTTACTCCTTACATTATCTTCTAGGTAAGAAGATACAAAGTTCACAATTCATAGAGACTTTCCGGATTTTAAATAGCTATCTGGTGCACCATTACCTGACAGTCTTTAGCTTATTATGCTGTACTCATTTCTCTGTTTGAGACATAGAAGCTAACTAAAAACATGACATATAAGCTGCACAAAATTCAGTGAAACTATGCAATGCAAATGTTTTCCACATGAGGGAAGAGGTGGCCTTCCTTACTGTTACAGTGCTGTCTTTTATATTTTTCCCGGGACGTAAGTGAATGGTGGAAAAGCAGAGTAAGGAGGAGGCATACTCTACCCTCATAAATATTTGCTTTCCATCGATCCGCTTTTCTGCTTTGAGACTGTCATTATACCCGGCGTTATTTTAAGAAAAAGAAGACCGTGCTCAAATGACAGCAGAGCGATCAAGAAAAAGTCAGTCATGCACCGGGTGAACTCCGGCGTTTACGGTCCTCGTAGCCCGGGGTTTACCCGTCTCTTTTCTCCTCCGCACCTGTCCTAACTGAGAGGACCCCGACTTCTTCCAGCCAAATCCCGCCCGGGCATCCCGCCCCGCGGAGGAGCATCGGTCCCCTCCGTGCGCCCCGCGCCCCCCGCGCCGGGCACGGACCGCCCCAGCGCGGCTCTGCCCCCGGGCACCGGCACGGAGGGAGGGTCGCCCACGGCCCCGCTCACCGATCTTGGCGAGGGAGGCCAGCAGGATCCAGAGGGTGATCTCGAAGGGGATTTGCACGTGGGGGTAGTCCAGGGTGAAGACGTGGAGCCGCGTCTCCTCGAAAGCGGTGCCGCTGGGGCTCGGAGGGGTGCCGGTGCCCATCGCCGCGGCGCCGGGCAGCTGCCCCTCCGAGGTGGCCCGCGCCTCCGCCGCGCCGGCCGCCAGCGCCGCCAGCACGGGCAGCAGCGCGGGCAGCGGCAGCAGAGGCGCGGCGGGGCGCGGGGGCCGCGGCCGCCCATGGCGTCCCCGCTGCGCTGCCCTAGAGCCCCGCGCCGGCCGCCGCCACCATCCCCGCGCCGCGGGCACCTGCCGCCGCCGCGGCCCCGCCTCCTCCCCGGTGACTGGGCGAGTCCCGGCCGGCGCCTCCAGCCGCCCGCGGCGCTCCGCTTCCCCAGGCCGCCCCCGGGGCCGCCCCCGCGGGGCCAAGCTGCGGGGCGGCCCCATCGCCCCCGCCGCCCCCGGGTCCGGCCGGCTGCCGGCGGGGCAGCGCCCGGGCGGGACCCTGCCCCTGTGTCCCGGGTCCCAGCCGCCGCCTGCCCCTCTGTCCCGGGTCCCTGCCGCCGCCTGCCCCTCTGTCCCGGGTCCCAGCCGCCGCCTGCCCCTCTGTCCCGGGTCCCTGCCGCCGCCTGCCCCTCTGTCCCGGGTCCCTGCCGCCGCCTGCCCCTGTGTCCCGGGTCCCAGCCGCCGCCTGCCCCTGTGTCCCGGGTCCCAGCCGCCGCCTGCCCCTGTGTCCCGGGTCCCAGCCGCCGCCTGCCCCTCTGTCCCGGGTCCCTGCCGCCGCCTGCCCCTCTGTCCCGGGTCCCTGCCGCCGCCTGCCCCTGTGTCCCGGGTCCCAGCCGCCGCCTGCCCCTCTGTCCCGGGTCCCAGCCGCCGCCTGCCCCTCTGTCCCGTGTCCCTGCCGCAGCCTGCCCCTGTGTCCCGGGTCCCTGCCGCCGCCTGCCCCTCTGTCCTGCCGTGAACCTGTGACCCCCCAGCACCGCCTGCCCCTGTGTCCCGGGTCCCAGCTCCCCTGCCCCCCAGCCGCCGCCTGCCCCTCTGTCCCGGGTCCCAGCCGCCGCCTGCCCCTCTGTCCCGGGTCCCAGCCGCCGCCAGGCGCTGCGCCGTGAACGGGGACCCCGGCACCAGCTCCTGCCCCCCAGCACCTGCGGGGATGAACGGGTGTAGGCAGAGCCGAGGGATGTTCCTCTAGCTGCAGGTTACTCTAAGATAGATATATATGCAATCATATAAATACATACGTATATAGTTACATAAGCTAATCTAAAGTGTTAACACATTCTGTATGGATACGCCTGTGGATACATACAGCGTCTTTAAATACACGTATCTAAACGGAATTTAGGGACTTTATATGTATGCATGTACATCTATACACGTACGTGTAAATGTATACATATGTATATAATGTTTTATATATACATTAAAGTCATGTTTACATATGTATGTGTGCATAAGCATATGTATTTTGCCATTACCAAATGCAGAATAGGTGCCTCTACCACATATACGAAAGATAGCGAACTGTTCAGAATTACTAATTAAAACTCTATTAATTTGGAAAGTTAAAAGAATACACACTGTACACATAAACATATGTAGGTTCATATATATATGTATATGCCTAATATAGAATATAGGTATATTAATTATATTAATTATAATTATTATATTATATTATATTATATTATATTATATTATATTATATTATATTATATTATATTATATTATATTATATATATTATATTATATTATATTATATTATATTATATTATTAAATATTCAATATATGAAATAATATATAGTATATTGTCCATATGTTTCCACCTCTCAAACATGTGATAGTCACAATCTGATTTATGTTAATTAATAGATACACATTTTATTAATTCAGGCAGTTAAAATGACACACTATATAAGCATATATGATTGCTCATACATAATTCTCATTTATATATTCTCGTATATAAATATACGACTGATAATATATGTATGTGTGTGTCAGTGTGTGTTGTAAACATTGAATATGTGACTGGCAAAATCCTCTTTCTAAAGGCACTGCAATCTGATTCCATCCATACTGCTGAGCACCAGGTTTCTGTGTTTCCTGAAAGAATGAATCTCACCGGTGATTTACTCATGACTTCACCACTTCTGAGTAAGACAGTATTCCAAAGCTCAAACTCATAAAATCTTTAGAGCACACCATTCTGCATGCCTCTATAGCAAAGCATGTCTTTCTTGGCTTCCAATAAAACTAAAGCAGGAAGTAGGAGTTATTTTTTCCACAAATTTATCTGTGGCTACTGTTTCTGTAGGGTGTTAAAGTTCAGAATCAGTTAGCTGAATATCTGTAATTGTCATTTACCTTCAGAACCTGAAAAAGGGCACTAAGCCTGTGGTTTTAATGACAAAATTTAAGACATGATATTAATAAAAAAATTGTTCTTTATTTATCTACAATTCAGTCAGGAAAACATATTTTAATATCAAACCAGTATATACCTCATCTAACTCTCTAGCTTGATGCAATATCTTCATATCTTCTTTTATTTGTTTTATTAGATTCTCTGATATAAGAGAAACACATAAACATTGCCAGTTCTGAGGACATTTCCTTTATATGAACAGGAATACAAGAAGAAAATGGTCTTTCATTTTCAAATCTCCTTGTCCCAGTCAGACCATCCATAAGAAGAGAAGTCTAACTCTCAGGTGAAGGTGATAGCACTATTTATTATAAATAATAAATTTAATTCAGTCTAAAATTACAAGATCTGTAATGGTACTCACATGTTTCATTTTATGACCTTTTCTGCAGATAAAGAAAACCTTTCTGAAAAATAAGGTTATGAAAGCATCAATACCTGTTCTCCTAGGATCCCTTCTAGTTATCTATCTGCAGGATGCTGCACTGAACTGAGACTTTTCTTCAGTGCTGTCAAGTATCAACAAGAGCAAGCTGTCCTATCAACCCTTTTCTCTAATATCACCTCATAATTCTGATCTGTGCTGGAATTCATATCCCATCCAATAACACAGCCAAAACTGACGGAACTGAGCCACAGCAGGGAACTGAGCCACTGTGCTGCAGCCCTGCAGGTGCACCAGCCATCAGACCAATGTTTGGACATTTGTGAATGGCCTGAGGAATTTCACTTTGCCATAAGAGGGGAAGGAAGACTGAGTGGGAAAAGAGTGAGTCATACAAAAGTGGAGGAAGGTCCATTCTCATGGAAAATGTTCGTCATTGCTGCCCTCTTCATTACAGGCAGTGAGGGATGACAGAACACGGCTACTGCATGCTGGCAGAGACAGAGAGATGCCTCAGCACCCAGGTCATGTGCTTTTAGTCACTAAGTTTCACTCACACACGGAAAAACAGACCCTTCCTTGGGGCACCATCCAGATACTTCCCATTATTTGTCCTCTTATTCTCCTCAGCTCCAAAAACAAAAGGGTGCAGACAGCAGAAATCCTTCTAGTTCTGACACTGCTGTGGGCCTGGTTAATAGGATAACTTTCTTTTTATATTAAGAAAATGAGAAGCTGGTAAATGGCAATTAAAAAAAAGAGGAAAAATATCCTTAATCTTGAGCCTGGAGACTTAAATGCCAGTAACAAAAAGGGAAATAATGCATTGACACAGACCCCAAAACACTGAGACAATAAAGAAAATGAGAATTGAGATTAATTATTAGAGATGATAGTCTATTATTAAACCAAACTAATATATTTTATGGATGGACTGTATAAATGAGACTATCCCCCATTTGAACAGGAATTGCCCTTACAGAATAGAATGATGCAGTAGGGGAATGGACCCTCTTTGACTTTGGACCCAGCTGAAATGGTAGCAGTGAAGCTCAGCATGGTATGAGGTACTGAAGCGCTTGTGAAGATTCTGTTGATATTTTGACACATGCCGCTTTTCCTTGCCGCCAGCCCTGGTCCCACAGATGCTGAGGGTTTCACCACGGGTGGAAGGTCTTTGAATCCAGGCAGAGCTTTGCCTAAGACAGCAGAATTGGGTGTGATATTCCTATTACCTCTGCCTCACCTAGGTAGGCTGTATGAGACAGCAGCAACCAGCTTCACCTCCCTGCACTGCCCTTCGCACTGTGCCCAGCCCTGCAGGTGTCTGTGCAAGAAGCAGCTTCTCCCGAAGCCATGACTGGGAACCTCTCCATACAGAGAAGAATATCCCCGAGCTTCAGTGCTGCCCAAGAAGGGGAGGGAGGGGGCTCAGGGAGAGCTATGGGGGAGACGTGAAGGTGTGTTGCTGGCGCCGCGGTGTCTCGTCATGGCTCTGCGCCTGACAGCTCAATGCATCTGCTTCCACTTCAGAACAATTTTCTGTCAGGTCGCTCCGCACCATTTCAGTGACAGCACAAACAGAGAGCACGTACGCTGCACTTGCCTGATTCCAGCTGATCCATAGAGGACCTTCCCACAGAGCCCCCAGCGCTGCCTCCCTGCCCGCGCTGCGCCATCTGCGCCATCTGCGCCCGGTGCGCTTTCATCTCCTTAATTCTGCTCGCAGGCATTGTCTGGTTTACCAGATACAGTGCTAACAGCATTTCACGTGACAAAGTGCATGTTATTTCATACATCAAGATGCTAACTCACATGATTCAGTTTGTTTACCTTTTAATCCTTTTATTGATTATTACTGGAAATTGCTACCAGAGCAAGGGACTGCCCAGGGTACCCACAGAGTGCTGTTTGGGAAAGGGAGGCATTGGCAGATACATCACACAAGTTTGGAATAGCTTGAGTGGTTCATACAGGTGTTAGGACAGTTTAGTTTTATTTTTGTTAGATTAGGCACTGTGACTCTGTCATTGCAAGCATGGCTTTGAGTTATGGGGTTGTATGTTGCCTGTGTTTATTAATCCAGCTTTATCTTTTTAGTAGCAAAGATCAGTCTATTGCTATTATAAAAAAATTGCTTTCACAATGAAAAGCAAAATAAGTAATTTGAAAAAAATGAGAATTTTCACTTTATCATAAATTTTGCTCCATATTTTAGAGATTCCCTAAAAATTAGGAAGTGATATTTTCATGCTTGATGTTCTGACCTGTCTTGGGCATCAGAGAAACATTCTGGAATGTTAATGTGACTATTTCATTACCCAGATCCTCTACAAGAAATGTTTTAGGTCTTCTCTTGTAATTATGATCAAAAATCAAAATGGTTGGAGAGGAAATAATAAATATAATAACAAATATTTGTCCATAATTTTCATTGCTGTTCTAGTTGGACAGAAAATTTCAGCAGATAAAAAAGTTATATTCTATTGCTGATGGTTTTTTTTGATGGAAATTAGCCCTGTGCAGAGAATTTTACTCTTGCATACTTCTTGAACTTTCCCTGACACAGTCCATATAGCAGTATTGTAAAAAACTGTGCTCCTTGTTCAAAAGAAAAGTATAAATTTCACCATTCTTCCTAGTAAGTTCTCCAAAACAGCCAAAGACTTTTTGCAGTTTTCCCCAAAAGTATTTTCCCCTAGTGCACAGGAGACAAACACAGACTACCTTTCTGAAATACATAAGTGTGTTACTAAAATAAATTTTTTAAAAGTCTAGTATTTCCATTAGAAAAAGGAAGGAAGTTTCTGGGCTATATCAGGCAGAGAGATGGCTCATCTTGACATCTGCAGCTGTATGGGAATCACAATTACACAAGGAAAGCCTGTGCCCCTAGTGCATGCAACCATGATGTTCCTGGAGTTAAGTGAAAATACACATCAAAGAGGGGACATAGATTTTTTTTTTCACTTGTTTAGAAGCAGCCTCATTGAAGATGTAAGGATTATAAACATGCTTGACTGAGAGTGGTTTTCTCTAGGAGTGGGGGCTGGTCACTCACCTACATGCCTTATGTTAACAATAATTTCTCAAAACCTATTCCATTAGGGGTTAGACTCTTTTATAAGGGCTGTGTCATCAGGGTCTTGACTGAATAACTCTGTCTCTAAATCCATTAATTACTGAATTAATATCTCAACTATCAAATTATTTATTATCTGAAATCAACATTCCATTGAGGATGTGTTTTTCCACAGACCTTTCCAGGACTGCTTAGCAACCATCCCCATAAACCAGGTCCACCAGAGGCATTATACCTTGCTCATGTGGGCACTTTAATGGCAGCAATTTAGCTCTGCAGGTCTGAACTTTGGTTAGCCATTTTAAGGCCCTTGCTCTGTTAGCAGTTGTGTCTGCACAACTTGTTTTATTTCATTGGAAAGAGTGGAGAAAGGGGACAGGTAACATCAGCCATCTACTATTCCAGGACTCCAGGAATGGTAGAAGCAGCTGATTGCCTGGAAAGAGATGCAGAACTTGAGTGAGGGAAGGAGCATAACTATTTTTTTAGCCTTCAAAAGCAGCCCCATAAATGAAGTTCTGAATTCAGAGTGATGAGCTCTGCTTTTCTGGGGTTTCCTTAGGCCACACTCAGCAGCAGTCACAGCACCAGCCACAGTTATTCCAGTGTGAAGCCCTGAGGGAGAAACATGTTGCTGCTTCTGTGGATTACAGGCAATCACCTCCCCAAAGCCAGGACTAATCTGGGCATCAGAGTAATTGCACCCATGTGAACAGTCTCCTAAAGACTTTTCCTAAGGCTTTCCCCAGCCAGCAGCTGTGTACACAGCACTCTGCTCACCATGAGTAAGCATCTCCAGCAGATTCAGCCAGGAAGCTCTGGAGAGCCTTTTGTGCCTCACACCAAGTAACTGAGAGGTTTCAGCAGCACTGCAGGGCATCAGAATTAAATATCATCCCAAAGAACAGAAAAGGGACCTGGCATCAACTACGGCAGGAGGGCTAAGTGATGTTTCTAGCTCCAGAGGGACATATATAACCCAGGAAGACTAATAACTCATGAAGTTAATTTCTGCTATTGCTTCAAAGTGAAGTGCCCTTCTGTTCATAAGACAGGCAAAATCAAGAAGAGTCACCCAGAGCGTGATTGTACTGTTTTTTCTTTTATTACTTCTCTTTGAGGTGATCTGAATATCACTGAAAAATTACATTGTTGGGCACATTTGCTGAAAGTCTAGAATTCAGCATGACAATCTGGTCTCCTTCTTAAGTCTTGGAACAATCTAATTGCTTAATAGCTAAGCAGCATGTTTAATGTTTAAACAGTAAATCCCCTCTTTAGCTCACCCTGCACCAGGACACTTAGTCACTGAATGATTTCAGAGGCTGTGTCCCCATGCTGGCTGTCAAAAGTAGCCACTGTTCTCAAGTTTAGCACCTGTCACTGCCATGAATACAGAAATACTAATTTAAATGTTTAACTTTGGGGGCAAAGGAAGTTAATGACTAAAAGAACACTTCCAGTTTTAGCCTTACAATGCCACCAACAACAATGAGAATTTTCCTTTGAAAGCAGGGTTTGATATATTATGATGGATATGATAAACATATTTCTTAACTCTTTCCCATGAGTTCAAGTTGGAGGGCTGAAATTGGAGGGTGAAGCGATTCCTTTAGTGCTGTAACCCATATTTACAACTTTGACAACCTTTGAAGCATAGAGGTGTAGCCTCTGTTTGCAAAGGGCAAGGTAAAGACTGACCCAGTCCTGCTAATCTACATTTCTGACTCACTCTTTTCCACTAAATTAATGGCATGAGTGTGTTGGCCAAATGTGGCTTTCAAAAGTGCTGAGGAGCTGTGGATTTCTTCCCTGAAAAGGTTTCATTTAAAAAAAAATGCAACAGTGTTTCCCAAGCAGTTCTGAAGCACGCAAAAAATGTGTCCAGGCTGTGCTCAGCCTGGTAGGAAATCAACTACCACCTTATTCTAAGCACAGCCTAACCTCTGCTTCCCTTTCACCAACAACAAGCTGCCTTGAATAGGTATAGTAGGTCATATTTAGGCCCTTGAAAAATACTTGTCTAAGAAGACTCAGATGTTAAGCAGGAATCTAAAAAGGTCTTCTGGGATGCCTACAGAACACCACCCTGCAGCAATGATGAAGGTCAGTTGACAACAGTAGCTGGAACAGCATGAATATGTGGTGTAGGGAGCTGTTCATCTCATGGCCCCTTTCTCATCTATATCTTGTTTCTGACACCCTCTTGTTTCTCCTCCTTATCCCAAAAAGCCAGCTGCAATATACAAATAAATGCACCCAGTGCTTCCTCCAGTCATCACTAGCTACAAGGAGCCATCCTTTAGCAAAGGCATAAAAAACTACCTTGGATTCTCTACAAACCTCAAAGGTTGACTCTGTCTTCAGTGATGCTGTATGTATCCCACTGAAGCCAGGGAAGTGTTCCTGACAGCTGAAGTGGCCCCAATACAAAAAAGGTGTTTTGAATTTTGAATTACACTGTAGGTAGTTTGTGAACTGCTGCAGTGGGCTGCCAATGAATTGTCTGTACACTAATACTGTGTATGCAGGACTTAAATAGTAAGCATTCATTATCTAGAAAAAAAAATTAACCTAGAATAGCTGGTAATTTTATAGACTCTATATAACTTTTATTTTAGGATTCAGAAAGCTGCATTTCAAAAGTTGATTAATTCTTCTTTTCACTGGCTTGTGTTTTGTTTATCTCTACTTAGTTTTCCATTACTTATTATTTCTCTTTATCCAGCCTACCCACTGAAGTCAATTAGCCAATGCTTGCATCTCTGATGTCACTATATTTTCACTGCAGAAGGTTCATAAACCCTTGCAGAACCTGTAAGTGCTTATCTCAGCTGCTTGGCTCTATGACCAATAGGCAGCCAGTGTGAACATAGGTTTTCCACTTGACTTGGTGGAGTTTGGCTTTAAATTTTATACAGAATGTTATGTGTGGTTTGTTTTCAATAAAAATTAGTCCAGTTCATTGTTCCTACGATTCATGTGAAAAAATAAATCTTCTTCACCATTTCACATAATCCTGTCCTTGGGAAAGTTAGCACAAAACAATCAGGTAAGAAATTAAAGAAAATCATTCATTCATTCAAGAAGACATATCATGGGAAAATCCATCCTTCCCACTGCTTTGTGAAGAGGAGGTGTGTTTGGTAGAACAGCCAGTGAGTCTGTGAGAGTTAGAAGAAAGCCTCTGATTTGAAGACACCCTAAATTTAGAATCAAAAGAACTACAGCTGTTAAATTCTGCCTCTGCACTCCAGAGACAAAGGGTTCAACATTCAGCTGCACAAGAAACCCTCCCAGCCTACAGCCTGGATTTTAGTGCTTGTGAAATGGAATAGCACCAGAGTGTGGGGTTAAGGGAGCAAAGCTGCAGTGCTTAGAGCACGCAGCAGCCAGGCATCAAAATCTCTTCTTTCCTAGAAAGAGCCTTCTCATTATTTCAAAGACAGTATTATTGAACCCTATGACTCATTTAACATCCCAAAAGAGTATCACAAAATAGGTACAACATTTTCATTATCAGAGTTTTCCAAATGAAAAAAAGAAAAGTAATAGCAAAAATTGCTGATATTCTAAAATTTCTGAAAGAATTTATATGTCATTTTAAACTGGGAAGATGCATACAGAAGCTTTCAGGAATGGAAAATGTGGACACTTCTTTGGAAAGCTTTGAGAAGAGTGGAAATTTTTGTTAAGAAATTGATGGTTGTTCACTGGTATAGAAACAAATTGGATATATTGGCATTATGAGGAAGATGCCAGATTTTCTTTGTCAGTGAAATTATTTCAGTTAACTTTCTCAGCATATGACAGACTTTTTACATGCAAGATATACATAATATACCACTGAAAAGATCTGATGAACATTTTCAGTATTGACAATCCTTTAGTAATCACAGTATCACTGGCTCCCATACCTTCTTCATCTGTCTATACCCTGGTTTTGATTATACTCAAATGCTAATAGTTTACTAGAGAACAAATTTACTGCTTCTTCAGTGACTAACAGACAGCCTCTTTTATATAATTTAGTATCTATATCAATACATTAGCACACAAGCACACATGCACATATACTTGCACATATATATGAGTATGATTTTATTTATATTTTATATATCTTCCATATAATTAGCTCTAATAAGCAGTCTTATGTTTGAAATTATTTTTCCCCTTTTCCATGAATGTGAATCTTGCAAATAGAATCTGCTGCTGTATTTGTAAATCATTTCAGCTAGGTATTGATACTTCCATGTTAGAGTTCTCAACTTAATTGCAAGCATTTAAAAGTGATAAAAAAGCAGTAGGATTTGATCCCACAATCAATGTGTACATGGGCACCAAAATGTAAACAAACTTTTTGACAACAGAAAAGGCTGCCTGGGGAAAAAAAACAGCAAACAAGCAAACAAACAAAAAAAAAAAAGCACCTGGAAAAAAAAAAAAAAAAACAAACAAACAAAAAAAAAAACCAGCCCTGCACCCTGAAGAAAACCATCCTAAGCACCCTAGCAGAAAAGTGTCGAGGAATGGTAAAGCATGTCCAATGCCAACAACAAACAAATCTGCTCACAGAAGCCATGTTAGGATAGCGTTACTTTATTGAGAAGTTTGTATCCATTTCCTTGTAATTTAACCGGCCTCTGATTACTTTCTTATGCAACAGTCTCTCTTGGAACATTGCGTCACGGAAAAAAAAAGGTGGAGCTGTTATATTCATAGTCATTAACTACCAGTATGTTTTTTAACTCCTCCTGCCTGACACTCCATCTATACCTTCTGAGGAAGGAACACCCTGCCAAAATACAGAATTAGCAAAATTTCTAAATAATTTCCAACAAGATTTATCACCTCTTGATACATAGAAATAAGTAAATCCCCTTTCCATTTGCAGGCGCCTTGGGAAATGCCAGTTCTGAGGAGAGGAGCAGAGGCTGTGTATCTGTCCTGTGCAATTAACCTCTGCTTGTCCTGTGGTGAAGTTGTCGTTTGGTTCTCATCTCAGCTAGACCAGCATGTTGGTGCCAGCCCTGTAGTGGCAGCAAACACCATCCCACAGTGTTTGAAATAAACCAGAGGAGTTGTTTAACAGAAAAACCTTAGAGAGGGGAAAGAGGAATCTGTGTGACCTGTGTTTTCTACTGCAGAAGTCAAATACCTTGAAACTCAAAGCTGTATGAAGTCCTGTAGAGAAGAGCTAACAAATTTTGATCCTGCATGCAGTCCAATCCCAGCAGCAGGATTCCCAGACTGGCTCAGTGCCACACATCTGTGAGCAGATGAATTCTTAAGGCAAAATAGATGGGCTTGGAGCCCATCATACAGATGATGATAACAGCTGCTCTGATTCTAGGCACTGCTTTTTTACAGCCCATGTAAATGTCTTGGTACAGAACTAGACTAAAAAATATCAGCATGTTTTTTAACAACTGCTCTCAAATTCAGCCCTAGCATCATGTAAAATATGTTCAGATGCTGGTCTGAAAAAGAACAAAATCTCTTAGACCCCCTTAAACTCCTCAAAAAAATGTAATCAAAATTTTATTTTTAGGGTGCCCTCATCTGTCCTGTAGCAATGGCACCTTGGGATTTATTTGGGGTCCTGGAAAGCAGCAGGCACTTCAGAAAGGCCTGCTTGCTGCTACCCAGACCCATCCATCACTGCCTGCAGAAGCTGCCTCCTAGAGCTGAGCACAAGAGAGTCCCCACCTTGATAAGCTGGGAACCCATCTGAAGCCAAATGTGGTGGATTCAAATCCCACATTTGCCCACAGCTACTTTCAAAATCTCACAGGCTGGCCTGGGCAGGGTGCCTCCTCCTTCACGGCTCATTGCAGGTACCTCTTTTCCTGAAGTTTTTCTTACAGTGCTGGGATGGAATATGAGTTTTGACCCTCGCTAAGAAACTTGCAGGTGTGTGCATTCTCCAGGTATTTTCCAATTTACTAGAGGGTATTAGTGGATGAGGGTTTGGAATAGATGACCTCCAGAGGTCCCATCTCAACCTTTCTGTGATGATGAGGGGTTACACCTATCACCTCTGTAGTGGCTGCCTCTCTGTGAGGATTTGATGAAGCCTTCTCTCCTGGGTTTGAGACTCAGGATTCTCTCACCTGTATCACACTAAAATAGGATGAACAGAGAGATACAAATTGCCAAAATCACAAGGGTCAAAAGAATGGCAGGTTCAGATGCAGTTTTTGGAAATGGACATAATTGTTATGATTCAGAGCTGGCACTGAGCAGAGAAGTTGGCTTCCAACTCAGAAGGTCACTCAAATTCTGGGTTTGAACTGTCCAGTTTACCCTGAGAAATCATACCCAAATGTTTCTGTGTAAGGCCAAAACCAGAAAGTATGTAAGTCTGCTCACTGCAGAAAATCAAGAGATTGACCAAACCAGCAATTACTGCAGGATTCAGATAATCTCCGCATACAGAGAGGAAAAGTTTGGGGCTTTTTGAAGAGAAAATCCTGCTTTTTTGAACTCAGTTGCAAGAAAAAAACCTAATCCAAATATGATTTCCCCCTACATTATGCTATTGCCAGTGCGGAGGTTTTTTGGTTATAGATAAGAATCAGCCAGGGTTTATTGCAAAGTTTATTTTGTAGTAAGCCTGTAGCAGCAATTAAAGTTCCAAAACAGTTTTCACATACTAGTAATTTAAAGAAAAGTACATCTCTGAAGATGTAATTTTCCATTTTTAATCTCTATCCAAAGATATTCATTAACTTTGAGCAAATTCCTGTCAAACAGTTATAATTGTATGAAAAAGATACTTTTGTAGATATAAAAAAAGATGACTGCTGACTTTTTCTTTTCTCTTCTATAAGATAAGCCAAGAGAAATGACCTCTAAAGACTGGTACATAAATAACAGCTCAGGAACTTGTTCATAAATGCACTATAAAATTAAAATGGAAAAGAACTAAATTATAAATCCTGAATGCTGGGTAATAAGAATGCACAGTTGAAAGCAGCAATAAGTTATTTTGATTCCTTTCAAATCACAACCTGTTTCCTAAAATGATATCTGAGGTCACAAAACTGATACATGTGGAAATGGAGATCAGTTTTAGCTTAGATGCCAGAACATAGGTGATTTCAGCCTCAGTGCAAAAGTTTTAGCTATGTACAATATTACAAAAGTTCCTTTTACAATTATGTCAAGCAACATAAAAAAATTTCACACCACAAAGTAGGATAACAGTGCACAGAGAAAATCATTCTTTATATAGCATGATTATACATGCTAGTCTAACATGGAATTTATTTACTTAATATGTAAACTATTCCAGAAATAGTATTTTCTTGGTTTATATTTAGCATGTTGAGTGGGAATTTGGTGTCCTTTAACATGTAGAGGTCTGTGTAGGATGATAATATATTGAGGAAAATAAAACTTTTATCTAACCTACCACCCAGCTATACCTCATATCCTGACCACTGAGAACAAAAATTTGTCAGACTCATGCAGAGACAATATCCAGACATAATTTCCCAGCATTCAATTAAGATCTTCACCAGGATAATTAATTATATATAGAAGATACATCAATACTTCCTTCATGCCAGGCAGCATGTAGTTCTCAAAGAGGCAGCTATAAATATTTGGCTTTACTCTGAAATTTGTATAAAGGCACCATAATATTTATGGCCTCTATAAGAAATGCAAACTGGGATAGATTTTAATTCTTTATATTTTACGTATCTTGATATCCTTAGACTGACAGACCGAGTACACAATTAATATCTAGCTAATGATATCCAATCATAGTGCACTGATCTATTATTTTGGGGGTTACATTTATCTATATCAAAATAAGATATTTCATTATGTAGATTTTCTAGTATTTTTATAAAAACCAGAATGACTTTGGTATTTTCCCCTCCTTACACTTGGAGAAATCATTCTCTACAAATCCTGAATGAGAATACTGTAGTAGATACTAGTAAAATGTCATTGGCAATATCAATTTGTTTCTTGTGAGAAGGATGCTTTAGGCACAGCAGTGGTTCTGTAAAGTATACTAATAAAAAAACTTCTCAGGCTTTGGTGGAGGCATTATCAAATTGAAATACCTGAAGTGGGAAGAATTCCATCTTGGTGATGATGGTCTGACCTACCATAACACCTGACACTGAAGGAAATCAATAACAATTTCTATCCCTGTGGCTCCTGGAAAAGACAAACAGTGTGGGTACCAATTGTTTACTGGGCAGTTTGGAAACATAAAATAACTTCAAGAGCACAAAGCCCTGCCCCTCAATTATGCTTCTGTTTAATACTGAGTAGTCCTTAGCAAAGGCCCAAGTCTGAAAAACTTAAGGACATGCTACTCTTATTTCCACAAACTACTTAGCTCTTAATGGAAGCTTTCTATTGATTTCAATAACTTTATTCAAATGGGATGAATCCTTAAATGCTTGGCTCCAATAAGACTACTCCAAACCTTGAAGTTAAGCATTAAAGTCCAGATCCTTGTGGGTATTTACGTGTTTAATTATTTTCCTGTATCAGAACTAGCCCATAAAGACACGTTCCAAATTCTTGGTCATAAAGGCATGACAGTTCCTAGATACTTCTTTCTGCCACAGGCAGCCTGCCAACTGGGAAGCTTCTTTGCCTCAAAACTTCAAGAATACCGTGTTTCAGTCTGGCATGAGGAACTGGTCACTAAATTAAGATCACTCAATACATAGAGGCAAGATGTTTTCTTTTGGTGATATAAACTCCTGGAATGCTCTATAGCACTACAAAAACCCCACATCTCCCTTCTGTGTTACACCCTCTGTCTTCATGCCAATGGTTTTTAATCCCACACAAAACCAAAAAACCACTGAACAAATTTTCTAAAAATTTTAAAAAGGAGACTACTTTGATAGGGTTTCTGACTTCAGTGGGTTTTAATTGTGCATGTCAATCTTTTTCACATTCAGCCTGAAAGTTGTTTCTTCTTAGCACAGTTGCTTTTTGTTCTATTGATTTACAGCAGAGGATTTGAATGCGTCACCTTTCCTTTTTGGCTCTTTAAACACATTGCTTAATTCCATCAACAGAGGTCACTGCAGCTCCTTTCCTCTTTGGTGAAAGTGCTTCTCTTCCAGCAGATAAAGCATAATTAATGCTGTCATCTAGCAGAAGTTTAGTTTATCCATAATTTTAGAGATAGAAAAATTACTACATGAAAATTTGCACATAGTGGAAGGCTAAAGGCCAACAAATCAAAACAAACTAAAACAAACCCCCACCAATAATAACAAAAATAATAATAAAATGAGCTCATTTGAGCTTTGAAACTTAACCTAATTCATGCAAGCTTGTTTATATAAAGTTCTGTGCTTGGTCACTACATCTATCCTTCTTTACATTACCCAGGAACAAGACATGTAAATCTGATCTTGGCACCAGGTGTTCTATCTGCTCTGGAGCCCTAGGTAAATCAGTATCAGGCATTTCTACACTATGGAAAAATAAGGAAAAAAGCTCCTTTAAATTGCTAAAACTTTTGTCATCAGTCATCACTTTCATTTTAATCTGTCTGCATACTTACGAAAATTATGAGGACAGATTTTGGAATATTTATCATTAAGTGGAGTTCAAGCCAAAGGGTCCATCTGAAGCTGCAGTGATGTGAGCCTTGCAATTTTCTATCACTAAAGGCATCACAGCTGACAGAGCCAAACACACTTACAGACAGAGTCTTTTAGAAAATGAATAGAATATGGGAGTTTCACACAGTGAGACGCTGTTAAAGATATATATATGTATACCAAAATCTGGGTATACGTGCTCTATGTACATACAGAAATAGCTTAATTTATTGAGGAGGAAAAGAAGATTTGTCTCAAAGATAAAGCAGTCGTAATGCCTTTCTTTGAAAGGACACTTTTCTTTCGTGAGTGCCAAAAGGATCAGGTCAGTGGAATACTGATTCAGGCACAGTAAGCTGCATTCATATGTTCCCCACTAAGGTGTCTAAGCAATCACTGGAGTCAGTGGAGGCAGAGCTGTTTATCAGGTAGTGACCAAGGCAGCCATCCACATGTTCAATCCATTTTTGCCCTAAATGCCATTGGCTGCCTCCAGCATATCCCCTCCAATTTCAGCCCCAGGGGTTCTGTCCAGCTGCCCTAAAGGTGCCCCAAGGGGCCTCTCTAAGCTCTGGCTGCGGATCCAGGGAGCAAAGAGCTTCTGTGGCTCCTCTACCAAATGAGGCCAAAGATGGCTTGTGGCATCTGTATATGCCTTAGCCCTGAGTGCCTTTAGCCCTAAGAGATTTGTCCTAGTTCTAACAACTGTGCTAAACATCTCCAGCTTCCCATCCCCATCACAGAAAAGGGAAGAGGAGCAGCTTCCAAGAGTTTCTGTTCAATTTTCCAAGAAAAAAAAAGTGTTTGCCATAGTATATTCACTTCCTACCCTGTCACCAGCTTTTGGAACTAAGCAAAACATGCAGAATATATATAGTTTTTTGAAAGGAACAAAAATGAATTACAAGGAAAAAATTAATGGAAAATTACTTTTTTACATTGCATATATTTTGCACATGATTCTTAAGTATGGCAAAATTTTATGACATGTTTTAGGACATTGGGTGTTTGTAAGCAGCAAGTCCTGATGTCTGGCTTGAAGCAGTGCACAAACAATTTCTGTGTGAATTTCCTTTTTTGTGGTGTGAGATGAATGAAGAGCTTCAGCCTGTTCTTTTGTTCCATTCTGTAGGTTTCAGTCATCTGAAAACCAAAGGGAAATAAAGACAGACTTGGGGTCAAGGAACCAAAGTCTCTTTCTTTAATTTTTTTTTCACCCCTTATCACTGCTGATGATTCATTAGAGCAAGGAACAAATGGTCCTAGGCTTAGTACCAAATAATATTGGTATTCTAAATTAATACCTAGCACAGGTGCCAGCAGTTTAACTTCAAGCATCTTTTATGATAATTTTACATTTAGCAGAATAGATTACTGATGAGAAAGCATTGAGCTTTGTCTGATAATCTGACCTGTGTTTGCACATGTAAAAAGGATGTTGCAGATGACCAATACCTGTGCCCATAGCTCACTGTGGCTATTCTTGACAGATCTTTCTTTTTTTTCTATGTTTCTCCCACAAGGATGGTGGAAAAATAAGTAAGGTATGATGTTCAGATTGGCTGTCTGCTCCTGACCAGCTGTTCACTCT
The DNA here is from genome assembly GCA_024865655.1 of Emberiza elegans. Taxonomy (NCBI): domain Eukaryota; kingdom Metazoa; phylum Chordata; class Aves; order Passeriformes; family Fringillidae; genus Emberiza; species Emberiza elegans. Next base: position 56,929,438 of record JALJVW010003023.1, on the reverse strand, counting down.
TGGTGTGGCTGCAATCTGCCCTGCCAAAGAAAACTCTGAAAATCAGAACTTGACATTGTTTTCTTCAGTCCATGTCACTTCGCTTATGATTGAAAGGTAGTCAAATTTTTCCATAGGGATGGGTGGATTAGAAATAAACAAGAATCAATATTAGCTTTTGAAATTTAACACCTGTGAAAACCAAAGAAGGAAAGAAAGTTTCACTGGTGATTAACACTGAGACAGATTCTCAAAATGAAATTAACTAGGTAACTTAGCTCAATAGACTTCCAGTCATTTTAACTGGTTCTGAATATTACTCATAAACCTAACATCTTTAATTTTAAGGTTCTAAAGTATAGTTAGTTTGGCTAAACAGTAAATACAATTGTCCTACCTAAAAAACAAACAAAATATAGAGATAAGGTAATCTGCTTTTCCACTCTCAGTGTTTGTTTTATGCACATATGTAAATAGAAAATTTTTAAAAGATTACATATGAAAAAATGAAGATTGAAAATATTTGTTGCTATTTTCCAGTCACCCACAGGCTTTTAAATAGTAGTTTCCACTCATATATGACAATAAAATGTGAGGTTTTGGGATCTAAGTTTTTGGGCTGCAGAAAAAAACCTTGAAAGTCTTAGTTCTCAAAACTGACACCAGCAAGAAAATAAGGAACATTTCACAATTGTTTCATCTTCTGTTACTTATAAGTTGTGTTTTGCATCCACAGCCATTTGATGGTTTCCCCTACAGATATCACTGGTCCTTTTTTTTGACGACCTCTTTCATAAATATGAATTTTATCCTTCTCACGTTAAACATGATCACTATAAGCCTCTCCAGCCTTGAACTCTGACCTACTCTCCTGAATCTCATATAGCTTCCTTTTGCTGCTTGGAGCACATCTGAACTCTTGCCATTTAAGCCAGTGTACTTCCTTGGCACACACACAGCACTAAATCAGTCCACCCAGAGCTCCCACCAGGACATTTTCTCTTTCCTTCTGCTGCAGCTTCTTCTCTCTGGCTTCAATAGACACCTGCCTGCTCCATGCACTGGAGTTTTGAGCTGTGCTACAAGGGGAGCTGCTGCCCCAGCCCCCTGGTTGGGGAGGAGGCAGCTTTGCCAGTGTCCTCCCCCGGTGTGACTCAGAAACTCTTTGGGTCTTAGCATCCCTTGCCTGTCCTGCTTGCTGCCATTATCCTGTAAGCAGCACTTTTCCCATGGGTGCTGTACAGATGGCAGCAGCCCTGACTGCTCAGGGGTGGGCACCACTGTCCCTTGAAGAGACACCACAGCAATGCCTTCTTCCAGTGCATCCTGTTAACTTGGATGTAACATGCATCACACCTGGATGCTCCCTGCACAAGCTGCTATCTTGTCCTGATTGCTGGCACTCCACTCGCTGCTGCATCCTTCTTGCTGACTTCTCTAAGGGAGAGATTCTTCTTTTACTGCACATTCTTACTTGCCAGGGATATTAATTGAAAAGCAATAGCTGCAGCAAGAGCAACAAGAGCTAACAGTTAATTACACTGTGCAATAAACACGAAAGTACTGCCAGCTCCTCACAACATATCACTGACCTCAATAAATCCCTCCCTTTTTCTGCAATATTCTGTTTGAACATTGTTGCTTTTGCTCCTAAAATATGTTCTCATTATGATTGTTCTTGTCTTATTTTTCTCATTGATTAACAAGTTCTCGTTGATTAACAAGGTGTTAATCAATCAAGTCTCATTGATTAACAAGGTGTGATATGGTTTAGGCTGGGATAGAGTTAATTTTCTTCATAGCTGCTCCTATGGGCCTGTATTTTGGATTTGTGCTGGAAACAGGACGTTTTTGTTATTGCTGAGCTGTGCTTGCACAGAGTTCTGTGTACACGGAACACAGACCTGCTCTGCCTCTCACCCCACCCCACCAATGACCAGGCTGGGGGTGCCAGGGCAGCTGACCAGGTGAGCAAAGGGATACCCCACACCATGTGATGTCATGCTCAGCAATAAATTTGGGGAAATAGGAAGGAGGGGAGGACAGTCAGAGTCATGGTGTTTGCCTCCACAAGTCACTGTTATGTGTGTGAGAGCCTGGTTTTCCTGGAGATGTCTGAACCCCTGCCTGTCCATTGGAAGTGGTGAATAAGTTTCTTGTTTTGTTTTGCTTGTGTGTGTGTGACTTTTGCTTCACTTACTAAACTGTCTTTATCTCAACCCACAAGGTTTTCCTCCACTTCTCTCCCCCATCCCACCATGGGGGAGTGAATGAGTGACTGCATGGGGCTGAGTTGCAAGCTGGGCTTAAACCACCACATTTCCACATTATCTCCTGCTTTCTCTACTGTGAAAGGTAAAGGCTAATAATTATTATTCCTTCCTGAAACTCACCTGTCTTGCCAAGGAAACAGTCTTAATTTTCTGAGCTCTTATTTCCTCTCGGGATTTTGAATAATATTCTTCACCTTCTGGGCATGGATTTCCTGTGCCAGTTTACCTTAAATAAGTGTGGAATTTAAATTCCCAAGTAAATAGCACTCTACCAGCTTAAAAAAAATAAATAAAAGAAAGAGGTCTTGAAATAACTCACCTTTGTAAATTATCAGCACAAGGTTCCTGGATGTGACCCAGGTTCAAGAGCTTAAGAATGCCCACACACTGGATTTAAATTCATGCCCTAAACCATTTCAGCTTTCTTTATGGTGAGGCCTGAAAGCCTATAGACATGGATTAAGTTACTTGTAATAAGATATTGCTGTAGTTATTGCTACTTAAAATATAAGTAACGTGCTTCTTTCAGAAGAACTTTTTTTTCCACAAGAAATAACAATGAAAAAAAATAAAATGTGCAACATTATATTTTGGAACATATTTTATATAGGCATCTGCAGCATTGCTTCTTGGCTGATGGCCAGCAAAGCCATTAACAGCAACTAATGGCACAGAAGGAAATTTTCTTCCAGTATTATTTACTAATTGCTAGGAATGAAAACTAAAAATAGACTTTACAAGTTTAGAAGCTAGACTGCAAAATCTGAGAGCACTCTGTTAACTTCTAGCTTCTCTACGGCTTTACACTCTCTGAAGTTCTGGGTCACTGATTTCATCAACAAGAAGATTAGGAATGAAGCAAAGGAGGGAGATTTGACTCCATCTATGCACTAATTCTCTGAGTATTTTATTATTTTTCTCTAGTCCTAATATAAGCCCACAATTAGAAACTGAATGTTTTGCTCCCTTCTTGATGCTCCACAACTTGTACAATATTTAAGGAATTTAGGAGTCAATTTTGAGCATATCTCTCAAACATACACCGGCCAAAATGCACAGACTCCTCTTTTTCATGATGCATGCCTAGTCCCTTCCCACGCCATTCCTGACATCCCATTAATCCTTGTCTCACAGAGTTTGTCTCTGTCCAGTTCCCCCAGACAATTCGTTGATTAAATCTTCTTAAAGATGAAATGCTGAATTTGCAGCTCACAGTAATTCCTCCATTAAAGCTGTCTCTCATGAGCCTCCCTTGGAAGCTGAGACACTATCCCTTCTTCACCTTTCTTTCAGATTTCCACATTCTCTCTGTCCCCAAGGATTGCCAGCAGTTCCTATCCCCCACCAGCCAGTTTCGGAGATCCTAATCCCCCACAACTCTGTGATGCAGAAGCAGGTTTCACACCTCTGTTGCCCTACTCCATGCACCTCTGTGGGCTTAGACCACATCATATGGGTACTAATTTTGCCCTCCATCAAGTATCATGTGTCAAATATTGTGTGGCTCACAGTGCAATTTAAGACCTGAGTTTGTATAATAACTCTTTCCCTTAATATCATGTTTTAATTTAGATTTATGATATGTCAATATAACTTGCTGTTGGACTGAGATCTGGTGCAAGGCTTTTGTTTAAAAACTCTGTGGTGCACTTCCTCCTTTGGTGGAGCTGGGTTTATTTGTTGATTTTCAGGTGCAGAACTGTATTTCATTGCTAATTCAGTTTCGGTACAGAAGAAAAATCCTACCCTGTTTCAATAATGTACCACTGTTTTCATAAAAGGAAGTCATATAATTTCTCTGGCACAATAAGGAAATACAAACAAAACTCAAGTTTCATAAAGCTTTGTACAATTTCAGTACAGATGATTCATTATAACCTTCTAAGCATAAAAGCTGCAAACACGAGAAAATGGGGAAAAGGGCTTGTAGGGCTCTCTTCCTCTGGCAGTGCTTTTCAAGTTTATTAGTTTAGATTATACCTGTCCTGAATCAAAAAGCCTTTGTAAGAAATGTGAAATCATAACTTACAGAAATAAGTTCTTTTATGGACCAGGACATACAAGCAATAACAGCAATACAAAAATGAGAAACATGCAGGTAGCACTGCTATCTCTGACTCTCAGAGCAGCATTTACAGACCTTGAGCAAGGTCTGAGTGGAGGAAACAGGAGGAAACTTAAAAACATGACAACTGGTACATTTCTTAACCATAGATTTGACTTCAGTGCAGCTGCAAGGGTGGGTTTATGGACTTTTGGATTCATCCCTTTGGATAAAATCAGCTCCATTACAGTGCCAAGACACAAAACACAATGGCAATTCTGCTTCCATTCTACAGAAAAGAACTTTTTCAGAGAAACCTGGTGTCTGGGACTTCGCTAAAATGACTAAAGACCATACTTCTTGCTTCTCCTGCTGCTAGGGAAGGGAGCTCCACAGAAAAGCTGGGAGTTCAAGTGCACATCCCTCTGGTTATTTCTGCTTTCTTTTAAAGAAAATCTTCTCTGTACAACATATAGGAAGACACTACAAAAAGCTGGGAGGCAAACACAGGGCCTCTCCTTCCTGCTAGACAGCAGGCCACAGGATTAGGCTCCCTCTACCTTTAATCCCAATTTCTTGCTTCCTATCTGCATTGCTGGTCCAGCTGTAGTGTGAAAAATGGTGCATGCATTTGGGCACACAAGGTGGGAGTGGGGAATGGAGAAGCTAGATACTTTACAAGGAAGCCTCCTGCTTGCTGAATCCCAGAAACATTGTGCTTGTTCTTGCCATTCCATGCTTACAAATAAAATCCTGACAGCACTCCTGCCTGAAAACTCCTCTGGATTTGTACATACAAGGATACCTCGTTTATTCATCCAAAACAACTGTAGGTGACTGAGAGGAGCCTACCTATTGAAATTGATTTAAGTAGCTAGAGCCATGGATCATCACTGTAGATAACTTTACACACTTTTGCAGAGCCTAAACCTGAGTTACCAAGAGGTTCCCAAGTGCTTAAAATGTTCACTGAAAATCCTTTTGACTTAAGGTCTTGCTTAGGTATCTTCAGTGACATTTATATGCCCTAAAAAAGTACCTTTCTGCTTTTCCAGAATGCAGCTGATTCTGATCTGAAATCAAAAGCTGTATGCAAGTTGAGGTTATTAATCTGTGCATTCACATGTCAGAGATGCCTTTAGATATTTCTGGATGCCGACCATAGTATGAAACAAAGGCAATGTCAGCTTTACCCATAGCACTTCATGCACCCAACTACTGCTGTTTAAATCCACGTCCAAACCCCTACAAATATCATGTTCTTCTCTTTCCTGCAGTGTTTTGTTGGAAAGAAAGCTTGATATTAGCACATAAGAATTTGAGTCTTCTCTGAGCCACTAAGTACCTTAATACAACTCCTGAAAGTGATAGGAGAGCAAGCACACTGGTCCCCAGAGGAAAATCATAGTTTGGTTCATATAAAAGCTTTGTTATTTCTTTTGAAGCAGTGCACCAGGGGCCCTAGAGATGCGAACACTGGTAATCTCTGCTCCTCATATAACTAATGGCCTGGCTGGTGCCATTGTTTCTGTCTCTTCTTCTGACTCATACTCCTCCACTTCTCTGACAGTGAAGCGAGCCTTTGGCACTGGAGCTGGATTGTGTGCTCTGGTGAAACGATGAGGCCTGACTGAATTTCCTCTTCGAGCTGGCAGGCTGGATGGAGCAGCTCTTGTGTCCAGGTGTGCCATTGGAATCAGCTGCTGGCACTGCTTTGCTTCCAGTGGCCGTAGCCAGGGCTGGGGCCTCGATGTCAATGGCAATGCAGCATCAGAGCCACTCCTATGCTGATCTAAAGATAAACAGACAAATAATTCATTTCTTTAAAGAAGAGAAGAGAGAAATGCCATGGTATTGAAAAGGAGAGATAAAGGGTATTAAATACAATACCCTGGAACTGAAGCATTTTAAATAATTACTTTAGAATAAGGAAGCAGTCAAGAACTAAAAATACCCCTAATTTTTAATTTTCATCTCAAAGCTGATGTTTAAAAGATTTTCTTTACCTCATCTCAGCTCTGAAACTCCAGAATATGAGCACATTCACCTACCTTTTGGTGTCTCACAGACCTGCCCAATGCCTTCACTGCAAGGGTGAAGGGCAAGAGTGAAACGCAAGAGTGTTCCTTCACGTAATTTAAATTTTCCTAAAATTTCACAAGTGTACCTAGTACCATGGTTAAAAAGCATTTTTAAACCCACAGCACAAAACAAAAATGGGATAAAGGAGAAAATTCTGGTCCATCAAAAATCAAGTTTTCCAGTGACCTGTGACTAACAAGTGGGAAGAGAACAGTTTCACCTGAAACCAGGGGTGCTTTGATTACTTTGGGTGTGTCAGATCTGCTCCTACCAGCTCGCTTTGCCACAAGTATATTGTAAAAATTTGCCTGCAAGAGGCCAGTAACTGGCATTCTCATCCTGCTGAGTTTATAGAATATGCTTTTTCCCTTTCCTAAAGCCACTTGTAGTCTAACTACAAGTAGGAAAGTAGTTAATGTAAGAAACACCTCCAAACAATCTAAGCTAGGAGGTTCTGGGATATAAAGACAAAGGTCTGTGAAACAGTAAAATTAGTCCAAATCCTGCTACAATGAAAGTACACATGTATTGACTGTGGTCACAGTTTCAAAATTTAAGAAATTATTGCAGATCCATAACTATTAAATTATTTTAAGCTAATGTTTATTTCACAGTTGGCACAGTAAAACACTGCTGCTCGTAGGCCACGTGGACGTACTACACCCCAAGCAGGATAGGATTTCTCAGATTTCCAGGGCTTCTACTCAGCCCTTTGGAAGCATCACTGCTACAAAGTATGAATGATATATACTGCCAAAGAAATAATTCATAAAATCATAGACTGGTTAGGGTTGGAAGGGACCTCTAAGATCTCTTACTTCCACCCCCTTCCATGAACAGGGAACCTTCCACTAGGCCAGGCTGGTCAGCCCCATGCACTTGCTCATGAACATCTTCAGGGATGGGGAGTCCATAATTTGTCTGGGCAATGACAACCTCTCTGGCCAATTCATTTATATGAATGGCAGAAAGAGCTGGTAGGTACTTAAGGATCTATTTAAGGTTATTTCTGAGCTTTATTTATTAAATTTCTGCACTTGCTATATATAAGACCTAAATCAAGCTTGATGGAAGATTTTTTTTTTCCAGAAGGTCTTCCAGGCATAGACAGAAGAGATGACATTCATATCTGAAAATGCATGTGTGCACAAATGAGGTTGTCACTCTAATTCCCTACATACTGAGTACTTCTCGGTTTCCAAGAGCAAGTCATCTCATCCAAACAGTTTATGAGAGGACTTTAGGGCAGCTTTTTCCTGCTGAAGACACTTTAAATGGTGTTAACGCTACACAAAGGCTCTAAGGGGGGCCAGAGGCTGGGCCAAAAATGTTCTTATTTGGACAGATTACAAGGCAGGGCTTAAATTCAGGCCTATCTAATAGAAAAAATTTAGCTCTCTCCGCACTAAAATAATACACCTACCTATTTCGTTCCTTGAAAGTGCTTTTAGGTCTGAGACTGCTGTGTGGAATACTTTAACTCTTTTAGAAAGACACATATCTCCTGTGAAGATGTCCTGATAAACAGGACAAAAAAAATCCCCTTGAGTAACATTTATTTTCCTCTATGAGTAGATCCTATGGGTTTCCATTTTGCTGTCATTCTGTGTGGCTGCCCATATAGGACTTTGAATGGAGCATTTAGGGCAGGAACCAAAGACAGTGAAAGGAAGAGACTTAGGAAATCCAGGGAGAAAGAGGTGCAGAAAAATACAGGAAAAAGAGGATAAAAAGGGCCAGTCAGTACATATTCCCAGTAATGCCCTGCACTTCATCAACACAGTCTGTCTTGTTTAATCCTTTGACTACACTTTGTGTTCCTTGATCAGCAGCTCCCCATACTGTGTGCTTGTGTGTGTGGAGGCCTGAGTGCCAGCAACTGGAGGGACTGGGATGCATCAGTCAGTGCAAAACTGCTGGCAGTCATCAAGCCAGAGTAGCCATTAGGTAGGATAAGAGGCTTGGGAACTGCCTATTGGAGCAACCATGGGTCTGGAACAAAGACTGAGGAGGGCAGAAGGTCTGCAGGTTGGCTACTGGAGGGAGCAGGAGGTCCAGAGCAGTGACGGATGAGACCATGGGATCTGTGGCTGGCTACTAGTAAGGCCATAACATCGACTGGATACCAAAGAGACAAGTTTGCACGTATGTGTCCCTGTGCGTGAGGCAAGAGGAGACCAGGGGATTCAGGAAGTGGCTCCTGGGAAGACTGGCTGCCCAAGGCCAGCTACAGGAGGGTCCTGCAATACACGAGGTAGAGTGTAAGACCAAGACCCTGTGTGCATGTGTGTAGGTCTGTAAACCAGCAGCTGCTAGGGGGCTGTGTCCCCAGGGACTTACATGCCCAAGTGCCACCAAATGCGCAGATGGAAGGTCCAGGGCCAGCTACTGAGCAGAGCAAGTATCTCAGGCCAGCTACTGAAGATTCAGACAGCACGCATGTATTATAATTTTTCACTAACAATCTATCAGCCTCATCAGCCAGAGAGGGGACAAGGATGAAGCCATTGGTGCTGTTTGCATTTGTGTGAGCCCTGTGCCATGTCTGTGCTGCTCTCTGTGTCTGGCTGTGTGTACACATGCACTGAATTTTGTTGTGGGGCTGCCTGTTGGGAATACCTGCTCAGTCTTGGTACCTGCAGGACCTGGGGCCATGGAGCTCCATCAGTCTCACCTGGACTGGGCCACAGGTTCAGAAAGTCACAATAATTTTGCATACAGCTCTGTCTGTGGGGCTGCAGGGAATGGCTAATTTGTGTTCTTGAGCTTGGCCAAGTGGAACTGCAGGGATCACAGGAGTATTTGTTCAAGAGGGAAAAAGAGAAAAGCAGGAGGTGCTGGAACAAAACAGAAACTGCTGCAGTAATGATCACACAAACAACATAGATAAAACAGAAAGGAGAGAAGGGTGTAGCTCATTTAAAGAGGCCGTTGACTTCCACAGGACTGTGCAGGTAGTCCTGTTAAATCCATCAAACAACTGGCCAAGTTTCTTTTGCTACTGGAGTAGGATACAGAGTAAAGCACTTCCATTACCTGTAAAAGTAACATGCCTGGCTTTTCTTCTAGTGGGCTGGCATGGACCCTGAGGCAAGGAGAGGTAGCGTATTTCCGTGGTCTTAACCTGTGTAGGAGACAGAAGTATGTCCAGTGCCTGCGACTGCCTCCACTGGGCACTTACTTGGTGAAACAGGAAAGAGTTATGGCAATATGCTGCCCCTTTACAGCCAAATTTCGATAGGCATGAATAAGATCAATGCTTGGTTTGGATGGTTGAACTCAATGTCAGCTCCAGTGAGAATAATATAACAGCCAAAGAGTTTTTACCATCACCAGAGAAAAACATGTTCTTCTAAGATTCACCTTTTTTATTTCAAGTGAAAAATTAGAATACAACTAATCCATCCAACAAGAACTTATTTCTCTTCCTTAACCATGATTATCTCAGCTATAAACGTCTGCTGTTCAATGCCTCCCTTTAGTCAGACAAATCTCTTACTGATTGAGAACCAAAATCATCAATGTGCCAGAGGCTTTGCATCAGGCCTTTTTTGATTACACTTTACTTGCACATGCAAAATCAATGCAAGTTACATTATTTTACTACACACAGCCAGAGTAGCTGATTTCTGACCAATGCATAGAGATGGGACATGAAAACTTTCCTGCTCCCATGCTAAATGAAGCTCTTCTTAAGTGCTGCATGAGCACACCAGGAAAATACCCATTTTAATTACAGCGAAGGGCACATTAAAACTAGTGTCTTTCCATATTTACAGAGAAGCAGAGGCATTTTTATATAAACAGTAGATGAATAACAGGTACCGGTCTACCCCAAGGCAAGCTGTTTCCCTTCCTGCAACTTTGCCTCAGGCTGTGTTCCCGACGGATGAGGATTTCTTGCACTTGTTTCTCGCTTGTCTCAGTAGGAAGATTGTGCCTGTTGTATGCTGGTGCCTGAAACAGAAGATGCAGCCAGCTCATTTTCGGTGCATTTGCAATGTTAATCAGTCTGATCAACCGCAGGGCCAAGGGGACATCTGCCTCACTGACCCAACACAGATCGCTTTGGTATCACATGGCAAAATGCAGCCACGCACAAATCTCAGCGCTACAGAGCAAGATGGGAGGAAGCTGAACACACCTGTAAGTGTCAGACCTCAAGGGCTGTGGTTTGATGCCATTTTTGATAGACTCTTACCTGCTCAAAGTGCAGGTATATAAAATATACCAACCTAAGAAATAATCTCTGGGCTTGTCCTGTCTTTGTCATCTCTTTTCTCCTCTCATCAAGAGTAGTTGGGAGCTACAGATATGAAGCAGATCCCAAGAAAGAGATAACTGTTTAACTCAGCTCTGAGCTTTGGAACTAATATTCCTGAGCCTGGAGCAAGCTTCAGATGCACTTAGGAACAAAGAATGTATCTCCAGAATGAGATGCACAACTGAGTTTCCTTTCCATATTTGGACAAACTACAAATTAATATTACCCTAAAACTGAGCATCATTTAAGACAAGCTTTTTAGTTTATCACATACATCTAGTGAAATGAAGAAAATAATTATCTGCCTTAAAGAGAAAAATTCACTGAAGTTTATAATCCCTCTTAAAAAGTAGAATTTCATCTCAGTTTCATTCGCAAGGGTCCTTATAAAACTGGTCTGGGGAGCAAGAGCTTTTCAGAGCTGAAAAGGAGTATTAGAAGTGGCATTACTTTTCATCCAATCTTCCATTTCCAAAAGCACACCATTCTCAATACTACATAGGAAATGACTAGCACAAGTAGTCATTACTGTAATTGATTTTGAAGAGAGAGAGTTCATTTAGTAAGCTAAGAGATAACTATATATGCAAATTGTTGCTAGTAAGATAAGAAATTAATATCATAAGGATAATTAGCCATGGCAAGTCAAACAATGTTAGGAATGAAAAACATATTAATAATGCCACATTTAAATGAGCAGGCCCTAGCATTTTCTAGTACACGTGTTACATGAGTTAGCCTTGTTTATCGGCATAATTTCAAGGTTACTGTAATATATTCTCTCCCACTCATTGCTGTGGGCGAGCTCTCAATTGTCTATTCAGTGCCCGAGACCGGATTAAGCAGATACCATACCCTGTGCTGCATCAGGGTCACTACAAATTTCTGCAAAACAAATCCCCGCTGAAGTATTACCGCACCGCTTCTACAGGGAAACAAACCACCGTAATGTGTCAAATGAAGCTCGGAGGACGTGGAAATTGTTTTTTCCCTTCGTTTTTTTCCCCCTGCGGTGCGGTAAATGCCGCTCCCACGCGGGGCTGCGCGGTGTTTGCCCGCCCGCCCCCGCAGCGGAGTTTCGCTGCTGCTGCTGCCGCCGCCGGCGCGGCCAGCGCCGGGCTGCGCTCCCGGGAGCCCCGGCAAGGCGGCCGCACGGCCCAGCGGCGAGGGAAGCCTGACCTCTACAGCTCGGGCACAGCTCTATGCTGGCTTCTCGCGCGGCCGCCAGGCTGAAAAGCTGATTAAAAAAAAAAAAAAAAAAAAAAAAAAAAAAAAAAAAAAAAACAGACAAAAACAAAACAAAAAAACCAAAACCAAACAAAAACAAAAACCAAACCAAAACAAAACAAAAAACAACCAAACAAAAAAACAAAACAAAACAAAAAAAAACCCACAAAAAACCACCCCCCCGCTTTCCGCTCCTCTACTCCGATCAGTTCCCAAGCCCAGGGTGCTCCCTTCCTTGCCCTCCCAGCTCCCAGCAGGTGCCCCGGGCAGGGCAAGCACGGGCTGCGGGTCGGCAGCGGCGGCTCGGCTCACGCACCCTTTGCCGCACTTGGTACAGGTTGTGTGCCAGGACATCCCGCATGGCCTCCACCTCTGCCGGGGACAGCCTGTGTGCACGCTGGTTCTTGCCGCTCCTGTAAATAAAAGGCGAAATTAAATATTACATTAATGAGCTGATTAAATACTAATCCCATTAAATAATGCATGGACTATTTTTAGCGCTAGAACAGAAGGCTATGCAGAGCCTTTCGGTGATCAGCAACACCTGCAAATCATCCAAAGATGAATAAAAAAAGGTCAAATTTTGCTCTTTCATTGGTTTTATCCATATAGTGGGTAGTCAAATTGGGCCCTAAGCTCTCATGCAGCTGGCAGCAGAAACTCTTATTTCTTAAACCTGCAGAAGGAAGTTCCTATTTAAGGATTAGATTAGGCCATAACCAGCTCAGGAAAGCACTGCAAGTTTCCTCCTCTGTCTGAACAAAAACCTCAGCATGGTCTAGCAGTCTGGGCCTTGCCATCTTACTGGTTTTTACTCCTTTGAGAAAGTGAAGAAAATCCTTAAGAGCGAAGGAATTTATTAATTATGAAGTCTGAGAGACCTGTCCTGTGGTGAGGAGAACATATAGAGTTTCCTTGCTACTGAACCTGTTTCTCCATTTGAAATTAAAGAACCACCTAAAAGATAGTAATCTTTGTGTCTTTAAAAAACTTTGGCAAGCCCACAGTCACTTGTAGCTGCCTGGCTTTTTCACCAGCAAAACAGTGGAGGAGGGCTGCTCTGAAATGTTATCGGGTTTCACTACATCAGTCAATCACTGTGAGAGTTAGTGTTCAGGTGAATTCCCAGGAAAAGAAAGGAAAAGAGATAGTGATCATCCAGGATGAATCAGTCTGTCTTGTTTCTGAATTTTTCCTTTCTCCATTTTGTTTTCTTGCCTCTTAAAAAAAAAGAAAAAAGTGATTGCAAGTGGTGTTTTTCAGTTAAGTCATGTCCTTAAAGTGTTGTCTGTACAGTATTGCCAGAGTTTTGTGTGCCTCTATCTCACACTTCCTCTAAAATAAATTTTAAAATTTTAATGGCAAAGAACAATGGATTCAAGCTAAACTGTGATTATGATGTAAACATAGGAAAAAGGTTGAATTTACAATTTCATCTAGTTTAACAATATTACTATTGTTTTATTCTATAATCTACCATGAACATCTTGAAAATTTGGACCAACATGAACTGCCTGGATTCTATATTTTACTGCCTCTTACCATGAAGTAGACAGTGATCCCTGGGGCCCTGGCCCCTGTGCAAAGCCCCTGGAATATAAGAATTAATTCCTGATATATTTCAAGGTTTTGGAAAGTGTTTTCATTCTGCCATCAGACTAAAACAGACGCCTGACTTTTTTTCTGTGAAATAAAAACAAAGAGGGAAATTTACAGCAGGTTAAGGTGTAATATTAAAGCAAGGATTGGGATAAGCAGCAGGTTAAGGACCTCACTGAAGCATGAGTGACCCATGAGTCTGCCACTGAGATGCTGGCTAGTCAGTGTGACAGAAAAGGGCTGCCTTTCTGGATTTGACCGGAAATCTTATCTTGTCCCTGATAAATCCTTCCCATCAAATGTTTGACATTCATCAATTCTCAACAATTGCAATAACAGCAAAGTTCTTTATTTACCATTAGGGAAAAAAAAATACCTTCACCATCACCCAGCCTGAGTGGGTGGGTGTATTGATTGGTTGGTTCCATTTTCACTTGCTTTCAGCTCTCAGAGATACACTGAGATGATCTGGGGATGCTACCAATGTTTCAGGCTTGGATGCACTGTGCCATTACTCTCTGCTGGGTGTGGTGCATCTCACACTGGGGCACAGCCCACGTATGCTGCCCTCCACACAGGGAAACCAGACTCCTTGCTGTCAGCAGCCCCTACCTGATGTCCCTTTGGACAACGGGGAGACCCTAGGTACACTGGAAAATATACACTAGCACAAGCCCTGGGGACTGTCATCAAGTATTGGTCTCTAAAATACAGGCTTGGCTCATTTGTGTGATGCAAATGGAACTGGAATAGTTGCCGCAGGTGGCTTTGACATCACAGGGAACAACTGCCTCCCTGCTCTGTGCTCCATTGAACATGTCCACAGGGTCTTTATACCCTACAGCTGGGAATAAACAGGGGAAAGTATCTAAACAGGGAAAACCTTGACTCCACAGGGAAGATTATCAGATTATCTCTACTTTTCCAGCTGCATACCTGACTTTCTCCACATGCCAACACAGAAATATCCAGTTCTAATTTCAAATCTTATTATTTTGCTCCTAAAGTGAATTAAATAGAGTAAATAAAGCTGCTTGAGTCTCAGTTGAGCTTGGGTAGCAAGAGAAAAAGTAGCATGACGATAATCTATATTGTTCTGGAGCACAAATAAAAAACCGTCATTCTTTTCATGGGATTGGAAATTAACCTACCCAACTGATAACAATGCACGTACATGGTAATAAGGAACAGATTCCTTTCACATTTTGCAGCATCTTAGGAAAGGGCTTTCAAAAAACCTAAACATGTACAATATGTTACCCATAAATTAATCATTATTGAAACTATTTATTTGTTCTTATTGAATCTTCCAACATGTTACAACAAAGAACAGCACAGGATATATATTTGTCAAGAAAAAAGTTATAATATGCCATGAAAACTGTCTCTCTGTAGTGACTGTCATGACATAATTTCTTTCTTCCTTAGATATGGAGATACTTGATATATTGACACTTGCACAATCTGTGTCATATTTTTTTTCTATTATATCTAAAATTTTGAATGTTGTTAACTTTCCATTAATCTTCACTCATCCTGTGAATGAAGAACATTATTGGGGCACAACTTTCTCATAACTGTACCACCACAAATGACAACACAACAATTGGTTCTGATCTGTACTATATTGATATATTCTAAGATTTGTCAAAGTCAATATTGCAGCAATATGAAGCCAGCATTAAGTAAACTCAGTACCAAACCATCTTTCTCTCTAATGGTCATATTTCCTGCAAAAACCAGCCATAAACCCACAGTTTTGATAATATCTCCTACACTCCACTTTTGCCATTCCATCCTTATTTGTCAGGCTTATATTCTCCAAAAAATCATAACCAAATGCTCTGTTTTCATTCCAGTGTGGATTCTTTGTTGCACTATCCATGGGCAAATTTCCTCACTCCACACTGAAAATACTTACTGTAAATTGGACACCCACTCCACCTGCAGGAATCACACCAGCATGAATTCAATTCTCTAATTCACAGCACTGGAGATGTGGTTTGATTCTTATAAAGTAAATCTCCTTGTGTGCATAAAGGCTGAAAAAATGGATCAGAAGTGTCAGTGAGAGTTTTCTCACTACTCTGGCTTGCTAGTAATGATTTACATGCCATACATTGGAATTTTATTTCAAATCTCCTTTTGTTCATGGCCAGAGTTTTGTATCTTCACTGAAGACGGGGACTTTAGATACACGCTGAATCAATGACAGTAATCATACAATTTATAAATACATTTAGAAACCTTTTACACAGGTTCTTTTAGTTGCTGTGGGGAAAGACTGAAAGAACTGCTGTATTGGCTCAGACCAAAGATCCACCAACTAGCTCAATATCCTGTCTCCTGCAGTCCTCAACAGCAGACTCTTATCAATGAACAGAGGTGGGGAAATGTGTATTTTCCTAGAACACTCTCACAGCCTGCAAGATCATAATGGTTTTGAGCCACAGGCTGTTTTTCTGAAGTTGACACTTCATTTTTAAGAAGGCTTTCTCATCTGAGGATGATGCACAGCAAAATTCAATTATAGCCAGGTTAGAGATGGCAAAAATTAGTCCATCATATCAGCTGTTTATTAAAGAATATTTTTCAATCTAAATTCTCAGCTCGGGAGAAAATTTCTGAACTATGCTGGAGCAATTTGTCTTATTTTCTCATTCCCTCAGGAAAAGAAGAGGGATGTGGTTTGATTGCCATGGATTGTCTATCAACCTTGCGCATTTTCTCTTGGCTCAGAATGGTAAAGGGATTACAGCAGACAGAAAGGAGCCTGACATACATGCAGTCTTTTTTAATATCATCCATTCAGCAAAGAATAATTTAGAGAGAAAAGGGCTAGGTCTTACACTGCATGCTGGCATCAGCACAAGAAAGCAGATTGATCTTGACATGATTAAGCCAGAGTTTCAAGCAAGATTTTAATTTAATAGCCAGTTGATATTTGAATTTTCTGTTATTGGGAGTGACCATCATTCAAAAAAGGTAATGTGCCAGACCCTACCAGGAGCTGCTGCAAAATGGAGAGTGGTTTAAGGATGCAACAGGAAAGAGCAACAACAGTGGTCAGCAAGAACCCAGGGAAGAAATTATGGAGGCAAGTGCCTGCAGCAGTACCTGTGCTCTGGACAGTGTGTTACAAGGCAAGGATAAATACATGCACATCAATAATAGTATGCAGGATGGAAGATTTGTTCAACTTTTCTTCTAGAGAGTTTTTCCCACAGTTCCCTCTGGAGGTCCCACCAGTTTTGTCCCCTGGTCTGCCTGATGCCAAGTGGCATTACTGTTTGATAGAATCATAGAATGCCTTGCATCTGGTTCCAAACCCCTCACAATGACCAAGGGACATCCTCAGCTCTGTCAGGTTGCTCAGAGCCCAATCACACCCAACCTTGAATGTTTCCTGGGATCTGCCATCTCCCAGAGCAACCTGTTCCAGAGTTTCACCCCCTCATCACAAAAAGTTCTTGTACCTAGCCTGAACCTATCTTCTCTTAGTCTTACTGCTACAAGTCTACTAAAAAGTCTGTCCCTATCTATCTTGTAAGCCCTCTTTAAGTACTGAAAAGCTGCAGACAAGTGTTCCGAGAGCCTTCTCTGTCTCCTTGGAGAGGTGCTTCAGCCTTCTGATCTTTGTGGCACTCCTCTGGACCCACTCTAACAGGTCCATGTCTTCCCTGTACTGAGGACCCCAGAGCTGGACACAACACTGTAGGGTCTCACAAGAGCAGAATAGCAGGGGAGAATCTCCTCCCATAGCCTGCTGGCCATGCTACTTTTGATGCAGGTTGTGGTTGTCTTTCTGGGCTGTGAGGGCACATTGACAGTTCATGCCCAGCATTTCCACCACAAGTATCCTCAAATCATTCTTGGCAGGCTGTTCTCAATGTTTAATTGGACAAATTTGTTTGGTTTGGAAATACCAAAATAGGGCAAGGTGGTTTGAGGGATTGCAAACTGGAGCAGCAAAAAATCACGAATGCTACAAAGAAATCTGCTCTCAGCAAAAACTCATGATTGGGACAATGGAGTCAGGACCTGTATGCTAAACTATCTTGCAGGGATGGCAGGGACCTGGCAGGGATTAACAAAACCCACTGGCCAGGTTAGTGATAAGTACATCTGTCTTGAGCCACTGCTGTGATTTAAAGCAAGCAGAGTGGTTTCTATACATGACTCATGACTCCTCTTCAGGACTACCCATCATGGAAAAGAAACAGGAAATGTCCATGATTTCAATTTTCATTCTCTGAGCAAAGCGCAATTATGATGAGCACCAAATTGCACCTTCTCTTTTCTTAACTGTCTTCTTTTTTCTTACATTTCAATTAAGCCATGGAATACCTTGGGTACCTCCTCATTTTTGTCCCTGTCCTCCTGTCCCTATTCTGCAAAGGGTCAGGAGGTTGGTACTCACTGTAAAGAAGTAGTGGATGGTTTTGAAATTTTCATGCCACTCTCAGCCATCTCGATGGCCAGTTTTATCTCCATCTTTTTGTACAAGGACACAAGGCTGGATTTGGGCTGGTGTTCCCGAATTAAAATTTTCTTCAAATACTTATTGTCAAACTTCTTAAATCTGCAAAAGAGATACCAAAATCAAAGTCTAGAAAAGGAAATATGTTTTCATTTTTGTAGTACAAGCTGATCTTCATTCAAATGCATATATCTACAATTCAGTGGTGGAAACTGAATACAAATTAGAGGCACCTGTGGACTCCTGAAGGCCTGGTGAGCTGAGACCTTTAGGGGGATATTGGCATAGTCTGCTGGTCCACAGAGATTGCAGAGCCCGCTAGACAAAAGAAAGAAACAAGCTGCAATCAGAGCAAAAAAGAGGGCTGCGTGTATGTTTGCATATTACACTGCCACATTTGTCAGAAAAGAATACGGCCAGTCTCCATGCTTTTGTACAAATGTTGCATTATAGAAGGACATAACAGCAGCAGCTGCTCTTACTGTAATCCTGGCCTATTCAGCCAGCCACCAATGAGGCTCTAAGTGGCCCAGCAGTTACAGTAGTTAGGGCCCATTACATTGCTGATAATTTTGAATCCTGACAATTAGAGCAGAGAAAATACATTTCTTTGTATTCTGAATAACAGAGAAATTGAAAGGACCCCAAAATACTATGTGCTTGCATGCTGCAGATTGTAAAATATTGCTAATGTGTGGCATAATTTGAATGTGAATGTGTGTGGGTGCCTTGGAACAGGTACATGCTTTCAGGCAGACATTTAGCAGAACAACAGCAGATCTTCAGCAGAGCAACAGTTCTGTTTCTTTCAAAGGAACAGTTTACCACAGCAAGGTAAGGTGCTCCACGATGCTGGGAAAAGCACTACAGGGTTTGTATCTTTCTTTCCTTAGCAAAGGCCGTTTTTTATTCATTAATAGCAGAGGAAGGTATACAAATATTTGCACGGGGATTACAGCTCTTTATGTTTTTCTGTGTAATAAAAAGCCTCCTGGATTTTCATTGCTTAGGTAATTAATTCTGTACACAACTATAAAGCTGCGTACAAAAGTTTAGGGAATACTTTTTAATACAATCTTCTTATATTAAAAGTCCTCAGGCACAGTGTGGTTTTTGACTCTGTCCATGAACCAAAACACTACATTTATGGCTAGTTGAGGGAAAATTCTCTTTTCAGAGCTATTAGGTAGATATGGGACAAATGGATGACATTTACTCACAAATGTGTGTAAATGTAGCTATTTAAATGGATTTACTGCCCCAACAGAGATTTGTTCAGTTTGTTGACTGCACAGACAGTGGTGTGGTCCCAGCAGATGGATGTCCTAAAGCTATCTCTGTACTCAGAACCAAGAAGACATTTCAGATTCTGGGTATGCCCTAGTACATTCTATCATTACTCCCCATTGGGACAAGAATTGGGTGCAAACTAATCATCCTTTTCCCCCTCTGAATTTCTGGTTTCCATAGGGAGAAACTTGAGAGGACTTGCCATGTGTCCCAGCAGACACCCTTGGCTGGATTACTGGAGTCCAATGCTGAAAGGTCAGACAGGATTCCAGCACAAAAGCCTAGGCAGAACTAGGGATAACTTTTAGCCCACAGCATCGTAACAAGATGTTTGGGGGAAAGAAAAATCAGTCCTTTTCCTGCTTCCCTTCATGCTGTTGTGGTGGCCAACATGTCTCCCTTATGGAAAAGGTAAAGGGAACAGGAGATCTATCTCTTCTGGGCAGAGCTTGGAAGAGCTGCAAAGCTTCACAAAACCACCTCACACTGCTGATGGAAGGGACAATGCGTGGCCTGCATTTCTGAGCAAAGACTAGCTTGAGAGTATCTGCTTATGCTACTGGGTGCTAAAATCCAAACACTCCCTTCAGCACTCTTATTTAGATTTTACTGAATGCAAAGACCTGTAAGGAGAGGTGACTAATTATTACTGATTCTCTGCTACTGTGGAGGCTCACAGCAAAAGCCAGCAAAGCACTGAGACCATGTGTAGCTTATGTTCTAAATCCAGAGTTAAAGAAGCATTTCCTGGGATCTCAGAGTTATACCAAGGCTATGCACAAGCTGATGTCTGCAGCATGAGCTCCCATGCTATGTTTTTCTTTCTGAAGGCTTATTTTCTGCTTGTGCAGATCCAATTTAGCAGGCAATGTAGGAGCATTGCACTCTCAAGAGTTAATGGTTACTCAGGAGTTCTGTTTCTAGAAAGAGATACAGCACATGACTGCAGCATTTTGATTTCCTCTTCTATTTACCTACTTTATTTTATATGATAGATAGGATAGTTTATTATATCAGACTGCAATAAGACCTACTTACTTATCTCTCAGCTGATAATGACTCCAATGTCCACATATGTCTTCAATACCAGCCTTCAAGTGATCCATCAACTACAAAAGAACATGGAAACGTTTTAAGTGGCCATTATGAAAAAAGAATGTTACCACAAATATGCACTTTTTATTTATTTTTTTTTACTGGAGCATGTAAGTTAATTCTGAAAGCATCTACGTTTTTCTGAAAATCAAGGCAAAGATGCCACTGTGGATGCTTGGCTGCATTGAAAGTGTTTTGATGGAGGCAAAAAGTTGTTGGGTCCTTTTTGTCTACTGAACCCAAAAGATAAATTCTTGGTTCTGTTTACCCCCCAAGTTTCCCCTCCTCATGTGTGGCCTTCCTGGGAGAGGCACAGGGCCACGTACCCACACCTTCACCTTGACAGGTAAACTCTCTGAGTATTTTTGCAGAATCACATGAGACTGGTCAGTGCCACTGGTCAGTCCTTTTTTGTGCTTGTCCAGCACTACAGAGACAGAAAAAGGCCAATTCTTACAGACATATTGTCATAAGGGGTGCTTTAAAATGCAAGTTCTCTTCAACGTTAAGTGTAAAGGGTCAGATAGTAATAATTAATCTCACTTTAAATTCAAAATCAGTTCAGATGTTCTAATTTTGCTAACATCTCTGCAGCTTACGTCTGTGTGTGTGTTTCATTTTAAGACAAAGTGTTTTGCTGATTTCAAATGTATTCCCTATTGTGAAATGAAAGAATGTACATAGATTTTCTGTAATGTTAAATCAGATTGAACAACTTCCTGTTATTTTATATAATAGTAATTTGGGAACTGAAGTAAATGTTTGAGAGGATAAAAGATCACTACTCAGTACAAATTGAAACTAAGTTTGCAGTTCAATGGCTCAACTCAGTTCAATAAATCTGGATTAGAGACTTTTAAGACTTCAGTGTCTAGAACTGGTCAAAAGATGGCAGCAAGTGTTTCTGACTCATCCAGCTAGGAAGGATGGTGAGAACTTTGATAAACATTACCTTTCTCTTTCTGTCCTCCCACGGTCAAAGTGCCAATGAATAAGGGACATACTACACCATGACACTTGTGGATGATAGCATAATATGATAGTAAATATGAATATAAATGAGATGCAAGATCTTAGAAAATCATGCCTAAGTCACTTCCATACATTCTTAAAAGCACTGAGCATCCAAATGCACTCAATGCCAGGTTTCCAAGGCCCTCCTCTTTCCAGCTCTTTTAGAATACCTGTTCTTTTCTTTTTGGATTACTGATATAAAAAACTTACTCGCACATGAATTTCTTCATTGATAGATTCTTTTTTGTTCGTCTTTTTGACATCCAGATATCTGACCAATGGTCCAATTGTGATTCCCTGCATTTGGAATAATGAGTTGAATTGTTAGTTATCTTTTAGGCAAAAATAGAAAGAAAGCAAAAGGGGATAATTTTAATCAGTTAGGAAAGCTCTGTCTTAGCACAGAAATGAACCATTATTTGTATGGAGAGCTACAGAAGAGAATTTAAAATAAAAAAAATTTTTAAAGGTTTTTTTTTTAAGTGAGATTCTATTTATTGGCATATTCTAATTATGTAAAGTAACTGACTCATTGGCAATCATCTTCAAAAGAGGATTAATTTGAAAGAAAATATTATCTTTGTGAGGTCTTGAAGTCTTAAAACCATTTACTTCAATATTTTCAGAATTAAACATCCCAGGGTTTTTCACTTAGAAACAGTTTTCAGTTTTTCCCATTTCTTTACTACACTACTACAGGAAACTATTTTAATATGGGAAATAAAAACAAATTGGTTTTTCCTGAAATGTTCTGGTGGAACCTAAGCACCTTACTTCTCACAAGAACATAGTGCCCCACTGGCTCCCTAGAGGATCTGAGGCCTTGGTATTTGGAAAATGCAAAATATGGGATGCAGAGTTCTCTAGAAGTTTCAACTCTTCCACATACAGCAGTAAGCAAGGTGGAATAACTCAAATATCTAAAGTAGACACCTACACTTACAAATGTGACTTATTCCCTTCATTTTTTTTAATATTCTTTTAGAAAGGATTTCAAAATACTTGTATTTGGTCTCTAAGACAGATGAAGATAAAAGTATAAAATTCAAAATCTTTCACAGAACAGACATACTGTTTTCTGGTCAGTTTGAGATACATCACTAATAAAGAATGAATCAATACTGAAAAGTAAAGCTAAAATACTTCTTAAATTGGAAGCATCAGGAAATGCATGTGGAATGAACATAAATTATTTTGGACACCAAGTGCCCTCTCCCCTGAATATTTTAGAAGATACATTTTTTCAATACAGAATTTTTTGTATTACCTAAAAGCTCTAAAAAGGCTAATTACACAGTAGAGTGCTAAATCTGGGCCTAAAATGCAATAACTTGTCCTAGCCTAAGAGTGAATTCAATGTAATTTTCACTATGAAGCTTTCAGTCCCCTCTAGTACATGAAAGTTATCCATTAAGAAATATACGTACTTGGATGAACACAGTGAAATATATAACCACAATGGTCGCAGTGATGAATAGGTTTTTTCTGGGGAAAAGATTCACTGGAAGCAAGAATGCAAGAGAAAAGCTGCTGGCTCCTCTGAGGCCACTGTAAGAAATGATGAGCTGGTCTTTGAAGGTGAAGGGATATGTTCGGAACTTGTTACTGATGTAGAAGAGAGCAAACACACCTAGGAAGGGGGAAAAAAAACCACAGCTATTATTAATCAAGGAGAAAAAGAAAATATTAAATATTAAAAGCAAAACAATTGTTGTTTTGGGGAACAGTTGACAGCCCATGTTTTTTTCTGGTTGGGTTTCTTGTAGCTTCTCTGGGACCAACTGCTAAATTTGGCTTGTGTGAAATATCTCCTATAAAATACTGTGGTTCCTAACAGCTTCAGGATTTAAAATCATTAACACAGTTTGGAAGAGAGATTAGGGGAAAATATTAACTTCCTATACTTATGTGACATAGTTTCCTCCAGTGTTCTGGAGAAAAGAAAAACAACTGGATGAGAGTTTTCTCTGTGCCTTCCTTTGCAATGCTTCCTGCTTTCTGCACAGTATCTGCCTAGAGTGTTTGAACGGTGCTTTACCAGCAAGTCCTGTGGACAGGTTCACTGAAAGACAAAGAATATTAGCATTTTAAATTTTAATCCTCAGGTTTATTGTGACTCTAATTCTTGGATTATTTCTCAAACTTCATTTTATTTTAATAAAATTTAAAATTTATAAGATAATCTGTAGCTGTGTAAGGACCGCAACTTGTCTTTATAGTGTAATTTTAGCAATTTGTTTGATTCACTTCTCCATCCTCCACAAGAAATATATATCCTATGATTCATGTGGAAACCATTAAATTACTGACATAAAAGCTGACAAATGCTGATAACTGGTGTTATTTTACACAGCTGTCACTGATACACTCAGATTATTAGAGGTAAAGCCAATGACAGCATCCTCTTATGTAGGTTGCTCGATATCACTTTATGCAAGACCTTTTTTGGCTACTTATAATTATGCTAGGCATCAGGTACTCAGAATGAAACAGCTTATGTGAGGTATCAACCTCAGGCCACTTCTCTTTACTTTATTCAAGCTTCAGAGAAAATGATGTAATCACTTTAACACACAAATTTAGCAGAAAATGTTTCGTCCTTCCTCTGGAAAGCTCTAGCACTCCCCTTGGTGTCTGAGAGAAGGATGGACTGCTGGAACACAGCTTTTATAGCAGGAGAGCATTGTTTCTCTCTTAATTAGAATGATATTTCAAAATGGAAAGCAAGCCTTTAAAAATTTAGAGGCCACACTTGGTCCAGATATAGCAAGAAAATATGTAATTACTTCCTTTATGCTACCACCTCCAGAACACCAACCACCAGCCTTCTTATTCCTTCTCCCTTTCCAGCATTACTTTCAACCCATCCTGGACATTAGGAGAAGATGAGAAACTGTGTCTCACAACTTGTCTGACATCATCTATAAACTGCCCTGCCCATGGAATCTGTCCCACAGATCAGGGAGTAGGATACCTTTGCAGGAATGGGACGTACCATGTGCAAAAATGGAGTAATTTTATATGGGCACTACTTTTTAGCAGTTAACTGCTTTAGACTTGATTTTTAAGGAGTAGTAGCATAGTGCTGTCAGCCCACATGTGGTGTAAGTCCCTGTTCAGTTATCTATCAGTGCTAATTTTCACCTTCCCTCTTTTCCTATGCCTCCAGCACTCCTGGCCCAGGATCTGTAGTGTTACAGCACTGGAAGTGTGATGATATACATTATCTAATTAATAAGTTAATGACAGTGTGTTGTGAAATCATTATGAGGCCCACTTATCCAAGGGGCATATAACAAATTAAGATATAAACATCTCTATAGGTGTAATCATGACAATATTTTAATTTTGAACCTAAATGTAAAGTCTGTGCTTGGAGACTGGTATTCGGATTTGTGTGGGGTTTTTTTCCCCTTTTTCTCTGTGTGTAGATTTGTGAAATTTGCTTGTCGCTAATATAAACTAGTAAATTTGTTGTTAAACCAGTTGTGCCAGTCCCCACAGACTTTTCTAACAAAATTTTGTGCCAAAGAGTTTTTCTCATAGATGCAGAGAAGGTTGTCTGCAAAAGTTTACTTACTCAGTGTCCGCCAAATGAGGCAGAAGAACAGAGTGAAGCAAATGAAGGCCCAGTTCCATTCATGATTTTTCCCCACTGTAGACACTCCCATGAACACAAAAATCAGGGTCTCACTGATGCTGCTTAGCATCTTCATGAAATATTTTATTGTGGTATAAGAATTCTGGGAAACATTCTCCTCCACGTATTTTTTCATTGTCACTGCACATGCTGTCATCCTGTACCAAGCAAAACATCAAAGATCAGCCACGACCTGTTCTTCTTTTCAATTAAGGACAATATCAGCCATCATTATCTGTTCTCTCCACCACCAGGTTCTGACCTTCATCATAACAAGCATTTTATTTCTCCAGTAACATTTGCTATTTCATTAGATAGAAAAGGATCTTCATTCAGGTTTACAAATCTGTTTTACTTATAGGATAAAGGAAAAAAAACCAGTCAGCCTTTCTGACAAGGAAGGGAGGGTATCACATTCCAGCTCAAAGTCCATTTTATCTTGAATGCCTAACATGGAGCCACCAAGCACCAAATATTTGTCTCAAACAACAGGCAGGTCGGTTTTGTACCAGCCTACAGGTGGATCAGTTGGAGGGACATAACCTGCCTCTGGGTGACATTCTCCCTTGAGGTGGCAGTGCAGATCATGGCAGCCCCGTGCCAGGGCCAAAGCTGCCATGGCTCCCTGGCAGATCAGCAGGGCCAGGGCAAGCTGCAGGACTCTCCAGCCACAGGAGCCCATTGTGGCACAGCAGGAGAAAATGCAATATCCTACAGAGGTGTCCTCCTCCCTGTAGTCACCTAGGGTCATGGAATATGCCTAAGGAAACAAGGGGACATTTTCCACTTCTTCACTGTTAATGAGGACTACAGCTTGTGTCAGAGGCATCAGCAGCCGCCCAGCACAGATGCTGGTGGCAATCACATGGAGCAGCAGTCTTTGATCAGCCCTACTGAAGGGGATTTCCTTTTCCCCTCTGCATTTTCCATAGGTAACACACAGATTGAGTGCTATGCTAGTAATATATTCCATCACCTATCTAGTTTCTACTGATATGATTTTAGTCTCTGGGGGCCTCTTGTAATGATATTTTTCCAAACTTGTGAATTCAGAGAACGATGACTGTTCATTAGATAACCTTCCTCTAGTTTCAGTTCATTTAATTTCCACTGAAGAAATCTCAAGGGTATCCTGGTGGAGCTGAGTCATTTAGCATGTCCAAGGACACTCCAAGACAAGGCCATTAGGCATTAATGATTAATACTGTTGACTTTCAGATACACATACATAATAGACTTTCATGATCCAAGTGAAAAATGAATGAATCCTCAATAATTCAGAAAGGTGGCAATAAGTTTCCATCTCTAAAACAAGCAATAATTTCCTTAATGAAGCAGTAAGAATAATAAATCCAAATTATATTACCATTCTTAAATTGCTAATAATTTCAGAACTCTAATGAAAATAAGAAGTTAAAGAAATAAAGAGCTATGTAGTCTTGTGCAAGGAGTAGGTGGGGAAGCAGTATTTTGGGCAGTTCAGGTAGGAAGGGATCCATATGGTTTTACTGTTCACTGCACAGTACATCTAATCCTGCTCAACTAAAGTTGCCAGTCACCTCAATCCGAGCATATGTGTTGGGTATACAAAACACAGCATAAGACTCATCTGTTTTGTCTAATTGCTCAAGATAATCTATATCCAGTCTAACTACTTATTTAATATGTTTAAATATTCAAATACTACTACCCAGGACCATCCTGCAAAGGTTATTTTTATAAAGGCAATTCTGCTCTGAAGCTGACTAACACAGACTTCTTCACCATCAGAAGAGAAGGCTTCAGGAGCACCTTATTTCAATCTTTTGGCATTTAAAAGAGGTCTATAAGAAAAACTGGGGACAAACTTTTTGTAGCATCTATTGCAATATGACAGGGCATATTAGTTTTAGACTAAAAGATTGAGGTAGATTTAGACTAGATGTAAGGAAAAACTATTTTACAATGAGAGGGGTGAAGCACTGGGAAGGGTTGCTCAGAATGGCAGCAAACATCCCAGCTGTGAAAACATTCAAGGTCAGTTTGGATGGGGCTCTGAGCAGCCTGATCTACCTGAAGATATCCCTGCTCATTGCCAGGGCATTGGACTAGGTGGCCTTTAAATGTCCCTTCCAACCAAAACCATTCTGTGATTCTGTGAAATCAGAACTTCACAAGTTGAGGTGAGTAAATGGACCTGTCTGGACATCAGCAGCCACATGTTTGTATTTAAGTTTAAACTGGTTTGTCCTCTATAAAGGGAAGCACTTTCTGCAACACGAGGTCATCCAAGGCCCATCACAAAAGCTCAGAACCAGCAGAGGCCATGCAAAGCTGCTGCTACCCACCAGCTGCGCACTGAGCCTGCACAGCCAGCAGCACCAGCTGGAGCATTTAGCAACAGGAGGTCTCCATCTCCCTGTGCTGCACCCTGCAGCTGGGCTGGTTTGGGTGGTGTCCTTGCAAGCCACTTGCCAGCAGCTTTCTCCTTAAGTCTCTCACTTCCAACCCTATTCCTTCCTTTTCTCTTCCAGCTCCTTTCCTGCTACCATCTTCTTTCCTTCCCACAACTCTCACCATTCCTGCATTTACTCCAGTCAAGAACCTAACAGCTTTCTCTCTGCAGCAGGCACCCCCACCATCACATATTTGAGGAACATGTCCCCAGCATTACAGCAGTATCAAGATATCCTGACCACAAAAAAAAAAAGATTGCAATATTCATGTGCATGACTATAAGTATGCATCTGTAGGTGATGTTCTCTTTCACCTGTTTTTCCCCCAGTTTCAATCCCAGTGATGCTGTTCAAATGTAATATAATTCCAGTGAATTTTGTTAGGGCTGATGTTCACAAAGAACTCAGATGTGCTTTCTTATTTCTTCCATACCCATCACTTTATGTGTCTCTTAGAATCTGATGGTGCAGCTGCTTAGAAATAAATATAGATAAACTGTTGTAGTATCAAATCATTCTCTTCTGCTGCTGATCTTATCAGAGATAGCAGACAGATGGTGGCAGCACTGGCCACTTTGCCCACAACTTGCAGTGCATTTGCCAACACCCATCAGTAGAATATCTGTGCCTACACTGACTGTGGGTTTGCTTTTCCTAGTCACTACTGCATTTTACAGATCTCTAAGAATCTGTGCACTGCCTCTCTAATGCCTGTGCTGCACCAGCCTTGAGCAAACCACCCAAAACAACGCCAGTTCCTCAAAGAGATCATCCAGAAAGCTGTAAGGAATACTCACGCCAAAATGCCAGAGATGTAAAGGGTTTCAGCAGACAAGTATGAGAGGTAGCTGAACATGAAGACCAGTAGGGGTTCAATTGAAGAGACGTTGCGGGTGAAACGAGTCATGAATGCTGAGACAAATCCAAACACGATGCCAAACAAGACTCCACCCAGCCCCACCACGAAGAAGCGGGCAAAGCCCGCAAAGACATCGATGGACTCAATTTCTTCATACCTGTGCATCTGGGTGAAGGCAATGAAGATGTTGTACAAAACCTACATGGGAAAATAAGAAAACAGCAGTTAGGCATCTATTCTGAACCTGGCACCTATTTCATAGGTGAAACAATTTGTGTGTTTTTAGTCTCTGTGTGTGCCAGAAATTGCTTTAGACAGATCAGCGGAGCAACAATTGAAATCTCAGCTGGTTCTTAACAAGTCTCAGAAATAAGAGTCCATTAAGTGTCCTGAAAAAGAGGAGGAAAAAAAAAAAAAAAAAGAAGGGTAAATGGCTGTGAAATAGTAGTAAATTACTGGGGGACTACAGGCCATTGAGTTATAAAAATACTCTCTTTTCTTGGTCTTTGTAGAAGAGGTTAAAACCTCAGCTGAGTACCTTAAAAACCCCAAGCTCTACTCTCCTCATTCTCCTTCTGACTCAGACTGGGGCAGGGCAGGGACTAAGAGTCACATATTTGATTTAAATCCCATTTAGTTTTTCTATAGGATCAGTCAGTATACTTGACAAACTTCATCAGATGGACATGGGAATGTTGCATGTTTTTCAATAGCACTTGACACATAAAAATCATGAAACATCACTGGGAATGGAACTAGGAAAGGAAGATGGTAGCCTCAGTTTCATACTGTCTCTAGCTAGGTTAAAAAAAAAACCTCTCTATCATCACATATTTGGAGTTTGATGCTACTTAACCACCTCCCCACCTTAAAATATGAACCAAATGCTGTGACTCTCTAAATGTTCTAAAGATCCCTGCACATACACACATTTTGACTGGAAAGCTTGAAAATGCAAAATTTAAAAGAAAATATCAGATTATAAGAATTATTCAATTTAATGCAAATTATGATTTTATATAATTTATTATATAATTTGGTCTGTAAAGGTAATATCTTAAAGAAGAAAACTTTACCAAACTTCTATTATCAATTATTTATATTCTTCAGAAACTGTTAATGAAAAATTTTCAGCATATTCCACTTTCATCTTTTAGAAACTAATAGAAAATTTCCAGAGTGGTGTAGTAATAAAAATGCCTTAGAGGTTGCTGATAATCAGTTAATATTAAGTCCTGTCAGATCTGTTTACAGTGAGTGTGTAACACATGAAAGTCACCTTTCAGTTTTGAAGAGAATTTGGGAAATAACTAGACACCAGCTCTCCAAAGCTGTTGCACTAAAGCATTAGTTCAAAAACAATAAATAGACCAAAGTCATTTGCATTTTATGGTTTTCTTTGGTCTTTCTTCTTCATCTAGTTAATTCCAGAAGGTTATTAAGACGACTAAAGCAGGTATTTGCAGGTAGAAGAGTCAAGCTCATTAGGATAATAATTACTGCTCAGCTACTATCCAATCTTAAATTGCTGCTGGGGACATACAACCTTGAGCTGTCACACAGTCTGCTCTCCAGGAGGTTCACTGCTAATAGATAATAGACAAAGCCTAACAAAACACTTCTTTAAAGAAAATACCCAGGACTTCTTCTTTCCTAATATCAGTGTATGAAATTTGTCACTTCAGCAGCAGATAAGGAAAAGAGGGTTCATGTTTTCACAGTAAGCAAACCTCACCCTACTGGCTCTATAACTCTCTCTTTTAATTTCAGACCCTGTTTCCTCTCTGTTTCCCTTTCTTGTAGACTTTGACCTCTTCCTAAGACTTGTGATTCTTTATAAATGATACCACAGCATGATTCTATGCTGACTTATGAAGAAAGATTCTCAGTAAATGACTTAGGAATTTTTTTCACTTTTCTAGTTCTTAAGTACCCATATGATTTAATTGATTTGGCATAAAAATGAAAGTTATGGAAATATGAATGAAATAATTTCTATATTTTTTGTAACATGCTTTGTGGGAATAAACTGGTTCTGTACCAGAAACTGCACTGTGTCATATAAGTAAGTCTCAGCTAAGTTACATTGCAATGTTTATGCCAGTAAATGGATTACTAGAATTCTTTATATATTAGGAAAGCCTGAATCAGATTAGGAGGCTTTTGTTCACACAAAAAGAAGAAGAGATGAATTGATAGTGGTCTCATGTAGCAGCTCTGAGGACATCGTGATTTGGGTTGCTTGGAGAGGATTTTGTACCACTGGGCAGGACAGAGAGCATGACACTGCTGCCCCAGGGGACTCCCCAGGGACTGCTCCATGCTCCAGGTGTCTGTGTACAATCACTGCACACACAATCCACACCAGAAGCATTGGAAGAAGAGGTTTTCAAGTGAGTGTCTTAACCACCAACAGAGGCTGTCTTGATAATTCTTTCTTACCACCCTGCTGATTATTTCTGACCACTGCAGTTTGTTTTACTCTAATGACAGTGGAACAACTTTTACTGCAGGAGCAGAGAATATCTCTATCCTCCTATCTAGCATCCAAACTAGTGATCAAGGTCTTTCTCAGTGACATCAGAGGCAATTTCAAATCTCCTCAAATAAAAAAAGTGATTTTACTTAGGTCTTCAACATGTATTAGTTTTAACTGTTCTGCTGCTTACAAAGAAGACAGGGTTCCATTAGAGAATACAGCCAGTGCCACTCATCTTGAGTACAGCATGATATTTAGGTGTTCTCAGTATTTCTAAAATCAAGCCTCAGAGATGAAGCAGTAAGGGAATATTCCATTTCCTGATTCATACCAGTGGCTCAGCTCCTGTTTAGAAACAGAATTGCCTGTGTATATGTGGGAGCAGAGCTTCAGATGGCTGAAACACTTCGCAGCAAAATCAGGGTATTCCACCTGAGTTCAGTCTTGGATAAGAGCTGCACTGGATTTACGATACTGTTTTTGAACAGGGCTTTCAAATTCCACTAATGTATGATGGATCCTAGGTCCAGCCCTGATGCTGTCTGAACTATTCTGATGCTAACAGCCCACTCAGAAATAACTGGGGAAATAAGTCATTAACAGGACTTGGAACCTTTTTTCCATCCACAGACATGGCCCTACTGAGGCAAAAAAGAAAAGGTACCAGTGGGTAAAATGAGTAAATCACCCACTTTTCTCCCACCCCCTTAAGGCAAAGTCATAATTTTCTAGATTATAATTCTAATTCTACAGTCTGTTATTTTGAAATATTTTTTATATACCAGCGTATTGAACTAAATATAGGAGACAAAGCTATTGTTGCCCCACATGTATTACACAAGTTGAACAAAATTCATACCAGTTTTTCCTGATGGTGAAAAAAATGTTCAAGCTGATAAGCAGGCTAGAGAGTACTGGGGATATTTGTATTTAAACAATAAAAAAAATATGTATGCTTAATATATCTTGGTGATATTATCTTTTTTAAACACTTAGAGTTAACTCAAATAAAACTGTTAAGAGAGAAATAGAAGGAAAAGGTAAGAGAAGACACCTGAAATAAATAGTTTTAAAGTCTTGGAAAAAAGTAAGTGGGATATCAGAGAGGAGTCAGTCACCTGCTATACTTCATTCAGGTGACAAATACTTTGGTCTCCTTGAGCATGAAGCCAGGTAGAGATTTGAAAGCCCAAATGCCCAGAAAGGGGGTGAATGGTGTTTGGTGCAGAGATGCAGCAGCAGGAGCTGACAAAGTGATGGCAACACAGCTGCTCTGAGCCCCAAAGATGAGAGTGTGCGGGGCAATGGGGCCTCTCAGTGGTGCACCCAACACATCCCATGTACAGCCCTTTCATCTCCTTTACTAGCGCTCCCAGGGCTGCTGAGCAGTGCCTAAATCCACTGTTTTAACAGGCTTTCTGTTACTGCACATTTGTACTGTAACAGGATCCTGACTGGAAGCTCAGGTAAATCCCATCAGGACTTGGACCCACATGATAAATAGCTGGGAGAAAAGCAAGGGCAAGGTAGTGAACCCATCAAAAAAAGCATGAAACAAGCTCTTCCAGTGTGAAAAAGAGGCATTACATTTTTGAGGTCAGTGTTTGAAGGAACCAAAGAGACAAGTATAAGAGATAAACTCATTGGGGATTTCTCTGTTACTACTGTTGCACCCAAGTAGTTTGAACAAAAATTAAATAACATTTGTCCCTGAGTTCTGCATCAGCCCTGTACCTCTGATCACCAAGAGGAAGGATTTATGATCCTTAGGCTGTGCCTGCAAGAAGTTATTTTGTTCCTCTTTCTTTTCTCAGTACTGGTAAACTGCACTTCTCCCATGAAGCCTTTCAGCAGTGAACTCTGTACAGATTTTACAAGTCCGAGTTGGGCTGTACCTCGTGTATAGCAGATCTGAATAGTTTTTATGTGTTTTAGATCCCTGTGATTTAAATTCTGTAAAGATCTTATCTAGTGAAACTCCTTAACCTGCTGTTAACTTGTACCACATGAGCAGTCCTGTTGGTTTCTGAGCAATAAACTTCCTGCTTGAAATGTCTTCCTTGAAAAATATGTGTTTTAGATGTTCTTGTTCTTCTACTTACAGCTAGAATTTCAGGCTGCTCCAATTTTAGCAGAACTAATGAGATGAGGGGAAAAATATTGGCAAAAAGGAGCTTTGTAAAAATACTCTTTTCCTATTAAAAACAAAAAATCAACAACAACAAAGAAGAACAACAACAAAAACACAGCCAACCAAACAAATCTCTCTTATTCAGGAAACATTGTTTCTGGATATTTATGACAAGGCAGCAAAAAATTTAAACATTTGTTGGATGTCAATATTTTTTACTGCCAGAAACAGAGTTATGCAAAGTTCTTAGTGGCATTTGGAATTCCTGTCTAAGGTCTCTGGTGAAATTTCTGGAAGGGGCTGGAGGAAAGAGTGTGGTCTCCAGAGGTTATCCACATTTGCTTTTTTTTTCCAGAGGACCCTCTCAGGTGTATTACAAAGCAGGATCTCCTGTATTTCTACCCTTGCTGCCTTCAGTCTTTAAGCAGTAAAATTTTCTGTTTA
Source organism: Emberiza elegans (assembly GCA_024865655.1). Classification (NCBI taxonomy): domain Eukaryota; kingdom Metazoa; phylum Chordata; class Aves; order Passeriformes; family Fringillidae; genus Emberiza; species Emberiza elegans. The sequence goes on along the minus strand of JALJVW010003023.1, from coordinate 56,896,103 downwards.
TTTGCTTGCACAATGTCAAGAACATTCCAAGGTCCTACACTGATCTGACCAGAAAAATCAGCTGTAGCTTATCCATTCACTTCAGTGAATGCAAGAGCACATCTCACATGTATGTGGATGTTTCCCTCTTCCAGCAGCTCTAAAATACATGCTTTGGAAAGAGGTAATCTAAGGTGTAATTTTTGCATGCATTAAAATCTCTTGTGTGTAACTGAGTGGAGTATTCATAAAATAAATAATTTATTAGGACCTCCTGTGTTCTTGTCCTGTGCCCAGTAACCATACAAGCCAAAAGAGTCCAAAGAGGGGAAGACAAGGAGCAGAAACAAACTCACCACAGTTATGCCATCATTTAGCAGTGACTCTCCAAAGATTATCATGTACAGCTGCTCATTAACGGAGGCTTCTTCAAAAACCACCAGAGCTGCCACGGGGTCCACTGCCGAAATCATGCTGCCAAAGAGCAAGTTCTGCAGCAGGCTCAGGTCCTTCAGGCCAAAGGCTTCGATCTGGCAGATTCCATAGAGGGAGAGGCCAATCCCAAATGAGCTTAGCAGAGCTCCCAGAACAGACCACCACAGGATGGATCCAAAGTTTTCAAAAAATGGTCGAGTTGGCATGAAATAACCCTCCTCCAGAATAATGGGTGGGAGGAGATACAAGAAGTAAATACTACTGTCCATCACTGGTGGAGATTTGTGATGGGAAGCAAAGATGATTGCTCCTACTAGAGCTCCAATGGCAATCAGGATGCAGCTTTCAGGCATAAGTCTTGGTAATCGGTGAAAGATGTGGAAACCTTGAATAAAACATTAGGGGTTATTCAAGTTTAAATTAAACCTGATGTCAGACAACTGTCTTGCCTGGGTTTGGACGCTTTGTCTTTAGACAGCCAGTTTTTGCTCTCAGGAAGGTAAAAACAGGCAGTACTGTTCTCTTCAAAACTAAACATTCTCACACTTGTATCACTAAAGCAAGGCAAGAGTTTGAGCATGAATTTCTTCTCTTTCTGCTGCCCAGCTCCTGATTGCTGAGCAAGCATGTCTGAGTTTAAGCTCCAGTTCTGAGAAAGCAGAAACTTCTTTGAAATGATCCTCCACAATTTGGAAAGAAAATATTCTTCAAGCGTCCTTACTGCCCACCTGCTACTGGCTTGTCTAGTCACTATACAAGGAACTGTGTGATCATAGTGTGAACGAGATGTCCCTGTACTAAAAATGTCAGGATTTTTTAAAATTTACAAGAATGAGAATGATGCAGACTACGAAACCTTTAAACCCAATGTCTGTGACACCATGAAGCTAGGTCAGCCTTCATCTTGCAGCTCTAGAAGGTTCTGCCATGACAGTATTTCTGTGACACCTTTGAACTATCAGTTTGCAAAAGCAAAGGAAGGTAATTTTTTTTAGGGCACTATGTTTTTTTATTTTTTTTTACCTAGAGGAATGTTTATATCATAACACTACTCATCTGCTTTTTAATTTAAAAAATAATTTTTAAGTCTTCTTCCAGTCTTACAGATAAGGGGATTGTTTTGCCTTTCAAGATCTTGGAACTGTTTCCCACCCTTAAATCTTGAAATCCAGAAAGAAGATAATACCTGAACAAAACACTGAAAAGCTTAACAGTTTGGAAATCTTCTTCCTTGGGTAACCCAATTATTCAGACTAACACTTTCTTCCAAATATGTTTAAAATTAACAGCTCCACACTTTTCATCAAAAATAATGTTATTTGAAAACTCACAATAAAAGTAACAGGTCCACCTGGGAGGCATCACACAATTCTTCTAAAGTATCTATTTCATGTTCAAAACAAGAATATTGTGTAGATATGCCATACGTCAAGTCTTGTGCTCTATGGATGATAAATAAAGAATTTGGTCGATATGTTTAATATTAAAACACTCTGCTGATGCCATAACAAATTTAATTTTTGAAAATTTTGATTGTTATGTTACCAGTGAAAATATTTGTAGGAATTGGATTGAGGGCATCAGCTGTAATGAAACTAGCAAATCATGGATGGTGGTAATGATTTTTGTCAGCTGGGTAACTATGACAGGAAAGATGTTTATCTTCAGGCCACCTCCAGAAAATCATCAGTCTCACCTACCAGCTTGTTCTAAGGAAGAGTTTGAAAATCCCACAAAAAGTTCAAAAGAAAAGGGATATTTTATATGTGCAACCCTTCACATCATTACCATCTTCTTCATTTATTTGATATTGCTGCATTAATTCTAAATGGTCCAAATAATTTCAGCCCAGCCATGAAAATGTGTAAGACGTGATGAGCCTTTTTTTTGCAATATTAATTACAGTTCCCACTGCAATTACTGCTCCCTGAGTTGCATTTCCCCTTTCAGATGCCCTCATGGAGCTCTAAGAGAAGCTAGATGCATTGCTATGTATTCAAAAGATACTTAGCCTACATCTCTGATGATCCACACTCTCAGAGACTCTCATTCTCTCTCTCCAGTATTACTTTTCACACCAACTTCAAGGAGCAAATATGTAAAACAAAGACACAGAGGGGAAATGTTTCCTTTTATTCATACAAAGGAAGAATTCTTTACACTTTCTCCCCAAAATTCAGTACACTTGAAGTCTCAGTCTGGTGTAACTGATTTCTGCAGCTGTGTCAGGTTGTAAATTCAGTATCTTGCAATCTATAAGGACTAAAAAAATGAATGGACAGCACTGTATCAGGGAGCTCTGTTGCTATTTGCTACTCACAGCCCAAGAGACCTGAAGATTAGAGGTCATATGCTAACTAAAGTAAGATGGAATCATTCTAAGGTGGAATTTTGGCTCCGCTGTGGTAATGAACACACCTTTTCTTTTGAGGACAAACACTGTAAAATCAATCCCCGCTACAAAATGAATGAAAGTTACTTGATGATATTGTATTTTTTTAACTTCTTTCCAAGTTAGGAAGACCCAAGATCCCATTTTCTACTTACCTATTTTTGCAAAAGAGGCAAGGAGGATCCAAAGGGTAACTTCATAGGGAATTTGCACATAGTTATAGTCCACTGTGAAAACATGTAGCCTCATGTCTTCAGAGGAGTCAACAGCACCACTGGACTCATGTTCATAGTGAAGCAAGGACCTTTTGCCCAGGCTGGGCTCACCCCCATGAGCAGCAGCAGAACAGGATACCACACTCAACAACAGCAGCAGCAGCACGTTGGAAAGATTTGCATGTGCGAGCCTGGCAAAGCCCATGTCTGGGGCTGTGACAATTTTATTACAGATTTAGCATAGAGTGGCGCATGAAGGTGTGCACAGTCACTTCTGCTGATTGACACTGCCCACAGCCACTTCTTCCTCAGGGCTCTTCCATTTGCCTGCTAGAGGTCATTTTATAGTCCTTGGTGCCTGTCCCCTTCCTTGTGCTGCAGACAGACCTGCAGTTTCTGTGAAGATACCGGTTGTGCAGGTTCCACTGACCCAGAAAAACCTTGGCCGCAGCATTACCCTGTTGAGGAATAAAAGGACTTTTCCAACTACCTAATTTATTCAGCCTCTCTGATTTTTCCACTGTCACAAAAAAAAAAAAAAAAATCCAACACCAAACCAAGCACAAAAGCTTTCAATGCTCACCATTCAGGCAGCAAGCCCAGCACGAGGGAATTGCATTGGTTGTGAGAGGTGGTGGCAGCCTGGGCAGGCAGGAGAGCCAGCTTCGTGCCTTCCTCCTTTGCCCTCGCTCCCCATCTGCCTCCCCAGCGCCAGGGGCACCCCGGGCACCACACTTGGCACGGCTCCCTGGTCCTGTCACACCTGGTAACAAAACTACCCAGTGTGTAAATAGAGGGACGGCGCAGGGCTCCTGGGGAGGACATCTGGTGGGGGACCGCGCAAATTACAGCCCCGCTTGGGAAGGGGCTCCCTCCCTTAAACACGTGTATGTGTTTAGCAGGTAATATCAACATAAAGAGGAAAGGCTGAGTCACACCACCTGCCTGAAATTGGATCTTGGGTTGTCTTGTGTTTGGCATTTGTTTTACTCATACCAGTACAGCACCTACTGGGCAAATGCATTATCCTCCTCCAAGTGCTCTTATGGATCATTATTTTAAAATGCCGGCATATTTTCTCCTCCACAAAAACTACCATGTTAATGTAAGGATAACAGGGTGTGCAAACATAATGCTGTTAATTGGAAGCTTCTAAAACCTGTATTACTTATCTTAGAACTGAGTGCATTTAATTTACTGACAAATTATTCAAATTATTCAATGATTTGACTGTGCTGGATGACAGTGCAGATAGGGCAGATGGTGAGAACAGACGTGATACCCCAAAACAAGGTTCTGGGGACTCTGAAACCACATTGCGTGTGCTTGGGAGGGGATTGCTTCAAAGCAACATGTCCCTTCATGGGTAGAGAATATCTCCCACTTGACTTCCAGTGTGTGCAACTGTGATGGTCTATAATGCAAAGCAAAAGGTGACATGTGGTGACAAGTGGGAAATTTGCATCAAAATGATAATTATCTGAACCAAATCTCCAATACAGGTGGGACTACAATGTCAAAATTATCTGTGGTACAGTGTTAGAACCCTAGATACTGAGAATTTAAGACTTTCTGTGCTGACCCCCAAAAGAACACTACATTTAACCTGAAATTGTAGAGAAAGTTACCAAAATTTAATGACAGAACTAAAATTATAAATGTATAATTTGAATAGAAATGTGTAATATCACATAATAGAAAACTTAAAGTTTTAGAATATAGTAATATATATAAAACAAAATAAAAGTTTTAGAGCAGAAACTAATCCTTCTCCTCCTTCTTCATAGGTTTAGGTGGTATTGTGTAATTAAATTAAAAAGTCCACATTATGAGCCATGAGTATTTAGTTATTAAGTTAAAAGTAAAAAAAAATTAAGTATCATTTCTTAATTAGATATTTTATCATCAAAAAACCTTGTAAAGTGAGAGATACAGCTCCATTTTTTAGTTTGTTAAAGTACTGTAAAACTCACAGTTTATGAGACTGTAATATAAATAAAAACTAATAAACATCTGAATCCAAACAAAAAAGTACCATCTCACACATTTAATACCGACCCTAACAGAAAAGAAGTTAAAACTCCACAGTACAGCCAGTGATGTCCTTTGGTGGTCTACTTCTACATGAAGCAGTATTTTCTATCAGCCTCACAGCTGACAGAAAGCTTTGAACCCAATATACATTAGGAAGATGATGCTCAGCCTGCTTACAAGAGTTCTTTTTTCCAGTATACTGATCCTGTTAAAAGTAGTATTTCTTAGAATCCCTTTCCAACAAGGAATCTGGCAGATGAGGTATTCAATCAGCATTATAAAACAAGGATTTGTTACTTTGAAGGCCAAATGGAGTAAGCAGAACCACAGAGAAGAGGCCATTCCACTCAGATTGCTTAGTACTGACCACTGCAATTCACTCAGCTACAGACACACACACAGACTGCAAGATGGTTTGAGAACAAGTGGCATTAGCTCTGGAGAGTTGGCAGCCAGAGGACTGCAAGAGAAAAATTTAGAGACCCTGGAAGTCTAGTTGTGACAATCAGGGCTCTGATTTACACCTGCACAGACCCATAGTGCCAACAGGTTCAGTGGGCATTGAGTGACCAGCACCAGCCAGGATCAGCAAGGATCAGGTGCAGGTGTCCCTGAGTGTGAACTGTTTTACAACTGGTTGAATTCTTCCCCTCACTGAAGGAAGGATGGAGATGCCTGGGGTAAGCCTACACAGTAGTCCTTCTTTTCTGAATCCCTTTGGCATACCCAGCTGTAGCAGTCTCTCATGGCATTTTCTTGACATTCCTACTGGAGGAGGTAGCTCACTTGAAGAATTTGGGCATGTCCCACTGGACTGCATCAGAAAATTAAACTGCAAGCTTCCTCTAGAGTCCCCTTTTAAAAACCTTTTTCTAGAAAACAAGTGTTAAAGTATTCCAGAAAGGAATACAGTGCAAACAACATTGTATGTCTCAAAATCAGAGCAAAATGGTATAATAAATAGCAAAAAAATTGTATAATAAAAATGGTAATAAAATATTAATTTATGAAAGATGGCTCACATTTACAGTTATGTGCAGTGGCACAGTTTTGCTGTGCACTGTCACACTTCAGTCCTTCTGACTGTTTCAGAGCGAGCTCTTGCTAGCTGCAGTGACAGTTGGCAGCTGTCAGACGAAACAGAAGTATTTGACAATCGTGTTACCATTCCTGAGCCTGATGTCATCCCCCTGTGAAATTTCTCCTATCTATACCAGTCTGAATAACCTCTGGGAGAGGCCCTTGAGGCTGAAATTTTCCAGCCTCTTAGCAGTTTTCATTGGCATGTGGTAATGCATGTATTTCCAGAACTTCTTGTGTGGAGCAGCAGAAACAGAAGACTTCCAGGTAACGGCTGGTAAAATCCGAAGTGCTTTCTTCACTACTGGAGGCAAAGTCTCTGGCTCCTGGAAATCTTGAAACTTTATTAATACCAGTTTGATCCCTTTATCTTCCAATGCACAGTTCACTGCTGCCTGCAGTTCAAAGATGCTTGGTCCACTGACATAGGCTGGGCTCAAAATGATTATTACCCGTCTGCTGTGTTTAATAGCAGTTACAACTTCATCTGTGTAGGCTGGAGAGGAAATGAATAGAGTTACTGCATTCTGCAAAGGAGTTTTTATCTTATCACTTCCTTTATCAACAGCTAAAACCCAGAAATAAGGAAAGGCAAGAACAGGAATGCTGAGTAATCATACAACACCTAGAAATGAGTTTGCTATCAGAGGGTACCATGGCTGTTCTTATACAACTGAAGAACACAGCTTTCTGCTCAGGACATGAAGGGCACAGCTGGGACCTCAGCACACTTCAACAGGGTCTCAAGATGAAGCCCTGTCTTCATCTCTCCCACAGGGCTTTCAAATTACTGAGGTAGCACTGGCTAAAGTTGCTCAGAAAGTAACTACTGAAATATTTGATGTCTTGTTTCCAGGGAAGGGAGTCTGCTTGCAAAGAAATTCTTGCACAAGAAGCTTTGTCTCAGCCTAGTAGCTCACAGTGACCTCACTCCAAAGTATGTGTGCATCAGGCACAGGGACCAGACGCAAAGATCAAAGATCATTATGAGATTTGAACATAAATTCCACTACCTAATTATACAATATGTTGCTCTGGTGCACAAAGGGGGTTTTTTAAAACTGAAACACAATTTTATAAAATCTGAAGATTTTCTATCATGCCCAGGGAACTTACCTCCTCCAGGAAGAATATCTCTTTCAAGAATACATAACTTGTATCCATATTTATTTTCTAGCATGTCTGGAAGAAGCTCCAGGGCAAATTTTTCCTCGCTAATTAAAGCAGAGTCACTTTCAGAAGAGTTTAGTTTTGCATAGGATACAAATGCATCAAATTCCTTGCCATCTAAAATAAATGAATAAATAAATAATAAATTACTATATACATTAACAAGTCTGGCTGAAGAATTCAGCTTCTTTCTTAATGTCCTGTTTCCATTTTTATCTGTTTAAGTAGGCACAATGCAAACCTAAAATTTTGACATGTTCATAGATTACAGCTATCCAGTCACCAAGAACAACCTTGCTGTCTCATTGTCTTGCAAATTTTGTAGACATATGCTACCAAAGCAAACAAGCAAGCTAAAGATGTTTAGTGCAAGGTAGTTTAGAGATTTGGTCCTTTCCAGACAAAAGACATGTGGTAAGGAATGATTCCCAAACTTTTCTCTCATTTGCCCAAATGCTGATTTAAAAAAACTTGTCAATGACCAATCTTATTTTAAAATATAATAAAGCTTAAAGGAACAATGTTCTTGAATATTGGTGCTTGCAAAAGATACTCTGTTTTCATACACTGGTATGTTTGTAAACATAGAAACTTGTGTCTCTCTGTTAAGGAGCAAAGGCTAAGTCTGATCAAAATATCAGCTCAGACACCAAGTACTGACCAGTTATTGAACTTTAAGTCTCCTTAAAAAAAATGTTTGTACAGTGCAGATGAAACATAGGTAAAGAATTTTTCTTAGCTTTCATCACCCTGGTACCAATGTCCTGAGTTAGGCGTATTCTTAACTACAAGGCAAAAGTAAATTATCTCTGCTGAATAAACTTGAGGGAGGAAGAACGTAAAGAAGGTAAAATAAAATAATTTCTGGTGAAATCAAAAGGCACAGTGGACCCAGTCCAGTTTCTCAGTTACTTGAGGCCATTTGAGTTATCCTAAGACTGCCAGATTTGACAGGGGAAGTATTGGAGACTCAAGCACTTTGGAATGGCAGGACATCGTCAGGCAGCCCAAATACCATCAGTCACCAATGTTCAATTAGCTGAATTGTATCACATGACAATCTGATGAATAGGAACCAGAAAGAAATTCCCCTGTGTAGAGGAGGGTGCTGCTGCAGGGTGCGCTGGGAGGCTCTCTGGATTACACCATATTGGCTGCGCCTTCACCTTCACTGCTTGGGAACTGAGACACCCACTTCCAGCACAGAGACCTGAGCGCTGAGTGCCATGACCCGCGTGCCTTGGTGTAAACCTCCCTATTTCTATCCCTAGATGTGAGATTAGGACCACAGACACAGGCTAGAGTCAGCCAGTTCCTACAGGATCCAGAAGCGCTTGTATGTAAAGCAAATTCAGAAAACTAACGTGGATGAGCTGGGGCTGAACACTTAAATTCAGAACCAGCACATAGCAGAAGGTATGTCATCAAAAGAAAACAGAGGTGTGCAGACTCGATCTGGAGGCCAAGAATGTTATCAGACAACAAATGTTGCATCTCTGCTCCTCCCCCCTGCTCCTGGACACACTTTCAATCCCATCCTTCTACCAGTGATAATTCTTGTGATAAGCTCTTGTGATAATTGAGGAAGATATTTACTTTGCTGGCTGCACACTGTCTTTTACTGAGTTATTTTTCTGCCAAGCTGAGTCAATTTAGGCCCACAAGAGTGAATCATCAGCAGTAGGCACACAGGACTAATGTGGGAATTAAAGATGAGCCAGAGGTTCACTAGATTGGTTTAGCTGAACTTCAATTCATTTATACCCTAGATTGAAGCTCCCTTGAAAACAGATTTTAAATAACAATAAATTGCACAATTCCTCATTTCACCCACAGAGGTCACTGCAATCTTATTAGACCACAACCACTAACAAACACATACCTTTATAACATTACTATTACAATAGCAAGTTAAAAATAAATACAAAATAAGCACCATTAGGCCATTTTTTCACATAATTGTACAGGCAAATTATAAGCTGATAAATTTATGGTGCTGTATTTAAGATGCTGAGAGTGTAGGAAATTAAGAATACCTTATACCTGACTTAAGCAAAGTAATGGCATATGTGTTCCATAAATGCTAGTATCAAATCTCCTGCATTATTTCTTTCTACCTGTGGAAGAAGGCAGGAGTTTTGAGATATTTCTGAATTGCCTAAGGAGGCTAATTAACCCCAGAGGAGCTGTGGTTTCTCTCTCTACATGCTTTAAGCAGGTGCCCAGGGTACCTTCCAATCTTGTAGCACTCTTCAATAGTCTGATTCTGTGCTGAGAAGGACATGAGAAAAGAAATGGTAGAAAGGAAGAAACAGCAAAATCAAGTCATAACTGCTGCTTTGCTGCTGTATGAACAAGCCCTTCCAGACCTCAGGTGACTTGATATGCATCCATGAAGTGAGAAGGACATAGTCCTGCAGGTGAGAACACACTTTCCCTGGGCAGAAAACTCTCTGAATGTGCACAATTGGTCTGCACACCCCCTGTACCCCTATGCTGCAAATGGAGATGTGTGCTCAGCTACCTGAGAAGCAGGGGACAGGCAGGGGACAGGAGCTGTCATGGTGGAACCCAAAGGTGCCTTCAACTTCAGTGCACAGGCCTTGGCAGGTCTGTGTCTGTCCTGCTGACATGCAGGGTGTGCTCTAAAGGGACTTTCCACGTGTCCTTAAATCACTTTGTTACCAGATAGAGGGGAAATTTTGAGTGATTTCCCAAACTGCTTTTGCCAAATACTTTAGTGCTTGTAAAAATATTTTCCAGAAGGGCAGGTAATTTTCCAATTGTGCATGTACATAGAGGTATCTAGATACAGTTGTTTCACACTCACATATAAGATACTTGTACAAACACAAAAACAGACTCAGACACCCCTATCTCAAACTGCATCAAGATGCCAGAATTTTTAGAAAAATTTTCTCAGGCACAAACTATCATAATTCTTTCAACATATTTAAGAAAATCACACCTTAAGTTCTTTGATGTAGTCGTAGTGATTCCTGATACATTTTTACTCTGTCTGCTATTTCAGGGGCCTGTTTTAGCTGAGGTGGGGCAGTGCTACTACAGAGACTTGAAAAATCAAAAGCTAATCATTAAGGTCCAAATGTCTAGTGGTTTCCACAGATTTTAGGAAGGAAATACGAATATTTCCCAAACTGGTCATTTGTCAACTGGTGCCCTTTGTCATCTTATTTCTCTCTTTTGTTTATTCTTCTGAGAAACTTTTTGACTTCAAGTGAAAGATGCAACAGACCCTGGAGTCCTTCACCTTGTTATGCAAGGTCATTTCATTCTTGTCCAAAGGTTTTGTTGAACTTTTCCAGAGAATGATTTTGAAATGTTGGATATGCTAAGTTGTTCCCTGTATATGGACTGCCAAAATTCAGCTTCCTACTCTAATCTTCTATGGGTAAATTAGGGTAAAAATCTAACTGACATTTCTGTTGGTGTTAGATATTTCTTTCACACTATGTGACTTTTTTTCCATCTGCATTCACTGAGCGTCTTGCAAGGTTTAGTAGACTTTTTATTGGCTCAAAGAGAATAGGGTCATTAAAAGAACACAATTAAATGAGTAATTCATATCAGATTATCCCACATGGCAAAAGGCAGTAGAAAAACTGGAGCAAATTGGTATTAGACAAGGTTTCTTACCTTCTGTACTTTTGTTGTGGACCACATAACTTCTATACATCAGCACTATTTCAATCCAGTGCTGGTAAATGAAGACAGTGCACAAAACAAAGGCAAATAGAGTGAAAATGGCACTGCATAGTACATACAAGAGCAACACTGCAGAAAGAAAAGAGTCTGTCATAACTTGAGTTTCCAAAATAATATTGACACTTAGATAAAAAAATCATTCCAGAAATGGGGACAAACCATCTTACAAAATCTTTTTTCTTATCCCTCTGGCAAAACTTAGGGAAGTCAATATTTCATGTGGCCACAAACCTTAACATAGAATTTCAGTCTACCATCAGTGACCTTTTTTGCATGACATCTCTTTGGTGATATGAAAAGCCAATCTATGACACAGTGCACAGAGAAAATAGTCTCTGGTACACTCAGCAATGCTGAAAATAGTCATCACCTGGGATGGAAAAGCTACATCAGAACAGACACAGCTGCACACAGTGCCCTTCTGGCAGTGATGAATCTCCACTGTGAACTGTGGTTTAACACTTCAATTTCCACACTGATTCAGGTTTGGGACTTGAAAGGCTGCCACAATCATATCAGTTATGATAACTTCTCAGAAACATGCATGCTAATGACTGGGAAAATAAACAGAAATATCCCATGAAAAGTAGGGAATACTCTTGCTTTCAGCAGCCTCTCTGCTTCAGTTTGGTAGATTGCCCATTAATGCTCAGAGATGACACTCTCCTTTTCTTCCTTCCAGTTGCTCTCTAACTTTCTACAGTAATTCCCCAGACAGCCATGCTCTTCTGAGTAATCCTCAAAATACTTGGCTTTCAAGACATCTGACAAATCAGATTTTCCCACTAAGGTTCAAGAAACTTCTGCTGCTGGCTAAACCCAGTGTCAATAGGAAATTAATTAGTAGCAGTAGAGTAAATCAAAATGTGTCTTCAGAGGTAAATAGTCACCAGTTGATAGCTTTTACCTCTCTTCTTTCTTTTCAGCTGGATCACAGCAGTGGCATTCCCCACTGAATTCTGAGCAAAGCATGTGAAGTTGCTTCTGAGGTCATTTTCAGTAACTTCTTTCAAAGTTGCAAGGTGAAGAAGTGTGTGCCCCTTCAAACCTTTTGGATAGACACTAGAGAAAAAAAAAGTGTATTTGCATGATACCTTTGCTGCTCATTCACACAATTTCCCAATGTCCTACACAAAAAAAACAGAGGAGCTTGCAACTTGTTCATCTTGAACTTTTAATAGTAATGCAATATTCTGGTTTGGAATTGGTCTATACATTGTAAGAAAAAACTAACTAACATTGTAAGAAAACACTTTAGTAAGCCTGAAGACTGAAAGTTTGTCCTTAATTCATCTACTCAGCAAAATATTTACCACTTGCCTAGTTTTCAATATATAGTCCACTTTACTTCTGTAAGATTACTTACAGAAGTAATCTTAAGATGTTTTCTAAGATGTAAAATATTCACCTGTCAGAAATGCAAAGAAATGAAACTTCAAAAAGAGAGAACCTAGCTAGGCTAAAGACTGAGCAGCTCAGCCTCTTGCACAGGGGTAAAAAGCCCAAAGACAGGATAGGCAAACAGAATAAGACAGAAATAAGGGACAGAATTATAGGAAATGAAGAGGTAACTGAGGAATCCCTTCAGGGCTGAGTGAAGGATATGGGAAACAGATCTGTATCTGCCATCACTCCAGAATACCCAGGGTTTCTGAGTTTCAGCATTCCTCCTTGAAAGCCACAAGTATAAGCATCTCTGGGTCATCCCAAAGGTCATCTCACATCATGCCACTGCAAAATGACAGTGTCCCATGGCTCTTCCTCTCTACCTCTGCTAACTCAAGATATGTAGGAGTGAGCATAGGCAAGGATTCAACCAAAGTCTGTTGGGGATGTTTCATTTGTTAGTATTTTAAAAAATAAACAGAAACTCTACCTATGAAAAAAGCTAAAAACTTGTTAACAAGAAAATTTCAAATCTAAACATTCTAAAGTTAGGAAAATTTCCAGTCTATCTCATGAGTTTGTGTGATATCATAATTCTTTTTTTTTTCCCATATGACTCCTATTATGAACTTGATTTTAGCAGTGACAGCAGGGCTTTTGCTTCCCCCAGTGTACAGAAAGTTTACCCAGAAAATTGACTCAGGGCTGTATGGTGAAAGACAGAGTTGCCTGCATTGCCTCTGCTCTGTTGTTTGCCCAAGTTGAACACTGCGTAAGTGAATGAAAACAGGAAGGAAAGGGAAAAGTAATCACGACAGGGGCTGTCCCCAGGTCACAGGAAACCTTTCCCCTACGTGTTTCTTCTCTGCAGTGTCTGGTTAATTCTCACCAGGGAGGACTCCTGAAATTCAGTGCCGCAAGCCCTCAGACCTGGTCTGTAACACCTCAATGTCTGAGACGCACAAACTCCCCTCCATGTCCACAGGACTGTTTTGTTGATATCATTAATTCCCCACTCAGAGGCAGCTTCCAAAAGCAGATTGTGTGAACTGCTAGCAAAGCACAGCAGAGACTGTGCTTTCAAGAACACTTGAGAACAAGAACACTTGAAAACAGCTGATGCAGAGACAGGCGGACAGGAGCCCTTCATGTTGAAGCTGTCTGTGAGCTAAAGTTTTAAGAGCTAAGATTATGCAGAGTTTGAGTTCTTGATTTTATGGCCATCAGTTTGTGCTTCTGTATGTGATGGTCACATGCCTGTCCCTTGCTTGTGGCCTTACTAGGTGAAAGAAAAGTGCCTTCTAAAGTTTTTTCAATAAAATGTATTCAGTAAAGCTGTTACAGAAGTACTTTTACAGCTGCTTGTGGTGGTAGTAACCAGAATATTGGAAGGGATGGGGTAGGAGGTTCTCACATTGTTTCCTGATTCAATTTCTCATTTACATTCTCTTCGTTGTTTCGTTTCCATGTTACTCTCCTTGGAGAAACTGTTTCAAACCCAAACTGTACACGACATTCCAATTCAAGTGGCTTGCCTGGAACAAATGAACACAGAATACAAATGCCTGCAGAATATTATTCTCTTAAATAGCCTAGAAAGCAAAGCTGGTTTGCTTTATCAAGATCTATCATTATTTATCAATACCTCATTTAAATATTTTCATTTGCTTCTAGAGGAGGAATTGAAACTTACCAACTTCTACTTCGAGGATCACAACACCATTGGGATACAAAAGGTTTGGTGGATGAATAGTGTTTTTTGCTGCAATTAATAAGAATATCATTAAGTATAAAGGCGTTGTCAGTGCAGAAAACCAAAGAAAATAAGTTAAAATTTAATTTTTCAAGATTTGGGTGGAATTTAGACACCTAAGTCCAAGAGAAGGACAACAAAGCTTGCATAGCTACTTAAACACCTGCTATCTCATTTATTTTGAGGCATTGTCCTCTTACATGAGTTAAGGAGCTCAGCAGCTAGTCTGCACTTTAAATTATTTAGGATTAAAAAATTAGGAAACCCTCTTGCAAAACCCCCTGAAGGGTGCAATCCTCACACCAGTTCCCTGTCAAACCTTTTTTCATGCCCAGTAAGCACAAACAGAGCCCATGCACACCCCATTCACAAGCACAGATACTTGTACCAAAATAGCCATGTTGTTTTCAACACTCAGGCTGCCAAAGGGCACAGAGAATGACACCCCCGGGTTGTACAATAAAACCCACAGCTCTGATATTCTAGGAAAGTCCCATACTGCAGGAAATAGTGCCACACATAACACCTTTTTGTTCTGGTTTTTTGTTTTGTTGTGTTTTTTTAACCAGGTCACAGCAGAGAAATATAGCAAAGAATCGCAGAACAAGCTGAGTTGGAAGGGACCCACAGGATCAAGCTCAGCAGCCAGCCCTGCACAGAACATCCCCAAGAGTCACACCCTGTGCCTGAGAATATTGCTCAAACACTCCTTGAACTCTGTCAGCCTCGGTGCCATGACCCCTTCCCTGGGGAGCTGTTCCAGTGCCCAACCACCCTCTGGGTGAAAAACATTTCCCTAAAACCTAAACTTCCTCTGACACAGCTTCAGGCCATTCCCTCGGGTTCTGTCACTGGTCACCACAGAGAAGAGATCAGTGCCTGCCCCTTCTCTTCCCCTCACATGGAAGACTTCCAATGAAAGAGGGTCTCCCTTCAGTCTGCAAAGTTCTAGGGTAGGATGCATATGGTGCCTTTTAAGTGCTTTTCTGACTGCTCTAGAAAGTGAGGGAAAAGAACTGAGAAGGACAATGTGTTAGCTCAAATACAGTCAGATCAGAATAAAAGAGCTAGTCCAAGCCTGCCTGGAGAATCATGTGGGAATAAAGCCAGAAGGAAGAGTGAAAGAGCAAGAGGTATTTTAAGCCACCACACAGAGACCTCACAGGTGGGTAAGACATGGTTTCCTGTCCTGATGGGATGGATACATTTTTCCTTTGAAGTCTTAGAAACAAATGCTTAAAATACCTGGGGAAAAAAGGATCACCTATTTCAGAAAAGTGCTATCCTCATTAACCATGAAATGTCAAAGGAGTGTTTCTTCACTAGACCATAGACCCAGGTTGCCTCACTTGACACATTTCTTTTGCTCCCTAAATCCTGTTCTCCCGTTCACAGAGTGGCCTGCCTTCCACCAGGATACTGAGGAATAGTCCTGTGCTGTTTTCATACAGAAACAGCTGTACTGCATCCATATAGTTCAGGATATAGAATAGATTTATACTTTCCTACAGGACCTACTGCTATTACTATTGGATGTTCTAGTTGGTGTCCCAAGATGTCCTCAGAATACTTGGAAGAGGATTTGAATGATCCTGTAGCTAATTCAGATTATGGGTTTTCAGAACAAGAGCCTGAACAAAAGACAGAGATAAACATAATAAAGAAACCATGCTTTACTTCAGATATTTCATTCTGGGTTTTTGTATTACTCACCAATGACTTCTACTGTTACTGCTGTTCTCACTGTCCACTTGGTAGTGTTGTCAGACAGAGCATAATCACACACATATATTCCAGCATCTTTGTCATAGGTTGGATTCAAAAAGATTTCATTCTGTTTAAGCTTTAGACTTGGTCTGCTTTTCCTGTATTTTATTTGGTGACCATCCTAATGAAAATAACATCTAAGAATTAAAGTTGGTTTTTCTTCTTGCTGTTGTTGCTGTTACTAAATTATATTTTAATATATTTGGACAGGATTTTCATGGCAGAAGGGCTAAAGCAAAGTCTTTCCACTGAAGTCCAAAAAGGGATGTACTAGGAGTCTGAGGACATTTTTCAGTTATACTAAAAAATATGTGAATAACCTTGATTTTTAAAAAATTATTTAAAATTTATGGTTGATGCAAAAATACGAAATCATGAATCTGATATAAATTAAACTATTACTAAAGAGCAACAAAAAGGATCACTTTTTTGATGGACTAGGTATTTTTTGTTTTGTAAAGAAATCATTTTGAAAGCATTTTCAAGTTATTTTATGAGAAGTACACCATTATTTTGGATGGTCTGAGGTTGAGGATATGTCACTACTTTTAGAAGCATGAAAATGGTCTATTTTTGAAAAGCACCCCTATTTTTCAGCATAATATATTCATATTCCACCGAAACGAGCAAGAATTTTCCTTAAATTATATTCCTGAAAAAATCCACTAACACAAATGTGAAAATGCTCCTCAACTTGAGTGGCCTTCAGATCAAGATGTAGGTAAAGATAATAATTTAAAATTTTAAAGCAAATGGAGAATAACTTTGACTAAATCATAATTCTACTTGATAGAATGAAATAATGTAAATAATACCAGGCAGGGAAATGCACAATTGCAAATTTTAGTCATTTTCCTTTGCTCATTTATATAGGCTTGGGTGCTGAATTATTATCCTTACAAATACTGAGCCAGTAGTGGTTCAGTAGAATAGTGTTTCATTTAACACAGGAGTCTTGGAAAGAACAATTTTAAACATTATTCTTAAAATAATTTTGTGTCTAACATAGCCAGTTTTTCCTTGATATAGTGGATATTTTGTAAATTTGAAATGTCAAAACAAAACTTTAAATGTTGCATTTTAATCATGACCCTTCCATAAAAAACTATTTTAATTCTCAATTACTTCAATTTCTTAGCTGAAGAGCAAGGATTTCTTGGCTTCTGTTTCTTATAATAATGTTTTGAGTGTGGCAAATTTCTTTAAAACTCTTCCTTAAATACTTGATATATATCAGTCCAAGATTCTACTTTTGGGTTGAGTGTCTTTGGCATTGCCTGCCAAAGAAGAGTTCAAGAACCATGGCCCATGGACATTAACTGGACCTGAAGCTCTGCCTCCACTCAACAAGGCTGACTCTTACCTTGTACCATTTCACATCTGCCTTTTTTGTGTGGCTGTAACATTTTGTCCCAGGACAGATTATTGAATTCCCACTGCCAGCAAGCAGATACAGAATATTTGTGTCATAACCTGAACATTTTGCTGCCTTCTTTGTTTGAACATCTAAAACAATTTTGAGACATGGGATTTTTCCCCTGAGTGATGTAAAAAAAGAAAAAAAAAAAAAAAAAAAAAAAAGAAAAGGGAAAAAAAAAGTTAAACATTTAATATATATACCAAACCAAAACAATAATTCTCCCATAGAAATAGAAACCTTTTACTCCTTTAATCCATTACTTACCATATCCTACAGATGTACACTCCAGAAGCACTGTCCCTTATTGGTTTAAACCAAAGTGTATCCCCTTGGAAAGTCAGATTTGAGCTTTCCTTGATAGCCTTCAGTGTCTCTTATTTTGGATGGTCTGAGGTTGAGGATATGTCACTACTTTTAGAAGCATGAAAATGGTTTATTTTTGAAAAGCACCCCTATTTTTCAGCATAATATATTCATATTCCACCGAAACGAGCAAGAATTTTCTTTAAATCACATTCCTGAAAAAATCCACTAACACAAATGTGAAAATGCTCAACTTGAGTGGCCTTCAGATCAAGATGTAGGTAAAGATAGTAATTTAAAATTTTAAAGCACACGGAGAATAACTTTGACTAAATCATAATTCTACTTGATAGAATAAAATAATGTAAATAATACCAGGCAGGGAAATGCACAATTGCAAATTTTAGTCATTTTCCTTTGCTCATTTATATAGGCTTGGGTGCTGAATTATTATCCTTACAAATACTGAGCCAGTATTTGTATTTGTTCAGTAGAATAGTGTTTCATTTCACAGAGGAGTCTTGGAAAGAACAATTTTAAACATTAATCTTAAAATAATTTTGTGTCTAACATAGCCAGTTTTTCCTTGATATAGTGGATATTTTGTAAATTTGAAATGTCAAAACAAAACTTAAAATGTTGCATTTCAATCATGACCCTTTCGTAAAAAACTATTTTAATTCTCAATTACTTCAATTTCTTAGCTAAAGAGCAAGGATTTCTTGGCTTCTGTTTCTTATAATAATGTTTTGAGTGTGGCAAATTTCTTTAAAACTCTTCCTTAAATACTTGATATATATCAGTCCAAGATTCTACTTTTGGGTTGAGTGTCTTTGGCATTGCCTGCCAAAGAAGAGTTCAAGAACCATGGCCCATGGACATTAACTGGACCTGAAGCTCTGCCTCCACTCAACAAGGCTGACTCTTACCTTGTACCATTTCACATCTGCCTTTTTTGTGTGGCTGTAACATTTTGTCCCAGGACAGATTATTGAATTCCCACTGCCAGCAAGCAGATACAGAATATTTGTGTCATAACCTGAACATTTTGCTGCCTTCTTTGTTTGAACATCTAAAACAATTTTGAGACATGGGATTTTTCCCCTGAGTGATGTAAAAAAAGAAAAAAAAAAGAAAAAAAAAAGAAAAGGGGAAAAAAAAAGTTAAACATTTAATACATATACCAAACCAAAACAATAATTCTCCCATAGAAATAGAAACCTTTTACTCCTTTAATCCATTACTTACCATATCCTACAGATGTACACTCCAGAAGCACTGTCCCTTATTGGTTTAAACCAAAGTGTATCCCCTTGGAAAGTCAGATTTGAGCTTTCCTTGATAGCCTTCAGTGTCTCTTTACCTTTCTGGTGCCAGAACCATTTCACCTTATGTTGATTTAGAAGTGAGTTGTTATAAATGTTGATAGCATCTCTGTCTGGTAAAGCACATTGTAGAACAAACTCCTCACCATTAATTGCACGATACCATATTTGAGGTTCAACATGGGAACAACCTGAAAAGCAGGACAGTAAGATATCAGTACCATCTGAAAAAATGAAGAGTCATGGTCAAAAAATTAAAAATAAAAATTAGGAACAAACATAGAACCTTACCTTTCTTGTGTTGAATATTTCTTTATGTGATCAGAACAAGAACTAATAAAAAATAGGTTTTCTTAAATATGTAATTTGTCAATATTCTTGAAAATTTATTCAAAGGTTTCCAAAGGTTTATTAGGCCTTTTTTCAAAAGCTTAATGTGAAGAGTTTTTGTGATGTGTAGACTTTGCATGCATGCTAACCTGTTAAACCTCAATTGTGTAGAAAAGCAGATTCAGCTCTTCTCAATCTCGCACAAGCCTGAGGAAGCAGAACCTGCCCACCACATGCCCTATTTAAGGTAAGATTGACAAACATTATTGTCTCAGTGATATTTATAAATATTTATCCTGCTATGTTTCAGTATCTGTCTGTAAAAGTACACAATTGTTTTAATTCTGAAAGGTGTGGTCAGCCGTCCTAATGCCCATCCTGCCCGTCAGGCTGTTGTGACCTTTGAAAGTATGGCAGGATTTCACCCCAGCAGAAGGGAGGTCATGAAATCTGTTCCTCACCTGCCCACCTGGGAAACTCTTTACAGTTTCATTGTCTCTCTGTGCACTAAACTGGATCAAGCTGCTCTGGATGTATTGTGTGTGGGGAAGGCTTTGATAAATCACTCTCTTTCTGCTTTTGTCTTCCTTCTCCCCAGTCCCTGCCTCACTAGACCAGATGCTGGAGACCTAAGTCACGGATGCAATTCATTTGTTTCATTTAGGCCTCAGAGACTCTCCTTTACATTTATCCTTTTCCTTGGGGAACTGATTTTTGAGTCAAATTGAGGGTAGCTTTTATTACCAATATTTCACAAGCTTGCAGAAAGGCTGTTTGTCTGACACAAACATGTATATGTGCAGGAAAACTCACTAAAGCAAGGAAAAATGACGATCTCCTTTTCTAAATTTTCAGAAAGCACCGCAAACACCAAACATCACTGGAGCAGATTCTTACCTGGCAAGTTAATCTCTCTAACTTCTACCCTACTGACAAATAGTGTTAGTATCCAGCACAAAGTGAGCATTATTTTCTTTATCAGTTTTGGCTGATATTTGGAGAAATTTTCTTTAAGAATCATCTTGCTTTCTGTAAAAGAGGAAAACAGGGGGTTTTTTTGTAAATAAGAGTCCAATAAAATAGATAATAGCATATTTCATTGTGTACCTCTGTAAAACTTTGCAAACATTATTTCCTGCATATTGTGTTTTTTAACAATGGGGTTTGCAGCACTTGTCCTGCTCACATTTTTTCACAGAAATACAGGATGGATAATACTCAAGAATATGCAACAGTATCTCTAAATACACCTTGCATAGAATTGCTTACAGATGGATTTCCAGGTCATGCCTCCAACAATGCAGAACTCCACCTCTGGAGTGGAAATGCAGATCCTTCCTCCTTTGATAGGAGCATGTTCTCTAAGATGAGAGGTAAAATGCCAAATATCATCAGTCTTCAGTTAATGATGCCTGTCAGCAACAGACTGAGACAGGCAGAAATGGCACCAAAAATCCATGGAGCGCTGTTGTAGCTTGAAGGTCAACAGGCCCAGATTGGATTCCTTTGGGATTAAACCAAATCTGAAGATGTGCTGCAGCTGCAAATGGCATTGAGCCCATGTGGCTGGGGAACAATGCAGAAGTAAAGCCCTCAAAGCATGTCCTGTGTGGGCACGTCTTTGGTTCTCTCTTTCACCCAAGAGACATGCTCCTAGTAGGCTTTGTTACCAGCCAAAATGGGCATACTTAGGATGCCTACTAGGGCCAGCAGAGCAACCTAAAACCCCTTCTCCTCCTCTGTGGTGTACCTGGCTGTGCAGCATCAGGCCTCACTTTTGCACTACAATGCTGTGCTCCACTGCTTGAACAGCTGTGGCAGAGCCCTGCTGAGACAGGTAACACCCACACCAGCAAAAGGGACCAGCTCTGTGGGCTGCCCTCTGGGACTGGGAACACCCAGGGGATTTGGAGCAGGTCCACAAAGCACTCAGAGGCATCCAGAATGCTATATGACAGTATCCTGTACAAGGTGAAACCCCAAACCATGTTGTTATGTTTTCCCTCTTCTGCTAAGAAGTCTGATCTGCATCCCATAGGCTTCTCAGCCACACTGAATATGCCCAGTGTGCATATTCCACAGCCATGGCTAAACCTGGGTGTTCAGCAAGGACATACCCAATGTCTGTGACTGACGTGTCTGCAGCATCTGCTCCAGGAGTAAAGGGGCAGTGCCTGGCTCAGGAGCAAAGCACTTTGCTGCTGTTCAATTTGCACAGCTGTGCGTTGTGCAACAGAGTCCTCAAGGGGTTTTTTCCTTTCCTTTGGCCACAGAGTGACTCTGCATTTGCAATGCTGTCAGAGAGGCCCTGAGTCAGCCCAAGGGAAAAGCAGAGAGGCTGGGGAAAGGCTAGTCCCTTGTCTGCTGGCACCTCATGCAAATCAGACACTACTCATACTGGTTAGTATCAGCAGAGCCTCAAGTGCACACTGAGCTACAGAGAGAGCTGATGAGAACTCCCACACTGCACTTTTCCAGGCTGCTGTTTTGTGCAGAGGGGAGAACTTTAGTCAACGTTCTCTTCAGAATGTCTCTATTCCTTGCAAGTGAATGATCTATTTTTAGTGCTCAGAGGCCACAGGAAGTAAGTTAACTCATTTGTCTGACCTCATCCTGGTGCTTTGTTACAGGTTGGCTGCTAACTGTCATCACCCCACATATTTTTTAAAATCATCCTGAAACTAGAAGTCCCTATATATGTCTTAATGAAGTGAGTTTGCTACCAGCACTAGGAAAAAGTCCTCCATAAGTTTACCCAACTTTTTTATCTGCTGCAAAAAGATCAATGGATCCCGACTCTCAAATCTGGGTTTATGACACCTGTGAAGACCTTGCTTTGGGCATTCACTGGGGCTGCATCTCTAGCCATGTTAATTCTGTATAAAACCAAGAATGGTGTTTTGAGTCATCCCACAGCCCACATGGCAAAGGCACGCTGGTGCCAGTAGCAATCAAGACCCAAGGGCCTTTGGTGTGGTTCAGTGCTGCAGTCCCTTGAGCAGGTGAGCAGGTGTTGCTGTTGTCAAAAGCAGAGGAGCAAGCACTGATCTCTTCATTCTCATGGCCAGTGACATGACTCGAGGAGACAGCATGAAGCTGTGTCAGGGGAAATTCAGGTTGGATATCAGAAAATTGTTCTTTACCCAGAGGATGGTTGGGCACTGGAACAGGTTCCCCAGGGAATTGGTCACAGCACCAAACTGACAGAGTTCAAGAAGTGCTCAGACAACACTCTCAGGCACAGGGTGTGATTCTTGGGGTGTCCTGTGTAGGGCCAGGAGTTGGACTTGATGATCCTGATGGGTCCCTTCCAACTCAGCTTATTCTATGATTTTATTATCTATTTCTCTGTCCTCTGCACTCCACTTGGCCCCAGGCAAATGGTCCAGCCTCTCTCCTGTGACAGTTCTGGTCCTTCCTGGTGACTCATTAAGCCACCTGTGACTCTGTTAAGCCACCAGAAGCTATTTGAAGAGTGCCTGACCTGCCACAGGATAAGCAGTGCAAGTGTTTACTTGCCAGCTTCCCATTTGTGTGTAACTGGGGACATAGAGGCCACGTCTAGTGAAACTACATGAGGTGACTTCACAAAGCATTTAATAATGCCAGTGATGTATAATCTCTTTGTTCTGCAATTTGCTGCCATACTAATGATACCTTCTTCAAGCTCCAAAAGGTCACCACAAATGGGAATGGAGTGCCAAAGGGAAGGTTGACTAATGAATGTTACAGCTTTGGTTAGCAATCTTTTCAATTTTTCTGTTGTCTTTAGCTAGGCATGGAAAATACACCACTGCCGTTTGGGGGATTTTTCGGTTTTGGTTTTTGGTTTGGTTTTTTTTTTTTTTTTTGCTAACTGATAACATTTTTATTAGAGAATCTTGTAATCTTTGCATTTTTATAGTGTTTTAAAAGTATGGTAAGATGTGAAATTAATCATTGTCATCTTGCAAGTGTGCTTGACAGGAAGAGGGAAATTCACAGCAGAAGCAGACAGCAATCAGCATTCAGGTGCATTTGCACTTCAGGTGGACTCAGGTGATTCAGTGACCCAGTTTACTCAAGGACTCATTTCTCGTTATCAGAATCTACCAGAGAAAGAAAGGATGCTACTCCAGGCAACTTGTTATCAAAAGTCTCTCTACCTTCTCCTGCCATGTACACATCCATATTATCATATCCTTTGTCTAGGGATTTAGGGTGCCACTTAATTGGAAAGTATCATATGTGCAAAGGAAATTAATGTGATCTTCACATAATTTCTTGTGCTAAAAAATACAAGTGAAAAATAGGAATTGTATTATATTGCCTATGTTTCAACTCCTAAAGGACTGTTAGAAGAAAAGAGTAAATTTCTATTTCACAGAGTTTTCATAGTATCACATAATAAGCTGAGTTGGAAGGGACTTATAAGGATCATCAAGTCCAACTCCCAGCCCTTTTTGAACTCTGTCAGGCTTGGTGCTGTGAACACTTCCCTGGGGAGCCCATTTCAGTGCCCAGCCACCTTCTGGGTGAAGAACCTTTTTTTAAGATCCAGCCCAAACTTCCCCTGACACAACTGCAGGCCATTCCCCCGGGTCCTGTCACTGGTCACCACAGTGAAGAGACCAGTTGTACACTGTGATGAGTTCTCCTTTCACCCTCTTCTTCTTCAGCTTTTTACATAAAATATAAGCAAAAAACCAAAATCAGTTTCTTGAGAGCTGTGCCAAGTTTCACAATATCTCTAGAGTCTAGTAAAGAGTGGCATACCACAATCCTACCATCATAGGATGAAAATCACTTCACTATCAAAACTATAAATTCCTGTGTCTTGTATTCAATTTATATCAGTGGAAGGGCAAGCATAATCTGATTCTAGGACTAAGATTAGTAATAGCCACACAGGAGATGAAGAAAGCTTATCTTGTCTACAAAATGGAAAAAAATTTATTGAAGCTAATTACTAAGACACTACTGTTTGCCTGACCAAGCAATTAAAGACAATTTACTTTAAAATACACATTCAAAGACAATAAAATGAACTCACCTTCAAGAAGACAGGGTAGGGAGGGCTAAAATCTGAAGCTAAGACATATGATTAAAAAAAAAATTATCTCAAGGTCTTACTTGCACATCCTACCCAACATGATAAGAACTGTGGTTAGCTCTAGCTGTGCACTGTGTTGAGTCTGTTTCCTTTACAGGAATTTCCTCTACCTCACAGTCATCATCCCTTCCTTTCTTAGTTTAGTTGCACTATGTTGAAAATTTCTGGGTCACTTTCTTGTAAAAAAGAACAGGGGAAACACCTCCTAGTAAGAGATCAAAGCTTCTTGGATTCTAAAATCTTCTATTTGTATTGTGTGCAAAATTGTGTTGGGTTTTTTTAGTTTGCTTCATTTGAGAAGGGTAAGGTTTCCTGCTTTTTCTTTTTCCATATGCTGCTTTTAGACAGTTCACAAAAATCTGTAATACCTGAGATCTGCAAGATTATTCCAATATACAGTAATATTCACAGTAAGAATCGAGTTCTCCTTACCATTAATGTCCCCAGCTGCCTTCCCCACCCACTGTAAGTGGGAGCTGGTACCTCCCATCTGTGTCCTCCTAGTTCAGCCTCACTAGTTAGCCTTGGCAGAGAGGGAAGAGAAGCCCTGGTGAATCTGGGCCATCTGGGACTTGCCCCCCTTGGACCTGCTAGGAAGGCAGAGCACTTCAGCATACACAGTCCCACACAGTCCTGCCCCTCTTCCAGGCTTCCTGCCTGGATGTAAAACCCATAAAAGACTGACTGCACAGTGACCCAAACTACATAAAAGCAAATGAGAGCACTTTGCCATCAATTCAGATCCCAATGATCCCTATTCAAATAGAGGATATGTAAATATTTGTCCATCAGTTTACAACAGACTTATTTCAAGAATAGTAGGACTTGTTTTCCTTTTCTTGTGTGAAGGTCTCTATCTTTACTGCACATTGGGTCAATCACTCTGTTTCCACAAGAAGGTTAGAAAGGCTGTTTGTCTCAAAGTGGGGGATTTCAATGTTGCCTCTGTTTATGCACACATTCCTTTATGCAATGACCAGTATTGATTCTGAGCATTTTTAGCTCTCTGCTTATTCCAGACCTGAGCCCACTGATGATCAACCTTGGTGATTGTCTCCTAAACTATAGTCAATGTTTTTCCCCATGGCAAAATACATGTTTGATTTATAAATTACAAAAGGCTCCAATTTATCTCTAGAAATTTCAGTAGAAAGAATTAAGCTTTTGAAGGTGTCCTGTCTGACTGAAAAAAAGCACTTTTGTTCCCTCTTCACTTAAAGGATTTACAGAGTGCAACACAACTGAAGTGGAAGCCCTTCTTCTTTCAAACTCAGATTATCAGAAAAAAATGGCTCTTTCACAGAGATGCATCTTAAAGACATAAAATAGACTTCATTCATTTTGAGTACCAATTGTCATAGAGTCCAAGGCTTACCACAGTCAAAAAATTAAGCCTAACAGTCCAACTATTATATCAGAAATACATTTTAGAAATACAACAGAAGCACCAGTCACACAGGGTTTTGAAAACCACACTACCAGAAGTCTGAGTGGTACGTTATACTGGTTACCACACTGGATGAAAATCTTATATATGGTACCAAATATTTGGCTAAGCTTCTTCTTCAATTCACCCTTTTGTCTTCTGTAAAAATAACATAGACACTACAAAAGCAGCCTCACACACTTGCACTTCCAAGGTTCACTTTGATCTTTGACTGCAAGGCAAAGTGCATAAAGGAGAGGGTAAAGGACCACTCCAGAATATCCTCCCCGCCCTCTTCTCCCTTTTACTCATTACCCTCCCACTCTGCTAAAATTTAGCATATTTTATGCTGTATCTCCAGAAAATTTTACCTCCCCACCCCTGTGGAAAGTCAGGTTTGGGGGCTTTATCTTACCTTGTCCATCTCACTTCTGCTCAAGTGGGGAAAACCTACCATCTCAGTGTGAATGCAGTGTAGTCTTATAGTGCTGAGAGGATTAGGGGGTTTTTTACTATTCTGGCACTCCTCTGGCTTAACACATTTACACATCACCTCCTCCTCTGCCCAGAAATTTTCCTCTACAATGAGTCAGTGGTGCTGGTTCTGCTGTTGCAGGAGATGTCTGAACAATGTCCAAACAGGAACCTCTGTCCATTTTGTACTAGTTTATGCACCTTGTGAAATGATATACAGTCACAGGTGGTTTCTGGAATTTGTGGGTGATTGTGAAATAGAGGAAGGTGGTGTTACTGACCATCAATTTGCTGCACTACAGTGAATTCTGCCTCATGCATCAGGGACTAATGTCTAGAGCCACAGAGGTACTGTGAATATACTAATAACTGAATAGCCACATACCAATAGAAAAAAAGCACAGCAAATTCTCACCATGCAAGTCTTTCAAAAGTTTTAACTCTCACAATTCTTAGCAGTTAATTAGAAAAGATTGTCTAGCACCTCAAATTCCATGACAATTCCTTCTTGCCTTCCGTGATAGCCCAGCCTGGTTACTGCAAGCCAAGAAACATAAACCTGACAGAGATGACCACTGCAAATTTTTGGTTTTCTTTCAGAAACTTACTGTACTCCAGCTTAAAAGTAGGTCAGAGTAGTTTCTCCTTTACTCTCATAGAAGACCTTACTCTTATTTTGGCTTTAATGCCTATTATATATTCATTCAAAGACACATCCTTGTATGCATATTATTCCTTAGCTTGAACAGCTCTTCTTTCTAGTGCTTTTCTTTTCCTGTATACATTTGATAACAGTGCTCCTACTCCTTTCCCCGGTCATTTTACCAACCTAGGCAATTAAACTCTGCTAGAATCCATTTTCATGGCTCCCCTGCTGACCCTCAATGGCTCTTCTTCACAGGTCTCAAGCAATAGCGCAAAAGAGCAAAATTACTCAAGCAAAATTGCTTTACTGGAAGCAATTCATTGGTATTTGTCTTTCCTTCATCAGGCTGAAAGCTGAAGACACTCTTGAGACTGTCACGAGTTTTCATTTGAGTGTATTTCCTTCCTTGTAGATGAATTTTTGTTGCTAGTCCATAAAGGCAGTATCTTCCTTATGTATTATATAAATAAATATTCTTAATGTATGGCTTATCAACCCAATATGCACAAATATAGATGTTGCTATCACAGCTGAGAGCTAAATATTTACTTTCAAAGCTCCTGAAAGAGGAGGTCTCATAATGAGGTCTTGTAATGAAGTCCTCGAGAGATCTTTTTGCTAGTGATATTCAGATAAGTCCTAGTATGTACTGCCTGCTCTTCAAGACTAGACACAGTTATTTCTGAATTTCCCCAACTGCTTCTAAAAAGTCGGATTTGTATAGCATTACAAGTAGCTTTGGAACCTCTTATGGAACAGCATTCCTTCACCATAGTCAAAACCCCTAAAACAGCTACAATTTTTCTACAGTGAATAGACAACAGTTTTGTAACATTATAGTAGAATGAGGTCTCCAGCACACCACTGAAATTGGCTTAGTTTTGGTAGTGGTTGAAAGCAATACAGCAATAATCCATGAATCTATTTTATTGTCTTTAATAAATACCTAAAGGAATCAATGTACTGAACTCTATTATTTTTGTATTTGATAGGTTACAAGCAAAAAATATGAACAGGACTGTCTTTCTGAATTACACACTATTTCTCACACATAGAAGCCAGATGGGAGATCAAACAATAAGAGACAAAACCCTGTAATGACTTTTTTTATATATTTAGCTGACAAAACAAACAAACAGAAAAATACTGTTGTGGCCTAATTGCAGCTGCTTTTGCTGAAATTCAGAAAATTTGGACTGCTGAACTACAGGAAGCTGTAAGTTGTGGATACTGCAGAAAGCTTGGTAACTGCTGCTTTACCCAGACATGCAATCTAATTCTAGTTCAGAAAATTATTTCCCAAAAATGCAATCAAATTTTCTTTTTCAAAATATTGAATGCTTTTTAAGTACATCACAAGCACCTCATTAGAAAAGGCAACAAACATTCTTAAAGCCTGCCAGCCAGTTTCAAACATTCTTAAAGTCTGCAAGCCAGACCATAGTTGTCTCTAAAAAGAAGGCAACTTTTTTTTACTTTCTCTGAGAAATCAAGATAGGAAAGGATAACTTCAATATATAACCACAGTTCTAGAGTAACCTTCCAGGTCAGAAACACACATATATCTTCATAACTGTTAATATCTATTTTCTATCAAATTTTAATTATCAGAGGAATCAATCTACTGAATTCTGGATATGAAACATAAAATTTGGGACCAATTTGCATCAATCAACTATGTACTCTTACATGGGGTACTATGTACTCCCTTAAGGTCTGAGATGTCCAGTGAACACTAACATCACCCTGCACACACAGGAGTTGTGTTCCCAGAATGTGTTGGAGCATCCTTATTGATGCTCTCCTTTTTTGTGACTGCTGACTGCAGCCACTGTGTTTACCTTCAAGTTCAGTAAGCACACTGGTAACAACTTCCTTCTGCAGGCATCATCAGTTGCTCTGCAACACAACCAGCAAATCTTAAGGTTCCCCCTGTCCAGCTCTTCTGCAAATCTCCTGCTTTCATTACAACCTGGACAGTGGTGGAATTGATAGGATTTGTCCTTATGCTTGGATTCGGAGTGACACAGCTGCTTAGGAGGGGGAATTTATTCCTGTTTCACAAGTTCTATGTCTCCAACGTCTCTAAAGAATGCAGATGGTCATGAAGGAACAGAAGCACTTATAGTAGGAAAAACACCCTTGAACTGACAAACCTTTTGTAGTAACCACCTTTATACAGTACTACCCTACAGCAACAATGCACAGTTGTCCTAATGCTTCCCACATTTATGTTACAATTATCAATAGACAAGAAGGGTTCTTTGATACTGTTTTGCTTCCAGCCTGTATTGTGTCTGGTAGAAAGCAGTCAGCCAGCAACATTAAAAAAATGCAGACACAGACCATGCTCTCACAGCCTATGTTATAGTACATAGAAAGAGAGACAAGAAATTTCAAGACTGGTGGCTTGCAACAGCTGTCTCCTTACTGATCCCATCTGTGTTCTCCTCAGGGAAATTACATATTTCAAAAGCTTTTTTGGATTTGGCTTTGTTTTGATCTTCCTAAATTACAAATGAGACATTTGTTACTTGTGGTCTAACCACACTTGCTTTTCTTGCATTTTTTCTTCATACCCTAAGCTTGATTTTTGACACTTGCTTGTGATGGTGCATCTCTTCCCCCAGCCCCTCAGGTCACACTATGAACTGAAAAATGTTCAATTGGCCTCAGCCTTGAACAGCACCAGGATTGAGCTCTCTTGAGGAAAGTTTCCAACGCAAATTGTGTCTAGGATTGCAAAATTACTATGACTAAAGCTCACTCTCTTGCAACCCTATAAACAGCATTCAGTAGGACCCCTTGAGCTCCCCAGGACCACAGTGGGCTGCAGCCAGCAGCCTCCCTCTCAGGGCCAGTGACCTCCCAGCCTTGCCATACTTGGAGGATCATGGGACAGATCCTGGGCTGGCATCCCCACTGCCTGAGGCTCAACCCTTTGTCCATTGAGAAGATCCAAAATCATCTGATGGGAGCACTTCACTGAATTTGAGGGGCATTTTTCACAGGGATACCTGATATGTACGTCTCCAGGTCTGCGTGCTTGCGAGTGTGAATATTTTATAGCAAATCTACTACGAATGTTGCTCTCCTAAAAGACTTAAGTTTGTAAGCTAGGCTTGTAAATGAGTTACTGTTTTGCTGCAGTAAATTCTATATAAAAAATTTGTTAAATTGTTCAATTTAAGCTATCAGTTAAGTGCTTTTCAGTGCTGTTAAACCTTTAGGCCTAAACTGTTGGTCAAGACTGGATAAGTTTAGCTGTGGCTCTGAACATTGTACCTAAATGGGAGCATCTTCCTAATTCCTTTTTATCCTTAACTTTTCCTACCCTGGCTCTTTTCTTCCCCCTATTCCCCCTCCAGCCTCCTCATAGATAATTTTTGCGTTGATTTTGGGGTTAGATTGATTGATTTTAGGCTTTAATCTGATTTTTTCTGTGGTCTTTAGCTGTTCAGTAAGTAGCAGAGTGAACCTTGCCAATGAATTTTTTCTCCCTTTCACTTTTATATTTAATCTGATTTTGCCAATACATAAGTCAGTGATTCTATAATAAACCTTAAAACACTCATTCATGGTATTACTTGTCTAGCTGTAGCAAAAATGGAAGCCACAGATGTGGAGAAGGAGAAATATAGTTTTATTAAGTGCAAAAGTGAACAAAAGTTACAATATAAATCACTGAAATGACCCATCACCTCCAACCAAATTACCCATTATTACCTCAAACCAACTATCATGTGAATTCACTTATACATGATGAGGCAAATCATTACAACTGCAGTCTATAAAAGTAGTATTAGCAGTTCCTTTTCTCTATGGACTGGCAAACAAAAATCAGGCATTTCCAAGGTCTGATTAATGTCAGTAATTCAGGACATAAGAGCAATAAGAACAACATCTGGCATTAGTATGAGTATGTATATCCTTAATTTCCCTTGTCCCCCTTTATCACTGATTCTTAATTTCCCTTGTCCTCCTTTACCACTTCATCATGGGCAGTGAGGATCATCTATAAAGTGTCTGTGTCATGATACCTCTCTGTGCAAAAGCACTTCCCCTTCTACAGATGTTGAATCATTCAATGTGCATCTGCTTTGCCAGCATTCAAACAACTTGGGAGTTAATGCCATTTAGCTTTCAACCTTCCTTATTTATAATCCTCTGTTAATCTGTAAAATCTCAGGGCAGACAAATTCTGTATGGTGTCACAGGCTTTAGGGTACATCTTCCTGAGGTCTAGCAGGTATATGCAGTCATATTGTCTCTCCAAGCTGAGGTGAGGGGCATCCATGGCAAATTCAATTTCAGTTAGTAGTAGTTGATTCTCATAGAGGGTAGGCTTGGTCTAGAGCTATTAACAAACCATGGGCACCATCCATAATCACATGAGTAGTAAAACACATTTGACCTTTAATTTGTTAGGCAATACATTGATGAAAGTATATTAAAAACTACCTGGCTGAGAAGAAATTTTAATTCTTCAGTTAAGTATAAAAGTTACTAACATTTCTGTAAGATGTTTGGCCAGAAAATTGATGTGCCTCATTTGTCTGATGGCATTTCTGTGCTGGCAGAGAATGTCAAAATTTATCTGTGACTAGAAAACATGGGAAACACTGGTAGAGAAGAACTGAACATTGTGAAAGATTTGAGATTTGGAAAGGTAAAGGCACCCATCTCCAGGGGAGAAATCGTCTTCTTCAGTAAAAGCTTACACCAGAGAATGGCTTTTGCCTATGAACCCCATTTACATAGCTCTTCAGTTGTCTGACAGATAGGAGACCTCCTAGAGCTGATCTGAAGGTCCCTCCAGATGTTTGCTTTATTTCTTTGTTCCTTTTCCATCTACCTGTTAACCTGGCAACAGTGTTGTCTCCATTATCGAAATCTATACTTAGCCTTTTCTTTTACCTAAGCATCTTCCAGAAACTACACATGATTAAAGGATATTTGACAAACAATGTTTCATTCCCATGAAACTTGAGACGTTGTCACGACACCCAACACTCCAATTGTATTTTCAAGTGCATTGAGAAGGTAATGGACCTCCTGCACCTCTGTGAATTAAGTGTCACTGTAAAAGAGATGCCTTCTCAAAACCTGCAGTAATTGCATGCAAGGCAATGACAAGAGTGGGCAGAGCCTTGATCATCTCCTAGCAACCTGCCAAAAGGTCTTCCAAAATGATTCTCTCTTGACTTCTCCCCACTGATGCTAGGAGGAAATATGGTTCCATTTTATCCAGGAATTTATGTCAGATTGGTATCTTCTGTCAGGCAGCTAATAATAAGGGGGGATTAGCATAGTTTTGCATAGTTCTTCTAACATTGTTTTAAAAAATAATATTAAGAGTTCCAAAGGATTAGGAGTGTATATACACACCAAAGACATCATTTCACCTAAATCCCCTATGCGCAACAGCTGAAGGCAGCTCAGGGTATAACAGAATCATGGAACAAGTCTGCTTGGAAGGGACCACAGTGGGACATCTGGTCTGACCTCCTGCTCAAGCAGGGTCACCCCAGAGCACAAGACACAGAATTATGTCCAGTCAGTTCTTGAATATCTCCATTGAGGAAGACTCCACAACCTCTCTGGGCAATTGGTTCCAGTGTGGTATCAGCATACATTAGCAAAATACCATTATTTCTATCCCACCCCCCTCTTCTCCCTGTCAAAATGAGCATTTGAAATCTTCTCAGTGAAATAGGATGTAAACAGCCTTTATCATTCCTTCAAATGATTCCCAGTTGTAGACCATGTATGATTCAGTAGTAAATACTGTTAAACCATCCAAAACTGCCCTACTTTTTATAACTTCCCTTTTCTCTGTTGGTTTGGGTTTTTTTCTACTTGATGATGCCCAAAGCCTGCATGCCAAGCTCTTTAAGGCAGGAGCTGTTTGGGTCTACTTACAATCCTTAGAAAATACCAAAACATAAAACAAAGAGCATCTTAATAATAAGAGATTGTAAGTACTGATTTATTTATTGAAGGGCCTAAAAAGTATATGCAAGTAAAAATAGTATCATTCCACATCACTGAAAATCATGAAATAAAAATGTTTTTCATTGTGCTTCATGCCATGTGGTAAGTCCTAAGCAGAACGAAACTTCTGCTCCTTGTGCAGATTGCTGAGGAAACCTTCTCTGGGATAGGATTTATTGATTGGGGTTGACATCCTGGCCACTGCAGTGACTTCTGCATTCTTCTCAGATCTCACAGCTGGCCTCTTAATTAACTATTTCCCAAAATATTAGTTTATTTAGTTCTACTAGTTAGAAAAACACACAGTTTTCTGCTACAACTTCAGTCTCCAGAATTGTTATACGACTGCATTAAAGTCACAGCCCTCAGTCCAGGATTGAGCAGCTCCTGAGCCTGAGTCAAGATTACTATAGTGCCCTTTGGTCTTTGTCTTGATAGGCTTTGCTGGCATCAGGTACCGAAGGTTCTTCCAAAATCTGGAATTCACGGGAAGAGATTTATCTTTTTTCCATCTCACCACCCTCTTTGATGGTAAAAGTGACAGTGATTCCGGCAAGAAATTGTAGTCACTTACAGGCATATATTCAATTAATATGATCTTAGTTTTTCTTTCAACTAGAGCTTTATGCAGTCCACTCTCAAGTTCATATATGGCTCTGTCAGAAACGTAGTTCTGGCTCAGTATAATGATTAATCTTCTGCTTTTATCAATGAATGAGTGGATATCATCAACAAGTGCTGCAAATTAAAGATAAATTTATTGTTATATTAAATTGAAAGGATAAGGACCAAATCAACTTATCTTTTAAATTCACATATGTACCAAAAAGTCTCTCTTATAAAGTGACAGCATGTAAGCATCCTGTCCTTATGAAGAGATTAATATGTATTAAATATTAGGAGTCTTTGAAAATTAACTCAGGTATGGTTAATTAACTCTAGAGAACTCAGGCTGTTCTCTCTAGAGCAGACATAAACCTACTTGTAATCTCCATCTACCCTAGACTGCTGTCTGGCAGTAGTCACACGGACGGAAGGGAAGAGCAAAATTAGG
The DNA here is from genome assembly GCA_024865655.1 of Emberiza elegans. Lineage (NCBI taxonomy): Eukaryota > Metazoa > Chordata > Aves > Passeriformes > Fringillidae > Emberiza > Emberiza elegans. The sequence continues at coordinate 56,862,102 of JALJVW010003023.1, read as the reverse complement.
TTTCTGCCAACCAGACATCTCTTTGCTCTTTCCTAATAGATACAATTGGAGTGATTCCACAGAAAGGCGCAAACAGCAACTTCTCTCCAAGTATTTTGTAACCCTGGGGCTACACCTTCCTTTATGACACCAACCACCCAAATCCATTTCCCGTAATCCAGGGCTGAGAAGACCAGCGTGTGATGACAAAGGAGTGCCAATTGTGTTTTAGATTGATGACTTTTGGTCTGAAAAGTGATGAATGAAAGTGAATGGTGGTACCCTTTAAATATCAAATTGAATTTTCATTAACAGCTTCCAGTGCTTGTTTTAACACCATGGGACAAAGTCTACATAAACCAAAGATCTAGAAAACATGACTTGCAGAGAAAGGCAAAGCAAACTGCAGAACTAACCTAATTAAGAGAAAACTGAGGGTAAAAGGAGGCTGACAAGAGTATTACAACACCAAAGGCTCTCATACAAAGAACACCAAAGTTTCCTGTACAAAGGAGGAAATATTCTATTTACATGTTCACAATGGATCGGATCAGACCAGAGAAAAGAAAATAAGCTAAAACTATAGAAAGAATCAGACTGCACACTTCAGTAAACAATTTTTTAATACTTAAAGAATGAGAGTAGGTAAGAAGAAAGGGGTTGGAAGAGCTGTGGCTCCTCTCAGGATAGAAAAATTTGCCAGGAATGGATACAAAGAGACAAGATTCTGATTAATGAAGGAGGCTAACTGATCCCCTTGTTCTGTGGTTTGCACTAATGAAATTCTATTCCTCAGCTGGATCTTTGGACTAAATGGAAACTCATAGTACCTTTTATTCAAGCAAAAGGCAGACACCAGATGCATCCATAGGCCAAACAAAATTCCATTTCTTATTTCTATTTTGTTATGGCTTCCATTTCATTCAGAAAATGATTTCAACCATCATACTCAAGATACAGCAAACATACAAGTTACCTAAGAATTACTAGTACCAGAGTCATCAGCTGCTCTGCGCAATAAATGTGAGTTCATTCATTGGCCCTCAGCAAAAGCAGAGCAAAAGCACTATTACTGGGAAATATGTGATATCTTCTGTGTCCTCACCTTAACCTCCTTGATGCTTGCTCTTTGATCTTTTCATCTTGATTCTTTGCAAATAGTGACTTATGTATGCATGTGTAAGGATATATGAATTCTTAAGTATAACTATTAAACATGTAAAATGTTTGCAACCAAACTTTGCATGCACACAGTCCAGATTAAATGAAAAATGTAACTTTTCAATGCACAACACGTGACAGAACTCCTTCTAATTATAGAGTTCTACCTTTGTGTGAAAACAATGACTAAATAAACTATGAATAAAACTATTTAATGACAAGAATATTCAATACACTTACCTCCTCCAGGGAATACATCCCTCTCAAATATGCATAACTTGTACCCAAAGTTTTCTTCTAATATCATGGGCAATACCTTCAAAGCAAATTCTCTCTCTTCTTCAGTAGGAGAAACACAGTCTTTGAGGTAAGACACAAATGCATCATATTCTTTTCCATCTGAAAATAAATCAATTGTTGCCTTGTTATCAACCATTAGAAATCCAGTATCTGATTCACCATTCTGGTTTTCAAACTTAGTATCTCCATGTATCTAAAGTATCTAGAAACCCCTGATCTTTCTTCTGAAGACTTTGAAGAGTCTTCAAACACTCTTCATAAGATTCAAAAAAAAATGTCCTGAAGAAATTTAAAGTTGATACAAAAGATTCTGATTGCATTTAGAAAATACTTGAAAATATTTCCTTTCTACATTAAGGTGCTTTTTAAATAAAATCAGATTCATTTAACCAATTAATGTCACATCTGTGAAACTCAAGATATGAAGGGAAGAAGAAAAGGTATCTGTAAACTCAAAAAAATTGCTGTTTAAGTGATGTTGCAGATTTCAACATTTATTGTACACTGTGTTGAACAGTGTCAAGTGGAATGGGTACCAGCAAAAGAGAGAACAAACCAATTAATTATTTTTGTTATGAGAGTATGCCATGTCTGGTCTTAGTTGGGACACTAATTTACAGACAGGAAATCAAAGACCAATCCAGAGAACAGGTCCACCACACTGCCACAGAGAACTATCAGGACTGATACACCAGCACACCCGGCTTTGCTTCTTAAACTGCACTTCTTGGCTTCCCTTTCTGAATACTTTACTGCAGGTAGTTCATAAGAGAGAGCACAAAGTAAACACCATGAAACCCCACACCTTCAAGAGCTCTAGGAATAAGAAATCCACTGCCTAGTACCCAACAGGCAGCTCCTCCAGGGCAGCACAGCCCAGGTTCTCAGAGACCCTCCCTGAGTGAGTGTAAGTCACTGTGGCAGCTGATATCAACAAGTAGATAATAGCACTGGCAGGCATAAATTACATCCACCCATTATCCAAAAATCTCCAAGCACTGCAGTTTATTTAAGTTATATTCAAGCTGATTTTAAAAATTAATCCAAAATTTGAGTAATTGTCAGGTTTGCTTGCTGCAAAGGCCACAGAGCTGCTGCCTGGTAAGATACTGGCAATGTGCACTCCTGCTCTCCTTAAGTGCACGCAGTGACAAACCTGTAAACATGCAGTGGCCTCTACAGCCAAAGAAGCATTTTAAGCTTCACCCCACTGAAGGGCATCAGTGAAGTGAAAACAAATTTGTGTCAGTCTGTCCATCTGAAAACTCCAGAGTGTTCATCCTCTCCATGGACAACTGAAAACCTTCATGGACAACTAAAAACTTCACGGACAACTGAAAACCTCTCCACCCCTATCAACTTTTGTGATTAAGAACATGGCAGAACAGAGCTCATCTGAACAGCATCCAACCATATCCCTTCCACTGCCTGCTCCAGAGGCAGCTTCTTCACTGTGTTTATCTGCTACCATTACCACATATACACAAGAAACACACATTAGCACCTGACCATCAAGTTCTCTTTTTATATTCTTTGTCTCTTCTCACACTGTTCCTGGGTTTAAGACATTTTTTTTTAATCTTCCTCATTACTTCATAGAACCTGCCAGAAAATATTTTTCATCAATATGCTTATTTCAATGTCAGCATTAGCAAAGTCATACCTCCAGCAGTATCATCTCTCCTGCAAATATTTCTGTAAAATAAAACAAAGTCGACCCTAAACATCACAAACACAAACACCACAGCTATGGCAACAAATGGAAATAGCAGAGCAAGGACCATTCCAGTGGTAAATATGTGCACTGGCAAGTCTTGGATCTTCCCTGTAAGAGAAAATAAAAAAGGAAATTACAGCCTTAACAAAGAATATTATCTAACAAGATTACTGTATCAAATACTGATGGCACCTAAAAATCACCTCAAGAAAAACCACAATGTTGATGGGAATCCTTTCCTGCTAATGCTTCAATCACATATGCATGCCACACTAAGATAGAGAGAAACTAGAAAATATGTTTTACTGCAAAAACAGGAGAAAGAATCTTGGACACAATCACATACAGTCCATTTGTGTGTGTGCAGGGTATGTGAGATCAAGACTGACATTGCAGATCCTCACACATGTACAGCATCCCAAAATGATGGTCACTCACTTTTGTGAAGAGTTTCCTTCAGGTTTTTTTATTATTTCTTCTTATTATCTACCTTTTATCCCTCTCTCAGTCCCATCCATAAGTCCTTAATGTCCCATTTCATACCTTTGGCCAAGATACTTCTGCTTTTTTTTGCTCTAGTCTCTTTCAGGCCTTTCTTCATTACTACTACTACTACTACTACTACTACTACTACTACTACTACTACTACTACTACTACTACTATCATTATTATTATTAATCTTTGAGGGTTTTAGTTCCAAATACATATTTTTAACACTTAAATCTTTGTGAAGTTTTTATGAAGGCATTATCAAGACATGCTCATTGTAGTCTGTATTTCTTTTGCTTTGCACTCCTCCTGTCCCTGTCTGAGAGCAGGAGGAATCACCCAAGGGTTGTTAGGTCCAGCACTAGATGTGTGAGGGCCTTCATAAGCAGACAGTATTTGGAACAATGTTTTGAAATGCCCTCAGGATTGAGAAGACTGATTAATAAATTATTTCTAGATTATGCCATACCTTTCTTCAGTTTTACTATTTTTATCTGTGTGGTTTCATCAGCTTGCAACATGCAGGTGAAATTATGATGCATGTCCTCATCTCTTACTTTTTTAATCCGTAGTAGCCTTGTGATATAGAACTTGTTTCCCAACCTGCAACAAGGAATGGTGTTAGCAACACTATCTGTACAAAAACCTACAACCACCTGAGAGGCAGATTTTGAGGAGAAGATTCTAGAGTTTTAAAAATTTCTTCAGTTTTTACTGAATTTGCAGTCCCACAAAGTATGGGACATTATCACATGCTAAATGCAGCATTTTCAGGAAACCTACTGTAGGGTTTTGAGTTCTTCTTCACATATTGAAGGTTCATTCTCAGGGATACCTGTGCATTGTTCTGGAAATGTTTGGTTAATTAACCAGTAGAGGCTGGCATCTTCTTGCATATAATCACCCAAGGAACCTGTGCAATTGAATATCTCTTCTTTACCTACAAAAAAGTCATAACATGGGAAGATTTAGTGAGAAGTAGTATTCATGTACACAGTGCAGTAAAGTGTCAGCTTTCCAGGAAACATATCCTATAAGCTTTGCTCCTTTCTAAATTTTGTAGCCCCTGCTCAATGTTTTATAGGTGTTACACCTGCACTGGTGGTGGCCTCAGCAATCATGCACTGCTGCAGAGTGACAGTCATCCATTGCTTTCTTTGAGATAAATCATCAAAGCCAGGTGGGTTTAAATAGACCTGAGAATTTCAGGCTTTAGAGACCTAAAGGGAATTGGACTTGATGATCTTTATGAGTCCCTTCTACTTGAGATATTCCATCATTCTATAAACCAGACTGTGCTCTGCAGTCTGAGAACAGAAGATAAAAACCTATCACCAGTGCTCCAGGGCCAGGTAGAAGTAAGGGGAATTACAGCCAATTGTAATAAGGAAACTATATATCATTACTGAACAAAACCAAAACACCTGCTGAACATGCACAGAACAAGCTCTTATCTCAGTATCACAACTGGAAATTCCTGAATACATGAACAAGTCATTTACTGAGTCAGCTACTTGTCCCATTTCAAAGCACTAAGTGCAACTGACAGGAACCACCCCATAAAGTTCCAATAGTTTTAAGAAATTGCAAAACTAAGAGGACAACTGTACTTGGAAAAAAATAAGGGCAGAAGACTGCAGCTCTGGAGTGTGAGATTTTTTAATCCTGTCAAGGATTTGTAGCTGCAATCACTGTTTCCAAGCTATTGCAGCATCATTTCTAGGGAACACATCCAGAATGCTCTTTATTAAGCCAGGAAAAATACATGTTATTCCTTCTTCAGAAATTCATACACAAACATTTTCCAGTAAGCAAGGCCCACACAGCAATTCTCTAAGAGCACACAAAGCTTCTCAAGACTTATCAGATACTTCCAAAACCCTCAAAGCAAGAGCCAGCTGAAAAAGTGGCCATTGTAGATCCAGACCTGAAAAATCCAAATTACAGTTGCACAGACCTAACCCAGTATCACTGGCCTTGCAACTCGAGCATTTCCACCATAGGCAGCAGCTATTTGGAGGCAAATATCACAGAACGCCATCCTGAGCAATGATAGGTTTTAAAGATCATGGACCTGGCTCACCCTAAATTCCCTTCACTCTCCACCATGCCATCTGTCTCATCACTCAGCAGGTAATGCAATGACCTTATCAAATGGTCTGATCAAGGCAGATAAAGGATGGAGGACAGGTAGTTCATAAGCATTTGATGCCAAACCCTGCTGGCTTCTAAGGGCTGGGACAAGCACAGTAATGAGGAGGAAATGTGCAGGAAGGGCATTCTGGGGGGTTGGAAGGCATGAGGCATCATAGGATTGGGTACTACCATTGGGAAATGGACTTACCAAGAGTATTGATAGGAAGGAAGGAAAATTAGCATCTGAGGTCCTGGATGAGTAAATGAGATACAGGCATGAGCCACAGAGGGACTAAAACTTGGAGAAAGGAAGGATGAGGAGAGGAGAGGAGAGGAGAGGAGAGGAGAGGAGAGGAGAGGAGAGGAGAGGAGGAGAGGAGAGGAGAGGAGGAGGGAGAGGAGAGGAGAGGAGAGGAGAGGAGAGAGGAGAGGAGAGGAGAGGAGAGGAGAGGAGAGGAGAGGAGAGGAGAGGAGAGGAGAGAGGAGAGGAGAGGAGAGGAGAGGAGAGGAGAGGAGAGGAGAGGAGAGAGGGAGAGGAGAGGAGAGGAGAGGAGAGAGGAGAGGAGAGAGAGGAGAGGAGAGGAGAGGAGAGGAGAGGAGAGGAGAGGAGACTGGTAAATTTCTGTTTTAAAAAATTAATTACATCCTCAATCACAAAATACTGGATCCTGTCCAAGACTGTGTGAAGTCCTGCAGATCATTTTATCTAACCTGCTTCCAGCTAGAAGCACAGGTAAGGTCTCTTGACAATACAGATGTACATGCACACATTGCCAGGACTGTCACACCTCACACTCCTCATTTCCCTGAAGAATAACATTCTCAACCGCATCAGCTATCAGCAGGACTACTCATTGCTGCTGTTCACTGAATAAACCATACATCTTTTGCATATTCCTTCATGGGGTTTGCTATGTACAAAAGAAAGCCATGAAGAGATGTTTTATCACCACTTTCTCTTGCAGGTTGTAGCAGCAGCCTCAGCCTCTGCCTCTGTGAAAGGGTACATTTAGTGTACTTGTGTATCAATCATGGAATACACTAGGCAAAGCATTACCAGATGTGAGGTTGGATCACATACTGGATGATGCACAATTAGTTTGATTGCACTTATCCAGACCATCAACCATAAAGAAATCAGAAAAAAACATGTAGGTAGAGTAGCTACCTCAAAGATATTTGTATTAATTTCATACCTATTTCTGTTTCAATTTCTTCATCACGTCCAACTATCTCTAAAGTGAAAGCCTCTGGTGCATCTAAAATAGAAGTATTGTTATTGAAGTAATACCTCACTTATGTACTTCCACAGTAAAAGTTACATAATTGCTCTATATTAAAATTAATCACAAACATTCAATTTAATTCACAGAACAATATCGGGGTTCTGGTGTTACTGAGTAGCTTAAAACCCAGTATGTCTTGTTGGATTTTTTTCACATACAAATATATATATATATATACAGAGTACAATTTGCAATGGTTGGAAAGGCTCTTGGGCAAAATTCTTAGTAAGTTTGTATGACTTACTTAGAGCAGCTATTTTGAAAAAAAAAAAACTGCAGGGAAAACATACTAAATACATTTTCCAAAATTGGTAATATCTCACCTTCCACTTTTTCACTTCTCAAATTATTCTGAAGTAGTTCAGATTACCAGACTTTCACCGCCTGGTATGTATTTATCAAATGAGAATGGCAATTTAAAATCTCCTTAGTAAAGTGAACCAAAAGTATGCTTCAAAATTTTAGAAAGCTTTCTTACCTTCTTCTACTACAAGTTTAATTGTATTTGTGCTGTGGTATATCATTCCTTCATGGCTGATCAAAATTTTGCAGGTATATATCCCAGAGTTCTGTACTGTTAAGGCTCTAAAATTTAGTTCCCTCTCTGTTTCATGTTCATAATTCTTACAGTTCTGCATCAATAAAAGCAGAAAATACTATTCTGAAGCAAACATGCATTCCCAATATAAAAGAAATTAAGATTTTTTTTTTAAACAGTGTCACCATCACCTTTTCACTATCTCAATGACATGTGTCTGACCCAAAAGAGGTGTAGGCCAAATTTTCATTCATGGTCACTTAAATGTGACATTTGAACATTTAACCCATTAGAAGCTGAGAACACTGCAATTGAGGAGAGCATAACAACCTGTGGCCCTATCCATCAATGGTCCCATGCTCCCAGGCCCACAAAGACAAGAGAACAGGGCAGTGGCTCATTCTTGCCAGGCTGCTCCAGATGCCTGTACTAAATCAGTCAAAATGCCTTCCTGAAACTGATTGATCTTGGGGCGAACAGGGTCTGTTACTCCAACCAGGAGACCCGAGAGGAATAAGGAGCACACCCCAAAGAGATGATTTGCCAAAAATGAACAGAACTGGATCTGTTACACACTGTTCAGAAACAGCAAAATTGAAAAGTTTGCAATTACTTTACAAGTGCATGCCAACTGTAAAATAAAAATCTTGGCATCTCATTTAGCATCAGTACAATATCTGTATCAGCAAAGTAGCAGCTGGCTAAACCAGCTGCTGCCAAAATCAGCAAACAGACATGCACATCAGATCTTTTATCATTCCAAACAACTAGTTTAATAACTTCTGAAACAGGTATTTTTTTTAACAAATTGGAAAGCAGACAAAAGCTTTGTTTTGTGTATCTGTCTAAAGTTTTTCCCCCTAATCCCATGAGAAATTAAGGCTTTACAATGTTTGTAGATGCTTCTAAAAATTTGTTTGCAATTAATATTTCCTGCAATCAGATGTTTTGTTTCTACAGCCAATGATTTGAGTGACACTGTTTCAGTAATTACCTTATACCATGTTATGCTGTCATTTTCATGGACAGACAAATCGCTGCATTTCAGTGAATGACCAGTTCCAGCACTTTTAATTTCTGTAGTTAAATGATTTTCATTGAAACAGCTGCTTTTATTTCTTTCAAGTACATTCAGTGTCCACTTTTGAATTGTGACATTTTGTTTTCCATTGCTAAGGAAAAAAAAAAAAGCAAAATCAGTTTTAGGAGCTTTCTAAAATAATGCAGCTTGGTGAGTTACAAAACACAAATAAATTCTCAAATATATCTGTTAGGTAAAAAGTACCTTTACAGTGAGCAAATTACTTTTATTTCCCTTTGTCACTTTCCCACTCCCAAATTAGTGTAATTTCCTTTAACCAAACAGGTTACCTAAACTAAATGCACTATCACAAAACATTTGACCATACATTTATGTCTATGGAACATGACAATACATTGACCTGAACAAGGATGCAACAATCAGTGACATCATCCATAGTTACAGGAGAGCATCAAAGAATTTTGGACCTTTAATCAGCTGAAGATTTTGCAGGTTTAATTTCCTATGTGTTGCTAAGATTAAAAGCCATGACAGAAAAATATATTTGTAAAATTAGAAATAAGATAGGTCATTATTATTTAGATATCTACTAGCTTTTATCCATATATTCCTTGAAAGAATCAGATTATAGCTGTAATTTCACTGTTTGATATATCCAAATACAGGACTACCAAGGGAAAGGAACCTGAAGAACTTTTATTTGGCAAAGTTAGAGCTTAAGAGAAAGCCATATGCTGCTGTCAGTTAGTGGGTGAGATTCTGTCAGTTAATGGGTGAGATTTTGCAATTAGTGCATAGAGCTCCCATTTGTTTTCTGAACAAGCAGGGCCTGACAAAGGAAAAGCAGCAATCACAGAGAACTTCCCTCCAATGTCAGTCATGTCTTCATAAATATGTTTGAATCTTCCTGCCTCCAAGAAAAGAAAAATAAATCTCTTCCAGAACTGCAACTAGTCAAGAATTGTTTCAATGAGAAAGTCCAAGAGGACAAAGGAGTTGGAATGGAGAAGCATCCCTGGTGAGTACATCAGCTTAAACACCATTCTTGACATGTCTTTTGAGAGTACAAGATTCAGAAGAGCTATTATGACATCATTTTTATGATTAATTTAGACCAAGCCTTGGGTTGTTTCTTTTCTGCTTTTTAAGCTCCCCAAACAAATGTATTTGTATGTATTCTGCTCACCCTCTTTGCCTTATAGCCCTTTTTCAAGCTACACAGGTTCTCTACTCACTTGAGATGTTCATTACTCCTAATTGTAATTGACTCTTTAAACCAAAATATATTGGTTTTGGTAAATGAGCTAACTGTGCTGTCACAAACAGGAAAAGCCTTTCCATCAGAGGCGAGCACACGTGGGTGTTCACAGTGGGTGGGGATCCCCTCACCTATTCTTCAACATCTTATTTACACATTTAAATCAGAGCTAGTAATCACAGTCAGCAGTGGGACCACAGCCAGAAGACACCCTGTTACAGTGCAGTTATGTAGTGAACCCCAAGGATACAGGAAAAGCTCCTTGGAGAATTGAATGCTGAGTCATCTCTGAGCGGGCGTTGTCCGGTTCCTCTCACCCGACCGTGTTGAGAACCTTCCTTTAATCAGTTAAGACAATACTATTGTAACCCTTTTAGCTATTGGTCAGTTAAGGAATATGCTTAAACCTGCGGCCATTGGCTGGTTTTGGATCCATGCCAAGGCTATAAAAAGAGCCCTCTGTAGGAGAAGAAGAATCGCTGTCCTTCGCGGACCTCCCGAATAAACCTTCACCGAAATTCGGTTTTCTCTCTTCCCCTCTCTCTTTCTGCTTGCCACGGCCCCGAGCTATCCTGCCAGCAGCCTGAGCTGAACTCACGAAAGAGCTGAATCACTTAAGCTGAATATCACTGGCTTGCTAGGAAGGAGCTTGGCGGCTTTTGGTCCCTTGCTTAACTCGGCTATTGGGTCTCTGCCAGAGACTCGATGTACTGAGCTAGCTGGGCATTCATATGATAATAGTCGGGCGTACCTAGAGAGGTCCCCACTATTATTACACAGTTATACAGTCTATTTTATATATTTTATCTAGGACAAGATCACCTGTGGCCCAGAAAGGCCTCTTCCTCCATGCCAGTAAAGGTACCTAGGATAAGTTTAGGTGTGGATATAAACATTAATTCCAATTAATTCCACTGAGTCTGTGTGTTTCTTTAGGCATCACTCAACAAATCTGAATACTGTCAGATAATTAATTACAGATCTAATCATGAAATGCAAATGATTTTACTCTCTAGATGCAGCAGATGAAAGAAAAGGGTCCATAAAGCCACATGTTCTCCCCAGCACTGTTACTCCCCAGAGGATTTCTTTTGTGATCCTATCTGGGGAAGCCACTCAAAGTGGACCAAGATATTCTACCTGATGAGACAAAATCTGGCAAGGAGAATGTCCCTGGAAGGTATTAAAACCATACCAGTGCAAACAAAGATGAATTTTTCCATACATAATTTCCAGTTGCCTGCCATATAGCATGGTTTTCAACACACGCACAAAAAACCCCATTTAGTTGTAAACATTTAGTTGTATTTTTTAAACTGCTAGTGTCCGAATTGCTATATATTTTTATCATTATTTTGACTTGTTGAGAGTCTGCAGTGATATTTTGTCAGGAACAAAACCATTTCTGGTTTAACAGCTTTTCAATCTCTCCCCCCAACAAACCCGCCAAGAAGGAACAACAAAATCCAGCCTGACTCAGAAGAAGATACAGGGAAGTGAAAGCCCTTAGAGAATATAAACCAAGCTTACTGGATACATAGCCAATTCTAAGCAATCCCTTAGCTATTTTACTGCAACAAGCCAGTGTTATCTTGATACTGCAATCTTCTGCAGAAGATGTCACTCGACTTTCCAAATTGCAGCATTAACTTTATATGTATGCTCCCATGGCTTTCAGTTGTTCTAAACATATTGAAAAATTGAGCAATATTCAGATTTTAAAATTTATCATGTGTTTATCATGGTTGTCTGCAGTTTTTTGGTTTTTTCAGGAACCTCCAAGTTCTCTCAGTTTCAAGGTTTCCAAAATAGACCAACCTGATGACCTGCTTTTTTGTAATCTGTTTTTCTCTTTGACAGCCACAGGATACAGGCTATAAAAAATCCCCATAGAAAATTACAAAACTTTCCAAAGACCTGTGACACAGTTTTTGCTGCTTACCACACTTACTCTAAGTTCAGTTTTTATTTTCAAGAATGTTGCTGCAGATGGACACATTCAGGCCTACAGGTGATGTCCACTGATTCCTGAATTTGTATCCTAAGTCTAGTGTACTAACAAACACATGTGAGCATGTCAACACACATATATGCACACTTCAGCTATCTATGTATGTCCCAGCAGGACACATCTGGTTTAACTGTAAAACTTCTGATTCCTCTTTAAGGAAGAAAAAAAGTGGTTAAAACATCATAAAACCATTGTTACATTACTTTCACCTCTTGCTTCTTACATACTGTCAGTTGTAACACATCAGGAAAAAAAATCCTACATTTAATTAGTTTGCAAAATCTGTCAACATGTTGTCTTCTTTTCTTGAAAATCTGCAGTATATGTAATTGTCACATTGTTCCCTGAAACTGCCTAAAGTTATAAGTATTATGTAAATTATTTCCCATGTAGCTTACAAGCACCTAACTCTAAATTAAATAGTTAAAAATTAAAAATAGAAATAAAAATATACTTAGCATATCTTCTTTCAATGTAAAACTTTTAACCCACTATAAGTACTCTGAAATTAAAGTAATTCCACTCAGTCATTCTTATTAAATCTTAAACAAGTTCAGTAGCCCACAACAGCCCATAATTTTTCCTTACAGAAACTTCTAAAAGTCCTCTGTCTCTGCAGAAAACAGTTTTTGCAATAACCTTCTGTATTGACTGAAATAGAACTCATATAATATGTCTGCCAATAGTGAGAACCATCATATAAACTAAGCCCAAGATTCCATTAAAATCCTGTGAAAAAATCCCCTAATGCCTCTTGTTCCAGCAGTGAGACCAGTGAAGAGTACCCACAAGAGGATTGCCAGATTCTGGCATCATTCTTATCCCAACAGAAAATGAGTGTTCATATAGGCCTAACAAAAAAGAAATTTAAAAATTAAAAAAAATATATTAAAAAAAAAGATGTTTCAGAGTAAGAATTTTTTTCCTCAAAAATACTTTCTTTCAAAACTGATTTTTAAAATGTAGCATAAACAGTTCTAGAAGACAAGACAAAAAAGGAGAAAATCAAAACTCTCAATTCCAAATGAATGCTTTGATGTAATCAAAACTTTTTCTGACTTTCTCTCTTTAGCAAATGAGTAAATCAAGAAATTTCATAAAAGATTCTGACATTTTTGTGTTTTCCAACAATTACTCATTTTTAAAAACTTTATTCTAATAGTTTTACTTTTCTTTTCTTGTCATCTTCTTCTGTACGTGAGGCTGCTTCCTTTGGTTTTGAGGTTTACGCTTTTTCTTAGCAATTTTGTATAATTCTCGTGACTTACTGTGGATTTACTGTCATTACCCCACGTCCTTAAAGCAATCAGAAAGCCACAATGATCATGAATTAAAGCTGAGGTTATCACATCTCTGTTCTCTTTGCCCTTCAATGAGTATTTAGGACTCATTATGGCAGTCTCCTTCAGTAGCCTGGCAATTCAGGTATGATCTCCACCTACCTTTCCCCATGCCAAAATTAGTCAGTCTGTATTTTGTGACACTAATTAGGTGGCATTGGAGCAAGTTTTTAGATTTAATAGCTTTTTTGTGAAGTGCCCATACAGAAAACTGATCAACACAACAAAACAGCACAACAAACTAGACAGCCTACCATATTTATCATCCATAAAGAAAATCCTCTTGAATTTAACATAGATGAATAGAACTTTTCTTAGTATTTACCCTACAATTAAAAATATTTTGCATTTCATATACCATGAGTCAGTACTTTTTAAAATAATATCATAAGGAGATAACAGTAATGAGGAATTGTAACAGTAATGCATGGAAGAATTAAAAAAAAAAAAAAAAAGTTTTCAGCTTCCAAGTTGACTTGGAAGTTAACAATTGAAGTCTATCTTAGAACTGTAAATTAGCAAACTGGAGTCTGGAAAAACATGGAGAGCATTTTTCAGTATCCACAGTCCCATACCCTTTATAAACCTGTCTAGAACCTTAAAAATGTTACTTGGAGAACAGCACAAATCATTACATGCAAGGTGATCTGCTTCAAATTAATCATTGCTTCAACTGTAAATGCTGAATTTGGGTTAGTCATAAGAACTCAGTGCAGCAAACCTTTGATTTAATCCCATTCAAGGTGTTCCAATGAAGATTGCCACCAAATAATGGAGGCCCATCCTCATTTCTCTCTTAACCCATGGTGTTCTATAGCAGTAAGAAATCAAATTATTTCATTTGTTCTTTGAAGGGCTCCATGCAGGCAAAGGTTTGCACAGAAAGCAGAATTCAGCTGCGCTATGTTTAATCTTTACTATACAGCTAGATGATTTGGCAAGCCTCATAGCATGAGATCCACTCAACACAGCAAGCAAGAACAAGTCTGGGGAAGAAGACAAGCAAGTGTCTCCTTTTTCTTGACAGTGGACAGGAGGGTTGCCTGACACTCATTTTTCTTAGGTAATTAATCACAAGCCAACAAAAATGTTACCTGCCTTATCAAAAGGTTTACAGAACATTTAAAAGGCTGAAACTCCTTATAGATATTTGTAAATATTTCAGGTCTACTTTGATAGTTATTGTGAAATGAAGTAGGAAATGACACTGCAGTTAGAGCAGTTCCTAAGCCCCTTTTATATGGATGCCACTAGCTATAGAAAACAAGACAAAGAAATTATCTTCATCATAGACGTGCACAGGCAAGACATTTACCCAGCGTGTTGTGTACCCACCTGTGAATGACAGAGTAATTCCCAGAGTCACTGAGTTCAGCTGGCCAAAACTCCAAAAAATTCATTTGTGAAACAATTCTGTGTGTTTCCTTTATCACTTGCTGCTTGCCAGCACTTTCTTTATACCAGTTTATTGTATATGATTCTTCCTGACAATGTTCTTGCCTTGACTCAGGATAACAAAGGAAAAAATATTCCCCTTCCAGAATATCAATGAAGGCACGAAGGGGACATAGCTTCTCTTCAGAGAAAAGGGGAAAAAGATATATTAGGAAGCCATTATTTTATTATTTCAGAAAATTGCATTAGCCTGACTTTAAAGTGATTTGCTTGCTGATGGCATTTTATAAAAAGACTTCTTTCAGCAAAATGGTTTGGCAGCATTTATTTATTTATTCCTGCGATATTTGCTAAAAACTTCAGCATTTTCCCAGCCTTTAATGTATCTTACCAAAGTAACACCAGAAGGAGAAGAGGACTGAAAACAGAAGGACATTTCCCTATCTCTGATTGTTTCACATGAGTTCCACAGTGTCAGAATCACATTGGCTCAAAGGGCAGAATCCAGCCCCACTGTACATTAAAGCAGCTGCCACAAATGGAAGAGAGGAGAAATTCTTCCCATATGGTTTGACTTGACAAATATGTTTGAGATAAAAGCACAGATCCTATAAATTAACATTTGCATTTCCTTATCTTCTTAATTAAAACTGAATAATTATGTAGATTTGTTTCTGAAAAACTTCAGATATCTTTGGAAAACTGCCTTGAGATTATGTACGTAAAATTTAGTCTTCAAGTCTGCCTTTCCAAACAAATTTCCCAAATTTACTTTTGCATACCGAAGTTATTAAAAGTACGGAAAAGGAACCATGATCAAGGTTTAAGAGTCAAAAATAAAATCAGACTTCAGTCTCTCTTTCTCCTGAGGTTCTCAGAGATTACTGTTGTTTAGCAACTATTGTGACCACACTTCTGAATGGCACAAAAAGAAGCAGACTCTTTCTCTTGTTTGCCATATCTCTTCATACAGTTATGGCCACATACAACATCATCAGGTTTCGCCAGGTAGCATCCTTGCTTTTTTCATTTCATAATTTTGGTGCTTAGGACCAAATTTCCCGAGTCTAGAGCTGGGCTTTAATTGCCAAACCTTGGCAATTACAAGGTTTGACTGCAAAAAACAAAACTTGTCCTACTCCAAGCAACTGTCAAGAAGCTGGCACGTATTTTGAATGTTCTATTATTGAATTGAAGACTTTTACGTACCAGTGGCAGATTCCATGATCAACATTACAAAAAAAATCATCAGAATCATTTTCTTGAGTTGCTTCTCACTTCTTCCCCAAAATAAATGAAATTGAATTGCTCCTGTTGTTCTGAAAGCCTATTTAAAAAAAAAAAAAAAAACCAAATTCACAGTTCAATACAAGTCCAGTGAAACAGATTCCTTTGAGCATGTGAGCAGTGTAACAGCAGTTGCCTGCTGCTGAAGAGGGCTTTCCAGATGGGGAAGCTACATATTTTTTATCATAACAGCTATTTTCATACATCAGGCAACGTATCCAGATTTTTCTCTGCAATTTCATTTCAAATTCAGAAAGCACTGCAGGATTTCCTTGTTCCATTTTCTTATTTAATGGATGTATTTTGCAGTATTACCAGAGCACTCAAATCCCAAAAGCTTTTTGCAGTCATTACCAGACCGTGTTGAGAACTTGTCCTTTAATCACTCAAATCCCAAACCTGCCATTGGACACCTATAAAAAAGAGCCCTCTGTACCCCCTTCCTTGGAGAAGGACAGAACAGTGGGTTTTTTTCTCCACAAGAGAATAAACTTTACAAGACTGGACCTTGTAATATCACTGAAACAGCCATCTCAGTGGGGTCTTCCTGGAGACTTGCCTTCATATGTAATAGTCAGAATAGCACAATGATACCTACCACAGGACAGAACAGTTTTTTTTCTCCACAAGGATAAACTTTTGACCTGGCTAAACTTTGAGCCTGTTGGCAAGATTGGATATGTTGATGGCTAACTTTGAGCCTGTTGGAAAGCAATGAGACATGCAATTTCTTTCACAATTTGGTCTGTGGGGGCAATAAGCTCCAGCTGAGAGGGCTAACATTTCCACTGAGGGGGAGGACAAGAAGCAGCCTATATTCACTTGCTTCATGTGTAGTCAAACTGACTTCAAAGGCAAGTGAAAACCACCACTAAAACTGGCCTGGAGCATATTCTGAGGTTCCTCAGAACAGCAGGTTAGCTGACAACCAAAGACAGAGCTGCTCCTGAGACAGCCTCTGTTTTGCTACAAAACAGACAGGTGAGATACACAATCAGCTCAGTTCAACCCCTGAATCCAAAAGAGATAACCTTGCTTGGTGTGACCCAAACATGGATGGATAGATGAGACAAAAACACATGAGATGTATTTCAGAGATCTGAGAGATCTGCTAAAAAAATCTCATCAGCAATCCATTTCTTTTTTATTTGGCAAACCTGTTGCAATTTGAGAAAACACAAACTTTAAGAGATTGCCCTAAGATTTAGAGTCAGAAAGTTCCTGTGACCTGAAGAGTCTGGAGGCAGGAGGCTACAGCATTTCCAGCAGTATTGCAGGACACCAGACTGGGGAGCTGCCCTCCCTCTCTTATGTTTCTTCTCTGTTCTTTACAGTGTGCCATCATCCCTTAAAGCACTGCAAGGAGATGAAGGAAGTGTTTCACATCCCTTTTTTAGACAGCCTGGCAGGCAGATCCAGATTTAGAAAGCTAAAAGAATCTGGATGGTGAATACTGCAACACACAATTTCAGTTCCTTATTACACATGGAGATTCAAACTCCTACACTTCATAAGAAAAGAAGGGTCTCTCTCTTTAATTTCTTGAATTTTGTTTTCCTTTTCTATCTTATCGCATTCAGAAGAACTACAGCTGTTAGTGACTACAAGACTATGATCCACTACATAAAGATAAAATCATTTAACGCCGGATCTTTAATTCTAAATCCACTTCTTTTTTAGTATTTCACATCAGCACACAGTGGAAGGTTGGTTGAATGCACACAATACAATGGAAGTGACTTAGTAATGACCAGGTTTGAGATTTATGACTGCTAAAAACCAAGACACAAGACCTCAGTCTTACTCTCTCATTGCTGTTGAACCTGATCAACTTATCTGAAATTGTTCTACTGTAGGCTAAAAAATTGAGCCATACAGTTTGAGTACTTCTCAATGAAAATTTAGGAGGGGGCAAAAAAGGTGAAAAAAAGAAAAGTGCTTTTAGTGAAAATCAGCTAATCCAGAGAGAATCTTTGAGAAACAGATTAAGATTTTTAATTTTCAGGAAAAAAATTGAGACATTTTAAAGTAAAAGCAAATATTCTCTACTTAATAAAGGAGTACAGAAATACTAATGGGCAAAATTCTAAGGTAATAGAGGGAAATGACAGTTGAAATGAAAATTGATTAAATTACAAGTTGTCTTTAAGGTTCAAAGTGACAACAGCTTTAAGCATTTTTTTATGTTTTATACATGCTTTAAAACCACTGATGGAGTTTTAATTATAAAATATGATTCTTAAAAATGTTTGTGCCACTGTAAAACCAACAAAATTTCAAACAAACCAAAAGTTTAAATTCTGTAAAGTGGATTACCAATGTCTCATGAATTAGAAAATCATGCACCATTAAAATTATTCTCTACTTTTCAAGAATCAATAGAAGATTTTTGAATTAAATTGGGCTGATACATAGAAGTGATTGATCCTCAATTTTGGACAAGTAACTGATCTTGATCAACACTTTTGGAAAACTCAATTTGGTCCTGAATGGTTGTGACTTCTTTAAAAAAAAAAAAAAACACAACAGGTTCTTCTGAAAATGGGACTGCTCCAAACATCATCTTGGGGTCGAGGAAGGAAAGCAATAGTCTTTCCTCTTTAAGCAAAGCTTCTTATGGAATTTAAGTATTTTTTAAAAGTTACCACACAGTGTCATAATTTACACAGCATTGATGAAGAAAACAAAAATATTTAGCAAACAGTTGTCTTAACCATACTAGATCCAAGCAGCATTCTGCCAGGACTGCAGTTTCTTGGTAAAAATTAAAATCTGCCTTAATTTCAGAGAGCATAAGCAAAGCTGTTTACTTACTATGCAAGTCTTGACAGGTGGAAAGTGGATGGAGGAGTCTTCCAAACTCCAGAGACTTGCAATTTGAACTTACAACTCTTCTGAATCTCATCACTGAAACAGAGTTGTCTCTCTCAGCAAGTGATTCAATACATAGATATTTCAGTTTGAAAAACCTTCTGAAAAAGAAAAAGAGAACTGTTGATTGCAGGAAGGAAAACAGAAAAGGGAGATGTGAGAAATTCATTTCTGCCAGCATTAATGAGAATTTAATGGCAAGTCCTTAATATTAATATTTTTAAATAAGGCATTTGAGAGCTGTTACACAAATGTTTTAGGCACAATCTTTTGCTCCTACCACTTACAACAGTGCTGAAGGAGCCCATCCTCTTCCAAAGCCACCCAGGTGTGAGGAAAAGGGCTGTGGGCAGCACAGAGACAGCGACAGGAGCTGTGTGTTGAAATAAGCCTTTATCAGGAGCTAAACTGTTTATGACAGCTGGGTAATAAGGAAAAAGTACAGCCTGGGCCCCGGACAGAGGTGTCCGAGACAGGCGACTCTGGGGATCGCCGTGCAATGCCACGGACAGGGAAACGCGGCTGGGCGGGAGAGGGAGAGGCATGGGGACGGGCAGGGGTGCGGACGGACAGGGGTGCGGACGGGCAGAGCTGGGGACGGGCAGGGGTGCGGATGGGCAGGGCTGGGCACGGGCAGGGATGGGGACGGGCAGGGATGGGGATGGGCAGGGCATGGGGACGGGCAGGGATGGGGACGGGCAGGGCTGGGCACGGGCAGGGCTGGGCACGGGCAGGGCTGGGGACGGGCAGGGCTGGGGACGGGCAGGGATGGGGACGGGCAGGGATGGGCACGGGCAGGGATGGGGATGGGCAGGGATGGGGACGGGCAGGGGGCTGGCACGGGCAGGGCTGGGATGGGCAGGGCTGGGGATGGGCAGGGATGGGGACAGGCAGGGATGGGGACGGGCAGGGATAGGGACGGGCAGGACTGGGTGGGGATGGCCAGGGATGGGGACGGGCAGGGATAGGGACGGGCAGGACTGGGTGGGGATGGCCAGGGATGGGGACGGGCAGGGCTGGGCACGGGCAGGGCTGGGGACGGGCGGGGATGGGGACGGGCAGGGATGGGGACGGGCAGGGATGGGGATGGGCAGGGATGGGATGGGCAGGGCTGGGCACGGGCAGGGATGGGGACGGGCAGGACTGGCGGGGATGGGGATGGCCAGGGATGGGGACGGGCAGGGATGGGCACGGGCAGGACTGGGTGGGGATGGCCAGGGTGTCCCGGAGCGCTCTCCGGCCAGCGGGGGCGGCTCCCCGCACAGCCGCCGGGGCGGATGCCGTGAGCGGGGCAGGCGCTCGGCTCCCCCGAGCGAGGAGGGAAGGAGGTGTCCGCGCCCAGCCCGGGCCCCCCGCCCTGCCCTACCTGGCGGCAGCGCGGCCGGGCCCCGCACGCCCCGGGGTGCGCCCTGCCGGCACAGCGAGCGATGCTCGGCTTTTTTAGGAGGCGGAGAGGGGTGGGGTGTGTGCGCCTCTTCCCTCTCACAACCTTTCAGGGGAAGAAAAAGGGTAAGCAAATGATGCCTTCCGCTGTTTTGGGCCGAAACGCCTCTTCCTCCGCTTTTCCGCTGAACGCGCATTGTACGGAGTGCTAGGAACGAGTGTATTGGGCTGAGTATACCGAGTTTTGCCTCTGCTACAACTCCCTCCCCATCTCTCTGCCTGGTTTGAGAATGAGGTGGTGCAAAGAGCTAACACTGAAAGGCTGGTATTCTGCAAAGACATCAAAAGACACACACACACACAAAAACCCCAAAAAAAACCAAAAGTTCTTATGTTCTCATAAGTTTTTATGAGAACATCCCCTTCAAGAGGAGAATAATGGAAACTTTCAGGACATCAAACATTTTGTAGCTCCATTGCTGGAAAGTGAGTGTATGTATTCACTTCTAAATAAGCCATCATGCCATTAGTTGAGTTTGCTTGTTAGTCATATGTTGGTGTATTGGAACTGTGGTTCCAGCAGGGGTTTCTGACAGGCATATTTCTTGTTTGAGTCCTGTTTCTAAGCAAATGAATGCTTACTGTTGTTAGTTCCATGAATGTTTTATCTCCTAAATACTGTGCAATGATTCACTGTACTTCTAAATAAAGTTAGTTTGATAACAGCAGGAAAAAAATAATTCCCTCAGGAATCCTTTTATTTGCATATCAACCTTTTCATCTTCAGAAATTTGCTTGGTGACAGCTACATTTTGGTGTTTTTACCCAGGACAACTGCTTATGCAGAATTCACAATTTCAACAGGAAGGGACAGTTTGGAGGTAAAACAAGCAGGTTACAATTAAAAGGAGGGAGGGAATACACAGAGCTGACTTTCTTGCATATTTTCATTGCAGAGGTGAAGGGAAGAAACCCTGGGGTGTTTTACTGTCTAACCTTGTTTGTTTTCCTCATCACAGAATGAAGCATATGTCTATACCAATTAGATCTTTGCATAATGTAAATCAGCACAATCCCAGGAAAGTAAGGTAAGGATCTAACTAAATATAACTGCTTTAAAAATGTATAGAAAATACTTTGCAGTGCTTTTAGTTTTATGACTTAGTACCTGATTTTAAAACCTAAAAGAAAGCAGATATCATAAAGATGATAATGATTTTATATGACAGTCTGGAAACTATTTAGCAGCCAGCAAATAAAATGGTAAAGTAAAATGTCATCAGCTTTTTACTTTCACAGACTGTCTTCATAGTTACTGTTTGGAAACTTTTTGACTCAGTCTTTTATAGCAATATTTTCCACGAGCTTTTCTCACATTTATTTGCTTTCATATTCTTTTGAAATACTGTCAAGTTTCGAGATTTAATCTGCATTGAAGAAAATGCTGTGTTCAATTGGTCCTTTCAATTAATGTCATAGTCATACATGAACATAAGTGAAAGGAGAATAAACTTTACACTTTTTAGTTCTCTGACTAATGCAATTGTAATGGAGAAGTCATAGTGGGATAATAGATATGTAACTTGACTAAAAATAACTACATCTTAGATTTTAATTTTGAAAATGTCATGATGAACATGAAAGTTTGCACTAAGATTGGAAAACAGATTTTTGAATGAAGCTCTGATGACCTGACCGGTTGAGAATCAGTTAGAGGAGACCAGTTATTTCACAGTTCTTCACATCTTCCTTTCCATCCAACATAAGCTATATAGAGGTGGTAACTGAAAAAACTGAAATTATTTCTTTCATGAATTGCAGTACATCCAGCTCCTGTAACCACAGTTTGAACCTGTTTGCTTTTAGGTGGCAATAGCCCTTCTTAAACTTCATCTATTATCTCTATATTCAAGTTATATTAATTCCTAGCATACATTAAGTCATGTTCAATAGTTTTTCAGCATTATCTTCCCCTGATGTCAAAAAAGCAGGTTACAAACTGATAATGTGTCTGTTTGAGCCTCATATGTTTCTCAGAAATTTTAAAATACAGAAGTTGGACACTTTCAAATGTTCCTCCACATCACAGCATCACAGGATAATTCAAGTTTGAAGGGACCTCTGGGAGTCCTCAGGTCCAGCCCCTCTTCAGGGTGCCCACAAAGGAGACCTGAACACTTACAAGGATCGGGGTTCCACAGCTTCTCTGGGCACGTGTTCCAGCTTTGGAACATGCATATGGTGATTTTTTTTTTCCATAATATGTAATACAAATTTCCTGTGTTCTAATTAGTCCTAGTTACTTTTTTGTCCCATTTCTGGGCTCATTTGAGAAGAGTCTGGTTCCATCCATTCTCTCTGTGTTTTCATTAGATTATTGTAGGTAGGTAGAAACAGGGCCTCTTGTCCTCTCCCTGTATGATCTGTGCTCTTGGTGGTTTTCCCCAGAACTTCAATATGTCAGTACCTCACTTTTGCTGAGGAGCCCAAACCTTGACATAGCGCCCCAGGGATGATCTCACAAATGCTGCATTCAGGGAATAATCACTTTCCACAACTACATTTTCATTAGTGAAGTGCAGGGTGCTGTTGGTCACCTCAGTCACAAGGACACACTGCTGAATTGTGTGCACTTTAGTGCCAACCAGGACATCCTGTCTATTTCTGCAAAACTATTTTGCCTTTAGGTTGGCCTCCAGGCTGCGTTGCTGAATGGATTTGTTCCATCTCAGGACTTTGCACATGCCTCAGGTTGAACTTTGTGGGTTTCCCATCAGTCCATTTCTTCAGCCTGTTGCTGTCTAAAAGAGCAGTCCTGTGCTTTAGTGGTCAGCTATCCCTCCCCAGTTTGATTTTCTCTCTGAAAATTCATTGGTTGTGTCATTCTTCCATCCTCAATGTCATTAATAAGGATGCTAAACATTCCTGGTACTGATATCACCCCCTGAGGGACACAGGACACCTCTAGTGATTAGCTGTGAGCTGAGGTTTGTATGCTGGTCACAACCTGTTAGTCCCTCAGGTCCCACTGTTTTTCTGATCACTCTTGTGAATCTGTCTGTCTAGCAGAGATTGTGTCAAGGACCTTGCTCACTACAAGATATACAGTATCCAGTGTCTTCCCAAGGTCTGAAACACAGCTGGATATGCATGATTTGTGTCTAAAACAACAGCTTTAGTTTTTCAAACCCTTTAAAGAGTAAGGAACATCCAGTTGTACTTTCAATTTAATATACTATCAATTTTGCACATCATCTTCCAAACAGGCTTTGTCCAATGCTCTAAGATGTTAATGTTGCATAACAAATAATGGCTTGCTATGAAAACTCCCAAAACTTCTAAAACCTTCCTTTAAGTGGTAAGTCTCTTGGGCTTCACAACCATGTGAGCTGCAGGAACATCAAATTTCAACCCTATTGGATTCCCAGCTGGTCAGGATCTCTGGGTGCCTGTTCACCCACGAGAGGGCAGGATGACTCTGCTCTATTAAGAAGTGAAAGTAAATCTGCTCTCCAGAGTCCCTTGAGGTGCCAAAACCACAGAAGCATAGGGTAGAAACTAAAGAAGTTTAAAACTCTTTGTGGACAATATAATTCAGCAACAAAATTGCCTTGGTGCTGTTTAGTTTAAGCTTAAGGCATCCAAACTGAATCTTCTATAAGCTTTCTATGTTTATTCCTATGCTATTTTTTCTATATTTATTTATTTCTATGATTAAATAATAGGGGTTTTTTTGGGGGGGGAGGTAGGTGGGGGGACAGGGAAGACTGTCATTCTGTTATTCCATGAAGGCAGACTTCTTAGTGTGCAAAAAAAGCCAATTTTAATTTTTAAAAGGTTTTGAAAATCTAGGTTGCATATCATAGAACGATTGAGGATGGAAGACACCTCTGGAAATTTTCTAATCAACCCCCCTGCTTAAGATTGGCCAGAATCAAGTCCTGGAGGTTTTTAGTATCTCCAAGGCTAGAGACTCAAAACTTTCCTGGGCAATCTGTGCCAGTGCTGGGTCACCCTCACCATTAAAAAGAACCTTTCTGATGTTCAGAGGGAACCTCAGAGGTTTTCAGGTTTTCACCCATTGCCCCTGGTCCTGTCACTGGGCATCACTGAGATGAGCCTGACCCCCTCTCCTTTGTGCCTTCCCTTCAGGTAAGGGACCTCACCAGGCTGAAGAGTCACAGCTCTCTCTTCACAGGAAAGATGTTCCAATCCTTTCCCCAACCCCATGGCCCTTTGCTGTGCTCACTCCACAATGTCCCTGTCTCTCTCCTACTGAGGAGCCCAGAACTGAACGTAGGACTCCTGATGTGCCCTCAGTGGTGCTGATATTTTAATGATGCTGTAAAAGTATTCCACAGTTATTTTTGTCCTTCCTCTCTAACATTACAAATATGATAACATTGGTGGAATATATCCATTTTAATGCATATCTCATATTTCTTTACTAAACACTAAGGAATTTCTTTACTAAACACTCAGGAATAACAAAAAACCTGTGACAACTGCAGCATTTTTTAGTCATTATTATGGTCACATACTCAGCCCTTGATACTGTAAATGTTCTTTGCCACTCTCTGAATTTTGTCCTTTTCTTTCAGTCAAGGCCATTTTGTTCACTGCTGGCAAACCACAACAAGAATTATTTTCCACTTTTTTTTTCCTCTGGGCTGACCATGAAACTTGAAAAAGTGTAGCATCACCACAAGAGCCATGTAGTGAGTTTGTTTTTCACCACCATAACTACCTGCCTGGCTAGCAGGAGTCAATGACACATCAGTATATTTCAGAGTATCTTGATCCATTACTGATCCTGTGCAATTCCTCATTGTACCTTCTCCTCATCTCTTTCCAGCTTCAAAAGTGATCCTAGACTTTTCACTTCAAAGATGCCTGCTTATCATTCTTTCTTGTTCATTACAAGCCCAGAACTCAAACTGTATTAAAAACTTATCCTGTGATAATCTTGGAAGTGAATATTCTGTCTTTCTCAGCAGCTTATGTAAAAAATCTTCAAAGTTTATAGCAACAGGCTTTCCTGCTTTTACATATGCCTTAGTGTTGGCGTGCTCTCTGTGGGAAGAAGTGGTACTGTAGGAACAAACCAAGTCTCACACTGGCATGAATCCATCTTGTGGGGCCTCCACAGAGACAGTAAGGTTTATCCAGAGGTATCTTTAGGGACAGGACACAGCACTGCACACAATCTAATGAGGTAATTACAAAATGCAACCTTTGATGCTATATAGTTGTGGTGAAGTGAGCAATGAGTGAACGAGCGCTTGAAAATACAACTCATTAGTGAAAAAAACTGTCTAGTTTGCCATAGATCTTTTAACTGAATGCTGAAAAATATCTATACATGTATTTTATGTACATTTTTTCTACTCCAATTAGCTATATATAAGTCTGAAGATCCCTATTCAATAAAAACTTACAGTAAAAGGAAAGAATTTGCCTACTTTTAATCCTGGACTTAGTAACAATAGGTTACCATTGAGTTAGTTTTCTGCATCTAATTTTCACTTTTTAAGTCTATTCTGTAGCAAGTCTGAAGCTGAAAACTAAGCCTTCTCTGACAGTAAGAATATCCTGGGTTTGAAAATATAAAAAGATTAAAGTTTTCAGGGATACCTGTACTACAATGCATCTTGTTCCTGTTCCTCTGAAGTAGGAGATTTGGCTCTGACCTTTGCATTTTAGGTTATTTCCTATCAGAAGTAAGAAAGTATAACTACACTACATCTGATTTCCTATCAGAAATATAAGAAAGTGTAACTATACATGAGGCCAAAGCATGGGGGAAAAGTGTATAATTCTTGTTGTAAAAAAGCAGTCAATTTTTTTTGGTAGCTTAAAGGAATGCTGTCAGTGTATCAAAAGAACATCCTAAATTTTAATATGTTATTTCTATGTGAAGATAATAGTTATAGTAACAGCATGATTATTGTACCAGAAAGACTTAAATCACCCATTTGTGTGAGATTCATTTTAATAGATATATAAAATATTTTAAAGTGCATATAAAATACCTTTACATGTATCAGTGCATTCATTTCCCTTACCCATGCATGTAATATATATATATGTATAGATATATGTATATATCAGTGCATTTCTTTCCCTTAACACTCTATTCACATCAGCCTCAAAAGACCCTTTAGTGAGGCATCCATACTAAGGAAAAATAAAATTTCATCTTGTGAGTATCACTATTGAATCAAAAACGAGTAAGTGTCAGAAAATAAAAGTTAACAAAAGCATAACATTATACTTTCTAATTGCAAAATACACATTATATTTGTGATCAAATAATATAGAAGGCATTTATATTTTATCAACTGCATTAGAAAGATGAATTCAAGCTGCAAGGCTTTCAGTTATTCACAGTCATAACTTTCTGTTATATATAAAGCTATATATAGAAAGAGTATAGGTACATTTGGTTTTCTGTGACACGCAAAATTCTCCACAAATTCTAGAATTATTTATTTACAGACCTCGCATACCTGTAAAATATCCCCTCATTTTCCTAGACCTCTTCCATCAATTTAGCCCATTGTTACTCAGTTGAAGGACTGAAAAAAGTCCAAAAAACACAGCCAGACTTCCAGACTGTACAGTCATGTACCTTCTGAGAGGAAAAACAGCTGTGGGCTTGTAGTCCATCCTGATGGTGCAGCACTGTTCTTCACCTGGTGCCAGCCAAGGGTGAGGGCCTGTGTGCCAGTGGCATATGGTACCTCACCTGTTTCCAGAACTTAGAATTGGGTGACTGTGGGTGCACCGTGTGCTCCTCTTTCCATTTGATGGTGCCTCGCTGCTTAATAATAAACCTCAGAGATTCCTGAAGCTTCCCATAAGTCCCAATTGTCTCCATTTCCAGAAGGATCACCTTTGTGTCATTTTGAATGAGGGCATTGTATAAAGCAATGTGTTGATCATAAGCATCTTCTTTAGAGTTAGCCAGCTGGTGTGTCAGCAGCATGATCAGCCTCCTGCTCTTCTGCATCCTCGTCTCAATTGCACTGGCTGCATCTAGCAATGTACAGGAAAACAATGAGACACTGACATTACTTTTAAAATTCTTTTCAGATTGGAAACTCCATTTTCATTGCTTTGTAACCAGAAATAATTTCTCTCGCTTCAGTCTGATACAGTTTGTTTATTTATTAGAGAAAGACTTTATTCCCTAAACCCCTCGAAAAGACAAAAAAACAACAACCAACCAAACGCAATGGGGCAGGGGGAGAGAAAAGCAAGAAGCCCAAAACAAAAAGCTTTCATTTCAAATGGGTTTTTAGTTGAAACATTAATATATTCACTGCTTTTAAGTATTGTTAGGAATTTCCATTCCAGTGACCTAGGGTCAAGTTCAATAGATCTGACTGTAACAAAATTGTGTTTAATCAACAGTCTCCATGTAAGGAATTGTGTTGTACCAAGTTTAACACCTCAGAGAGATCTTGCAATACTTACCCATGAAAACTCATCATTAGGAGACTTTGGGGTGACTTGTGAATAAGAGACATATTTCCAGGTGGGGTTAGACTAAATTATAGGGAATTGTCCTGAGTTATTGTGTGTTAATTTATACACTAATCTGTGCATTGTGTTGGCCTTCACCCTGCAGGGGTAAATCCAGACTTTCAGGGCATCTGTGTGACAGCACAACAGAAGGTGTTTGAATTTCCCACTGCCGTGTTAGGGAGAGCTGGTCAGTACTACTGTCACTGTGATGCTGGGCCAAAAGAAAAGAAGTGGGAGCCCAGCTGAGGAAATTCAACACACCAATTATTTAACAAACCAGCTGATTTGCAGATGCATCAGCCAGCTCCATGTGTACCCTCTTTTCCTTTAGTGGGGGCTGCCAGACCACTGCAAGTGGTGTAAGTTTTTGCCATTGACAGTTTTGTGAGCTACTGTAGCTCCTTGTGCTGGATCTGGGAATGGTCTGGCTCAACAACTTTTGCAGCTTTTCTTTACCTTCATTTTTCCCAAGGCCAGGCAGCCCTTTCACAACTTTCCAGAAGAGAAAGACATCAAAGATTTCAGCTTCAGTTCAGGGCAGATGAATGACACCTGGCCCAGTGCAGATGATTTCAGAAATGTGAAACAGAAAATGCACCAGCTTAGGCTTCATGCCTGCTCACTGACAGAGAGAAGATCCAGTCTACAGGAGAACCAGGGCACAAGAGAAACAGAGAAGTCAGTTCTGGAGGAGAGCAGATAGCACCTTGGTGGCAGCAATCATATGTGATAGTGTGGAGGGTGTCTATATGGAAATTAGCACAGATTAATTAACATGATTTCATCCTGAAAGACAAGAAAGCAGAAATAAAGCATACCGATTCTCTGCTGAACTAATACTGGGAATTGTGTGAAGGGAAAACAGAACGTGTCAGTGAAAAGAAGCTGAACTTCTTGTGATTCTAACACCCTCATAAAAGGTTGAAAACTCCTGAGTGATAGCAGCAAAACTGTTTCCTCAGCTGAGTTTGTGGGTTTGGCTGAGCTTATGGGTTTCTCCTCTTCCTGTCTTGTAGTCAGCCAAGCCAGCTCATGCATGGTTTGGTTGTGGCTTTGCTCAGATAATGGCTGCACAGAGTTAGATTTTCCAAAGAGTGAGTGTATTTTTAAAAGAGTCACACTCAGGGTCATGTTTCCTGTGCGTTCCAAGGTGATAAGAAGTCTGTGCCCTTTCCTAGTGGCTTGCTTCTCCTAGCACACTGGAAAGCACAGAGTGCCCTTGCGACACCTGGCCTGAAAGAGCAGACAGATGGATGCTGAGGAGATGAGCTTCAAGGTCAGGAACGTAGAGTGACCTCCTACACACCTAAAAGGGACTACAGTCACAGTTTGCTCGAGCTTGACAAGTGCTTCAGTGCATTACCAGATCTGAAACTTACCTTCTCCAGGATATATATCTCTCCCATAAATACACAATGTATATCCACATTTATTTTCCAGAATATCTGGCATGATTTGGTAAACAAAATATTCCACAAAATTAGCTTCACTGGTGTGGTTTTTGGGGTAGATAACATATGCATCATATATCTTCCCATCTGTAAAGCAAAACAAGAGGAGAGTATTGTGTATTAGAGCTGTCTATTGCAAAAAGTAGGAGAGAAATAAAAATATCAGTCACTGAAATGGATCTAAGAAGCAGTTCCTGCCAATCTGAATAATGTATATCATCTGGTGCGTGTCTGGAAATTAAAGGCTGTGCATATTTGTTGTTTTCCACAGTCAATTGTTTTGTCCTGTGTGTTTGTAGCTTTGGAGAACCTGGCCCTTCTATTGGGAAAACTGCGTTCCAAAGTATATGCAGTAAGACTCCAACTGATCGATCATATTAGCATGATATAGCCATGAAGCTCAGCATTTGTTTTTTCAGTGATACAATTTGCTACCAACAAACTTTGTCTCTCAGCACAAGATATTCCATTTAAATTCTTCCATCTTGAAGACTTTATTCATCATTCCCATAACAAATCATACTCTTGAGTGAAAATCCCATTTCTTAGGAAACAGTCTTACAATCAGAACCAAATACAAAGCCGAGTATTAATTTCATTCCTTACTTCATTTCTCTAAATTAAGTTTTCCATTACAGCATTTTTATTCTAATCCCAAATGTTTCTTTCTTTCTGGTGGAAATTACTGTATCCTATCTTTTGTTGCTGAGGTTCTTGCTCAAACCATTCTAACAACAGATCCTAGGAGAAGCAGCTGAGGGAGCTGGGGTTATTTAGTCTGAAGAAAAGGCTCAGGTTTGACCCTATTGCTCTCCATAATGACCCAAAAAGAGATTGTAGCCAGGTGGGGGGGTCAGCCTCTTCTCCCTGGCAAGCAGGACAAGAGGACACAGTGCTAATCTGGAGCAAGGGAGGATTAGGTTGGACATTAGGAAGAATTTCTTCATAGAGAGGATGATTAGGCATTAGGAATGGGTTGTCCAGGCTGGTGTTGGAGTCACCATCCCTGCAGGTGTTTAAGGAAAGGCTGGAAATGGCACTGAATGCCATGGTCTAGCTGACAATGTGGTATTTGATCACAGATTGGACTCAATGATCGCATAGGTCATCATTGATTCTGTGAATCTGTGATTTTGTGATTCTGTAATAATAATGAAATGTCCATTTCCAGAGTCTGATTAATTTCATCATAAAATATACTTACATGGAAACTGTCCAAAAAAAGCATACTTCTTTCCTCTTTATTGAGAAGTAACTAGATCAGCTGTAGATATCTACCATGTAGACATCTGTGGTAAGAGTCAGATTCAGATTTAAAAATTGTCCATTTAGCTGGATTTGGTCTCTTAAAAACATGTACTTCATCATGTCATTGGGCACTGCCTGCCCTTCAGCTGCCCCCTGCAGAGGGGTCCAGTCTCACTGAAGCCCTAAGGCAGCCCCAACAGCACCAACTGCTCACGGTTAGACAGTGGGACCCAGCCACAGATCGCCAGGTTTCATGTCTAAGATGGAAACTTGCATGTGTGCACTTTCCTTTCATACAACTAAATGCAGATGTCTGAATCCTGAGCTGAAAGCAGCCAATAAAGTTAGATGGGATGTATTCCTCCAGAAATGTCTTCCAGACTATTGGTATCTTTCTTTTTGGCCTACAAAAACTGTGTTGCTCTAACACATGCTTTTATCACGTTAGTTATCTGATTTGTTCCTTTGCATTAGGGAGCACATAACAAGTACAGTTATTAGCACTGTAAATCAGGTTTTCAACATCATTCAGTATTTTATGGCAAATACTTTCAATAAAAAACTACAAAACCAGGACTGAATCTCTGTTTTATGTAATTCAGTCCTACAAAACCCAGGAAATAAGGGAATGTAAAGCACTTGCAGAACTACGTATGACTTCTCTATACTAAAGGTGAAAGAGAGAGAAGAATCAGGCTCAGATGTCATGAGTTAGCAACTATCAAATAAATTACTCTCTATGATTTGCCATTTTCCTTTTTTTAAACTTTCTTTCTCAAATCTTACTTACCATCCTTGACAGAATAGGGCTGGAATATCTCCCGATACAGCAGGACAATATCCACTCGGAAGGACTGATAAAGGATCACTGAGAGTGCTATTGCACCTAGCAGAACTAGAGATCCTGTGATCAGGAGGACATTAGGAAGAACCTCTGCAAAGTAGAGGAATATATTTGTTAGCCACAGAGAAGTTAACCAGTGTGCTGGAGACTTAGCCTCATATCCTTACTTCTGTAACAACTTTCAGGAGCTCAAAACAGAGACGAGAAAGCTTCTTCCTTCCCCAGATGACATAACCAACACACAGACCCCTGAACTAGAAGCATATTATGCAGTATATAATTAATATTCACTGTGTTGAATTCAGACCTACCTATGCTAAAAACCACAGCTGACAATGATGTTTAAGTACCTTGTGACTTTTAAAAACTGGTAATAACACAACCATTTTGTGAGACATCTAAGCCTACGCTTGAAAATCCAAAAAAGGACAAATGGAGGCTTCTGGCATGATTGCACAAATAGGATACAAAGAGCATGTGCAAGTAATGAAATCTGCAAGATAAGAACTAAGATAGCATTAGACAAGCAGGAAAACAGAACACATCCTGGTCACAGAAATAAAATAAACAATGCTGAAGTCAGATGATGCTCTCTCCTGCCTTTTCCTTTCAAGAGGGTCAAGGAGCATGTAATAGCAATGATGAGTAAGAGAAATTGAGATAGAAAGGAGCCACCCACTTTAGTTCCAATTTCCCTCATGGAAGAGCTCTAGAATCTGTCCATCTTTACCTCAGAGATGAAGACTTATCAAGGATAGATTAAGTCTAGATATATGGAAAACATTTTTTACATTGAGGGTGGTAAAACAGTGGAACAGACTGCCCAGGAAAACTGTAGGTGCCCCATCCCTGGAAGTGTTCCAGAATAGCTTGGATGGGGTGCCGGGAGATTTGGTCTAGTGGAGGGTGTGCCTGAGAAATTCTGCTGAAAAGCAGAATTCTACTGAAAAGGTATATAAATGAAGGGTTTACAAATACATTTTCCCTTTCCTCTGGTAGGTTGTGAGGTAAATTTAACAAGATTTTCACACTCTTTACATTTCTTTCTTTGGATTTTAAAGGGAAAAAGAAATGCTAGGCTTGTGATGAAGCTTACCTCACCAGAACTAGATCAGGACGAAGCACCTTCCAATAAGATTGGGCAAGAAAACAATCAGTTCCTTCTAAAGTGAAATTTGACCATATTTTTAACAGTGTCACATGATGCCTATGAAAGAACTTCATCCTTGTTGACCCCTTCAAATTTTAGTATTGGATCCATTTTCCTGCTCAATACACACACACACAGACAAAGTAAGGAAACCCCTTTCATCACCCAGAGGGGCTGACCCAAGCACCAGAGTGTGGTTGTTTCTTACTGATACATTTGCTGACAGCACGCTCATCATAACATTACAATTACTGGTGCATTGCATTAAGTCTCTATAATCTGGAGAAGAAACAGGTTCCAGCACCAACTTTTGCAATTACGAACCTAAAAAACGCTGTTTATATTTGCACTGGTTAGACCAAGGCTGGAAAAGAGGCGATGTGCCCATGCAGTTTGGAATGTGTCAGAGGAGACCCCCACAGAGGTGTCTTCCTGGAAGAGCAGGTTCAATTCCCAGTAATGCTGGCTTAGCCCCTAATTTCTCTGGAATTAACTAATGAACATTCACTAATTTAATTCACTAGTGAACATTCAGCACAGTGGGGGAAGGTGCCACAAGCCCCTAAACAAGGCTGAATAGATCCTGGTGTTCCATTTGACTTTACTGCATCATTTAGCAGCTGAGCTCATGAGTAAGCCATGTTCTATTTATATTCAAGAGCAATGGGAATACAGAACTATCAGGAATACAGAACTAATACTGGAAAGGCCAGAGAAAACATGTCAGAAAACAACTTTTGAAGGAGTTCCAGACAAACTCCAGAAGAGCAGCAGTTTTTTCTGTCTTCTCTGGCATTTAAGGTGGATGCGCTTCCAGACAGTGAAATCAGAGATCTGTGTCTAGAGTTCCTGTCCACATCAGTCTACAAAACATGAGCCAAAAGGTTAGTTTTAACATTAAACATCTTTGAGGAAGAACAGAGATGATGCTTTGGGCTGAACTTTATCTCTGCTTTGAATGACTGTGCAAAAAAAAACATTAACAGGATAATAACTAGCAGACACAAGTTGTGATGTGAGAAACACTACGGAGCAATCATATATTTGGAATTTTTTCCCCTATTAAATGCAAACATACAAACAAAACAAACAAACAAACAAAAAAGAGTGTGCGCATCCTTATTACACATTTACAAGATGAGAGGCACAAGCAAATCCTATGGCATTTCTATTATTTTCAGAAAAAAGAGTCATTGCTTTAACATAAATATTGCTGAGCTGTGAGAGAACTGAGTGAAGAAAACTAAAGCAGAGCACAGCCACTTCTGGACATAGCATTGCTGACATCAACTGCTGAGGAGCAGAGGCAGACACCTTGTCAACAGCAGCAACAAGGACAAGGGCACAGATATCCACACAAAAAAGGTAGCAGTGAAAGCAGGGTCACAGCCAAGATCTTTCATGAACATTTGCTGAAGACCTCTGAATAAAAAACAAAATAAGATTTTCTATGATAGAAATTAGACAATAATTCATGGGATGAATATAGGAATATGCTATATGTTTGCCTTCATCTAGTCTGTACTATGGGGCCAACAAGAGACTTGTATTAATAAACAAAAACTGTTACTCAGTTTCCTTTCCTCTCATTGCAAGTACACTCCCACACTCAGGTACTTCAGTGCAAAGCTCGTGTACTTCCAGCTTCCTGAGTGAGGCTGCACACAAACTCACCTGTCCAGCCAAAATATCTCCTGCCACCTTCCTACTGGGTGCTACTCTGCTGTTACAATTCACCTACATCTCTTCTAGTCTAGCAAGGAAACTTGTCCAGGCTCTGAAGCCATGATCCTGTAGAAAGTCATGAGCAGTCGAGGATACAGCAGGACGTGGGTTTGTGCACACCCTGTGACCACAGTACACTGGATTTTACTCTTCCCAACACTCTCTTATAGAAAACTATTAAAGGTCCTGACATTTACTTTCAAAGTCCTCAAGAAAAGAGAGTAGTTTCAGATTACGTATTAGGAAGAAATTCCTTCCTATGAGGATGGTGAGGCACTGGAACAGGTTGCCCAGAGAAGCTGTGGATGCTCCATCCCTGTGTTCGAGGCCAGGTTGGATGGAGCTCTGAGCAACTTAGTCTAGTGAAAGGTGTCCCTGCCCTTGGCAGGGGGTTTGGAACTAAATGATCTTCAATGTTCCTTCCAACCCAAACCATTCTATGATGCCATAATTCTTGGTGGTTTAGCATGCCTGAAGGGGTGAAAAAGGAAACAATTGATCACAGCTGCTTCTTGAGCCCTCACAGACAAAACAGCATTTTCTGCCACAGGAATCTGATTCAGAGGTGTTGGCAACAGTGCTTAGGAAAATGCCCACATGAGCTAAGGATTATCTCTGTCCCCGCCATTTACTGATCCTTTTCCTTCTCTTTCAGGTACCACTAGAACCAGGAATTTAAAAACAAAACCAAGGGATAGCCTTTGAAGTGCTACTCACACCTCTGTGTGGCACAGAGGGAACACAGTGGCACTCAGAGAAGATAAAGAGTGATTTTGAAGAGGTGATTCTCACAACATTCAGTCCAAAAAGGGCACCACAGTGGATGCAGTATAGTAAAGAGGGCACACAAACTGGCAAACCAGCAGCTGAAACCCTTATATTTAAAGTTTGCCTATTTTCTGCCACACTTTTACACCAGTGACAATAGTTTTGTTTGTCACAGTGGAGAAATATCCTAGAAACAGGATATTCTTATCACAGAGCTGATACAGTCACGCTCTGTGTATTTCATCTCTTGCTGACCCTGTTTGAATAATGTCCCACTCTCTCCCCAACCCCAAGGACAAGGACTCAGCCACAAGAATTTTGCAACTGGCTGGAACATGTAGGGAAGAAGCTGGCTGGTTTTGTTTCTTATTAACTGAAACTTTTTTACTATCTGAAACAAATAATAAAATTAACTCACCAGCATATTTCAAACAAAGTGCAAATTGTAAAGAATCAAAATGAAAAATTCCTACCCTTAGATTGCACTTTGAGTTGTAATATCACCGTGACTCTTGTGTTGTACATTGTATTCAATGCTGTACATGTGAAATTTGACTGGAGATCCTCCTTTTTTACTTCAGTAATATTCAAAGTTGTCTCTCCATAGTACACTTGCTCATGATCATCAAAACTAAGAGAAAGAAAAGAGAAAAAGATGGTACCATTGGTTTCAATGGTGAGGCACAGTTTGTGGAGAAGAAAGATTATTCTGTGTTATGTGGACTTACAAATGAGTTTCTTCATGAAATCTTGAAAAAAAAAGTCTTTTCACTGGGATGTTATCCACATCCCAACTGACAGCAGCCAGTGGCTGTTTTTTAATCCCCAGGCGGGCCTGACATTTCAGAGACAAAGCAGCACCTAATGAAGATACAGAGATGTAAACATTCCTTGATGAAAAACAAGGAAAACTGTATTTTCCTCATAACACCTTTCCCTACAAATCTTCATGCAACTTGTGAGTTTTGTCATAACAATTTTGACATATTTTTCTGAACTACTTCTGACAAAACAATACATAGAAGAGAAAAAAAAAAGTAACAGGAATTTTTCAGCAAATGATCTAATAGCACATCAAGGATTACAAAAGGAATTACTTATATTTATTATGATGAAGACAATAGACCCTTAACTTGTGATGCTTGACACACAATCAGCTAGTGAGGAACATAGAATAGATATGGTGGTTAACACACAAATGTACACATAAATAGTCTAATTAAATTTCAGTATATATTATTTTGCAACTTGTGTGCAGCCTTATCTTGGATTTTAATCAAGCTGGACAAAAGTAAAGTAAGTCAGCCCAAGCAAAACTAAAATAGGAAATTACTTATTAAATATTCTCCATTAGGAAATATTTATTCCAAAGTAAGGGTCACCATTGCACCAAAAGAAAGTATAATTTAAAAATGTTAAAATTGTTTCCATGTAAGTCTGCATCTAAGCAGGTCTTAGACAAGAATATTAAATCTTATGGTTAGATCATGAATTGGTATTAGGGAGCATGGGGAAATCCCTTCATTTTTGAAAACAGGAGACAATAGAACAAGTACAGCAATTGGGTTTCAAATGTGAATTTTCTCTGTGTCACACTATCAGAGTGACAGACAGAGCCCACGGAGCACTGGGCACTGATCATCTTACTAGAGAAAGCTTGTCCTCGAGCAGAGACCATCTAATTTCTGAGCAACAAAACAGCTGGGGGAAGGGGGAATAAAATAATGGGAATGTGAGTCAACTGACAAGTCCCTGAGCCCCAGCACATGGCACAGAGAGGGCTGTAGATCCCTGCAGGATCTGCTGCCTGAGCAGTCTTGCTGTAGGACAGAAGCAGAGGAGTGGTAGGTACAATCCCTTCTCCCACTGGCCCAGCTTCACCCCACTTGCCCTGGCAGACAGATCCTGGATTACCAATTTAGATTTCTGATGGGGTTAGTCTCTTGCTGGAGAGCTGCACCTTTCTCACTGACAGCAGACAAACCCCAGACAACTCTCACTCCTACCAGGACCACCTTGTCCTGATGGTGCAAGCTAACCAGGATGAATGTGAATCCCTGAGAACATCAATAGCCCTGATCAGCAGGGAGCCAGGAGCAAGCCCTACATCATGGGCTGTCCAACTGCTCTGTCTAAATCCACTGCTGGGTCCTGTCCTCCAGCCCTCCCAGTGTCTTCCAAGCAGGCTGGTCTGATCACTGCCAGCCAACTTGGGTATGAGACAGGCAGTGCTCCTCAGCCTCAGAGCCAGCAACCAGCTCCTTGCTCTCCTTCATTCCTCAGCAGAGACACAGGCACTGTCTCCACATAGGGACTGAAAGCAGCAAGGAGCCCCTCTAGCCACAGGAATAGTCCATCCTTCCCTCTTTGGGGTACCATCAAGCAGTTTTGAGGGATTTAACCACAGCCCTCTTTGAAGTGGATGGAAGCTGTCACCTTTCAGCTGAGATGTAATGATTCACTCTGTGAATAATACAAGTGTATCCCAGTGAGAGTAGAATAGATTAATTAAATCTTCTTAAACTCCACTTAATGCCTAAATAACACATCAGTTATATCTAACTTCACACCTCTGCACCTGGAGGGAATTAAATAGGGTAAATATTATGGTACAAAACTGTGATAAGTTCCATCATAACATCTTCTTGAAGATACACATCTTCTAGACCATTACATAATGTTAATTTAAAAACAAATTAAAATTTGTACTCACCGAGCTCTGCTTCTATTACATCTTCATTCTTTGGAAATATGATTTGAGGTGGTAGAGGTGAGTATTTTACTTCATA
Source organism: Emberiza elegans (assembly GCA_024865655.1). NCBI lineage: Eukaryota > Metazoa > Chordata > Aves > Passeriformes > Fringillidae > Emberiza > Emberiza elegans. The sequence continues at coordinate 56,824,403 of JALJVW010003023.1, read as the reverse complement.
AATTAAAGAGGAAAAGAAAGTATGCATTAACAAGTTGTGAAAATGCATTTTGTAAGATAAGATTTGTAATCTGTACAATTAATATTTTACGATCACAAAAGAGAATTGCAAACTAACAGTGTTTCACATACCTGTTGGGATCATCTGGTTTTATTCCTACAACCAAATATCTCTGGGGAGTATGTACACATTAATATTTTCAGTATTTACTCCCCATCTATGTACCTTTGTACATAGAAAGTAAGAAAAAAAATTAGGTTTTGAAGTACTGTATTAGCTGCTGAGTGGGGGAAAAAGCAAATGCTGTTATAGGCTTGTATGATTTCTCAGCTGTTTTGGGGTTTCTCAGCTGTTTTGGAGTTTTATTAAGAGACATTTGAGAAATTACTCACATCCATTATATGAAATAGCTAATACATACTTTTATGCAGTATCTGAACTCCAAACATATTGCTTTTTAACCCTTTCCTCATTAAGCTTTTCCATCTCAAGGCACCTCTGTAACACGTATTTCCCAAAAAATTCTGTAGGAACACATTTCAGTCCCTGCTTCCCAGACTGACTGGAAATGATAAAATAGAAGTCAGGAGAGAGCCAGTAACTTCCCGGCTGCCTGACTATGCTAAGTTCTTAGCTGCCAGCATTCAAAGGCAGAAACTCCTCTGGATCAGCATGGATCTGCAAGGCAACAGGAATGTATAACTCTCTAATATTAACAAAACAGAACAGTTCCACCCATCAGGATACTTATTTTAAGGTCTGATAAAAACTCAAAGAAGTTGTCATTAAGTACTTTGAGTTTAGAAAAACCTGGAGCAGACATGCCAGACCCAGCCCAGATTTTCACATGTTATGGTGTGATCTCTTCTTTCTGCAATGATTTCAAAAGAAAGTTAGATGAACTTCAAGATCTGTCTGGATGTAGCAAAGGCTTTTACAAATGTGCATGTCTTTGAGCCAAATAAAACCCGGAAATTTTTGTTGTAACCCAGGAAGAACAGTATTCCAGAAAAGTTAGAGAAGTTTAATGGAAGTACACTCAGACAAAAATTGTGAGGCAGAGAAGTGTCATGGAAAGTACGATTGTGATTATGCAGAGCAGCAGGTAGCAAAGGAGGAATAGCACAACCTTTCCCAGCTACTGAACTAGGTCTCTGCTCAAGCTGTCTTCTGTCCAGCTCAGAATAGTCAGAATGAACTCTGCTACTGAAATCTGGGCACAGCAGCAAAAACTGCATCCAAGGCTCCCACGCTCCAGGTCTGCATTCTGCCCACAAGCTGTGTGCCTCCCCAGAGCAAAAAGGCCTGATGCTCAGTCCACAAATGAACATTACTTTTTAAAAAAAAAAAAAAACTAACTAACTAAACAGCAACAAAAGAACTATATGAGCCAAACTCAAGCCCTCCACCACCCCCCAAGAAAGGGTTCTTCTATTTTTCTACTGATCTGATTACAGAACTGAAGATGCTTTTTGAAGTTTTGCAAGTTGATGCAATCTGAAACTATAAATTTCTGTGTGCCATTTTCTGAACACTATCCAAATACAAAGCCTCCCAGAGGAGACTGTATCCTAGAGGCAAACCAAAGTCCACACACCTCAGTCATATTGGCTGTGTTCAAAATCACAGAGACATAGTAATCACTGAGATCCATCCATTTTCTATTTCTATATATATCTTGTTTGTTTTGTCTTGTTCAAGACAAATTTAAAAGTTTTTTCAGTCCTACTATCTAGTAAATGTTAGATGGTTGAGAGAGACCAAGAGGCATTAAGCTGTAGGCCATCAACACATGACTGATCTAGTGACCACTAGACAGTCCTCACTTGCCACAGATTCCACTGCCCTCAATAAATAGAAAGCAGAGAATAGTGGCATTCCACTGAGGAGATCCTTCATTTCAGAAATGTGCTACCAGAGAACGCTCTCAACCACAGCATCTAACCAGAGTCATCAGAATCTGTTAAACAAAAATTTAAATGAGACCAGATCTGATTTTACCCCATCTTGCTCTGTGTGGGTGACCATCCACAAAATTCATCTAATAAAGCTGATGTAAATCTTAAATAAGATGATAAAACAAACCAACCAAAATGCTTTCTCTTTTTAATGTACAAAAGGAGTTTCCTTTGCTCTAAGTTGACATTAGTCTTTTAATCTTAGCAAGCTACAGAATTATTGTCTTACCCCCACTTATGAAAATTCTTGTTGCTGATACATTAAACACATTTCCTTTATGGGTATAAATAAATTGACAAGTATAATAACCATCATCCTCCCTTCTTGGATTCTCAATATAAATATATTTCTCTTTCTTGAAGTATCTCTGTCCCTGAAGAGGTTTGCAATCCTGGAAAAGAAAAATGTGTTTGGTTGCAAGAGCTTTTTAGTATTCTGACCTACATTGGCACTATCAGGGTTTTATTTACCTTATACCACTGGACAATAGTAGCATTCTTATAGTTATCAATGGTAGGACAAACAATTTTTCCTCTTCGAGTGTCATTTGGGTAACGAATCCGACTTGGGAAACATTCTCCTGGCTTGTATGAATGCACTTGCACACTCACGTTGTATGACTTTGTGCGATTACTTGAACTTCAAAAATGGAATAAGGTATGTCAGTGACTGCATTTTTACATGGAATATATAAATGTTTGTAACAAATGTGTGTCATTCTTTTTGTATTGATTATTGCATTTCAGTCGCACCTTGGTTTTAATGATCTGCCATAAAAATAGCAGTTGCAGGGTGTAATGAAAACTTATTAAAAAAGTCATCTTGTCCAAAAATTTAATTAGAATATAATATCAAAACATATATTCTTGCCAGTCTTACACCTTCCACTTTCCATGTGGCACTTACAAATGTGTTACACAAGTGTAGTTTCCAGAATCCTCTCTAGAAGTTGGCAGAAACCAAAGAAATCGTTCTGTGGAAAACACTCGTGATCCCTCCTCTTCTGCAGGAATTCTTTTGTGAGTATCTGTGCGATACCAGGTGATGTTCACTGATGAATTCCATTTGGGACCTTTTATAACAAAGGCCTCACCTTCCATGGGATCAACTGCAATTGAGCAAAAGATTAAAATCTCAGATAAATTAAACCTTTGTCCGCTGAGACAGAGAACTTGGCATTCTTGGATCAGTGGGCCAGTCATGTCCCTCTACCCTCCTTGAGCTTTCAGAGATGATACACAGCAAGCTTATTCTCATTAGATGGTTTTTCAACAAAAATTTTGTTTACTTTGAGTTATGGAGCCATTTGTTTCCAAAAACAGTAACTAATATGGGAGGCACAAATAAACAAACAGATGCCTAAGTTCTAAGTGGAGACACAGTAAAAAAAAAGAAGATTTAATTGAAAAAAATAATCATTTCTTACAATGAGTTTATTATGTAAATATTTGTCTAAAATACTGTTTTTATTCAAAAAATTAATTAAAATAAAGAAAAATACTGGCTTTAATATATTTATCTTTCCTTACATCAGTATAATGAATATTTATTTATTCAATAGATGAGCGCTTTTTTCCTGCCTTTTTAATATAGAGAAATGGATTTTTTTTCCTGGAAGAAAAAATCATAGAAGAAGGAAGTCTGGATATTAGATCCTTCAGAAAAATTAAATAAAATAAAAACACAAAATAACAGCTTCTCTCTGAAGTTCATGAAAATGGGGTGGGAAAAAATTGAAAGCAATGTGATAACCTCAAAGGAAGAATCTGATGAGAAGGCAGGAAGGTGAAAAGATACAGAAGTAACCAAGACAAATAAGAAGAAATAAGATGCTTAGAAAAATAAACCACATGTGCTCACACATAAGAAAATCTGGTATTAAGACACCAATTTTTTAATTTTTTTTTTTTCTGGGTATACTTCTTTTGAATACTGAAATTGACCCAGAGAAAACTAGAATCAAGCAATTTTGACAAATGCTTAAGTGCCCAGGTACCTGAATAGTGTACTGGCCACTGAAAACAAACAATCTGGAAGTTAAATTGCATTCTAAGAAGCAAAAGATGGGAGTATGAGCAGGGATGGTGACAGAACAAAGATTGAGATTGTCAGAGGAGCTGCAGTAGATAAAGGAGCATGAAAATGAGAGTAGATAACCAAACAGCTAACCAAAACAGACAGTGTCTATCAAAAATTACACTTTGCAATGGTGGCTTTAGACATTTAGGCACAAATCAGGAGGTGAGAGTCTCTACATGATGGACACTTCTGCTCTCCTTCTTTCTAAAGAAGTGGTCCATCTCCACTGGCATTGTCATCTCACTTACTAATTTGGGGCTCCTAAATTAGCCAGCAACGAGTATGAGGAACCCCAACCCCATAATTTTAACAGTTTTCCCACCCACAAGCCTTGCAAGGACACTGGGACATATCAGGGGGTGTCAGAAAACGCAACATTGCCACACCAAAGGTAGAACACATTGGAAATACAGATTTCTTTGAGGAAAATAGTGTGGAGAGGGAAGACATTGAAAAAGAAAGGCCCCATTTTAACTCAATGACATTCATGAAAATAATTTTGGCAAATTCTTCAGCAGAATTTGGCACCTTAATAAATACACTTTGCTTGAATCTTAGCATTCCTATTGTAAAATTGACAATATGGAGAAATATTTAGAGATCATATCTTGCAGAATTTTTCAGATAAATGAGCATCTCAGGTCAAGAACAGAAGTACATGAGCACTGTACAACACTGGTCAGCATTATATGGCTGAGTCAGTAGGGCTGGCCCATAAATAGTTCACTGCTCTGGACATTCCCCCTGTTCAGGGAAACTTTATTGTTACACTGCATTTTTCAATTAACACCCCCAAATTTAGGACATTAAAGAGCATTCCTGTGGAGAACAGCACCCATTTACACCCCTGATTCAGCAGGGTGCATATGCATACATGCTGTTCAGTGCAATTAAAGCATCTTCTTGAAGTTTGTGCCCAGCTGGGAACTGGAGCACCAACTACTCTCAAATTCTTTCAAGACCCTTTTTTTTCTGCTTGCAGAGGTGCCAAGGGGCAGAACTTGAACCTAGACTTGCTATCATAAGAAATGGACAATGTTTGGTGCATTTTAATATACATTAAAAGCTAGATTTTAAGTTGTGTTTTCTGGCTTGAGGTGAACTCACTAGGCTTAAAAATAAAACCACCAATTTAGAAACAGCCTACGCATTTGTACAGAACAAACCTTATCAGAAAGTGTTTTTAAAATGTGACTTACATGTTTCAGATGTCATGGAAACCGAGAGGAAGGTAGATAGGAGGATCAAATCTATAAGCCCCATCATATTTCTAAACTAGGAAGAAAAAACATTGATATCTTAGAATATACTCTGACTGTATCAGTACTGCTGTATCGATGTACATCAGAAAATTGAACAGAAAATGATATCATGCAGTGATAAACTGCATCATGTGAGCTGCTCTGTACAGTGTGTGCAGCAGTTTTGCCGCTTTGAGGTGATGTTATTTGTTCTATCACCATTGAAACTACAGTTATGACTTAGTTTAGTGGGAGTCAGGGAATTGCTTTGTCATGGTGCTCCTCAGACAGAAGCCTCTTTTAACTTACTTGCTATTTTTAAAAGGAAGATAAATGTACATTGCATTCTCTTCACAGTCAAGTGCAGAGAAACTGTACCCCAACTTGGAAAAGGACAGATCCTGGGTTTGAAAATGTATATCCTGGTTCTGAATAAAGGTTACATCCAACCAATTGCTTAGGTGCACAATACTTTTTTGTCTTTTTATGAAAGGGGAGTAATCTTCAATAATCTTCTCTAGGTAAGTGTTGAGCAGTAAGATCAAAACCAGGTGAATGTTATGAACAACGCTAAACTGAAGGGGAACTGAGGAAATGGACTGAAAAGGAGCATAATATTGTACTTAGCTAACAGCAGCAGGGCAGATCCTGTATCTCACTTATGTTTTCATTTGTCTAACTGATACACACCAGCTGTAATTCATGGTGTGGCTCAAGAACTCTCCAGCAAACCCCTTTATTTAAAAAAACTGACCATTTGATCATGGGCATTAAGCTAATCCTAATTCCTGACCTAATCCAGGAATATCTCAGGAGACAGAAGGCACGCAACCCAGCTATACTAGGTAATTGTATAAGCATTCTACTTACCATGAAAAAGCCTTGAATGCAGTTCTTCACTGCAGATCACAGAACAGTGGGTTCTATTGTCATGTATGAGTGAGCAGCAGCCACTGGGTCCTACAGACAGCAGACAAGTTATTTTCAAGAGAAATCAAGTCAGAAAGAAAATATAATTTAGCTTGCAGATAGTGAGCAAAAGGGGAGTAGAAAAAACAGGCAAGAAATGTTAAGTAGTGTCGTCACACTTACTGCAAAGAATTTTTATTTCAGTGCCAAAAACTTCCAGATTAAATAAACATGTACAAGATTTATCAAGTCCTATGTTTTTGCCAAGTCTGAAATTCAGAGCAAACTCAGTTTTGAGCTTTCAGAAATAGCGTCAGCTTTGTATTGAAATGGAAAGTTTCTTCTTTTAGAAGGTTTAATAATATCCAGAGGGTTATTCTTAACCTCTGAAGAAACAATATCAAAACTTGGCGTTCAAAGAGAAAATTGTGAGAATTTCATTGCAGGTATTGGGCAAGGATATTCACAAATTACAGGAAAGATGAGGTTTAGACCAAAAAATGCAGCATCTCAGCATTAATGTCACAGCAAAGCTGATGCCATGCCTTTTACAGGAAGTGAGTGACCAGTCAGGAGAAATATTATGCGTGAGGATCTACTCGCTTTCATTTTTGCTGGAGAAAAGCACCACTAGAAGTGCAAACCTCCTGACTTCTTTAATTTTAAGGAAACCTTAGTGCAAGTGAACAGATTTTTTGAGGCATACTTTTCAACACTGACATCAAGAGTTCTGCCCTGGAAGGAATGAACAAGGTGGCCCAGAACAGGGTTCAGGAGGGACCTGGGACTGGACAGACCCTTGGGAGAAAAAGACACGTCACAAAATGGCACAATGACATTGACATCATCAGCACAGCAAAGCATTCATCTTTGTTCATCATTCAGGGCATGAGGCTTGTTCCTAGAAGTCATTTCTAACACTAGCAGGGAGCAAAAATATCCAGAATGTTCCTTTTCTACTGGAAGCCTTTTCCCACCAAGTGTTTGGTTTTGTTTCAGCAGCTTATTTGTCCCCAACAAGGTATGCCAGCAGTTATATTAACTGCCCTTCTATTTTTTGAGCTATCTTAAGTGAGCGATACCTCAGCAAGATGACAAAAACTAAACTGGTTGATTTTTAAAGAAAAATTATTTCATAGACTAAGTTTGGAGTCTTTCTGAAATGAGGGGTTTTGTCTCATTTAATATTTTATTTGTGTTTATTAGGAATTTAGCCACAAGTAATACCACTGTTGGAGACACTGGCAAGTCCCTTGTTGCCAGTGCTATTGCAGCCCTAGAAATGGAAGGCTGGTGATTACCAGAAAGTTGCAAGGAGATGTGCTTTCACCATTTTTAAGATACAGTTTTGTCCAGGAAGGGAGACAGCCAATTACTTGCTCTCACCAACTTTTCTAACAAGCACCAGAATGATTCAGGAGCAAGAAATTCATAATTTCCTATCTCCATACTTGCCAGTTGTTGCAGTTAAACTTCTGTTTACTGAAAAAATATGTCTTTGAGAGACCTTACACATACTGGGCTACCAGCCTGCACCAAAAGAATGAAAATATTTGAGCTGAGATGCTCCCCACCAAATTTGATGATTGCTCTACTGAATTTCCCTCCATTTTTAAGTTGCTGTGTACCTGCAGAAGTTCAAGTAGGGTATGGGGTTGTGTGTGTGAATATGTACAATATAGAGGGCTCTAATAAAGAGGAATGTTCCCTGAAAATCCAAAGAGCTCATGCAACTGAAAAAGCAACATGATTCTGTTTGCCTTTTCCAAAGTAAGCAATTACCAAATTACTTCAATGTGAACTGAAACAGGGGCTGCAGGTCTAGACGGAAAGCAGCAAGAGAAGGACAGGTCCTGCAGTGTCTTACAGCTCCTTCCTACAGCTTCAAATGACTGTGTGGCAGGAGGGCAAACCTAAGCTCTGTAAACAAAAACTTCCGTGTGGTGGTGGAAAAGGACTAGACCCAAAATTTAGGATAACTATCTGAGTGGGTCAAATCCTGGTTCCTAATGAACCCCTACCAAAGGAAGGTGAGGGAAGGGGGAACACACTGTGTATATTGCAGAACCGGTGGTCTGTGGGGCTTAACTCAGTACTTCTCTGAAGGCGGCTGTGTTAGTAACGTATTTCTGTTTTTCTTTCCAAAGTTCTATTTTCCAACAAAATGTTTATAATACTGTTTATATAAGTGACAAAATTATCATACTGGCACACTAACAAAACCTGGAAATAGTATCTCAATTTCTACCCAAAAAAACTTAACAGACTTTACAATGTTATGTAAAAATTCCATGAAAGAGCAGTTTTGTGGGTTTTTTTACTGATACATAGATCCATACACCTCTTGGAAGGGATTTTCATTCTTCTATCAAACCAGAAAATCCAATCTGACTGAAAATACCCTATTAAAATTGCAACATTTAAAGTGAACTTATTCCAAAACTAGCATTCACAAGCATTAACAATTACACTACAGTTATAGGTGTAGGTGTAAAATTTAGGAATTTCAGTATTAACGCACAGAATTTCTACAATTGATATACACATTATTCTTAAAAATTATTTTTAAACAGAAAATACAGAAATATGCTAAACTCTGAAAAATCAGTTGGGGAGTAAAGTTTTTCTGTGTCTTTGACTAACTAGTAAAAATATATGCCAGGAAACTGATGGCAAAATGCATTTCTAAATACACTCACTACAAGGTAAATTTTTGTTACTCCCAACACTATCTGTCAATCATGGAAGCATACCCACTATTTTAATAAAATATTATTTCTCGAGATAAAGAAGCACATAAGTGAACTGAAATAAACTTTCTTATCAAATACTTCTATTATTTCTGGTTAAATGACAATATAAAAATTTGACCTACCATTTGGAAAATTCAGAAAGCAGAAAAGTGGCTTGTTCTCTGTGAATGGGTCTTTTGCAGAGATTTCTCTGCTAATCTGGTACCAGGTATTACTGTGAGCTCCTTTTATCTGGCTGGGGCAGCTCCTGTCTGCAGCAGCGAGGCACACAGCTCCATTCTGAGACACCTCCCACTGAATAGAGCAGAATATGCAAATTACTGTAGCAATTTACTTTAAACACCTATAAGAGATGGCATCTCATAGTTCCAATTAATCAGATATCTTTTACCACTAGCACAGGTTTTTCTTGATTCCTTTTTAGCACAATTACAGTGCAATAAATCTGCTGGCTGGGGAGCACAGAGAGGGGACAATCAGATGGCAGAAGGCTCTTTGAAACAGATTTTGCTTGAAAACAAGGAACAGCTTTGCGTGGTCTAGTCAAGCAGCAGCTCCCTGAGAACAGCTTGAAAAGTCTCTGGAGAATCAGGAACAGTTTTTAATGAAGTGAAGGAAACTTTCACTGAAGCTAAGCTGATCAAAGGAGGTTCTAAAAAAAACAATTATCTGCAGCAACAGCTAAATCAAGTCTATGAGGGAAAGATTTTATCCTATGGTCATTCAAACTTTGTTTCCCTTCCCTGGCAGAGTTGTGAATTCCATTTGTTCCTTCCAGTGTTCCTGGGACTCTACTGTCAGTATGCAACAACTCCACATCAGTACACAAAGATGTAGTAAAACCTTACCTAGGTCACACCCATGGTCTCCCCAGTTCTTGGCATAGCATTTCCTTTGAAGTGGTCTGAGGGTTGCACTTCCGATATGACCAAAAAAAAAAAACCCAAAAGAGCTAAGAAAAGAAGCCAACCAGCCTTCAACAATGAAATCTCACAATGTTTTGGTCAAACAGTTCAGATTCCTACCTTCAAAACTCACAAATTACTCCCTGCTCGAGTGTGTGAGGTTTCATCAGGATCAAGGTCTTTCTCATTTCCTGACGTAAGAGACTTTGGTGAAAATTCTGGAGTAACCATCTGCATCCAGTGGTGGGTTCAATATCCTCCAACCACAACATGTCATCTACATCTAGGGAAAGGTTAAATATATTCGGGTAATGCTAACTTCAGTTTTCTGGGCACAAATGCTATTCTAAAGGTTAAAAGGTTATTCTATCACAAAGTCCACTGAAACTTGGGTCAGAGGTGCTTATATTGTTGCTCATACCTTAGAAGAGCCTTTAATCCTGTAGTCTGCTCCCCATGCCCAGCTTGTTCCCAGATCATGGTGCAGATGGGAAACTGAGCTCTTGGCTAAAGAGGATAGTTGCCAGCTGAGCAAAAGCCATTCTGTAGCTTTCATAAGAAACTAAAATCAATGCTGAATGCCTTGTAACTTAAGGCCCATCTCCTAAAACAAAATCCTACTCATAACTTTATGGAAAAAAGAGCTTACAGAAATACCTTGAGATTTCTTTCAGGGGTTAATTGCTCCCTCGGCAGCCTGTATGCATAGCATTGCAGCAAGCAAAAAAATCATCTGCTCTCAAAGCAAAAAGATAAGTAATGGTTTTGAACAGAAGCAGGGGATAGTTAAGCACAACTGCAGAAAAATCTTTTAAAAGGTAACAAAGTGAAGGACTGGAAATTTGCTGGGAACTTCGTGGAGCTGCCACTCAGTGTTAACAATTTAGTACTGGTATCAAGATGAATGTAGCTGGCCTCACAGGTCCTTGACACTAGGAGTCAATGATCCAGAGATTAAAGCATCAGTGGTCCAATGAATGTTTTGCCACAACATGAGTGTATGAACTTAACTCAAATATGTTGGCAAAATTACTCCTGTGAAAAATATGCAAGACAAAGCCACACAAGATGCAAAAACTGAAAATCCCGACTGAATGAAGTTACTGACATCTTAAGAGTTAGGAGTTCAAACATGCAAGAGGAAAAACAATGAGATTGAAAAAGATAAAGTCCTGAGATAAAAAGCAGAGATAGGGAAACAGAAATTCAGCACCATCAGAGTTCACTTTGCTCCGAGAAGCAGTGCTTAGCCTAGCAGCACCTTAGCCTTGCTTGTCTAATTCCTGACTCTGTTAGCCAGGAAACATTTGCTGGGTACAGTTTTTGCACCCTGCTTGCAGACTGTCAGTGGACAGAGTAGGGAATCATTCAGACACAAGTGACCCTAGCAGGAAAGGTTTCACTAGCTCCATGTATTGAGGCCACCCCAGGAGCTCTGATGGAATTGGCGCATGGTGGGATGGCAGGGTGTTGGGTTGTGCCCACACGTGTGTCAAGTCTAATGTTTTCTGGCTGGTGGGGATCCACCCTGCTGAGGTTTCAGGGTTTTTCCTGTTCATCTGTGTCATGGTGTCCTTCTTGTGGGTAGCAAAGGCATCTCATGTTTTGTGCAAAAGGGAAATTAGAAAGATTTTTCAAGGTTTATGGTATTCTAATAGAGATGGACTGTTTCCAAGGAAAAGGTTTCCCCCAGCCTTTATCATTATCGTGCAGCCCTAGTACCATCCACATTGTGGGTGATGGAGGGGCTGGTCCCCAAATAGCTCTGGTGGTTCCTCTCAGTGAGAAGTTTGAGACAGTTACCCCAAGAAGACACTGTTGGTGGATACATTCCTAACCAGGGTGTACTGGGTTTGGCAAAACTTGGGAGGGTACAGAGGTGACTTCTGTGAGGAGACAGCTGCCCCATGTTGAGCAGAGCCATTTCCAGCCAGCTCCCAAAGACACCCACACTGGACACATCCGAGCTTGTCTGCAACACTGGTAAGTACTCCATGGGAAGGTATCTGAGAAAAGGTAAAAACTGCTCCACAGCAACTGTGAGCCAGGGCTGAGACAACCCTGCAGTGAACAAGGAGGAGGAGGAGGTGCTCCAGGTGCTGGAGCCAAGATTCCTTTTCAGACGATGGGGAAAGTCACAATACACAGTTTGTCCTCCTGCAGCCCATGGGGATGCCACACAGGAGCAGGTGGGTGTGACCTGAAGGACGCTGTAGTCCATGGAGAGTCCATGCTGGAGCAGGTTCCTGGCAGGAACTCAGGCCACAGGGGAGCCCATGTAAGAGCACATTTTCTGGAAGGTGACACTCACTGGAGCAGTCTGTTCCTGAGGGCTGCAGCCCATGTAAAGACCCACACTAGAGCTGTTTGTGAAGAGCTACAGCTCATGGGAAGCCCCACACTGGAGAAGTTTGTGAAGTGTCTCCTAAGAGAGGGACACCCCCTTTGCAGCAGGGGAATAGTGTGAGAAGGAAGTTCAAACTGTTACCAACTGACCATAACCTCTGCTCTCCATCCCCCTGTGTTGCTTGGGAGGAGGAGGTAAGAGACTTGGAAGTGAAATTGAGCCTGGAGAGAAGGGAGGGGGTGGGAGAGGATGGGATTAGTCTGGGATTTTTCTCACTATCCTACTCTGTTAATAATTGGAAATTAAAATAATTTCCCCAAGTTGAGTCTGATTTGCCTTTGATGGTAATTGGTAAGTCATCCACCTGTCCTTTTCTCAGCCCATGGATTGTTTGCAGTATTTCCATCGCCTGTCCTATTGAGAGGGTAATAGGGCAGCTTGGTGGGGCTGTGGTGGCCAGGCAAGGCCAACTGGCATGGCAGGCTCCCACACAGCAGTAAGTGTGGGCATGCATGTACACAGCAAAGGACTTATAAGAATTTAAGTGTTACAAAGCAATCAGTATTTTTACCCTACTCATCTCACTTCTTCATCCCACCAAGCCAGAAATATAAAGTATCTTATAAGGTTTTCAAATCCACTGTAGTTGCCAGATAGGGTATTAAAGTTCAGAGGATGCAAAATAGAGGTGACTATCTTGACAGAAGTAATTGGCTAAAGTAACCAGAATCATATCTGTGTTTTTGTGTGGATGGCAAGTATTTCCTTTGCTCACACATTGATACATTACTTGGTATTCTATTTGATCACCAGCAGTTTATAAAAGATCTAACAATGATAGTTATGCTTGTCGGGCCAACCTGACAAGCAAAAACCATAATATCACTTACAAAGCCTTTATCTTAAAACTGGTTTCCTTTTCTAAAGAAATTTCCTGCTTCATGCCTTGCCCCAAAACAAAAGCAGCTGCACTGTCATCCCATAGGGTCTGGATACAGACAGCCAGAATGAAAATAACAGCAGCTGTTCTCAATGTCTGAATGTCACCAGGCCACCAGCAGGATCCCCATGGGAAGACCACAAACCCTACCACAGAAAGGATCTGTGCAGCACATCTGTTGCTCTTATGGAAATTAAAACACTTTGCTGAGGCTCCAGAATCTTCCATTCCCACAGGTGGTCCTGTCCTTAGATGCCAGAGTGCCTTACAGTACAGAGGTGATGATGAGTCTGAGCAGGCAATTATCTTTGGGCAAGAAGCCTATCCTAAGTTTATACACAAAAGCCTATCCAAAGTTTATACACAACCCTGAAGTAACCGTCACTCTTGTGTCCAAATAACTTCAGGGCAGAAACAAGATGTCCATAAGTGAAAGATTCCAAATTTTAATTTAAAGAGGCCAGTTCTTGGTGCAGCATCATAGACACATTCCAGACCTCCCAGGTCCATACAGCCAACACTCCCCTCAGAGCGCATGGGAAGCTAATTTCCTGCCATGCAGCACCCACTCCATTTTTCTTTGCTGTGGAAACAATTATTTAGCACATCATTGTTGCTCTTATCTGACCTCATCCCTGAGAATAAAGAGGTTTTTTTCCACACAATTTCTCAATTTCTTAGGAAGACATATCTACAAATACGTGACATTCTGGAAATTGTGACTTGGATTCATAAGACACGATTATTATTGATTTACACAACTAAAATGAATTTCAATTCTCTGGAAAGTAACTGAAGATAATTTCTTGAAAAATTATATTGTTTATAAAGACATCTTACTAAATAGTCTTGTTTGTTCCTTAATGTATATGAATTACTGGAAGTTAATGTCTTACTGAGAGAAGAGGGTCATGACGTAGTGACAGCAAGCAAAAGCAGAGATTCAGTTGTAAAAAAAAATTTACAATACCAATGCTTAGGAAAATATTTTTTCTCTAAGTTATGGACTGTTTTTTTGGAAGAACTGTTTTTCTCTTTAATATTATCTAATTGTGTTTATCAGATCTGGCTGCAACTTAGAGTTTGCATTCCCTGAAAGTTTAAAGTATTTTGGAAAGAAAAACAAGGCTTCTCATAAAAATGAAATATCACCCAAGTAATTTTTTCCTATAATAAAAAAATCAACGTATTTGTTATTTTTTGTATAGTTGAAACATCAGGCATCCAAACACCAAGGATGCCTCTGCTAGAGTTCAGAAGTTCTTAGAGCACTTAATTCCTAGACCTTAGAGCACCTGTCAAAACAGGGAGGGCTGTGAACTTGAAACTTTCTCTGGGCCTGGCTTTTGGCAGCTATTCACATGGAAATTAGAATAGACTGTGTCAGAAAATGGGTTGTTAATTGTACTCTATGTTCCCAGTTTGGCCAGCTTTAAGAAATTCTGAGAATATAGACTGTTGCCTACTTCTGTAAACTGTAGAGGTACCAAAGAGTGCCTTTTAGCACCTATTACCCCAGATTTCAGTCTTGTTTCTCCACTATGAAAATAGAAACTCAATATAATCTGTTTTGCCTTCCCTCACTAACCAAGAATCCTTTCTTTATCAAAAACCTTCTTACAGTTTTCCACATGGTTTCCTGCAAGTTTTCCTGGCAGATGAGCTGTTCCAGGAGCTAATCTTCTTTTCCCATCAATATAAAATGAGCTATTTATTCTTATCCATAGTCACCATGCCTACTACAACCACAGAACATGGTCTTGGTGTATCAATTACTAACTTTCCCATTGTCAACCAGGCCAAAACCCCAATTTCTGTAGGATTCTACATGGAAAAGAACCTATGTGTAACTGTGGCCTGTTGCAAATACAGGCAGGTCTTCATCAGGACTTCTTCACAGCTCTGTGAATCTTTGTTCAAAAATTTGTCCTGCAAGGTGCCAGTAAGAAGCACACATTTCAGGCAAGACACAGTAGAAACTCTACCCCATGTGCTTTCCCCATAAGATGTAGGCATTATAATTTAGGCAATCCACAGTTCTACAGGAAAACAATGCTGAATGATGGAGTCAACATAAGACAAACATTGTTTGAAGTAATTTATTCTTCATATTTTGTGTCCATGACTTCTGTGGGGCAATTCTCTAAAGCAGTGGAGCCCAATCTCCTGCCTCCTCCATGGGGAGGTTAACCCACAGCTAATCAATGCCTGCACTAGAAATACAAGTCCTCAGTGTGCGTTCAGCCAGATGTGGAGGTCAGTTCTTGGCTGTTTCATATCCAAAAATGTCACTTGTAATCATCTGTGTTCCACCTCGTCTCCATAGCCAGCAGCAGAGCTTGCAGGCTGCTTGCAGCTCCTGAGGAGCTCAGTGCTTTCAAAGAGCTGAAGGTTCCAAGCACTCCCGCCCAACTGCTCTCAAGGTCCATGGCCATGGGCCAAACTTCCAGAGGTTATCCTCAGCACTGACAGCCTGCAGAAACAAGCTGGTCTGAGATCCCCCACATCAGCAGTGAAGAGTGTTCTCTGCACTGTGTGGCACGAGCAGTGCACCTCTCTGTCCCCCTGCACCACCTCTCTCTCTCTGTCCCCCTGCACCACCTCTCTGTCCCCCTGCACCACATCTCTGTCCCCCTGCACCACCTCTCTGTCCCCCTGCACCACATCTCTGTCCCCCTGCACCACCTCTCTGTCCTCCTGCACCACATCTCTGTCCTGCACCACATCTCTGTCCTGCACCACCTCTCTGTCCCCCTGCACCACATCTCTGTCCTGCACCACCTCTCTGTCCTCCTGCACCACCTCTCTGTCCTCCTGCACCACATCTCTGTCCCCCTGCACCACATCTCTGTCCCCCTGCACCACCTCTCTGTCCTCCTGCACCACATCTCTGTCCTGCACCACATCTCTGTTCTCCTGCACCACCTCTCTGTCCCCTGCACCACATCTCTGTCCCCCTGCACCACCTCTGTCTGTCCCCTGCACCACATCTCTGTCCCCTGCACCACCTCTCTGTCCTGCACCACCTCTCTGTCCCCATGCACCACCTCTCTCTGTCCTCCTGCACCACCTCTCTGTCCTCCTGCACCTCTCTGTCCTCCTGCACCACCTCTCTGTCCTCCTGCACCACATCTCTGTCCCCTGCACCACATCTCTGTCCCCCTGCACCACCTCTCTGTCCCCCTGCACCACCTCTCTGTCCTCCTGCACCACCTCTCTGTCCTCCTGCACCACCTCTCTGTCCTCCTGCACCACATCTCTGTCCTGCACCACCTCTCTGTCCTCCTGCACCACATCTCTGTCCTGCACCACCTCTCTGTCCCCCTGCACCACCTCTCTGTCCCCCTGCACCACATGCACCACATCTCTGTCCCCCTGCACCACCTCTCTGTCCCCCTGCACCACATCTCAGCCTCACATGCCAGAACCCAACAGCCATACTCCCTACCTCTCCCTTGCAAACACACCGGTCCAGGACTGAGGCTCCAGGATGAGGCCCAAACACCGGAATTTTCATAGATCCTGTGAAACTAACTGAAATGCCAGTCAGTTCTGTAGCAGAATGATTGCTTTGGAGCCATTTGGAACTGGTAGATAAATTTTCATGGGAAATGCCATGAGATCAGGTGTCCTCTAACTTTATTTGGTTTCTTTCAGCTGATGAACTAAGCAAAGTCCTATTCTTAGGGAAATAATCCTACAAACACATACAAAGTGATCTTCTTTCACTACATGGAAAGGACATCTTGAGGTCATTTTGGATTTTCTCTGAAAAAAGCCTGATGTTCAGAAGGTACCAAGAGGGCAAAGGGATTGTGAAGAGTTACTAGCAAAAGAACACAGAACAAAACAGGAAATGTTATTATACTGATGCAACACATCCTTATCTTGAGCACTGGGTGTGATTCTGGTCTTCACTGACAAAGAAGATATTGTAGCATGAAACTAAGTTATTAAAAAGAACGATAAGGGTATCAGATGCAAAGAGGGCTTTTGCTACAAGAATAAACCAATTTGTCTGTCACTCTTTGGCTGAGAAAGAGGAGGACTTTCAGCATCAGGAAAAATTACACTGGAAACCATTTTTCAGTACCTCTCCTGAGAAAGGAAACAGGGAAATTATCAGATATACAGCTAAAGCAGAAAACACTACTCTTTCACATAAATAAAACCCAAAATTAATTGCCATGTGAAGTTTTTAGTAAATGCACAGTTGGTTTCAAGAGGCATGACTCAAGGAGAGGCACACTGATCACCATGTAAGATGCTGTTAGAAAAGCTGCTTTAACCTGAGGCTGTCCATCCCCTGTGGTTGACACTGGCAGAGTTTATCATCCTCTTCTTCACCCATTATTGATGGCTTGTGCTTTTGGTTAGCAATAGGATAAAGACCTGGGTGTGGTGGGTGCGGGGGGCCTGTGCAAGCTGGTATGATAATAATTACATAAACAGGGAAAGAGAAGAAATGGAAAAGTGTAGATAACACTCATTTGAATTTATATTCCTTTTTTGTTTTTTTCAGTTATTTAATTTCATCTCACAAGAACTGTGATTAATAATAATTCTACTATGAGCCAAAAGAGAATTTTTTTCCATTTCCATTGATTTTCTCAATTTCCATGGAATTCCTGCAGTCTGGAGATTTGTTCCTGTAAGGTCTCAATTGTGATTTTGGGAAAGGTTTGCTCATTTCCTCCCCTTTGTTCTTACTTTGGAGCAGAAAAACCTTCTAGGGAAGAAAAAAAAACCAAAAAGGCTTGCAACAACAAATTTCCATTCTTTGCGGCTCAGAAATATGCAGTAATGCAGATATATGCAAAAAATGCTTCTCCAGAGAGGGAACAATTAAACAGATGAATTTTGAGCACTGAGAACAAATGTAAAGTAGCAAGATTTTGCATTTCTAAGCAAAGAAACCTAAAATTTTATACCAGCAGACAGTTTCCCATTCCAAATCCCACTTTTAGTTCTGTGTCAAAGCCCTTTTGGGAAACAGGCTTTCTGGCAGTCTTTTCCTTGGTGTTGCTTACTGGGCACTTCAGTCCCACAGCAGCACACAGCTCTGCTGAAAGCTCAGTGCACTCACCTAGGCTGCTCCAGCAGCCCTTCTCTGGAGCCACGGTCTTCTGTCACTGCCTCACTGCTCACGGCTTCACCTTCTGGGTTCTGCTAACTGGTCACTGCACCCTGTGAGTGCAAAAGGAAATGAAACCTGCCTTGTGGTCAAATGGCCAGTGAGATATGAAGGAGCTGCTGTTCCACAGAGGCAAGGTCGAGACTGCAGACACATTGCACAGCTTGGCAGGGCACTGCCTCAACTGCAGGCTCTGTTTGCACTAAAGCAGAGAATTTGGGGAAAATACATGCGTGCAAAAGCAGAAGATTTGGGCACTTCTGGGTCCTTCCATGCTGTGGAAACTATTCCTCAGTGTGAAGGAGAAACCATATTTCACCTTCTTTCTAGTTACAAAAGAGCAGCTGAAGCAAGTGTAAAAGAAAGAAAATTCAAGTTCACTTTGTTTTATTACCCAATGTGGACATGTTGGTATCTCTCAGGGTACATAAACATCCCTAATGTAGAAGTAAGTAATAGAAATTATGAAGGAAATGGAAAAAATGCAGGAGTTCAGTGAATGCTCATCCTGCAAAGACTGACAAATCACAGCAGGTAAGCCCTCACACACTCTTGATTCCAAAGTAAGTGTGCACTGTGTACTGGACTCCCAGGCAAGTGCAGGCAGCCATGAATGTTTGGTCAGATAATTGTACAAGTGAGGGTCACGCCCTCTGTCCAGAGCACTGACTAGCTCAGCGAGGATCTTGAGGCTCTTGTATCTTACAAAATTGGCTGACATCCTCAGAGGACATTAGAGAGTTGCACAGAGGTAACACTTGGATCATGGGCCAGGCCAAGCCAAGGGTGCTCCACACTGCCTCAGCAGCCTCAGTGCAGACATTCCCACACTGCCGCAGATGTCACAGGACAGGTGGGTGACATGGACTTGGTTGGGTCAGACACTGCACTCCCAGACAGTACCAAGATTCATAAAAGAAAAGTGATTTACAGCTCAGACTGAGAACAATCTACAATGCCCAGACAAGGCCTTCAGTCAGAAAATTAATCAGAAACCAGAAGACCCAACTTCTAAGGTCTGTAAGGGCTTCTACATCTGAGGAAGAACACTCCATCCTGTATCCTGAAACTGGGATGCCACTTGTCTGGAATTTATAAGTTATGAGGAAAACAGAGAGCAGCCAAGAGTGAATTTGGCTCTAGCCATTTAGGGGATAGAAATTAATAAGAAATTTATATTCGGAGGCTCTGACTCCTTTTAAGTGGGCTGAGCTCTCACACATTTGCTTCCAAGAAGCAAATCTGTACTACCAGGTACAAGTTCAGCCAGATACCTCAGAAGAAGCAGAAAGTGTCCTAGGAGAAGCTGGGGGAGCACATTCTTCAGGGCAAGGGAGGTCACCAGTTTCCTAATGACTACTCTAACCACAAGGCCAGTATGAGAATGAAAAACTGAGCAGAGGTGCAGCATGCAATCAGATTTTTTGTATCATCAGAGTTGTTTCTGCTCTGTTAACATCTATTCTCAGAAGACAGATGGCCAGCTTATATCATGACTGGGGGTGGAATTAAGTATTTCCCATTAATTACCTCTAAATTCAACAATAAGGACTAATCAAGAGCAGCCAAATAAGAAAGTAGAATTCTTTCTGGGTTTCTTAGAGGCTCTCAGCTTCTGCCACTAACCAGACTGGACAATCTCTCTCCCTTTGGGAGCTGTGAGTGTGCCTAAACTCTGAATGAGAGTGCTTGTGTTGAGAATCTTTCCACAGACCCTCCTCCTGCTGTTATCACAAAGCATATCAATACGGGTAAATCAGCAAAATGTTTCTGTCAAGCTGGTTCTCTGCCCCAGCAAAACCTCAGGTGTCAGATCTGACCTTTGGATAGCCACAGTTTGAATTTTAAGAGCTCAGCAGAAAAGGCAGTCTCTCATAAGAATATAACCAGAAAATTGATTTTATCTCTCTATACCACTAGCACTCTTTTTCTATGAATTCATATGCTAAAGGCTGGAAAGACACAACATAAAAGTAGTCATAAGTAGAAAAGCAACCCCCTGGCTGACAAACCAATGAAGAAAACATATCTGTAAAACAATTGCTACATTATATAATCTTTAAAAATAGGTGGGAGATACTGAAGTCTTTGAGTTAGACTTCTTATTAAAAATATTCTACCTATTTCTTCTGGTTTGATCATTTGAGTCAAGCAAAGTCTGGAAAGAAGGAGTTAACTTCTAGTGACTGAAATTCTGGGTAATTAATGACAAGGATGAAGAACCCAGAAGTTTAGGTCAAAATGTGAAGTCCAACAGGAAGCAGTATCATTTTCATCAAGACAAAATAAATATTTATGTTCCAAAGACTAAGACAATAGAATACTGATGACAGAAACAGAACCTGCCCTTGCAAAAGATTTCAAGGTGATTTTCACTAAGTCCCTTCAGATGGTCCATTAAATCTTGAAAAGACAAATAAATTTACAGTAATAAACAACAGAAATACCAAATCTTGAAACAACAAGCATCTAGTTGGAATTACTGAAATCATGGCAAAATGTCAAATTTATAGAAGGATAAAAAGAAACTGTGGAGTTTCTTGAAGCAATATAATGGACAATGACAACAAATGTTGTTGACACAAAGAAACAGGCAGTGATAGACAAAAGTAGACAATGCTGCATATTGATGAGTTTAAAATTCAGACAAAATTTCTCCTTCCAATACTTGCCATTTATAAAATAAGCTATCAATAAATGACACATGAAAAAAAAAATTAGACAAAAAAGAATGCTTGCCAACAGTGGCAGCAAACTTTGATGGAATAGCTCCATCCTTGTATTGCTTTCATAGTTCAAGTCATAGAAATATGACAGCAGCTGTGCTGCTTTGAACCATCTCAGTACTTCTGAGGTAAGGACTATTAAGAAAAACAAAGAGTAAAATAATATCCAACACACACTGCAACCCTACTTCAGTACTGCCCCACCCTTCAAAGGCTCTCACCACCAGGAATGTCCTGAGCCTGTTAATGTTTTTTTCTATTTATTCCCATTCAAAGCCTGGTCCCTGCAGGAACCCATGAGGACTTCCTGTGTGTGCAGTGTCCTCTGTCAGTGGAGCTTCAAATGTGAGAGCCAGCCCAGCAGCTTGGGGCAGCTGGTGAGATGCCAGTCTGATTCTCAGGAACTCCTTTCACCATGACTGGAGGCAGAACGCCTGGCTGGGTTAGCTGGGCCTGACTCTGCAGAGCATTTCTCATGCTTTTCTCCAATGTTTGTTGTTCCTGTTTTTCCCATAAGCCCTTGAAGTGAACTGTGTCCCTTGGCTGTGAGACAGCTCTTGGCCAGAGGAATCAGTCAGCTGGAGCTATTGCAGCTGTCCCACCTCCCTCCAGCCCTTACATACCCCTAGCTGGAGGAACGTGGGGACTCACAGCACCCGTAACTAAACTTCATTACGCAACAAAAGCCTTGATTTCCTCACTTAGGGATTTATGGCCACCTGCAGGTTGGTATATCCTCCACTCCTTATAGGCATGTGCATCTCTTCACTGTAGGTCAAAAATAACTCCTACTACAGCTCACCTCAAAAGGCCCACCTCTGTACTCACTGCTGGAAAATACTTTGCTGACACCAAACCAGGAGCTTTTAGTGGAAGAAAAAAATCCATTCTGCATCTAAGGCAAGGGAATTTCCACTACACTGGGGCTTGTAAAGGAACATGGTGATCCAGGAGGTGGCCCCACTCAGGAAATCTAAAGATCATCAGGCTGATTTATCTTCAAAGAAAAAAGCCAAGAGCAATGAATATGTCCATATTCAGTACATTTGTGGTTAGAGAGATGTAGGTACAAAGAAAAATCGGCACTTTCCTGCTTCACGTGTCCCACAAGTGGCTCAAAATGCAGCACATGAACATAATCAGTAATTATGTACACTGCTGCTGTCTTGATTCTTCCTCACTTCCTCCTTTCTTTGCCAGGCCAGGCTACAAAGACTTCATAATGATGTCAAGTCCAGGTCAAATTTTTGCAAAGCATTACAAAAATTTTGGGTTTTTTCCAATTAGCATCTTACTCAGTTGAGATGGTATTTAGCTACCAAAGAAGTTATATGGCTATTTTTTTAAATGACGTTTTCTTTTGCAAAATGCGCACTTTGACTTAACTCCCATTATGATGCGGCTAAGAATTCTCATTTCATTTCCTATGGAAGGCCATCTCATACAGTCCACCTACTCTAGAAATGGAAATAGCCACCATCCTGTATTATTCACATCCTTGAGAGAAATGTCTCAAGTGCTCTAGGCCAATCCCAGCTAGGAGCTGTTGTAATTTACAAGTGCAAACATATGAGTAAGGGGGTTGTTTTTTTGAGAGACACAGCTGTGTGATGCTGAGTGTGAGGCCAGCTAGAGGCCATCTTTTTTGGTGGGTTTCAAGGAAGAGAGATAAAATGAATAACAGAAATGCATGGCCTGACTCACAGATTCCTGAAGCCTCACCAAGCCCTTCCCTTCCATAACTCTTAGCTTATCCAAAGATACCAGCAACTGCTCACAGCCTCCCATAGCTGGGACAGAAAAATTCAGTCACGGCAGCCCTGCATTTTTGAGAGCGCACATGCACATCTTTGAGATATCATGTGCACACAAGGAGCATGGCTGGGGCTGCTCTGGGTCCCCTCAGTCATCAGGGGATCTTCATGTATCTCAATGCATATACTACTACAAAGCTTTAATAATGACTATCTGAGTGCTCACTACAAAATCCACTGCTACTGAGAGCTATTGAATTATGAACCACACTGCCCCAGCATCCTTGAGCTAATTGCTTTAATCACTTTCTGCAGTCTCATCTTCACCAATAGTTCTGGAACTCAGAATCATTTTGCCTAAGCCATAACCATAGCAGGATTTGTTATTTGGGTGCACTTATTATTGATATCAATATAAAAAAAATAATATTTTAGCAGACAAAGGTCCTAGATAGACTTTGAAACTTCCTGATCACTTCTGTTTTGCAAATTCTCTTCAATTTACAAACCCTGTGGCTATAAATTATTAACTAGGGGGTAAAAAGCAAAAAGCACTGCATATCATTAGGAAAAAGAATTTGCTAGGTCCCTTGGGATCTGAGCACACTATCTAAGGTAAGGATTGGGAACTGAGGATTGGTAATTTCAGGCAGCCAGTGCTTTCTGCTCCCAAGAATGCTGTGACGTTCCATTTCAGATGATCTTCATGATGCACTGGTTGCTCCTCTCTGATGGGAGCCTTGAGGCAATTCTTCTTCATGGACTCCAGGGGCCTACTGTCCATTTGCTGTCTGGTTTCCTATAAACAATTCAGCATCCAAGACTCCATGATTTTCTCACCATGCAACTATTGGATCCATTTATTCCCAGCTCAGGGGACTCGATCATTAAATTAGGCACAAATTCCTCATCTATCACTATGTCAAGTAAATTCTAGGACTCTCAGTTGCCTGGGCCAGTAATGATCCTCCAGCCATTACCCACAGCAGATCTGCTGAACATAGATGCCAGATGAAGTGGTTTCCAATCATAGTCTTCTTCTTGGAATAACCAGGGCAAGAGTTGCTCAATTAGATCTAATTGACATATGCTGGAGGCCGATTAAGAAACAGCTCTACAGAGCTCTACTATTCCCCATGTCCCAGTCAGCTCTGAGGCTCTGGATTGACAGTTGCACAGACTCAAAACTCTCATTTTCCACTAAATTCCCTGCTAGTTCTTACAAAGGACAGAAAAAGCATTAAAAATAATAATTACAGTATAATTCAGAACAGCAGTTGTCAAAGTATCTTCCTTTTTTTGCTCCCTCTTGGGTGTGCTTTTTTTTCTTTAATGCTGTGGCTTGGCATTATTAGCAGCAAAACTTCATTATGATCTCATGTAAACAGTGTGGCTTTTATTGGAAGGGGAGAGCTTCAGTCTCAGGCATCACTAGGTGGAGGCAGTGCACAGCACAAGGCTGGTGTGGCTCACGGCTCCAGGGGTTTCAGGATCCCCGCAGCCAGCTTCTATGGCTCACCCTGGAACATTCAATCTTTTCCCATCCTCAGCTGCCTGGTCTCTTGGATGCGATCCTTTCCTTAATAATAAGCCAATTCATCTTCTAATTTAGGTACCCAACAAACTTTATGGTCCAACCCTCCAAAAATGTCAAACATGCCAAAGTTAGCAGCTTTTTAAAAGTGACAGCAGACGGTGCTGGCACATCTTTGGCTCGTTTAAATGCATATGTGTATCAAGCCATTCAGATCTAGGATGAGGAAACATATTTTTATGAAAAACTTGGCTTTTCTTTTAAAAGTCAGCATGTGGTCTATTCTCTTCAGTCTCTGAGGAGAATTAAGTCCCATTTACTTTAAAAATACAGGAATCAGAGCCAGATATCAAGCAGAACCAGATGTCACGACCCAGAAGAGAGCATACACAGATGGAAGGGGGACATATGGCACACAAATTTTTTCCCACTGTGAGTGTCCCTGTCCAGACAGCTCTTTAGCTTTTTCCCTGTTTGTTCCTGGAGGCAATATGTAGGGGAGTTAACTGCCAAGGGTTTTTTTCTGTTTTAAAGGGACAGATGACTGTTATTTTTGTAACTCCAAAATACTCTGCTTATTCACCATTTCAGAATTTACAAACGTTACCTTACCTCTCAGTAGGGTCTTTAAACAGAATGATAGAATATTCTGAGTTGGAAGAGACCCACAAGCATCATCAAGTCCAACTCTAAAGTGAATGGCCCATATGGAAATAAAACATGCAACTTTGGCCTTTATTAGCACCATGCTCTGACCAACTGAGATGATCTCAGGGTCCTAAAGATGCATTTGTCCTGCCATTTCTGCTGTGTTCCACTTGAAATTATGTAGTTGTTTCACACCTTACCTAAAAAGCACAGATCTAGTTGATACAGTCTGAGTGTGCTTCCCTAGGAGCAAGAGGTCAGAAAAGAGTAGATAGCTTGGATTTCTTTCCAAATCCAATGTTTGTCCAAGCCCCCAATTCCATGGCATAGAATAAATAGTAACATTATGCATATTTGTAAAGAAAAAAAACATAAACAAATAAACAAACAGTGTGGATATTAGAAACAATGTGTTCAAAGAGAGAAAAAATGCCTTCTTAAGGACTGTTCCCTTTACATCTTCTAGGGGACATTAGATAAACAGAGAAAGAAAGTGCAAAAGATCAGCTCTTGAGGAGAGATGAAGCAGCACTCAGGTGTGTTACCACAGACAGTGCAGGAAAAGGAAGCACTCCACTGATGCACATAGCCACTGAGATAAGGGACAGAGAGAATTTTAATATGGATTTTAATAATTGCCAACACAAATAAAGCCCATCAAGGAAGTATTTAATCAAAAAGAAAGAAAAGAAACAATGAGACAACATTCAAAATTTCCCTCTGAGTACAGCCACTGTTATGCTCAAGAAAAAAAATCAAACTAGGGTAAAGAACAAATGAGAGGCTGACAGCAGAAATGAACCATAAATATTTACACATCTAAGTCACTTAATCTGGAGCAGCAAATTCAAAATCAACTTTTTGGAGCAAAAAATTCACCTTAATGACTTGGTGACCTTTCCACCTTTCTTCAGGATGAGATAGTAACCCCTGATAAACACCGCCAAGCAGGGCTCCAACTCCAGCTGCAATGCCACAGAGCTCTCTCAGAGGAGTCACACAAGCTGTACATTTTAACTGTGTCTCTTGATGCTCAGCAGACACCAGACTCCTTTTTTCAATCAATTTTAACATGGGAAGCAATCTTAGAGTGGGCTGAGGAAGCAAATGTTTCTACTACTAGTATTTTCTAGCTCCCTTTTAGTGACTAACGTTCAGTTTGTCTCAAAAAATACATTGAGTATTGGTTAATATTATCCTAAATTAAAAGAGAATAAACATGCACATCAAGTGGTGTGCTTTGCCTTTACTCTTGAGAATAATGAGTGTAAAGATGAGAGGAGGAAATGCTATTGCTCCTGTGTTCATGAGTTGTAGCATCTCTGACTAAACCTGATACCTGGAAATACCCTGAAGGAAAGCTGCTAGCCACTGATTTTATTTACATGTATTCCAAAGCTCTACAACATCGTACTTCTAGGAAAAAGGTCTCTCCTTAGCACAGATGTATTAACAAATATTAACTGTATCCTGCCTGCTTCATATTCAAGCTAACTGCAGCTGTGAAAGGAAGCAGAGTCACTGAGCTACCATAGTGTCTGAACAAAAGGCAGGATGGGCTTACCTCTCAAGCAGAAGCTCAAGACACCAAGATAAAGGGAAAATGTAAAATTGAAAATTGTTCTTGCACTTTTCTACATTCTAGGGTGCAATACAGAGGTAAATTTAAAGAAAAAGGAAAAAAAAAAAATAAAAAAAAATAAACAAACTCCAAAGTCAGTCAGGGCTGTCCTGTCTGGGGCTACTGCATTAACTCTGCCAGGTCCTAAAAAATCATTCTGAGCTCAGAGCACATTCCTCCCAATCACATAAACCAATACATCATAGATGCAGTGCTGGTTCTGCATGGGAGGGTGGGAGGAGACACAGCTAAACCAGCCAAAGGGATATTGCAGATCAGATGTCATTGTGCTTGGTATATAAAGTGGGGGGAAGAAGAAACAATAAGGGAATGTTTGGGGTGATTTGTCTTCCCAAGTAACCATTGCACATGATGGGGTCAGGCTGTCCTGGAAATGGTTGAACACCTGCCTGCCCATGGGAAGCAATTCATTACTTCCTTGCTTTTCTTTGCTCATGTGTGTGGCTTTTGCTTTCCCTATTAAACTGTCTTCATTTCAACCCAGAAGTTTTCTTTTACCCTTCTGAGTCTCGCCCTGATCCCACTGGTGAGGAAGTGAGTGGCTGTGTGGGACTTGGCTGCTGGCTGGGATGTGTACATTAGAACATGAAACAGGCCACATCTCAGTGCTATTTACCATAGATGTAAGAAAGCAGGATATGATCACGAAAAAATCATGAAAGAAGTCTCACAGAAAGTACCAGCATCACAGTATGGATGGAAAGATGTAATGGAATTAGCAAATTCAGACAAGTTAATCACAAGGCAAGGAAAGGACAGTGCAATCTGGAGTACCAAACAAATAGACAGGAGCAAGCCAACAGAATAAATATGTAGCTATGGTTGAAAAGCTAAAACTGGTGCAGAGAATGCTTTCAATGTACCTTACACCACATACCGTTTAGACTTTGCTCTCTGTCAGCATAAACAATAAATATATCTACTATAAAGTGATGAACAACTACCCTTCCATTGATTACACTGGATTTGCCTTTTCCTTCTGAATCTGCCAATTTTCAGGGGCAAATCTCTTGCCAACTAATCATTTGTGGACTTGTTGGGATTTGAATTATTTTAATAAAGAGCAACCAGCACATCTGTCTCTATGGGACTTCTTTTATTGTACCACAAAATAAAAAAATGCATTTTCCAATGTGACTTTGCAAAAAACATTCTCCAAGGAGAGAAAACAGAGACAAAATTCAGCTTCAAAATTAAGCCCCCTGATAAAAGGATAAACTATCTCATGTCATGCTACGTTGAAGTAGCTAGCTAACAATCAACCATGATAACCAAAACCTATCTCCCACACTCACTTTTATACAAGGACACAAAATAATCATACTAAATATTGTTTGAAAGAAAGAATCAGGTAAATCAATGCTGACTCACAATCATCCTTCTTCACTTACGAGTCATTAGGAGTCTCATTTAGTAGAGAAATGGGAAAATTGTAATCTTGAATAATGTGAGAAACCTCTGAAAAGAACTATGAAAAAAAGCAGCCAGATATCATAACAGCACATTCACAGAAGAAAAAAATACCAGCACAAATTGCAAATCAATTTACTTTTATGTAGTACTGCAAGTCCTAGTCATTAGTTTGTTTGGGTTTTTTTTTTATTTCAAAGCACATGAAATAAGGAAGCTGAAAAAATCTACCACAGTTTCAACACCATTTCCTTATTATTTTTCTCCTTCTACATGGATAATAAGAAGGTTCTGTTTTTAAACACAAATTTTAAAAAGGAAAGAAGGAAACTAATTTTAAACACTTTTTTGAGCAAGCTAAGACTAAACACAATGTAAAAATTTGACAATAATGGTTATTTGAATTCTTTAAGACCCTAAATTTATTTTTTAAAGGTTCCAGCCTAAATATTATGCATTTTCAAAGAACATGGATTCAACATCTACTAGGACAATAGTGCCTCATCTGATGGATCTACCCTGCTCCTAGTTTTCCTGGTGACACCTCAGAACAAGTCTCTAGTCAGTGAAGGCTGAGGAAAATTACGTAGTTGTGAACCCCCAGCCAGGAGAATGAGACACTGCTCCTAAGGAGTATTTACTACACCTTTACAAAGAAAAATGTACCATGAAATGCTATTGGAAATTTTTCCCTTTGATTATATATTTCCACTCCTAGATTTTGCTTTCTCTCCCATCAATACAGCCCAATGAAGAATATATTCTAGATATACATACCTCTGAGAACCAGCTGAAAGGAATTCCATGACCGATGCTATCCTGGCAATAAACATGATGTTAGAACGTACATAACTTCAGAAAATAACTTTTAAAAAGCAAGCAAAATTCATATTTGCATTTAGATGATGTTTTTCAAGGCTGGAGCTTGAAAACTCCTGCTGCTTCAGACCACCTTGAAAAGGAAGCAGCATGTCATTTTCTCACAGTGATGCACACCAAAAGTGGATTGGGATCCAGAAATACCAACCTACTCTCAAGCAGTTTGATGTAGCCACATGCCTCTAACTTTTTCTTTCACAAGTAGATGAGATACCTTTTCTTGCCATTAGAATTTGGTCATGTTTCAGAACTGGCCACTTTCCACTCTCCAGGATACCCAGCCCAAGCACAACTCTGAATTTCTGTGCATGCAGTTAGCACAGCTGAGACACAGCATGAGAACATCTGGTTTCCAGAGTAGCAGCACAGTCTAGAAAGCTTCCTGTTCTCAAGAAGTACCAACTATTTTCAGTATCCCAAGCATTACAAGAGACTAAGTTTCAAAAGTAAACATACAGCAGATATCACAGAATTGTTCAGCACTCTAAAAATCCACAGATTTCATTCCCTTCCATTTGCTCAACACATTTAGTACCAACTGTTCAGCAGAAACACATTTAGTGTTGTGATGAGTTTTAATATATGCTATGTCATGTATTTCCCCAACCCCTTCAAGAAGCAAGGGTAAGGTCTGTTACTCAGGAGACAAAGCTTGCACAGAGCAGAGTGGCAATAAGGAAATCAGACAATCATGGAGAGGCAACAAGAATTGGAACAGAATGACTAGGAGAATGCTGATGATAGAAATAGACTTTTAATTTTATCAACCGCAGTTTTGATTTTTTAAAAATGAACTTCACAGCTGTTTTTTCATACAACATTTAAGTGGACCACAGCTTCTTAATAGCCTATCATCATCACCCTCTTTACTATAATATTTGATGGAGACTAACACAACAAATTGTGGCACTATCCAAAACCAAGAAGTAACAGAAATAAAGTTGCACAGAGTTTTTTCTTTTCGGGTGTAATTTATGAAAGAGATGAGCAGTTTCTACTCCTCAAAGAAAACATCTACTTTGTAGTATAAAGAATATGCAAGAAACATCCCAATTCAGAATTACCTTCTTAGTATTATTTAAATGAGTGCTTCTTAACTTTCCTTTGCTGCAGAACTGTTTGACATTTGGGGCAAGGAATACACTTCAGAATAAGATCCCTTTCTCCTGGATGGCATTTGATAGCGCACATTTTTCCAGAATCTTGTGTTTGCTGAACAAGATTTCTCTGAGAAGTCCCCTTTCCATTGAATAGCTCCATGTTTTTGCTTAATGTATCTGATTGATTCTGGCATGCTGGTGTAGTCCTGCATTTCACCCATTTCTATAAGAATCACTTGGATCCCATCACGGATGAGAGCATTATACATAGCTAGTTGTTGCTCAGAGGTGTCTTCCAACAGGCAGCACCTAGATGTTTCTGATCCCAAAATAATCATCAGTCTTCTGCTTTGCTTGAGGGTTTCATCAGCAACGCTGACCACAGCTGTAAGTGATGAAGGAACAATCAAAGTCTGCATAGAAACTTTACAACCGGTGTAAAATAGTTCTTTATTTTAAAATTGCAAACGTGAAGCTGTGGCTAGCTCAGAGCAGTGATTGCTTTAAGATCTCCACACTGACAGTCATGATTCATGATGCATTGCATGACATAACTTCTAAAAAAATTGTTTTCTTCGTCCCTCAGGAGAATTAGAATTTATCATTCAAAAAAACTCAACAGTATTATTAAGTCCTCATTTGTTCATCACTAAGAAAGTGCAGACCCTCATAACATCAGAACAGAATTTTCAGTTAGGAAAAAAAAGGAAAAAGAAAAAATTTTCACTGGGCAAATAATCCAATAAAACTAAATAAATACAGCTTTCTTTTCCAAAAATATCGGTTGTAATTGTGTAGATAAACTTATAACCCGAGAACAATGTTTCAAAAGGCAACCTGTTAACTCTGCTAATTTAAGCATACCTTCTCCTGGTAAATCATCCCTTCCTAATATGAAAAGGTTATATCCACACTGTTTTTCTAAAACATCTGGGAGTATCCTACGAACAAAGGTTTCCAGACAACATATACTTCTGCCTTCACTGCTTTTTGTGTACAGGACATATGCATCGTAGATTTTCCCATCTAAAACAAACACAAACATTTCTATTAAAAAACTGAAAATCAGAAAAATGCCTTTATTGCAAAGTTCCATTTTTGGACTGTTTAGAAATAGTAATGTGGGGCTGATTTCACCTTTCTGACAGAATCACCTCACAGAAGTAAAATGTTCTATGAACCAAAATAAAGATGACCAGCCAGAGCATCTGACTTCCTTTCCCATCCTGGGGATGAAGGAGTCACCGAACGAGCTGGGTGCAGGTCCTGCAGGAAGGAGCTCCCAATCCTAGAGGTTTGGCCAGGACATTGAGGAAGTAACCCTCTCACAGGGCTTTCTTCACCACCTCACCTGAAGGAAACTTAATGAGCAGTTATCTCCAGTTCTGACTAACCACAAGAGAAGGTGGGGAAATAGCAATTCTTTCTTGTAATAATCCTGGGAAGGTTTTTCTCAGGTAGAAAAAAAGGACCAGAAGGCTTCTGAAGGTTTGCAAAGCAAGCTGGACTGAAAGAACCAAGCCAAAATCAGATCTAACTCAACAAGTTAAAATTTTTGATTTTTTTTCCTTTTAATTAGAACTCTATTACAGTATGATAGTAAAACTGAATTTTTTATCAGGAGGTGAAATTGCTTTTCCATGAAAACATTTAGCACAGCTATGAGTAAACATTAACTATCTTAATGTATGTAATCCATTCACTTTCAAGCCATGGGGAACTTCAGACAGTCTGATTCTGAGAACTGACATGAAATAGATCTATGATGTTGTGCTGATTTCAAATTTTTCACACCTGTCCACTATATTTGCCTACAGTGCATTAAACTAAAACACATTAGAAGAATCCCAGAACACAGAACAAACAGCAAATTTTCTCTTTGATATGTCAACACCATAACTGACAGGATTTAGAAGGAAAGTGAGGGTAACAGAAAGAAATTGCAAAATGAAAAAAAAATAATAAAGTTAATAAAATTAATCTCTGACAAATGAGTCTGATTTTCAAAATAAGTATTTAAGGCACGTCTTTAAACATCCAGTTTACAGGATGTAGCTCTGCTGACACCTATTGTTCATCATCAGAGTGACCATAAATCTACATGTAAAGAAACTACAGAAAAGCAAAAAACAACATGCTCATTTTGGAATAACCTACAGTTCTTTTGGCCTATCTCACTATGATTGCCTTCAATATTATACAGTTTTCATTAATTTAAGCATAATTATATATTTTACCCATATGACTGAAAAAATCCTGCACAAAATGTCTTTGTACATATCTGAAAATTCCTTATGGAAGTTCTACGTACATTGTACTAAATAATCCCATTATTTCTCAGAAGTAAAGGCAAAAGAAAAAAATCAATAGGCTAATTACACTTAACATGCCTGGTCACACTCACATACCTTCCTTACTTGTAAGGGCACAGACAGAAGTACGGTACCAAAGCACCAAATCAATCTTGAAAATCTTGTAGATTATTAAAGTAATAAATGTTAAAATTAACAAAGAGACAAGCCCTCCAGTCAGCCATCTTCGTATGTCAGGAACTGCACAAAAATATAAGAAATTTGTTTTAAATGTTGAATTTGTCCATATCTGATCTTCCATATAAATTCAATACAAACTTGAATATTACATTTTTCATTCCTAGTTACCTTGGTTTTTAAATAATGATAAATAAAGTGCTATGGTGCTTTCTTCCCTATGCACAGGCACATGCATACTGCAAACTATAATACATCTGTTTTCTTTCAACATGATACACAAGAATTTGGTATCAAAACCCCTTCTGGGGAAGTATAGATAATCACAGGCCTCAAAATAATAGTATTTTTTACCTCTGTGTTTTAATATAATATAGGATGCAACTTGCCCAAAGGCATTTGAAGCTTGACAAACAAAAGGCTGTTCATAGTCTTCATTGCTTACTTCTGAAATTATTAGCTTCACAGAATGCATAGGGCGCCCATCGTAAGAAGTTTCTCCCCTGTCCAAAAGGTGACAAATAGAACCATAAAACCACAGCCCATTCAGGAATGGCTTCATCTCTAACATCTGCAGCACAACAGTGGTTATTTCCTTCTGCAAATGTCAACCACACTTCCCAACAGATGAACAATTACATCATATGAAAGAAACCCAAACAGTCAGACCTCTCCTGGTACTGACATTTAGCACATGCATTGGAAAGCATCAAGATATCAACACGTTATCTGCAGCTGTGTTTCCCCAAAGGAAAGTACGGTTTCTGTAGTTGGAAGTTCAAAAATATGCCTTACAAACCTAAATAAACTCTTGTTATGGGCTTCCCA
Organism: Emberiza elegans; assembly: GCA_024865655.1. Classification (NCBI taxonomy): domain Eukaryota; kingdom Metazoa; phylum Chordata; class Aves; order Passeriformes; family Fringillidae; genus Emberiza; species Emberiza elegans. The sequence goes on along the minus strand of JALJVW010003023.1, from coordinate 56,791,126 downwards.
ATCCCTGTGAGAGTAGATGGACATAGATATTTCACTATGGGATATGACATTCAGGGAATGAATGAACCAACATCACTACTGCAAGTGATCAAAGATTACCAGGTAAGTGTTAGGAAGTACAAAAAAATAACACTGCTTTTGCAATATCAATTCAGTGACCATGTATCTCTGCTTTATGGCCCAATTGTTTATGGCACTGTAATTCTTTATGACAGCATAATATATTACTTTTGCATAGTGTTTTCTCTTGGTGAGCACCCAAATAAGTCAGCATTTTGTTTCTCCCTTTGTTCTATGATGAAAACTTGTTTCTTGCAACTATATTCTTACTTTGCAGGCATCATTCTCTTTTCTTCACTGTTTTTTTAGACCTAGATAGTGCTCCAGAATTTACAAAAATTATCACATTTTTTTATTTACAGAGCCACCATAAGAGCTGACAAAAAAACCTGAAATCTTTAGTTCAAAACCTGCAATGTCTAAGAAAATTTCAGATTGCCTCTTGCTCCAATTTGAGTTGGTTTTTCCAGTCAGGTATAATTTCTCTTCTCCTAATTCCATTTGACCTTCTTTTCACCATCACCTTATCTCCCACTTGCCCTTCACACGCTTCACTCGGTCCAAGTCCTCCCAAAATCCAGCTCACCCAAGATCCAGCTCACAGTTCAATCTGTCTCCCTTTTCTCCTCTAACCCCTAAGCTTCAGCACAAACACCCTTAATGAAGTCTTCCATTATCTCTTCCATTTATTTCAGTTAAATTTCTCTAACTTAATGTCCTTAAACCTAGAAATCTTGATTTTTCCTGTATAGCACAGATTTGTCCTCTTGCAACCTTTCAGGGAGGCAGATGTGGAACACAGAAGAAAGAGGCAGTCTGAAGTTCAGGCACCTGAACAGGCCTGATTCGACCAAAAGAGGTCTCTGCCAGGCCAGAGCTTGCTCAGAAGAAACTGTATTACAATTATGGCACTGTCACAAAACAGTTTTTCCCAATACTGGAAATTCAGACTGATTTTTTACAATGAGCAAGAAACATACAATCACATGTGAAGTTCATGTGCCTACTATGTTTAAAGTTTCTGTTTCAAAACAGAAAGTCAGCTGGAGAAGGCAAGCATTAAGAGTTTTTAAGAAGAATGCCGTTTAAAGCAAGGGAAAAATGTTGCTAAATATTTTAATGTCAAAGGGAGAAAGTTCCACTTTGGTTGCCAACACATGTATTTTCTAATCTGAAAATATACTTACTCATAGGGACTTGCAAAAATTCTGCTCATGTGAAATACATCAATATACACACCATTGCCTGTCCAGTACACCTCATACCCATCAGCTCCTGTGGTGTTGCAATCCACAGTAACCTGTGAGCCTATAAAATTGTTACAAATAAAGAGTTAATTTCCATGACCTAATTAAAGTCTATACAATCCTGTTCTCAGATTCACACACATACAGCAGCTAAGGATGATACTAAACCCTTTCAAAAAAGTTACTCTAACAGAGGATCTGTATTCTCAGTGATCTGCAAGTACAGAAAGAGAATGGTAGGATGGAAGAAGCTGAATCCAGGAAGGAGATGCTTCTCCCTGGGGCATCACTTTGCCTGCAGATTTGAGATGGATCTGTTGTTAGAATCACTTCCAGAGTGATGGAAAGCAACAGATGTGACAGATAATCACTTGGGTTCCTACAATTTTCCTTGCAGGTGAGAAATTTCTTTTGGACTTTGCAAGAAACATGCCTTGTTTCTTTCCCTCTCACCCCTCATTCCTCCTTTGGGAGATCAACAGAGAGAAACTGACCCCTGAAGTAGTTTTTTCATAAAATAAAAACAAGAAAGCACAGAATAGGACACTCCTTGAGAATTCATTTTAACTAGGATACAAATTCATATTTTCTCTAGAGAAAACTACTTACCAAGTTCCACTTCAATGGAGTTGTTTCTTGGGTAAGTTATTTCTGGAGGCTTTTTTGGTGGGGTCACTAAGCAAAAGAAAGAAAGTGCTTTTCAGAAAACCAGGGGCAGTTGCTCTATAATGCAAGTACAACCTAAAAACACCCCTTGTACTAAAGACAAGGTTGTCAGCCATTTTATAACAAAATATCACTCAATACTGAAAGTACCATATCTCAGGTAGTCATTCCTGCACATGTAGGTGAAAAACAGGAGTCCTAAGCATGTCCATCCACAAATTAGGTCTTTCCAATTTAGTTATGAGCACAAACACAGTGAAATTATTTACTTACCTTCTACAACCAGACTGATGTCTCGTGAAATGTTATATTGTTTCCCATTGTAGGTATATGTTGTTTCACATGTATAGTTTCCTCCATCATGTACAGTTACATTGAAAATTATAAGGTCACTGTTTGAAAGGGCAAACCTTTTTCCTTCCAGCAGCTGGCAGTCCTAAAAATGTGTAGAGAACTCTGTTAATTCACATCTATGTATATTTCTATGGTTTGTCTTTCTTTTATACAATCTGAAGTTTCAATGGACCACAGCATCAGGATGGTTATGCAGAGGCTGAGGAAGAGTGAGGGCAGCAGAATATAAAGAAATGCATATTTCACTTCCTCTGAGATTTTAATTTAAAGATACCCCAGTTCATTCCCTTTGGAAAACAACTTTTTATATTAGATAAATAAGAAATTAAAATGCGAGTTGTTAGTATTTGCAAAAGTATTCATCAATGAAGCATCACCGAATAATTAGACTTTATATTTTAAGGAGCCTCAAATGCTACTGGTACCACATGGACTGCATGAGCCAGAGGCAGGAATCTGGCAGAAGGCACTACATTCTTGTAACATAAAGAGCCTTTAAGAGAGCATGAACAACAAGAAATAGAATAATGGAATAGAACAGATTGAGCACTTAATGGAAATGCCATAGTAAATCTGTTTCCACCCAAGGCCGTGTTTCCCTGGCAGGTCAACAGATGCCACCTGGTGGGTGCGTGGGTCAGTGTCATGGTTTGAGAGGAAGTGAGTTTTTTGGGATGCTGTGGTCAAACCAATAGGTGCTCAGATTTGAATCTTGGCACCTGGTGTGGCCGCTGGGGACATGGATACGCCTCTGAGAACACAGGGGTTAAAAGCAGAGAACTCCCAGGAAAACTCCTCTTGGGTTCCAGTGGTGAAAGAGTTCAGACCTCTCCCCTGCCCAGCTGCTGTGGCTGGGCAGGGGAGGGGAAGCCATGCGCCCGGGGCGGGGTGGGACGGGGCCTTGGACAGAGAGAGGAGGTGAAGAGGCCCTTGAGGATGGAAGGGTAGAGGAACATTGGAGAGTCATCGGGCACCCCCGGTCCCACCTCCTCAGGAGAGAGAGAGAGAGAGCTGGTGTCTGTGCTTGTGCCACCTTGAAATTTGATAGCAGCCAGCTGAGAAGGAGAAGGGGAGGGATGTGGCAAGAAGGTGCCCGGCAAGGCAGCCGTGGGAGTTCTGAGCCGTGGCAGAGCCTGAGATTTTTAAGCCTTTTCTTGGATGATGGAAACCTTACAAATGCCAATCCTCCTCCTGAATGAGAAGAGAGACAGGGATGAATAGCAGGAAATGAGCAAGTGTGATGCAAGTTACTGCAAGTGAAAGATGTCCAAGAAGTTGGGAAGAATTCTAGGTAGCAGGAGACGATGGGAGTGGCCTTTGGCTGGATTTTTCTTGTATAGCCATGGACAGAACCATGTTTCCTGTGACACAGAGACTGCATCCAGGGGGAGGCAACGGCTCAGAGCCAAGAGAGTTCAATGTTGAGACCCCTCGGCCCCAGGGGGTGAAATCTGGGAGGGACAGGTGTCCCAAAGGTGAGAGACTGTGCTCTTTTTGGAATGGGACAAAGCATCCTTAAAAGGAAAACCCTAGAAGCAGCTCTGGTCCATGTGCAGTGGTGAGAGCACTGGACATGGAAGGAAGACGTCACGATGGCAGATGTTCTCCGGGCTGGGCCACAAGTGACATGGAAACACGTGAAGTTTCAACTGTGTCTCCTGGGGAAGCCTACGGCACAAGAAGGACTCTTCTCCTCTTGATGAACTGAGAATTGATTATCTGAAGGGTGGTGATGGACTGAGAGTTGGTGATCTGAGGGGTGGCAACTGAATTGAGAGTCCAAGGTTTTGTTTTACCGTGATGCATGGGAACTTGGTTGGGGGAAGGAGGAATGTTTGGAAGGTTTTCATCCTGAGTTTTGTGTGTTTCTTTTATATATTGTAGGTAAATAAAGTTTTGTTTTCCCCTTCTATTCCTCAGCTGGAGACTGCTTTGCTCTATTCCTGTCCCATCTCACAGTAGACACCAGGGAGAAGGTATTTTCATGGGGGCACTGGCATTGTGCCAGCGTCAAACCATGACAGTCAGCAGCACTCCCACACCTCAGCTGAAATTCTGCCCTGAACACCTTTAAAAGACAGAAAGTCTTAATCTTCTTCCAATTTGTTTTAAAAGCATTTTTCTCCAACTTACAGTAAATCTTTAGTTCTTCTGTTCCAATTCTCAAAGATCACTGATTTTTTTTATAAATAATGGACAGCTATAAGGCAGAACAAAACACTATATTCTCACCTTATACCAATGAACAGGATGAATATTCTTGTCTTTCCTGAAATAATCCAAGTGGGGACAAACTACCTTGGCAGAAGATGATGTGAATATCACCTCCTCTACAGCAAATTTTTCATTTAAGCATAAACCATCAATCCTCTCAAAAACTGTTACTTTTGTACACATTTTTTTGCAGCTTGTCAAATCCCTGCAATTAATAGAACACAATTAAATTAACCTATTTAACACATTTTGAGGGTCAAAAATGTATGGCATTCTGTTTGGAGAAGAAAGAGAAGAAAAAATGTTTACAGTTTCTTTAATAGATTTACTTTTGCTTACAAGGGAAAAAACCCAAAACTAGATTTAATTTCCCCAAACTAAAGTTATTTTTTGTAGATGCATTCCCTCTTCTTCATTATTTATCTTACCCTCAAAATTTTGCTTGCTTTCTAAAAGTTACTCACTTTGCAACTCATTTCTGTGAAAATATAATTTTTTTTTAACTTTCACCTTATGACACATTCATAATCTCCAGAGTCTTCTAACATGGCAGGAAGAAACCAAATTAGATTCTTCTGCTGATGAACTCTAGACAGTTTGTCTCTAGGCACAGCTCTCTTGTTACCAACTTTATACCATGTTAAATTGTAGTCTCCACTTTTCAAGCTCTTTTCCAGTGAACATTTAATAGCAAGAGGCTGCCCATCAGGCACAAGACTCTGCTTCAACATCACATCATAGGCTTCACATTTCTCTAAAGGAAAGAGATAAACATTAAAGAAAAACTCAAACACTCTACAAAAACATACTGAACTCATTTCCTGATTTTAAATTACAAACTTCATTGGAGTTTTCACCTCGATTCTCAAGTCAACTACTAAAAATACAATTTTAATCCCATATCTTTACAGCTGAGAATACTACTCAGTAGTTTACAGATATAGTTATGGCACTAAAATGAAATACTGTTTTTTGAATGCAAACTTCACACTCAGTAGAAAGCCTTTGTAGCAGAGTTGTCATTTGCATGTTTTATTTCAGATTCAGATTACTAAAGTACTTGTGTTTCTCCAGTCTGTTCTGTGGGCATGTTCACAAACACACACATGCGCACAAATTTCATATTTAATGTCTTTATTTTTTAATTTCACTTAACTGTAGTTAAGACAGACTATGCCTCTGATAATTATGCTTTTGATATTTAAATTTCCTAAGAGTACACAGAAGTTAAAGATTGTGTTGCACAAATATGAAGTTTGCTATGGGAATTTCAACTGACCCTTCATATTATGAGCATTTAGAGAGGAATCATTACAGTCGCCAATGAGCTCATTTTCTTTACTTCTGACAGACTCAGGCAGAAGAAGAGCAAACCAAGAGTTTTGTTTGGGCTTTTTTTTTTTTTCTTTTTTGCAGTATGACAAAAAAGGCACCCACTCTGGGTACCATGGTCATGTTCCCAAATCAGCAATACATTTATCAAAACTGCCTTGCTTCGTTATTTTGTAAGAATTGCCACAGAGAGTCATGCAAGTGTCTGTTTAGCCCAAAATCCTGTCTCTGATAACTATCAGTGGCAAATGTGCAAAACAGAGGAGGACACAATAAATACAATACTACTCTGATTTCAGTCCCTTTACAGTCTGCATGCAAAACCATTCACTGGATTTTATAAATTCTCTGAGTATCATGCATTTCCTGTTATGAGAAATGGTAAACTTGCTCTCATCTGCCTATTCTATGGTATTTACATTTTTATAGACCTTCATCCCATCTTGCTTCTGTCTCTTTACCTCAGAGTCCTCCTTCAGTTAGACTTCTCATATGGAAGCCATCCCATATCAGACAACACTGTCATTCATCTCTCCACCTCTTCTGATACCATCTTTCTGAGATGTAATGACCAGAACTGCAGAGTTCAACTGGCATACATTTGATGTGGGGTTAAAGTGTAGCATAACGAGGCTTTCTGTTTTCTGCTCTGCTGCTTTCCAAAAATTCTGGTTTTCTGGTCACCACTGATGACAGAGTTACTGATTCCAGAGAGCATCCAGAGATATCAAAGCATTTTTCCAAGTGGCTATTAATTAACTTAATGCTCACATCACACACATACAGCATACTTACTTCTGCTATACATGCACGACCCTTTCATGCCCCTTCACATCCCTTTGATTTTACTGACTGACATTCTATCACTAAACTATTTGATATCCAGGCGTCCTCTGCATAGCAAGCATCAGTTTTAACCACCAAAGAATAATTTTGTGTCATCCACAGTTCTCATCACCTCATCACAGATCTTTTACAAATTACTTATCCAAACATTGAATTACTCAGGTATCTGAGTAATTCAATGTTTGAATAAGTAATTTGAATGCCCCATAATAACTGTGGTGATTATGATATGCCACAGGAACTGATAATGCTTTTCTGCCACTTAATGCTAATATTCTGCACCAGTGTAAGGGACACCAGCACATGCTAAAGACCACTCAGCTGGAAAGCAGATCTGCAGAACACATTGGGATTCTGGTAGACCACAAGCTGATCATGAGCCACTAATGCTCCCTCATGGCAAAAGAAGGCTAACAATGTCCTGGGACACTAGGCCACATGGACACATGGAGATTAGGACATGCCAGATTTGAATTTACTGGAGAGAGTCCAGCACACAGCTACAAACATGATTAAGGGAGTGGAGCACCTTTCACTTGAGCAGATGATGAAAGAGCAGGAACTGCTCAGCATAGAGAAGGTCTGAGGAGTGTGTGGGTGGATCTTATCACTGTGTGTAAATACCTGATAGGAGGAAATGAAGAACAAAGAGACAGACGTTTGCCAACCTTGCTCACTGACAGGACAAGAGGCAATGAGCACAAATTGAAACATAAAACATTCTATCTGAACACAAAAAAAAAAACCTTTTTTATTGTAATGGTGATCAAACAGTGGAACAAAATGCCCAATGAAGTTGAGTTTCCATTTGCAGAGGTTTTCAAAATCTTGACCCTGTAAAGTTAGATGTCAAGAGCTCCTTTCCAGCCTAAATGATTGTTGTAAGTTAGAACATGAAATACCACATATTATGTTTTATAGGTTCCTGCTCTAGGCACAATTTAAAAGAACTCATTGGCATGCATGTAAATTTCACTATTACGGCCACTTCCACAGAAAGTTATCATTACTTGTGTGAAAAAAAGTTCCACTAAAAGTTCAGAACAAGACTTTCCATAGCCACCAACAGACTTACTTGCAATAATTAAGGACAGAAATGCTGTTGCAATGTTACATGAAAACAGTGTTTTTGCTGTCATGTTTCCCTGCTGAAATGGAAAGAAAACTTTCAGTTAGTGGTTTCCAATATGAACTTCTATAGTTTAAAGTAAACATCTGCATTACATAATTAATACAGAAATTAGACAGTTTAAAGAGGACAAATGAAATACAGGAATTGTCTTTAATTTGTTTTGAGCCTGTTACCTGCTTGTTTTACCTGACAGCTCCTAAAAAAGAGTGAACATCTCCTATTTCAGCTTGTCAAGCACTTGGGTTTTTTACATCTCTAGCACACACCTTCCCTTAGTGCTTAGAAAAGCACTTCTTGCTTTCCTAAGCTAAAGTGATAGATTCTCTAACTCTCACTTAGATGGAATCTGATTTCATCATTCTGAATTTTTTTGCCACCCAGTTCCATACTGCATCCAGTTATGCTACAGCCTGTCTGAGATGGGGAGGACAGGACATAACTTGCATACAGTCTTCAAAACATAAGTGCACTATGGATTTATGAACAAAGACAACTATTGATTTTTTTTCCCCAGATTTTTCCTAATGATTTCTAACCCTATTTTTGTTCTTTGAGTACTACTGAGTATTGATCTGATGATATTTCCACAGGCCTATAGTAAAATTTCAAGATCTCATCACTGGGGTCTAAGAATCAGGCAAACTCAGTCAGCTGTTGAGCACATGATGTTAGGATTTTGGCCATATGTTTTAATTTTAAATTTTTCTTATATTTCTCTACAACTTTCTTCAGCTATTATTACCTAGTCATTTACTATTGTGACATCTTTGTGCCATTCTTTGCAATTTACACCTCCATGTTCCAGCCTGAATAGCTTTGTATTGTTGGCAAATTCTGCCACTTATACAGATTCCATCTGTTTAGATCATCAAAATACATGCTGAAGAGTTGTTTGGGACTCTAGTAGTGACGTTTCTTCACCCAAAATCTAGGCATTTATCTTTTACAGGCTTATTTATATATTTGAGAATGATTGTCAGGACTCTTTAGTAGTCCTCTGATCCCTAACACATTTGGAGAAGGATCTCTCAGCTGCATGCCTCTGGCAAGCTGCTCCTTAACTTGACCTGCTTTACTGTTTTTGTTTCTAAGCAGCCGACCACAGTGTTTCACAGCACAGTGAGAGGACAAATGCAACTATTCCAACTGAAGCATGAGCAGGGGTACCCCATCCTGTCATGACAAACATTTCGCTGATCATCACTTTCTACAAGAGTTGAAGATGACGCTTCCGGCTTCTGTGTCTGTCCTACTTCAGCAGACTGACTCACAAGTGTGCCATGAGTTGAGTCATCCACACTGCTTCTTGCAGTGCCTGCTTCCCCTCTTCCCTTTCTCTTTCCTCCTCCCTCTTAGCAAATCTCCACTCAAATTACCAGGCAGGTCTTTTCTTGCCTAGCTCTAAGATGGGATGAGTCCCTGAAAGAATCCTGACACAAAACATTAAAATCTCAGGACATAAGGGCTATATGTTTTTGTACAAAAGCTACAACTTTTTCTATTATTCATGATGCACAGAATCTCTTAAAAATCTATACTTTTTAATTTTAAAGAAGAGGAAAGTATTATATAATTTAAAGATAAAACAGCATTAAACCTACTCCACTTACGAGTAGGTATTTTCTTTATGACTTCTCTGAATCACTGCTTTTTCACAAACTCTGCTCTCTTATAACATTTCCTTGCTCTAGTGGTCTGTCTCACAAGAGCTCTCTCAGAAAGCTTTTTGCCCCACCAGTAGATTTAGCAGATGCAGAAGTAGTATTTTACCACATCCTGAAAGAAAGTCTTCCAGGGTCCCATGCTTCTATACTTTCAATGTTCTTTCTATTTAAATTTATAATTTGCCCTTTTGTCAACATAGAAAATTTGCAAACATATATACAGCCTTGTGCTAGACCATACACTCTACTTTGAGGAGATTCCCTCATCTCTTACTTTCCCCAATGAAAAATTTCCATTCTATGGAAGGTAGACACAATAGCAAAATTCGGCTCTTCTCTGTGCATATATTCACATAAATAAGGATGAAAATAACATACACACAACTGCAGAACCAATTGCAAATGTTTTTCCTACCCAATTCTGCCACGATAAACAGCTAAATGTCTCCCTTTCCCCAGCCATTCTGTCCACATCTTGAGCACTCAATAGACCTGTGGAGTTTTATCATTCACAATAGACTTCAGCTCTGGTTATCTTTGCCCAGATTTTCCAAAGGGGGAAAAAATTACGAAGCTGTGTCCATAAAGTTTCACCCTGGAAGGAAATATTTTTATCAATTGCAGTTTAAAAAAAAAAATCATTACAACTACCCCCCCCCCAAAAAAAACCCCATCAATTGTCAAAAAGAGGTCTTCAATGATATGTGCACCTGAATTACAATCACAGCATTGATGATGGCATGTAGGCATAATTTTCATTAAAATTTCTCATTAAATTGGCATAACCACCTTTGAATCTTCTTTTTAGTCCTTTCAAAGTTGATCTACTCAATTAAAAAAAAAAAAAAGAAGTCTCCTCAAAACTTTGAAGGATCACAGGTTTCACTGATTCTGGCAAACTTGTAGCAGGCTTATTTTAATCTCTTATTCAAAAGCACAAATTGATTCAAACATGCAACAGTCCTCACAACTGAGAGAACCAACCGAAAGTCAGGGTATCAGACTATTTCTGGTATATAAGCCTAGGAACATTTTAAATCATAAAAAATGAATATGAATATATATATATATGTTCATATTACCTTAAATGCTCCTATTAACTGCAAGGTACACCATGCCTCTTCTAGAGAGATTAATCAAGTGTCTCACTTTTGACCACGAAAAAAATGATGACAGCAAATACATGCATTCCTTCACTGGACATACCCAGTCAGAGTGGGAGAGTTGCGTTAGTCCCGTCAGGATGTAGTGACAGCACTGCGACTATGGCGATAGCCGTGCTTCTGGCAAACGCTGGCATCCCTCAGCAGGTAAGACAGGAAATCATCTTCCAATACTCGTCATTGAAATTGCGACGTGTTTCTGGAAGCATTCCCTTGGAAGGGGCTGTGGCTGCTGGGCGGTGCAGGGAGGCCGGCCCGGCCCGAGGCGCTCGCTCGCTTTGGGTCAGGAACCGAGCCGCGGTCAGGGCTGGCCCTTTGCAAGAGGTCTCACCCCGACTCCTACAGTGTCCCCATCCCCGGCTTCCCCAGCAGACAATGCCTTGTCCCGAGTCACCTCCCAGCCCCAAAAGCGAGGCGTGGGAGCAAAGTGCGACCCCGGGCGCAGCAGCTCTATGGATGTGCTGCTCGGATCACCCCGGCCCGACTGAGGCCGCCCGTCCCGTTACCGGAGCCACGGAGCGCGGCGCTCCCGGCCGCACCTGCCCGGCCCTGCTGCCTCCGGCTCTCGGGCCCGGGCGAGACCCTGAGGCCCCGTTACGCCGAGGGCTCGCTGGGGCCGGGCCAGGGCCCGGGGAGTCCCCTACCTGCTCCTCGGGAGCGGGGCAGCCCCGCTGCCGCCTCCCGGAGAGCTCCGGCGGCCGAGGGAACGCGGCGGCGCTGCCCCGGCACGGGCGGCTCATCCCAGCGACGCCTCACCTTCCCCGCCCGCAAACCTGGCTGTCCCCGGCGCGGTGGGGCGGCCCCGGGGCAGGGCCACCCCCCGTCCCCTCCCTGCCCCGGCGCAGGTAAGCGGGGCTGGTTAAACGCAAGCTCCGAAAAACAAAGCGTTTGAGCAGCCACCCCAGCCCCTCGCTGCTGCGGGATGGGCTCAGCCTCCCCCGCAGGAAATCCTCCAAGTAAAGATTGCGAGATCCTAGGTGATTTACATTTGTTGTTTGTTTGTTTGTTTGTTTTCAAAGTACGAACAGGTGCAAACCTCCCTAGTTGAAGAGACCGTGTCACTGGAAGAGGAAGAGCCCTTCAGGACTCCGTGGAGGCTGTTGTTGGCAGGAGCATCTCGGGGGCATCGGCTGATTTATTTGCTTGTTCAGTAGGCTGTTTTGGCTGCTTGGTCTGACGTGCCCAGACTGACACTGAGATATTTGTAAGCTTGAACATACAGGTTAGTCTCACATAGTCCCTAAGCTTTTATCTACAAACTTAACAGCTGCTAAGTAGTCCTGGTATTTTACAGAGATCACTTAACTTCTGGCTGTTCCAGGAACAGTATGTTCTCTAGGTTCTGGTGATTCTTAGTTCTGTTTCACAACACAGCTAGAGCCAGAGTTTTTCAAAGCAGAAGTTCCTCAAACTATTTTGTTAATGTGGGCAATTTTAACACTGCACTGCCACTTACATGTTGACTAACTACTAAACTATACATTAAGGTAGGGGAAAGCTCTTTCTTATGTTCTTCACAAAGCAGGCAAGCAATCATGGACTACAGAGCTATCAAGGTAGACGTTCTCATTGTTGTTAAAAATGCATAAAAACATTTGCAAAGCAAATTACAAGTATTCTACAAAAACTGTGGAGAATAATCCAGACATGTCCTGTTCCTTCCACCCCTTTTAAGCCTGCTTTGGTACTTCTTTCATTTCATGTTCTGGTACTATTTTGGTATTTATTATATTTATCAAATGGAAATGCTCAAACATCCTGCCCACCAGCAGCAGATAAGTGAAGGTGAAAGCTTACGCCCTGCTGTGGCCGCATAAACCGTCTCCCATCAATCCAATGTATGCAGTGCTAGCTGGAGGCACATTGCAACACTTCCAAACCTGTTGGGAGGTACACAGAAAATTAATTCATTCCTGACTTGGCAAACACAGAAGGATTTATACAGTCAGCTTGTTTCTCTTTGGCCACCACTTCTATCCATATTTAATTTTGGAAATGTTTGTCATTAACTCTCAAACAGTGCAAGATTATGCAAGATTTTTAGTTTGTGTATTATTTTGCATGACCAAAAAACATCTGACCAATCAACAGTGCCTGACAGCAGTTAGTCTGAAATTATGTGTTTTCAAGCATGCCTTGTGTGGTCATCAGGTCCTCCACACCAACTGACTTGAACTGCAAAAATCAGGGCAATACTTGACCTGATTTTTTTAGGACAAGTGTAAATGACAAGCAAATGTAGTTGTTAGGCTTTTTTAAGGCAATTATAGAATCCAGTAACCTCATGTTTTACCTGCATCTGGTAAATCATCCCTTCTACATGAGAAGAGTCATACCATGTCTCTAAGACAACTGCAAGTGTATTAGGGCAAAACTGTGGTTTAATGCAACCATCATATTTTTTTGGTTTGGCTGACATATGTATCCATCATATATCTTTCTGATCTGAAACTGAGCAGGGCAAATAAAAACTTAACAGAGTTTTAAAGTACTTTATGTGATTTTTTTTATACCATTTCTACTTTAAGCTTTGTTGCACAAGATAACTTTGATGAAGACAACTATTATCATTGTATGTACAAATCTTTTAAAGCTACAGGAATAAAAAATATCAATAAATGTAATTGCAGGTAATTATTTACATAAGTGTACAATTAAAGCTACATAGAACATATGTAATACATGATTTCAGAACGGAAAAATCTTCTATTGAGGAAGAAATATTCAAGAACAGTATAATCTGCAGGGGATGCAAGTATTTTGATTTAGAGACATTAAGCTAGCCATGTTGCAATGTTTGGTTGCATCACATTATTCTGTTGTTTTGTTTCAATATCCTTATTGCCTTCATTGTAGCAACCAGTTGTCATGGTGAGCAAAGAAAGTTGAGCTTCATTGCAAAGCCAGAACTGCAGGGCTGACTGGGAAGCCACCTAGCAAAGGATAGCAGCAGATGCTTGAAAAGGGAGAAGCCAAGGTGTGGCAGTAGTTACTGCTATGGAGGGATTAGCCATGGCCTTCATATCTTGCCAGGGGATTAGCCATGGCCTTCATTTTAATGTTTTCATTAGTCCTGGCAGTACAAAAAAATTAGAAATTTTCCTATGTAATTTACTAATGGCACAGTAGTTAAAAAAGAAGTATGTGACCCTGCAGCTTGGCTCATACTGATTTTAACCTATTTACTCCTCCTGCACTCAGAAATTACACCACTTTTCTATTTTCTTTAATTTTAAACACAGAAATAACCATTTGTCATCCAGAATCACAGACTAATGAGAACTGTGGTCAAGATTCCTATGATTCACCAGTACATTATATCTTTTAAATAAAATTTTAAAAAATATAGGAAATTCTGCCTTAAATCAGGTGAACTGTTTCTGGTAGAGTCAAAGAAGTACCAAAGGCACCTGCAATGCACTGATGCAAGTCATTATTATAGAGTTCAGTGAGAAAAGTGCTCAGAATCCATGGGATATTGGTTAAAATTGGGGTTATTGGACATAATCTGAGAAGGTAAAAGGAGATGATAGCACAGATAATCTCACGTCTCTTCCAATGCTGGGAACCCAGAGCTGTGCAGCCTCAGCCAGACCTCTTGTCAGCACAGGCCACATAATGCAAATCCCATCTGTGAGGACATTTGCCAGCACTGAAAGCTTTAAGGTTTTAAAAGGTGTCCTCAGAAGTAGAAAACTCTATTCATCATCTTAACTGGCATGAAAAAGGACAGTGTATGAAAACAGGCTGTTTCACTTCAAATTAAGCTGAGACAACAGGTGGAGCTGTCACCAGGGGCCAAGTGTGAGCTGCCCAAAGCTCCCCCACACAGGTGAGCTGGTTCCACCTGTACCTGCAGCATGGGGTACATCCAGCACAGCCCAGGGCCTGCACCCACTTGCATCAGCTCTCGTGGATCAGTAACTTCTGCATGCCCACATATCCCTGACCACACTCTTCGGGTACTGGCCCACCTTCAGATGAAATGCTGTGCTCTGTCCTGTTAATACATTCACAAATCCCAAGAGACTTCACTGAACTGTGGTTATACTATGAGAAATAAGCTTACATCTCAGCAAAGTTTTGAGTTAGTCTGGCTTGTCTAGGTTAAATTGAAGAAAGATTACAACTTCTGCCTATAAACAAACATCCAGTATATACCAATGAACAACTCCTTTGTTAAGATGAAGTGTGGTAACTCAGAGAGAACAACATAACTGGGTACCTGAGATAGGAATGACCTAGCGAAAGGGCAGGGGCAGCCCCTTCCTATCCTGTGTTTGCCAAGCTCCGGCCTTCCAGGTGCTATATATACACATTGCACAGGTATCTACAGCCCATTTTTTGGTCACAGACAAGGAAAAAAAATGCATTTATAATCAAATACATGTGACACTCGCTGTCATAAAATTGTACCTAGGAGGTTTGAGATTAAGTCCTCTAAAAACTGGAAGGCAGCATTTGGCCTTACAGTTTAAATGATTAAAAGATTACATGGAAATTACGAAACGAAATTCTCCATGAGGTTGCCACCTGCAAGTCTTCACAATTACTTAGCTAAAATGTTCTCAGCAAACCTAGGATTGCCCTTTATCTGTACATACTGCACTTTATCTGTGCACTTACACAAGCATAACGCCTTTCTGCAGGCAGAGGACAGGGTTTAATGCCATCTTGTAACAGTTAAAAATGCTGTTGCAAGGAGTCCTACAACCAACTAACAAGAACTTTGAGCTAAATGAGAAACAGGAAAGAAGTACATAATGAAAGTATTGCATCAATCACCACAATTTTCAAGAAAACGCAAAACAAAATGTAGGCCTCTAACTTCCTAAAAGGGTTTTTTTAGGCAATTCAGAGACAGTCAAATCTCCCAATTGTAGTGGGTTCTTTTATTATTTAAAACTAGTCAGAAATTACTCCAGCATCTTTGTAAGAACTTCAGTGTAGGTCATTAAAACAAGTTTCTACCAGATGCCAGCATGTACTAAGTTTCCTCTAACAGGAATCTTTTTGCATGTTCCCCATGAGACATGTCTCCTATCTGGCATTTCCCCCTTAAGCTCCACTGTAGTTACCAAGAAAAATAAGCTTATTTTCCTCCTGAAGATGCAAATACAAAATGTTATCTGAGAAAAAAGCACTAGCCTAAAAATATGTACCAAAACAAGTGGGAAAGCACTAGCATAGAAATTTCACTAGCAGATAACAGAGTAACATTCTGTTTTGCTAATGAACAGCAAAAAACCAAGACAAACAAAAAACAAAACAAAACAAAAAACCCCCCAAAAAACAGGTCTGCAGATGAATTCCTCTTATTTGTGTCTGGTATAACTATTTTTAAAATATCATTCCATTTGTTATTTGTTTGGGCTGTTATGTTTGAATATAGCATTGAACAAAAAATCCCTAGAAGAACTACCAAAATTATTATGGACAAGGGAAGAAAAGGAGGAACCATTGTTGTAACTAGAAATACCTGAACAATATTATTTTATAGTAAGATACAGCTTTCTTGTGAAATACCTTACCTATGTAGTAAATACACATTAAAATGAATCATTTAATAAAAAAGGAAAAAGGAAAGTAGTCTTTTGACTGGTTGGTACCTCATCTGCTGATTAATTCATGATCTCAATCCAACGACCAAGCTTCCATTATTTTCTTTTTAAGCCAGAAACAAGCAAGCTCCAACACTATCACCTTTCACTGTTTGAATAATTATCTATTCTTAGGACGAACATGGTACTAATATGGCATCAAGACTTCTGTAACTCCCTGGTGCCTTTTCCAGTAGCATGAAAAAAAATCCAACTGAAAACATTTCTGTAATATTAGGGAAGATTTTTATGAACAGCTGGTTTCTGTTATTAATTGCTCAGTTGGTAGTCATAGCAGTGGTTGGTTGGAAAAAGTCCATAACACTGAAACTGTAATATTCTTATTTACACTGGTAGTCTAGGCAGAACAGATTGCTCAGGAAAGGAACAACATTGAGGGCTCCTGGGTGAATCAAGCAAGAGTTGAAAAGAGGGACTGAAAAGCGAAGTACCAGCCTCTGACAGATTGGGTCTTTGTGAAATGGGAAATGAAGGCTGTCAACCTTAACTCTGTGTTAATCAAGGGTTTGCACTGGAACTTCTCATAATATTTCAGCCTCTCAAAACACTGACCATTTGCATGCTGGGGCTCGCTGCAGGGCATGCTTATGACCCCCTTCTGGTTGCAGACTGGGTTTTCTTCCATGGAAAGCCAAAAAGGTGGTTTGAATCCACATGACATCCCAGTGTGGAGTCAGGATACAGCTGTGCTGGGCAGCTAGGCTGAAGAGCACCGAAGAACTGAAACACCCTGTAATACTGGAGTCACAGACAGCTCTCAAAAGTTTTATTTATGGTTCTGCTCATCCCCAGAAGACTTGGCTGCCTGAACCTGCTTTCCTTCCACCCCTGAGGCAATGAAGATGTGATGCAGTACTAGGAGGGCACCTAAACTGCCCACATTCACAGCCTTATGAACCACCACATACTGCGACCTGCTTGCTACTCCCCACACTTGCCATCCAAGAACTGATAAGTGTTGATTAATTTCTGGGATGGTGATTTTCACCTCACATTGTCACTTTCCACTCATAAACAACATCATCTGACTAGAAAAGAGTAACTGGTGGCAAGAGCACTGTTGGATAAGCAAAGCTCAGTACGTCAGAGGAGCCACAGTGTAATCACAGAAACCAAATGGAGGTCATGTGATTTGTCATGGGTGACAAATGTGGAGTGAGGTGGAAGCCACAGGATCTCATCCTTCTACCTGATACCCTGGAATATTTTGTACAGACCAAGTGCACCTCCTATGGAAAAATATTCTGTACAATGCAACAAAGAATGCAAGGTTTGACTGCAGGCCCATTTGGAGCACTTTACAAAACAGTGGTTGCTAAGATATGAAATTGGGGTACATTTTATACCTAAGTGGGGGGATGAGAATTTGACATGAAATTGTAGGGACAGGTTGATGGGTTTGTCCTCCTTGCCCTCTGCCGAAGGGATACCTTTTGGTAAGTCTTGTGTCCTCAGCTATGCTGAGTGTTGATCTATGATACTCAGTTTGTGATTGCAATCATATTGTTAGTGCTATGTACAGTTATTCTGCAGCTAATGCCTTTATCACTGGCAATCCAAAAGAACCAAAGATGTTTCAGCCAATAAATCCTGTTATTCATTAATCCATCTGTCTCTTCTGAACCAGACCTATAGTCCATAGACTATTTGTGAACTCAGCCTCAGGTACATAGTTACATGTCTGCAAGAAGCACCAGCTAAAGAGCAGCTGAGTAATGTCTGGGTTCCCTGGGCTCTGAATCTGAAAGTGAAGGCGCTTCTAAACACAAAACTATTAAAAAAGTGTTAGTAATTCTACTACAACTTGATATTTTAGAAAGGATTACTATAATTGAAGAAAAACATTTTCTTGGGTGTTTCAATTCAATATTCCTCATGAATACAGAGAATCATCACATCAAACTTTTGGATTTAGATAAAGAAATTACAGAAAAATCCATAGAATTGTATCACGTCTTTACACAAGACTGAAGACTGACTTTTATGTAAACTTTTATGTAAACGATGTTTTCCCAAGCAACCATATGTGATTTTCATCAAGCAATTCCTTCCACTCCTTTTTCAGTCACATCAGTGTGAGAAACTGGAAACCTGAAAGAGTTAATGTGTCAAACATTTGGCAGAAGGTAAAAGGAATGTTACCATGCCATCTAGATAAGGTGCAGTTAAAAAAAGAGGGTCTTGTGGAGGCAGAAGAGTGCTTTTCTGAGGTCAACTTGCTTATTTTGGGGAACTATTTCTAAAAACAAGTCTTAGACAGCAGTGCACTTGTATTTTCAGAGGAAGGGATTCGAAACCATGAGACCCCCCAGTCTCCTTCCAAAAAGTTAAAGAATAACAAAATGCACATGGGCAAGGACTGGTCTGTAAGTAGCAAAATAGAGAGGGGCAGGGTGTGAACCCGGCACTCACCATCCACAGGAACTGGACCAGAGACAGTGCTGGAACTCTGGGTTGTGACTCAGATATTTTCTTCTCCATTCCCTATCTTTCCTTCTTCCTTTCTTCCTCTTCCTAAAAGTTTAATTTGTTGTTGCCACATGTTTTCCAGAAAAGCTTAATCCACAAGCTGTTCAAAAACCACTGCTGCTACATGTTGTTCAAAAATGTTGAAGTTGCTGCTGCAGACCGTCCAGCCTACCATAAAGTTTAAGTCGTTTTTGCCTGTATATGAGCCTGAAGGCTAATTGATTGCTTTCTTTCACACAATTTAGCACAAAGATCTCCCAAGCATCAGCTACCTCAGCGTAGGTGGCCCAGGACTGCCCTCTAGGGACCCACAATCAGTCAGAACAAGATCCCCCCAGAAACTATTAAACCCTTTGTCTTTAGGCAGACTAAATTTCTAAATGCAACAACAATTAATTATTGAAATATAGACAATAGAAATAGCATTTCAATATCTGTAACACTCCTTCAGGAATGCAGAAAGTAATTTTGATTATAACAATAGCAATTTTCACATTAGCCTTTTCACATTAAAACATCTCTGAAAACTGGTGTTTTTTTCCACTTAGTGTATCATAGCTAACTGCTGGTTTTGCCCACAAGCTGCTGAGAAGCCTCCTACAACCCCTGCAGAGCTGGAGGAGTCCCTCAAGACAAGGTGTGTGGGAAAGTTTCTGGGGCTCAGTGATGCTCTTCAGATGCACTGAGCCACCTTTGCTTCTAGAGCCATTCTAGCCAAGACAACTACCACTTTATTACCTACATTTGTGTGTTTATACGGACAAAAAAATTAATGTGTCCTTTTTAAATGCAATTTAGAAATTGAAGAAGGGTAGAGAAAAATAACCTAGCATATTTAAACAACCAAGAAATACAAAAGCTTGATATAAAAAGTCGCTCTTACTTAAACAACACCTTTGCTTTTTTACAGTAGGATGCATTTACTATTTAAGTAGAAGCTGAAAATAAAATGGATATATGTGCTGCCACAATATAGTTTCAGTTTAATCACAATGCATTTAGATTATTAAAAATAGTTCAATTATGCTCTAAAAAAGATCATATGACTATTCATTTTCCCTTTTATCTAAACATAATAAAATTAATCCCATAATTAAAAATTAGGTTGAGTCAGTCAGATTAATGTCTTACACCCCAAATCAGTGAATGGGCAGTGCATTCTTTCTCATCTCTGAAACACTACTGATAAGGACAACAATATTCAAGCTTGTCAGTCATAATAATAAATAATATGATAATAAAAGCCAGCAGTATTTCTAAGTGCTAATACAGTTAAACATATTTTGTTACAGCTTGTCACGTAATGAAGACAAAACCATTGAGTAAGCATTTTGGTGTGTCACATTTACATTATTTCATCCTTACTTCCTAAATACTATTTCATCATTAACTTCTAGTGAAATCAGTGCACAAGATTAGGGAAGTGCATTGCATTTAAAATCAAATTCATTGCTGTCTGATGTACTAACACAAAACAAGCAATCTTCTAAAAAAGGAATAATTACCATCGTCTCCATCCTCCCCTCCCTCACATCTTCATTTTTCTGGTTTCACTACTTTTTTTTTCTATCATGTAAGAAACTTCAGACAAAAGGAAAAAAAAAAAAGATGAGGTATAACTTGGGACAAATCACTCATACCTGCTGAAAATCTGAATCCTGCAGTGAAACCACTCTGCAGAAGAGGCAGGTTTAGAAGGAGCACAGCACTCCCTCTTCACTGGCCCGTACCTACGCACTGGAGCCACTGCAATCAGCATGAGCCTGTGTGTGACTCAAGTTTGGAGGCAAGGACAAGTCAGCCAGGCTACTCAGACTCACAGAGTCATAGAGAGGGTTTGGGTTGCAAGGGGATCTTGGAGATTGTCTAGTTCCAAGCCCCTTCCACAGGCAGGGATACCATCAACTACACCAGGCTGCTCAAAGCTCCATCTAACCTGGCCTTGAACACCTCCAGGGATGGAGCAGCTTCCCCAGGAAATCTATTCCAGTCCCTCACCACCCTCAGAGTAAAGAATTTTATCCTGATATCTGATCTAAACATACACTCTCACTTTGAAGCCACTCCCCCTCATCCTGTCACTACATGTTCTTGTAAAGTCTTGCCCCATCTTTTGTGTAAGTTCCTTTCAGGCCCTGGAAGACCATTATTTGTCCTCCCCAAAGTTTTCTCTTTTCCAGGCTGAACAATCCCAACTCTCTCAACCTTTCTTACAGGAGAAGTGCTCCATCTCTCTGACCAACCTGGTGGCCTTCTCTGGACTTGCTCCAGGTCAATGTTGGAGACCCCAGACCTGGATGCAGCACTCCAGGTCAGGCTTCACCAGAGCAGAGGGGCAGAATCACCTTTCTCACCCTGCTGGCCATGCTGCTTTTGATGCAGCTCAGGATACAATTGGTTTATGGGCTACCCCAACCCCTACAACACAAGGGTCTGGCTTTCCTTGAGCAGATGAGAGAGTAAGCATGTGCCCCAGGGGCTGAGCAGAGAACCCCACTGCTGTTGAGAAGCAATTGACATTTCCCCCATTTGGGGCCTCCTGCATTTCCCCAGCTCCTGAGGAGCTGCAGCAAAAGGCTGCTCAGTATGGCACTGTTGAGGACCATGCCAGTTCCAGAGAGCAATGCAGCAGCCTTGGGGCTGCTCTAGCTTCACCTTGCTGCAAGGAGAGTACCAGAGAGAGCAGAGCCAAGCCCACAGCCTCTCTTTGCCCAGGCAGGGTGAGGTGGTTTGTGCTAGTGTTGTACCACAGTCAGATTGACTGGCAGCAGCCTGAATGAAGATCCATCATAGCTGTCTTGTTAAGCCACTGACTCACAACTGCTGCTTGCCATTGTCCATTCTCAGCATGTTTTAGTGGAGAAAGAGGGCAAAAGAAACAGCAGTGTGTATGAAAAAAATATGTAGTGACTTTATTAAATTTTAAAATGAACTCTTCCTCAAAGTGCCTTTACATAACACACATGAAAACTTTAGCATTATTTATATAAATATATTAAAAGGAACAAATATTTTTTAAAACCACTATTTTGGCTCAGTTAAATAACCTTCCATTCCTAAAGTTAGGGATAACAAGTAGCAGTTCTCCTTTCAATCTGTTCCAGTCAGCAGAAGTAATTAGGAGGATTGAGGTCGCTGGAACTCTGTTGGCTGGCCTGCATGACTGTGAGCTGTCAAGGTGAAAGCACAAAGTCAGTGTTACACCCTAGTTCTCAGAGTACAAATACCATAACGTCAGTATCTGGTCCTCACATTTGATACAGGGATCTTCTTAAAGAAGAGTTTTGTGACCAAACCATAGAGTTTCTGTCCTATTTGATTCTTCTATCAGTGTGAACCATAACTAGCCTTGTTCAGATGGTTTTCAGTAACTTCAGATGGATCTCAAAGCCCTTTTACCCTACAACAGGCTGCCACAGAACACACACCATATATAAAGGCAGACTGCGTGAACAACTAAGTAAATGTGGCACTTCATGACAAGGACTGATCGTCCCTTGGCACTTCTCTTGTGACTAAAACACAGAATGGGAAGAGACAATGAGCATCTGTATAGGTCTGTACATACATGACATTCATCAATAAAACACTTCAGTACCATAACAGTTTGAATTAGTCTGACATTTCAAATGCACTTCCCCCCCTTCCTCTTGAAATTAAGAGATTCTTATTCTATTCTGCTGAACACACACAACTCACAAAGCTCAGAAGGCACTGTCTCTCAAAAGCACTGTTTCTAGTTTCCAGCATACACTTAATTTAGTTGTGAAAAGAACTTAATTCCACTGGTTTTGTCACTTATCAGCCAAAACAGTTTTGTTTGGTTGAGTATGGAGGCATAAGAAAATTGCTTGAGCCATGAAAGAAGAAAAGCCAACACTGCAGTGTGTAAATTAATAGATGAATTCTGAAGGTTGCAGAACATAATTTTAAGAAGTGGAGATACCAGAGGGAAAATTTCTGCCTAATACTGTACTAGCAAGAGGCCTTCAATCAGAGCCTGGAAAGTGATGGAGTTTGACACAAAAGCAAGTTGCTTGTTTCAAGATAAAGGAGCTGCAAGAGAAAATATAGGTTTGAGTTTGAATGGGAGGAGAGCAAAAGGTGCTGCAAGAAGGAAGCTGACAGGACACAAAAATTCAGAGTTGCAAGCAGCAGTAACAGTCAGTTCCTGAAGCTTCCCTATACAACAAGATCTCACAACCTAAAAGCATAACGTTCAAGGACAGACTGAAATTACATTGGGAATTTGGCTCTCATCTCCTGTTGATATAAAATTAATAGCTATAAATATAGCATTGAGGAGGTCTGATGATTTTTTCTAATCATTCAAATTAATTCCCTTCCCCAAAAAAAGAACTGATCATTGCAAACTACATCACTGCCTACAAGTCAAACACAACTTTAGAGTTAACACTTCGGGCATACAAAATACTATTAAAAATATTTTAATATGAAAGAGAAAGGATTTAACATTTTACACAACTTCCTTTCCCTTTTATTTGGAAAGTCGTGATTGAAGCCCTCAGCACACAATCATCTCAGATTCCTTACATATCAGAGCAGAGGGAAAGGAGAAAAGCAAGCAACTGCAGGGGGGTAACACAGGGGCATCTCTCTCTCTCTCTCTGCCCCTTGACATGGTCCTCAAGGTAAGGTGGATGAAGTCAATCATCCTGTACCTCCCATGACAGACTCTGTGTCATTAGCCAATTGTTCCACTTGGGTAAATAAATATATTAAGCCATTTAACTGGAAAGAAAAAGTTCTCTGGAGATTATTTTTTTGACTCGATACAGATTAAAAAGGTATTTTTACAATATCTGCATGTGACAAGTAACTAAAAATGGCACATGTAAAAGAGATCAAGGAAGAGTATTTAAGCTTCGTCAGGTTCAATAGCACTTTTAGAGGGCTGGAATTCTCTTACCTTTTCTCCTGGATGTGAATTCTGTGAATTCGCCTGGATGATAACACACCGATGCAGTAACATGGGAATTTATCTTTCCCCAAACTGAACAAGGCAAATAACAAACTTGTAACAAAGAAAATGTTTCTGTTGTTTCATTAAAAAAAAAGAAGCAAACATTTACTGGCACCAGCCATGCACCTTATGTAATATCACAACAATAATTGAAAGTTTAATTGCAGGGGAAAAAAAAAAAAATCAAACTTTCTTCATTGGCTTCAAGTTTTTGACAATTTTTTGTTCTTTCATTTTTAATACAAGGGAATTTCACAGAATCATTCTTGGAAAAGTACTTGTGTACTTCCTACATGTGCTACTGACGATATTTCACAGTGTTCTGTTGATCCAGCCAGAAGTAAAAAAGATTCACAACTGTAGATGAAACTGTAGTACCTTCACTCCAGTAAATCTGGATGAGATTGCACAAAACAGATACATGGGACCTTCAGTCAATCCATCACCAACTGTGTGAACTGAATCAGTCATTAAGTGTCATTTCTCATTCGTTATTTAAGGAACATTCAAGTCTTTTGTTAACAAATGCAATTGTGATAAAGAGCCACTTTTTCTGGATGGCATCTGGTAGCGCACTTTCTTCCAAAACCTGGTTCTTGCTGAGTGGGACCTTTCTGAAAAGTCCCCTTTCCATCGGATAACCCCATGCTTTTGCTTAATATATCTGATGGATTCTGGCATGGTTGCATAATCTTGTATTTTTTCAAGTTCAATGAGAATTACTTTAATGCCATCTTGGATAAGAGCACTATGCATGGCTAGCTGCTTTTCAGACTCATCTTCCAGAATGCTGTAACAGGAGGGCTCTGGTACTAAAACAATTATCACTCTCCTACTTTGACGGATTTTTTCATCAGCAACGCTGATCACAGCTGTAGAGAAAAAGGTTGTGCAAAATTAAGGTTTTACATTTCTATTTTCTATTTCCAGTATTCTGCGGCTGATTCATCAACTGTTAAGCCAACACACTTTACATCAAAATAGGTAGAGGATATGAGCATGCAAGCAGTTACCTTGGGTTAGCCTACCATAGAAATCTGGCCAATGCAACACAATCTGACCCCATCAGAGTCTATATGTCTATATCCTTGTTTTGCAGGAACAGAGAAGAGCTACCAACTATCTACTACTTACCTTGCTAATGCCATTTTATTACCATCATAGGTACAAATGCAAAAAAAAACCCCAAGTTCCAGAACCACAGGAGTTTTTTACCTTAAACAGTCTGTTACTGATGTGCTCAAATGGTTTTGTTCCAGTAAGTGGAAGAGGAAAAAAATATTCCCCCCACCAATGGCATTCCAGTCAGTTAAGTCACAAACAGTGAAATATGGTAAATACCACACAAAACCCCCATGGCTAAACCCTGAGAACAGACTATTGCATTTTTTTCAAGCTGAAAAATTTAAGCAGCACTTTAGATTCTACTTCTCAGGGAACCCTTCTTTCTCAAACCACTACCAAAATCCTTCAACTGTAAAAAAAAAAAAAAGTTCATTTGATGATGAGAGAGATTTAGATTCCCATCTGACTGCTTGTTTCTCAGTTCTATTTCCAGGTCAACAAGAAAACTCAAGTCAAATTTGTCTTCAGCTAACTTACCTTCTCCTGGTAAATCATCTCTCCCAAGTATGAAGAGCTTATATCCACACTGCCTTTCTAAGACCTCTGGCAGTATCTTCAGGGCAAAAATATCCGATGAATACAAGCAGCTTTCTCTGTTCTTTGGATACAGAACATAAGCATCATAGATCTTCTCATCTGAAACTAAGGAGTGAACAATAGAACTTCCATAAAAATAAATTCTAAAGATACAAGAGCAAGCAATCAAACAAGCAAAATCTCTAAACTCTGGGGAGGTTTTCCCTTACTTGAATCATTGTTTTAGGTCCTAATCCTGCTATATTAGCTAAGCATGTAGGATTATACAAAGCCTGAAATATTTGTAGGATCAGGCCTCCTAGAATTCAGGATACTAAATCTGAATAGGCAAAAGAGACCTGAAAAATTAAGTTGAAACTTTCTCTTTTGAACACAAAATAAAAAGTCATCACTGAATTATTTGAAAAACAGTGGACCCAGTGGTACAACTGATACTTAAAATTCCATTTGCCATCATACTCATAGGTGGTGTTGCAATCTGGAGTTTCAACCACAGCAACCACTTAGACATGACAACAAAAATAAATTGTCAAATTTCAAGATCTGAATTGTTTTGAATATTTTTGATCAAACTTTTCAGAAAGACATAATTTAAAAGACTTTGAAGAAAATCTAAGAGCCTCCACAACATACATGGCTAGAGAAACAGAAAGTATCTCCTCTCAGATGGCTGGAAATTACCCATACTTCAGCATACTCTCATAGACAACACACTTATCAACATTTTTTTGAATGCCAGGAAAGTAAAATTTCCAGAAAGTAAAATAATCAGAAGTGCCTTTAAATAAAAAACAACACCAAGTTATATTTTCCCTGTTTCATCTATAGAAAATAAAAATATGTAACACTTCTAATGTATTATTGCTTTCTGTAACAACAGTAATTAAAAGTGATCTGAAAAACTGCTGTCAGAGGAGTATTCAAACCACTAGGGTGGGTCTTCAGGAAAAGAAATGATAGTTCTGGATTCCTGGGAAGTTGCCGATTTTTTTCCCAGCTTTTGTCATCTGAATTAATTCTAAACATCCTAAAAACAACATTATCCTTTCAAAACCCCAAGGAAGACCAATCATGATCCATGAGAGTAACTCACTGCTTTGCAAGTAAAGGTGGGAGCTCAAAACAACACTCAGCACTGTTACATAAACATACCTTTTTTCCACAGGAAAGGATGGCAGGAGTCCCGATACCAAAGCACAATATCAATTTTGAAGATCTTGTAGATAAAGAGAGTAAAAAACACTAAAAATACCAAGGAAACTCCTCCTCCAATTAAGTACCCCTGAATGTTTCGAGCTGCAGCAGCACAGAATAGGAAAGAAAAAAATAAAGTACAACTATAAGCTAGAACCAGGGAAAGACAAGGATTGTACAAAATTGTTTAATCATTAAAATACTTTTGTTTTAAAAAGACTGAAAGAACAGGACAAACTATTTAATTTATAATTTCTGACATTACTGTTATCTGATAAGCCTAATTTTATCTTTCAGAGAAAAAAAGACCTCAACAATATGATAAATGAGGCACCTCTTCAGCTGAAACACCAAAATAAAATATTGACATATAACCCAGCAGTAGAAGGACAATTCTTGTACAACATTCTATCAGTCGGAAAGCAAGGAAGTCAGAAAGGTGGGGAGGTGATTTCCTGACCTAATCTCCCCAGACCAACTAGCATTCCATTGTCTCTGCCTTCAATGACCTGTCAGTGAATCTACTCATTTACTGTCCTTAAAACACCCCCCACAAACTTCATGTTTTAGTCAATGCATTAAAGAATTTCTGAAGTTAAATCCTACCCTGATAATCTTTATGAAGAAATTATAGTCATGTAACAAGTTAAAGTTCATATTCACATTCAGTCCCAAAATACTGAATGAGAGAAGACAAAGCA
Organism: Emberiza elegans; assembly: GCA_024865655.1. Taxonomy (NCBI): domain Eukaryota; kingdom Metazoa; phylum Chordata; class Aves; order Passeriformes; family Fringillidae; genus Emberiza; species Emberiza elegans. The sequence continues at coordinate 56,763,817 of JALJVW010003023.1, read as the reverse complement.
AATCAAAAGCACTGTTTTCTTTCATTTTGCTAAGAATGTGAGAAAAAAATTCACAAAGAAAGGTGCTGACATGCACTGCCCATTTTGCATAGAAGTATATCACACAGTTTTAATTCTAAGTAGGGCATGGTCAAACTAACTGACAAGTAAGTCAATGATCACCATTTTATCAAGAAGAGATCTCTTACCTGGGTATTCTAATTTGATGTAGGCTGTAAATTGTTGAGAACCATATATGAAGTGGCAGAAGAACTTATGAGCATAGTCCTTTACTGTCACTTTTGAAATGTTAAATTTTGTTCCCGATACAGCAAGTCCATGAGGCAACCCCTCTCTGTCATAAGAAAAGGTACAAGGAAAACATCCGTACATAACTGTATATCTATGCTGAATATGAGACAAATTCATCTATCCACAAATACAAAGACTTGATTTTTTTTATCTCTATAAACCTAAGAAGCTAGTGAAGCACAGTAAATATACTTCTGTAACTAACAATTTCATGAACTAAAAACATACTGGGATTAGTTGTTTCAGGTTTTTTTTGGGTTGAGTTTGTTGAGTTTCCCCACCCAAGTTTGGACAGAGTGCACCATTAGCAGTTTTGCAGGTGACACAAAACTCAGAGGGATGTCTGATATGACAGCCAGCATCCAGAGGAACCTTGACAGGATGGACAAATGAAAAAAAAAAAAAAAACCTCATGAAGATCAAAGCAAAATGCAAATCCTTCATATGAGCAGGAATAACCAGATCCCAGGCATCCTGAACTGCAGTAGGAAATACACTGCCAGCAGGTTAAGGGAAATGATCCTTCAGTGATGTACGGCACTGGTGAGATCACACCTGGAGTTTAGGGCCAGTTTTGGGCTGCCTAGTACAAGAGATGGATGGATTTGCTGGAGCAAGTCATGTGCAGTGATGTGACAGATAAGGAATCAGAGCATCTGTCATACAAGAGAGCAGGGACTGCTCAGCCCGGACAAGAGAAGGTTTGGGGGCAGGGGATGGATCTCATCAATGTGAGTTAATACCTGATGGGAGGAAGGAGTGGAGAAAGGGAGCGAGGCTCCCTTCAATAGTGTCCACTGACTGGACAAGAGGCTATGAACACAATTTGAATGATTTTCCCATCTGAAATTCCACCTGAACACTTTTTTACTTCAGGGTAGTCAAACACTGGAACCTAAATGTCCTGCAACAAGAGTTTCTGCCTTGTGTTCTTGAGGATTAGCAGCAGTGTCTGTACTTTAAAAAGGACCATTTTCACAAATAAAAGGAAGTTGGGTGACTTTTTATTTTGGAACAATCTATCCTTCCCACATTAATGATAGAGGACAGGCTTTAACATACTATTGAAAAAAAATCCACATAAGAAAAATGCATAACTAAATATTACAAAATTGTATTTCACAATAGTATTTTAAAAATCTACGTGATTGCTTCATTCTATTTGTATCCGACACAGTATTTATAATAAAATGTTATTCTTTTAAAACCAAGCAATAAGAACATAGTTGTGTTTGATACAGACTTTGAATCAGCCTTTCAATGACTAGTGGCATTTGACTAATCGTCTACTTTATAATGAATTCCCTGCAGATTACTTCACCTACACATGCACTACAAATTCAATGTATAAAGATACTTACTCATAAAACTGTTCCCTGTAGGTTTCATCAAAGATATCAACATCCTCATCATTAACTTGCCAGAATGGAATCAAGCCATTTATGCCACTTGATATGTTACACTCCATAACTACATGAGAGCCTACAAAAAAAAAAATGTAAACACAGAAACTGAAGGTCTTGTAATAGAAGCAGAATCAAGTGATGAGGGAACAGCTGGGAAAAGGAGAGATATAAAAGAAACCTACTTACTTTATGAAAAGCAAAGTCCTTAAAACTCATTCATTTGTAATTCAAATTTGGGTGTCTACAATCTGGATATAAATTCCACCCTAAATGTAAGTGTCAAAATGTTCACATGTACATACAGGCTAGGTGTCTAAGCTAGTAACAGAGTTCATCTCTGCTGAAGTCCACTCACAATAAAGTAGACACCTTAACTGAATGACTCTCCAGACTCCACTGAAAGATCTCCAGGGCTCGAATCCGTTGCATGTACACGTATGGCGACATCTGAGATGCTCTCAAGCATCCAAGGTATCCATATGGAGTTGTCAGACAGGACTCCAGATCTTCAAGAGAACTGCACTGCTAGAGTAGCCAGACCACCCAAAACAGCACCCTTTGTGTAGGCAACTGAACTGAGCTCCTGCTGATACTGGCCTGAGTTAAGGACCTCGGATCATATAAACATACCCATGTGCAGACAACCTACATCAGGGAGCTGAATCCCATTCTTAGTGACCTTGTGTATCTTTACACCAAATCAGGATCTTTTGGCCAGCACTGTCCACTGGGATGGCTTCTCAATATTATAACACTTTATCCTCCAGAGCAAGCTCACCTGTCACTCAGCTCCTTTGCCACCAAGAGTCCAGATCTTACAGAACACCTCAGTATTAAGCAAGCCAATTTGCAAAATGTATTTATTGCCAATGTACCTCAGTGAGCTCCATGTACAGGAAGGCAAGCAGCTTTCTTGGATTCCTTTCCTTCTGTATTTTACCCATGGAAGTTAGGATTTGATAGCAGAAGGTGGGCTCTCTCAGCTGGCCTATGTAAAGATCTTAGTCTTTCATTTCCTAGAACCGCATCAGATCTAGATGCTTCCACCAAGGGATGGTCTCTAACAAAAGCATGGAATAAACCTTTAGCTCACATGGAAAGCAGTTACTGGAACAAGAGTTCACACAGAAATCAGAGATGCTCCCCAATCTCTTCCCTCGTGTCCTTCTACCACAACAATTAATTTTTTTTAAGATGTGGTTTAGTGCATTGCACAATTATTAAAAAAAAAACCTCAAGCATTCCATGCCCACACATTCATGAATGCACTGTTAAGTTTCTACACCACCTTCTGCCACTTCTCATTCAAAAATCACATAGCTGTTTCCATACAAGTGTTCATGCAGCTGCTTAGAGATTCTGCCCCACAGCCAGACATGCAGTAGGAGGTTTTATTTTTTTCCCCCAGTATCTCATTGAAGGTACTGGACAGAGAACATTGAATATTTGAATGGCAATTACATTTTAAAACGAACAAAAACAAATCTCATCAAATTCCTTTAAGAAGCGTCACCCCGTGTGTTCCTATACTAGGGAATCATTTGTAGATCTCAGTAGTCACAATAAACCCACTTTGTGGCTGGAGTCTCCTTTTAGTCTCACCTGTGGCTATTACTCTAATGTCTGTAAAGCAATCAAGGTTTGCTCATCCTAGGTGGTCCAAAGCACCTAACAATACACCAGCACAACTTTTAGTTAATGCTGTGTCCAAGCTGTAACAAATATGGTCCAAATTCTACAATAAGGAGTCTAAACATGTTGTCCTGTAACACAGTCTTAATGACTCAGGCTGAGAGTCACAGCCAGCCCCTGGACTAATAAATCGCTCAGAAAATACTACCAAGCATTGAAAAAAACCCTAACACTGCCTTCAGTAAATTTAAAAGCCTGCAGATCAGACTCCTCCTGAGTAGAGGCTGCATCAGCAAGAACTTTTCTGAATTAAATAACTACCAGCCAAAACTGGGGATGAGACTTACATGATACTTTCATGGGTGGGAGATACAGTACAGGGAAGTCCGACTGTAACATTATCTCATTGCTCCCATAGTTACAGTTACAAGGAAAAAATCAAGTTTTCACACAAAAATTAGGTTTATGTGAGGTAAAACAATTACTATGGAAAGTCAGCCTGTTTTATCCAAAATCTGTTGAACAAATTTCTTCAACAGTGAAAGAACTGAAAGCTTTTCAGGCATGTATTTTTTGTAATGAAGACAGAGAAGATATAATTACCAGAAAAGAAGGGGCTGCTGAGTGATTCTAGATTATTTCAACATAATTAAATAACCATCTGAAGACCACAGGACTGTAAGCTTTTAAAATAATACTTTTTGTATCAGATCCTGAATATTCTCACTGTTTAAAACAAAGCCTTCTGGACTTTGCAAGAACATAATTTCTGTTAAAGCACATTCACAATTCTGGCCAAAACCTACCAACCCTCACCAAAACCTGGCAACTTCTGAATAAGTCTTTATTTTTCACAAGCTATTGAGGCCAAAAAGAAAAGAACAGAACAAAAAAACCACTAAAACCCCAAAACAACCCTAAACACACACACAAAACCCACGAGTGTTTCAGTGCTGTCCAATTTAACACCTTATATACTGAAAGTTAGAATTTGGGACAGACAAAAATGTTTCACATGACAGAAAAAGAAACATGAAACTTTAATAGGAGAAAACAACACCTGCTGCACACAATTTACAAGCTCAATGTCAGAAAAAACAACAGCAAAAGTAGATGTGTTATGTGAGATTCCATGAGGGTGATGCACATAAAAATAATCCACAATGCTCTGGCCTGACCTCCCATGTGGTGTTAGAGTCCAAATACAACCTTTGCTCAGAGCTTCTCTAATGATCTAATTCCTCAAATGATTACAAAACTGTTTCTTGTACTAAGAAATTCTAGTAAATAGCCAATCACACTTCTCCAAAATCAGTTAATGCCCTTTTAAATCAAATATTTTGTTTGAAACTACCCCCTTTGGTACAAAATTATTTTTAAAAATACAGTTTAAGCAGCTCCAATCTCATTCTTCTGGACTTTGTTAGTAGAACACAACTGTCTGATGTGGTGTTCTTTAAACACATGTAACTTTGCTTGGGAAAAGACTGCAACACCATATATTTGGCCCAGAGAATTACAGAACAATTGAGGTTGAAAGCAAGGTCTTCAATCCAATTTACTGCTCAAAGTATGGCCTGATTCTGAGGTCAGATCAGGCTGCTCAGAGACTTATTCAGTCTAGTTCTAAAACCTCTAAAGACAGACATCACAACTTTTCTGGGCAGCCAACTGCACTGCCCAGCTGTCCCCTCTGTGAAGAAGTTATTCTCTATACCCAGAATCTCTTATTTAATAAATATCCAAGATAAACAGTACCTGGGATATGCATCAACTAGCAGCTCACCATTTCACAAAACATCAGTATCCAAAATCTGTACTACCCTAAAACAAGGAATAAAATCCAGGTTGTGGAGAGGGAAGGGAGACAGGAAACATATAGGAAGAGAAAGAGCTACTGCATGGGTCAACTGCTAACTCTCCTAATGTGCTACATGTACATAAGCCATATTTCCACAGATACTGAGGGTACATCAAGACACAAACACTGAGAAATAGTAAAAAGGAGAGATGGAAATAACAGAAAATAAATAAATGCATCCTGCACAACACTGCTGGTCAAGAGACTCCAATCTTAGGCACAGTTACCTCACCCCACAAATTATTTGTGGGAATCACGTTCTATTATCTATCCTCTGTCTTCCAGATATTCTCAATCCACATACTTATCTCCCAGTCTTTCTGAACTCTGTGGAACTGTTCACATATCTTTTCAAAAAGACCAGGAGCTTATTTGTTTCATTAAAGTTAATGATCTCTTATAAATAGTCACTACTTACCAAGTTCTACTTCAATTGTATTGTTTCTTGGATAAATAAACTCTGGTTGCATCTGCAGTGGTTTTTCTAACCAAAACAAAGAAAAATAAAACCTTCAGGCAGGAAAAGATCCACAACTTAGTTCAACTGACAATAGTCTTGGTTTTACAGTGGGTTTGGTTTTATTGTCTGGTATTATTGTAGTACCATATTTACTACAAGTTTCAAATTTACAACAGAAATGTCTCATACGATATTTGCTCTACTCTCTCCAAGTTATTCTATTTTAGCTCCCAAAGCAACAGAAAAAAAAAAACTTTAAAATGCTATAAAAAATCTCAAATTTACTGGCAGCAGACATGAAAGTAGCACAACACCAACAAACAAAGACAAAACCAAAAAAACGCAGTTAATTTTTTCAGAGATGGATAAGGAAGAGGAAAAGGGTTGTATCAATGACTTCCTAGATAAGATGAATATTTCTTTAACTAAAAGTTTAAAAAACCACATACTTAAACTGGGCTGGAATCGTATCATTCTGCACAATGTACAGATTTGTTGCAAACAACCCACTGTTCTTATATCTCAAATATAAAGTCAGAATTTTGATTTAACCTAAAAAGATGAACCTGCTATCTCCAGACAACTATTCTGATAGGACTTTTATCATGTTACTGGTCAAGTCATCAGCAACATTGCCCACAAAGACAATGGTAAGTCACAATAATCACAATGGTAAGTGCAATAAATTACACTACTGGCAGAGTGACAGCAGAAAAGCACAACCAAGTGCCAACAGTAAGCCAACCCCTTCCAGAGGAAGATTTATTAACTTTTTTACTATTTATACAGCTTATCACATCTCCTTTCCCATCAACAGAGAAGCAAGTTCACCAACAGGGCTGCAAGCAGTAATTTGCTGCGATAGTCTCAGGAAAAAAATCTTCTATTTTTAAGTTTATTCACTTTGTGCACTATTTGTTTTGGCAAAAGCAATGCCTCCACCCCAGTAAGCACTGCTTTCTTCTAATTTTCATCCCAAACCCTGCATTACTCATTTCCCCATGACAATTCTTCCTCAAAAGCAATGCTCATGGGCAGCAACATACCACACTGCCTTTCAATTTCATGTTCAGTAATAAATTAAAGAAGACTTACAACTCTAATTTCACAGAGCTGAAAAGCAGCTTGCCAAGTATCTTATGCCTGCATACAGATGTTTACAGCTGAGCCAAAAAGAGAATAACCTCTTGCACTCACCTTTAACCTCCAGACTTATGGTTCTTGAAACATTAAATTGTTTTCCCATATATGTGTACACCATCTGGCACGTGTAGTTTCCTCTGTCTTGCACAGTTACATTACGAATCAAGACAGCATTTTCACCCTCGGCCAAAAGAAGTCGCTTGTCTTCAAGAAATCCAGGTTTACACTCCTAAACATACCAAAGGTACCTGTGACTTAAAGGGAACTAAAAAAAAATCTGACAAAGCAGTTACTGTACTCTACTGATGATTAAAATATTTGGCAAACACTGAGTTCTTTGAAAGCCATGATGTGGTTTCTTTTCCAAGCATTACTACAGTCTAACAAAGTCTGATAACACCTTGGTCATTTGCGCTTTAAAAAAATAAAATCACTGCAGCCAACCCTTTAAGTTTGCAAACACTGTGCTTTAGTTCACAGCTTGACAGTTTTCTGTCTCAGGTGTAGTAGAAGTTATTACACATGCAGCAGAGTTTATGAGAACACATGCCTCCACCCTACTTCTCTGCGATGAAAGAGCTGCTGTAGCAGTGCCTCCTGCTGTTTGGGTGCATCCCCATTTCTGTGGCAATGCAAACTCTGGGAAAAAAGCTTCCTTCTCCTCCTTGACCTGCAAGCAGTGGAGAATCTCTTCACCTCAAAAGATGTATAGATGCTGCACATAGGTTATTTAACATGTATAGGCCCATGTAGCTGCTTTAATACCAGCATCAGAATTAGGAGTTGAACTGTTCAGATTTTTACCTTGAAACAGATAAAATACATGTTTTCAAGCTTGCACAGTCTACAGAGCATTTTCACAGAACCAAAGTAAGCAGAATAAGAATACCACAGCATGGTCAACAATGCCTAATATTCTGAGAAACTGAAATAACTATGCAAAGCCTTCTATTTACACAAACATATAAGTTTTAAAACTTATTATCCACATAAAATAATCAAAGGATAAACCAGAATTGCACAAATCTTAATTCACACTTATGCTGTACTCAAACTGTAGAGAAAATAAACCTTCCCTTCCAAAAGCTGCTTTTGACAGTTACTTCATAAGACATTTTAAATAATACATTTTGTATCTTGTATATATGAAATATACATGCTCAGTACCTTATACCAATGTACTTCAGGCTGATTATTCTCTTCATTTTTAAATTGTTCTAGATCAGGACATATAATCTTTCCAATATTTGTGCTCGTCACTTTTTGTTCAAACTTCATTTTTCCATTAAAACACAATCCATTATCATTCTTAAAGACTGTTAAGTTTATAGTTTTTTTGTTAGAGTGGTTAAGGCTCCTGTAATTAGAACAGCAGAAAAGTCATGTAATTAACAGTGTATTATTTCTAGCAAGTCAGGGAGAGAGACTTCAGCATCTCTACCAGCCTTTCCACTCTAACACCCCTGCTATACTCCCTTAGTTTGTAAACACCATCCTCAGCCTCTCAGCCGCTGTTCCAGGTGAAGAGATGGGAATGAGCTCTGAGTTTGTGTTGTGAGCAGAAATGGAATTTGCTCCGGACACATGAGAGAGGACATCAGGACTTCTCAGAGCTGCAGTTAAGGCTTAAGTGTCTGATGCAGAAAATGTTGGTTACAGTTAATATGACTGAACCTTAGCAAGTTTTTTGTTCTGCTGATATTACATAAACCAAGGATGCGAGGTGCCCACAGGAACACATCTCAAGTAACTAAAACCATAGCAGGAAAGGCTAAATTAAAATTATGCAGCTGGGTAGCTTTGAATGGATTACATGTCTTCTGACTTCCAATTTTGGTTTCATGGTAAACTCCAGTGAAGGAATGTGCCTGCAACATTGGAAGTTTTTGCTGATCAATCACAACCCAAACCCCTCCAGCACAACTCTATGCACACCAGAACATGTAACTACACACTCCTAAATCAAATTTAAGGCCACCTGAAAATTCTGTATTGGCTATCCTCAGTGTGTTGTGGCAACACCATGAGCAAAGGAACATTTTATGTGTGTCTTCCCAAACTTAATTTCCTGTTCAGCACACATTGAATTTCAGCCATTGTAAAAAAGATTTGATGACCTAATTCAGTAGTGAAGTCCAGTACTTGGCTAAATTGATCTAGCCAGAGTTTTAACGTACTAAAAAAGCTAGATATAGATACTTTTCAAAGAATTTATTCCTTTTTAGTTCTCTGTTCACTCAGATTATTTGAGTAGTAGTAGAGACACATTATTTTCAGTCTCTAAAGCTAACACACTGCTTTGCTCTTTTAATGTATTCTCATTTTTGACCAGTAATGGCAATATTTTAAAATAAATCATAGAAAGTGTTTTCAGCCTTTTAACTTCTGGGTTTCTAGTAATACTTCCAAAAAGTTACTAAGCTCTCCAGAAAGTCTGTGTGGTGATAAAATGTACTGTTTGCTCCCCTTAGCCTCATCCTTCAAAGAAACCAGTGTTCTGATCTGTCAGTATCAAACAGGAATTTGAACACAGGAAAAGCCAAAGAGGTTAAGGCATTTTCCTGTGACATTACACTTCATCCAAAACAAACAAAGCAACCAACCACCCCCACAGACCATTTTTAGTGTTGTCATGCTTTAAGATAGTCTTCTGTATGAACCACTTTTGCAGTACTAAATGCGTGGAATAGCAGAGAAACAAAAAAGGCACAGTGAAAACAGTGCTTTCAACTGATCCAAGCATTTTACCTAAAACAAGAAGTTTTGTACACTCAAGTTTCACAAATTAATTATCACACTTGCAAACACTAGCAATCCACTTGTTTCCTTCCTTACCTTATACTGCATTCATAAAGTCCAGAATCTTCGAGCATAGCAGGAATAAACCAAAGCAAGCCCTCTCGTTGATGGATCCTGGCATCTCTCTCTGTGGTCACTGCTGTAGCACTACCATTTTCATACCACGTCAAATTGTAATCAGAGTGAAGCACTGGCAATGTAATTATTGGGCAAGTGATAGCTATAGGCTCTCCAACAAGCACAAAGTAATTACAAATAATACACCCTTCTGTTAAAAAAAAAGAAAAAATGAAAAAAGATCAATATTTTAATTTCTATACTTTTAAGTTTAGGAAGTATTAATACCCATTCCAAGTTACACAGAATTAGAAAAACTTTCTGTAACAATTTGCCATTAAAATATCACAAGGCTATTATTTTTTGTTTGTTACCATCTTCTACTTGAGAACATGATCACATATTTTACAAGCTTAAGGCACAACTTCCCTCTGTTAAGGTAGCCAGCAACAAGCACATACAAGTCAAACAGCCTCATTGCAAAACAGAGTGTGAGAAGATCCATGGGATTCATCAGGCAACTCCAAGCTTCCCAACTTACCTGTCATGTCCTTGTTATTTAACCATGCTAGTACTTTTGCAGAATTGCCAGATTCTTAAAGTAAATACTATCTATGTAAAGCACAGTGCAAACAGCAGCAGGGCAGAGTTCCTGACAGTATTCTGCCACTAGGACTGTGGGGCCAAAAACAAATCGGAGAAAAAAAATTGGAGAGAAAAAGCATTTATATTAAGAAGTCTTGACTACAATGTATTATTTCCTTCCTACATTTTCACCTTTAACCAGAACGCCCATTATTCAGAACATCACAGAAAAGGCCAATGTAAACATAGTTTTTATAACTATGCCTGTGTAACAAGTTGACAGGGCACAATCATGAAGCTTAGGAAGCATTTTTTTCAACATCAGCTAAAAAAAAAAAAAAAGAGAGAAAAAAGGACAGATATTGCAAAAAGCTATCAAGAGCCCAAATATGTAAACAAAAACTTGCTGGAGAATATTACTGTAGCACAAACTGAGCTGACCATTTAGCTATAAAGCAGATTGTTAAACTTTCAAGCTTTTGCATGCATTTTTCCAGAGAAGCTCTGGATGCCCCATCCCTGGAAATGTTCAAGGCCAGGCTGAATGGGACTTTGAGAAACCTGGTCTAGTGAAAGGTGTCCCTGTTCATGGCAGGGGAGTTGGATCAGTGACTGATCATCTTTAAATGATCAATCCAAAGCATTCTGTGATTTCATGTCCAACACTGAATTTTTATGAAACTGAAAAACATCTGGTTGAACTGATTCTACAAATCTTGCTGAATGGCTGTACAAAGTTAACATATTCAATTTCAAAATAAATAAAATCTTCACTAATCTTTCTAATATCACTGCCTTCCCATTTAAAGACTTCCAAGTAGGTCTCCATATAGTTCAATCTAATTCAGACACATTAGTATTAGACTGCTTATACCAAGAGTAGCAAGACAAGCATAAGTAACTTACATAGTTCTAAACTTTACTGAAATACTAGACCTATCATTAAAAATATTAATAATTTAATTGTAAAGAAAACTCAGCCTTACTGCTTTCAGGACTAGACATACAGAATGTCTCATGAAGAAAGCACACTAGTTAACCTTAGGTCAAGGAAGTTGATCACTTTGCGATTTCTTCATAAGAAACATGGAGAGGCTAATCAAAGCCTCAGAGTCCTAAATTTACATGCCTAAATTAAAAAAAAAATTATCTCCATTTGTCCATGACCTCCCCAATGAAATTTGAACCCAGCAGAGGCATCCAGCTATTGTCAATATGCTAAAGCAAAAACAAACCCCAAACTCACTACTTATTCTCAGTAACTCTTTCCTACTAAAGACACACAACTCATCTCATGCAGATTTTCTTTTTTAAAATGGCAATTTCAACAAAGCATTTAACCTACCAGCACTGAAGAGAGGAATCAGTACAACGAGATGACCAATGAGCAAAAATATTGATGTCATATTTTGCTGCAAACCAGAAGTTTTTTCCATTGGTGTGGTAAGACTGTTCAAGCTGCACTGCCCTCTGCACCCTGCATTACCCCTTAAGGAAAAAAAAAAAAAAAGAAGAAGCATTAGTCATCTTGGGGAGGGAAAACATGGATTTGGTAATTTAGCCCCAGTTACTGAAGATTTCGACTACAGCAACTCTTGGCCTTCACAAACAGCTGCTCAGTTTTCAGCTTTCTACTAGAATGTTTCCTGGAACTAGAACTATCCCAATGGAATAACTCTTGCATAAGTGTAATAGTCTTTTACCAGCATAGTTAAACAAAAACAAAAAAAAAAAAAAAACCCTCAAGCAAAGAAAAATTATGCTAGCATAGTGATTTAAGCTATACTGCATAATTTAAAAACAAGCTTGATTAATTTACTCTTCTTTCCAAATGCTTTCAGGAGTCACAATCACAGAGATGTACAAGGTTTCCTTCTTTGAACTGCTCTTATACAGCTAAGGCAGCTTTTAAGAACAGTAACTTGCAGTTCTTTGCAGAAGGACAAGCATACTCTAACTTCATTGTCATCTGCCACTTAAAACTGGCATCTAAAGCCAAATACCTGTGGAAACCACAGCTAATATGAATTGCTGCGGTCAGACACAAAAAAAAGGTGTCCATAAATTGTAGTTTCAATTCACACCTCAGGTCTTTTTTTCAGTTTTCACCAACAAAGACATGACTGAACACACAACCACTGCCCTCATAGCCCACAGGTGGCTTCTATGAAACTCTGAACTTCAATCAAGCCCTGCTTCCCTCTCAGATGCACCAGCATTTTTTTGGTAAGGCATCATCAGAGATCTCCCAGAGCTTTCTACTGTTAACCAGGTGGCAAACAATTAAATCCTTCCCCTTCTGGCAGTCATTGTAGGCTAAGATCTGCATTCAGTGGCCTTGCCTTTCCTCAGCTTTTGATTGTTTTGCATGCTGCTGCCTCTCACTCTAAAGCAAGCTGGTTTCACATGTAGCAGTCCATTGCAAAACATTTATTGCACAGGTCCTAGTTAATATTTGCCTTCTACCCAGACACAAATGGCAGGAAGCAGATAAGTTCCATGAAAAAGTAAGCTGTGACTTACTTTTATATCCAATGTAATTCACTTCAGTCACAAATAAGCCACAGCAGTTCCTTCTTTTGAAGCATTTCATATGCAGAAGTGTTGGGGTATTAGTGAGGGTCACACAGCACAGAGCTCAATTAATTTAATATAACAGACTCCAGGTAAATAGCTCTTTTGGACAGTTTATCTGACTAAATTCTTATACTACTGTGCTTATTTAGTTGCCTTGCTTTTCCTGTAACTTGCCAATGAGCAGGTCATCATTTCTGGAGTTCCAGTTTACCTGTAAAAAGCAGAGAAAGGGAAAAAACATTTTACAAAACATGTCGTTTGGACAGCAGCATACACATACAAAACTAAATTTTCTACAGACATCCTAAATGTAAAGCAAGAGCATGCCCCTGTATATTAGAGTGATGACTTAAAAGAGCAACAAAACTTGCAGTAGAGACTGACCAAGAATTCCAACAACTATCTTCCAGAGAAGAAGTTTCTGCCAAAAACAACACAATGTTACACGTTGGTCAAGCAATCTTGTAAAATAGGTTCAACAACTAAAAGGAAACAAATTCTTAAATTTAGGGCAAGATAATAATTAGCATTATAATAAGGGTATTGGGACATTGACACAACGACCACAAACTTTAGTTCTTGTGTCTCCTTTCCAGGCAATCTTGCAAACTGCAGAACTGCAGAAAAGTTGCACCTTTAAGACAAACCCATTATCCAGAGCATTCTGGTGAAGCTACATCAAAACGCAGTCAAAGAAGCCTGCAATAGTTAGGTCTTTGCAAGCTAAATTCCAGTTCAACTTTGAGACAGTATTAACTGTTCTAAATGTGAACTTGAAGAAAGTGTACTTCTTCAAGTTCAGGTAACTGCCCCAACTTCTACCAAAGAGCAGCAGGAAGGAAACAAAAACAGTATCTGTAACTGTACATAACTGGCCACCACTGGTTGGCTCTACAACAGTGAAGTGCTACCAAACTGGAGACAACGAGTGTATCCAAAGCCCAGAGAAAAGGGCAGCCTTATCAATATTCAAATAAATTGAAAACAGTACCTTCTTTCAGTATCAAGTGGAAGGAGTTCATTTCACAGTCCATACCTTGAATACTTTTCTATGTCATTTTAACTCCTGATACCTGTCAATATGAAGTCATAAGAATTTTAATGTGACACATCTTTATTTAAACCCAAATTAAGTTATTAAGTCTCCAGTACCATTCTCAATGTACCGTTAGGAGGCATTTTAAAGAACCTGAATAGCTCATACAGACAAAATTATATTTATCAAAAACAGTGATGTAAAGTATTAAAAAATAATGTCTTAATCTCAGGAGGAGAGAGGAAACCAGTAATACCAAGAAATTAGTAATAGGTGTCTCATTTGTCATAAAATATGTGAATTAAAATATCTGAATTAAGGATTCTGCATTCTAAACTATTTTTGTGCAACTTTTGTGCAAGACCTTTCAGCCTGTTTTTTAAGGATCTAAACATGTACAAATGGTCCAAGTCAATTAAGTGCATGGTGCTGCATTTCTGAAGAAGAAAAACAAACACATCCAGCAGCTTGCTCGAGACCCTGAAGAAAATCCTATAAACCTAAGAGCTGCTGCTGGAAGCACACCAGAGCCTTGATTCAGCTCGGTAACTTTTACTGGATGTCTCCTCCCAAGCTGTGGCTCCCCAGGCTGCTGCCAAGCACCATCACGCTGTGACCAGCACAGGTCCGGGACTATCAGAACAGCTCCTTCCTGGGCTGGACACAGCCATCTCTTTCACCCAAAATCTTGCTCTTGTCACACAAGCAGTTAATAAAGAGCCCCCCTCTGATCATCGTTATGCAATAAATAAATACAGAAATAGTTTTTGTGGTGTTTTAGCAGGTCAAGAGGATTTGCGGCAAGCATTATCCCGCTTCCTGTTACAAGTACTTCAAAAAATGTGGCAGCGTTAGCACTCCTACAGCCTTCATTTGTCCATCGTACTTCCTACCTGAGCTTGTACAATGTGACACACAACGAGGAAGCAGACACAAAAGCAAAATAAAAAATTACTTCCACGGAAGCTATTTGGGGCCATAAAAGCTGAGAAACCAGCAGCCACAGAGATTGGGAGACTGCGCCAACACACCCCGCAGAAATATACACGGCCTCAAAACACAGCTGAAAGCAACAAACCCAGGGGCTCGGTGCTGGTTTTCTGGAAGTCATCAGCACTGCACATCACCTGGCCAGGGCACCTCACCTGGCCAGGGCACCCCGACCGCCCTGGGGGTGCCGGCCCGGGGGAGCCCCGCTCCCCACGGAACCAAGGAAGACAAATGGGCCCCGGTGCGGCAGGACACACGCGGGGAAGGAAAAGCCCAGCCGGCCCCAGCCTGCACCCCTCAGCCCACCCAGCCTCCCTACCCTCTCCTCCCCGCCCCGCAGGCGGCACTGGAAGCCGAGCCCAGCCCAGCCCAGGGACTGAGCGAGCACTGTCACCACAGCGCCCACCGCCCTTCCTCACCTCCCTGCGCTCTCCGGCGGCTGCCCCTGCCCGCTCCACTAGCGGGGCGGGCGGGCAGCGCTCCCCACCTCGCCCGGGAGCCACGGCCACCGCCCCGGGACCGGCCCCAGACCGCCCCTGGACCGCCCCTGGACCGCCTCCGGACCGCCCCTGAACCGCCTCCGGACTGGCCCCAGACCGCCCCTGGACCGCCCCCGGACCGCCTCCGGCCCGGCCCCGGACCGCCCCTGGACCGCCTCCGGACCAGACCGGCTAGGCTCGGCGGAAAGGGTCCTGGGCGGTGAATGGCAGCTGGGATCCGGCCAGCCCTGCGGAGCCTCGCCGAGCCCCCAGGGCCTGCAGCACCTGGCACAGGGCGAGCTGGTCGTCACGGCGGCCTCCTGTGTGACGTCCTGCGAGGCATCTCCCCGCAGCTTGGCTAAGCCCGTTTTCTCGGGCGTCAGCCCGCTTCCTTTGGCCGTCACTCCTGGGTTTAGCTCCCCTTCAGGCTGGGATCCCCTGGGCTGGCGAGCTGACTTCAGCGCAGTTTTCGCTCAGGCTGCCCTCGGGGCTCATGGCAAACCTTGGCTGGGCTGACCTTGGAAAGAAAGCGTGAGAGCCCTGTGGCCAGCTCAGCACCCGGCTTTGCTGCAGAGCAGAACTGATGCCCATTCGGCAGCCTGGTGGAAACGGAGGCATTTCATGCATTCAAAGAAACAGATTGTACCTGTGCACCCCATCGCACCCAGGGCATGCCAGGCTCTATCATGCCTACTCTGAGAAACTGTCACACAAGAGATACCAGTCCCTGGCAATCCATCACCCCACTCATGAAGTGAGTCTAGGCACTGTCACATCTGTCTGGTACTCACCGGAACAGGCAATGTGAGTGTCTGCTGCCACCATTCCTGTGTTCCATCACCTGAAGTTGCTCACCTTCTCTTTTTAGAGCAGAGCTCTATTTGCACTTCACCATGTAACCTGAACCTGGAAACAGATGATCTTTAACATTCCTTCCAAGCCAAACCACTCTTTGATTCTATGATTCTAAGTGTTTATTTTTTTTCTGGTTTGATCAGCTGTCCCTTCCACTGTGCCAGGATATCACTTTTTTGGTTCAAACAATAGTTTCTGCCTTCGTGTTTATGTAGAAGCTCCATACAGTTCTCACTGTTTAGTCTGGTGGTAAAGCTAAACTTATTCAAGCAGAAATTGAATTTTCCAAGGTGAAGTTTCCCTGGAATTGTTTCCTTGTCCATAGTTTTCAGAACCTTTTCCCCCTGTGCTTGCCTTCATCTCCTACATTTTGGTTCCTATAAGCTTATTTTTATTCACTCCTCAAAGACATGACTGTAGGGTATTCAGTGATTGCTTATCCCCATATCTGCTTTTGTTCAAGATCCACATTCATTAACTTTATTTACATTCTAGTTGAAGTAAACATACATTTTAATAGGAATAACAAAAATGCAATGTAACGAGAAGCTTCAACTTGAGGTTTGAACAATTTTCAAATGAGTGTGAAAGGACTGTCCACTTGATTATGAGTTTGAAAAAATGTGGGAAGGCATGTTTTAACTTCTTAAATTGTAAGCAAGAGCTGTGATCCAGACTCACAGAACCATTACTCTTTTCCAAGTGGAAAGCTTGGACTTTTTTGCAGTAGATGGGTTAGCTTTCTTCCCTCTTGGTTTCAACACTAATTTGAGGAAAGAAAGGATTCTCATACTGCTTCTTCCAGGTTTTCAGTATCAGGATGAAGGGCTGGCTTGAGCAATGAAGCTGTCAGGGAGGAAAGCTGTGAAATGTTTACCAGCTCATCTGATAATATAAATGGGGAGAAAATCTTTTATGAGCTAAAGGAGTCAACTTCTGTTCGTATAACTGTGTGTGTGTAAGCCTTTGCAAACTCTATTTTAGCTGCACAAAATACTTTTTAATCTGCTTTTGCCTTCACTGGTTTTGATGTTAAGGTGACTGGCTTTATCAGGGAAACTTCATAGGCCATAGGAATTTAAAAAGGAAGACTTTTCTAAGTGTTTATCTGCCCAATATGTTTCTTTACAATATCTAACTAGAGGATAACAGCAATGCTTCAAATTAAGCTGCAGGAAAGCTTTCCACCATGTAGCAAGAGAACAGGGAGCATGCCAGAAGCCCATTAGTCTCAAGGAAGTGTAACAACTTATATAGTGGGTGTCTGGAATATTTGATAAATACTAGATGAAATGGTTATTTGTAGAATGTGACACACATCACTATATCCATATTCTGATATGTGTCATGACCACACTTTTAAAGTAACTCCCCAAAGTACTCTCTGGCACTCATTTTAGAGAAACTAATCACTATGAACTGAAAGTACACTTCTGAAAGAACACCCGTAACAATCAGTACTGCCAAATTGTGATTCAGGAGCAAAGTATGCATTTTTCACAGAGCGGAGGATCTTTCCTAGACTTTTTTAAGAATTATGTGAATGAATCAATCGTGAAACATTAGTAAGATTCCAGTCAGAAAGCAGTAATTTTGCAAATTTCTGCTCTTCTTCCACCGTAGAGCTGTTTTTACAACCCAACCTGTTGCCTCAATTGCTCCATCAGTTGTCTGAGTGTGCTGTGTACTGAACATATGTACATGTTCACATATAATTGGGAAAAAATGTGTCATTGCATCCAACTGCAGGCATCTGAGGTCTCAATGCCTGTGCTTCTATCAAGACTTCATTGCTGAGAAATCAGTCAGCACTAAGAGGCCAGACAGAGGTGTGTGTCATTCAATACTCAGGAGAAACTGTCCAGGGCAAACTTCAGAACAACACAGTAAGATGTTCCAGTTGGCCCTGAAAGGTGCAGCTCCTCTCCCAACACATCAATCACTGATGTTGTAAGCAGTGACTATGTCACAGGAGTTAATTCAAAGACTGTTTGGTAATTCCACCAAAGTCCTCCATGGGGCTCTTTTGACTTCTAGTTTAATATAGGTTAATGTGGAAAGCAAGCAAGAAACACAAATTTATGTCAGAAAGACTATTTATACTTAAATTAATCTTGCTACAACTTGCTGCATCACCAAAAGCCACAAATCATTGGAAACACAAACCAGTTCTGAGTCTCCAACAGTCTGAACACACCTACTTTACCACAACAACAGAAATCATGGCCACCAAGATCCTTATTCTGGAAAATCTTAAATCTGGGGGTGGTTGATTTGCTTATTATCCAAGTTTAAAGTCCAAATCAAAACTGGCTACATATCCCAGTAAATCCCATCCATTAATGCCCTCTTGTACAAAGCTCTCTCTTCTTAGAGAGGACAAGGTAGCAACAGAAGCATAAGGAGAGACACTCATAACAGTGTTTTTAGCATTACTCCTGCAAAGACACATCAGACCTATTTTTGGACACATGGCAGTAACCTAAAACAGATTCTCATGTATTGAAATTTGTTTGTTTAGCATTTCCACACAAAAGAGAGAGTTCATATTTGATCAGGTGCATCCATCTGCACTTACAGCAAATTCATACTGGATAGAGCGATAGGTCTCAAACTGACATTTTAAGTAAGTGAAAAGCATGAACATACCAATTCTCTCAAGAGACAGCTTTTGCAATTGGAATCTGGTTTAAAATAAAAAAATCAAGGTTTAAATTTTCTTTTTTAAAAAAGCTAGAAAGTCTTCCACCAATTCCACATCATAATTACTTCACATCTTTGCAAGTGCAACTGCTGCTTAAGCAGATGCAGAGGAGGTCGTGGCAGTTATGTGACTATCACTGCCACACCTAAGCAGGAATGCATGCTAGGAGCTCCTTTCTCCTTCTGCTCACTGTGGATTTCTTTGCAGAATGTTTCTCTTCTATCCATTCTGTGACTCTTTTCCATGACTTCTGAGAAAATTGTGGGGAAATTTTCATTTTTGTCTTCAGCACACAGAAGCTCTATAGCTTTGTTCATTTCCACTGTGACTAAATAGGCCCAAAGTTTTACCACATTACTCCTTCAGTAAATTAGCCATCCTTGTATTACTGACATTACCTGAAGAGTTCTAGTTTGAACCAAAGCTGTTCTCAAGGCACATCCTGGAATGGCTTCAAGATTCTCCTTAAAACTTCCTTGAGGTGGAGGCAGTTTTTGGCACTAACAAAACTCATCAGAGCCAAAGCAAGTAATGCCTTCTGAGTCATTGAAATGAAAATCAAGTTTTACAAGTTCATATCTCTGCCCAACACATCCACCTCAAGATCTTATCCTGTTTTGTGGGTTAGAGCTCTTGGAGTCAGCAGAAGTGCAACTAAACAGGCTGTAATTAATTTGCAGTGAGGTCTGTAAGATGAATGCTGTGGCTTATCCCTCATGTATAAGTGTATATACACACACACACATAATGAGTTTAAAATGTCCTCATCCGTTAACAACCAAGTTTGCCTAAGTCTGTCTGCTGTTATTATGGAGCAGCTCTCTAACTTCTGCTTTCACAATTTGCTCATTAGTTTGTACCATGTATGTGCAGAAATTACTCTTAAATATTGTACGGTAAGGGCCAACGTGCAGAAAAGAAACCCAGAACTGTGAGCAGAGGACTTCAAGATTTGGCCTTCTCACCCAGCCAGAAAGGTACAGCACACAATAAACTCTGGACAAACTGTACAATGGCTGCATGTCTCTCATCAGATTACCCAGTGTCTTGCTAGAGTATGCTAAAATTCATAGAATCGTGGTTGAATGAATCAATGGTGTGGATTGAAAGGGATCTTGAAGATCATGTAGCTCCAACATCAATGCCATGGGCAGGGACACTTTCCACTAGACCAGGTTCCCCATAGCTCCATCCAGCCCGGCCTTGAGCACTTCAAGGGATGGGACATCCTCAGATTCCCTGGGCAACAATAAAAAATTTTTTCTGATATCTAATCTAAACTTACTTTCTTTCAGTTTGAATCCATTCCCCCTTGTCCTGTCATTACATGAACAAAAGCAACAAGTAAACTGGAGTAACAAAATGGCCCAAGGAAAGCCATACAAGACTGTTCATCTTTAAATTGTTAGAAGAGCACAAAAAGGACATCCACAATTACAGCAGACCCTGAAATATGGTAGCTGAAACAGACAGAATCTTTAAAAGCAGTAACTTGCAGTGGATTTACCTTTGAAAAATAAAATTCTTATCTCAGCAGATACTAGGGTGTGTTGGTGATTTCAGTCTAGGAAGGGTTAGTTGCCTTAGAAGCATGTAGAAATTATTGATTTCTTCTACCACTGCAAAAGCTCAGAACTGTATGAGACAAAGGAAACCAAATTCAAAGCTACTTTTGCCTGAGCTTTCACATTCCTTTCTGCTAAAAGGCAAGAAAATCAAAGTAGCAGCTGTTTGGAAGATAATGCTTGTAATAAAAGAATTCACTATCTGTATCAATTGATTTCCCATGACTGGAGCATAAACCGTTTGCCTCTGGAGAGTAATCTGCTGTCTTTCTAAGGCTGAACATGAATCACTGTGCTACATGCTGCCTCAATTTTTTCCAGAGACTGGTCAAAATAGTTTGATTAATATTTTTTAAGAAGTCAGGTTTTTTGCGTGCTGGATATGTTTTTTGGAGTTTGTGCTGGCATTGCTACCGTGCTCTTGCAGATGCCTTGTTTTTGCTAAAGTGTTGTAACAAATAAATAGCATGGCCACTGTTAGTAATTTATAATTGATTAGTCATCAGAAGCTTTGTGCACAAGCTAAATAGGGCTCTGATGTTAAACTAATTGCAAGGAAGTCTTAGGAAAAGCCTAAATAATTTGGAATGCTGCACACAGCTGGAACTACAACATGCTCATTCACTCAATAATAAGTTATGCTTCCTAGTTTTTTTATTTCTCTGTTAATAACACCAATCCACTATTCTTTAGTACATGATCTTTAAGGTCCCTTCCAATTCAAAACATTTTATGATTCTCTGACTATATGTTGTAAAGTCTAAAATACATTTCTTGGCACAGCAATTTGTCTTTGCAACTGCTCTGTACCAAAACTACCATAAACCTAGGGTACAAATATAGGAGCCACAGACAAACAGGAAGGACAACAGAAAGAGTCTGATCAGAAATAAGAAGTAGAAATTGGTTTGCAGTGATCTAATTAGCAGTACATGTGGAAGAAAATGAGCAAAATCAAATCATTTTAAACAGAAAACTGCTGGCTGTGTCATGACATAGCTTTTTCTCAGTGCCACTATATTAGGCCTAATTAAGATTGATCAGCTTTTAAAATGGAAATATTTAAAGCCTATCAGGCAGATTTGAATTTCCATTGCTGCATTTAAACAAAAAAACCTGTAATTCATTGTAAGACATTGATCAGAAACAACTGTTTTCTCAGCAGGCTTTTAGTGATCAGCAGCATTCACAACACATAACACTACCATACAATATGGCTTTGCGTCTTCCCTTTTCCTTACATGTGCTTCAAACAGTAACATTAGCTCAAACTTCGTAAGAGTAATTTGCAATCCTCTCATCTTACCCAAAGGAGACCAACTTTTTTCAGCAGAACAGCTTCTCCTACATCCAGTCTTGTCCTACAGCCCTCAGCAGGAAATAAAAGTCTCCGGCTTTCTTTCTGTCAAGAGTGCCCCCTGCCACACTTATCCTAAGATCTTCCTTCTTCCAATTCCCCAGATGCACATGTCACGTTCCTCCCTTCCTTTCAGGGAAAGATCTTCAGACCTCTCAGCTCCCAGGTCTCTCAGACTTTCACAAATCCTGACTTAAGCACTTTGAGTTCCTCTCATCAGACAATCCATGTGTGGCAAGCAAGAATTGCGGGGAGCAGCTGCTTCAAAATTATCTCAGCCACAGAAATGTATCTGTACTCTGAATCCATATGCTGGGGAAGATGAACCCAGACTTCAGACTTTCCTGAACAGTCCACAGGTTCTCAAATTCTATGGATTTATTTTAATAATTTGTTTTATGATAATTCCTTTTATTGGGACATGTTACAGAAGAGAAGGAAAACAATTTCCCTTGTGTGTTGCATTATCTTTTGAAATAGTAATTTCTTGTTGCTTCCAGAAAAACTTGTGAGAACTTTTTCCATTCTCCTAGGAAACTTTCCATTGCCTGAAGACCTGGCAATTCTCCTCAGCCAAAGGAAAGCAAACAGTAATGTGGAATACAGAAGGAATTCATGAGCTGGTTCTCTGTGAGTGCAACCTTTAAAAATGAGTTGGCAAATGCTGACAATGGTGTTAAGCAATCCCAGCTGCCACTAATATTATGTTTTCTCCTTTGGAGACATTCACTATATGTGTTTTCATTGCTATAGAACACAACTGGACCACAGCTATAAACTGGTTTTTGAAAATAAGGGGGGGGGGCAAGAAAAAGAAAAAATTAAAGAATGTTCAAACAAACTCCAATACTGTTCAAGAGCCTCAGGAACTTTTCTGCTCACTTTCATTAAAATTTCTTCATTTTTCCTGTTGGCAGTCACTCAGGGACCGTCTTGCTGTGGGAGTAAAGAACCTTGTGTGTATGCTTTTGTCCAGCTAGTCACATTTTTTCCCGTGATCCCGCTACATTCCAAAAATACATGAAGTTCATTTTGAAATTCTTTAATTCTTTGAATTCGAATATTTTTCTTCTCTGGATTTCCATGTACTCATTTTGTCCTCTATCTTTTCTCTAGATTTGGTGTGAGTACCTGCAGAGATGGGCATTGCAGCAATTCCTTCCTGTGGGGGTTACCTGACTCATGGTTGTGTAAAGATGGTGACTCTGGCATTCTCAGGATTCAGCAATAAACAAGGGCACAGAAGTAAGGAGTTCTGTGAATTTCTTTGTTACAAATTACTACAAAACTTTTACTAATAGTAGTAAAAAGAAATATAAATATATGCTGGAAGTCACTGCAAAATTACTATGAAAACAAATATATATATATTACAAGAGTAAAGCAAATATAGTTATATTAGAAGCTATTGCAGAATTCCAATGAGTAAAAGAAGTACATACAAACTTTCACCTTTGTGCATGCCTGTAAATATATTATGCAAGGTGCTACCAGTATGATGGTCACCAAACCCCTCTGAAGAGTGGTTCTAATTGACAACAGAGAAGAAGTTTTACTTCAAAGATCATCCATGTGCACCCCCAGGCTGGGAAATCAAATGAAGAATAAGACTTGCAGAGAAGTTCATTTTGGGTAGGCAGCAAGTTACTTTTTATACCTTTATGGCGTAGGCATCTGTGTATAGGATGTCAGTTCCTACAACAGTTGGTATTGACTCCTGTTTTCATGGAAGGTCAGTTTCTTTGTTCTGCACCCATCAGGGATTCTTTGTTCTGCTGACTGCTCCCCATCAAGGAAGTTTGGACTGAGTTTGTCAGGGTCTGAGTTTATCAGGGATGTCTTGGAGCTTGCGCTAACCTTTCTTTGTTGGTGTGTTTGCTGGGTTGTCTTTGTGGGGGCTGCACTCAGGTGCCTCAATGGTCAGAACTTCCATTCTGCTGTGCAGTGGAGGAGAGAGAGGAGCTCACAAAGGCAAGGGGTGCAAGGTGTGAGTGTGAGGAATACCCCACTCTCACTGGGAAAAAACTATTTTGGTTCAGGCATGACCGACAGGTGGGCCTGGCTGAAATCAGCCTTGCTCTGCAAGCCAGGAGAACTGTGCAAAGCTATTATGTCTTGTCAAAGACAAAGGAGTCTAGGCCATGTCTTATCAGGAATTAACAGTACCAGCCTGAGCTGGGTCTAGACAAAACTAAAACAACTAACCAGTGTAATGTTTAATGCTGGTGAACTTAGAGGATTAAGATTAAACTTAAGAACATATTTTATATTCAACTATTTTCTTCACCTCTTCCTGGTGTATCAAGTTACTTCACGCCCCAAGTAAAGTACGAGGTTCCAATATTGTACAAGTTTTAGAAACAAAAGTGAACATATCTCCCATATGCAGCCTGGATTAAAATATTTCATAGTGAAAATAGATGAAAATCATTTAAATAATTTGACTTGTCTCCACAGGAGCTGAAGCCTTTCTTTCTTGAGATGTCAAGGCAAAACAGAGGGTGATAGCATAGGAAGGTTGAAATCTTCCTGCCTCTGAGCATCCTACCAAAGAAACAGCTTCCTCTGAAGCACCCAGACCTTCCTGCTGCAAAGTGCAGTGCTTAAATTAATACTGTAGAAAGCAACAGAAATTCAAGTGCTGCAATCCCTTAATTATACACCTTTCTGACTCTGGTGTCTCTTGCCTTTTTAACTGAGCTTAACCATTATATGTATTACTTATAATCATCCTTTTTATAATATTGCATCCCAGTCATATCTTGTCCCATTATGCAAAGTAGGGCACAAACATCTGTGATGTACTCTTTTGCCCTAAAGGGCATGGAATACCTGTAAAATTAAATTATATTACCAAGAGATTTATATGGGAGGAAAGCCTTGGTAATGACAATAAATGAGGACTCTTGCATGGTCTCACAAGGGAGACAATGTAGTGTGTTCCAAATCCCCTGATCTGAGATAAACCTTATATTTTGATAATTTTAATTTTATAGGAAGTATTACTGTCTCAACCTTTGTCTTAGACCTTCAAAGCTTATCATACCAGCCAAACTTATATAAAGAAGAGAAAAAGTTGAGCAGGACCTACACAGACTGTCAGAGACAGCCTTCTCAAAATTTTGGTGTTATCATGCTGAATGAATAGCAAGAAGAGAGTTTGTATTAGTAGGAAGAAAGGAGGGTGAGTCAGATTTCTGATACCACATCTAAAATCAAGATTTAAAAAAGTGTAGTGAAATATTATTACAAAGTATGGTGAGGCTTGCTTGCAAGTAGAGAAAGGTTTCTTCAAGATTTTCTGCAAAAGAACAATTAAGAGTTTAGAGAACGTGTTTGTGACAAATATTTGAACTGGAATCCTTGTTCAAATCCATCATTCAATGTTCATCATGCTGCTGTGGCGAGGGGGTGGAGCAGCATGAACAGCAGCCACAGCTTTGACTCAGAGGTTAACCACTGTTTTACCTGTGTAGCTGGAGAGAGAAACGTGTCCTCTTTCCATTTTCGTTCATTTCAACTGAACTCTCTGGATTTGGGGGCCAGGATGTTATTATATGTCTACATGAAGCATCAAAAAGTTGTTAAATAATCAGGAGGACCAAGTGGGAGTGAATATTGTTTGAGGAGTCATGACCTTATTTATAGGATTCAAAGCAATCAAAAAGAGTTCATCATTGATGTGGATTTTTGAGGGGCTTCTTGTCTATCCTTTTGCAAAGAAATCTTGTGACAGTAACCTCATAACCTCCAGTAAACTAGCTGCTTTCTTTCATGCCATATAATTGCTTTCTTTTACTGTTTTTATGAATCCACTTTTGCTGATTTTATTAAATCAACTTTTGCTGATTTTTTTTTTGTAATACTGAATGGAATTAATTCAATGGAATGAATTCAGAACCATCTCATTCACCACTGCTCACAGCAGCCTTGATGTTTGTCCTGCTCAAAGTAAGCACACTGAAATAGTAAAGGTCAATGCCTGTGAGAGTGAGCAATATAATCAATTTAAGAGAACATTCTGGTCACATCAAAGATTGCTCCTTTGGAGCATTCCCTAAAACTGGTACTAAACTGTCTGAGAAGCTGTTAGCTTGACCAGAGTATGATGTAAGAAGACCCAAAAACCTGGACCAGGGTCTAGCATTTAACTGGAGTCACACCTGTAGTTTGAGCTGATGGTAGTGTAAGCTATTAAATTGGTAATATAAGCCTCTCGTAAGTACTAAACATAGAGCTTGAAAGTGAATTCAAATGGACAAAGCAACTGTGCTTTTTCAATGCTTTTTTAACATGTATTAAAAAGTTTAACTTATTGTAATGACCAGTTCCATCCACACACCTAGAGTGGCCTCTCCAGGTAAAAGAGTGGCCACTCTTTCCAGAACTGATGCAAGGAAGCATCTCTTCCATCCTTGGAGCAAACAGGAGCAGCAGTTCTGAGCTCTGAATGCTCCCAGTCTCCTTATGGCCTCCCTTATGCCACCAGGTGATGACTGAACTTCACATCCTCCTGATTTCAGTTTCCTGAGCTTCAGCCTGAAGTGGAAGAGGAGTCAGACCACAGCACATTTTTAGTGGTTGTTTTTTTTTCTTAAACAGGGACACACCAAGGGTGGAATTTCACATTACATGCAGGCAAACTGGAAACAGTATTTTTTGTTCACATGATTCAACTGTAAGTGCTCTCTCTATTTCCCCAGTCTTTGTCTCTGCGTTGTTGTTGCTGTGTTGCTCAAAAGCATTGCAGGGAACAGTTGTAGGGTGATGGTATACTTGGGTGGAGGAACAAACAAGGCAAAGGATAAAAAGGACTGCAAGGGAAAGAACAGAGCTAAAGGAGAGAAGCCAAATCTGTGCTTTAGATAAGCCATTTCCAACATAGCTCTTATTGTAGAACAGACTTTCTCTCCATTTTCAGAAAGTGCACAGATTCAACAAGTTACAAAACTTGCATTTTCCCTTGTTCTTTTACTTAGCAGAAGCTTCTCAATGCTTTTTTTGCTCTCTTCAAAAGCGCCTTTTCAAGAACATGTTTCAGTTTGCTGAAAACATTTTAATCTGACATAGTTTTGTGCTGACCAGGTGAAGTTGTTTATCTGACATTCAAATGCAGCTGGTGGGGAAGGGAAGGAGCATGATTAGCAGGCTGTGTCCCAGTCAGAGCAGGTCTCCTGGCCTTCCAGAAGATTCTGTGTCCAGTACATTCCTCCCTGGACCTCCCCATGACCTTTGCTATCCGTCCCAGCTGTTAACCTCAGAGATCTAATCGTTAGGAAAGACACAGCAGAAAAGGGAAAAGAAACAGTGTAAGCAAGGCAGAATTGTATGGTGGCACTGATAGGCTGCTGTGAAGGAGCTACTGTTTGGGGAAGCTTTCACAGGGTTACACAAAGGCAATCATGTCTGTCACATCAAATATAGGACACAGTAGCAATCAGTGCAGCACTAAGGCAGTTTAGACTGCAACTGGAAAGTTTGTCAAAAGGTGCCAGAGCACTGTGCTTGGTCCTCTGTGGTTTGCCAGGCTTCCTGCCTCTCCTGTAACACTCAGTAAAGGAAGAAATGTCATGGTCATAAACAGTAAAAGTATCATCAACACTTGCACAATGTTGCAAATTTGATTTTTGTTAAAATGCTTTAACATTATCCATTTTTTTCCAGTTCAACATTTTCAGATATTTTATAGTATTTATCAATCTGAGTCAAACAGGATGCTAATTTCCTGGTTGTCTACAGTAGATACAAGTTAGTTCACAGATATGCTCAACTCTGGGCCCACATATGCAATACAAATGTGACCCACATGCAGACTAGCAGCTGGGACCCATAGGCAGATGCTGCTTTTCATTCCTAAAGTCATATTTCTCGAGCATCCCCCATTCTGAAGAGATGGGAGCCACTTGTACTCTGTGAGTTTCATGTATCTCATCTTTGCTTGGCCTTTCATAATTTTTATTGTTTCGTTGATATTAAGTTTCTTGATGTTAAGACATATGAGATAGGTAAATTTTACTGGCAGGTTTATGGTGTGCCCTTCCTTTTTTTTGTCAGTGTTGTCAGTAGCTAGAAAGATGCATTCAGCACGTTAGACCACAATTTCTTTATTGAATTTTGACAGTTTTACATTCAGAATTGCATAGATATGAGCTAGATTATTTTTATCTGTATGCATTATGTTACATCTATATACATGACATTTATCTGACCTTTTTTAGTCTACTTTCTCAGTCTTAGGAGATAGAATTTATTATCATAGTCTGTTTTCTTTGATTTCTAACCCCAATCATAGTCTTCTTTCATGTGCAGTCTAATTCTCTCCTACTCCAAAGCAGGTGTCTCCAGTCTCCCTGTTTCTGGATGCTCCCACACTATAGCTGTCCATGAGCTCCTTCCTCCCCAGTGACTATCATTCCAAATATATTTCCAAATATATTCACTCACCTCATCCTTCAAACAATACCTTCACCACACCCTCCGTGTATTCTCACCAGTTCACCATTTCCTCTTCTCTAGTTCCTACACACATTTATTTGTCTCCCAATCTCTGTATACCTGCCTCCTGTCAAATTCTCCCCATGTTGTTTCTATCTACCTACAGAAGTGGCTAATACCAGTCTCCCTGGCTAGACAATCTTCACCTGTTTCAAAAATTCATTCTCTTTATCAGGTTCTCTTTCCTACCCACCTTTTTTTTTTGTTCCTTCAAACCACTCACCAGAATATGAACTGCTTGCTCCTAATCCGGCTTTAATGGGAGTTAGTTCTCTTCTCAGTCTTAGGCTCCATATTCAGTCTCCTCCAAATTTCCTACTCTGCAGGCACACTCCTCAACCTCTTCTCTGAGATTTATCATGTACTTCTTTCTTTCACTCCTTTCCCTCTGGCCCAGGTGTAGGCCCCGGTGCACTCAGGGAGATTAATTCCCGCTCTGCCCACTTTCCAGCTGTGGGATTAGGACCAACATCTGAGGAGAGACCATGTTTACTTCTCTTGGTAGTAGCTTTCAGCTTGATTGTCATGTAGTAAATACAAGGAGATGTCCACATTTCTTCTTAGACTGGAGAGTCCTATGGCTCTGCAGACTTGTTCTATCTCTCAGCACTAAGAGTCACAAAGCAATGGAGCATGTTCATTAGGGCTGAAATCTTCAGAACTGTAGGTTGCTAAACCTCAAAACTCTCTTGAAAACCATATTGGGCAATTTTCCATTTTGTATAAAAGCAGCAATTTGACATTTAACATCTGACATCATCTCACCCTATTTCTCAAATACATTTCATACTTGAGCTAACAACACTGATATTTTGTGGTTTTTTAGGTTCAAAGTTCCTAATTTCTCATATGGATGAAATCAAGATTAAACAAATCAGAGAAGAATGGGAAGGCAAACCTGAGGCAGAAAAGGAGGAGAAAAGTATTTTGAACTTGTAAATAATTGAGGATATAAGTGGAGAAATTGCCATGTGTGCCTGGTTTTATCAGAGAAGCAATATAAAACACAGAGAAATAAGAATTGATAAAACAAAAAAATTGTTTTAAAAAGTTATAGAAAAAGTTGTTATTATAAGAAAAAAAACCCAAAACATTCAAAATTTCATAAAAAATAGCTGAACATATTAAAGATGAAAAAGTGGAATTTTATTTTACAATTATAAAAATAAAAGGGGGTAAAGTGGAAAAAAACAGAAAAGAGGGAAAGTGGTAACTGCAAAAGGAACACTGATGATGTTTCTGAAGTATTTCAAAGTATTGCCAGAAAGCTGCAACTTTCTGAGAAGCCACCAAAGGACATGCTTGAAGAGGAAGTGAGGCATGTGCCTTTGTGGTTAGGTGACCCAATTAGTGATGGAAATTTTCCTGATTTAGTAAGCAGGATATATAACTTTATAAATCACTGTCTTAAATATA
Source organism: Emberiza elegans (assembly GCA_024865655.1). Classification (NCBI taxonomy): domain Eukaryota; kingdom Metazoa; phylum Chordata; class Aves; order Passeriformes; family Fringillidae; genus Emberiza; species Emberiza elegans. The sequence goes on along the minus strand of JALJVW010003023.1, from coordinate 56,734,109 downwards.
ATCAGCAGTTTACCCATTTTAACAACAGAGTTGTGATTCTTTGATGCTTGGTTGTCCTTTCTGTTGAAGACAGGTTCTTGGGGCTTCCTTTTTCTCATACACTCCAAGCAAGCTAGTATTTTTGTATAAGTGCTCACTTTACAACATCTTTACTAAAAATAATAGACTGTTTTCACTAGGTGAAATGCTTTGTGAAGTCTTACAGATCAGATTCATTGTTCACTTTGAGCAGGTCAGTACTGAATAAACAGCTGAGCTGTCTTCAAATGCAAATGGTTTCTTACCTTAATTTTACAAGAAAATGTGGTGCAGTATGGTATCATTTAGTCTGAACTCAGGAGGACAGCCAAGGTCTGCTCAAAGGATTAAAAAGTTCTTCCTTTGTTTACCAGTGAGCACAAGGTCAAAGTTCCATAATTAAAACAGAAACCAGGCAGTCATTTTAATCTAGAATTTCTTTCCAGAATTACACAAAATCTCATTAGACAATATTTTTTGGCAAAGAAATGAGATCATTTTTGTATAATATAAAATGCAGCTGTTGAACAGGGAGGGATTTTGTCCAGATCATAATAGGCACTACTTAAATCATGCTGTGACATTGCCAGATTCAAACTAGTTTTGGCTAAACCTTGAAACCTGTGCCTGAAATGATTGCCATCATCCCAATCCTTATATAACCTTTTCCTTCTCCACCTAGTCCTTTTTCTCTCTTTTTCATGCCTTACAGGTTATAAACCCATGCATAAATTAGAAATACTTATAAATCCATTAGAAGTTGGAAACTGTCATTTTCACTGTGTGAGTGTATCAAATTGTGAGCAGCTAAAGTTGTTTTGACGTTTCTGGAGATAGTGTTGGCTTTACCTCTTCACATTTCTCTCCCTCATTTCCTGGCAATTGGAAAAATATATAATGAAGGGATATGCTGAAGATTCCTGTTTTATCTTCTTCTGTGTGTGGCTGGGAAGAGGAGAAGATGATGCCAAACCATCTTCCTCCATTGTCAAGTTCTGCATATTTTTAGATTAGAACAATAACATTCAACTTCAGAGCAATTCTTTAGCTGCCAAAAAAATTGCCAGTGTGCCTAAATATTTCCCTAATTCTCACAATATTTACATCCTTTGCAGGTAATTTTTTAGTTCTCTTACAGCTTCAGAATTGGAAAAGTGACTCAGTGCTCCTTGTCTTCTCACACTCTGCATCTCTGCCCTAATGCAGGGGCCCTGGAGGTGTCCCCAAGCTGCCAACTGATTGGCAGTCCCAGGCTTCTTCCCGGTGTGCATCAGCTCACTCTGCCCTATAACCTGCTTCAGGTTTCCCTGTGAGGGAAACAGGGGCTTCCTAAAAATTCTGCCTCTAACTGGGGAGAATATTTGCACCTCCTAGCAGCTATATGTATACACACTTTACAAAGCTGAGTGAAAAACTCTGCTGTGCCCAATCCTGACAGAACTGACCATACCTAGACTGGCTAGGGGTGGAATGGGTTTGGTTTACATGGCCTGCTTTTGGGGGTGGGGGCACATACAGAGGTGGCTTCTGTGAGAAGCTGCTGGGAGCTTCCACCATGTCCAGCAAAGCCTGTCCCTAGCAAAGATGGACATGCTGCTGACCAAGGCTGGGCCAGTTAGAAATGGTGGCAATGCCTTTGTGATAACATATTTAAGAAAAAATCAAAACAAACGTGATACAATTTTAATTGGGACTAGAGAAGAGTGGCATGAGAACATGTGAGGAGAACGGCCCTGCAGACACCAAGGTCAGTGGAGAAGGAGGGGCAGGAGGTGCTCCAGGTGCTGGAACAGAGATTCCTCTGCAGGCTGTGGTGAAGACCATGGTGAAGCAGCTGTGCCCCAGCAGCCCATGAGGATCCACAGGGGATGCAGAGATCCACCCACAGCCCATGGGGAAGGTGCCCACGTGGTGCAGGTGTGTGCCTGCAGGAGGCTGTGATCCTGTGGGAATCCCAGTGGAGAGAGGGGGCCCTTGCTCCCATGTTGAAGAAGCCTATCCTTGGAGGACTTCCACCCCATGGAAGAGTGACTGTGCTGCAGCAGTTTTGGGAGAACTGTTGCCTGTAGGACGGACTCACATTGCAGCAGTTTGCAGAGAACCGTTGCTCGTGAGATGGAGCCCCATCTAGAAGTTCATGGAGAACTGTCTCCTGTGGAAGGGACCCCACAGTGCAGCAGGAGAAAGACTCCTCTCCCTGAGCAGCAGGAGAAGCCTCGGGTGATGAACTGACCATAACGCCCATTCCCTGTCTCCTTGTGCTGCTGGGGTAGGAGGTAGAGCTGGAAGGAGGGAGTGGGGGGAAAGGTGTTTTTAAGGGCTTATTTCATTTCTCATTATCCTGCTCTGATTTTTTTAGTAATGTATTCACTTCATATCTCTAATTTGAGCCTACTTTGCCTGTGATGGTATTTGATGAGCAATCTCTCCCAATCCTTATCTCAACCCATGAACCCTTAGTTAAATTTTAAGCACTTTTTAAAAAAATATCTGCTCCATTATCCTGGTTTTGGCTGGGACAGAGTTAATCTTCTTCTTACTAGCTGGTACAGTGCTTTGATTCAGTGTGAGAACAGCATTGATAAGTCCCTGATGTCTCAGTCGCTGCTGAGCTTACCTCAAGTCAAGGACTTTTCAGTGTCTCCTGCTCCACCAGAGAGCAGGTGCACCAAAAGCTGGGGGAGCCCATGGCCAGGACAGCTGCCCCAAACTGGCCGAAGGGATTTCCCTTCTACAGAACATCATTTCCACTACATAAACTGGGGGGAGTTTACTTGGAGGGGCAGGCAGCTGCTTAGGAATGGGCTGGACATTGGTCACCAAGCAATGAACAATCGTATTGTGCATCACTTGTGCATCTTGGGGTCTATTCCTCTCCCCTTTCCAGTACTATTTTTTTTATCATTATCATTAAAAGTATTAGATTTATATTAGTATTATTATATTAGTAGTGGTAGTATATCTCTCCTTTTCAGCACTGCTATCTTCATCATCATCATCTTTTTTTTTTTAATTATTAAACTGCTTTTATATCAAACCACAAGATTTTCTTTTTTCTGATTCTCCTCCACATCCCACTGGGGGTGGAGTGGAGGAGCCAGCAATTGGCTGCTTGGCACTCAGTTGCTGACTGAGGTTAAACCACAGCACCCATTTATTCCATTTCCTGTGACACCATGTTTCAACTTATTTAGGAGTTTTCTTGCTAAATGTTAAAAATAACTCAAAGTGATGACTCCCTTTGATTACACAGGGGAGGGAGGGAGAGAGTATGGACAAGCAGGCATCATTCTGGCACTCAGTTATCTCAAAGAGTAATCTCAAGGAGTGGAAGTGCAAAGCATGCAGTCACTTCACAATTTGCAGGATGTGTATCTTCTGTGAATCCACGTGAACTGAAGAACTCACAAAACTCTGTTGAAACATCATTGAAAATTAGCAGAGCATTCCATGGGGCACTTCACTTTTCATTTTGCAACATTCCATTTAATTTCTCTGCTTTCCTATCTTAAGTGCACTTAGTGCTTTATCTGATCTATTCTGATTTTATCCAAACATTCACGGTTTTCCTTCTGAAAACATCATTCAGCAAAAAGAAGCCCTTGCTGCTCTGGCTTGCCATTGATTCTCCAGAACCTGTATATGTGGGTTTTGCTCACAGAAGCCCACTGAAGAAGAGGGTGAAGAACTGCTTAAACGCTATATTCAGCTTTTTTTGCCCTTTTATATTTGACCTTTGAACACATTTTTTTCTATTCTTCTAGCTAAAATACTCCTGGTTTTAGTCTCTCTCTTCCCCAGACCTTGTGCAGGACGCAGACAGGATATTTCCTGCTGGACAGCATGTGCTTAATTCTCTGATTATTCATCCTTGGAGCTCTTCCACCCTTTTTCACAGTCCCGGTTCTGCAGTGTATGAACCACACAGAAAAATACATTTCCAGTCCATATGGTGAGGAGAGCTTGGTCCTTACGGAGTTCATAAGAGCTCTCATCCATTCTGACTCCAGTTCCATCAGGACCGTCCCATTGTTCTGTTAACACCCCACACTCTCAAATCCATGCCTGCTGACTGTCCTGGAGGTCAGAATGTCTCTGATCCCTGCCAGCTGTCCACCTGGAATCCCAATTGAAAAGAGCACTCTGGAACTCAACCTTGATCCTTTTTGTAGCTGGTGTATTTCACACACTTTCTGTTGTCTCACAGTTCAGTGTCCTTCATCAGAAGAGAGAGTTGGAGCAGAGAGCTTTAGCAGAGCCCTTAGCAGAGCTCTGCAGGACAATGATGACTTTCAATTCTATGGTTATATGCCACACACTATGCAGAAACTGTCACATAAGCAAAAAAGCATAGAATTAGTGGAGCTCAAACTATCCAGAAGGAATCACAAAAGCCCTGCAGGTAACAAGGTAGCGACAATGCCTCTGTGGAAAGGTCAGTCATCATCCTTAGGAGGAATTTATGTCTTCAGGACACTGCACAGATTTTCTTAGACAAACAGATATAATAAGTATCCCTTCTCTATCTCCCTGCTAGTGTCAGCTCTATAAAAACAGAAAATAGGAAGTCAGGTCAACACTGCTGCCTGAAGCCATCAGCTCCTTCAATCGATACCCTCTCTTGTCACTTGCAGGAAACATCTATAGCTCTTGGGATGCCAAGTCATATTGGGTAAAGCAAGATTTGTCATACTGGTTTGTTCTGCCTTTTCTTTGTTTTGCAGCCAATTGCTGGTGACTCCAGCAACAGTTTCAGTGCTGCAGGCATTCTACTTTTCTGATTTTTGCTAAGCAAAATACTGCTAGATGATCACTTATGCTTTTGTTCATGTTGTTCCACAACACAGCATTGTATAGCAGTCTCACTCCACAGCCTCGGAAAAGATGCTTTCCTATTTTGAAACAATTTTCTGTGAGCCAGCTGGGTCAAAATAATGACCAGTAGTAACCAGTTTGTAGCTCTGCTTTTCTGCAAACTGTTCAAACACAGCAACCATCAAACTGAAGCTTGTTAAGAAGTTATATAGCAGATACGCAGCATATAATTAAACTAAAACAAGAATGCACAGTCACAACTAATCTATAGTTCAAGAATAAGTCTCATTAACTATCAAATAAAACTCACATGGAGAGTATTTGGAGCTGTGAGTAAAAACAGTTTCCTACACAAAGCACTCTGTGGTGAAGAAATAAGACTTTTTTCGCAAAACAAGAAGTGCATCAAAGATATCTGAGTCCATCATCAACCTCTCCTCGAGATAGAGACAACCCACAGGATGCTGAATTTTGGTTAACCAAGTAGGTCAAAAAAGCAACTCAAGTGGGAGATTTTACAGAACATTTGGAGTTTCAAGAGATAAAGAAATCTTATGTCCCTTCAAACTGAAAAGGGAAATGGAAACAGTAACCCCATGAGGTGGCTCAGACACTACCATCACTCTGTGCTGCCTATTCCCAAGGGGATGGGATGCTTTTCCTCCTGCAAATAGCTTTTGTAAGGTATCATTCTATAAGGTAATCATATTACAGAAATGAGACCACATAAGCCACAGGGGAAAAAAATTTGTTGAAACAGGAATTATTTTGTGTAACATGGCAACTGAGAGCACATTATAGCCCTAAGCATTTGAAGTTTTCTGAGCAATGTGGGCTGATTCTTTTGGGGAAAACCACAATTTCTGAAAATTATTTTAAACCTACATTCTAACCATATTTGTCTTCCCCCTGCTTCCCGTTATCGTTGCACATTGGTTTTATGAAGACACACATAGCTTAACTTGCCTCTAGCACTGAGGTCTTCGTACCCTAGAACTAGCTCCAGCTACAGGCCTCAGCCATGCTAACAACCTCTTTGGGGAGGCACCTCAGTACGTGGTAAGGACCCCTCATCCCTTGTTTTCTATGCAAAATAAACCTCACTTTGAGGGCTGAAGTGATACTCTTCCTTTATTCAAATTCACAGTATAAATATGTAGAAACTCAGAATTATAGGGGATGACACAGCACAATCCTCCTTTGAGTCTAGAGGCTGAAAATGCTAGCTAATTAAGAGTTCAAGTAGTTGGCCAAACTGTGATTATTATACTGTATGAAGTAGTTCACACTTTCACCCTTGGACTGAATAACTTGATGGAGACTGAGCACCAGGATAAAAAGTTTTAATTGCTTGTGAGATTGAACTCATGTTGGCAATATCAGGGGATTGTTCTGTGCATTTTAAGAACACAGCTGCAAGGTTATGCTATATGGACAACTTAAACATAGTAAGGAGTATATAATAAAAGGAAAGCAGAGAGTAAATCTGAGCTAACAGGAGGTGACCTATGTGTGAGCCATGCAGATCTGCAAGTCTGGACTATGTGGTGCACAACTTGGGATTTAAAATGATGCAGTTCATGTTAGATTTTTCCAATTACATGGTTTTTACAACACCCTTGCATGGGCCTATCCAGCATCTCTAAAAACTGTAAAGCTCCTGCATCCTTTACTCACTAGGGTGCTGCTTCTAATTTTAGAAAGATGAGTTGAGTCATGTCACTTGGTTTTCACTGGCCGGATGTACAAAATCCCCATTAACAGCTTCCATGTGTTTGGAGTAACGATCTAAGCAAAGGACCTGGTCAGCAGCTGTCATTACTTGGAGGAGACAGTTTCAGTCCAGAAGATATTATGGATATATCTGGTATAATTCTCACTGTTCTTGTATTTATCAGTTTTTCATACCTCAGAATGCTGAACTATTGTTAATCTGCCTTTCCCCATCCACAGGTAATAAAATTAATTTAACCCAACGAGTAGTATATTCCTGTTATGATGCCTTCAGAGATGAGAAATCACTGGGGAATATAAATTCAACTGTGTATCTATATTTACACCTTGGAGATCTCATCCTAAATTTGTGGTGTGGAAGAGAAATCTACTGTCTTCCACCATCTTAGAAAGATGAGTTGAGTCATGTAATTTGATTTTCACTGGCCGGATGTACAAAAACCCCATTAAAAACCCCCACTCTGGTTTAGTTCCTAGCCAAGATCCAGAGGACATCCTGTCAGCTTAAAAACACTTACAAAAATGTCAAATGTCTGATTAACATTACCTAATCCAAAGATTGGTTTGTCACAAGAAGAGCAGGATCCACATGTTTGTTTCACTGTTTCTTTCTTGCATGAAAGGTGTAACTTCTAGCAAATAATAATGATCTGTGGCCAGTCCTTTAAAAGAAATTAATGGCCAAATTAATGACAAAAGTCCTTTCATTAAAATATCCTCTGCACAAACTTGTGCACTTAGATATTGAAGCACATGGGCAGCATGATATCCCACTTTTGTGGCTCCTAAAAATTATTGCTGTGTTTCGGGAGGAGCCAAAAAAGAAGAAAAAGCACTGTCTGGATCATAATCCCTTCATTATGATTCATCATTTACTACTTGTATCTTTTAGGGAATCCAAACAGGAAACTAAGTAAGCAGCATCCCCAAGGAGCCCCAGAAGGTGTCAGAACATTATGTTTTGATGACCAGGAAGCTGCACATTGTGTTGTCTAAACCCCATTCTCTTATTTTTCCACTAAATAACTCAGTTAGAGCCTGGTTTAGGCACAGATGTATGTTATTAATAATTCATGTCCATTTGAAACCTTTTCATATTCACCTCCACTGCACTGCCTTCCCACTTCTCTTATTGTTCATATGTACAAATAGAGCATTATCTGATCTCATGCTGATGCTGTATCAGTTTATATTAAAAATAATTTTTATTTTCCAGAAGCCACTGGAAAAGAAAATACAGTCCCTACATTTGGTCAACATAGTAACTTGTGGGCTTGCAAAATAAAAGCATTTCAAATTTGCCACTTGTTAGAGGCAATGTGGCAGAAGAACAGACACATAAGGCCACATTTGGAGGCAATACAACCCTTGCAACAAGCTCTTGTCTTACACTATGGCCAGCTGCAGGTACTTGTAAAAACAGCAGTTGAACAAGGCTAATGAGGGTTTTGTCTGTGTTTGCTATACTCTCCTGTTTTCCAGTAATAAAATTTCAGGCATCCCGTCAGCAAAAGGTCATGTCCCTGTTCAGTAGCTACAAATTAACTTTCCCTTCATAGCTCTCTCTAGTCTCTGTTTAAACTTCTTATCTTTCTTGCCCTCACATCCCATGGAAATGACTTGCACATTAATCATTCAACGCTAGACACACACTATGATTAAAAAGGAACACTGCTGCTTTTTCTTCATCTGCCCCTCAGCAACAGCTGGGCAGCCTTCACTCTGATTATGTGAGAAAGCATGAACACCTCTTCTCTTGCTCACTTTCTCCATCACCATTTGTGACTCAGAGGATCCTCTTTGCGTTTCCAAGCTGAAGAGCCTTCTGGCAAAGCCATCCCACACCACCAATCATCTGTGACACTCTCCTCTGTGCTGTATTTTGTTAGTGGTTGGAGGACTAGGATTCTATGCTTTTCCCAAGGCACTGGTGTGCTTGCTTTGGTGCAGCCATTTGTTCTATGTACCTAAACCTACACTGAGTTCTGGATCCATTCTCCATTCCTGTCCTCCAGAGAGCCCATCTGACAAACTGCTGCTCATCACTGAGCTGTTGCTTTCAGAGAACTGGTCACAGTGATATCCATGTGACAACATAGCTAATGAAGAGCCAGGTGTTTGGACAGTGATTACTCTTTCCAGGTACAGCTAATACTGGTTTTCCACAGGATTTCTATTGTTCTACACTACATTTAAACCTCTCATTTTATCAGACAGTTGTGCAAGAAGATTTAATAAGACCCTTTCACAGCCCTTGCAGTATGTTTTAACGCATTTGAGTTGCCCAAGTAATTCTGGAATACATGCAAAGTCTGTCACCTTGCCTTTTTGAGAAACTTCAAGTACCAGCACAGAGGTCAGTAGGATCCCTCTGAGATCTCTCCTCACAGTTCAGCAGCATCAGTGACTTGAATCTGCATAAGGCAGTATGAAATACCATATTTCCCTAATAGCACTCAAATAAAATTTCAGACTAAAATACTGCTATCAACAGTGAGTGAGAAAGCAGATATTGCTCACTTCTCTCCCTTGTAGTTGGAGAAGGAGAAAGGAGGAGGAGGAGAAGAATAAAAGAAGAAGAAGAAAAAAAGAAGAAGAAGAAGAAAAGAAGAAGAAGAAGAAGAAGAAGAAGAAGAAGAAGAAGAAGAAGAAGAAGAAGAAGAAGAAGAAGAAGAGGAGGAGGAGGAAGAAGAATAAAAAAAGAAGAAGAAGGAGGAGAGGGAAGGAGGAGAAGGAGGAGAGGGGAGAAAGATTGATACTTTCTCATGTGAATTGCATTTGTCCTGCAGCTGACTCATATAAAAGAGCTGGGTTTGATGTTGCAAAAGCTTCAGTTTCTCACAGTGCCACTCTGAAGCTGTTCCTGGTCTGTGCCAGTGATGATCAAAATATTGCAGTCTATTAATGAGGAGGCCAAGTGAGTTGTGAAAATACTGTTCCTTCTTCTTGTCTTATCAGTACAGATTGAGAGGAAATCAAAAAAGGTCAGTGGCAAGCCACACGCTCCAATAGTATCTTGAATTTGGATATGAATGGGAAGTGTCACTACCAGAGTATTATGTAAATGAGTTCAAAAAGCCTGTGGAATCTCACTCCAAAATCTAAAGGATTTATGAGGAAACAAAAAAATCCTTTTGGTAAAGAGATCAAACTAATGGATATTTCTTTTCTTAGCACATTGGTTTGAAGAACAATTCTTTCTAAGTTTTTCACCGGAAACCTAAACAACATCCTAGTACCTGAAGAAAAGCCAAAATTGCAAGGGTGAGAAAGATTCAAGCTCATACTTTACTCACTTTGGGACAAAGAATTCAGCCTGGGTCTCTCATTTTCCAGAAAAAAAAGATTCTTCACAGAAATTACTTTGGCCAAAATTAATTAATTTTTAAGATAAGTTTAGGTTTTAAAAAATCAGTATTTTCCAGTAACTGAAGTTTTAATCAAGAAAACTGTTCTCAGTGAAGGAAAACTTTCTATCTTGTTTTATGAGGTTGTCTGATTAAGTAAATTCCTGTTTCTTTTTTATTTTTAAAACACTTTCAGTCAGAACAACTTTAATTTGAGCCCAACTATATCAATTTACTTATTGCATTACACAGCCAAAAAGTATCCTAACTGCTTAAGCACTGAGACCAGCTGCTTCTGTCTTCTGGAGAGCATGTTAAAACCAAAAAGCCCCCTCTGTGTTTTTATAATTTATTTCATTTGACAGTGACATACAAAAGATAAAACCACTTCTTCCAATGTTATTTGGATTACTGGGACCTTAAATGAGCCACAACAAAACCAAAGCTCTGGCTGGCAGTACATAAGCCCATGATATGGCAAGTAAAGCCTACCTGGAGCAGTAATCACATCTCTTCAAAGAAAAAAAGCTTTTATTCTCTTGCTTAGCTTCAATCTTCATGTAGTAGGAACTTAACAGTTAAATATTTCAAGGATTGGTAAGGAAAAGTGGGAAGCTTCCAAGCCCATGTTTATAGGAGTACAAGTCAAGTGAAATCTTGCTTTTCTGCAATCATATTGTCACATATCTCACTCATACTCAAAATGTGCCAACAGGGCAATTCTCACTGTGCATGTAGGACAGGAGCTTTGACATTTGTGGAAGCCCTGCCCTTAATCTGAGTGAGAAGAGGACTGTACCCCACTGTATGCCTCAAGTATCACTCATCCCTTTAAATCACATGCTCCATTCAGGTTCATTGCAGCATCTACTCCTGTGTCATGCCAGTGACTGGGAGCAAGCTGTGCTCTCTAGTAGCCAACTGCGTGTGCTAATTATTGAAACAAACCTTTAAACCCCTACTGTGCAAGAACTGCATCAGCATGCTGTTTCCAGCATGAGTCCTGTTTGTTCTGAGCCCTTTGTGCAAGAGTTTTGGGCAAATGGATTAACTGGAAAAAGCATCTGCAAGGCTCCCTTATCTTTCTTGAACAGTCATTTAAAGGAAGAGCTGCCACATGTCACAACAAAATGCTCTTAAGGAAAATCTCCCCCCCCAGCCCCCAAAGTGTTACTTGCTTTTTTGCTTCACTTTTGAAAGCCAGTCTCATTGCACATCTTCTCTTTGCACAGGAAAGTGCTATGTATCCTAGTGAAGCATGCATGTCTTTCATGCAGCCTCTTCTGCTTACAGACCTGATCTGCTTCTGACTAAACTTATTGGAGAGGATCGGTTACTTACAGGGTGATGTTAATTGAAAACTGGAGAAAAAAAAATGGAGTTTTAAATAAGTTTGAAGAGACACAGATATATGAATATCTGTATAAAGGCAAATCAGTTTTTTCTCTTAGCTTCATAAGCTGAAGTACAGAATATGAACTACAGAAGACAGCCCTGATCCTGCTTGGGATACTAATATAGCAGAAATAATGAGTCACTACCAGACTAGACTGCTTGACTGCAATTACTGATGTATTGTATTTTGTGCAAACTGCAGCCCTAAGTAACATCCACAACTGCCCTTGGGAATCTCAGTCTCGGCTGGAAACGTGTGCACAGTTTCTGCTAAAAATGTTTCCACTAATTTTCAGGAAGCTGCAGCTCTTACTCCTTACACTGAATGTTTTTCCTGACCTAACTTTTATAAGGCCATTTCACTTTTGGGTTCAAGTTATCCACTGAGCTCGTATACCCACTGAGCCCTTAATCTGAGGAGGAGCAGCAATGAAGCTAAGGAAAAAAAATGCTGAGGGTTAATCAAACAAGTACCTGTACTCTGATCGTGCTGCTGCCACCCTGTCTGCCTTTTCTCCGGGCATTGCCTCTTTCCAGAATCACAGCTTTGAATCTAAACTTTCAGAATCATAGGCTGTCTCAAGTTGGCAGGAAACCATAAGGATCACTGAGTCAACCCCTTGCTCCTTCTAGGATTATCTAAACCTAAATCATAGAACTAAGCATATGGACACTAGATTCTGTTTTGCTTTTGCACAGGGCCGGTTTTGTTCTGCCTGCCTGACCACATCTAGCACAGTTTGCTCTCACAGGTACTTAATTAGGTAGTACTACCAAAGCTGTCAGGGTGGTATGTCCCTGTCTCAGCACCATCAAAAATCATGCAGCTTCTTCAAAGCAGCATCCCAAGAGCCTTCTCAGCTGTGCTGGGAAGGGATATGTGCTTAAATGATAGACACATTTTGGTCACCACCAACTGGCAGACTAGGTATGAACTGAAAGGACAGCTGTGTGTAATTAGGAATACACGCAAGCTGTACAAAATGAAGAAAGCCAATTAATCTCAGGCCTAACACTTAGTTTTTAGCCAAATTATTACTGAACAATCTCTCTGAGTGATATCTTATGTCACAGTTCTTTTTTTTGAGGAGAAAACTTGATGAAAACTCTAGGATCTTCCCCAGCACACTTCACTGCCATCTGCATTGCTGAATTAAAAGCTGTTCTGTGCTCTCAGACCTTGTTTTTTCCATGGCTGCTGGCGAGGACATCATCACAACACATTTGCCAATAACTGCAAATTTCACCCAGCCTTTGACTAATCCTTACAGGAATTTCAGCCCAGAGTAACACAACATGGATGGCTGCCAACTTTGGCTGGGCACCAAGCCACATACTCTCAGCTGGCACAGTTATGGTATGTTCAGCAAGGATGTACAGGTAAAATGTGTGTGGAATGGGAGCGGGTTTTGCTTTTTGTGGAGGGTCCATCTCCTTGCAGCCTTGCAGAGGCTTCTTGCAGCCTCCCAATCCAATGGGCCAATTGCCACATGCAGGCAGGAGCTCACAGTTTGTACCATCTGCGGCTTTAAAACCACAGGCCAACCTCCATCACTTGACCCTCTTGGAAGTGTGCAGGCAAGGCAAGGAAAAGATCTTCTTCCTTATCATATTGTAATTGACTTTATCCCTAGAATATAGCTTGAGTTGCTTCCACCTGATCTTCAACTTTGGCATGTAAAAATACCATAAACCAACCAAATGCGGAAGGAAAAAAAGTGAGGGGAATAATTTTTGTGAAAGGAATTCGCTTTACAATTAATTTTATTCAGCAACAATCTGAGTAGCAATTATATTTTTATGGTGAATAACCATTAGAAAGCTGCACAGTGGCTATGACCTTGTATTTCTGAGCTATAAATTTCAGATCTACTTTTTGGAAGACATTTTTATTTCCTTTTTAATTTCTTCCAAGGTGTATCAGTGTTTTACAGTACCTGTGACTGAAAATGCAAATGTGCTTATTTGAGACTGGTTACAAAACTACCAGAGGACAATCAGAACCCTGATTCAATAGAAAAGCCTTGAGCAACTTTCACAGGCTGCATGATCAATATGGGTGTCAATGTGAATAACCCGACCTGTTTGTTAACCAGCTGCTGACGTCCAAATTCCTGCAGCCAAAATAGCTGCTTGTAAATCACCCAGAAATCAAACAGTGAAGTAAAGAAACTGCAGCGTTTCCCTGGTTAAAACAAATAACGTAGGTCAGAAGCAAGCAAGCAAGCAAGCAAGCAAGAAAGAGAGGAGCAGAGGAGAGGAGAGGAGAGGAAGGAGAGAAGAGGAGAGGAGGGAGAGGAGAGGAGAGGAGAGGAGAGGAGGAGGAGGGAGAGGAGAGGAAGGAAGGAAGGAAAGAAAGAAAGAAAGAAAAGAAAGAAAGAAAGAAAGAAAGAAAAAGAAAGAAAGAAAGAAAGAAAGAAAGAAAGAAAGAAAGGAAAGAAAGAAAAAAAGAAAAAAGAAAGAAAGAAAGAAAGAAAAAAGAAAGGAAAAGAAAGAAAAAAGAAAGAAAGAAAGAAAGAAAGAAAAGAAAGAAAAGAAAGAAAGAAAGAGGAAAGAAAGGAAAGAAAGAAAGAAAGAAAGAAAGAAAGAAAAGAAAGAAAGAAAAGAAAGAAAGAAAAGAAAGAAAGAAAGAAAGAAAGAAAGAAAAGAAAGAAAGAAAGAAAGAAAGAAAGAAAGAAGGAAGGAAGAGGAGGAGGAGAGGAGAGGAGAGGAGGAGAGGAGAGGAGAGGAGAGGAGAGGAGGAGAGGAGAGGAAGGAAGGAGAGGAGGAGGAAGGAAGGAAGGAAGGAAGGAAGGAAGGAAGGAAGGAAGGAAGGAAGGAGAGGAAAGGAAGGAAGGAAAGAAAGAGGAAGGAAGGAAGGAAGGAAAAGGAAGAAAAGAAAGGAAAAGAAAGGAAGAAAGAAAGGAAGAAAGGAAAAGAAAAGAAAGAAAGAAAGAAAGAAAGAAAGAAAGAAAGAAAGAAAGAAAGAAAGAAAGAAAGAAAGAAAGAAAGAAAGAAAGAAAGAAAGAAAGAAAGAAAATGCCGAATAAAGGTCCTTAGGTTCTTTTGGAAATGCCAAATCACAAAGTTTGTTATAGAGATATATCGTTATTTGATCTGTGGATCTGAGCTAAAATTGAAATGTATGTTTATGCAAAATGTGTATTTGTGTCCACAGACTTAGAAAGGCAGCATGAGGAAGAGGTGTTAAGGTGAATTTTGTATCCTCCTATTCATTAATGTCACTTGAGGCTTCCAGAGAAAACCTCCTGGATTTTATGGCATACTGAGCTCAAACATTCAACAATGAAGCTCAGCCTCAGAGAATAAAAAGCAGACCTGGTATTTCTGCCAAGAGGTTAAACTACATCTCTTCCTCAAGAGAAGCAAAGGGAAAATTTGGTCTACTGGAAGGGACTCAGCTCTCACTTGCAGATTGAGTCTGGTTTCTGCTCACTTAAATTTTTCTGATTAAGGAATGTTTCCAGCCTGCTCCAGGAAAAGGTCTGATGGATTACTGAGGGGAAAAAAACAAACAAAATTTTCTCTGCTTCAGGGCGCACAAAGAAAAGGTTGACTCTGAAGCAGTCCATAAGACTCTGATAAAGCTGTTTGAACTACGGAGAGAAGCCTGATATATTAAAACTGATGCATGTTTACATTTCTACTTGCATGAAGGGGCAGTGACTCCATAAACCCTTGCACAGGACCCTGAAGGTAAAAGCTGGGATGTAGCTTGGAAGGATGTCACAAGGGCACCTAATCTGTGCTTTTGTCATGAAGTACAGCTGGTAGATCGTAATATTCAGATGGATATTTAACATACTCATAGAGAATTCTTAGTGCCCTTGTCATGGTTTAAATACCACCTGGCAACTCAGCCCCACACAGCCACTCAGTTCCCCAGCCCCGCTGGAATGCAGAAAAAGATTGGAAGAGTCAAAGTGAGAAAACCTGTGGGCTGAGATAAAGACAGTTAAACAAGTAAAGCATTGCTAGCAAAGCAGAATAAGAAATTCATTCCCCACTTCCACTGGCAGAGAGGTGTCCAGCAATCTGCAGGAAAACCAGGCTACTTCACAGGTAGTGGTGACTTGGGAAGACAAATGCCATCATCCCAAACATGTCCACCACTTCCTTCTTTTTTCACCAGCTTTTATATGTTGAGTATGATGCCATGTGGAATAGGATATCTCTCTGGACAGCAGGGATCAGCAGTCCTGGCTCCCAGCTTCTTGTGTATCTCCAATCTCCCCCCTCTCGGGGTGTGATGAGGGGCAGAAAAGGCCTTGATGCTGCAAAAGCAATAGCTAAAACATCCCTGTATTCACAGCACTGTTGTGCTCACAAATCCAAAGCACAGCCCCACACTAGCTACTATGAAGAAAATTAACTCCACCCCAGCCAAAACAGTGCACAATCCCCCCCATCATAATCTACTTCTGCCCTTAAACTAGAAACACTTGCTGTAGAGTTTCCCTAATACAGAATATAAATATTTATTTTCCCATGCAAAACTGAAGAGATTACTCCTTGTCTTAATCCAGTTAACATAGAAAATTACTGTTTGCTACCTTCTTGCCATTTTGGAAGTCTGCTATCATTTAAGCAATAGTCCCTTAGTCTTTTCTTATATAAACAAACTCAGTTGTTTCAATTTGTTCCAAATAAATAATATTTTCCAAAAATCTTCTTCCTGGATATCTTTCTGGATTGTCTCCAATTTATGTGCATCTTTCTCAAAATGTGATTTTGAAACTCAATGAAGTTTTAGTACCAGATAAGGTCTTCCCAATAAGGATACAATTGAATAAGTACCTCTCATGTTATATGAACAAGAACCCTGTTACTAAATGCAATGCAAATTCTCTTAGTTGCAACTGCTTTGCATTATTTGCCAACTTCATTTCTGGGTGATTTTGTTTTCCATATGCCTGGCAGAGCTGCTATTGCCTAATCAGTTCCCTAATAGACATTAATTTTTTTCCTGGTATTTTCTTTCTTGGATTTATAGTCACATACCAACACCCCAACATACCAAACCCACTTTGACCTTTGTGGTTTGTCTCCAGTGCTTCCACCCTTTTCTAATACAATTTGAAGTATAAATTTATTAATCTATTCCTTAGTTCATCACGTACATTGTTAACCTAAATTACTGGATTTGGTAAAGTCAAGCCATTTACAGGAAGTAAATTTGCAACATTGCCTTGAAATATCCCTCATTTCACAGAAATCCATTGTTGACTCCTCCATGAGCAGAATTTGCTGTCTGAGCATCAGCCTTTACATTCCCATCATCTCCATCATGTTTTCCAAGCTTACTTATGGCATTCCTCAAAACCCTTACTAAATCTGAGATAATCAACTACTGCCTCCTCTTTAAGCTGTTATCCTGCAAAAGAGGAAACAGAACTGAAAAGGCATGTTATGCTCTTGGCAAATGCACCTTGATTTTAATCAGCTTTTTGTCTCCTACTTCTGTTCTTGTTCCATAGATACTCTTTGAAATGCCTTCTAAAGATATCCTCCTACATCTCTGCTTTAATTTGATTCAGCATTTCCTTCCTTTATTTGGAACACTATTGTTTTGTAGTTGCCTGTAATTCACATTACTATGTGACTTCTGTCTGAATTTAATTTCAAAGAGATACAATTACTGTCACTTATCTATTAACTTCCTTTGCCTCTGCAATAAGAAGTTGCCACTAACACATTCCCAGAACTTGCTGAATCACCCATGTCCTCCTCTCTTTCTTTCCCAACAGATATTTGAATAGTTCAGGTCTCCAGTTCTGGCAAATCCTTAACTCTGCCTTGACCACGAGACTGATTATATACCATTTTTTACCTGAAATCATCAAAGTAGTCTGTCTACCATCTTTTTCTGGACTTCAGAAGAATCATATACAATCAAACTGTGCAGCCAAAAACCTCTCATGTGCCTCTCCCACACCCTTATAAATCAGCATGCTTATGATATTAGCTGGCCAGATTGCAATAAAATATCCCACACTATATTGTAAAAAAGAAATAACATAAAGGGTTATAAGAAGCTTCAGAATATTTGTTGTGGATTTATAGCATGCATAAATATATATATATTATAATAAATTCAGAGAAAATATGTTTTATTTGAAGTAATGGAATATCAAATCTTTGTTTTAAAGGGGATATTAACTACTAGAGAGTTTTTTTATGCTTATGTTGAAAGACTTTTCTCATGTGGAACATATTTATCTCTCTGACACAACCACAAGCAGGAAATTAGCTAACACAAAGTATTTTTCACATTTCTTCCATTTTCTCTAAAATGGTGTTATTAGTATCAGGAATAATGTAAGTAAATCTGTACCACAAGTTGGATGAGACCAGAAAAATCTTTGTTCCAAAAGAATGCAATTAGCCTACTACCCATTTGGAAGGAAATCTGAGGCTTTGCTATGGAATAAAAAGGAATATGGAAGAGCCAGCAGCTGCAGTCAGAACTGACAAAACCATCAGTCTCAGTGCAAAGGAAGTTCTTACGGTAAGCAAGGACCAACAGATTTGCATAAGGTGCTCTCTAAAGACTTTCAAATACAAAAGGAATTGGATCAAAATCCAAGTGGATCAACAGCTATGGCTATAAATAAATAGATCTCTGAATTCATAAAACACAAAATGCTAGCAGACAGAGCTAGGTGCAACTAGTTTATTTCTTCATGTGAAGGACTGCAGAAGGAGACATAAGAAGGAAGGGCTAACCCTTCTTCATCCTTCCCAAATCCTCCCACTTCCAGAGAGGCAGAACCTCTCTGCCTCAGTGCATTCCAGGAAATAGACAAAAATGGGCCAGGGGAAATGGAGACAGGCACAGCTGGGGAGCTGCTGGGATGAACCTGTCTCCTACAATTGCCATTCATCAAAAGCAGCAAACCATGCCAGTCACTGGAGCAGACACTTACACCCTGTCCTTTCCCCTGGCTGTTTCAGGCAGGAGCAGCCTGGCACACTCCACCACTTTTCTGGGACAAAACTTCAGCTTTCTCACTCTAAAATGACATCTTAGATCTGGTCTTTCCCTTTCCCAGGGGACCTATGTCTGTGTCAAAGCCCTGATTTTCAGGCTGACCTCAGTGCCAGATGTGTCTCTGTA
Organism: Emberiza elegans; assembly: GCA_024865655.1. Classification (NCBI taxonomy): domain Eukaryota; kingdom Metazoa; phylum Chordata; class Aves; order Passeriformes; family Fringillidae; genus Emberiza; species Emberiza elegans. The sequence goes on along the minus strand of JALJVW010003023.1, from coordinate 56,715,683 downwards.
GAAGTCAGGAGACAATTGGCACAGCTTTAACAGCACATCTTTCTGTAACAGGTGCTTCTGTGCACCTAATGAAATGCTAGAAGTTAGGAGGTGGAGTTATTGTCATTGTCTTAGATCTGTAGACCAAGGCGCAGGATGTGCAGAATTTAGACATGCTGCAAGATCAGGGAGACAATGTTCACATTTAAAGAAAAATATGGTGCTTCAGCCCGTAGGTCTGGTTGGCCTAGTTCAAGTCAGATGGAGAAGGGCAGATGATCTCTATCTTGAGAGGTGCATGAGAAAACATATTTCAAAGCAGAACACAATCTCTCCACTTTGTACGTGCAGAGACATGCTGTATGAGCTGTGTGGAAGGATGCAAGTTAAGATGCAAAGTGCTTAATAGTTTCTGAAAAAGAAACAGCTCAAGAACCCAATGACCTTCAGCACTAGCTTATGTCTTTCCAGGAAAAGTGTGGGCTTGTTCCCAGACATGAAAGGAAAAGTACTTCTCTATGGGAACCAAGGAGCTAATTTCCAGTTTAGCAGTCATCAGCTGGCAGATGTTTGTGAAAAAGCTTTCCTTCACAACTGGAGCCAGGAAAGGAGTACAGAGTTACTGAGTAAGAACATACAACACAATTTCACAGTCTATCTTCTCAGAGCCAAATTGCAAAAGGCAGTGTGCCCAAAGACAGGAAGGAGAGATGCAAAGAATATCAGGATGGAGGCTGAGACTCAATGCAGTCAGAAGTGGACCAAGGCAAGTGGCTGAAGGGCCAGGATCAGAGGAAGAAGTAGTCACTCAAGAGACAAACAGTAGGAATAACATCAAAATCCCTAGTTTTGAATAGCAGTGTTTTTCTGTGTTCACTCACAACAAACATGTCATACACTACAGTACTCTTTCTCTAACTCACATCCTCCATCCCTTTGGCATACAAGATACTTAATTGTTTTTTCCACCTTGGAGAGCACAAGATGCCCCAAACCATGGAATATAATCAGGCCTGTTTCACACAGGAGGTTGTTCATGGGAGGATTCCTTTCTTATTCACTGTAAAAGCTGGAAGCTAATAAGGGATGAAGCAAGGTTTGAAGTAAAAGAGAAGAATTTTTTTTAAGGATGTGAACATTTCCTTTGAGAATAAGATTTCATCCTTCGCTCTGCCACAAAGCTCCTGTGGAATGACAAGAAATCAGTTAAACCATACTTGGGTTAGTAGTCCATCCTTTGACAGCCAGCTGGATCATTAAATTATTTATTGCAAATGTTACAGCAAAGAATATTTGAATTTACTGGTCAAACAAGATTAGCTGCATGTACTACTGAGTTATTCATGGTTGTTAATGTCCCTGTTAAACTCAAAGACCTTGCAGATAAACAATAGTTTAGAATACCTTAAGAAAGCTTTCTTAAGGGGTTTTTCTTTCTTCTTCTGCAGTAGTACTAATCAGAGTCATCCTGTTGACAAAAAAACTCAAAGCACAAAAAATTTTCATAAATTTCATCTAGGTTTCATCAAAATTATGAGAACTGTTGGACACCTTGTTTCTTTCCTTCCATCTTGCTTGTGTATATATTCACTGTGAGATACATGAGCACACAGCCCGTAGAGCAAACGTAACTTAGAAAAACAGCATTTGAGACCCTGCCTTTAAACTGTGGAGAGCCACAAGTTCCAGGCAGTGGATACAGGAGACCTGAGCTTTGTGGTGTTCTGAAATGCTCTCTGGGGCTTGTGAGAGAGCAACAAATAGCTCAAGTTCATTATAATTTTATTTTCAAGAATGTGTTAAGCTATTTAATAATAAGTTGCAAAAGTCTATAACACTTCAGAGTGATGCATATGTCCCTCAGGCTAATGGCATGCCAAGCTAAAATATCCATGGCATGCCAAACACTTCTGTTGGGTTTAGCCTAATTTTGCTATGTCCATGAATAAAATGGAGGCAAAGTGAACAACTTTTGAATGCAAGAGGTCAACAGGTGAGAAAAAAAATCACATGCAACAAAAATTCATTGTGCTAACTTCAAAACTGCCCCTTTCTTCAAACAAAATATACACATGTTAACTAGTTGTCCTAAAAGCACAATCTCAGACCAAGTGAAAAAAGCTGCAGCCATGTTAGTCACTACTTACCAACCTACTGTGTGTCATTAGGAGTCTGGCATTTATTTTCATGATCTAAATTTAGCTGTCTTACATGAATCCGTAGTCATCACTCTTACAGTGTTTTAATGACATGAGAAATGTAGGAGATTGAAAATACATTTTTATCAACATCTGCATTTAAAATTAATCCATTACAAATGCCTTGGCTCACATTATTTTATTGTAATATACAAATACTTTTTGAACTCTGAGTTTATCTATTAGAACTTTACTCAGCTCACATGGAAAGGCTGAATGACAGCATTAAGACCACAAGCATTCATGGGGTGGTGACATATTTCTGTTGGTGTCAAAAAACCAAAAGTTATATGTCCAGTTTTATGTTAGGTATATTGCAAGGAACCCAAGGCTCCAATCTCATGAGCTAATCTAAACTGGTCCAGCTCCAAGGAAAACATGCCAGGAACTAAACTCAAAGCAGCTGCACCTAAACACTCACACAGGAAGAAGAACAACCAGGCCTGAAGCACTTAGCTGGACATCACCTGGGACTTTGCTGGCCAAAGAAAACAGCCTGAAATTGAGTACAGTGCCACAGAGGTAGAGATGTACCACTGGTATAACTGAGACAGGCTCTGAAGGGCAGGCAAGGTGACCTGAGGAAGAGAGGAAGCAGAAGGACCACTGCTCACAGGTGAGCTACACCGAGAGTTGTCTCTCTCCTCTCTCTCCCACCCCACCATCCTGAGAGGGCTCATTGTACAGTTGGCCCTCTTGCACCTACTTTGCTCAAATATATGCTACCAACATAATAAATGAAAGAGAGATGGAGAAAAAGGAAATGCTGAAATTGAACCTAGAGAAATCTAGAACAAGGATATCCTCTGAAAATTAATTTCTGCTTGTGCAAACAAGCTGTGACAGCCTCAGACCTCCTCAAAGTATTGCATCATAAAAATCTGTTTTCAAGAACAGTAAGATTTAAGTCATGATCCACTTTTAAAAGTCATTGTAAAAGGAGGATTTAATTAGTTTTCTTCATCAAAAAGAAACAGAATGAAAGCAAATGCTAAATATTACAAGCATTAAATCTAAAAGCCAAAGTTGGTGACTGGCATATACAGTTTCAGACTGCCTCTGCACAATCACTGTGTCCCATACTGGGTAGACAATGAAAAACTTACTGATTTAAGAGAGATTAGGGGATTGCATTTGGGTAAATCAATATTCTGCTTTTATAATGAAGGTTTAAAAAAAAACATTGTACAGGAACAGGCAAAATTCCTGACATGTAATCCCATAAACTATACAATACTTCTGACAAGCCTCCAGTAGTCATGGTTTGACAGCTGGCTTCTGTGTTCTAAAGCACTCTTCCAGGGATGGATTTGGATGCCACTGCCATGTATCATTACTGCACTGTTTGCTCCCTGCCTCCAGTGACCTGACATTCACTCCAGAGACATCACTCCTGCTACTTGCTTGCAGCCTGTGAGATCTGCTGGCCTGAGCCAGGAAGCTCCTGGGACCCTCACTGGCATTCCTCCATCTTCATTCCCAGTGCATGGCCAAAAGTGAATGCCACAGAAGCAGCCATTAAACAGTAAAATAAAATAAACAAACAGAAAATGATATTTAAGAGAAGGAGTGGAAAACAACATAGTAGCATTTAAGGATTTCCTTCTCCTCCTCTGTGCATAACAGAGGTTCTTGGGCCATATGAAGAGCTAAATTATCTCTTACATCATGATTTTGTTTAGAGGCTGGATCATTCCACCATTAAAGCCAACTCTCATTAAGGGCTATTTTCCACAGGCAACTGGCATCTCCTGGCAGATTTTAAAAGAATAGAACTTTTGGACTTGTCTACAAAGACGTATCCAGCAATTGTGTTTAGTGCTTAATTCTTTTGATCTTCCAGCCCTTACAAGCTAGTAAGGTCTGTAAATATGAGCAAGGCAGAGTTAACTGAGGAAATAATAATAACACAGTAATTAGATGGCATTTTTTATCTTCAGCGGTCCAGCCCTTTCCAATGGAGGTAAAGAACACAAAGCCAGAGGACATGATTCACCCTTGCAGGAAGACCCCCTGCTGCCACACACATCAAATCCTATTCATAGCTGTACCCAGTTCTAGGTCTGAAGCAATTTCTTTTCCTACCATTACTCCTGCTGAGATGCTCTTTCAGGACCTCACTGCTGTAGTGACTAGAGGTATCTAAATTTTGGTTAGGCATTTCTTATTCCAGTCTTATTATGCCAGTCTCCTTCATGAGTGGAAATAATTACAGGCCCTTACTATTTACTCTCCCTTTAGATGAACTTATGGGCAGTTATCATGGCCTGTCACTGCCCTTCCAGACAGAAGATGAGCTCATATTGCTTATTTTCACAAGTTCCCCATTCCCCCACACTATTCCACCCATATTTATGTTCTCTTATGCAATCCATATTTACTAAATGGCACCACTCATGATGGCAGTAGTAATAATCATCATCATCATCATCTTATATATTCTTTCCTATTAAAAAGAAATCAGTCATAGAGTTCTGCCACTCCTAGGTGGAGAAATGAATCTCAGTTCTTTCTCTACCATGCTTCTTCCTACATTTTACTGGCTTAGATTAATCTGAAAAATTACCTATCAACTGTGATCAAAGGCAGAGCACTTCTTTCTTCCCTGAGCTGATAGGTCTTGTCTACTCACAAGAAGAGGACCTCTAAGAAAGCTGGAGACAGACTGTTTACAAGACCATGTAGTGACAGGACAAGGGAGAATGGCTTTAAACAGAAAGAGCATAGGGTTATTTCAGAAAGTAGGAAGAAATTTGTTGCTGTGAGGGTTGTGAGGCACTGTATCAGGTTGCCCAGAGCAGCTGCCGGGGCCCCATCCCTGAAAGTGTTCAAAGACAGGTTGGATGGGGCTTTGAGTAATCTTCTAGTGGAAAGTGTCCCTGCCCATGGCAGGGGGATTGGAACTAGATGATCTTTGAGGTCCCTTCCAACATAAGTCATTCTACAATTTAATGACAAGAAGGAGGACCAAGTCTCCAGAATTCACAGGCTAGCAGAGTAACGATCGTGAGACCAAAGAAACCACTGCGACTTGCCCACACTCTCCTCTGGAATGTTCTCAAACCAGTGAAAGATCAGCCATGGTAAGGCCCAGTCAAAGCAAAAATAATGGTAGTAACATACTGAGGGTACATATAATCACACCCTTTAATTACTTGGTTCAGCAGTGTCTCCAGCTTGAAAGCCACAAGTCACTTGAGAGTCTTTTTCACAAGTAAACAAACAGCATCAACTACCTCCAGTCATAGCCTAGCCCCCTCAGCATTTATGACGAAGGACATTTGGGAGCCAAAGCAAGCAAACATTATGATTCATTTATCCCACAGCTTAGCAGATGGATAAATAAAACCTTTATAGCCAAGGCAGAACAGGACCTCTACAGCTTTAAATGAATAGCACCATTTAAGCCTCATGAGACAGAAACACTGGCAATGCCTCATTATCCACAAAGGAATCAAGATGTGCATTTCTATGACATTTACGTTCATATAAGTGAAGTTCCTGGGGCACAACTCAAAAGATGACAAACTAGTAAAAACAGAGAGAGAACCTTTGCTTCTTTTCAGGACTGAGATACTGAACTTTTCGACATGTTACAAAGGAGTTTGCTATTTACACCTGAAAACATTGTCAGGTGCTGGGACAATTTAGACTGGGGCAAAAACCTAAAATGGGTAGAAGGGACATGGAACTATAAGAGCCAAACTACACTTTGCAGTTAAAGATTCAGAAATGGATGAATTTCCCAAGCTCTAACAAGTGAGCTTGGTTCTGCACGAGTTTTCACAAGTTTCCTCATTATTATTATTATTATTATTGCCTAGCTGAATTTCAGGAAGATAATATGCTCTTCTTGAAAACTGACTGGAATTATATTTCTTTTGCTTTATTAAGCTCTTTACATTGTGTATACTAGGTAATGTATAGAACTGATAGAGAATGTAGTTTCCAGTGCAATGAGCACACTAAAGCAGAATATATATATACATATATGTATATAAGTGGTTTTCTTATCAATGACATGAGTTTGTCCACTGGAAGCAAGCTAGTTTATGATATTTCCTTTCCTATGTAACTGTTTTTTCCAGTTTTCTGCTGTAACCCAGCAGAGCCAGGAAGGAGCAGGCAGACACTGTCTGCCATGGGAGCTGAGCTGGCTGAGTGCTGTGGAAAGGGTGGCAGGCCCCAGCTCACCTGCAGTCACTCAGCAGACTTCCTCCTGGTCCCAGCAGGGCTCTTGTACTTCAGCCATGCACACAGGACAGTTCTTTCTTTTCTTCCTGTAATAGCTGTGGCACTTCATGACCACACAATCTGTGAGCCATAAATGTTTTTCCAAGGCACCAGCTAGATATTTTCAGCCTCCCTCTTATGTTGGATTCCACAATATGTACCTTTGCACCTGCCTCCCAGCCTTACAGTATTTTCATTTAGTGCAAGCCTGTGCTTGCTTTGCACAGAGCTGCTAGCATTAAAGTCATTCCCCAAGAAAGCCCAGCAGCTTTGACTACATGACAAGGTGTCTCTGGGCTTTAAACTGATTCTTTTTGTAACCTCTCTGATAACCCGAAATCCAGGGATCCACAACCACTCATTCCTTTATCCATGAATCCATGCAGAATGGATTCATCTCACTTTGTCTTAAACTGGTGGAAAAAGACAGACACCTCTGAGATGCAACTCATCCCATTTATTTTTGGCACCAGAGAGAAGTCTTTCTCCACTGAGTGGAGAGGAAACACCTGTGGCTGTCTTGGATTATCTCTATTCCTTTAGGTTTTTTGAGGGCTGCATGAGAGGTACCCCACCCTAGGCTATACTTAGCAGCTGCAAGGTTATGGATAGGGAGTTCTCAGCTCCAAAATGTTAAGAACTATTTTTTACTTTTTGTTGCCCTGCTGGACCTGTTGCTTTACAGACTTGAGGCAGAAGAATAATAAAATCTTTAATTAGCTGTTCATACCTAAACCACTATTCCTGGCATATTTCAGTCCTCGTCCTCCTGCATGCATACCTTCCCTCCCTAGCTACTAGAATTAAAAATGTAACTTTCTTGTTTTGATCAGTGAAGATCAACTCTGTGTGCAGGTCAGCCCTTGTTTTCACTTGCTCTCACATTTATTTAAGGGTTTTGTTTGGGAACCAGCAGATGAAATTATTTGGTGCTCTTCACATTATATTTAGATTCAGTTTGGGTGCTACTATGGCCGAACATCAGCTATGCCACCTATTTAGATGCATAAATTACATCAAGATCACACACACTGAAAACTAGAAAATAGTTGTTAACTCAATTTGTGTTTCCTGAAAATAACTTTTGCATAAGAAGCCTCTGTACTGGATGCTAATTCATGCCAAAACCATGGCACACCAGTTTTTTCCTCTGTGTAGGTGTGCCCTGAAGTTGTTGCAGACAGACTAGCTCTCTGGAAAATGCTATAAACCCCCACAGTCCCAGGAATGACGTGACCTTGTCCTCATTATATCCATAATTTTTCCAAAGAGAAACACTGTTGTGCACAGTCCCAAATCCTTGATGTTCCCTGATATTGTACTTCTTTTCAGGTTTGAGAAATAGCTGCCAACCTCAAAGAGACATCTCATATCTCACATCTCTCTTTCCACTCAACTCACACACCAGCATTTTGGTTTATTTGTTTAACAGTTTTCCACATAACATTTTCAAAACCCAGATAAACCATGTTGCCCTTGTGTATAATGATGCAAATCAGTGTAAAGCATTTACATTATGTAGGTCATTTGTTCAAATCTATCTGTAAAATATTTACATTGTGTAGTTCATGTGAAGACATCTACTTATGAGGAAAGCCTTCAGAATATTATACTAGTAGTCAGAGAAGCAAATATCACTTCATAAAAGCCTTTGTTTTCTTACTTTCCTTTTGTATTCAAGATACCACTGAGTACGTAACAGCAATTCTCTAAATACCTAATTTTTATCTTATATCCATATTTTTTCTTCTCCTCTGGTTTTGAAGAAGGATCTGAGGTATTCAACTTTCTTATGGCATCAGTGCTCTGTATACCAAAAGTTCTGGTTTGTTTCCAGTACTTAGTGAAATCCAACCCTGCACCTACAGCCAAGTATGTGATCACACTACTCTTGGAGGATACAGATGGAAAGGAAGAGCAAATGACATGTTTAAACATTACACTTATTGACAAACTTAATTTGTTCTCTAGGTACAGACTAGCAATTGCTTGAAAATAATGAGCATTCCTGATGCTCCTAAAACATTTTCAATGTTCCCTCCAACATTGGTCTGTTCATCTATAGCCTTCAAAGAACAGATATCCAAGGGGACTGACTCTTCTCCACACTTGCATCCACCTTTTTTCCATCTGCCCATAAAATACTTGTAGTCCTTATCATCTTTAATAGTCTACACTTAGAAACAGTGAGTCCTGTGGTGTTTGGATGCCCTTGACCTAGACTGAGTCAGAACTCTAATCTCTGTGCTTGTATCTTCACAACAAGCATTTAGAGTATTTAAAGGGAGGCTTTGGTCAGAATCTCATTACATATGAATTTTCTTGCTAATAGAGTGAAGATTTCTTAACTCAAGCCACATCCTACTCTTCAAAATCCTTCCAGATATTTATTGGGTCAAACTCAAAGCCAGCTAGAAGTGGTGGTGGAAAGGAGTAAGGTCATGGTCTGTCCCATATGGATGTGAGCCATTCACTTCTCTAGTGTGTTAAAATTTGGTTTCTGGAGTCAAAGTTTTTCCTGATTTTTTTTTTTTACAGAGTTTGAAAATCCTCTGTGATGATTTACATGAACAAAAAACTTTATCTTTGGTGCCTGTGAGAGATGTTGGTACTATTTTAGTATTGGTAGAGGGAGATGTGTTGGTGCAGTTATGGATGTGTACTAATCTAGGCCTTAATGCAGGTTATCTTCCTTCCTATACAGATGAAGATCATACACATTATATATCATGTAACGATTTCTCAGCTGTCATGAGTGGTATCTCTTTGAGGACGAAGAGAGGAAGTAACCAAATAATTTTACTCATTCTGACCCTCAAAGTACAACATGGTCTCTGATTATTTATTGCTCCCTTATGATTTATGTCAAGACTAGAATCCAGCTAGGTTAACCTAGCAGGCAGTGTTTTGCATCCTGTGTAACCAATTTGCATGCTGCAATTTAAAGGACACAATCTGAAGCTACACCAGACTGGTCACAAAAGGGCTGGAGGAACAAAAGTGTGAGACTGTTCATTATTACTGGCAATCTGTCCAGTCACTTCCAGGAATAAAACTTTTTATTAGCCAAATCACCCTCAAAACACTTAAACATCCCTCCAATTCTTTCCTTGGCAAAGATGACAACATTTTACAGCTGCTTATGAATCTCTAGCTACAACATATTGGTAGATAAAACAGAAGTGAATTCTTCTGTGTACAGTTATCTTTTATACAGATGGAGTTATCTCTGGGGGAGGGATATTCTGAGACAATCTATTTAAGCAATGTGTAATCCAAATGGTGAACAAATTTAGTTCTTCTACGGAGAAGTTCAGAGATATACAGTTGCCATGACAACTGCATTTGGCTCTGAAAAGGGAAAACAAATGGCTCTTTTTAGACTCAAGTGCAATAAATTTAGTCTGGTTGCATAGAAAAATTGCTTTTTCCCTCTAGTGTCAAATAGTCCTTCTGTAGCAAGCTTCCTTAGCTTCCCTTTTTAGACTTTAGAGGTTTCTTTTCCTTAAAAAAGCAAACAACAACAACAACCAAAAAAAAACCCAAAAAAACCCCTCAGTACATCTGTTGGAATTACAAAGGGTGAGAGCACCTCTCTTTCCCTACCCTTCCCATATCCAGAACATGATTTTGTGTTCCAAAATTCTACAGATTGTACCCTAGTTACGAACTAATAGAACCAGATTTCCTGCATCTAAGCAGCATAAAAATGCAAATTTATATTCTTAACTTCATCGGATCATAGAAGACTGGGAAAAGTGGGAAAGAGCTGTTATCATTGGTCTGTTGGGAATGCAGTATATCAGGTCTGAAATGGTCATTGTGTCTGATGTGAAGCATAGCCAGGGTGATTTTTTTTGTTCTGTTGGTAGTTGGAGAACCCAAGTGGATTTTAAACCTTTGGTATTGTATATCCTTTATCAGCTCTACTCTTCCAGCACTTGTGTGTGCATATCCCTCCCATGATCAAACAGGCCAGAGCAACAGGAATCATTGCAATGTACCAAGACAGACCAACAGCTGGAAAAGTAAACAAATTAAATATTAGAAAACCAGGAAGAAACAATGAATTCCCATGAACATATTTCTCTAAGCTCAAGTTGGAAGAGGAGAAATGACAATAAAAAGGATGTCTGCAAGTTAACCTTCCAACAGGGCTTATCACCTCTGAAAGGAAGAGATCTATTGATTGAGCACTCTGGGAAATGTGTTCATGAAGATAGGAGGAAGGATTGGAAAACAACAGACAGTAAGAATTTAAAGTTCAATCTTTTGCATACACCCCATTTTCTGAACCCCTGATCAGGAGCAGCTGTGTGCCTTCTATCTTGGTTTATTTAAAGCAGAGACATTCCAAGCAGGAAATCCAAGCACCTTGTGGAGCATGAATACTTAACAATTAGTCCACTCTCAAGTTGTGTGAATAATCTTTTCCTACAGAGCAGCTTATAAATTAGTAACAATCGACCCAAGACTCAGAACTGCTTCCTAAATCCGGCTAATTTCCAAGGCAAGTGTCTGTCCAGGCCATTCTGGATTATTCCAATGCATACTGCCTCCTGGTGTAGCTCATGGAGGACAAGGGCAGCACACGATCCAGCAAAATGAGTACAAATCCCTCACCATAGGGTGCTGGAGTGAGTCATGACTGATAATGAAGTCTGAAAGAGTTCATGTGCCTTTCTAAGACAGAGTGAGCAAGCTTTGGTGATTCACCAACGTCATGCAAAGAAACAATTAGCATTGCTTCACATTGTTTATACAGCTGGCTCTTGGCCAATGGTTTATCACACTGCAACATTAATTGCGCTGAGTTTAGGTCTTCTCTTCCCATCACTAGGAGCCAAAGTAACAACACCCATCATAATTTACACTTCTTGTTATTTTGGCAGTAGTCTGTGCATGAGGAAAAGTAACACTCTAATAATTTATTCTGTTATTGTCTCTTTTTTTCCCCTACTTGTTGAGGAACTGGAGGAGATTTGGCTCTGCTGCAAAGAGAGTTTGCCACTAGTCTCACTGGAACATTTATTTCACAAAGTGTATCTAAATTGGAGTCTCATTCAATAAAGAGATATACCATCACAGACGGATCCTTATCCCTGCATAAAATGTCAGTAAATGACCGACAGAAGGTGCATTTTGTGAACAGGCTTATCAAAGACTACAGGTGAAAGAGGCAACCAGATTTTCCCCAGGCAGTAACTTATCCCAACACTAGCTCTTATAGTATAAACAGATCAGATCCTAATATAGCATTAGAATAATAATAAAAATTATCAAAAATAAGCAGTAAAATAACTACCTTCCTGCTTGACCCTTGTTGGCAGTTCTTGGTATCCATATCTGTTCTGGGCCAGACAGGTAAAGTCTGTGTAAAAGTCCACTTCTTCAACAGAATCAAAAATCAGTGGTACTTCAATGAAGTTTTCACCATTTTCTACAATCTCTCTGGAATAATAAGAAAGATTTAATGCTAATTATTTTATTAAGATGTTTTTTCTCTATTTGATATGTTCATTCTAACAGCACATTGCAAGAAAATGCATTGGATATTGCTTCATTTCTGAACCAGCCTCTCAGCATTCAAGGATGCCTGTTGTCTTCAGCCCAGTTGTGCTACTTGAGTCCCAGTGGGCAGTACCTATCTTGCAGCTTTTGGAGTCTAGAGGGAAAAAATACCTGGATTTGTCTTGCAAAAATAAAGAAAAGGGGGGGGGAAAGGCAAGTGGAATTCTATCTTTGATACATTAGCATTGGGCAAGGACCTAATTCCTTCTCTCTGACCACCTAAGGTTATTTATTACAATCAGCAGAGGACATATGGAGAACATAACCCTCCAAATGTTCTCTGAGAAAGCTGAACCACCACTCCTGTCTATCATGTGCTCAAAGCCAATAGCTCAATACAAGAAACTGTCCAAGAAGTTTCCAGCTAATTCCAACATGATTATTTTAGGAGTCCCACTATTTGAAAGTGTTTTTTTGGCTGGAGTCAAATATTGTCCCTTGATACCTTTTACCCATTGCCAGAGCAGTTGTCCATTATGAGCCTGCATTGCACAGCAGCAATGGAATTCCCTGGGTGCTCCTCCCAGGAGCTCTTTGCCAGAGATTTCTGCAGGGAATTTGTTTTCCCAGGGGCATTTGAGCTGTTTTGTCATGTGGCCATAATGAGAGCTTCCAGCAGAACTGGGGTGTCTCACACACTGTGGGTCCTGCAGGAACCTCATCTGTCACTGCCAGAGTCCTTGTGCAATTGCATGATAATATACAACAGCAATAATGATAGTGGTAAGCGTAACAAAAATAATTTTTAAAGTCCAAGTAAAAAAGGGCTGCTCTATTCTAAGCACTGCAGAGAGCTATAGCTGCAGTACATTTTTATGGTTCCTGGCCACAGGTTCAATGCATTTTTGCTTATCCGTACAAACAATATTATAAATTAATTTCTCCAGTCATGCTGTGGGGAATGGGAAAACACCTAAAGGTTTGGGCATACAGCCCAAAGAACCTTCTGGGCTCTGTCCAGCAGTACAGGCAGAGCCACCAGGCAAGGGTAATGATCTGTTTTGGACACTCTGAGCTTCCTGAAGCAAGAAACAAGACAAGCTGACTTGGTTCTCAGTGAAGAGATTTCAGTCATAAAGTCCAGCTCACATTTACAAAACCATTAGAGGTGTGTCTGAAGGTAGTGAATCACTCAGGTAACACATCACAGGTACAGAAAGCAGGTATCCTTCCCTTTCCTAGTGGGAAAAGCCTTGAGGTATGTAGCTATGAGGCAGATGAAAGACAGCCCCTCAAGACTGGGAGACACAATGAATCAGGACAAGAGGATGTGGATCCTCTTTCTCCCTCCCACCAGTGTTCCCTTCAGTGCTACCTAGCATCTGTTCTAGCACTCAGTGGGTTCTGTGTGAGTCAGTTTAACCCACTAATGTGGAAAGGAATAAGCTTAGGGGGGCAAACAGTGCTATTTAGAAAACAAAACAAAAACCATCAAACCACTAGGTAATTTTCTGTTGTCTTAGTGTATTCTGAGAACCTCATGAATGTCAGGGCGAGAATGTTGCCACTTTGCTGGCATGGGGTAAGGAGAGAAGTAAAGAGAAGCACTGGGAATGATCAGGTCTTGCTTTCCACTGCAGTCAGCCCTTACAACAGCTCCGTTTCTCATGAAAATGTGCTTAAAATTTGTAAAGTTGGCTCATTTTCAAAATATCATGTCACTAAAAAACAGAGACAAAGCATTTCTTTCACTGACTGGATTGGGCTTGGGGGTTTATTTGCTTTCCTGCCCTTTTTTTTCCTCAGCTCTCACCTTCACTTCAGATCTGTCCATTTCCCATTTCAATACCTGGCATTCAGGTGCACCAAGAGCCCCTGTAGCACTGCAGGTTAGAACAATAAGCACAAGGAAGCACTTTCAGCCAGACTTACTGTCGTTCCCCCTCTGTAACTCTGCTTTGTTTATAAACCACGTCAACGCTGCTGTCATTTGCCAGCCATTCCACATCAGTTTGGAAATGGCTGCTCAGCCCAACAAACACTTTGCACGGGAGAGTCATCTTGGAGCCTGTCAAAAAAAAAAAAAATTGAAAAACAATTTAGACACATATGAAGAACTACTCTTTCTTTTGGTGAAAACCACCAACTCCAGGGGGAGATCCCACACACGTCAAGAACTACTTTCAAAACTGAAGTTAATTTCCATACTGCTTTTGATCCTGTGCTCCTTGGCAGCAAGACCCTTCAGTGTGGCAGTCCTTCCCGCTGCTAACCAGATAATTTCCCCGTTGCAACACTTACCGACTCTCGCACTAAACACATTCCCCAGAGGCAAGGCTGTGTCCCTGTGGCCTTGCCCTTTCTGACACAGTGCAGCCCAAAGGGCACTGTGTGATTTACCCCTCTGGAGAAGCTGCATTAACCAGCAGCGCAGCTTCACTCACAGATGCTGAGGGTGAGGACATTCAGCTGAAGGTTGGACCTCCAGGGATAAAGTGATTTTGCAGAATTTCTGAAACTTTTTAATTGCTACAAATACTGTAACTCAGGGATAAGGAGATTTCAGACTGATATGTATCTATATTATATGGAAGTATATCTATATATCCAGAAGACAGAACCTGGTTGTAGATGTTAAAAAGCAAAGAATACTCCAGCATCAACCCTCAACTAATATAACTGAGATCAAAAACCTACAACCATTTATGCCAACAAATTACACCTTAAGGGGACCTGCTCTAGTTTTTCTCTGACTAAAGGTTTCCAAATATGATGTTGGGCCTTACCAAGAGCAGCTGATGTTGTCTTTTGGGCTGGATACACAATTATCGGGGTAATTCTCTTCTCTTGTTCTTGGCAGAAAAAGAGAGCAGAGTCAGAGCTAAGACAAGAGAAAATGCGGGCATGGCCCCAGAACCAGTAACATGCCACTTCACCCAACATCTGTCGTCTCCCAGGAGAGGATTTGATTGCCAACGCCGCTGGCAAGCAGCGATACTGCCGCTCCGAGCCGGAGCCCCGCGGCTGTGGGCACGGGCAGGGTCCCGCTCCCCCGGAGCTCAGGGACGGCGTGAGGCCTGCGCGGCACGGGCGCCCCCTGCCGGCCGCTCCGCGCAGCAGCGCCCCGGGCCCCGCCGCCATCCCCGCGCTGTGGTACAGCGGCCTGTCCCCGCCCTGGGCCGCCGCCAAATGGCTGATCTCCGAGCTCGCCCGAAGGCCTCGGCAGTGACAACCCCTCCTGCCCCCAAGACGTCAATTATTCCGTTTAACCAACGCGGGCACCTGCAGGAGAGACCCCCGCCCTGCCAGGGGTGCTGTAGGAGCCCCTTCAGGGCCAGGACAAGCACTGCCTCGGCACGGCTGAAAGGTTGAGCATGAGCTCCTCTCAAGACTTTCATTAGCAAAGAGGTTTTCTTATGTGCTGTAATGTTTCAATATGTCCATCATTGAATCATAGAACCGCAGAATCTTTTAGGTTGGAAGGAACCTTAAATGTCCCTAAAAGTTTCCTAGGACCACTAGTTCCAACCCTCCTGCTATGGGCATGGACACTTTCCACAAGACCAGGTTGCTGAAATCCCCATCCAGCCTGGCCTTGAACACTTCCAGGGAGCAGGGGTGAAGGTATCCACACCTTCTCTGGGCAACCTGTGCCAGTGCCTCACTAGCCTCACAGTAAAAACTTCCTCCTAACTAATCTCAACCTGCCCTTTCAGTTTGGAGCCATTTGCCCTTGTCCTTTCACATCATGCTCTTGTAAGAAGCACCTTTCTATTTTTCTTATAAGTCCCCTTCAGGTACTGGTAGGCCACAATTCAGTCACACCAAAGTCTTTTCTTTTCCAGGCTGAATAAATCAAATTCTCTAAGCCTTTCCTTGTATGAGAGGTGCTCCATCCCTCTGATCATCTGATAGTATACTTACCAACAGTCTCCAGTTGAATTGTCCTGGTGATTTCATACACCACACCTTCAAATGGAAATGACATCTTGCAGGTGTAATACCCCGCATCTGTTGGTAGCACAGATGTCATGATCAGAGACGCTGAACCATTCAGAATGATGAATCTTTCATTGTCCTCTTCCAAAGGCTGAGCATCCTGGAGAAAGGATAGTAACTGGTATTATGACTCAGATAGCTACACCCTAATTATCTATTGAGAGAGACAAATTATCTGTCTCTCTGTTATTAGAAGTTCACGTATCACTGGGAAATCTGAGCAGTTCTGCTTTCCCACCAAAGCACAAGTTATTTTAATGTGTATCCATCTCTAAAATGCCTTGTGGCGCTGTATGTGTGAAGTGTGAAGAATTGCTATTTTAATCTATCTATAATTTGTGTGCATGGCTCTTCCATAGTGCACATTTTAAGATGGAAAACATGTAATAGGCTCTTCCTTGAGTCATCTTAAGAGCAATCACACAAGATTTTAGTACCCATGGAGGTTTTCACAATGTTCTCCATACCTATCCATGTGTATGTATCCATACTTTCCATACATGACCACAGAAGAGTAATATTCTAAGGCATTCTTTGAAGACAAATACTTGCAATCATGCAGGATTTCACATAACTGTTATTTATCCTATAAACTATTAGAAATTCCTGCTCTGTATCCCTAAGGCTCTGTTCATACACAGTCTGGAGACTTGCTAGGAGAAATTATGTTCCTCTCACATGAAGGCAGGGTAGCTCTTTCTTAAATTTGTAACAAGAATCATATTGAGGGGGGCACCCTTTTGCTTAGATAAAGTGGGTTATGTTTCCACTTCTGAAGGGAGTCCTGAGCAGCAACATTTTGCTGGTATAGTACAGGTCATAACCTGGGCACTGCAAGCCAGTCTGTATATTGCATCCTATGGTAAGGCTACAGCTGCACAAGGCAGAGCATGTGATCACAGTGGGAGTGTAAATAAAAGCTAAATCGAGGTATTATAGAAATGGAAGAAGAATGCCCTGCTCTCCGGTGTGAAATTGAACAGCCAAGGATGTTGTATTTGATCTTAGAGGCAAAACCAGGCTTGCCTACTTTAAAAGCAGCAAACTGGGCAGTTAGGCAAGAGAACACTCCAAGCATTATGTAATTCATCCAGTATTTCCAAATGGTGTATTCCAGTTGATTAATGAAAGCTGCCCCACCTGAACATGGAGGCAGTATCCCTGGGAGGTCCTACTTTATGGGATTCACTAGAGGGGCCATGGAAAGATGCACACTGCCAAAGAGAAGGGCCTGATATCAGGTGGCAAGCCCTGGAGTTGGGTAAATAATCAAGCCTTATAAACAGTTGCACTGCCTGTGAGAGCATGAAACATTTGAAACACTTCAGCCTGTGCTGAGTGTTCCCCAGAAAACTTTTCTTAAAATGTATACATCTGCCCCAAAATTCCCAGTATATTACACTATGCTATTAACTTAAGCAACATGATATTCAGGAGAAATGGAAAGGTAATATTTATGTGCCAAGCTGGGAAGAGACTATGCACAAAGAGGAAGTAAATGTTCTACCTTGTACCACTTGAGCTCCAGGCTTGTCCTATTTGGTGTAAAATCCCACAGATCAGGACAAACAATCTTTCCAGCAGTGAAAGTGAAGAGGACCTGGGGATAGGCAATCTCCCAAGCAGCTGTTTTCTCCACAACTGTGAGGTGGATGGAGACCTCAGCACAGTAGGAGGAGTTTCTGGTGACAGAGCAGGGAGAGGTGAGCCCCCAAGAGAATTCAAATGACGCCCTTGGTTTCCTCCTGTCTCCATTTCCCTCCTTAACAGAGGCCAAGACTGAGATCACACCAAGCTGGATGCTGGAAAATCACTGGTGCTGTTCTTTTGGCACAATCAAAATCTGTTGCTGACACATCTGCCTCAGACCTTCAATCTTTTCTTTCTAGTACAAGTTTCCTGTGCACCTTTAGGCTGCAGCAGGATTTTAACTGTGTGAGGAGGGGGAACATATTAACCTGAACAGTAGCAGGTGTGTCATGGACCCTCCCCCATTTCCTTGGAAGAGGTTTTGACTGTGAAAACCCTAATGATGAAATAAAAAGCTTAAAGCATGTATTACAATACATCTGCAGTTACTATTGCACAACCATAGACGTTTCTGCAAGTACACATAATTTTCTGTAGCAAATAAGGTGTCTGGCTTTGAAAGGTTTGCAATATTCAACTTTTCTTTCTGGCCCCAAGTGACAATCACTTCCAGTCCCAAGGAAGACCACAGTGGGAGAGACAGATGCTTAAATTCCACCTTTTACAACCTCTGGAAGCCTGCTTCAGAGATGCCTTTACTCAGGGCAGTGCATGATCCTTAAAGGGGCCAGCAAAGGCAGGGAGAGCAGCTGTGGGCTGCAAGCAGACAGACTGACACTATTGCCTGGTCACTGTGCCATCTGTCATACACAGACCAGATGCCCAAATCCAAAATATTTGCTTCATAGAACACAGAAGCAGAGCTCTGTGATAGTTTGCTGCTACCTTCATTTTACAGAGTTGATAAAAAGATCTGCTGGCTTCCCTACAGGATAATTTGTAAAGGAAATGTAACTTGCATGCGCTTTATTAATCCTGTAATAATGTCAGCAATGAAGTTACCTACTTGGCTCTTGCATGTCTTTTTCAAACAAATTTCACAGCATTTTGCTAGAGCCCTCAGTAACACTGCTATAGTGTTATATATTGACAAGGTGAAGCAGAATAGTCCTAAAAGGGATTTAAAAGCACTCTTGAACATCTCAGGCAACTGAGATGCTCTAGAACAGCATTTGCAACCTTTTGCTGTTTGGGCTTCACTGTCAGTGTCTTCTCTTCTGCTCCACAACTGAAATTGCTGCTGAGACATGGGGAAAGGCCAACCCAACATGCTGAGCATGATTTCTCAACTTGTCCATCTCTTCTAGTGCTGACTCACATCCCTCACAAGGTGTGCTGTGCAAGCAGGGAGACCATGCTGTCCACAAGCAGCTCCAGGGATCAGAGATATGTTCTCCAGTATAAACCCCAGAGCCAAGTGCCAGAGGCATACTGAGAGGCTGGCTGGCAGCAGGAGATGGCAGGGGACATCTTCACAAGTTCAGGCTCTAAGGGTGATGGGATATTTTGCCTTCCTCTGTCCTCAACAAATCCAGACCCTGGCACCTCTTTTGACATGATACAGTGAGCTGTCAGATTGAAAACACTCAGAAAAAAAATTATCAATAGGGCTGAAAAGAGCCATGGCTAAAGTCTCAACTCACTGCAATACCACAAGTCTGGTACTAGCCTAGTAAATACACACTGGGTCTCATTAAAATTCTTCCAACAATATCAAGTATATCAAATTCTGGTTTAAAACATGACTCAGAAGAAAAGTGGAGACCAGGGATATGGAAGTGGGAAGAGGAAAGCCACTGCAGAGCTACAATGCCTTATATATGTTTCCTAAGGCAATCTGACGTGCAACAAGGGCATTTGTGCTCAGCAAACCCTCTGTCTGCAGCATGCCCCACTTGTCATAGCACTGACTGGCTCAGAGGTAACTAGGAAAAATTCTCAATACACTATTCTCCTGTAATATTGTAGCCAAAGTAGCAACCCTGTGTCCCCATTTTTCCAGATTTCAGTACTGGTAACTATAGGAGACACACAATGCACTCTAATGGTCCTGAGTTCCCCTTTTTTTTCTCTCTAATAAGGTTAGCAAGAATATTATCTTATCCAGAATTACTCTGAATATAACTGGAGTTTACAATCAAGGTAATGCATTTAGATATAGTCATTTGTTATTGAACTAGATTTTCTTTTAAATACCTACCTTCTTGTGCAGATATATACTCCTGAGTCTTCTAGCATCACTGGTAAAAACCAGAGTGCATTTCCTTTTGCCCAGATTCTTGAATCTTCATCTCTTCCTGATATCATGGTGTTTGAACCATTTTTATACCATGTGATATTAGGTGTCAAGGCAGAGAAATCCAAATGTTTGTATATGGGGGAAGGGCATTTCAGAACCACAGGTTCTCCATGCAGTTCATAGTAGTGTTTGAAAAACACGGTGTGATCTGGGCAGTTTTCTATACAAATCAGAGATATTTTTGCATTACTGTCAGAGAGGAACATTTAAAAGAATGGTGAGGGAAACAGAAGGAAAAAGACAAATGTACACTTACCTGTGTTTTTGACTTGCTGGAGTCTGAAAGCAGAGGCACCTACTGTGCACATCACCAGGAAAAAGAAGAGCCCATGCATTTTTTTCCACAAGAAATCAGAAGAAGAGGGTGGAAGGAAAATGTTTTGAAATCTACAAGGAAGTTTATTACAAGACAGATTATATAATCAAAATACTCAACATTATCTAAAGAATTAACTGCTTTTTTCCTCACTCCTGACCTGGGGATCTTTGGTCCATCCTCAGTGAGCAGAAAGGTGTCTCCATCCCTGGTTTATTGGGGCTGAACTGTGGAACCAGAACATCTGACTTGGCACACACATATCACTTTTGGCCCTTCCCTTTCACTCCAGAAGAGAAAAACAGCATACCACGAGATGCTGCTGTCCCCACAGCTTTTCAGAGTAACAACTATGGGTGGAAAAATTTAGTCTCTCCTTATTTTGAAGTAAGATGTGACTGAGACACAGATCAGCTTCTTCGAGTGAGCTGTAGTGTAGTAGTTTGGGTAGACACAGGGGCAAAGTGGGCCAGCTAGTGTGAATCAGGCTGCAGGAAGACTTCCTGCTACAAGCAAAGCCGAGCTTTCTTGTCTCCAACAAATGTTTCTGTTGGGACAGAAAACATTGACTCCTGTGGCATGTATACCCATCTTGCTGATGGAGCACAAATTTTCAGCATGGACACTATTACCATCTGTTCTAAAAAAAAGATAAGGAAAACCCTGTACAACCTGTCCTGAAAATCAGACAGGGTGGCTACTAAGGGAAAACAAAATTATCCTCTGCCAGTAATTCATCAAGTGTCATCTGTATGGACCTGAAATGGGCATGGCAGTGTCTGTGTACATCACTGAATGCTTCTGCTCTGCCATGAGGCCACAGCTCCTGCTACTCTCTTGATTGATTATACTTTACCTTGGTGTGCCATGGGCAAAAATATATAAAATGTGCTGGATAGAGGCACTAGTTTATGCTCTGTGTAAGGAATTTATGAGAAATACAGTACACATATCCACATGACACATTATACTATTTCCATTTTATTTACAGAAATGGAAATTGCATGCATTTAACATTACCTTAAAACTATGATGAATATTAAATGACTGTACAACTATTTCAAACCAAAACCAAAAGAAATATTTCTACCAATATAACAAAGCCATATCCATGGGTATACACCTTTGGACATCTTTTTGTATCCCTTCATGCTCATACTTCCATAGTTTTAATCCAAATTTCTTCCTGTTCTAGTAGTTGTACTTACCTGACATCTGATCATTTGACTACAATAAACTATTTCCAGATTATTGTCATCTGTAGAACACCACAAAACCAACCTCTTGCTCAATAACACTCTTTCATAACCATGGGTCATACTCTTAGGTCTGCCTGGGTTTCCAGGGAATTGGTATGAGCTCTAGCCTCTCTCAGCTACACCTGAACCAGGTGCTAGAGGCATTAACAAGCCCCACGGTTCACATTGATACCCTGTAGCAGATGAGTTTCTCTCTCATCAGATCCTGACAAAAATACTTGGTTATTCTGTTCAGAGCCTTCTGGTCCCTTTGGTTTAGTAACTAACAATCTCCATAAGCCATTTGAGGGTTTAGGGAAGGGTTTCATTCCCAGACTTCAATCAGATTCACTTACCTGTGTTTCTGTAGTCTTTCAGCCATAAGCATCTCACAAAAAGAAACTATCAGACTGAAAATTCCTGGTAAGGACGTTATATAGGGTTGAGCTCAACACACAGCGGAAATTTGTCTCTTATTGCCCAATCAGATTTGTGTCAAAACCAAGTAATGTTTTAGACCCAACTTTCTTTCCTTCCGTAGAGTGAGGATAAGAGAAACAGAGGCACAGGCAGAGAGAAAATATGTGTTTGGATTTCCCAAAAAAAGGGGAAATGACTGCTAAATATATGACTAATTTTCCCCTTTTCTGACGAATGGTAGCTTGCATACTCATGTCTTCACATGACTATTTCACATACTACCTCAAGTAAAAAATTTCATGGGTAACAAAAGGTGCACTGCAGCATAGTCAGCAGCTAAATAATTGCAGTCTTCACATTTTGTGGTTTATCAAGCTGTTCATAAATCTTCTGTGATTTCCCAGATCCCTGGTGAATCACAAATGTGCTGATTCCCCTTTCTTCTCATAACATCCATTTTAGTGTGACAGCCTGCATTAAGGCTCTCTTGCAATGTGGTATAAAGAAGTAACAGCTAGAAGCAAATTATAGTTTCCAGGCTCATGGGGAGGAGTAAGAAAAGCACTATGAATTGTGGCAATTTTGGCCTTTTAGAAGAGGTTAATCAATTGAGGGACTGCAGTTCCCAGATAGACTAATATCTTTGGATACATCTAAGAAGGATCAACAATTTTCAACAGCTTTCTTCAGAAGGGTTCTGCCCTGGCTGTCTTTTTATCCATAAAATATCTCGATCTCATGCACCAGTGTGAGGACTGCTCAAGTTTCAGTTGTTCCTCAAGTTTCCGTTGTTTATCTGGAGGTGTTTATCTTCTAAAAGTTTGGTTTAGAATAACTCAGGAAGAAAGGAAAGAGAGCAAGAAATTTGTATTTTTTTAGTAGATGTCTGCTGAGAGGGCCATGTCATTTTGCGGTTAGCTATCACTGAGTATTTATAAACAGAAATGTGCAAGTCTAGCAGCTATATATATAGAGAAACTCTCTTAGGGAAACTGGTGTCATTCTGTGGTTTCGCTCTGCTGATGATTCATTGATACAGCTCAAGATGCTGGAGTGTAGCTGTGAAATTCCTGACTTGAAGACCAGATTATTCCCCATACGTCTCACTCGTTGCTCATCTCACTAGATAGCTATTTCCCACATCAGGGCTACATGCAGTTTGTTGCCACAGTTGGGTGGATTTTGCTGTCCTTAGACATGCCAATAAAATAATCAAAATACCAAGGAATATCTAGTCTTCTGGAAGTTCATTGCCACAGAAACTTTCAAAAGGCCTCCACAAGCAAGGTGTGTCTGTCCATTATCCCTAGTCAATGGAAGGGGAAATGGAAATTCAGGCATCAATGGATGGATTACACCATTTCTACAAGGGGCAGTTAATGTGCCAGCTTCTTGTAGCAGCTCCCAGATTTTGCTGCTTCTCCTGGAGGAATTTACCCTGTTATAGTGGTTCTGTGGCTGATCATGTTTGGCATCCAAGAACTGCAACCCCTTGGACTTCATAATTTATTCTGTTTTCCAGTTTGGCTAAGCAAATTTCATGCAATTAAAAACTGAAGTAAATTTCTCTATTCACATAAGAATAAGGTGACAAGGTATTAAGAAATACTGAATGTTGAAAGCTGACTGGCAAGCAGATGCAAAGTAAACCACAACTATTGCACCAACACATGTTCTTGGGTTATGGATATGAGCAAACCTGGTTTTAATAATTTATAGTACCCTTGTGCACAGTTCCAAGATCAGGTCTTGAGGAGCAGAGAATAGGAAAGGAAAGAAATGGAACTCTTCAACTCTGAGAATCACCAAATAACTGGGACAGAAAGAGAAAAACTAAACAGAGGAATTAGCACAATGCTCAGCAGGCTCCAAGAATA
Organism: Emberiza elegans; assembly: GCA_024865655.1. NCBI lineage: Eukaryota > Metazoa > Chordata > Aves > Passeriformes > Fringillidae > Emberiza > Emberiza elegans. Next base: position 56,692,023 of record JALJVW010003023.1, on the reverse strand, counting down.
CAGGAATTTGCATGCTTAGCCAGAGGAAGAAGTGCTGACATATCCCAGTTGTATTTGACAAAGTGGGAGAAACAGAAGGCGATGTGCCAAGGGATCCACTTTGTCATGAGGGAGCGCTAGTTTGGCCAGAGCAGCCATGGCGGGGTTACAGATTGTCTCACCACTACAGGTTCCTGGGATTTCCAAAGACCCTTTCACTGCAATAGAAAGCAGGCACACTTGAAAAATAATTATACTCTCAAGAGCTGGAAGTGTCAGGGAGGAGGAGACCCTCAGTGTAGAAATCAACAGGGTACAAGGGACAAAGTAACATCTAGAGAGGCCAAGAGTATCTGTGCACAGGCACACAGGCATGGATTGGTGAAATAAAGAAATCATTTCTGAAAAAGTGGGGTTTGCTGGATTTTATTTAAAGTAGAAAACCATCCCTGAGCACAGCCTACTTGATATATGACTCTATGTGGAAAAGCAGTGATGGAGTACTGTTGCAAAGCTGAGTTGGTTGAAAGCAGTAAAGTGATATTGCTCTCCCTATAAACTGAACTGAGGAGAATAATCTAAACTAAAACAGAGACAGTCTAAACATCAATGCATACTAGTGTATCTCCCAAATGACAATAAAAGTAAAAAAATATCTCTTACTGCTCTTCCTTCTCTTGTGGATAAAACAGTGCATAGATACACTGTAGGCATGCCAAGAGGACCGTAGCAGGGCCTCAACGTTGCTGCCTCTATAGCCTTCTCATCTGGGCCATCCACAGAGCCATTCAGTTTGGAAAAAACCTCTAAGATTATCAAGTCCAACCATTAACACAGCACCACCATCACTAAACTGCCACAAGTGCCACATCCACACACCTTTTAAATCCTTCCAGGGATGGTGATTTCCCCACTTCCCTGGGCAGCATATTCCAAAGCCTGTCCATCCTTTCAGTGAAGAGATTTTTCATAATATCTAATCTAAACCTTCCCTGCTACAACTTGAGGTAATTTTCTCTCATGCTGTCACTTGTTACCTGGGAGAAAAGATGAAACCCCAGCTTGCTACTTTGAGGTTCCTGCTTCTTTCCCAAACTACCAGCCATCCCCCCTGCTGGGATGGAGCAAGCCCACAGCACACAGCACCTGCCATGCCTTAGTGCAGGGCTCCAGGCAAGGCTGCAGCACCCACAGTCACTCCCACATCAGGGCTGGGATGTGGGGCTAGCTGGGAGCCAGCAATGCCAAGGAGAACAGCAAGCAGACATTTCCCACAGCTTTGGTGTCTTCTCAGACCATAGGCAGTGAGTCAGCAGGGGCACTAGGGACATGCTAGGAAAAAACTAACCTAAGATTGCTGACTTTTCTTTTCCACCAGTTCCAAAATCATAGTGTTTGCTTGCAATCATGATCAGTCTTTTTTATATATGAAAAAACATGATGTGCTCTGTGGTCTTTCATGTGAGAAGTGTTAAGGGATTTAAAAAAACAGCAGTCATTACAAAAAGCCCACAGCAACAGCAGACAGTGGAGGAACTGTGTCCAGTTGAGGATCATGAAATCATATAGAGTTACATGAGCCAGAATGACATGGACAAAAGAAAATTTCTAAACCAGTTATGGTGCTTGGCTTAAGCATCCAACCCAGCAAACAGGGAATTCAGAAGCAAAGAGAAAAACAGATGACAAATATTTTTGTTCATAATTGCCTTTTTGTTGATTCAATTTAATTTAGTAGGTAAGAAGTAACTTCATAGCTATGAAAAACAGTGACAAACATATGGTCTGTGATAAAGGAAAACTTGAGCTGGTACGGATCATACATTATTGTAGGTGTACCAGGAGGGGAATATTAAACATTACGTTTTTATTACATGTTCCTGAATCGAGTATTTGTATCACCAAGAAGACAAAGTCATTTATGTAATGCTGGCAGTAAATCTTTCATTTGTCTTGGATTTACTGTCCTTCTGACACACAAGTATACTTCACACACTTGTTTTAAGAAGCAGTCATATAAAATACACATAGCAGACCCAATTGCCCAAGGTATTTGTTCTCTACTCCACTACATTAATGTGTAATTCATAATCACAGGATTTGGAGGGGGCTGGGGTGGGAGAAAACACATGAAAGTGGATATGGTATAGAAACAGAAACAACAAATTTGCAGTCATACTTAGCATTCTCTCTTTGTGCTTGTCCTGTGTGTAGTGTCACAATGACCAGCAATTCTGACTGGCATCAAGAGTTGCTTAAGAAAGAATTGAGCAAGACTTGCTCTGGATCTGTGAAATAATAGAAGAGGGGTTTACAAATAAATGAATAGCAAATAATTAGATGCAACATATACTGCTTCTAAATGAAGAGGCAGGGAAAGAACCAGTGTATGCAACAGCAGGAATTAAGAGAAATCAGATCAGTTCAGAAGAAATAGAACCAATCCCAACAACACCATTGTTCTAAAAGAGAAACACAAAAGCAACCAAGTGATGCTGCAAGACTATACGTGCTTGCAATAAAGAGCAGGTAGGCCCAGTCTATCTTTTTATCTTGTATCTGTTCAGTTGGGGACACACACTGTGAAGCACTGAAGAAGGTCCGATTTTGTATCATTATTCAGGTTAATGAACACATTTGTTTTCATAAAACCAGTTACCATCAGCCAAGCTTGGAGTGTTCTGTTACAACAGCTGACTACGTAACAAGAGTACAAATACACATGGGGTAACAAAACTGATCTTGGGAGGATTTCAGCCCTCAAATGTCCTTACTTATGCCCTTCTCCAGCACATAATGTTCTGTACCAGGTGGAAAGGGAACTCATCATTTCAGCAACTGTTTTTAAAGACTTTGTGAGGATTTTACACAAAACAATATTGAATGTTATTTGTTTAAATAATTTCTATCAATCACATTTTTAAAAGAAAAAGAAGATATTTCAACAATAGTAGTGCTTTGCTATGTAAATTTTCCTTAATTACAAGCTGGAAGAGTTTTCATTCAGACTTACTTGATTAGAAGTCTTTACGATTTGCAGGAAAATTTGGGTAACTTTCATTAAAGTTTGCAAGAAACTGGTAGGTGGGTTTCCCTTCAGATCATTCTGGATTGAGACCTTCCTTCTGAATAAAACTCAGATCCCTGCTGGTCCTTCTGGCTATAGCTTCTAAGACCTGTTATCTCAGAGGCATTTATTTCACTGGAGACCTGTAGAGCCCTGCACTTACTTTAAGGCCAGTTCATAAGTGCTGAGCCATTCCCCTTGTCTCTGCAGAAAGCTGAAAGATCCCAGGACCTTTATAAGTTACTGTTTTGATTAATGCACAAGTTTTGTGAATAGACTTCCCAGGGAGAAGGGTTTCAGCAGGGTATATGAATAATGGATATAGCTCTTGGCTCAATACCATAGCTATGGGAACAAAAGACCAAAATTAAAAGGGGAACTAAATTTAACCATTTGATATCATAATGATATGGCAGCAGTGTTTGGAACCTTAACCATTGCTGGCTGCCTTGAAGTTGCTAATGGCAGCTCTGCACAGCAGGGACACGGCACCCAGTGGTTCAGAGCTGCTGCCTGTTTCATGATGTGTTTATGATGCTGGCCTGAGATGAGAGGCTTGAAATTACATGTCCCATGCAAAAGTCACAGGACCTTTTGCTGAACTTTTAAATATCCAAGTGAAATACTGGAGATAACATCAGTAAGAAGGCGCATACTTTTTGACAACTCTCTCCATGCATAGATTGAGACAAATAGAAAGAAAAAATATATTAGAGACACATATGCATCCATACATAGAGAAATTTAGAGGCTGCCATGTGCTGAGAGGAAGGAGTTGTATTCAAATTGCAAAAGTCCGCAGAAGAAGGGTAGACAAGAAAGCCCTGCAGGATTTCTGTTCCTGCTCTGCAATCTATTTTTCCAGTGCCCCATGCAAAGGGGAACAGCTACAGGATGCTGGCTGTGCTCTGTAGGGACACCACAGTAATCTGGCCAAAACTCCTCCATGTAAACTGGTTAATGTTTGTGATAACTCAAAGCTGTTTTACAACAAAACTCCAGCCAGAAAAAGTTTACTTATTACTAACACAGCTAATAGCATTTCAGTGATGTTTACAAGGGCAGGGAGAACCCAAGGGCTATACTAGTATTTACTTTATATAGTAGGGCATAATTAAAAGTTTCAGTAGCAGCAGTGCTGAGTCATTTTAGATCAAAATCCATTAATGAGTTTGCTAATGATATTAGTGGCTGACAGTATCTGGCAGGGCCCATGCAGCTCAGCATTCACAGAACCATCAGAACTAGGATGGCACCCTCCAGACCTTGCTAAACCCTCTTGTCTCTTTGCCTTAGGGTAAATTTAGTTCTTCATTTTTTCAAATAACTACTACTATGAAAGAAGAGTATGATTTTTTCTAGTATATCCTCATGAAATCACTCTTATTTCTGAAGGCTTTATAGAACAGAGGAAAGGTCTGAAACCTTCTGGCACTGCAATCTGCCAAAAGGAGATTCTCGGTGTTTTCTTAGCAATGTATGCAGCCATCAGTTTTAACATTCTATTTAATTGAACCTTTCAAAACCTTATAATGCTGTAATGAAGAAAAGTGCCTGGCAGAGCTCTGCCTTAAGGCTGTACTTTCTGAGAAGATGAAGAAATATCACCTTGAGGAGAGGATTCTGTTAATGTGCCAAACTGGATGTTTATGTAAGAGGGCTTTTCATCAGAAGCTGGTGCACAGGAGGAATAATGAACTGAAGAGGCTTTCAACACAACTTATGCCTCATTTAGGATCTGCCATGGGTAAGGTCATGTGGCTTTGAGGTCAGCTGTTCTATGTTCAAAAAACAAAATGCAGAGTTTCCAAACCCTGTAGTATTTATGTGCATTATCAGGCCCCTTTCAAAACAAACCTTTCTAGATATGAACAAGTTCACCTGCATCAAGGGGATGCAAATTCATCTAGACCCTGAGCCAACCCCTAATGTGCCTCTGATACATGTTCTTGTCCATCTCTTAAACTGCTCTAATCCACAGCCTTCACCTCTCTGCAGACCTGTGTTCTCCTCATGGCCTTGTCAGTCATGCCCAGGCTGCTATAACCAGATCACATAATTCAGTGGGGGATTTTGTACAGTGGTAAATTACCTACTGATACAGCCACTATAAAAGGCAGGTCATGAGGAAATAGGCCAGGATGCAGGAGACAGACATTTGTACAGAGTGGTGAAAATGCAGGAGAGGCTGTTGTTCCCATGAGGAGTTTTACTGCATCATTCTCTCTCCATCTTTTTGCCATTGTAGAGAAGCCTCTCAGCCATGAACCTGGTTCATCCATGAAGGCTGCCCACATTGCAGCCAGCAGCTCCTGTGATATGAAGGTGTTTCTCAGCTGTGTTCAGCAAGGACCACAAAGATCTCTACTTTTCAGCCCTGAAAATGCATGCAGAGATACACCTATGTACAAGCTGCAGTTAACCCAGGAAATAGCTAACTCTTTTGCTAGCAAAAGGCTTTGTAAGACAAGAACAAAAGGTGTTCTGGACCTTTTGGACATCAGGAGAAAAAGCAACACATATATATATATGGGAAAAAGCCCCTAATAAACAAAGTAGTGGAAAGCACTTCCAGGTCTTCTTAACACCCTATAATCCATCACAGGGAATCCAACAGGACCCATTTGTAGGAACACTGGAGTTGCAGGAATAATACCAGTGGGCCCAGGACATCCTGTGCTTTGTAGGGCACTGCGTGGAACATGCACAAGTTTCCTGAAAACTTATGGGAGCAATACTTGACGGCTGACAAGAACACCCAGCACTTATCGGCAATCCGTGCTCACGTGGGAGACAGGGAAACAGAATCTCTGGACACTGATTGCAGAACAGAATGTACTGTACATGCACTCCTCACAACCTTACACTGCCCCAGCACAAGTGAGCAGCTGAAAGTGTAGATGGCAACATCAGGTTTGCAAAGAGTTCAGCCCTTGCACCCCCAGTTCAGCCCATGCCAGACCTCATGCTTTGCACTCTGGCTTATGAAGTTGTAGGCCTCATGTTTTCTAGGTGAGAGAGGTAGCCATAAGGTACCAGAGTTCACTGTACCAAGAGCATCCCACTACTACTCAAGCAATAGGAAAACATGTTTGTGAAATACCCCATGACTGTGGTTACTTAGGCAACATCTCCTTGCAAGTATTCATTGATCTGCCGTCCCTGGGGGTTGTCCAAGATTGCACGTCACCTGCCCTGTTCCGGAAGGATTGCCACACATCAAGGGCTTCAACTTGCTTCCCCTTTACAAAATTGATTTTGATATGGTTGCTGGTTGTTTGACAACTAAAAGCTCACCCTGGCTGAAATGATCCAGTTTTCAACTAGAGCAAGTCAGCAATGCTGTGGAATGAGATAAGAGGAGAGCACCCGAGAACATTTAGAATTCACTCCTGGAAATCCTTCCTGGAAGAAACCAAGCCAAATGGCCATTATAATCACTCATGTCTTAAAGTTTAATGTGACCTGCTGATGTATATTTTCAATTTTTTCTGCAGTCCCTAGGATATAGGAGTTTGGGAATCCTAGCTCAAATTACTAATTATGACATTTGCAGGACATCTATTGCAACTAACATTACCTGCATCATTTTCTCCTAACGAGGAGATATGATGAGGAATTTGTTCCACATCATGGCATGCTTCCAAACTAATTTTTTTCCTGGCTCCAAAAACAACAGCTCTCTTTTCCATCTGTGGTACATAATAAATATTCATTTTATCAAGGATCCAGAGGTTTTTCAGCACTAGAGACTGAAACAGCTTGAAATGTCCCCCCATTTAAATATTAAAGAAAAACATACTTTACACAGAATATGGCCCTATTGATTAAAAAAAATCTAGTTTTCATCTTTTTTATTCTACAGGGTTGGCTGTGTTCAGTTAAAGCACATTCTTCTTTCTCAGTTCATACAGCATATCTTAGTATCTACCAAAAAGACAGCTGGTATCCATCTGTCTGTGCCCAATGACACTCACACTGCTAACTTTACCTTTTTTAGCTGCTTGTTCCCTCCTCTTCTTTCGCATATCACATATTGTTCACTTCAAGGATGCATACTTTCTTTATATATGCCTCAAATGCATCAGCTCTTAAAATTAGTTTCCAACAGTGGTAAAATAAGTTTCAGCCTATCAGTTTAAGTCCCAACACACCATCACAGACTTGAGGGAGAAAACAAGTCCATTCATGTATTGATTTACTCACACAACATTATGCAACAAGGTTAACTTGAGATGATCCAAACTGAGACATTTGGCCTAAACAGCCTCAGATCTGGGCACTGAAAAAACCTGCCCCTGTGCCAGTACAACATATTCCAGCACTGCACAAGCCAAAGGTGACAGTGGAAGTAACTCAGTCAAGTATGGCCAGACCTGTTTGGCCAAGTCCAGTTCTCAAAGAATTCAGACATATTCTCTCAATGAGGAAGAGTCTAGGTCTCTAAGCAGGGTCTATTTCCACAGCATTTTGATTTTCCTGTAGTACCTTTTAAAGATCATAAGTAAGCTTAATATAATTTCTCTTGTAATAAAAAACCAATATAAAACTGTAATAAGTAAAGCAATATAAAAATTGCAATGTATCTATGTGAAAAGCTACTGACATTTACACTTGCACTATTTCAAGATTAACTTGTGAAATTATATATTTGCAGTTCTACAGTACTCAAGAAATAGCAGACTGCCAGTTCCTAGATCTGGACATCAGAGACTTAACAAAGAACAAAACACAAGATCATTGTACCTCAAAGGGACCCCTTTGGTAAATGACAGCAAAATGGACTGCAAAAAATTTCAAACCTTGAAGAAATCCAACTGCTGATGCACTCTGCTGAATGCACAAAGGGCTTGCCAGTGTTTGGGTGCTGTAGTAGGCTGCGAGCAGCACATTAAGTCAAAACGTTACGAGATCTCCTGCTCTCTTGAGCAAAATTAGGCACAATGCCTTTCCAAGATGGATGGATCTGCCGCTCAAATCATACTCAGATGAAGTAGGCTGAAATTTTTAAGTGTAGTGAAATGGAATTTTAATCTCTTAACAGATGAAGACATTGAAATGTGCTCCTATCACATCTAAATGACAGCACTTAGACAAAACCTTTGGAGGTTTTGGTGTTTGGGTTTTGGCTTTTTTTTTTTTTTTTTTTGAAGGGACAAAAAGAAGAATCTAAAGGAGAAGTTGAGAGGATATCTCCAGTCTTACCCAATGTCTCTTTTAGGAGGCTGTTCCCTACCAGCTTCTGCAGGCAGTGTTGTTCCACCAGTCTCAGACAAGTATGAAGAGAAAAATATCAAGGTGCCACAAACGAATTTTCCTGATTACCAGCTTTCTCTCTCGAAACTTCCTGCCACAACACATCTTAAAAACATGTAGCAAGGAGATGATTCCACCAATCAGCTAAGACTGTACATTAAAAATGTGCCGTATTTCTACTGCAAAAGGATTACTACTTTCTGTCCATTGCTAGGAGTTTGCCTGAAAGAATCATCAAAGCAGCAGTATAGCAGTGACACAGAAAGTCATTCCAGGAAAAGTCTTCAAACTTTAGGAAAACCACAGCAGAAGTTCCAAGTGCTAGAATTAATCAAACTGCTTTTTAACTGTAGATGGGTGCAATTTTGGGTTTCCTGGAGGCCTTTTCATAGTAAGCTTATATGTTAAAATTTAATGAATCTGAGAATGGATACAATCATCATTTAAACTTTCCAAGGTGAGATTTACAGCCTATTACTATAAAATAGCAATGATGTCTTCTTCACCTGAGATGTGAACCTCTTTAGATTATGGATTGAAGCAGGTTATCTTCACATGCTCATCCAAACAAGTAAAAAAAAAAAAAAAAAAAAAAAAAGTGAAATGTGTGTCCCATACAGAGTTGTCAAGATATTGCAAGAACCAGATTTTTGGCATCACAATTAGAAACATTTACATGCATAGCATCAATGTTACTCATCCAAAAAGGACACACTTTTGTTTTTTATCTCTGACCATTACAGCTTCCAAAATATATTTACTGCCACTGCCTCTGCAAGCTTCAGAATTCTGAGCATCTCCCAATCTATTGCCATTGCACAAAATTCCACAAGAAGCTATCCTGTGTGCCAGCAAACACTGAGAGATATTAACTCAGATCTTACAGAAAAGAAACTGCATGCACTTTTCTGATGGCCACATCCTAACAAGAATTTGATGGCCACATATTCACAAGAATGTTTCCTAGGGTGAGATTAGAACTTAGAAAATGATCTTTCACCATTATTTCAAATCCAAAAGGAATTTCTAGGCCTCTGCATTTGGTGTGTGAAAATGTCAGCACAGACAGCAGTTCCCGAAGTAGTGAAGGTGGCTATTACAAAATTCATTAGCCAAGCCTCAGAGTTACCACACCCAACTTGAAACCAAGTTCAGTTGTGGATGTGAAAGTATAGCATTTGCTGATGTACATTTTACAAACAGTTGGCAAATTTAGAAACGAGATTTAGATTTTGCCTGCTCAAAACCTCTTAGAATCATGGAATCATTTAGGCAGACAAAGATCCTTAAGGTCATTGAGTCCCACAATAAACCTAACACTGCCAAGTCCACCGTTAAGCCATGTCTCTAATCATCACATCTATACTTCTGATGCTGAGCAGATGTCCCAGCTGCAGTTTGCTAGGAGAGGTCCTTCTGTTTCTGCAGCACTTACCAATTTGCAAGGCAATTGCTAAGACAATGCTGCATGTAAACATTCAGCCTCCAGGGTATGTCTTGGAACTGGATTTGGAAGAGCGACCACAATGTAAAACTCAGCAATCCACATAAAATCAAACACAATACTTCCATTTTACCCAGTCTCTTGCAGATTCCTCCAATCTCACTGGAGATCTTGCAGGCTGTTATTAAATCTACAGAGTATCAAAACTTCCACAGACAAGAGGGAAACATTTTGTAGCTTCACCCCTTCCTGAAAATACTCATTTGCTTGCAGCCTGAAGCTGTTTGATTGAAAGCTGGAGTGTCTGTCCATCTTGGGACAGTTTGCACCAGGATATGTGCAGTTACACACTGCAGTGCAGAAATACAGTCCCAGTACCACAAGCTGTGTCTTTGCTAAAAGTAGCCAATAGCTCCATCCACTAAAATAACCTCCACTGTGTTGCTTCAACCCATTACTTTCCAAAACAAGCACTGCTTTTTGGTATGATATCCAAGTTTAGGAAGGAAGGAAAGAAGGAAGAACAGATAGCAGGGGGAAAAGGAGCTGATAAAAGCAGAAGGGAACAGAAATTCTAACACTTCTTCAAATAAGTCTGAATTTACAGCAGCCGCAAAAATACAACTTCTGAGAAGTTAATGAGTCCTGCAGGGCCTCAAGGCTTTGTTGGCAGAGGGCAGAAAGCTGCATCTCCTGCTGCAGATGCAGCCAGGTTTGAGAAGATCCTACACAAGGTCTCACCCAGCCATGGGATCTGCTGATAAGAGTTCCCCCAGCTTGGCAAGCCCCAAGGGGCAGCACCAGGGGCAGAGCCTCACCAGCCTACCCAGACCCTGTGACCTCCAGCTGTAGGGGACAGCTGTGGCAGCATCCAACCCCAGCTCTGCTGGCATATTTACTCCTTCTTCCAGAGGTCTCCAGAGAGTTCTTGTAAATTTGGCCTCATCATGCAAGCATCTCACAGATACTAGGAAATCACATTTCCTTTCCCCAGAGCTGTTATCACAAAAGAATAGGAAGAAGATGTAAGAGCCCTTTAAGCCATCTCAGTTACAGGAATGGGAACACCATGGTCTTCATGACTAGAAACAAAACTGAAGCTAAAAGGTTTGGTTCTATTGACAGAAGTGGGGCAAAAAGAGGATAACAGCTTAATTTTGTTCACTGCTGCAGTGAATCTCAGCTGCAAACTGATCCTAGGGGACCAATACATTGGACTGATTTCACTTAAGAACCCAGTTTGAGAGACATTCTCTACGATAGTGTGATCAATGACAGCTGAATAAAGCCCTGTTTCATTCCTAGACACATGAGCATGTGCCACAGGAAGACAAAGGACCTTCTGCATGTGGGCTCCTTTTGCCTGCATGCTGTGGCATGAAGGGTTATGCCCACCTCCCATCCCACCAGTGATGCAATTAACTGCTATTTAAAAGCTCCCAAATGGAGTTTGTGGGAAGATCTCTTTTATACTGTCTTCAGAAAATAAACATCAAGGCATGCACCTTTAGGAAGAAGACACATGTTTAAAAGTAGTGAATAAATGCTCTTCCAAAGAGAAGCATGAAAAACATATAACCAGAGATCAGGAACCCATTGTAGGTACTGATTTTACAGCATAGCACTACAACCCTTCTTCCTCATATTCAGCCTAAACCTCTTTTTGTTCTACTTGTTTTTTCCCTACACAACAACCAGCTTACATCTCCTCTCAAATTATCTGCCACAAGTTCTCTTTTCCCTCATTGAGCTGGAGACACAGCTGAACCCCAAGGACTTCTCACTACTTGTGTTTAGTGCACCTGAGGAAGGGCTTGGGTTGTTGATGCTTTGAGTTATTGATGCTTTCCCCCTTCTGCCCCAAGTCTCAGTTACTGTAACAAAAATCAACACTCCGAGGCACCTGCCCAAAATATGGGTGAATGGCACTTGTTTGTCCCCAAGTCTGCAGCTGAGATCTGTGGGTGCCACAGCCTGACAATGAGGAGTTTCTACCCCAGGGGCAGACGGAGCAGCTCAGGACTGAAAACTTTGGCCAGCTGGATAGAACTTCACTTCAGTGCTTCATATATAAAAATCACAAGGCTGTGCCTTTTCCATCCTAGCCTTTTCCTTTTTAATGAGAAAATTAATTTGCTATTTATCTGATATTTGTCAGGGCAAAAAAATGCTAGTCTTGTGAAATAGATACTCTGGTCTAGAAGGAAGAGGAGGTCAGCTTGACCAAGACACAATATTTTGTTTGATACACCCTGCGATATTTAATCAATGGCATAAAATTTTAAAAGCACTTTCATCCAGCACGTGGGGTTTTATACATATACCCAACCCTACAAAAAATGTAAATGTAACCTCATACAACACATTTCCCTTGGAGACAAACTTTGTGACTTGTGCTGTGAGAGAAGTTGTCCATTCAAAATGTACTGTATAGGGATAATGAATTCAGCAGCATGAAAATACCTTAAGAATTTAAATTACAGTTAGCATAATGATATCCTAGTGGTTATTACAGAAAGCAAAATATTACAATTACTAGAAATTACAAAATTATTTTTGGCCAAATACTGCAATGTCTTCCTTTGAATTTTCTGAAACAAAATGCTTTTAAAATTCTCTTCTGTAAAGCAAAAAATAAATCTAATCCTTTGTTCTTTATTTCAAGTTAGGAAAACAAACAAAAAAAAAGCTTCTAACACTACCTCAATAGGAGTGTAAAGAAGTTCATTAGTATTTTTGAACCATACTAAATTGATGTCGTGTCTAAGAAGGACTACAGATGCTATCAAGGCATACATAAGACTTCCAGCTAATTAATGACAATGAAGGAAGTTTTGAATACTCTTATGAGGACCATCTGTTGTAGAGTGAATATGGCTCTTCAAGATTAGTCTGCTGAGCAGTAGAAAGAGGCGTCTGGATTAAGTTAGGAATATTAGACCCTGGTATATTCCAAATTTTCAGCATTTTTTAAAAATCCCTTTTTTACAAACATATGCAGCCATTGACGAGCCCTGCACTGAGGAGTTTAGTGTCATGGCAATAACACAAAAAAAACCCCTAAACCCAAGCGTGCAGCTCTCTTCCAGAAGTCCATGGTATCTGAGACAACCCCACCTCCCTGGGAACCCCAGAATTTCTGCTGCAGCAGCTGGAAGCCAGCCAGAATACCAAAGGACATGAAGGCTTTAGGAACTCAAAAGTAATTCTTCAGCAAATATTCCTACCTTGGGTCATCCATAGGGAGATGGTGCTAGGAGCAAACCTGGAATTCATTTCTTTGCTCCTTTGTGCAGGTTACCATGCCATACAGGCAAAGTTGTCCTCTATTCACATTTTGGGTTGTCACTTCTAACACCTGAATTTGTACATTGGTACCAGTAAGGAGCTCATCCTCAGCTGCAAAGTCTTCAGTGCTTGAAGATGAAGAGGTGTCCCACTGCCTTCCTGGCTCATTGTTTGTAATGCCGCTGCCATCTCAGGTCTCTGATTCATCAGCAGAACTACTGATCCTTCCCACACCTCACCTGCTCACAGGGCACATACTCACCTGACATGTTTTACAAGGGCCCTTTTAAAGCAAGGTGACAACAATGAGCATTGCTCTCAACTGAGACCAAATCAGCTCATTTTTAAGAGGTGATTTCCAGGTTCGGCCATCTCAGCACTGCAGACTGAACCAAGAACAATGCTGGCCACTCTAAGCTGTGATGCCCTTGCTCTGAATTGGAGCCCTGGATTTTAGACTTACCAAATCCCTTGATCTTAAACATGTCAAGAACTCTGTTGGAACCTGATTGCTGGCTTCCATGATCAGCAATGGGCAAGAGTTCATGCACCTCACTGAATATGAGTTTAAATGATGCCACTAAACAGCTGTGAGACATGAAATAAATCACTTCATAAAAATCCCTGGTGTTCTCACTAACGTAAAACTGAGACCTGTCCCACTGGCACATTTTGAAAAACACTAGAAAAGTGTTTTTATCTGAATGGCAAATGATAGAAGAACTCATGCTTAACTTTCATTTTTCCATTTTAGAAAAATTAGTTTTAAAAAACCTATCATAGCAGCACAGTAATGATAATTGCAGCTTAATTACCCATAACTGATTCTTTATGCCCTGAAATAATTTATTCTCCTTTTATACTTGTCTCTGATATCCATTAGAGTCATTACAACTGTGAATCTATAATTACATATTTTGCATTTTAACTTTCTATGCCAGTATGTGCTCTCTTCTTATCTTTCAGCTAATTTCATTACCAAAACACCAAGAAAATTTCCATATGAATTTTCCAGAAGGTTTTGTGGTAGGTCTAGCAGTTAATGAAGCCTAGAGAGACTGTTTAGGACAGAGCTTTTGTATGTGCTCACCAGTATGGCTTTGCCAAGTGCTCTGTGTAGGCTGCACCATGGTGGGATCATCATGGCAGGAAATCTGCCTTCAGGTTTGGGATTACATTTAGGCATTAGGTGGACATTAGGACACAACTAAATGCTTGGGAGAAGCGAGGTAAGATTGTGTCTATGTTATGTTTGAAGATAAAGCTGAGAAAGCTCTTGACAAGGCTCTTCCAGGAGGACCCAGGTTCATTTCTGCCTGGTGGCACCACCAGTAGGAGACACAGCACTGCCAAAAGCCAGGGGATTTCTCCTTGTTCCAAGTAGGCATGCTCTATGCCACGCTACATGCACTCGTTTCCTTTAGTGGTGGTGGAATATTTGGTAAAATCATTGCAATAAAGCAGAAAATGTGCTCTTTGCTCTCTCACAGATCTCCCTTGCTAAATGCCTTCCTGTCTCAATTGCCAAAAGGTTAGTCAGCATCTGGCCCAGAAATGTGACCATGTGGGCCACACTATATTTCTTTCACCAAACACCAGGGAGACACCCATACCCAAAGGGGCCAAGGTGATTTAATGGTTGCCTTGAAGAATCTTAAACTAAAAACCCGTTTTCTAACCATCCCTCTGAGTCACTAAAAGCTGCCAAATACATCATTTACTCTGTCTTTCAGCTTTGCCTGTTTGTAAGACTAGAGGCTTGCTAACTATGCTGACAGGATTCTACCAGTAATTGTCTGTAACCTCCCTGTGACAAGAACCAATGCAGCAATATTTACAATCCCTTCGCTCCAACAGCTGCTTCAGAGACAGAAATGCATTTTTTTTCCATGGCTAACATGGCCTGGGGAAGACTGCTTGGGAGATGCAAATATTAAAATAAAATGGAAGTATGGTAATGCCTTTTTATGGACAAATTAAGCTGAATGACAAACACAAGATTGTGCAATATAAATTTCACACAGAGGGCAAGTAAAATCTGACTCACATGCAGCAATTGGAACAAATTAATCTGATTTTCCCACGCCACATTTTTACACCACAGAATCAAAGGAGCCTGTGAATGAAACATTAACGTGAATTTCCTACTAGAATTTAACAAAGAAAGTACCCTGTCATTTCCTCAGCTGGAAAGGGCATATTTTGATTGAGTCAGGGATTTATTTTCTTAAACAATAAAACATCTTCCTCCCTCCTTCTCTCCCAAGTTTATTATTGTTTAGATTGAGACTGGGATAAATAAATCAGTGAGATAAGGAGAGTAAGATTATCAGTATTTCTGGGGCAGAGTTTTTACCCTTTAGGAGCATATGCTGCATGGAGCCACACAATCATGGAGTGAAAAATTAAGTGACTACAATTATTACCTGATGTTCATCTTCAATTCCCCAAACAGTAACCTTCACAGCAGTTCAGGTGGCTATAGTGACTGAGCAAGTTTTGGCCTGTCCCTGCATTTTCACACCTCCCAAGCAGCACCAACATAGCAGTGTGTAAAAAAAAAAAAAAACTTTAAAAAAAGTTAAGTCAAAAGAAGACAGTTGTTACCACCTTTCCTGTTTTTAATGGGTGCTGGAGCTCAGCAGTGAATTTGTGGAAGACCTACTGGAAGACAGCTACAACTGAACATTATTACAGCTGCTGAGCACACACAGCTCTTTGAACCTGCATCTCTTTACACACCCCAATATCGTCCAGCAGGCAAGGGACACCCTTCATGTGCAGCTGGAATCCCAGCCATAAAGCATATTCTTCATGGGCAAAAGAAGTCTTCTTACAGTAAAGTTCCCAAAATTGGTTTCCTGTTGGACTGGTTGGGATTCCCTGGCAAAGAGACAGCCAGCAGCAAGTGACCCAGGCTGGCTGTGACAACTGCTCATTGAATGCTGCTTAGGCAAAGTGGCACAACTCAGTGCTAGTATTCCTTTAGTGATTTTAGCACAGTGAAACAGCTTTGGGCTGAGATGCTGGAGCTCACAAGTTAAGACCCTATGGTGGAAATGCAGTCCCATTACTACTACTGTATTTGTTGCCAGGGAGCATTTTGAGACCGTGGAGTCCTGTGCTGAAGGCACGGTGCCGAGTCCCCTCTCTGCCATCAGCTCTTTTCTTGCATTTAAAGTTTCTGCAACTTCAGCGTCCTTTCAGGAGTATTACAGTCCTCATCCCAGACCACAACATGAATACAAGTGGAAGAACTAACAAGGTCTTTTCACAAAAGGTAGCAGCCCACAAAACAGGACTTTCCCACCTTTGTATACAGTTCTATGCAATCCTATTGCTCTAGCATAAGACTTTTAGCAGAGCAACCTGCTTAAAAGGGCTGGCTCTTGTTATCTTCTCTAATTTAGATTTTTGTTGCTTAAATCTTCTAGGCAAGTGTTCTGCACTTTACTAATATTTAATCTGCATTTTTAAAGCTTTGTAAAAAATTTGTGATTTAATTTTGACATTTGATTTTTCTTTCTCTGGTTTGACTAATTAATTTGTTAAAGATTTACATGGGCATCCTTTACTGCACTGTTTGTCCTCTTCTGCCCCATGGACATCCCTCCCTCCCTACAAAGTAAAAGATCTGTGTCTCTCTCACCACTGCTACCTACCTAAGTCCCATAGAGGAGTGAGATCTGCTACAGGGTTTCTAATGCTCTTATCTTTTTTAATTTCCTTCTTACTGTAAGTCACCATAATTGTGCCTTTCTTCAGTGAAGCACAAAGGTGTTCCCTGTTCTCCATTGCCTCTGCCAGCATCTGCTCCAAAACTCACATCTGGGGTTGCTGCTTTCAGCCCCTTACTGCACACTGGAACAAGCATCAGCTCACACCTGTCCTCACAACCAACTAACAGTGCTCACCCAACTGCACCTAAGCACGTCCAACAATGGCTCAAGGATGACTGAGGAAAACCAGCAGCTCTGAAGCAGCAACTGCAGGGGAACCAGCAGGAATCTGACCAGCAGTTGGCTGGTCCTGAGTTTTTTAAGCTCAGTCAGTATCTATCCTTGCAGAAGTGGAAAAGCTGTGAGGCTTATGGATTTCAGATACCTTTGTCTATAGGAAGCAAATGAAACCCTGAAACACTTTTCAGCTTACAACACATCCCCATGCCCTCTTTAGATGAAAGGAAAGGCAGAAGTCTGGGACCACAGACTTCCTCCTCCTCTTCCTCCTCTCACAGAGACCAGCCTAGTCGGAAGGAAATGTCTACTGCTTATCTCCACTGCAGAAAACAGACACAGCCTCTGGTGGAAAAACACAGGCAAAGCCCAAGGGAAACCCTGGGGGCAAAACCATCAACTTTGCATCAAACCTCCTCAGTATTTGTGGCTTAGGAGAAGCCTGGTTTTTTTTGAGCCATGCTTTTATGCCTGCAAGAGTCCAGCTCAGGACTGCTGTTCATTGCACTCTTGGCAATAAAGCAATGCCAGCTTACAAAAACCACAGGCCTGAAGGCAGCGTGGCAGGAGGGCACGTTCACAATGCACCCAAGCTCTCCTTGTGCAACTTCTTTCCGGGCCCACACTCACATTTCTAAGATTTTCACTCTCCTTTCTCTGTAAAAGCAAAAACTGCAATTCTCAAAAGAGCAACTGCACCAGGAGATTTGGCTTAAAGAAAAAAAAAAAAAAAAAAGAAGAATAACAAAAAAAAGCCCTCAAAAGCCCACATTTATTGTCAAAGTCTCTAAAATTATGAGATTTGACAATAAGTCTTTTGTTCTTATGGTAACATGCAACTAGGCAACATGCAGCTTGATTTCTGCAGCCAGTAGATATTCAAAGTACTTTTCACATACAGTAGGTGTCAATTTGACTTTATTTAAGGAAAAACGGGGAAAAAACAGTAATTTCCATAATACACAGAAGACAAGTTAGATAGCACTGCAAAAAAAAGGCTGAGTGTTTTACTTGTCACCAGTCTGCTTTGCAGCTCTACGATTAGTAATTTTAATGCAGTTTGTCATTTTGTATTATTGTTTAGCATCTTTATAATCAGCAGAGTTTGGGGTTATAAATCACAAAAAGTGTACTACTACTACTATGAAAAACTAAAAAACCCACAAAAATCACTTTCAAATAAACCATAAATATGTGATGCACATTAGTGTAACAAAACCATTTTTGTAAACATTTTCTCCAACATAACATGTGCATAAGATAAAAAATAAAAACACTGCAGTCATACAAGTTAGGGTTACTTTGACTTAAAGATACAGAAAATTATTACTTATTAAAGCTTAAAACTAAACCTAGGAGCTTTTCTTTTCTTCTTTGCTTACAAAAGCACTGTTTGAAGAGTTCGATGTTGGTATACGAAGTGGTTTTGTAATACTGTTTTTACCTTGCCATGTTGGCACTTCTGTGGAGGCAGAAGCTGCCAGATGGGCAGACCCTCTGAAGGAAGGAGATTTACACCCTCCCCCAGAGCCTCAAAACTTCAACAGCACATATCCATGACCTGGGCATCCCTATAGCACTGGAGCATCTTCCTCTAGGTGAACAGCATCAGCTTTCAAGGACTAGATTAATTTTGACCACATAGCACTGGAAGATTTAAATCACGCAGACTGACATTCGATCGAATCAGCTTCGGCAAACTACACTACAGGGCAGCTCTGTGATCACACCCATGTCTACCATCACGTTGTGTCTCCGAGTCCCCTTTAGTTCATTATAGTACAAAAGGTCGATCATTCTTCTGGCTGACCACACCGGGCCTGAAAAGAACACATCCTTCACCTTCAACACTATCCAAAAGTCATACAATTAAAAAAAAATAGTTCTAGGTATTCCTCCGCCAGCAAATGTAAGGCTTTCTTGAGTTTTGATTCTTTTTGGGGGTGGGGGAGTGGGGGTTGCTGTGTGCACACGCATGCGCTGGAGTTTACGCGTTTACCGCTCGCTTTTCAGCCGTCTGCGATGCTCGAAGGAGAGTCCTCAGCAGCAGCGCTGATCGGGGTTGAAGGATTTACAGCAGTCAGATTTGACACCAAAAGAAGGGTCTGTTGAGTCTGAGCTTTGCACACTTGGTGCTCTTGGCTCTTAATTGATTGTGTGACCAGTTGCTCGAGCCATCAGCTTGACTGAACTGAAGAATACGTGTTTAAAAAGCCCTACCTGTCATGCCATGAAGGAAAGTTAACCACAGCAGAAGACAAAGCCCATGAAACACTGAGAGCCTGTTCACTGAATGAACAGCTTAAGGCAGCTGTCAGCAAAGTACCCCACCAAAGGAATTAGGGGGAAAAAAAAAACAAAACAAAAAGGAAAATGGCTGAATCATGACACTGTGCATTATTACAACACCAACAGATTATTATACACTCAAGATTTCTCAAGTAATGAACATGTAGCCACTAAACAAATTATTACTCTCAAGACATTTATTAAAAATGTCAGAACTTATTCATAAAATAAAACTGACTTTAAAAAAAAAAAAAAAAAAAAAAAGAAAGGAAAAAAGCCAGAGCTGGGATCTTACATCTAAACACAGGTATACGCTGTTTTTATGAATAAGCAGTATTAACTACATTCTTAAAAGAGTTTTAGTGCATTGCATTCTTAAAAAAGAAAAACATCACCGCCCCAAAATGTTTCCTACAACATTTAACAATTTATAGAACTAGCCTAGTTACTTTTACCTGCCTGTTACTAAGCCCATGTGTTAGAAGAGTCAAACCTCTGGTTTAGGCTAAATTCATACTTCTATTAAGGATGAAACTGGTTTAAAAAATGCTTGCTTTATCAAATTTTGTAAGCAGATTACATTAATCAGTGTCTCACTGCCATACCGCTACGACTATTGCGCCCCAAGGGACTACTCTCTCCTCCTGCTGAAACTTGCTATGCAATAACAGTCAGAAACCTTTCAATCTGGTAGTTTTGGTATTAAGATTAAATTAGACATTAATGGTTTTCTTCTAAAAACGTATAAACTAAACCACCTCTTTTTTTTTATGCATTAAAAACAATGAGGTAGGCACAAAAAAATAAACATATGTAGTTTGGATTTTATTTATCTTTTTTTTCTTTTTTTCTTCTTTTTTTTAGTTCTGCGAGTGCAGACTGTGGTAAAACTGTTGTTGCACTTCTAGGTTTAAACAAAAATTAAACCTTTAACTGAGGCAGTGCTAATACTGTGACATAACCAAGTTCTGGCCTAACACAGAATCATTATAGAAAATGAATTTTTTTTCCTTTTTTTTTTTTTTTAATCACCTGCACATGTTTCAGGCAACACCTGGTACACAGAAAATGACTAAAGTTATTGGCCAGGCCAAAATAAAACTGCAGAAACAAAAAAACCCTAAGAATTCCACCCCAAGCCCCTTCCCACCCTCCCTGTCCCCAAAAAGAAGTTATCCTAGTCACTGTGTCTTTCACATTTTATAAATATTAACTTCTTAAAACCTGCACCTTCCTCTTTGTCCACATATTGTCACATTACAAAAAAGAAATGTCAATTAAATACATTGTTAACATTACTAGACTAGATCTGCCCTCTGTTTCAGCCAGTCTGACTCTCTACACCACTTCTCACCTTCTCTTGCCTGCCTCCTGTCCACTCAACAAACAGCATGGTCACGGTAAGCCTGGTTTGTTTTTCTTCCTTTTTTTCCCCCTCCTCTGTTTTAACACTAACAAACAGAGTCCTTCAAATCCTAGGAACACTGGAGCTGAAGGGAAAAGAAGACCTGTAGCTTTCTAGCGTGATCCCAAATCTCAAAGACATTGTAGCACCTGATGGCAATATCTTTACAGCACCAGCTGCCTCGCAGCCTCAGTTGAAAAACATAAAGAAACCTAACACCAGTGATGCCTGCACACACATTTACACAGAGTGCTGCACTCGTGCAGGTCTGTACTCCAGTTGAAAATAATTCCAAGTTATGAAGATCTCAGACTCTGGATGTCAGCAATTCCTCTCCAAATCCCACTGCTTCTACCAGCTCAGAAGTGAAGTCCTGCCAAGGGTCATGAAATAGACTTGACTGCTTCCACCTGACCGCACGGAGGCAAAGAAAACCTGCAAAGAAAAGAGATTGGCAAATTCAACAGGCAGGACAGCAGTGGTTCCAATGTGCCTTCCCTCTCCCAGTATTTGCAGCGCAATGGCAGTGCTGGTCTGGGCGGGTGGGGATGGAGCTGATGCTCCTCATAGCAGCCTGTGGGGTGCAGGGCTCTGCACCTGTGTTAAACAGTGTTGTTAACACATCTGTGTTTTGGCTACTGATGAACAACACTGGCACACTTATCAAGGCTTTCTCTGCTGCTCCCTCGCCCCTAAAAGGCCAGTGGGCTGGGATGGGCAAAAGGCTGGAAGGGGACAATGCTGGGACAGCTGACCCAAACTGACCAAATGGATGTCCCATAACATACAGCATCGTGTACACCAATAAAAGCTCAGGGAAAGGAGGGACACTGTGGTGACAACATCTGCCTTCCAAAGCAAGCATTGTGTGTAGAAAACATCTGGACATCCACCTGCCCATGGGAGATGATGTATTAACTCTTTCTTTTGTCTGGCTTGCGTGTAAAAGCTGTCTTATTAAACTTTGCTGTTTTATTAAACTGTTCGTATCTCGATCCATGAGTCTTTTTGCCTTGTGACTATTTCCTTTCCCTTCCATGGGTAAGGGGAGAGAGCTTGAGGCTGGCTGGGTGTTTGGCTGCTGCTCAGGGTCACCCCAACCTAAGTACCCAACTGAAGTACACTGTTTATCATCTTGGCAAAAACCTTGGTGGGAGGGAATGTACCTTGTCGTTGCGTTCACATAAGAATTTGAGTCTTTGTGCCCTTTTGTGCATGAACACACCATCCAAGTGTCCAGTTTCCACCGACCGTATTTCGATTGCCTTTTCTCCCCAGCCCATGATCTGGTTAGATCGGATGTATGCTTTGGAAAGAAAACAGCACATTAGGACAGAGGGCAACAGGAGAAATGGGAAGAGCACAAAATATCCTAACACACTCTAGATAAAAATTACCTGCATGTGCGTTATTGTAGCTACACACATGCTCAGAGGGCTATTTCTGTCCTCAGAACATTCAAGATGCCTAAAAAATACCATTTTTAAAATTTTAATTTCTTCTGCGTGCTTCCTATGCTATGTACTTCTTCCTTGAGCATTCATAACAAAGGAAACTCTAAAACCTTTAATTAAACAGAAGGAACATTGAGTTTTTACACAGGCCTTTCTTCCAAGTCTGAGACAAGGAGACATATTCATTAGGTGTTGACTAGGAGAAAGTAGAAGCCATGGTTTAAATAGACAAAGCCCATCCACTACCGTGTGTCCCAAGCACCAGCTCTGTGTCTTATATGTTATTTTCCCTCCTTGATGGAATTTGTCAGCAAAAACAAAGAATGAGAAGGAAAGGTAAAGCTATAAAAAAATTACCTAGCCTGTCTTAATAGGAGTAATAATTGAAAAACTGATCTCCTTGAGAAAGTCAACTGAAAATCATTCTGTGCATCTCACAAGAGGTTCACATTAAGATCTCAAATTAGAAATATTATTATTTGACATACTGCATCCCTTTGTGCACAAATAAAACAACAAATCAAACATTTTTTCCTTTGAGTGTCACAGGTAACAAAGATTAGTAGTAGAGGGGAAAAAAATCTATTTTTTGATAGCAGTAAGCAAATGAAATAAAAAGTAAAGTCACCAGCATTATAAAAAAGTATATTCACAAAGCAATTTGATGGACAGTCTTAGGAATCCTGTCAAAAATAACATAAGGGAACTTAATAAAGACTAAGCTGTTGCCTCTGATTTGCATGCACACTTAACAGAAGAATAGAAAGGACTTCCTAGCCAGCAAAATTAAAAAATATTTAATATTACAGTACTTTCCTTTTATGTAACATATTCATATTAGTTTTCAGTGAAATTAAATCAAATTATCTACTACAGTATAATGCATACCAACAGTGCATATACCACCCCAATGGAAAATTATTCCTTTTTAAATGCTCCACCAGTGCTAACTGGGCCAAATAATTACTAAAAATTGTCAGATGAGATGTTCAGATGGTGTTGGTGGCCTCAGTGCCATTTACTACTTCACAAGCATTCAAGTCTCCAAAGGCTCTGGAATTTGACAGCTGATATATTCTACTTGCTTTCAGATCTAGTCAAGAGTTAATCAGCACAGGAGGGAACAAGCTGTGCATCTAACTTCTTTCAATTTCCTCCTGCATTGCTGCTGCTGTTGCTCACACAGCTATCAGCCATCATCTCCCAATATGTGCAGCCATCCCACAGTCCATAAAATGCAATGTGCTTGCCCAACAAAGGAGAGTGTGCCTACAGCCCTTGCTTTGCTCTGCACTGAATTACAGCAGCACAAGCAGGAGGGATTCTGGTGCGTGCTTGGGCACTACACTCACTGTTCTCATTCTCAACCTTAGTTTGAGCTGGAGAGATGAGGGAGAATGGTGCTAGGAGAGATGAGCAATTTGAGGGTGAATTAAAGACATCAAATGAGGTACACCTTTTGTTATCTACATAGACTTACCCATAGTGTTTTACTCATCTGCCACTTTATATGCCTTAATACTGAAAGGTTTCCACAACTTTGTGGCTGTCTAGCAAATATCCTGCAGCAGGTCATGGTGAATTTCTACAGAGGTACAGAGGACCTACAGAGGTCATGATGAATTTCTCAATCATTAACTCCCCAACTTGATTGTTTGGTTTTTATTCACAAAATCTTCAGCACAGAGCAGATCCATATGATTACTCCTCACTTTGCACAGCTGTCTTCCAGAAATAATACAGCACTGCCTTCAGATGCAGAAGCAGGGAACACTGGATGTTCCCTCCTTCTGCCCACATGCACACAGACTCACACTCCCTAGGAGCACATGGCTCACCAGAGGCACTTACCAACTGAAGTTGGCATTTCTCCCCACTGCAGGACCACGTCCTTGGTTATCCTTCCATATGTGTTGACATAAACTCCTTCATCCTCGTAGCAGACCAGCAGCTCCATCCCATCCGTGTTTGGGAGGATGATGATTGCGTGAGGTTGGATACTGCTCTGGATCTACAGGGACAGAAGGGGAAGCATTTAATGCTGCAGAGCCTGTGCTAGAAGAAAGGGATGGGGCATTTTTGGTTTTGGCTGGCACATCAGGGATTCACAGAATCACAGGATGGCTTGGGATGGAAGGGACCCTAAAAATAACATTGAGTCCCAAATTCACTCACTTTACAAATGCTGTATCTGCTGCCCTTAAGCTAGACACCACAGAGACCAGAACCTGTAAACCCTTGGAGCAGAAATCCTCTTATCTTAAGGCAGACATCTAAACTGAGAAAAGATTCATTTCTCTGTAAGGGTCCCCATTTCTTTCCGTGTGCAGAAAGGGAGCCTGGGGCAAGCAGAGCAGATGCAGACCTCAAATCTCTTCACTGTGTTGAACAGTGCTTGGGGTGGCCCATCTGACACCTCTGTGTACAATGAACAACAGGAAACCTTGGTAGCTAAGGTCGCCCTGGTCTTTGCCAACCCTTCTTGGGTTGGCAAGAAACCAACCCTTGGGCTGCTGTGTCATTTGTGCTGCTGGACATCTTCAGGGTACTCAGGCATTTAGCTGCCACCCCTGAAACAGTCACGCTGGTCCTCACCAGATCTGAGTGAGCAACTCCAAACCACAGAGACATACTGACTATGAGGTGAGGACTGACTGCAAGACAAACTCCACAGCACATGTGGCCATATCTGCTGAGACCCCTGCACCAAATATACCACTGCAAACATCTGGCAGTGATCCGCAGGGACAGCCTGACACATTGGTCATTTGGGGAAAGGAAGGGGTTGGAGGTGGGGGGTGACCCACCCGAAGGAAAGACAAAAACCCAGACACAACAGCAGCTCTTACATGTGTTGGTAGATAAATATCATAGACCGATCCTGAATCCACATCCACAGCATGGAAGCCAGCACAGGAGCCATAGATAACTTTTAGTCTCTGACCCTCTTCTACGGTGAGATCCACCAGCAATGGCTTATGTACCAATTCTCCAAATGACTGTGAGACAACCATCAGTGAGATTTACTTTATTGCTTAGAAAAACAATGGGGTGTATAAAAACAAGCTCACATGCACACATTGTGGATTTATTCCTCCACATCCCTCTGGTCCCTAGACACCAGACCCATTAGGCTGATGCGTCTCTCATGGACAGATTACTCCGCAAAACGTTGCATTTCAATCACCTAAGCTGTTTTCTGTAGGGTTTACTTGGTCCATTTGCTTTTTTATTAAGAATTGTTCTCCCCAAAGTTCAGGGCAATTGGGCACTCCTGTATTACTTCGATCTACAACCCACAGTAACTGTCTGTAAACCAGCCTGGCAATTATACCAAGCCAGCTAATTTCATTCTAGCAATATTCAAAAACAGTCCCATAGCATTGCTGAATATCACTTCATTGCTTGCTCTGCTCAGACAAAGAAGCTTAGACTCAGTCCACTTCTCTCTGTCCCATGTGTTATTAATAGAGAGAGCAAACAAATACTTGTGATGTTGTGTCATTGTTAGTTTATGCTCAGCTACAATTTAGACCTTTAAATGTATTGACTCTTAGAATTTAAAAAAAAAAAAAACTCCTAAATTAAAATATAACAAAGTTTGTGGAGATTTATCAAAGAATTTGGAATATGGCCATGACACAATGTCAGAACATTTTTGTAAAAGGGATAACTGCAAGTGGTTAGAAAATCTGACCCATGGCTGAAATATACTGTTACCTTAAAGGCCATAAATTTATGGTATGGCTTTGGTGCCCATGCATAGACTTCCACAGAACTCTTCAATGCAATTACCAAGAACTTGATTCTTTCATATTTTACTGAAATTAAAGAAAACAAAAAAGAATTCAGCATAATTCCAAAGTCATTCCAGTTACATCAAGAAAGAAGACGAGTTATGTAAGCTTGAAGAAATACTGTCATTTTGAGAGTTTAGTAGCATTGCATTTTAGGATTGGTACGTCTGTGTAGTTAAGCTCTTTGGTACATTTATGCTACAGAAGTCATTACTCTTCCTAGCAACTGACCATGTTACCATCTTTAGAATTAACTAGTCACTACTTATTTCCACTTATGTTTTTCCATATTGGACAGTGCTTAGTCATCAAGACAAGAAAAGCTGTTTTCAGGAACATTCCAATAAAAGAAGACCATGACTGTGAAAGAGTCCATTACAGGCAGTTCCAGTCACAACAGTACTAGTTTGAGCTGATGGAAAAATTACCCAGAGGAAAGGAGGTAGAAATGAAAATTACAACATAACTCAATTTCAAGAGCAAAAGACAAGCTTAATAGTGGAGCACTTTCCTTTGTCCCTAAGTTCTGAGATAACTCATTTGAGAAAAAGCAAAAAAAATTTACACAATTTGTCAGAAATGAAGCGTCATTATAGTAGTGATCCATGCTACTACTTGCTCTTTGAACACTGCAGGAAAGCAAGACTGAGCTGTAAGTGTTAAGGGACTTGACATTTCTTCAACAGACAAAAAAACGTCTCTCAACCTCCACAGCTGTACTGACTGAAAACAGAGCTTTTGTTCGGTCTTGTCTAGTTTACAAGACTTCCTGGATTTTTTTTCACGGGGAAGAGGGGGGTGTTGAACAAACCCACCTCATCTGTGAAAGGGGACATTTGATAATTCTTATTATTTGCTCTGGGTGCCATCTGGGAATTCACCCAAATCTTAAATTTCAAAAGAGCAATTTCTCATTTAGAAGAGCCAAAAGTTGCCTGAAGCAACTGAGATCCATAAATACCACTTCACCCCGACATCGGAGACCCCTGTTGCATCAAAGAGACAACGAAGTGATCAGTGCCAGCTGCCTCGGTGACAGCGTCCAGACCGCAAGCCCAGCTACTGGCAGAGCTCTCCTCCTTGGGAACTGAAGCGCAGCTGTCAGAGGCCTCGCACTACCTGAAAAAATCCACTGTATTTCTGCGGTTCAGAGGGAAGTTCAGTGCCAGGCTGCAGCCCAGGCTAACAAACCCCTCTTCATCAAGAAGAGAATGCTCTTTGTTTCAGATGCTTCCCTGCTGGAAAGCCTCCTTTCAATAGCTGCTGATGTATTGTTAACAGGCCACTTCATTATGCTGCTGACACCCTGGGGTATGATACCAGAGGAGTGCATTATTAATTGTTTTCGGGGTCAGGCTCCCGGCTCAGCAGTCACTTACTGCCATTGTTATTGATTACGCCCCATTAGCAGGTTTTTCCAAGAGCACACGCATGACAGGAGGAGACTGAGAACAGTCTGATTGCTGCTGCTCCACACTGACTGACACAGCTGGAAAGGAACTGAGCTGGCTCCTGGGAGAAAATCAAATCAGAGGCAACAGCCAGTGCCCATTAGGATGCGCCGTGAAAATGAAGCAGCAGAAAGAGCTCTTGGTTCATATTCCCACCTGCAGGGCAGCAGGCTCACTGAATATACTCCACTGGCTGGGAATGCCGCATGTCCCTTCACCAGCTTTGGTGGAAGTTTCTATACCCAAATCCATTGAAATCACTTAAAATCACTCAAAGGGCACCTGCCCGGTGAAAACACATTTGATTCTGTAACTGTACTGCAGCAGATCTGAGATGGCATTAGGGAATTTCAGGAGCTAAGAGGAATCAGTGAATCACCCTGAAGTTAAGAAACATGCTTCTGTGCCCAGATTCTTCCCCAAAGCTCATCTGCTACCTGGGCTTTCTTTCTCCTCCCACTTTTTTTTTTTTTTCTCCCAGTCTCTAACATCTACATTAAAGAGAGACTTTTTCAATCTATTCCAACACGTAAATTCGTCATGGTAAAAAATATGGGAAACTTGCTAGTAAAGGAAACAGTTGTTGGAATCCCTCTGTTACCTAAAGAAGTGCTGGAATGTTACCAGCCCTCACTGCCCAGATCAGCAGCCTTCTGGAAGCTGCATCCATTACAGGAAGGAGATAGATGGGATTTGCACACTCTCGGGTTCCCAACCCATCATCCCACCACAAAACCCCCT
This sequence comes from Emberiza elegans, assembly GCA_024865655.1. Lineage (NCBI taxonomy): Eukaryota > Metazoa > Chordata > Aves > Passeriformes > Fringillidae > Emberiza > Emberiza elegans. The sequence continues at coordinate 56,663,896 of JALJVW010003023.1, read as the reverse complement.
CTCATCTTTGACTTAACCCTGTAACTTGCCATTTTGGTGCTTTACCAGCAAGAAGTTCACCCAGAGAAACGGATAAAACAGCTAGAAATAGAACCAACCAAACTATAAACCCAATAGCTACATGCACTGCAGCTCCCTTTCTCAGCCATCCTTTATCCCAACTATTTGATTACTGCATTTGCTACTCACCAACTTTATAGTGCACACAGCCTTCCAAGTCGCCCACCGTTGTCCAGCCCTGTTTCTTTTCTACCTCAGGATCATTGTGAAGAATTTTATTTCTTAACCATGACAAATAGTAAACTCGCAACTTGTTCTTCTTACCTGAACACAAAATGAAAAAAAAAAAAGGTTTATCTCCACAGGAAGATACTTGCAAAAAGCCCTACCCAGGCAAACAGAAAGCTCTGCAAAACAAGCCAACAATGAAGGAGAAAATGCTGCAACCACAGAAATCTCCCTCAGTTTTTCATCCACAACAGCTTCACTCCAGACTCCACCCAGACATGCCCTTTCCTGGTAATCAATGACAGATACACATGCTAATACCACACAAACATAAATTACAAACTCAAGGGAACAACTCTTCAGCTATCTGGTTCTTAGGACCAAGACTACTTCCACTAGAACAGGGAACTCCCACAAAAAAAGCACCAAAGAGTCATGCAATGAGATTAAATATATATATATATATATATATACACACACATATATTACTGAGTCAGAATGGCTCTTTTAGGCACAAAACTGTAGGAGAGCAGCAGGATGGAATGTGAGACCTGAAACTTCACCTGCTTGCTAAAAGCTGATGACTGCTTTGTCAGCAGCCCTTCCCTTGAGCTGCAAGGGTGTAATACTTACCAGGCTGCACACAGAAACTGAGAGAGGTGTTTCTTCTCCACAGGTGAAAGAAGCTACCTGCCCAGGCTGCCCTATCTTCACCTGACACTGCATCTGCCACGTCATGGAATACAGCTTAGACTTTTAACTCTCAATACAAGAAGGCCTCTTAGAATGCAAAGCAAGGTTCATGGTAAACTTTACCACTGATTCTTTAACAATTAATGGCCTACAAAGCATTTGTTGAGCTAGTGAGAAGATGGCCCTAAATGCACATATTCAAAGCTTGGATCCTCCTTTCTCCAGCTGCTTGGAACATTACAGTTTTACAGATTAAGCTGCTGGCTGAGGAAGGGAGCTCATCCCTGCTTTGACCAGCAGCCATTTAACAAGGCTCCATGCGGTCTCTTGGAAAGGAAGGGCAGCAGGAGATGCCCTCAGGGACCCTACTTGCCAGCAGAGTAGCTCCATGCTCTGCTGCACCAGCCACAACGAGGAGCCCTGTGTCCTTCCTGTGTTTCTCAGCCATTGGAGGTGAGAGGGAGGCAGGTGACCTGTACTGCAGTCACTGCTGGGCTGGCCAAGCAACACCATACTGGTCTGTGCTGCCAAAAGCCACTGCCCATCAAGATGCCACACCCGGCAGCCTGCCAGCCAGATCCAGCTATAGAGTTCAGCCAAACGTCTTTAATTTGTCATTTAAATTTTCACAGGATACCTACTGCATTTGCAGGGGGCTGGGGCAGCAATGTGGGGAAGCACAGCTTGCAAACAGGCTTCTCCATGGACTCCAGCACCACAAGCCATTGCATTGAAAAGACACACAGTCTAAAAGATATTTTTATGATTACTTGGATAGGAAAGGACAGGAGAAAAAGAGGAGGCAATTTCAAAGTAAAAAATCTGTTCACTAAGCTTCAAGTGGAATTGGAGAGGTAATTGTAAATACTGGATCTGCTACTCAATTTTGAAAGCCCTTCTGTTCTGATGCCATGCAATGAAATGTGAAGTAACACTGCACTATCTTTTGTTTATCTCCATTACAAATGGGACTATAGATTTGGCAGTAAATTAGTACCCTGATTTACCTCCAGACTTAATATTTACAAAGCTACGTTTTATAAAGGGGTAAAGCCCTACCACTCCTGTAGCTTTCTCAAGATCTGGAGAACTAGTGCAAGAAAGTCTGCACTAGACTTTGGTGCAGGAAACAGTTATTTCCAAAAGTGCAGGAAACAGTATTTCCAAAAGTCCCACACCTAACCAAGAAAAGGTCCTTCCATGAAAACAGTGCATATATGATAGCCACAAGGGCTCTTTTAAAAACACTGGAAAACAGGAAACATAGTTCAGATCAGAAGCCCCTGCAGTTCTGGGCAAGAAAGAGCTCAGAGGGCTCAGGGTCTCTACAATATACCAAATGCTTTCAAAACCATGCTGAGTCCCTACCCACAAGGAGACAAATTCTGCCTCAGATATTTCCATGGCTGTAGGTTCCCCAGTAGCTTAGTCAAACTTTAAGACTCAGAACAAACAGTACACATGGGAATTTCCCAGCATGTGGCTACTTTTTTCCTTTTGATTCACATGATATGCACCAGGGTATTTCTCTCCAACCAGAAACATTTTTCAAAACAACTGAGAAATATCTCAAGTGTGTTCCCATTGTGTTCTGGTGTCTAGACCACAAGGAAAAGTCACAAGACAGGAAATTCCTCTGCCTTTCTGCAGCCTGACATGAAAAGAGCAGAACCGGTTAGTTATATAAACATGGCTATGCATTTATTTCAACAAGTTATGCTGCTCTTAATGTTCACATTTGGAGTGGGGGGAGATTAGATCCTTCTCCTTGTAAAACTCTACCAGTCAGTTTAAACAGCCCTCAGAATTCTGGTATTTTTTATTTTTTGAAGGGATCTAATTTTTATGATCATGAAATAAGAAAGAAAACTCTGCTCCAGCCATCAAATGAACTAATCAGACAGCGAATTCTGTGAGAACACCCAGCTTGGATTCTCCCACAGACATAGTTTCAAATGCAAAGCCCTTTTTCCTATATTGAGCTTTTTGTTTTTATTGTCACTGTGGTTTTTAATTATTAAGCAGGCAGATTCCAACCAGTTCTTCCACTCTGTCACCTCCTCCTACCTTCCTGGTGCCACCATCAGCCAGCTGGGCTGGCAAAACCCTCAGGGAGCCACAACTGGAGCGTGTTCTGCATGCACGTTGCTGCTCTCTCCTCCAGCATTTTTGTGACTCTGCACTGTATCACCTGAGCAGATGAAGTTGTTTTTTGCCTCTCAACAACATGTACTGAAGCACCAATCAACTACTCTTGCTTTACCTGCGAGGCTCTCTTGTACCATTTCTAGCACGCACAGTATCTTAGTATCAAAACCTTTGTTGTCAGAAAGTTCTGTATTTCAAATATAAATTGGGCCAAGAACTGATTTCATGTTTTCAGACTCTACTGTCTATTAAAAGCAAGGTTAGGTGACAATCCTCTCAAAATCCTAACACACCGCAACTTCTTTGCACAATGTGGATGACAACTTTCAAACCCGACCACCATCAGCACATCACTTCCCAAAAAACTCAGGGAACATAAGGCTGAGTGCACCACAGTGAGCTGAACAATGCTTCCAGCGAAGCTGTAGCAGTGCTGGGACAAAGCTCAGAGACAGTTCCATCACTCATCTGCCAAAACACGCCATTTGCAGAAACACACTCTCAACTCCAGCATTCCATTTTGCCTGGAGAGGTGAAGCAACGCATCACAAGTATCTTTACTTAGGGAAGTCCAGCATGAGGGTAAAGAACTGAGATGTGCAGCACAGAAGAGAAAAGCAGGATATAAGGGGAAGTTTGGGCATAACAGCATTATAGTTTCCCTGAATATGCTCCCCCAGCCCTGCCTTTCACTGGGCAAGGATGCCTCTTCTGCCTCATACTCCAGTAACCTCCCATAAAACACAGGAGATGGCACAGACACAAAGGCACAGAACAACCAAAGAGCAGCTGATTTCTTAAGGGTTAATGTAGCGTGTCTCCACAGAGGAAGCAATAGTTTTGAAGGAAACAAAGAAAACGGATGTGTCAGGGTACTCCAATTGTGACTGATGCAAAAATAAATAAACTTAAAACAATTATACACAAGACTGAATCACAGACACTTGTGATTTGTGTAGGATATGTTTCAAACCAACAGATTTTACACAAGTTGGATTATACAATATTTTTGTTGACAAGGTCTGCTATAAAATAAACTCTAACAAATAGTGCCTTTCAAAGAGCTTATATTTTAACATACTGCATTAGACATCAAAAGGACACACAGCAGGTTGCGTATTTTTAAACGCTGCTTGATTCATCTTTTTCTTTTTATAGATTTCACAGCATAGCTGTGTCTGAGCATGTAGCAAGTGACAAGCCAATAAAATTCAGTTGTTCCAGACAGAAACAAATCCTGTGTTGATGACAGCAGCATGGGTATAGTTCTTGAGATCTGTGGTAACACATCACCAATGCACTAATTCCACTAAATAATGCACTAAATTCCACTAAATTGTCTGATGTGTGTCCTTTTGAACAAGTGTTGGGAGAGCCAGAGAGCTCCTCCAGCACACTTAGAGAGGTTCCAGAGCCTTGAAAAAATTTAGGTGGTTCTGAACAACAGCAAATCCTGTGAGAAAACCCGTGTAACATCCCCTCCCTGTCACACACACACACTGCATAGCCAAGGCTGATTTCCCAAACCAAACAAAACAAAAGGTAACTGGCTGAACAACACCTGTGAAGATAGACCACCAATGCACCACATCAAATTGTTCAACAGCAGGTTAAACTTATGCCGTAACTTTCTGGAGCCGAAGAGTCTGGAACCTCAAGCTTCATGAAACACATTTTTCATCAGCACACACAAAACAAACACAAGCATCACCATCACCCTTCATCTCCCGTTGCTTTGCCATTCCCAAGTTGCACCCAGTGAGAGACCAGGCACCAATCTGCCTTCTCACTCTGGTTATTTCTACACCATGTACACACTGTACTACTCACTCTCACACTTTTACTGCACATCACTCTTACTTCCCTATTTTGGAAGAGCTTTCCCCATCTACAGATTTTAACACACAAGAAAAACATCCTTAAATCCAAGGAGCACGCAGTGTTTTAGTTAGAAAGAGGCCAGGTAGAAAGTAATCATGACAAAGGGAAAGAATGCTATTTTCCCAAACTTCACAAACATTAACTTCCAGCTCTCAAATACTGAACAAGGAAACAGAGTCAGACATTTCCCACAAACTCATGCAGCATTTTTAAAGGTCACCCCACAGAAGGAAGGACAGGGAGCAAGCAGGCACGGGTGTTGTGTGGAAAACTTGCAGAAATAAACTGTAGACCCAGCTATGAAATGATGGGAAACCCACTGACTTCAGTCAGGACTTCCCCTCAAAGCACAGGCTGCCAAGAATCCTTCTGCCATACCATGCCACATGGAGGTAAAATATGACATTCAACAGTCAACCTTACCAGAAATTGTCACCAAGACATTCAGCCCTTCAAGTACATCCATTTGCTGGAATCGTCTTCGATTGATGAGTGGATAAACCTTCCCCTGCCCACTTCTGTCTAGCAGCATCAGACCACTTTCAGTGCCCACCAACAAGTTCACTCCTAGAAAAAACAAAACCAGAGATCCAAGTTAGTAAGCACTTTGTTCTCACGTATTCTGAGGAACTTGTTTCAAGCAGGTCTAACCACTGCTGATGGGGTCTCCATTGCCTGTAGCCTGAAAGATCTCCTGATGTAGAGGCTCTCTACACTACCTGACCACAGTGACTACTGACACCAAACAGTGCTCAAGAGACTGGTAGACCATGGAGAGCTTTCTAGAGCACCAGGTCCCAAAAAAAAAGGCATGCTAATGTTGGAAGGAGGGATGAGGCACAAAGTGGTATGCAAGCCTGTGCATTCCAAAGATGTGTTAGCTGTTGTTAGGGGGGTGAAAACAGGTTGTGTTGCAGCCCTTCCACAAAAGGCTAAGCACTGGGTTTGCTCCCAGCTTCACAACAATCTTTTCCATCTGAATGTTAAAACTAGAGGAACTACAGTAATCTTGTTTCCACAGGTTTCTCCTAAAGATCAAGCAAATATAGATGAGAAAAGTCAGTAGGCCAGTTTCTTTACACAAAGTTCCAAAGGCCCACTGGAACACTCCAAGAGTCCATAAAACCTTACTATTTAGAATCAATTACATTTTTTTATATAATAGATATATATGGGACTAAGTTTTAAATATCTATTAATATATTATCACTCTTAAATTTCATAACTATTTATCTGCAATAGTGTTGAAGTCCAGAAGTCCACAATTTTTGCAGAGACAGTTCAAGTACAGTACAGGAAATGGAAATCACATCAATGTATGTATGACTCACTTGATTAGACTCCCATGTTGCAATCCCAATATAAAACTTGCCGTGTTTTAGCACAATAAAATAATGAAGTAAGAAAAGCAAAACTCATGCAAGATGATCATAGTTACACTGCTGAATGGTCTTAATCCCTAGTCAGACAATTAACCCCCACATACAACTATACTGGTGCCAATGGGCCATACGGGCTGATGCCATCATGAACCTTTTCTGATAGAACAGGTGGGCCCAGGGGTGTGTATGTGTATGTGTGTATGTGTGTGTATATGTGTGTATGTGTGCGTGTGTGTGAGTGCAGTCGGCACCTACAGCAGAGATGTGCCTTCTCAGAGCACTGAAAAAGAGCATTATTGCTCACCTAAACACCCCCTTGGATACCAGGCACGGGTGATGTAGGGAGATAGAATATAAGTAAACAAAGGTAGTATAGAAAGTAATCTTACCCCCTAAAGAGTTGCAGCTGAGTTAATTATTAAAGATTAGGAGGATGCCTGATTTTAACAGGCCACAGCTGTAGCCAATCAGAAGAGTGTTATAAAAGAGTGGATTGGTTGGTTGAGGGGAACTGGAGTCAGTGCCTGGAGGAGCTGCCTATGAGAAACATCAAGGGGGTACAAAGCTCTAGCAATATGGAACCTTTGCAATGTAACGACAATAGAACTCTTACAATATAATGGCAACAGGGACAGGCTTGCAAAAAGGAGGACACATTAAGCCTGACCCAGGGGGCACAAGGTGTCTCTGAAAGGGGAGAGGAGAGGGTGTTAGGGAGAAGCAGTAATAATGGGGAGGGGGCTGAGCTGATAGTGCTGGAACACTCTTAAAAGCCGCTGAGTGGATGAGAAAAACAGATGTAGCCCATAGTGAGTTCAGAAATTATCATGCATCTCTCTGTTATCCTCTCTCTAACCTTTTTAGTAAGAAAACTACAGAGGTCCAAGCAGTCCCAAGGCACCTTTGCTTAGATTTGTTGTTCTAATACTTCTCCTGGGAGGCCTGTCATCCTCCAGGCTCTCTTTCAGCTGCTGACACTTCCTTCACCCCTGTGCTGCCCACCTCTCACCTGTGCGTCTCCCAACTGGTTTGCACCCACTGATCCCACCCCACAGCCCCCATGGGCAATGGCCACTTCAGCCAAGAGCATTTCACACTGCCTGTCCCTCTTACTGGGACAATCCTCTGATTGGGAAGTGGCAGAAGGAAGCAGGGAGAGTGAGCCACACACAGGTCAGTGCTTAGCACAGGCTGAAGCAGCACCAAGCCAGCCAAGGATTGCCCAGCAGCTGGTCTCCTTCCTGCAGCTCCAGTACCCACTGACCACAGCTGTAAGCTTCAACATGCATTTCTGCACCTTTTGCAGGGTGGGCACAATTCAAAGCAAGCCACATGCAAACTGCTCCCTCAGGGTCCCTTCCCCTCCTTTTCCTCCATCAGGACTCCAGTGCTGCTGCCTCCACCCTCCCCTCTCCTGCCTCTGCCTTTCTGGTGCAGCTGTTCCTGCTTTGAGCTCTCATGCACACCTGTGCCAGCCCCTTCCCTCAGCTATTTGCACTTTAGATGAAACTAATGAGGTATTACACTGGTGGCAAGCAGGGCTTGTATTTTACAGTGCAGACACCCTCCTCACTCACAGACAGCAGAGCTCTTCTACTGCCACCCTACAATTAAGCAGCTCTGGCTTTTTCAAACAAATGGAAATGCTTCCTGAAAAAGTAGAGGCTGTCTGTGGAGGCTGGGTGTAAGAATCTGTGTTACTGCACCCATGTAATTAACATTCACTTTCACCACTCAGAGCTAGAAGAAACAGCATCAGAGACCTAATGCAATTAGCAGCTTGCCAGATACTACTGGTAAAGGCAAAGCAAAGCAAGTTCCTCTGTTTTTGAATAGAAAGCACCACCATGAAATGGTTTCATTTTCTTAAGCGTGAAGGAAGTTAAACATTATCAAGAAGTAAGCACGCGTACCAACTTGTATCACCATCAGTTTGGCCCTAAATGGTCAGTGAAGGGCTGTGTTACAGCTGTAAAACACCTCTAGGATTTTACACCTATTCTTTAAACCACCCTAACAGACAGATATATAGATCAAAGAAATATAAAACCATTAACACAAATTGCTACTGGCAAAACAAGGCAGATCAAAGAAATTATGAGTCATCTTTACTGACACCATACGATTTCTCTCTGCCTTTGGCCTCTCACAGCCTGAAAGTTTACATTTGCACAAGTCTTAACTTTATCAGAGAATGTTACACAGGAATTCAAGCAGAAATAGTGTTGAGGCAAAAATTCTTAGCAGTAAATTCTGGAAATAAAGAAAACACCTGATAGGAAGACAGGGTGTTGGGAGAGCTATTTCATTGACACAGCTTTGCAGGAAAGAAGATTGGGACCAAAGTGCTGTTCTGAGAAGCAGGAAATGTTGGACATAACCCCAAAAGAGAACTAAAGCCTTGGAAGCAGCTATAAAAAAATAAAAAAGAGAGGGGGCTGTGTTACCTTTACAATAATCATATACCTTAGGGCAATGGCCAATTATCTTCTTCTCAAGTTTTTTAAAGACCTGCATGTGCATTTATAATCTGCCAAGTTTAGGGATACTGATAAGTATGTAAGTAACATACACAAGCATCAACTATTAACATTTAGATAATGAAAAAACTAATTCACAGATTCTGTGGAATTCCAGGAAACAAACAACACAGAAAAGACTTCACTAGGGGTTGCAGCAGAGATTCTACACTGCATCAGGCAACAGGCAGTGCTCGAAGCCTGGTCATGCGTGGGATCCTGACTGTCTGACACCAACACAAATTATCCCTAGTGACAAGAAGACCAGACAGACTTGGTCAGGTGACATCTCATACCCAGTTTCTCTCTGCAGTAATCACTCTTAACAAAGCTAAGTCACAGAATGGGAAATGTTCCTCTATCCTTTTCTTTTGTCTTGCTTCCTACATAAACTGATGACTGAGGTGACAAGTCATCTTACACAACACACCTTAATCAAGCCCTGCAACAATATATTAGCAAGAGCCTCAAGAAGATGATAATTTTTCAAAAGAACACCTGTGTGCATCAGGTGTACAATGCAAGGACTACTACAAGCTCCCAAAAGCTGCAAGAGATGCACTAGCAGGGTTTGAAAAGGGCTGAAAAGGACATCCTGATGAACTGCATGAAGTCTCTCCCAGACAACCTGTGACAGGAAAAGATGACACAGCCTCAAGCTATGACAGGGCAATCTCGGGTTGGATACCAGGAAGAACTTTTTCACTGCAAGTATGGTTAAGCATTGGAATGGGCTGGCCATAGAGGTGATAAGAGCCATCATCCCTTCAAGAGTTCAAGATATGACTGGATGTGGCACACAGTGTCAAGATCTAGCTGATCCGGTGGTGTTAAGTCAAAGGCTGGACTTGATGATCCCAGAGGTCTTTTCCAACCTTAATAATTCTGTGATTCTCAATCTAAACTGTGCCACCAGAAGCATATATGTACCAGTGGGAAATAACAAAGCAGAAGCAACATACTGTAAAAAAAACACAGTAATAATCACATCTGGCAACAAACAAGATGTAAACAAGCACTGAATAAATGCAGAGAAACAGTTACAGTTTTGGAGATACATTATCAAAGGCTGAATGCTCCTACTGGCAATTACATTTCAGGAATGGCAAGGCAAGAACACGTCTGCATTACCCCATAAGGCCGCACACAGGATCTCGGAATTGAATCTCTTCTTGTATTTGCGAATCTCTGGTGTGTCGCTCTGTGGCCGTGTGTTTGTGGGGTTCACATTGACAACTGATCCTTTCCGTGTAGGGTCTTGCCTTATTGCCTCTGATCTCATTGCTTCACTAGAAAAGCCTACTGAAAGAAAAAAATAATAACATGCATGTAATACCCTTCAAGTGCTGGATTCTGGACACATATTTTTTACATCATACAAACCAAATCAGTAACTGAGAACACTGGGAGTCCTAATTTTTGTAAGAAATGTAAATGGAAAAAGAAAAAAAATATGCAATCCATTGCAAAACAAATAAAAAGCATGATGATAAGATTCTTAAGTACTTTAAAGAGCCACTGAAGTCACTGAACCCTTTTTTAATTGTCGTCTTCAGCTACTTTACTTACCCACAGAAGTCACAGTTGTCCCACTAGATGGAGAAATCTGTAGTAATCTGGGGTCTATAAAAGGTGTAAAGGAGGAGGAAGATTTGTGTTTCTGGAGTGTGTTACTAGCGGACTGAGTCTGCAATGTAAATTTCAACTTTATTAATATTAATGACAATAAAAAGCATGGATAACAAACACCAACATTTTAAAGTCACTATGGAATTATGCTACAGAGCCTCCCCAAGCTTTTATACTTCCTTTATAGATACACAAAGCACTGCAGGCACCACACCTGAGCTAGATACATATGCACACTGCACGTTACAGCAAAATGCAATTAGCTGAATTGTCATCCCTGAACCTCAGCTGCTAGCGAAGCTTTTTAGTACAGACCACTACAATCAGGCACAAAGCAAGGGAATGTCTCTCCTTTTGAAAATCTGCTTACATGAATGTATACTATTTTATCTGCAAGCTGCCCACTACCTACAATTTTTGAATTTATGAAGCATCTCCTGAATTGAGGTAGTTAATTAAATTATGAAGTTTGATCTCTTGGCTTGTGCAACAAAATCAGAACCATCTGGGATCAAGCATTCACTTCTATGATGGACTATGTTTCAATGTTCGCTACTGTTCATTCTCCCTATTTTGTTTAACCTGAGCCTCTTGCCAGAAAGCTGCAGCAGATTCTTCCACCTTTATTTGACAAAGCAACATATTAAACCTGTATCAAACAAAGGGGCTCATTAGTGTGAAAGGTGTAGCAAACAGTGACATGACACTATGAATATGTAGTGGATAAAATCACTGGTGCTTGTTGAGTTATGAAGTCTAAACATGAAAAAACATAAAGAAAGAAAGAAGACGAGTGAAACAATGAACTGTTAAAAGTGGAAATGGAACAACTTAAAAACCCTTGCCAGTTTAGTATTATAGTGACAACATATCATACTGAAGCAGAACAAGTGGAAAAAAAAAAGTGTGTGTATATATAGAGTGTGCATGTGGTAAGTTATGCCAAGCAGTACTGGGTTTTCGCTCAGCTTTATGCAAACAAGACACTTCTTTAGCATCAACTAATCTTCAACCTCTGATCTTCCTAAGTCTCTACATAAAAAAACAGCAATGGGTCTTGGGAGTTTATCCCTGCCCTAAACAGCCCAACACCAAAAGGCTCCTTCATCACCAGGAACTGCCACAGCCCCCTCTTCCCAAGCTGAGTTAACTGAACCCTGCTTACGTATTGCTTAGACCAAAGTAATGAGCAAGCGTATCTCTGGATCAATCAACTGATCTCTATAACCTACAAGAGTGTGCTTTTAGAAAGAGCAAAGAACTATGAAGCACAGCTGGAAATGATGTATAAAGCTAAATTAATTTCCAGGAGGAAACTCTCCCTCCCACCCACCTGCTATGTGGTTAAGAAGCATTTTTGATTATGTGGTAAGCATGTGCATTGCCATAAACCTACCCAGCTCACTGCAACCTCTCCTCATCACAACACTTGCACACCTCCATGGCAGGACTCTACCCTGAGAAGCAGCAGGTTCTTTTCACCAAGTTTTGCTTGCCCTGTATCATCCCCTGCTTCAGAGGCTCTCCTTGTAAGCCAGGCTGGCCACCCAGCCAGGAGTGGAGCCACCAGACAAGGCTCCCTGCTCACTGCTGGGGCTGGTAAGGGGCAAACGGCCCTTTGTTCATTCACACGTGTGTAACTCCTCTGCTGCAAGGAATTAACACATGCGAAGGACCAGGCTTTCCCACCTGCACTTGGTAAAGGAAGGCACCATCCTGGGATCAGCCCAGGACAGCAAGAGGGAGCTTCCCCCATGGTTAAGCCTTCTCCACCTGGACATAATCAGCGCTGGTGGGTAACAGTCATCTTTACACAGCTGCTTCTCAGAGTACATGCATACATGGGAAAAAACCCAAATATATTCCCTTATTCATTATTCCAAAATAACAGTACCTCAGGCTTTTACAACCCTCCCAGGCAACACCTGATTTGTTCACCCAGCCCACATGGCAAGCTTTAGTGAGCAAAATCCCTCCACAGCCACTTCCTCTCCCATTGGGTGAGGTTTCAACAAGCAGCTCCTCATACGTGTGGAGAAACTAGTCCAGCCTTTACTGACAAAGCCAAAATTAACTGCTAATTCTGAAGAGGCACATTGCTTGCAATTAGCCTGCTCCCGGAATAAAACAGAATTATAAAGAGTATTGGCTTGAAAATGCAGTAGTCAAGTTTAGTTTAAAATGAACGCCATGCAATTAATGACTCACTAAAAGGAAGCAAAAATAGTAAACTGGCAAGTTTGGCGTGGGACTGCTCTAGAGTTAAGGGCTTCTTACACAGAACTGAAATGTGTTATTTGGGAGGTGGGAACAAAGGTGACAGAAAAAAAAAGCAGGGGAGATTGGCTGGAGTTCCTTTGCAAACTAGCTACTAGGCAATGCTGCTATAACCCTATGAAAGCAGCCAGCTGTGGTGTAAGACATACCTCATTAGTAGTTAGCTTGTCCTGGGGTGTCTGTGGGGACATGGTGGGTGTCGGCTGGCTGGAGGATGGGGAGGAGGAGGTGGAGGAAGTGGAGGAGGAATGGCTTTGCTGTAAGAGATCTGGCAAGAGGTGAATGCGACCGGCAAAGCCATTGCTCTCATGATGGCTGGCACGCTTTTTGTCAACTGTACTCTGCAGAAAAAACAGGCACACTTGTCTTGCTCAAGTGCTGCTTAAAAGTCTATATCCCTAACAACCTCTCTCCTTCTCTCCCTCACTTCCTACCTTTTCACTTTTTTTTTATTTTTTATTTTTTAAAAAAGCTTATAATCCGTGCTTTGATGCCTGCATGGAAAGGGAAAGTGGGCAGAGCTACTAGAATTCATGAAATTCCCACCAGCAGGCAAATGCTTGGTTCATGTGGTTGACTTGCACAGCCAGTTCCACCATTTAAGAGAACAGCAACTGCGCTGCTAAGTCCAACACCACAACAGGGACAAGCAGGGGGTGGGGTGATGATTTTTTTCCCTATTGTTTTGTTTAAAACTAACTTAGACCCTATACAGATAGCAGTTTGGACTTTCTGGAGAATCCCTTCAGCTAACTATTTAAAACAATAACCATGAAATCTTAATTTTCAAACAAGAGGACTCAATTAAGAAATTGGCATTCAGTTGTGGAACTCAGAAATGAGATTACTGAGGAAACTCCTATAAGCTAACACGCTCATTAACACACAAGCTCATGTAAAAACAGGGAACCATTATGTTTCAGAGGCACAAGAACGCAATATTTTCAGAATCAAAGGCAACAACACAGCACTCTACTCTGTCCACATTCTCTGCCTCACCACCTATTTTCCTTATCCCCCACACCAACTGTTGTGTGAATTCACATGTACATGTGTGTGTATGTTATCTGTGTGGTTTGTATGCCCTAAATTACAAGTTCAAAACAATTTTTAAAAACCCTGAGTGCTCCCACCCCAGCTCCCTCCCAGCCTCACTCCTGAGACACATATTTGGTTCTGTGCTAAAACTAAGTTTTTGCTCCAGGGACTTGCTCCACACACAGACCTGCAGCTTTTCTACCCTTCTCTCCCACAGACTTTGAGATATTCTGCATGGTGCTGCCATGAGTGTCACTGGAAAGCATGCAAAACAGAAGCAAGGGGTGAAGGGCTACTCTCCTCTTTGCATGCATCAAACATCTTGCTGATCTGAAATTCTCTACAGCTGCATCTCGATAATACAAACAACAAATATAATGTAGAAACAGCATGGGTGAATGAGCGAGTGGGTTAATGAGCACAGAAAGGGTGCAGCACTGCACAGGGAAGGAAAAGCAATACCTGTCGAACAATTAAGGTGCCCTCCTTAGAAGGAGTCAAGGCAGGTTCACTCTCCACATCATCATGGACAATCATCGTTTTTACTGACTCTGTTTCCCCATTGCTCAAATTCAACGTTGACCTATTTGTTAGACAAGAAATAACTGGAGTGAGATAACAGCACTAGTGCCCTGGCTGTCACTGCCCTGCATCAAAGCATACTCAGAATTAATTTGTATCATGGCCAGAGTGGAATATTTACACAAACTGCCTAGAAAAGCCTCTCTATGAAAAAAAAAAGGCAGGACATTGTTAAACAGTTTCTTGTTTTGGAACAAATGAAGGGAGAAGAGGGAAAGGACATTGAGAAGACTATCCTTAGTGTTTGAAGATATGAATATATGAGGCTGCTATGTCTTGCTCATGGATTGCAGCAAGCTGAAAGAACCAACATACAAGCCAAATGCTAACATCCTTTCCCTTCAATCCCCTATAAAGCAAAACAGATGCAAAACTATGTTAGAGGGACTAACACTGCTCGGACATCATCTGGTCCAGAAGTAGATTCATCTGCTCCTTCTTGTTCCATATCATCATCTTCCTCGTCTGTTGTCCCTGACTCCTCACTTGAGGATGAGTAATCTGTTACTTTATGTGGAGGTCGCACATCCTCTACTGCTCGCAGCTCCTTCGCCAGTGCAGTTAAATCCTGTTGGGAGAGGGAAGGAAAAAATGTCAAAACTGATCTTGCAGGTAAGAGAGAAGAAGAGTTTACAAGACAAACCCACAGGATTAGTGTCCGAGTTCGTTCACTTCCGAGTTTCCACTGCCCCAGCAGTACTGTTTCCTTTGACTTACTCATTCCTAACAGTTACCAAAACTCACTTTCTCATAAATTCAAGCACCAGAAGAGTCAACCTAAGGGGGTCTTGCCATATCATAGAAAAATGTGCACACTCTGAAACCCAACCATCCTGATTTATGACTAACTGCAGTATCATAAAAGATATGGCTACTGAAGAAAGTTTCAAGGAAAGATAGAAATACTGTGAAAACCCAATGAGCTTCCCAAGATACAACTGGACACAGAGCTGTAATCAATTGTAATAGCACCAGATGTAGAAAACATCAGAAATCTTTCACAGAAAGTAGAAAAAATGTAAGGTCTTACCACTTCTCCCTGCACCATTCAGCCCAGCATTGGCGCATTCAGGTCAAATGCACAATCATTGGTCCAGCCCCAGGAAGAAAGCACAAGATTGAAAAGAGAGAAATGCATGGATTAGGAAGGAAGAAATCCAGAGAGCAGAAATCAATCCCAGAAGCAGTGCAAAATCTAATGTTTGCAGTACTGATGTGCACAGGCAACTGCACAGCCCAGAACATGCTGCTAGACCCAGCTGATCAACATCAGCTCCAGCTGATGTTCACACCTTATGGCACTGAACAAAGCTCTCAGTGTACTTTTTGTGAATCTACCTAAAAGAGAAGGAGGACAGGGGAGGTGGATGCAACTTACAGCAGGCTTGATAGGTCTGAAGACTTCCTTTTTCTCTTCAGGCTTTTTAGGTGCACTTTCATGGCGCTGTGATGGCGAACCCTCTGATTTGGATGATGCTGCATGTGCCAAGATCCCAAAAGGAACACAGAACAAAGCAGATTAAGCAGGGGGCTAAAATATGTTTTCTTACTTCACTCTGGAGTGAGGAAGAGATGTGAGGTGACAAGACCTAAGTTTCACTGGTTCACTACTATATTGTCCCTGAAGGACTATACAAAAACCACCATAAGCTGTGATTTGTATAGGTGCAACTGACCTATGTCTGAAGCCAATGTAAACGGTCACAGTAATTCTAAATCAAAGAGTCAAATGTGGCCACGAGCTGGAAAACCTCCATCATGATCCAACTAGCCCAGCTGAGACCTATCCATGGCAGTCTGCACCCTGTCAACAACCACTAAGGTGGCAGGCAACATGTATCAAAATGTGCCCTTGCACACATGAGGAAGGGAGGGAGCTGTGAGGGCGTGGAGACTGGGCGTTTGCATGTAGGAAAGTGCAGCAGTGCCTGGATGTGAATTCAAGAACAATGAAACAAACAGTTTGACAATGATTTCTGTGCCTGCTGCCTTTCCCAAGCAAGGACACATGGCCAAGAAGGATACAGGAAGCCAACCCAACTCTGACGCTGCATGTTCAAAGGTACTTCCCTGGGAGGATCATCATATTTAATTACTGAGTGCTTCACAGCTGCATAAAATTAGAAACACAGTGTTACAGAGGGTAGGAGAAGGACTTACATCTCATCCTGAACCGCTCTCCAGACCCGCTCTGAGAGCCAGGGTGGGAGCCAGGTTGTGAGCCAGAGTTGCTTGAGCCAGAAGAACTGCCACTGCCTGGCCTTGGTACAAGCTTCTCCACCCTTTCCCACAGCAGACGAGGCTCTATATTGCTGTATCAAGGGAGGAAAGAAATTCTTTGTCACACACACTTCAGTCCCAGATTCCCAGCTCTAAACTGAAACATCACTCTCTCTCAGTGTTTTGCTAATAACTCAACTGAAAGAACACTCTAATGCTGAGATCAGGGCATCAGTAATGCTTCACAACCCAGGCAGTAGCTCCCTTTGAAATAACTATTACCATATTTATGATGGTCAAAAAAAAAGTTTAGGTGGGTATAAGCTATTATTTTTATTTGGAATTATCCACCTGCCATTCTCATGTATATAACCTGAAGTGGACAATTCTCTCAGCCTGCATGCAGCAAGTTTAAAATTGGGTCAGAAGTGTCCTAGGCACTAAACACAAACCAAAAAGGACACCAGAATACCCTCACCCCTATCCAGTGAGCTAATTCCACGGTGGCCTGCCCATGTTGCTCTGTTGAGCTCAGGAGTCAGCTCCCTCCTCCCCCTTCCCGACCTTGGGTGCTCTGTGTCACAGCCCAGGGAGACTTTTCCCCCCTCTTAAAATCCGGTTCTGGCTAAGAGGCCAGAAAATTTCTGAGCTCTCTTCACTTTAGATGTTACAAGCCTCCTGCTGCCAGTAATCCCCATGGTATGCCCAAGCTGACCTGTTGCACCAAAAGGCAAGATATTCATAAACAACCACATTTGTTCCAAAATTTGAAGGATATTTGAAATTATTGCCAAAATTACATGGCAGGCAACTCAAATGAGAAGAGGAAAGAAGAAATTTTGTCAGCATTTGTTGACACACGTGTGCCACATCAAGAGAAATCAATCATTACTGAAAAGGGATCCAACACCATCTTCCTTTCACATCCTACAAGCATTGCCAAAAGCTGTCTGGAAATGCCTGGCTTCCCATATGCCTTTTCCTTCCAATTCAAGAAAAGCAAGGACACATAGGCTTACAAACCTCGTGGAATTCCTTTGACCTGCTTGGTTATTTTGTTGCCCAGTGCCTTGCAGTGGGGAATCACGGCGGGACAGGACTGGTGATCGGGATGTTGTTCTCACAGGTACCTTGGGAGAAAAAAGGTTCTGTTAAACCCATGAAGAGGACAGACAGGACAGGAAGATAAAACTTCTCCTGCCACAGAATATATTCTTAAGATCTTAACAACATGTTCTAAGTACAAGCTAGCATCAATGACCAAAAGCAGTAAACAAACACCCACAAAGCCAAAAGCCTTAGCTGTGATGCTGTTCAGAATTTGAATAGGACTCGATGTTTAGTCTTAACATTAAATAGCATTAAATGGTTATCACATGAACACGTACACGCCCCACTACCCTCCCAACTACTGAGACATCTGAAAAGAATACGGCATTTTGACTGAAGCAGGGGAGGCACAAAGCAATTTGCTGAAACAGCATGAGAATTAGGAGAATAAGCTCAAGGGAACCAAACAAATGCCCGGGAATGGATCAGCAGAAGGCAAAGACTGGTGGGGGGGAGCAAGAATATACTCAGAAGAAGCAAATCCCAGTGGATGGGAGGGGGGATGGAAGGGGGAGAGGAGGAGGAAATCTATTGAATGTTTCCTTTTTGTTCAGATCCATCTCAATTTTAAATAAGTGTATGATTCACAGTTTGGGTTACAAACCGATGAAGAGGAATATTAACTCTGAGCAATAACCTCAGGGATATTTTGAATTCTTTCCTGAATATGGTAATTATTTGTTAAGTTTGCATAATAAATTGTTTCTCTGAAATAGCTGCATTCTATAAATAATTACCAATTTTTAATGAAGCTTCAATATTGTACTTCAGGTTGATTATCATTAACCCATTGACTGAATACCTATATTAAGAACTGCCTTCCAAAATACTGTTACCAGTGCTGGCACAAGGGCACGGTCTTCCCAGTGCCCAGGGAATCACATCCTTAAGAAAACTGTAATTAATAATAAAAAAACAGCACACATCTGTCTTTCTACTCCTTACCCTTGGAGGCACCTCGTCACTGTCTGATCTAGCCCAAGCCTTTTGGGTGGGGTCGGGTACCTCCGACTTAGAGTCAGAACTCTGATTAAGCACTTCACTGCGTGAAGGTGGATATGGGTCCTGGGAACGAAGATGGTGATGAGCAAATTTGGGAGAAGGGTCACTGAAGGAATGGGATCGCGAGACAGGGGAAACATTGTTCTTGAGAGATGCCAGATGGGACCACTGTACCTTACAAGAAAACAAAACATAAAACATTCAATGCGCTCAGTATAACCGGCTTTCCAATTAACACAGAATAAAGGCAGGTGGGGCAGGCAGAGACAAATTGGTTATGGCATTAGGTAAGCGTGGGGTGGAATCGATGCACTTAAAAGCAAGGCAAGCGCCCAAGGAACGTAACAGACTGAAAATACAGCACATATGCAATTTCTGTGTGATGCGCTCTCCACACACACGTACACTGGTGCCCAGAGGGAAAGGGGATCCAGTATCTGCACCATGAGCCTGAGTTCAAAGGCCACTCAAGACAGAAGTCACCTTCTGTTCCCTGGTCTTCAGTGGGCTTTGGCCAGGTCTCATGGTGGGCTGGGAAATTTGAAGTGGACATCCAATTGGAGCAATGTACAAAATTAAAGAATGCTGTAAATTGGGTAAACCAACAGACATTTACACTTCCTAACAAATTCAGGGAGTGGATACAGCTTGAAACTTTTGGAGAAAGACCATAACACAAAGCCTTTATTCCTTTACAGTTATTGCAATATATATAAAAAAACATAATATATATTGTCTATAGTATACATATGTACAATGCATATTATACTTACACCATATATGTACCATATACTGTACATATATACATATTTATACACAAAGTACACACACACATTTACATGCACACATATTCAATTACACATACTAAGAAGGCATAACAGTGACTAAGGAGTTAAAACTCCATTAGGATTTCCACTGAAATCCATATTCCCTTCAGCCTACTTCCTCTTTGTACATAAGCCTGTGTTTCAGAGTGAATTTCTGAAACTAAGGAGGAGGAAAAGTCACAACTGAAGAACACACTGTTTTCACTCCTAATGATTAAGCAAAACTTTGCTTTCAATCCCAGTTTCAGTAGGCTGGATGTATTTGTTTTTATGTTATTATTATTTCCTCAATTTTAATACACACAGCTGTTGAAGAGTCTGATTACCCTTAATAAGAGTGAAAGGCACAGACTTTAAAAGTAACTGGCACAGAGTATGAAGATACAAGTCCAATATTTTGAAATAGTCATAGAGGTTTGAATAAAAGCCAGAAAATAATGAGCAAGAGATGAAATTCTGTCCTGATTTCTCCCACTCTTCCGTCTGTTCAAATTCTCCTGTTGTCCAAAAGAGTGGCAATACCTAGTCACAATCAGGGATGGTTTTAGCTTGCACTGTCATCAACAGACTTTTGAAAATTCTGCATGGAAACAGAGGAACTAAATGCAGAACTCTACAGATTAATTTAGCATACCTAAACTGCTCAGAATTCATGGGCAATGTCTAACTTTTAGACAAAGGTTACTTTTTCAATTCATGCCATAACTCCTATGAGATCAGGTGTCAGGGTCTGGAGGCTCTTGGTTAGAAAACAAAAGAACAATGGCTACCATGCAGCCTATTGGTTTCAACCTCTTCTTGATTTTCCAGGGGCGGTACAGAGCTTTATTTAGCACCTGCAGGCCTACTGACAACAAACTTGCTTTTCTTAGATATGTTTTGCAAACTCTTTGAAAC
Organism: Emberiza elegans; assembly: GCA_024865655.1. Taxonomy (NCBI): domain Eukaryota; kingdom Metazoa; phylum Chordata; class Aves; order Passeriformes; family Fringillidae; genus Emberiza; species Emberiza elegans. The sequence goes on along the minus strand of JALJVW010003023.1, from coordinate 56,643,463 downwards.
AGTGCTCACACTGCTAAAAACCCACTTGTTTAGTTAGCTTTTAGGGGATCCAGTATCTGCACCATGAGCCTGAGTTCAAAACCACTCAAGACAGAAGTCACCTTCTGTTCCCTGGTCTTCAGTGGGCTTTGGCCAGGTCTCATGGTGGGCTGGGAAATTTGAAGTGGACATCCAATTGGAGCAATGTACAAAATTAAAGAATGCTGTAAATTGGGTAAACCAACAGACATTTACACTTCCTAACAAATTCAGGGGAGTGGATACAGCTTGAAACTTTTGGAGAAAGACCATAACACAAAGCCTTTATTCCTTTACAGTTATTGCAATATATATAAAAAACATAATATATATTGTCTATAGTATACATATGTACAATGCATATTATACTTACACCATATATGTACCATATACTGTACATATATACATATTTATACACAAAGTACACACACATTTACATGCACATATTTCAATTACACATACTAAGAAGGCATAACAGTGACTAAGGAGTTAAAACTCCATTAGGATTTCCACTGAAATCCATATTCCCTTCAGCCTACTTCCTCTTTGTACATAAGCCTGGGTTTCAGAGTTAATTTCTGAAACTAAGGAGGAGGAAAAGTCACAACTGAGGAACACACTGTTTTCACTCCTAATGATTAAGCAAAACTTTGCTTTCAATCCCAGTTTCAGTAGGCTGGATGTATTTGTTTTTATGTTATTATTATTTCCTCAATTTTAATACACACAGCTGTTGAAGAGTCTGATTACCCTTAATAAGAGTGAAAGGCACAGACTTTAAAAGTAACTGGCACAGAGTATGAAGATACAAGTCCAATATTTTGAAATAGTCATAGAAGTTTGAATAAAAGCCAGGAAATAATGAGCAAGAGATGAAATTCTGTCCTGATTTCTCCCACTCTTCCGTCTGTTCAAATTCTCCTGTTGTCCAAAAGAGTGGCAATACCTAGTCACAATCAGGGATGGTTTTAGCTTGCACTGTCATCAACAGACTTTTGAAAATTCTGCATGGAAACAGAGGAACTAAATGCAGAACTCTACAGATTAATTTAGCATACCTAAACTGCTCAGAATTCATGGGCAATGTCTAGCTTTTAGACAAAGGTTACTTTTTCAATTCATGCCATAACTCCTATGAGATCAGGTGTCAAGGTCTGGAGGCTCTTGGTTAGAAAACAAAAGAACAATGGCTACCATGCAGCCTATTGGTTTCAACCTCTTCTTGATTTTCCAGGGACGGTACAGAGCTTTATTTAGCACCTGCAGGCCTACTGACAACAAACTTGCTTTTCTTAGATATGTTTTGCAAACTCTTTGAAACAGTGCTCACACTGCTAAAACCCACTTGTTTAGTTAGCTTTTTTCTGCAAGAATTTAAAAAACCAAGCAAGTGCACTTTTTTCCTGATCATCCTTTTTAGTAGTAAAAACCTTGCACAGAGCAAATTCTGAATTGCAAAATGCTCTGCAACTGCCACCAGCATTTAACGCACTGTGTCACTGCTGCACAGATAACAATGGCATACAACAGTTCTAGTCTAGCTCTAACATGAAAAAACCCAAACCAAAAAAACACACCAAACCCACAAATCCATCAGTTTATCAATAAAATAAGCAAAAATAGACAAAGAGTAAATCTACAGAATAAGCTGGTTTGTGCAATAGTACTACCCTTTCCAAAAGACTTTTTAAGTGCAAAGATCTGCAAATCTGAAGGAAGCACGTTAGGACTTCTGCATTCCCTGCAGGCTCGCCAAGATTTTCCTGGCCACTTACCTGGGGCTCCATTGGCCTCTGCAGGGCAGGCTGAGCAGGTTCTGAGTTTCCATTGGAAAAGGACTCTGATCTTGAAGGCACTGGTGGCTCCAACACTTTGCCCATCTGTTTAGACTGTGCTTCAGGGGAGCCCTGATTAGTTTTTCTAAATCTCTCCTCCACCTAAGCCAAAATAAATGGAGGTTAAACGTTGAGTCAGTAAAACCAATTACAGTAGAAAATACAAAGGGGAGTACCACCTTTTCTTTACTACAAAGAAAGCAAACACATTTGGGGTTTGGCAGGATTTTTCCCCTACCACTTTTGCCAGCAAGTTCACTGAGTGAACTACACCAAAGCTCCAAGTAGGCCAATATGGATAATCCATACTAGGAAGAGAGGGGATACAGGAGGCAGCAACATGTGAGATAATATGAGGAAAGACCATAATGGGCCTTCGTTCTGCCTAGACTAATTTTCCATCAGCACTTTCCTCACAGATAATAAAAAGGATATACCTAAACATAAACAACTTTACAATATAAAAGTATGCCCACCTTATGCAAACAATGGTTTTGGATTATCTACCCTCCTATGCTTCTCTCTTCAGCAACAGAAGAAGAGACGGGAAACGTTTCTCTACCAGATAATACTGGAGTCTCTTCAGCTTTAGGCACAAAAGTGTAGAACTTATCTCTCTTATCAAATACTCTCAGCACAAACTCAAAGGCTGTAGAGGACAGTCCCATCAGTTTGTTTCCTGTTCTCACAAAGGTGCAAAACTGATCTTATGTTAACCCCAAGAGTTTGCTGAGGGGAAGACTAAATCAGAATGTGCTCAGTCCTCAGCAGACCATCAAGCAAGGTCCCCATGCAGAAACGTCACCTCTATCAAGGCCACAACACTGACAACAACGTGAGAGGTATGAAGGACAAGAGATGGAGGGAGGCTACAGGCAGAAAGGAAACAGCCCCTCATTTCCTAAGGAAGTCTGTTGCTAGAACCAAGGCAGCATGTGCCAGGTAAGCTGCCTCTGAGGAATGCTAAACTCCCAGTATTTTATCAAAGCAACAAAGATCAAACTGGAAGCTTGGGATGATTTAATTCACTTTAGCCCTTGTGCCCAGAGCACAAAACCAGTATTGGGACGATTTCCTAATGCTCTCTAGGAGTGATGGTCTGGAGAGACTGGCTTCCAGAAGACAGGCAGGTTTCCAGACTCCTCGCCTCAGGTGGGCTCCTCTACAAACCCAACCTGCCTCTGCATTCCAAAATTAGAGGATAGTACCAGGTTGCTTATAGGGACAAGTAGACAAGCTTCTGTTAAGGTCTACACAAAACACACCATGTCTTGGGAAGAGTACAACAATAATGGAGGCAAGCATCTTCACCATGCAGTAATTTTCACCACTGTGTTCAACTTCATAGAGGCATTTTTAAAGTCTAAAAAACAGGCCAGACTCCTTGTTATGAATAGAATAAGGAAAAGCCTCAAGTCTTTCTGTCTGAAGCAACAGGTTTTCACATCTCTAGCTGTAGATGATAGGAAGTTTATTCTACAAAGCACATAAACTGCACGAGCAACATGTCCTCAAAACCAGACAAGTGGCAAAGGAGATAGAGTGCATTCCTGGACAGAAACAGTTCCTATTCCAGTCATCTGACTGTCTGTACCTGGAAGTGATATTGAGTTCTAAGCTCCCTGCTGTTTTCCAAAGCCAATCTTGGAATTCCTTTTCCTTATATCCTCACTGATACTGCAATGAGGAAAAAAAACTAATCACCATTAAACTTTGCCAGTCAGGAAGGTCAGTCCACTTCACCTTACCACCCCAATGTCAGCATCTCTGTAGGTGGACACTTTTTCAGGAGAGCAGTATGGCTGAAAGTATGAGGCACAGAACACTCATTCCCGTTCACTGTTTCATGTAAAGAATGATGACAGAGTTAATGCCTGCTGTTAGGATTAAATGGTGGCATTCCCACTGCCAGGTATCAAGACCTTATGGCTATACTTCTATCACACTTTTTTTAAAAAGACTATTACACAATGATCTCTGTGAAGATCTGACTACTAATCAATTTTCTGTCTTTTTTTGGCTAGAGCAATCACAAAAGAAGGACTACAACAAGAAAAACAACTGAGTCAGTGGTGCTCCTAAAGGATGGAACACTTGAATCTTTTTCTCTCCTTTTCAGCTCTGAGAGGAAAATGAAGCAGATACAGTTCTGCATCCCTCTAAATCCCAGCCAGCATTCAGGCTGGACAGAAGTGCTAGACTGGCTATGCTTTTACTGAGGTGGGCCAAGAGCATGCAATAAGGACAAGAGGGCTGGTTTTATGTCTGCACCATCATATACCAGACAAGTCTGAACTTCTTCCAAGTAAGAAATACACATCAGATACTTCAACCATCAAGCAGAATGGATGAGATAGGACAAACATGGTTTATTAAGAACTTGGACAACAACATCTAGAATAAAATGAGTTTGTGTCCACCAAGCCCAAACAATAGCACTTCAAAGACTAAGAGGCACTGCTGGATGAAGCTGAACCGAGAGCTATTTTATCATGTTTAGCAGGCCTAAATATATTTTCTGTTCTTGTTCCAAAATGTATTTACCTAGTTCCCACATGCAGCTGATGAATGCCATTAAGAGCTTTGACTAACATTGCCCAGTCTGGTGGTTTGTGGGCAGTATGGTGCTCAAGGGAAACACAAGAATAAGATCACTGAAAGAAAGCCAAATATACATCAAAGAGGTGTTCACTTGCTTACCAATGTTACTCATGGACCAGTGAAGACTCACTGAAAGACACAGCACTTCAGATCAACTTGTCAGTGCCTGAAGTCCAACAAGGCAGCACCACAGAGTTTCAGAAGAGTGGGACATGATCTCAGCAGAGAATATGAAATTCAGGTTTGTGTTCATTTGTGTTTGAGAAGGAAATTTTGAAAAGTGTAAGTTAAAACACCAAATGTGTACGCATGTGCTGAGTGTTCACATCCATCACAGTTTGTGCTTTCCAACTGCCTCTCAATTTCAAATCACCAGTACTTGCCAGAGACACAGACCACTGGACCAATGCTTCCTAAGAAAACATGTCTGGTGAAGCACAGATACAACTTCCTGACATGATACTTCCAAAACCAGCCCCCCTTATTCTGCAGCCTCCCAGACCTTTTTTCCAACTTTTAACACCTCAAAAAGTCTGAACTCCAGTGATTGCAGCAGAAGTACTCAGAAGCTGCCCTAGGGCTGGAAAACCAGTAACCAACAGTTACAATATCCTGCTCCTTATGATTGGTGCTTTGGAGTAGCAGAAGTGCAGTCATGCTGATGGCAGCAGACAGAGAAGCAGTGAGCAGACTCGTGTTCACTAGCAGGACTTACCTCACGTGCTCTTTCAGCAGGCTCATAGTGGGATTTTGGCTCAGGGGTATGATAGCTTTGTTTATTCCTTTCTTGCTGCTGCTGCTGCTGCTGTTGCTGCTGCTGCTGCTGCCGCCTGTGGTCGTGCTGCAGCGACAGGAGGTAGGCTTGCTCCTGCTGCAGCTGCCGCTGGAGTCGCTCTGCCTGCCGGTGCTCCTCCATCTCTCGCCATCTGTATTCCTTTGAGAGAACGGGGCAGGAATTCAAGACATGACATTGACTGTAAGGTGGACGTGTCCCTACCAATCCCATTAAAAATGCACCTTTCTGGTTGCTGTTTTGTTTGTTTGCTTGTTTTATTGTTAACGTGTAACCAAGAGCTAAGTGAGACCCATATGACTTGTGTCTTATGTTGGGGAAGTCATGAGTGTACTGCTAAGCTTGACATGATTGGAGAGTTATCACAAAACTGGTTTTTATTAAAGGGAAAAAAGAGTTGTTTATACTAAATCCAGTGTTAAGTTCATAAAACAATGATTTAGACCAACACTAGGCCATTGTATCCTGGGGTGGATTTACATATCATGTGTGCTTTTGATCTGCAACACAAGCACTCTAGTTCTTCACTGAATGCCAAGGTCTGTTCAGAAACTCGACCACCACACCAGAACTGTTCCACTTTAACATAAAGCCTCCTCTTATTGCCCAGAAAGCAGTGTGCCCATACAGCACTTCTCATATGTGCCTGTCAGCCCACAACACTAGCATAAATGGCCTTTTAATCAAGCTCCTTTGTTGTCATACTCTCAGTGCAGCTGTGCCCGACTGAGGGAAGCCTAGGACTGGCTGGATAAATGGATCCTATAGCTACTGAACAAAACAGATACAGTGCTTTACCAGTAACATGGCCTGCTCCTGGAGCAGCTGCTGCTGTAGAATTTCCAAGTGCCGCTGCTCCTCTTCTAGCTGTCGCCTGATATACTCCTGTCACATAGAAATTACCCAGCAATAAATTTATTCAAAAGGAATGCATCAGAACCCCCTGGGTGGAACACCACACGCTACTTCCCCAGTTCAGCTTTAATGAGAAACTCACTCCAGGATGGATTAGTGCCTGCAGAACAATTTAGGAAGCCCTGTCTCCTGAGCATTACATTTTGGCCCCTTCTGTTCTGAAATGTGCAGTCCTGCAAATGTTGCCGGCACAGGCCAGTGCTCATTTATGTATTTTGGAAGTGGTTTCAAGAAGCAGCAAAATGCACTTGAAGGTTTTGGTAAGTTAAAACACAGCAAGTCTGACTCAACACAGCCAATACAAAGTCACATGCAAGTTGTATTAAACATTAGTGTTTTGCACTGGTGCGATGAACTGTTAGCAACAGCTAGAGCCAGGCATAGTGTAGGCAGAGCTGGAGCAAGCTCCCCCAAACGGGCTCTGCCAAGTGCAGTTGGGACCTGCCCTGCCGAGTCTCCCCTGCCGCCCTCACCAGAAGCCTCTCCTGAGCAAACACTGCCAGCCTTGCTGAATTATGCGATGGTTATGACACAAACAAACATCCACCAGGAAACAGAAATTAGACCAAACTCGCTTGCTCTTGCCATCTAGCCACCTCTTCACCTGCAGCCTCAACAGGTCAAAACACTTGCCCTTGCTTCACCTACCCCCTAGAAGAACTCAAACTCTGAAGCACCAAACCCAAGCTGGTAACATCCTATCATGCAATTAATGGAAGTATGTAACATGTGCATGCGCACACACACAAGCACACGCACACATTTACAGTGTATGCATAAAGAAATTAATGGATCAGTGATACAGTGATGGGAGTTATAGAAAGTCTTGTGACAGACTGATGAGATACACCATACTGCTGTTACGCACATTGGCTGAGCCACAGTTTGAGTTAACAAAAATTCTAAGAGGGAACGTGTCTTTTCTTCTAAAAAAAAGAATAAAAATTCAGAGTGGTTCAGCTTGGCCACACCAATTAACCATTTGTCATTACTGGCACTGTGCGTAATTAGCATTTCAACAGTTTAAAAAGCAGCTGGGGGAATACCCGGTGTCTGCCCAAAAGCAAATTGCTATGCTGTAATTAGAGATTTTCCATATATTTATTCCCATTGGTTAGTCTTCTCTCCTTTTGACTCAAGAATCTTTGAAACATACACAAACACAATAAAATTTCCCAGCAACACAATCATCAGTGATCTCAATACAGTGAATTTATGTAAGAAAAAATTAAGGTATGTCAGGCCAAACCCAGCATTCCTGAAGTTAATGGGAAACTTACAATCAATCAGCCTCTAGGACAGAAGTTTTGGCCCTTTATTTGCAATCAGTATTTTGCAGTACATGCACAGTAAGTATTGCTCTGATTATCACCCTGATTGAAGTTATTAAAGGATTTTAAAACATGCAGATTTCATGCACAAATATAGCAGCTGAATTTCACAGTTTAACAAGTTTCTCAGTTGTACTTTCAATGTATTAAGGGCACACTGGCATAACTAAAGATATACTTGTTGCCTGAATGGGCATACGTTACTGATTTTAAACAGAGTAAGAGAGGAAAATCACATATTGAAGTTTTAGGACGGAAAATCCTGTGCAGCTCAAAGATTCCATCTCAAATTCAGAGTATTCAAAGTTCATGCCAATGACCAATTCTGTGTGCCAGAAGCTGACACACAACAGAGCTGCCCTTCCCTTGGGAGGCCTTCTGATCAGGGGCATGTCCTGCAAGAACCACTGATCCCACAAGACAAGCCTAGAAACAGTTTTCAGTCCGTGTCATGATTTTGCCAATTCTGGTGATTTTAGTCCAGCCCAGGGGCATGAGCTGAATTAAGAATGAGTACTGCAACAAGACTTCTTTTTTTGAGAGAATATTGAGGCTGCCAGAATTTTCCATAAAGCCCTACAATCCTATGTTAGTGCACTTGCTGTCAAAAACAACAAAGATGAAAGAGTTAGTGTTACATTGCCTCTAAGCTGATTTAGGCTTACTACATTTCTAAAACTTAAATTAGAATTTAGAAGAAACAAATGTATTGCACATATATCTGTATCATGGACTCACCTGCTCCCTTTCTACCCTCCTCTTTTCCTCCTCTGCTCTTCTTCTCTCTTCCTCCTCCTTACGCCTCCTCTCCATTTCTTCCAGACGTCTTTTTTCCTCCTGTTCTCTCCTCCTTTGCTCACGCTCTTGTTGCCTTCGAGCTTCCCTTTCTCTTCTTTGTTGCTACAAAAAGGGAAAAGAAACCACAGAGTTTTACTTCTGTTGTTATCAAAGAAAGAGGTGGGGTTGTTTTCTATGGTGAAGAGCGGGATTTACCAGGACTAGCAAGCTCTGCAACTGAGTGACAAAACAGTTTATGCAAGTGCTCCACCAGGAAACCAAACTCATACCCAGCACACATCTATTCCTAGAAGCAGCTTCACTTAGACTCTCTGGTTTCTTCATGCACACACACAAAGTCATGTACCATATTCCTGATGACAATCAAGGTCTGGAAACTCACTCCTCTCTTCAAGAAAGGCTAACACAAACCCCAACCCTCAAACAACTGTTGAACTCAGAGATGACAACTTTCCTGACATCAACAATCTACTTGTTGCCAAAAGGGAATGATCAGCCCTACTAAATCAGCCAACTCAAATGCCAGCTATCTGAACTTTCTGAAGGTAGCTTGTCTCTTAAAACAATTGGTCTGTTAAGAATTTTGTACTGTTAGCCCAACAATCAAGCTTAATTTAAAGCACTGCTCAAAACTTTGCCTAAGAGAGAAGGAAGGCTGGCCAGCAGCACCTCAGCTCCTCCCAAAACATCAAATGCACCTATATGTAAAAGAGGAAAAGCAGCTAAGTAAGATTTACACTTACACAGATAAGCTTCCACACATGACCCAAATACAAACAGGTGCTGATTAGGTCTGCTCAAGTCTGAAAAGAACCCAGAAATCAGCTCCAGAAAGCATGAACTGACTCATTTATGTCTATGGAGCACCATATATGACTTCAGAGAAGACATTTTAAATGCCCATGCAGTCGTGACCAATTCTTCCTGCACTTCAGCATAAGCATCCAGTTACTCCACCTACCTCGAAATCCCAGGCAGCCTCCCACAACTGCCTAAGTGTCAAAAGACCCAGCTGTCTCCTGTTCAACCATCAACTCGGAATATCACTACATTTATTTTCTTTATAGATTTCTATAACATCCTAAAAAAAATATGGAAGAAATTTAAACCAAAAAATAGCACGCACAAATTTAATCCCAAGAACAAAAATGAAAACCTACATTGGTTATTCCTTATCACGTTTATGTTAATACTATCCCAAATTTCTGTTGAAGCAAAGCTGCCACAGATTTGCCTATCTTAAGGCACTTCAAATAGTCCAGCAAGAAAGAGCACTCACACTAAGCTTTACTTTGGGTTCACAAATCCAGTTACTGGTGTGAGTTTCATAGTTGTGCTCGACTGAAAAAGCAAAGGCTGATCTACACTTGCTGTGTTACTTCGTGAGATGAGCTTTCTCTGCTTGGAACATTTTCCTGCATTACTATGAAGGAACTGAAATATCAACAGCCCTTCCATCTTCTGGAATCTATTCTGACATGACAGTGGAGAAGAAATACTAGGGGGAAAAAAAAGATGGTTCTTGGGTTTTCTGAGCTTTTCTGTCAAGAGAAATTGTGGATGTCCCATCCCTGGCAGTGTTCAAGGCTAGGCTGGATGGGGCTTTGAGCACTGAAAGGTGTCCCCTGCCCATGGCTGGGAAGTTAGAGCAGGATGGTTTTTAAAGGTCCTTCCTACACAAACCATTCTGTGATTCCACCAATTAGTAGCACTTAAATAATACAGGCTGCTTTCCAATTCTCTTTCATTAACTACAGTTTGGGGGAAGATGTGACTTTCCTGGAGACCACTGTTGAAACACACCCACGCTGTAACTATCATGCCCTCTTGCCTGGCCCATAGCATCATTCTGGGCTCACTACCACCTTCCTGTGCCACAAGACAAACTCTTTTATCCCCCACACTTTCTTTCTGGATCTTCTCAGAAACACAGCTTCCTTGCTCTTGCATCTCTTCTAACTAAATCCATTTACCAGCTTTTTCACTCGTGCTTAAGCCAACTCTCTTCAATGAATGTAGATATAAAAATAGCAAAAGCGCTGCAAGGCAGCTACGGCACGCGGTGCATTTCATAGGTTTCACTGCTTCCCCTCCTTCATTTTTAAGCACTGTAAAAGGATTAAGAAGGCACTTTTATTTCTGAATATATGCCTCAGCGTCAAGCAATTTCTACATTTAAGTCAATATATTCAGGCCCTTCTTGGCTAATCAAGTCTGACAGGCTTTTGTTTAAGAAAACTAAGACGTGAAGTACAATAATTCTGCTGCCTTGAGGATGCAAGAGACAGCACACTGCTGACTGGTTAACATAATATGCATATTTATCAACTCAAACAATATTGTGTTGACATTGTTAAGTGGATATATTGCAGATCTCAGAATGGCATCATTCTCACTACAAGGAAGACGGGCAAATTCATCCCTTCTTGAATTAATTCAGAAGTATTCAGCAATAATTATAAATAACTGAACTTAATATGAGGAAAAATTAACTACAAAATGATTAAGAGAGCCCGTTTCCCATGGCAGCACAAAATAAACAAAATCAATTGTCAAAAAATGAGATTTTTAATGAAACCTTGATCCAGATATCTAACTCAGCACATCAGCAGATACTTATTACCCAGCAAAGGAACAGGAGGGAAAAATGGATTTAAGACAAATCTCACAAATGTGCTATTGTCTATGTGCCAAAGTAGGCAGGGAGATCAGGATTCTCAGCATCACTTCCACCTTCCCATCAGACACTGTCTCAGCCTTCTGCCAGGTGAGTGAGAAAGGAGGTACCCAGCACTGCAGGAGCCTGCACAAACACACTGCGTGATCCCCTTATTCCCAGCCCTAGAAGTATAATAAAGGTTTCACTTCCTTTGCACGTGGCCTTTGAAACCTCAGCATCAAACCAGTGGTAATAAATGAAGTGGAATTTACTTTTAACACACCCCGGGAGAGAAACCTACAGTGACAAGAATCTCTTGGGTCCTAGTGCACATCTTGCCAAAGCAATGCCAAAAGTGGTTTGTAGCAAGTTGAGCTGACCCAGCCTGACTTCAGAGCCAGCCCTACAGCTGACTTTCTTGCATCCATCTGTTGGCACAAGGCTGCCTTCCTGACTGCCTCTAGCAACTCTTCCATGAGGACACCAAAACCTGATCACTGTGTGCCTTAGGCCTGCCCACAGGACAGGAGTGGGACAGAGAAAACCATTAGTAAAAATCAATGTCATGTTTCTACATATAAAAATTTGCCTTCTAAATTCAGTTTGTGTGATTGTCAGCTACTGTAATTTTTGGTCATGCACTACAAAAAAAGCCTGACATAAAACACTGTTGTCCAAGAAACAGCAGGTACAGATCTAGATTCCCAAACTTACGGATGCATATGCACATCTTCTAAAGTTGGTATGGTACTACCAACTTTCTTGTCAAATGAAAAGCTTTATTTCCAAGGAGCAAACTGTTAGCCAGAAAGTAAGGCAAGAATTCTTCAAAGAAAAGTCAGACATGCCAAAACAGAATTTTGACAGAGCCCATACTGCCTCAAATTACTGCATTTCACCAAATGGGCATTTACTTTGCAAACAACATTCTAAAAACCCATGAAGAAAATACAGTGTCAATACCCTGGCTCCTTATCTGGTTTTAGGGTGCAATAATAATGATCTCATAATGGAACCTGACATCTCCAAACTGGAAGTCCATGCAGTAGAGCACAATTTACCAGGAGGGGGCAATGCAACTACACAGGCAGTTTGTCTATACCAACGAATTCAGGCCCTTCTTCCTACAGTGAAATGCTCAAGATAGATACAGATCCTTTAATTTTAGATTCCTAAATATTATTACTATGTCCCATATTCAGAAGAAGATTGATGATACCTATATTAATTATTTCTTTCACAAAGAATTAGGTAGGCTGGTATCAGCTTAGAAAGAGAATCAGCAAGATTAATAAAGAGATTTTTGCTTTGTCCACACTAGAGATAAACCAGAAGTAGAATTTCTTACTCAGTACCAATCCAAGATGCAAGCAATTCAAATTAAGTAGATAAGAATAAGCTCCCCTTCTGTAAAAGAAATAAAGCCCCAGCAAAAATTGCCTGCAGGTACACCTACATTAGCATCTTGGTTCAGATCAGGAGTGCTCTTTTGAAGTGAATCATCCAAACATCTCCACTTATCCAGTTTTGTTTCATATTCTGAAGATGTCTTGGAGTGCCAACCACACCTTTTGGATGAAATTAAAAAGGCTGATGCAGTCCGACCACAAGCAGGCACAGAGTCTAGACCTCAGCCAGTCCAAAGGAATTCCTCCTGTCTTTAAACACATGAAGTCTTCAGGTCCTCAGCACTTTAATTATTGTGCTCCATGATCTGCTTCTACAGGACTGTACTACCTGCCAGTGTAGCTATAACCTACCACTTCAAAAACATCCATCTTAGGTTCTCATAACCAGGGACAGAGACACCATTTAATGAAGCTATCCTGAACTGTGGAGGTCCACAGAGAATGGGATTCCAACACAGCCAATTCTTAGCTTCCTGAGCCAGACTCAGTTTTGCAAGTACAAATTCAAATGCCTTCTCATACTCAGCAGTTGTCTCCATGTTGCTGAACAGAATCACAGAATGCCATTAAAACAGCCAGGAGGAGGTCAGATTTCTTGTTTAAACTATCTAAACACCTACATAGTTGACAGTCTTTATATATCTTTTAAAAGAGGGTTGGGGGTGGGACAAAATCCCAGTTGCAAAATTCTCATGTAATTTTCTGTAGTTTTACCACATGTGATTTTCACCTCCTCAGTAAGACACAAACTACAAGGTTCCCGCAACAATAACGTTTAGAAGTCACCTATGTGCCTTTTAAAAAGTAATCTTTTCTCTAATACTGCTGAGAATTAGAGTTTTTGGCAAATGTCCTGAACACCGTTCCTGTTACAGTCTCAGTCAAAACTGTCTAGGCTCTGTGCCAGCATTGTAAGAACAAGCCCTCAATTTTAATTTAGGAAGTGGGATGGGAGGGGAAGTATATGCAACTTGTTCAGGAAGATTATCTAATGCATAAAGTTCTACCAAAGAATATTAAATAGGTATATGCATACATACTTTACACAAGCAAAAATTACAAGACAGCAAGTCTGGTAAAAATATCAATTCATTTATGAACGCCCTGAGCTTCAATGCCTGACATTAATCTTGACTCCCATTACCAAGCTCCTCATTGTTTACTGGCTTCATCAAAACAGGGGGGGTGAGTTAAGGACAAAGTGACAACATTTCAATATTTTGGCCTTCAATTGTGTCACAACACTGATGTTTATCTAAATTTGTGTCTACTACCCTTCCCCCATCTAAAACAGCTTGTTTTGGCTGCTGTTTTGTTGAAAACCACTTGGGACCATACATTTTTCCAACACAAGATCCAATTAACTAAGTGGGATTTTTTTTAAAGCTAAATGTGAGTCTTTTTTTTAATGCACTTGATGAACAGTATGCCTACACCATCATCTGCAAAAGGAAACTTTTTTAACTCAACTATTTTGTAACTCATTCCTATTTATGCCTCCAAGGAACCAGGCAGAGGTTACAGATCCATACAAGGTTAAAAGCTTTGATCTTACAAATTTTACATGTTTTACCATGCAACCTTATTCAGTAATACAATCTACATTACATGCTGTCTTGTGGTTGTGGAAGCTGTCAGTTTTATTTTGGATTTTAGAAAGCAGGACTTATTAAACATAACTTTCAGGTAACTGCCTTTTCTTTCTACTTGCTCATTCTGTTATAACTGCAACATCCCCAAAAAGTTCAACCCACACAGAGAAAATGGTGCATTGCTTTGTTTCCACTACTAGCAGCAGCAGCTCCTTTATTTTAAAAAGAAAATCCAGATTTTAAGAGTTGCACTGATTACTAAAGTTAAATGACCTAGATAATTTAATTGTAATCCTCTTCCTCAACAAAAAAAAAATACTGCCTGCAGAACCTTAGAGATTAAAGGGGCATTTAAAAGAACTCATTGACTCCCATACTAAGAAAAATTTGAGTGGTTAAGCAGTAGCTCAACTTTTGCCCACCTTTGACAATATCGATCTTTTATTTTTTTATTTTTCTAGTAACTTTTTTTATTACTTACTCCCCCCACAAACAGTCTAAAAACAGCTGGAAGTGCTATGAGGTTTATCTTGGCATTCTCTGAAGGGTGGGAAAGAAACAGAAGGGGGTTTATATGCCTTCCCCTCATCCCTCCTTATGGATTCATGTGTGGCTGAATCTTAGCTACCAATCCCTCCTTATATCAGCACTTAACTCATTTGCACTTTGGAAAAGAGGGATAAGGAGCATAATGTGACCTGGAAAGGTATTTGGAACTTTGTATTACTTGTTATGCAAACAGGTCACGGGATGCAAATCAACATTTGGTCCTGGTTGCATCCTCATTAAACGTCACCAGGATTTGGAAAACCAGACTGGGTGTAGTTTTTCCATCACAGCTAAGTGAAAGGTTGAAACAGACTCAAGCAAGAGGTCATTTAAGGACAACTGGAATTTGACCCTGCACTTCATGAAGAGCCAGAGCATTGGTTTCACTTCCACTCTGTGTCATACCCAGCTGTGGCCTGAAGAGCTGTTTTGAAAGCCTCCTACTTCTGAAGCTCATGCTGCATATTCCATCTACATATTTATATAAAAGCACACAAGAATTTAGGAGGTGAAAAGTATGACAGAACAATATTGTCCACATACATTCTTTTATCTTCCAGTACTGTATAGAAATTGCATACTTACTGTATCACAGAAGTATGATTTACATATTTGTAATTCCTGCAGAATTATAATTTTAACACTGATTTACAAAACATATTTATAGATCTACCTTTAAAGGCCCCTTCCAACCCAAATAATTCTATTATTTTATGATCTAGGTGGCTTTTAGTCACTAAGCTACTGCACATGAGAGAATAATACATTAAGAAACAGGCTTCCATCTACCGTGAATGAGTGCCAAACACATGTTTGAGAAAGCTTTAAAGGGAAATCTGAAAAATGTTATGGCCCCCAAAACAGTACTCTTGAGAGAAAAATCCACCTGGGAATAATTTATGTCTCCTCTTCTGTCTACCTAAGCAGACAAAGACCAAGAATGAGCCTCTTCAACAAAAGCACCTTCAAACAACCCAGCTCTGGCTCCTGTTGTCTTCATAGGAGCTGCTGGATATTCAAATGCTTTGGAAGACGCCTTATATTCAAGTACCCAAGCATGGATTTAAGTGCTTTGCTCTTTGTTTACAGGTGCATTCTCATATGATATTTTCTTTCCTGAGATATCCTGGGGGCTACAAGGAATTCCTTTTAAATGGGTGGAAGAATGGGAAACAAGAGGGGGGAGAGGGGCTTCTGCCCCCCCAAAGTCGAGTCTCCTGTTTCTACCTCTTCTAGCCGCCTCCTCTGCTCCTTCTGCTGCTCAATGCGTTTCTGCCTCTCTGCCAGCAGCTGCCTCTTGTACTCCTCCTGCTCACGGAGCTGCTGCTCCTGCAGCAGCTGCTGCCTCCGAAGGGCCTCGGACCGTTCCTTGTTTTCCTGCTGCAGTCTCAGGAAATCACGTCGGAGGGTTGATTCTCCAGGCACATTGACAATGGAACTGCAACAAGAGGAAGTTAAAGCCTTCTGTATGATAAAGCCTGATGGCCATTAAATACCTTTGCCAAAGCAGGGGAACATTAATCACGTCATGATGTTAAAGTTTAATCATGATGTTAAAGTTTAATCTCATTTCTTTTGGAGCAAAGACACTGGATGTATGTCAAATACTCTCAGTGGAAGGCGTGAAATGAAGCCAAGCAAAGTAAGGACGAATGCGAACACTGTGGAGACCCTGATGAATCCTATTTGCCATAAATCCAAAGCTTGTTTGCTCTAAGTCATAGGAAGGGGACCTTTCAAACCTTTAACAGTCACAGCATAGGTATTCAAACCCTTTGAGTGGTTTGTGCATTCACTTAATAAGAGACAGAAATTTAGCATGCTGATTTATAATCACAGACCTTTAGACTTACTCAGCATGGACTGCCCAAAGCCATCCCAAAAGCAGTTATTACCTTGGCTCTCCTTCTTGTTCAGGCACTTCCTCCTCTTCTTCCTCACTTCCACTATATTCATACTCCGTCTCATCTAACAGGAAAGAAACAAAGGCCTGGATAGTACTTTAATTTTAGGGCAGTGGGGAGTTGCAGTAGCACCTGAGTAAACCAGCTCCTGTCCCCTTCAGTGAGAAGATCCATCACAGACCCTAGAACTCATTCTATATATATAAGCTCATCTTCCCAGCAGGCCAGTGGTTTGGAGAAGACTTACAGCAAACTCCCTGAACAACACCAGGTTTTACTTCTAAGACAAGACCCTGGAGAACTTCAGCACCACCTAAATAAGGAGGCTGCCCAAAACATTTGCTTCACAGCTCTTGTGATGGGTTATTTCCTGTGAGTCTGATTTATGGCATCATTCCAGGAAATTAATCTACCACAGACTAAAGAAGGGAAAGGCATATATGCCAATATCTTCCTAAATACTGTTTAATGCTTGTAGGGAAGAGCCAGTGGCCAGCAAGTGAGCAAATTTAATCTATCAGAAAATACAGCACTTAAAATTTATACTTTCTCTGTAAAGGACAGAACAAAATGGAGCCTTCTGATAGTCAAACTATAAATTAAAAAAGAACTTTTTAAGGATTTGGGCTATAGGAGCTTCTCTTGGGGTGGGTATTTAGAATGCAAAGCAGGACAAAAATATGCACTTTTGACAAGTGGCAAAGACTTGATTTTTAGAAGCTGCATACCTTTCTCTCCTCTCTTCTTCCTGGTCCTGTCTATATGGTCCTTAAGCTGGATTCGGACTTGCCTTTCATTTGGCTGGTCACGTATAAAGGGATGTTTCAACAGCTGCTCTGTAGAAGGTCGCTGCATGTAATTCTTCACTAGACAACCTTCTATAAAGCTGAAAAACTTTTTTGACCTGAGAAAGCAGGAAGGAAAAAAAAGGAAAAGATGAGAGGTAAAACTCAGCTGAAACATTTTTCCTGTCCTTCTTCAACTGAATTTCCTCCAAGAGCATCAGGTCCCAGAAAACAGTACAAGTGCTGCCTGCAAGTGTACCTCCTAAACAGATCTGAGTGTGTTCCAGCTGAGCACTGGGCTGGAGTGACACAGGGCTGGAGGGGCACAGGGTGACATGAACATTCTTGGAGCACTCAGGCACAGCCTCACTGTAATGAGCCCTCTTTCAGAAGGATAACTGCTCTGAAAGTCAGGATCTGTGAGTGAGCTAAATCATGTAAACCCAGCCTAGATGTTTCTGGATCAGAGCTGGATAGAATCCGGCCTGCTTGGAGGGGCAGGGCAGCTCTGGTGTACCTCCACCTATCCATGCTACAGACAGCCATTCCCAAAGTCAGGAGAAGTGTGTCACAACATTCTCCCGACCCAAGCAGCACCACACTGCTTTTGCATGCACCTGGGCTCACAGAGTTAGATCTGCCAGAATTTAAGATTATTTTATCTTTTACCTTAAGACTCACACACAAAAAAAATTTTACAGAACTAGAGGTGGGTGTTGGTCAGTGTTGTCTGTTCAACATGGGCACTTTGAGTCTCTGACATAATTTAAGGGCATGAACTAAACTAAACCTCCCCAGCACACAGAATAAACTGACAGGGGATGGGAGTTAGCTAAGCTGCAGCACCACCCTTCCAAAATTTGCACTTCATTTGAACTCTTGAAAGGGGATCTCTCCAGAAAGAAGTCACAAAACAAGCCACCTGCCAAAATCCAATAGTGGAAATACTCAAAACCGCAATGAAGCACTGAACAAGTTGCCCAGAGAAGTTGTGAATGCCCCATCCCTGGAAGCATGCAATGCCAGGTTGGATGGGTTTCTGAGCCACCTGAACTAGTGGATGGCATCCCTGTCCATGGCAGGGTTTGGAACTAGATGATCTTTAAGGTCCCAACCCAAGCCGTTCTATAACGATTGTACAACTTTGTCATCACTTGGCCTAACTTCTCATAACCTGCAACTGAGCAAGCTATCAAAACAGCTGAGTGACAGCGACACTGCCTTGGACCAGAACTGCTTTTTAACTGGTATGTGCTCTCAACCTGCTCCACTGCTTGAAAAGCAAACATCCTCACTACATGCTTAAGAGGAAAACAATGATTTCCATCCATCAGTTCACTTCCCTACTGCAATAAAAAAGGCTGAATCCAACATAACTTGGGTGTTCAGAATTTTTATTCCTCCCATCTTGAATGTTATTATTTCACATAAAAAGGTCAATGAATGGCTAATGCAAATGGCACATATGCATCTCTATTCTCTTAACAGATGCAGAAGGCAAGTAATAGAGAGCAATGCCTTGACAGTATACAAGTGCATAAATAACTCAATCCAGGTAAAGACCAAGCCCAGCAAGTAAGCCAAGTTTATACTATGTTTATATTGAATACACAGTCCAATCACTTCATTATTTTGACAGGATCACAGCACCCCATGATCCCATTCCATCAATAAGAAACCTCTTTCTACAGAGTATTTTTGTTTCATATGTGCCAGCTGTAACCAGCAACTGGGAGGAAATCCTCTGATACTAATGGATTCTTCTCAGCTGGCAAGAAGCAGGCACTCAATTCCAACCGTTTACAATAATTATAGTAAAAGCCTTCATTAGTTTTAATAGCTCCTTTCTATTTAGCAACTAGAACACCATAGCACTGTTCTGTTTCTGTGTTATGATACATCTGAGAAAACACACTGCATATTAAGAGTGCTACAGGAGCTTATATTTTAAAACATGGATCCATTTGTCACCTTAATACAGATGCTGCTCTACTGAAAAAAGAAAAATCAAAAACTTTGGTAGTGATTTTTACACAATTTGAGATGGAATTTCTCTGGGACAAACAGAACTAAATAATGCATGCATTTTATTTCATCCTTTGATTCAGAGATACAAAAGATAACAGAGATTTTACTAACTTAAATTGCTTTACAATTCTGTGGAAGGGGTAACAAAACTGTATGGGATATGAGAAAACTTCATGCTACACAAGGCAAGATATAATTAATACATACCATTTCTTGGATTTTAACCGTGGGGGAGGGTTCCTGGGTATCAGAAAGAGTGCCCTCATGGGGTGCATGTCACAAAGTGCTGAAGGGAAGAAAACAAAACCAGAGACATAGAGACACTGGTTTAGCTGCTCTCTGTCAATGCCATGACTTGAGTTTCCACAACCACTCCCACCATCCCAAATATACATGCAGCAGGTGCAGACAGCAACACAGCTAAATGGAATTAGCCCAAAATGACAACAATTCCATTGTTCAATGTGCCAATGGCAGCCCAAAAAGACAAAGAGGACAAAGCATGGATCAACCTCCAGAATCGACCAAGATGGGAATACCTGAGCATGGCCCTCCTCCATGGGTGGAGGACTGACTTATTTTCTGGTCAATAAAATACTGGGAGATGATAATGGTGGAAGGGAACAATGAGAGCTACTGTTTCACACAATCTTCCCTCTACCTGCCCTTCTCTCCCATTATTGAGGGTGCCTGATTTTTACTCTCCAGACCCAGACATTTCTGTATTTCAAGGCATGACAGTTTTGAAGCATGGGAGGGTCCGTATCACTCAAAAGGACTGCCTGCAGAACTGAAATGCAAATCTGTAACTTTTGTCCAAAGAAGTCTTGTTTGTTTCAGTGGACATTTAGTGGGAGTCCAGGATCAATGCTGGACAGCTTTTCCTCCTGGTTCCATAGCAAAGCAATATGCAGAGCCAACACAGGGAAACATGGAGCAGGGAGAGAGGCAGCCCAAAAAAGGTCTCTAGGAGCAATGTTCTAACCATCTTCCTATGTTTGATCTCTTACACCCTCAGTCTCAGCCTGAATGATCACTGCAGGGTGGGGTGACATTTACCACACAACAGAAATTCAGGAGTAACAGACTGATGGGAAGAGAATTCTGGCTCAAAAATAAGGGGCATCAGTCTTGGCAAAGAAGCCCCTTGGATGCGCATGGATCCCTGCAGACCACCAAAGAGTTCACAGAGATGGACTCTTCAGCTGCCACCGGAGGAGGAGGTAGAGTTCACATCCCAGAGGACAAGAGCTGCTCAGCATTTAGAGAGGATCTTTGCTAACATCTTAAATGCTACTCTTGTGCTTTTACACAAAAAGGGCCAAGCTCTGTTTGGTTTAGAAATGAACAAAATATTATTGTCCAGTTCTAGGCTTCCAAAGCCATACAGGCAACCCAATGTACTGAACAAAAAGGTATGGCAAAAAAGAGGTAGTTCACTTAATACAGTGCTGGCTGAAGAGTCCTGGGAGCAGCTCTCATTTGGACATTCATGCAAACACAAAATTAGGAAGGAAAAAAGAAAACAACCCCAAACTATCAGGCCTCCTAAACCATGAATCAACACATGACCACTGTGATTTGACTTTTAAATCTTGCATTAAAGTCAGTAAGAACAACAAGAAAATCAGGCAGCAGCTACAACAAAATGACCAATTTTTACCTGGGAAATACCAATACTTTATTTCGACAAGATTATTTCAAAGACATTTCAAGCTGGGCTGTGTTGTGGTCATAGATTTTTATGTGCAAAAAATTAACTTGCTCTTAGGTACCTTAGGCTCATATTTTTAAATACAGGGCTCTAGCTGAGGGTGAGGGTAAGTATATTTGCAAGATCAATAAGAACTTTGATAAATATTATCATTAAAAGTCAAAACACCATGCCTAACTTCTTTTCTTTTCAAAGGTTTCTGTCCTCACACATCTGCTGTTTGCCTTTATATTCTGAAAGAACTATGTGAAAGGAAAAGAGCCTATTAAAAAGCTGATGAGCATTTTTGGTTTCCAGGTTTTCCTCTCAAATCCAAAGTAACTGATAATGATCCCTGCTTGAGAATACCTAAGTTCAGTGCTTTGTCCTGAAGAAGGATTTACAGTTTAAGCCATGTCACTTCTAAGGAAGATTAACACCACCCACTGATGAGTGGAAACAAAAGGAGAAGCAATGTTAGCATTATCCAGACCAGCAGAAAGCCAACACAGAAATAGCTGCTACAAATGCTTTTTTCATTAAGATCTGTTTCCTCAAGGCCCCACTGACCCTCTCCCCAGCTGATGTTTCAGTATTCCAGGCCAGTCCATAGACAAAGTGGGACACAACTCCAAAATACAATATACTACCAATAGGAAGGAAGTCAGACACTCGATTAGCTTCCAAATATTCCTGCTATAGAAATTAAATTACTGCAGTCTGCACTGTAGTGTTTAAACACAACCCTATCTTTATCAAAAGCATTGCTATTTATGGGATTTCATATTTATAGAGCAGGCAAAACCAAAGAGAACAGAAATAACATGGGGATTATTTTCAGAAACCTCAAAACTAGGCTTAGATTACAAGCAGCATCACCCAAGTATACGTTTCAGCCTTAAAACGAGCCCACTGGAGAAGCACAGGGATCACTTACGGGGAGCTCCTTCTGCCATCTCTATGGCCGTAATGCCGCAGGACCAAAGGTCACTCTGCAGAAAAACAGACACACCATATGTTAGTAGGTGGATTTACCCATTCACACACTAAGAAAGCGCTATTTAGAGAGGCCCTGTAGGTGAGGCTGAAACCAAATACCATGGCTATTTAAATAATATAAGCCTCTTTCATCTTGTAACTGTATCATAAAATCCTACATTTCACCTAATATGTATGTATATGCAGAAACACATGCATGTGTTCTTACTGAGTGAGCAAACAACCCTTTCTAACAGCACATAAAAATACATTCACATTACAATACTTCACAATGGGAGATACATTTGCCAGAAATCTAAGACTACGAAACAACAGAATTTTCAATATTCCCTTGTCAACAAACAACTGAACAAGGGCATTCCCAGGGTGTGCAGAGATGCAGTTATAAAAGCAAAAGTTCAGCTCAAATTTAAAGTGGCCAGACTTGTTGAAAACTGCAAGGAAGGGTTCTTCAGGTACATAAACAAACAAGCAAGAACAAAAGGAAAATACAGGCCCACTGAAAGGAGAGGTGAGTTAGTCACTAACACCACTGAAAAGACACAGGTTCCCAAAACTTACACCTCTGTCTTTACCACAGGCTCCCAGAATTTACACCTCTGTCTTTACCACAGACATTACTTACAGCCAAAGCCAACATTCCTCCCCTAACACCTCAGCTTTGCTTAAAACACTACAGAAAAAGAGCCCTTTAGTGGCAGCTTTTCAAGGTACCACCTCTGGCCAGCACCTCTGAGTCAGGAGAGACCAAACAAGAGCCAGGAAGATCAAACACAGGGAAGAGATGGAGGAGTCCTGGCAAGGAACCAACTTCAGAGAGTGACACAGCTTAATGGGCAAAATATTGGAGAGACTGCTGTGAAAGAGAGCTGTTCTTGAGCAAAGCAGTCTTCATTTCTGGTCATAATTGTGATTTTTTTTTAAAATTACTTTAATGAGCAAATAAGCTCTTCATGCACTACAAGCAAAGAAGCATTTCTAAAGATCGCATTTTCAGACCCAGCAAGGCACTCTTCTCTTAGTCAAATGCAGCCATCTAAGCTAAAGTGCACATCCTCATGATCTTAGAGAACCTTTCAAACAATCATTTTTTGTGAACAGCCACCCTACAGGCTCCACCAGGAACAATAAACAGGCGTTTTCAGAGGAGAGAGGAGTTCTTTTTCACATCATTACTGCATTAACAAATATTGCAGGGAGTTTTTCTGCTTAATTAAATAATTTAATAGCAAAACTTCCTACCTAATAATAACAACTCTATCTGGAAAGATATAAAACATTAGCTTTAGTACAATGAGATGCTGAATGTAAAAAGGAATTAAATCAAGAGAAATAGGATCAATCTGATCAATCTTAGTCAAAATGTCAAATAATCTGGGTGTTTTACAAAGATTTAGACACACACAGGTGTACTGATAGCTAACACTATCAGTCTCAGCAAAGTGATATAATTGATATTCAGCTCTATAATTCATTGTAAGGCCTTAATCTCTGGCTTTCTGATACCCTTGTTGTCCTTGGTTAAAGATGGAACAATACATTAGTCCAAATAAAGGTTTCTTAAAAACCAATAAAGGTTTCTTTCCTTGTGCTCTCATTAAAGTCAGCTGAGAGGAGCTTTCAAGATCACAGTATGCTTTCACTAGATATATTTAACTTTAAGTACATATACCTAATATTCTTAAGGGTAGTGCAAATACCATCAAGCCAATTATGGTTTTGCAGTAATTAAATCCTTGGTTTGCAGCAAGCTACGTAAAGAATGATCTTTGTTAAGAAATCTTGTGATGGATAAATTTCTATCAAAAAAACCATGTATATGTATCCTGAAATCAGAAGTAGTTTTAAGAGTTCCTTCTGTACTTCAGTGGCTCTCCAGACGGTGCTTCTATTTAAGGCAACATCTAAAATGCATTGTTCTGGGTTACCACAATAACTGGGACATAGTGTAACACAATTTAAAATGCAACCATTATGCAAATCGAGAACACAAGAGTTTCCAGGTAAACTCTTTTTGCCTTCTCTAAGCACCAACAGCACCCTGAAGTCCTGCATTTACTTCTCAAAACTACGATAATACAAGCAGCAGAAAGTGTTAAAGGTCACAATTTGATAGTATCCTTACCTTGTACTTTGGTAATAAGAATGTAACTACACAAAACAGTTATTACTCCTACAAAGCATAAGAAGTCTCAAAAACTGCCATAGTCCATGGACATTTATATTGCAAGTGTATGTTTTGAGTATTTTCTTTGAACAGGACTCTTACTCTGTAATCATACGTAGCATCGGGATTCTCATCACAGGCAATAACTTCTGGAGCCATCCAGTAGGGAGTCCCAATGAAAGTGTTTCTCCTGCCAACTGTCCTGTCCAGCTGAGCACTCACACCAAAATCCACTGTGGGTGGGAAAAGAGCAAAATGAAATAAGAGGGGGAAAATAATGCAGTGATTACTTTTGCAAAGGGATTTGAAAATAAAGCCCTGTAGATGTCCCACATGGGAGGACCATGCTGAAGAGAAATAAAATGATTAATCCTGAGGCAAGTGAGCCCTCGTGGTTCAGACACAATGTGCTTGGGCACAAGTGTCAAGGGACACAGCAGCACACAATCACCTCTCCTGTGCCCCTCACTGGTGTGCCTGGACAGGAGGGAGAGCTCAGCTGCAG
Organism: Emberiza elegans; assembly: GCA_024865655.1. NCBI lineage: Eukaryota > Metazoa > Chordata > Aves > Passeriformes > Fringillidae > Emberiza > Emberiza elegans. The sequence goes on along the minus strand of JALJVW010003023.1, from coordinate 56,618,882 downwards.
AACTGCTGCCTGGGAGGCTGAGAAAGGGCTGTTCAGACCCTTCCCACATGGTGAAGCCAAGCACCTCTGCCTATACAAAAAACAGCCACTCCCCAAGGGTGCCTCTCATGCTATGGGAAAATGGCATGCATAAACACATCCCTTTCAGCTCACCACTTTTTCTGCTCTAAAATTGGACAGCAAAAATAACCTGTTGTTCAGTGAGCTGCTCTCTGTTTTAATGCACAGAGCAGAAACATCAATGAGAGCACAATATGAGAATTATTCAGGAAGTGTCAACTTTGGGCACACACGCACACAGGCTGGGAAAGAGATGCCCATTTCATTACAAAGCAATTACAAAGATGTTTTTCTGCCTTTTATTTTGCCCTGCTCATGACGACAGTGCTATGTGTCCCTCCATACCAGTAACTGCATCTGCCCTAAGAGGGCTGTGTCAGCCTCACTGCACCCACCACCTGAGTGACACTGAGGAACTGGTGGAGACCAGCTCAATGGAAGCAATGGTTTGGAAGTTGCTGTGCTCCATTTTGGACCAAACGAAGGAAAGCTCTCCCAAGCGCTTCCTCCTCCAGCAGCCGGGACAACTTCCCATGCCTCATGCTGCAGGAAGGTGTAATGCAAAGCAGAAGGGATGTGGGCTGGGTGGGAGGGCTTCAGCATGGCTCTATATTTAACCAAAAAAAGGTGGCGAGTGTAGCGTGATACAAACACAGAAGGTTGACGTGCACTAACTGAAAGAGACAAATTAGAGAGGAAATAAAAAAAGAGTATGTCCACTTGGCAGGAGAGAAGAGGCCAGGGATGAGCACGATTTTCAGCAGGCATGCCAGAGCTGGAACTGTGTTTTGAATTCAATGCCACAGCTCCCTTGAGAGAGCTGTCCAGATCATGTTTTTGTGTCCAGAACCTGAACAGCAGGTGCTATTTTAATTAAAGCTAAATACAAGAGAGACTCCTGTCACTTCCCGAGTCCAGAATAAAGTGAATCAGAACAGACTCAAGTTACACACAGCTCAGTAAGGGAAACAAAATGATCCCTGCACTGATTCTGGCATGAAAACCAACATCTCCTAACCAAATTCATCAACAACCTGTGCTCCATCCTCTCCAAGCAGGAGGAAATACATACAGGCTGTCAACCCACATGGAACCACTGACAGAGTACTCATGCTATAAAACATGTTGCAGGGCTCTTCAAGGATGAAATCATTTGGGAACATCATAAAACCAAAGGCTGAACAAATGAGGAAGTGGACATGTGTGCCTACTTACCAAGTTTCACTTCTGCATTCTCTGTTAATAACACATTTTGCCCTTTGATATCCCTGTGAATCACATGATGGGCATGAAGATGTGCCAACCCCTGCATTAAGGAGAAGAGAGGAAGGAGAGAATGTTCAGAGTTGGGCTCTTGGCTCAGCAACAGACTACCCATACCCAGGAGCCCCAAAGGTCACAACATTGTGCCTTGACCTCTTGCAACTGGGTGCAGTGGGACCTGCAGCACACCACCCACACAGCTTTTGGTGATGGAGCAGAGACACGGGCTCAGATCAGGCTCACACAGTACCTAAAATACAGCCCTACATCTGCACTGTGCAAACACCTCCCAGCTGTCCTGTGAACAAAGCTCAGCTCCCACAGTGTCTCCAAGTAATTACATTCTAAATGACATCACTGTCAGTGTATGCCACTGGCCTCTGACATGCACAGGGTCACACAGAATTCAGCTGGGAAGGAAGTGGAAGGAGAAAGGAGGCAGCACCCACATGTGTATATGCACCCGAGAAAGAGGTGGGGGGTGATGGACTGGCAGTCATGTTTGAGGGCAAGGGAGGACAGATGACAAAGACATGCTCTACTGCAAAACTGCAGTTCTCTTCTCTAGCCTCCATGACCATGAAGTTAGATAATTGTACCTCAGGAAAAAAATGCAAAGGGAAAAAAAAAGCATAAGCGTTATACTTTCCAAAGGAAACAAAACCTCCTGGCATACGGTGCTTTTTGTTGAGACAGCACCTGGATACATGCCCCAAAGCATTAGCCATGTGGAGAGAGGGCTGAGAAAGACATATGTTGCATTTTACTCTCTAATGTAATTGGGAGAACAACAGGCAACCCTCTTAGCAACTGCCTGTATTTTGGGTTCTCCTCAGTTTTCTGCTCGGAAAATTGTAGTCTCCAGTGAGATCATCTTGCCTGTTCGTGTTGCCCTCACAGTCTTTTAATGTTTTGTGAAAAATAAAGGAATAGAACCTTTACAGCTGCAAGAGGTTAAGAGAGTAGTGGTTGCTGTAGAGAAGTATTTCTTAACACATGTTCTTCATTAACTGATCATTTACCAGTTTTCCTACATAACCATTGGGCTGTTTTCCTTTTTTTAAAACAGTTAATGAGTGTGACAAAAAACCACTATCTACAGCTTGCCTTCCACAGGTCACAAGCAAATCAAGTGAACAGCTGATGTCCCTGAGACCCTTCACTGACTGCTAATGCTAAGTGTGGTCTTATTTTCCACAGGAATGAAGGCTTTTCCACAGCTTCACACAGGGTATTTTTTAAAGCCTTCTGCTACTCCGACCCAGCCAGAGAGATAATCATCTGTTCTCTCCAGAGTACCATCTAACCCTACTGAAAAAACAGAATTGGGGTTGCAAAGGCCTGGGAGAAGACAGAGGGGCGCATCTCCACTTTCCTGCAGTCCCCCGACCTTTCCAACCACACAAGGAATCACTGGGCCAACCTTCACCTGTGTCTGCACCTACACCAATCTTTGGCACTTCAGCTCCTTTTAACTTTGTGTTACACCACCTCTCTCCTCCACCTCTGACAAACTTTGTGTTGAATCAGGGCTTGAAACATCTTGCTGTAATGTGAGTTTAGCATTCCTTTTTTCCGGATATTCCAGCTCCTGATGGTCAGTAATTAACACTCCTTTTGCAAATCTCTCATTGGAATGAGAAAATGGTTTTCCCTCTTTTCTGAGGTAAATATTTTTTCCTCTTCTCAGCAAGTATTTGACTGCTTTATCTAAGGAGAATCTAGGATGAATGCAACATATCATAGAATACCTCCAAGCCCACATGTCTCTCAAATCAAGGGTAAGATGGTCTTGTAGAAATTAGTTTTCCTCATATTAAAGCATGCTAACCATTTATTTTGAAATACAACTTAAAATGTGCCAGTCAAAAACCAGCAGCTGGACTGTCCTCTAGCATTTGAAATTAGAGCAAGAGACCAGAACTGTGTTTCTCCCTCTGTCCTCATCTTAAAAATTGGCGAGGCAGAGCAAATGCATAATGCAGACAACAGGAGCATTGATTTATGCAAGAGCCAGTGCTCGTTTCCTTTAACATAAAGCCCTTCAGAACTTCATTTATGATTAAGCAATTTGAACAAACACACTGTGTAGTGGTATGGGTAGGAGGCAATTTGTTTTACAAAGAAGCATGAGGAAAACCATCCCAGATTTACTTAGTGAAGCAAAACAAATGCCAATTCAAAAAGCACTTAAACTGTACCAACTGGAAATTAAATATTAAGAGTAATTAGCTTAAGTTGCAATTTTAGAACAACTGGTAAGCTGCAGACCTCTTCCTGAAAAACTTCTGTAGCACCGCCTGCAAGCACGGCACAGGCACAGCCACACGTGACAGAGCTGCTTGCTCTAGACAGACTGCAGGACAGCACAGGATGAGAGCACAGCACAGCACACAAGTCCTGACTGCTGGCCTGAGCCAACAGCTCTTCCTCCATGGACTTGATTAGGAAAGAAAAAGGCAGCTGCCACGTATTTAGAAAAGCCCATTCTGTACCCTACTGTGCTACAACACTGTTTCAGCCCCAGGTCTCAGGGACACACTTTCACAGCTTCTGCAGCAGGCAAGGTCACTGGCTCCTCTATTGGCTTCTTATGACTAGAAATTGCAATTTTCTGCAAGGCTTCTGCTACAATACAGTACAACTCACACCGAGTTAAATGATGTGGAGCAGACATCTATCTGCTCCTACGCACTCTCCAAGTGATGACATGGCTAATGGGATTGATCAGAAACAGCTTCTTGCAGAACCTCAAGCTAGGCTACATCTCTGTAAGCCTGTTTCTGTGTGGGGCAGGCTGCTTTCCTTACCCGGAGAATCTCTCTGGAGATATAGGCTATCCAGTCTTCTTTCAGGGTATTCCCTTTTGTGTTCTTCACAAGGTCTGTGATAGAGCCAGCTCCACAAAACTCCATAACAAGCTGCAAAACAAATATCAGTGCACAACCAACATTAAACACAGATTTCAGCTGTATGGCAAAGCAAAATAATCAGGTTACAGCATTAATTCAGGAAGCTCTTGTGAAGTAGAGAATGTATTTTACATCTCTGCCTGGAAAATTGATTCAACCAAATGTCTTCAATGTGTGTCAGACATATATGGAATATGTCTCACATAAGTTACCACATTTTCAAGGACTGATTTAATCACTGTAATTTAATGCTGGGAATCTGGATTTGCTCAGCTATGCAAAATACATTAGCAGTGCGAGCACATCCAATGCTGAAGGAATCAAACTCATCACATCACTACAACACTTCTTATCCTTTAACTTCCATGTATTTATGGAAGAACGTGCTCCCTGCCATTTCAACCCCAAACTTCAGTCCTCTAGAGGGTGTAGATGAGGTGGGATGAAAAATGTAATGGGTACAATCTCAGATGCAGCTTTCTTTCTACAGTCACATATTCTTACTGCTCAGCTGTCTTGTTCCTATGAAACATGTTACTATCCATCTGGGAAACAGGGGGAAAAAGTTAAAGAACAAATCCACTGCTTATAGCAAATCTTGGTTCAGACATCCCCTTAAGGATGTGTTATTAGCTTCTGTGATTCACTTATCTAGCAGTTCAGGCAAGCACCAAACTCCTTCAGTTTGTCTTTCCATAAAGTGGTATTTCTCTCATCATCAATCCATATCCAATAGGGAAAGACTTAGGAACATGTCTGAAAAACATCTGCTTACCCACAGTTGGTCATCATGTCCTGGAGGACTTTTCTTAATGAAAGCACCATAATAAGTTGCAATATTTCTATGATGAGAATATTTCTTTAGCATATTAATCTCCAGTTTGATTTCTTCTTCTTCATCCTTTGGAGAAAAAAAAAAAAACAAACCCCCATATGTTTAATATACCACATACATTACTGATTTATTCCTCACTTTCTCAAAAGTGGATTTTTTTCTGAACTTTAATTTCCACCAGCATCATGTTCAGTAAACCCCTCTGATGTTCATGCCATCAAAATCCTGTCTATTGAGATGGTCTAAAACAAGTCTTTCCCAAGTTTTCAGTAGCACAAAGAAACAAATAAAAGGTGCAATGGATTTGACCCAGTGATGGAACATGGCATGAATCTGTTTCAAAAACCCAATGCTTGTACCACCTCAAGCAAATCCATAGCCAGCAGGCTGGGAATTTATGACAGAGGAATATTATTTCCATCTTCCTCAATTTTTCTCCTTTAATTTTGTTAATTTTAAACCAGTTCCATTACAATGACAGACAGTGGCTTTGTTAAACCACCAGCCAAAGCAGGTTCCCATCTTGGTGCCAGCATTGGACTGGCACAGGAAAACAGAGGTGGAGATCAGGAATTCCCCTTCTTGCAAGAACAAGGCATTTGCCTCGTGCACAAGCTTCCTTCTCCTCCTCCATCTGCCTCTGTGGAGGAAGAGCAAGTGCATCAGGAAGAGTGGGCCAGGAGCCCAGGCAGTAAACAGGATGCTGAGACACAAAGGCAGAGGAAGGATTTCCCCTGGCTCCCCCCTGCTCCAGCAAGGTGCCAAGAAAAGAGCAGCTCAGGTGAGGGGAGGTCATCCCTCCAAAGAGCTGAAATGGGTAACATAATGAAACAACTCCTTAAAAGACCCACAACCTGCTTTTGAAGTGACAGTAGGACACGCTGCATGGAAGGACCCACACGCTTTGAGGTGCTGCGAGCAGGCAGCAGATACAAAAGAAGCAGCAGACACCAATCCACCCCCAACTCTCTCTTCCCACACCTAGACAGCAGGAGTGGAGTCTTCTTCAAGCACCTATCAAGGCAACAAATTAAAAGGCAGGTGGATATTCCTTTTTGCTCCACAATTTTATATCCAAGCAGAAAAACATCTACCTTAAATTGATTCCAGGAAGAAGCCAAAACGTCTCCCTAGGGCTGCTGGCTGATGGGAACGGTAGCACATACGCTAATTATTCTGTGATGTCAAAGCTGATTATATGATAAAATTTTAAGCCTTAAACTTCCTCGCAATTTGTACCACTCTAGCAATCAAATATCCTGTGCACGACATACACAGATGTTAATACTAACTCTGTGTTAACTCCTTGTACACACCTGTACACACAGCTCGAACAACAGACACCACTCTCTGCTACAAAGCTAACTACAACCATTAGTACCTGCTACAACCATTTCAAACACTAATAGCGGGGTGCAACGCTTACTTTTAACTTATTATGACAGAATTCCCAAAATGCACCAGGGATAAACTATTCTTGTATCTTATCAAGATGTGTCTTTGAAGTAAAATACTGGGTATTTCTGGAAGACTGAACAAAATAGTAAGAAAATCTTGTAAATCAATGTTCTTAGCGAACAGCAGCCCTGGGAGAGAGCATTGTCAGAAAAGCTTTTTGAGCCAAAAGGTAACTTGGTGATTCCTCAGCTGCTTCTGTTGTCCTTGCTGTTGAATGATTTTTTTATTTATTCAGACTATATGCAAAAAGAGAAAAAAGAGAGGAGGAAGACAGGCTTATATTACACCAAACCTCTGAATTGTGTGTTTAGGCAAAAAGAAATTAAACAGGAGCATTGTTAAACTTGATGCTTTAGGACTTAATTGCTGATAGGTTAATATGTATAATTGGATTAATCTGCTATTTTGAACTGACTTTTTAGATAAAAATTACTTCCTACCCTCAGCACATGAACACAATAGCATTTGCAATACAATGGGCAGGATGTCCTAAAGGTTGGTTGTGTTTATTTATTGCAACATCAGCCAAAATGACGATACTTAAACAGGATCTATTTCTGAAAAATGAAATAATAAAAATCCCAGCCCCCCCCCCCAAAATAAAAAATCCCAAAGAACAACAAAAAAGGCACACACAGAGCCAGCAGACTGTAGACAGTGACTGCTCTTTCAGCTCTCCACTGAGTCTGGTCACAGCACCTGCTCAAAGGCCTGCAGCAGAACCTCCCTGCAGCAATATCTCCCCAAGTACCTCCCTGAACTACAACTAACAATGGTCCTACATTCATATTTCAGCTGCCTTTGAGCACTTGTCCACAACACAAATAGCTCCTCACCTACAGTTCAATCCAGTACAAAATGCAGTTCACAATATTAAATGGATTCAGTAATTTTTGCCAGGCCTTGGAAGAATCCACTTAGTTAGTGTGGATCGATAACCCCCTGGCAGTGAGTCCTGAAGACTCTGTGGTGACAGGAATTATTATGAGGAATAATCAGCACAGAAAAGGCTGAAGCACCAGTGTGGTACAGCAACTGGTAGAAGATCAAAAAAAGGAAATTAAAAACAAAAAGTTGGCAAGATCAAAATTGTTCTGTTCCAGATTCAGGAGCATTTTTTTTTTTCCAGGGTACAGGTAATTTCATCCCAATGTGGACATCTGAAAGAGGCCAAACAATGTGCACCCTACCGGTGTTTACTTCTCCCCACTAACTACAAAAGGAGGGTGAGGTCATTAACCAAGATCCAGACACCAATCTTGCAGATGTCTTGCATCAGGGTGAGATGAGTCCCACCCAAAAATCTCACCGGATAAGGCCCTTTCCGCACAGATCCCCTTACGGACACACGTGCCTCGGGGAGGGTACGCTGCAGCCGGCAGCAGGGATCCTCCTGAGGAGACCGAGGTGTTTTGGCAGCCCTCCTGGGATTTGGACACATGAGCCAGCCTCAGAGATGGAAGATCTGTCACCTCCTCCAGACAACAAAAGCACTGCACCACCACCACTGACAGTGCCTCCATTTGCAGAGGCAAGGGTATCACAAAAGCAGAAAATTAAAACTGATTGAGGCAAGAGACTGTCATTCTCATGAAGTAATACAAAAGTATATCCTTTTTTCTTGAAGGAGAGAGGCAGCTGGTGAGCCCTTCCTAGTGATTTTATGCAGCTGGCATCAATTACCACTTTAAGCCATTATCTGTGAATACAAACTCCCATTGAAATGCTCTTTGTCTTCCCTCTGATGGAGCTGGTGGAAGTGTTTTATACTTATACATTCCCTGTCTGTTTGTGACAGCACGTCTGATTACCAGTAATTTTTGCAGTAAGCTATACTTTTGCAAGATTCACGTGGTTAAATCAAGCTTGGAGCAGCTTTCCTCTTCCTTTTCATGTGTTTCCCTTCAGAGACTAAATGGACATGCCAGCATCCCTAGGGGTTTTGAACTGCAACACTCTTTTACCAAAACAATCTTGCCTGTAAGATTAAAACCTGCAAATGACTCCCACACAGAAATCCACCTGTGTACATTCAGATAATTTCTAACCATTGGAATCAGCACGCTGAAAATAAGCCCAGGTGTGTTACCTCTCAGCCTATCACCCAGCAGCACCTGATCAGCTTGCTTACTGCTCCACCACAAAGCTCAACATCCCTTGTTCTTCCATTCATCACTGCACGCTAAATATCAGCATGGGTTTTTGTGCATGCAGATGGCAAATCAATGACTTGTTTTTACTGCTTTAGCATTTACAAAATTGTGATGATTTAAGTAGCTGAAGATTTAAGTATTTGACCGTGGCTGCCACTGGAATAACTCGCAGTCAAAAATGCTATTAGTGCAGATCCATGTAAGGAAGATTATCAGCTGTTTTCCAAAGGTAGCACTCCACCCCCTGCAACATTATGGAAAGAAAACACTGCGAATTTACACAAATTTTTAGAAGACAAGGAATTCAGAAACACTTTGCTGGACAATTTTGAGGGATGGAAAAGAAGATAACTAAGCTCTACAAATGTTGGAATCAGGGAGGACATAACCAAAGGAAAAGTCACTTCAAGTCTGTCCCTAAGCATCATTGTCTGACCTCAGAAGACCAAGCACAACAGTCCTGACCTATTCCAGCACTAAAACTGGTATGAGACCCCTATGAGAAATTGTCTCTGAGAAACACACTTAGAAGAGTAAGGGGGAAATAAGACTGTTTCCCAAGCTCTGTAGCACAATAAAATTATTTCAGGAGCTGAATTTTAAAATAAAAAAAACCCCAAACCTCCCAAAGGTAGAGCGAAGATACATCTCAATGCATGTAAATGGTGACTTTCCATTCAAACTCCCTCACCTGGAAGATCTGTCTGATTACTGCTCTTGGCTGGAAGTTTATTCTGCCAGCCCAAGTAGGAGAAACTCAGTATTATTTCCAAAGGTTTTATTTACCCTACTATTATGATGATGGGAAACACGAATGAGAAAACACAGTCCAGAAAGGTTAAAGCAAGACAGTGTACTGTGATAAAGTAGAGAGCAAGTTTACTTATCCTACCAGATGATTTATACACTGCTCTAAATCACTGTGAAGCAGAATACAAATTGGTCCTTTCAGTAACTTTGCTTTCTGATTTAAGAAATGAGACAGTGACAAATCTCATCTCTCTCCTCAGAAATGACATCCAGTCATTTCAAGCTACAATCAAGAGTTTTTTAGAATTAATATCACTACCAAACAGTGTAAAATCAAACACCAGCAAAACAGGATGGAGTGAGAGAAGCCTTCAAATCTCCTCTCCTTTGCTTTTCCAGTACTGCTCACAAAGCTTTGCCTGCCTGTACCCATGGAGCTGCCCTGCCTGGAGAATGGCAGCTGGCAATACTCTGCCTGGGGTTTCAGACTAAGCAGAGTTCCTGAGGATCATGAGCTCCAATGGCAGATTCTGACATTTTGGAATCTTGAGATCATGGCAGAGTTTGGATCTGTGTAGAGCAGCAGGCAGCAGCCTCAGCCCAGCACTGGGAGTGAAAAGGCACTGCTAACCCATGGACTCCCAGAGCAGTGGAGAGGAAACCAGTCTGCCTTCACAGGCATCAAAATGATAACAACTTTCCCTTTCTTTTACCATCTGCCCCTGACACACTAATTGAAGAAAAACAGGAGAGGTCCAAAAAAAACCCCAGTTTATTTTCCTTTCTGCTTCCTTTCATGTTTCACTTCTGCCTTCCACTCACATTAAAAAAAAAAAAAAGTCCTAGAAGACACCAAACAAAAATCTTCCTGGATAAATCAAATCCCAACACCAACTTTTGCAAACCACCATTCTGCTTGAGTGTCACAACCTCCCTCCTCTTTGCACTCCAGACATGGCCAGCATCCATTTGGAGCAGAATCTGTCCAGGACAGAGAAAGTCTGAATCGAGCCTAGCACAATGGGTGACCTTTTCTGCTGCAGGAATGCATAATATATACACTCGTTAATAAAGTTCTCACACACCAGGGAGATGTTCTGGCGAGGAAAGCTGGGGCAGTGTTGCACACAGCACAGCACTTGAAGCGGGAGCTGAGGCGCTGCCTCCAAGCCGGGAAGGAGGCTGTAATTTCAGGAGGAACCAAACCACAAGAGAAACGATACTCCGAGTGGGTAAGTCCCTGCCAGTGACTGCCAAGGTAGGAAGTTTGTATAAAGCAGAGCAGCTTGCAGTGCAGAGAGTGCAACGTGGAAAAACGTGGTCCTCTCCAACACCACAACCAAGTGTTGGAATTGGGAATACGACATAAAATAGTTGGTAAGAAAAAATATCAAACACAGGCTTCCTGGGAGGGAAAGTCTAAACTGTTTTAAATAAAAGACTTTAATCAAGAGGTGCAATAAATATTTAACAAGTCCTTATACAATCCCTCCTAAATCTTAAATTTCTTATTACACCCCATCCTTCTTGAGAGTTTTTTACAAGCCTTTGAGCTTTGTCGCCCTCAAGTTAAAGACCTCACGTAAGTTTATTTCCCATCTGTCTCTCTCCTGTGTTACCCTCTCACTTTCAGCATTCTCTGTGCCTGTTTCACTTCACATCAAGGTCTCTTTTTCACGGACACCTTACCCACATACTCTTCCCACCTTGGCATCAGCAGGTTAACTCCTCTGCACTGTACTTCAGGTCCTTCCCAAACACAGACTTTCCCAAGGCCTTCACACTGAACCCTCTTGAAAGGCATCCATCATGCCACGCACTCAGTGACACTGAGGGAGCACTAGCCATCCAGCAAGCAGTGGCACGGGTGCTGAGCATCCCCCACCACGGCTGGGAGGGTGCCTCAGCCTCTGCCCCTCGTCCACAAGGACAGCCCGTAAAGAGAAAGGCCTTCATGGGCTTTACCATTGGTGAGCTTTCTGGAAACCAGGCGTCCTGTCACTGGGAGCTGCCACCAGGCCGCGAGCTGCTGCCAGCACAGAGCCACACTGCCAGGAACAGTGAAGCAGCAACGCTGCTCAGGCACAGTAATTGCCGAAGACGGCTGGGAAGCTTTCTCAAGGGTCAAAAAAACCTCATTTTTGCGAAAACTGGCTGGCAGAACAGTGCTGTCCTTATGACCACATTCAGTTACCTTCAGTGGCAACATTTCATCAAGCAGGTGAGAAACACTTCCACCAAACACACAAAACAGAAGCTGCTTTGTCTCGCCTTGGCACAACACCCTCTCTACTGCATGCTGAAGGCACTGTTTGAAACAAGAAAGCAAATGAGCCAAGTTGTTCACGACAGTGCCATCACTGAGGCTGCAGCCATAAAGGAACAGTTAAATTAGCTGGACAAAGAGGCTTGAGGAAGGACCAGCTCCTAAGCAGGGTCCCAGCACTCCCCAAGGAGCCTGTGTAGCAGCATTGTGCAGGCGCAGGAGACGGAATCACGTGCAGGCAGGAAGGAGCCAAAAACCACGTGAAGACAATACTTGTCTGTTGTCTCCCCCCTAAACCACCCCCCTCTGCCAGTCACTGCGACAACAATATTTTCTTTCTTGCCCGATGTGCCTCCGGTGCCTTCTCTGGTCACTGAATGAGCTGCTCTGAAGGCACAGAAACCACAGCACTGCTGACCTCCCTCAGTAAAATCCTGGGATGCCACAGGCTTTTCCAAAGACAACCAAGAGAGAAACCTCCTAAGGGCAAATCGCTTCAACTATTTCCAAGGCTAATTCCTTGATCCTAGTCATGATTACTTAAAAGAGTTTCCTGCTCAGATTGCATGTTTGTCCCAGCTATACAATTCAACTGTCCATCCTCATCTAGCCTACATTACTTACAAGTTACACAACAAGCCAGCCTTATACTGACATCTTCAGAGCTCTCATAAAAGAGGGAAGGACTAGTCCCCTACGTTCATCACTATTATTTACACTAAAAATGCCTGTTGCTATACAATTTCTACATCCAGTCTCAGATTTCTTGTGATCAGAACAAGCCCCTCCTAGCAGATATTAAAATTAAGCCTGTGTGTGAAATAAAGAAATCTCCTTTATGCAAAGCTCCACGCTCAGATAATCAGAGGAGATGGAGATGCTGGAGAGAAAACAGGCTAATGCACAATGCCAAAATATTGCACAGCTCTTCTACTTCCAATCTCAGCATGCATCTGATGCCAAGGAAAGCAGCGTCTCAGGGGTGACAGAGCCAAGGAAGGCATTTGCCCACTGCTTGGTCCCTGCTCTGCCCTGGGCAGTATGAAGCTCCACCATTCCCACCTGGAGGGCAAATCTCCTTCCCAAAGGGATCAACACATGAGTCCCTCCCCACATGTGCACTCCAGACACTGCCAGGCTGCAGTTTGGACCTGGGAGAGTAAAAGGCTGCAGATTTCATGCAGCTGGAGAGATTCAACAAGAAACTGAAGTTCTGGCTTGAGACTAAGCTTTAAACTTAGAGGGAGGCAGAAGGGGAACATCTGAGAGAAGAGAGGAAACAAAAGGTTGAAATGACTGAAAGCAGATTTCCTATGCACCAAATGCCACACCGACATTGTATTATCAGAAATGTAAGCTGAGAAAGTAAAGTACATTAAAAATATCAGTTCTGGAATAACTCTTATGTTCTTCTAGTAGTGAAAACCTATAATTACAGAAAGACACTAATTTTCTTAAAGGACAGATCTGTTCAATATATAGCAACACACCCACACTGACCAACAAGTCTTGCAGATGAACAAGGAAGAGGAATTTATGTACAACCTCTCTTTCATTTCATATATTGAAGGAAACCAAAATGCTACAATAAAATATCCCAACCATTTGGGATAACCAATACAAAAGATATAACCATGCACACCCAAACAGGAACAGAACAAATGACTGGACAGAAAAGTAATCCCACTTGGACCTTCCTCAGGTCTGTTTCACATATGATCTTTTATCAAAATGAGATGGGGCTGGAAAAGTAGTTTTCAAGAGAAATTCAGCAACTCTATCACATGCCACCATTTCTTTCCTGAAGAGCCTGCCACTGCTCAATACATTATATTATTTAGGTCAAAAGCAAAGAGACAGATTTGCAAAGCAGAGGGGGCAGACTGGCAAAATCAATTGTACATTAAGAAATAAAACTTTAAATAAAAATAAAAAGAAACTAAATTTTCACAAAACAAAACAAACAAAACCCACAAACAAACAAACCCACCAAAACCAAAGCCAAACCAAAATACAGAGCAGCACAAACAAGTACCACCACAATTGCCAGCAGCGGGCAGCTGGTAGCCATGAATCAAGTGCCTCGTATTCCAGGAGACACAGTCCCACCAGTGACCTTTACCCCTCTACAGGACAAATATCACCTCAGGTGGACAGACCTGTCCCTCACAGGCATTCATCTCCCATGTTAAATTGCAGATCCCCAGGTCACTTACACTCCAGGCTTCAGCACAACACTGGGTGCCTAAAGTCAGACAGAATGAATCCAGGCTTTGGCCACTGGTAACATCTATGTTAAGACAAGTGAACAACTGTTGCAAGACTACAAGTTTTATTATGGTCTTGGTCTTCCGACCCAAAAATCAACTAGCAGGTGGAAGAAGAACTTTGTAACATATTGCTAATCCCTCAACTGTCCACATTCCCTAAATTTTCTAACGCTTTAATTAAGAGAACTGTCCTCATTAAAATGCTGCGGATGCAGCAATTTTTCCTTCCAAACATTTAAAACAGTCTGCAACACCAACAAAGCTCTGTATTTTGTCAGAAAATAAGCACGAAGAAAAGGCCCAAACCTGAAATTGCTGCATTTTCTTTGCAGGCCGTCAATCCACTTCTATAGTGACATACACTTCACTGAGCCTGCTATGAAGAAACAGATTTACACTTCTTTTCTAAAGTGGTGTACCTTTGTCTAATGCCCATTTTTAGTGCAGCCAGTAACCTATGCTCTGTTTCATACCCACAAAAGGAAAACTCAAAATTCTGCACTATGCTACAGTTTCCAAAAATCTTCTTGTAAGCAAGGATTGGTGTGAGATCATGATCTGACTTATTCAACACAAGGTTTCTTTTGTGCAGCAGCCAAAATATGTAAATTGCCCAGGAATAAAAGAAATCATCCGATCTGTACATGTGTCTTACAAACACGACTGGATGACAGTGTGAGAGCACAAGTCCTTACAAGTTTTAATTTCAGGTAATCTTTGCCTGAAGGTTAAACACTTTAGCTCCTCTGGTCCAATATTAGTCACTGCTCAGCCTCTGTCAGTAATCCACAGCCTTCCCCCTGCCTTACACAGAGAAAGGACTGCAAATCCAAAATGCCAGGTGCCAGCAGGGAGGATCCAAGAGGTTCAGAAGACCCACTGAAGAACCACAAACGGGATCACAAAAACAGCTGTGACACCAGCCCACCATTGCGTGTTTCAGAAACAGGCTGAGTAAACCACTGTCTGCGTAGACCATGGGAGGAGACTGGATCAAGTCCTACAGGTTTGCCAAAATCAATTTTCAAAATACTCCACAAAATGCCTTTGGTTTCTTACACCAACACTGCAAGCAAGGACTGCTTAAAAAGCTGAAAGGAGGAGGCTCACTCCTGCTTTGTCACCATCTCCACCTTCTCTTCCCTCTCTGTTTTGGTGAGAACCACTCCTCATAATGGTGACAGAGCAAAAAACTAATATCAGGTCAGTAATTGTGACACCATCAGACCTGCAAAGACCTACTGAAACCTGTCCATGCCTTAAACCACTTCTACTTCTTGGGAAGGAATGGGCGGGCTCCTTCTGCAAAGGGCAAACCCAGGCCTATGATGGATGCCAGACTAGACCTGGGATTTCTGCTCCTCCCTGCCCTTCCTCATTCCCAAAACCTACAATGTAACAGAAGCTTTAAGGGTGAAAAAACACCAGAACGCTCAGCTACTCTGCAGGAATATACAAAAAATAAATAACTAGAAATATGTGTGCTGAGAGTAGCTTTCTTGAAGCAGACCTCTCCAACTTGCTTGTTCATGTATGAATGAGATCCATGTTTATAACCGTAGGGGTTTTCAAAGCAAGAAGGAATATGGATATTATATTTTACTTCTAAAATACACTACTGCTCAGAAAAAACAGCTCTTTTAAAAATGGGAAATCCATTACCAAATGATTTACAACTGACTGACAAGATGATGATGTCTGTAATTATCAGATCCAATCACTCAAATTACAATTTACCAGCAGACACACAAACTATTTGATTCACAGTTAACATTTTTTCTTCAGCAACTGCCAGGTCCTTTCTAAAACAAGAGAGGAGACAGACAACCTCTATCAGTAACAAATGCAGCTGCTGATGAGTGGAATTCAGGGATGTCTGAGAGGGGCAAATTTCCCTTCATGTCTGTGCCAAACCCTCCCAGAGGACAGACGACAACCAGGGCTGCAACCAAAAGGCTTTTTCCTTTGTGCTCAGACAGAACAGCTGTTAGACAGGTACAAAGGTACAGCCACGTCTGGGCATGTGTGATAAGAGAGTTCTTCATAGAATTGGTTGCTGAGGTTTTGATTTTCTTTGGTAGATTAACGCTGACTTATGCACACATTTAAAATCGCCCTGCACTGCCAAAGCTCTATAAAGGCTGTGCACTTTAGTGTACAAGTTAAGTGCATTTGGCACTACATTACGATGTACAAAATCATTTCCATGCAGCTGCCAGCAGAAGGGAGCTATATTCTTGGACCAGATGTTTTTGTTGTCGGTGCTGCCAAGCACGCCTGGAAACCTCACAGCTGAGCAGTGCTGCAGGAGTGAATTAACAATGAACAGAGCCACAAGATGCTCATGTCCATCTATTAAATGGGGTGTCACAGTCCCCTCTCTCCCTTACTCCTGCTCTCTGAGCAAGGAAGCTGTGGATGGCCAGCTAATTATTTACCTGTCTTAGAAGAAAAGCCCTTCTGCCTCCATCAGGCTAAATAAAAGCAAAAAACACTTGCAAATATTATACCCCAGCTGCATTTACCCTTAGCTGGGAAGGTGACAAAGAGACCTTGATTAGCAGCCAAGAAAATAGGACTGGCAAAAATATAAAACAGTCCTAATGCTACAGTACATGTTTGTTTTTGCTGCTGGGCTGTGAACAGGCAAGCATTGATTGAAAGGTATTTCACTTCAAAAATCAGAGCTGCTATGGCATCTCACTTTCCAGTTTAAAAACAAACAGCTCAGATCCCAACACAAGTCTCTCACTCTTGAGCTGAATAAATGCTGAGAGCAGGGGACAGAAGTCCACTTCCCAACCTCAACACCAGCTTCCAGTGAGGCTCAGCTGCTCTTTGCCCTGGTGCCCCCACGCTGAAAAGCAGGGGCTCCTGCCAGATCCTAACCTGCCAGCCTTGCCTCGTCTGTCACAACTGCACCACAATGAGCAGAGGGGACATGCAGGGACCAAAATACTGAATGGTCACACAGCTGCTCAAAACTGCAGGTGTGCATGCACAGCAGGCAGCGAGCAGCCCAAACACGAACAAGAGAGTCAGGCACCAACACTCAGGTGCTGGTGAGAAGAAAATGAGGTTTACTCAGTCCAAAACTGTCCTGTGGCAGGCCCTACATCAATCACAAAGCCTGCAAGAGAAACTGGAGAGGCCAGGCCTTCTCACCCAGAAAGAAAAAGCCCTGCCATAGTCCAGGAAGAGGTGGAAGCACATCCACCACTCCAGGAGGCTGCTGCAACCCTCCCTGGGCAGCGATGGGCAACTCTGCTTACTAGGCTTGTGGTCAGGGGCTGGCTTTGGTTATTCTACTCACTGGGCACCACACATGTTCAGAGAGGAAAGTGACATAGAAAGGCTCTATGTGTGTGTGCCTCTGTGTGTGTGTGTGTGTGTGTTATGAGCCTGCTGTGAGCTGCTCTGGAGGCTCTTTTCTCAAGCAGGCAGTTCAGACAGGCACAACCCACTCCTGTAGCATGAGCGCCTGTAAAAAGTGAAACTCAGCAACCTGACTGTAAAATAAAAGCAGGCATAACATGTTTTGCTGAAATCCCCCAATACATAATATAATCTGATCTCCCTCAGAAAAACATTGGTTTGGTTTCCCCAGCCCGCAGCAGCCGCCACATCCCCTGTGCCAAGCATGGCCCCAGCCTGCCCATCCAGCATCTGCATGGGAACTACACCCAAAGCAGTGCCTTCCTTAAGGATATATACAACAGTTTGCACTTTAAAAAAATGCAGCAAAAACCAAAAACATGGTCTCTCTTGTTCAGATAAATAACTGGTTGCCTTCTCAGGGATTTTTCTGTTAAAATAAAAGCAGTGCTATCACTACAGAGTCTCAGGGGAAGATGACTCATGAGCAGGAAAGGGCCTGTAATTTTGTGCTCAGGGTATTCACCCCAATAGATATTACAACTTTTTACTATGCTAGTCTGGTAACATGATTAAGTGGCAGTCTGAAGAAATCTTCCCTTAATCACACTTGATTTGAAACCAAACTAAGAGCAATTAGCCCAGCCAAAATGCATGGGGGAGACAGGAAGGCATTTACATCCAAAAGAGAAACCTAGATTGTTTGGAGAGCTTCAAAATTCAGGAGGATAAGGTTAAAGGGACCGGATTTGCTCAGAGCAGAGCTGTGTGACAATGAAGTCATGCACAAAGGGACAGCTGCAGCAACCCTGCCAGCTCCAGCTCCATGACCAAGGCAAGGATCTGCTGGTTGGTTTGGAAACATTACCAAGCAGCATGGAAGCAGCAGAAATCCCACACACAGCAAATCAGACCTCTCCAATAGCTGGAGAGAGGCAGCTAAGTGAAAGACCATGTGTTGCAGAGGTCAGCTTCTGCCAGACTAAGGTGTCTGAACAAAGCCCGTCATGGCTGAAGGCTCCTCTCCTGCAGTTTCCTGATGCCTAGTCCCTTCAAAAGCCACATGTAGAAATCCCAAAGCCCACTCAAAAAGAAAAGTCTCACAGAAACTGATGGTTAAATTGGTTAAGCTTGTCTTTGCTGGCTTACTAAAAAATGATGCACATGTACGAAAAGCTTTTAGCTGTGCTCCGGATGGCATGAATTGAAAAGTGAGGTTCAGGGGGTGCAGAATAAGGGAAGGAAGAATATGGAGGCTAGTATAAAGACAGAAAAACATAATATTAATACTACCACCCTGGTAATAATAATAATAGAAAATTCTAAGGTTTTGGGTGCCTTTTTATTTTCTTTAACAAAAAAACTCTCCCCAAAACAGCTCCATCTGTAGTCTCTGAGCATCTGGGGCTTCCTGCCAAAGTGATCAGTAGCAAAGAGCTAGCATTTGTCTCTGAATCGCAGCCATTATGTGCTTCAGTGTTCCCACACCACACAGAAACTGGAGGCACTCACAACTCTTCCTGGGCTAAGGCTGAGCTACTAATCCAAAGCACGAAGGATGAGGGCAGTGCATGTGTGCTGCTGCATATAAAGGCAGGGCCCAATGGAAAGGAAAGGACCTTGCTGGTTTGCATGACCTATAAAACTTCCTGACTGAAAGCAGGCCTGGCTGAGGGCAGCTCTCCAACTTGCTGGCAAGTCTCTTCAAAGCAAGACACCCAGCTAAAGGTTGTCTCTTTCATACAATACACCCCTTATTCCCTCAAGCCTCTCATTCGTGAGCAGACGCTCCTCCTGAGGAAACACAGAGTGCACATCCATGTGCTGGCCTGGACAGCGGGCACATGCCCATGCACACCAACAGCCTGCACATGGCAGTCACATCCCTCCAGGGAAGTGCAGGGCTCTGCAAAACCCTTTAAGTGGTGTCAGCTGCCCAGCAGCCCTGCACACCTGTTTTACCAATCATCTTGTAAAGATAATTTAAAGAGAAGCTTAAAAACAAAAAAATAAATATTATTGAAAAGGTTCCCTGAACAAAAAATGCAACAAAACTGCTTAACACCAATAGGTTCCTACCAGCATCACTAGAACACCTCTGTCATAATGCTGTGTTGTGTATCAGGTTTCAGAAGACACATTTGGCTCCTGACATCAGGTAGGAGGCGAGCAGGTTTCTCCCTCTGAAGCCCTCTAGTGATGGCCAAAAGCAGAGCAGTCACACATCTATTTGCTTTGAGTGCAGTCAGGAGGAAAATGCAGCAAACCACCTGCACAAGATATCCCTGCTCATCTGCCACGCCAGAGGAGCACAGAACAGCTCATGGAACTGCACTAAACAGAGTGTTTGTGACTGTTTATCCATGCCCTGAGTAGCCATTTGTCCTCCAAAGGCTGATGAATATGGGTATTTTTGTAAACAATCATGGATTAGACCTCTAATCCAAACAGGAACCAATCTATCCAGAGTGGTTCTTAATCAAGACTCACCAAAAGAAAGAAAAAAAAAAAAAAAAAAAAAGGAGAATTCATAAGAATATAGGCTTGATACTAAATGTCTTTTTTCCCCTAATCTCAAACACAGAATTCCAACTTTTTAATCTATATTGACCCGTAGCATTAGGCTCAATTTCTGCTCTCCACTGAATATACAGCTCCTAAATATATGAATTCCCACAAGTATATATATATTCATCCCATACATTACCAAGCTGCAGAGAAAACCAGTAGAAGAAACATCTTCATTTTTATCTAAGAAAATTTCCTTTTAGCTGCCAATCAGTCTTCATCCCCCTCTGGATCCAGCACTGCCTCAGGGATTCTAAGTATGCAGGCCATTCCTAGGAAACAGCAACACACTGCCCAAACCCACTGAACTGCATTCTCCTGCTTTGTCAACCAGCTGTATGAAATTCACTTATTACAGAACTAGTGATATAAAATATAGAAAAGGGACAATGAGGTGCTGAAGTGTGTCCAGAGAAGGGCAACAAGGCTGGTGAAGGGTCTAGAAACCATGTCCTAGCTGAGACACAGCTGAGGAAGGGGGATAGGGAGGCTCGGGGGACCTCATCGCTCCCTACAACTGCCTGAAAGGAGATGTAGTGAGGTGGGGGCCAATCCCTTCTGCTGTGCCTTCAGTGAGGGGACCAGAGAAAATGGCCTTAAGCTGACACAGGGGAGATTCAGATTAGATACTAAAAAGAAAATTTCACTGTTCAGGTGGTCAGGCACCACCATCCCTGGTGCTGGGTGATGTGGGTCAGTGGTTTAGGGGTTACAGTGATAGTGCCAGGTGAGCAGTTGGACTGGATGACCTTGTAGGTCTCTTCCAACCTTGGTGATTCTTTGATTCCATGATATTTTTATATGTCAGAGTGGCAAATGATTAGATGCATCATATGCAACAATGTTAAGATGAGCACTGTTTCCCACAGCAAGGCCTGCTCTAACACTTTATATAGCTTAAGAGCACTTTATTGGCAACAAAAACTTGAATCATGCCAATTTAATTCATATCTAACTACTATGCAGAGGAAGAATGAGTGACATTCAGCAAATTAGCAATGGTACCATCCAAGCACACAGCAAGGGCAGGCTGGGCTTTTGACTCTGGACTTGACTTAAAGCAAACAGATGTCTTTCAGAGGTAGATCTACTTTGGCTACCTGGATTAGTCCACTAAAGGGTTGTTTTCCTTTGCCATTCACTAACCAAAGCACCATTAAACTCAGGGTTAACGAGGCTCTTTGCCTGCAAACATGGGGCATGATCCACAATGCAGTTCAGCTAAGCCAGCCTCCCACAGGTCACCAGGTCAGGGGCAGCTGGCATCACACATCCTCAGCACAGGCTTTCCAGCTCCACCATTGGAACTGAGCTTGCCACAGCAATTCTTTGCTCTGCTATTATCCTGAACACTGGAATTCAGAACCAAAATGAATGTTATGGAAATCATCCAAAGCAGAAAATGAAATAGTTTCTAAGGCAAGCAAGCAGACTAAAAATAGCCTGTTACACAGTGGAAAGAATCAGAGGGTAGGGGAATCCCTGCAGAAGACCTTTACACTCCATTCTTTATTCCTAAATCTGCAGGTTGAAGCACTACAAACAGTCCCTCAGCAGTTACAGCAGGTGGCTGAGAAAGATGCAGCCAGGATGTTGGGAAGGCACTGCAGGCAGCTTTCCTCCTGGATCTGCACTGCAAAGGGATGGCTCCAGGTTCCTCATCCAGCCTCACAACTGTAACCCTGTGGAGATGCTATTTCCACTCCCTGTCCTGTCTGGCCCCTCTCACCCATCCCCTGGCCAGCTTTAGCAAGGGCAAAAACAGTAGAAAGCTAATCTATATATATATATATTTAATATATCTATTTCCTTGCCAGTGAAGCATAGGATGGGACCTTATTGATTCTGGCGTAAGGGAAACTTGGAAGGGAAGGGAAGAGAGGCAGGGCTGTCCCTGCAATAGCATCCAGACACCCAGTTGTTTTTGTTGTATTGTAAAACCTTATCTCTAGGAAGAAGGACCTAGAAATGGGGAGACCACAGACACCTATGACAGGAGGAAGCACTGTTAACACAACAGGATGCTATCTGAACATTTACAAAGAGAAAATGCAGCTATTCCTCCTTTTTTTCCTGCCAGTGGGAGAAATCCTTTCCTGAGTTTACACACACTTTGTTTACATATGTAGGCACAGAGGATGAGTTTGCATTACATGCTGATCCATCCACTTTTACATGATCGGTGCCAACTCTTTAAATTTGTGTTGGAAATCAAGACTGGGCTAGGTACATTTCCCAAACTTTTTAATCAGAACTGGGGATCAGCAGCAATTCTGACATAGAAACAGATATCTCCCCTCAGGGACTCAAATTTGAGTGCAGATCTGTTTGACTCTGCAGCCCCCTCTGATCTATAAACCAGTGTGACTCTATTATTTTATAATCGATGCAAAGCTGCACACTTTAAAAATTGCTGCAAAGGAGTATAGTAAGAGAAGCAGAAAGACAAATTCAGAATGAAAATCAACAAACTCATTTATAAAAATCATTTTGCCCCACAGGCTCAAAGGGAGGCAACTGCAATACATGCTAGTGAAAAGGGAGCTGAGGTAAAATATGCAAGAGACAACTAAAACCTTCTGTAATAATGCTGCCTTTGCATCAGTGTTTCCACAGCAGTGACTCAGGGCTGCCTGTCCTGTAGCCCCAGCCAGGACAGGTTAGCACAGGGGGAGCCAAGCAGCCACCAGGACGCTCTCTCCCTGCCCAACTACATTTCCATTCAGTAAAATATTCCACATGAGAAAATTCTTTTCAGGGATCATGGATGCTCTCCTTTCTTACTCTTGCAGGCAGAGCCATGGTGCTTAGCCAGGACAGTAAGAGCTAGCCAAAGGTCTGTGGGCTGCTGCATTTACACTAGGATTTCCACTTAGTTCTTACCACATCTAGAATCAAACATTAAAACTTGATTCAGGAAGAAGGTGCTACAGTGGAAAATATTCCTGCTGAAGAGAAACACTTCAGAAACACCTCATACACCAACACACAAACGCTGAGCTCACTTCTGGAACTGGCCCCTCCACTAGGCAGAGAGAGGGACACTTGTAGAGGCACCCATTGCAGAATGAGGTGCAAAAGAGAGCAGTCTATTGGAACTCCCACCTCCATCTTTTGCACCAGTGATGTGCTAAGTACAAAACTACCATTTTATTTGGTGGATGTGAGGCAAAACACAACACCCACCTGCTTGCTGTCCACACAGGAACAGTAGCAATTCCGACAGTTAGCTTGTTCACTTCTCAGAGATTCATCTTTCAGAACAAAACACTGATGAAGTGTTCAAGAAATAAAGCCTGACATTTAAAAAAAAAAAATCAACAGGTAAACATCACAACAAAAATTTTAAAAATGCCTCTGTGGCCAGATTCCCATCACCCTAACCGTGCGTGAAGCAGGGTCTAAATAAAAGAGAGCAAGATTAAACCATGTGCTTATTACGAAGCACCAGTCTTTGCAATTTAATGACAACACCTTTGCCCTTGTCTCTAAAGTGTTCTCCGCACTTTATCTAATGTTTTCTGACAGACAAACTACTTTCTATCTAGGGGTATGTATAAAGGAGCCCTGTTGGAAAGGATTTGAGACACTTACGGGCTCCGGAGACAAAGAGAATCTTCTCCTACACTGATCAACTGAACTAGTTTGCACAGCATCTTCAAGGCTCTTTCAACACTAGCTCAGCTGTGTGCTTTCCACTGCATATTTAAGAGACTGGGCACAGGGGAAGCAGAACACTTTAGGCAGTAGGGCAATGTTTATTGTGGTTACAAACCAGCTTAGAGTACAATGAATTCCCAGGTCCTCGAGCATTAGCACTTGCTACCATAATCTCTAGATTCAGGAGCTGGGCTTTAAGATTCTATTTTAGCCAACAATTCCATACAAAATAATTCAAACTGTGCCTTGCAAAAGAAGCACTGTCAAGGGACTTAGAAAAAACATTTTTGACTCATTAAATGTTGGAGAATAACACTGCTATTTTATCTTTATATATATACACATAGGCATGTTAAGAAAGGAGGGGAGAGAGATCACACAGGAAAATCTCAAATGTACAGTACTAGATTTGTGGACTCAGAAACTAAAGAAAGAACCAGAGGAGATTTTAAAATGCTTGAAAGTAATTTTCATGTGCTACACTGCACAGAACTTTTTCCTTAAATAAAAATGAAGCGATCTACTTTCTCCCCATGATTTACTGCAAAACAGTGGCCAGCTGACTGATAATGGAAGGTGGCTAAGGTCTGCCTACCATTTTCAAAGCAGAGGCTATAAATTTCAGCCCCTCCCTTCTCCATGCAGGCTGCCAGTTTTCACATAACTTGTCAGGACTTTGTATCTCCGGAATTTCTCCTCCTCATTAAACTTGGCTGAAGTCAACCAGCAGATCTAAAAGGTATTTGGTGGAAAAGAAGGCAGGACATGCTCAGTATCACCAAGAAGCCTCATTTCCTTAGGAAGTCAAGATAAAAATATGGAATGCTGCAGCAAAAACAGGAGGAGCCCACAGACAGGTACAGTTTATAAAGATACAATTAAACACAGTCAAGAGAGATTACATTTGAAGCAGATATATCCCCTTTAATATAAACAGAGAATTAATTCCCCTGACTTTGATCCTAATGCCCAAGCCAGATTTTAAAGTGTATCTCTGAAACATAGCAGCTTATGGACTGGACCTGGGATCTTCTAGGTTGCCTATGCAGACAGGAAGAATACTCAGCAGACCCGAGTTCAGCCTAGAAACCTGTTAAAAGGAAAGCACAATGTTCTGTCACAACCCTTATTGGTTTCACTCTGCCCAAACTGGCAAGAGCACACATGCTCTAACACTGTATTGACAGGGCTGCCTTGTTATCCTTGAGTAGACAGTATGTCTGACTCACTGGGGGTAAATTGAGCTGTGCTGTGTCTGATAGAAATGATAAAAAATGCAGCCTGGTACTTTTTGCTATTATCTGCACACAAAACATTTGTTTCCCATCAGAACTCGAACCTCGTTAGACAGCTGAGACAATCAGAGCTCAGCACTGGGGAAGGCAGCAGCAAATCACCTGCACCAAGGCCACCTGCACAAATGCTCCTCTCAGCTCAGAAATGCTCCATCACTAGAATTTGCACAGGTTATTATTGCTCAAATTCATGTTAGAGCAGGTATGACCTGTAGGTAAAATATCTCACTGTGAAAGCATCTGCATGCTACCCACATTAATACTAACAGTGGTGAAGGCTCAGAGTCCAGGACACAGACTGATGCCAGCAGTCATTTGTACACACATGAAATCAAGTGTCACTAGTGACCTCTTTGTCACTGCTAACAGCAGGACTTCAGATGATTGCAGATATCAAGCCTAATGACTGAAGAAAAATAGGCACAGTATTAGAGCATAAATGCATGAGTATTGCCCACCTGGACAGGTACAGTGCCCAAGGATGATAACAGACCTCAATGAGTTCACCAAGATGAATTACTCTTTCTTTTCAGTGTGTCACTGCAGCTGCACCATCACACCAAAGGAAAGAAATTTTTTAACAAGTCCAGACTTGTCCAAAGAGCTCAAGACTTGCAGAGAAATCTTCTTAATATGCAATCCTACTCTTCTGCCTATAGAAGTCAGCTGCAGCCATTTCCATTATGCTCCAGTATTAAACATGTACTCTCACATACTGATAAGCACTAACAGATCTCAGTGCCACAGCTGAGGAGCCCATACTGAGCATTCTCTGCCGTGCTATAGCAGAGTGTTATCTGGTTCTCTTAAAGCCAGGTAGGCAAAATTTTAAAGCCATCTCCCTACAACAAAGGAGATTCTTCTACACTGCAAACTACAGCAAAGTTCCCTTTATGTAACCATAACTTCAGGTTGTGTCATCTAAATTACATTTCAATTTACAGAGCACTGGTAAAACATTTTCTGTTAGACAGGACAAGAGCCCTGCACATCAGACATAAGCATACAGGTGAGAAGGCAGAGTCAAAACTGCTTTCTTTACACTTTATTCACATTGTGTTCCACAATCAATTTTGAGCATGAAGCCACTGCCCAGCCTCAACTGAAAAAGCCATGCAACAGGAATCCTACCAAATGAGCACCATGAAGCCTTTACAGCTAAAGCTCTATCACTGTTGAGAGGGGCTGCAATGGTGCCTCGAGGATCTTCATGGCAAAAGGAACATATCTGTTTCTTTCAGCCTTGAAACAGTCAGATTTCCAAAACAAGCTTGTTAAAATACTCAGAGAGGTATGCTCACAAGGACAACTGAGATGGGCTGTGCACGCAAACTGCTCCTCTCAGGTGGAAATCTTGCGTAAGGGGGAAACATAGGTTGAAATAAGCATAGAGAAACAAGCACATATGAATGTTTTACATCCATTTTCTTCTCTCTCCCTTGCCAATTTTTCCCTCACACAGTATCAGTGCAAAGTTGCTCTTCACAGGGACACAGTAATGCAGAGCCTTAGTGCTCAACATCAGCTCTCTCCAGCAGTGTAATTTCCCAAGCTGCTTGGTAAGAGCCACAGCTTTTCCCCCTGATTTCAAACCACCTGTGATGCTCCCTATTCAGTCACCTTGCAACTGCATCAAACCAGACATCCTCCCCTTTCCAAATAAGCTTCTCCAGCCTGACAATCTTGCTAACTCTTGAATAATGAGATGAAGTAAAGTACAAGTTTGCCCTTTATCCAAACTGGTGCCAGCACTGCTCCAGGAAATTTCTTGGGTTGAGTCCAGAAACTGAAGCTCTGACTTAAACCAGGTGTTAGATGTGTCTGCCTTGCTGGGAGATAAAGTCACTGCTCCTTGTAAGGACAAAAGGCTTTTCAGAGTTAAGTGTCATTCTACTCTGTTAGAACTGTGAGCTGGTAATCCAAGAAATTTCCCAGCCACCCAAGGGCAGGGGTGCTGGGACAAGTCTGGCACCCCTGCAAGGCTCTATGCCCTGCCCTCGCCCTGAAGATGGACAGGACCACCTCTGCCTGATTTAAACAGGAGTCTTGCAGAAAAAAAGCAGCATGGAGCTGCAGCAGACCCCAGTCCCACACAGACATCAGCACCCAGGGCTGAACCTCCTGCCATCAGGTCCATGGAAAAGCAGGGGGAAGAACTGTGCCAAGCTGCTGGGCAAGGGCATGAAGCAGAGGTATGCAAGGGATCTCAATTAAAGAAGGAAACAGTCAATTATACAAATGCTCTCAGTCCAACAAAGGCTGCCCTACTGGCTGCAAGACTATTGTAGCTCTTTTTGACCTCCCCCAAAACCAGATGTTACAGCTCAAGGGACCACTCTGTCCAGCTCTGTTTTCCTCTGAACTGTAATATATAATTCCCAGCAACTTTTTTTTTTTCCCCTTAACCTAATCCCTAGAAGAGATCAGAGGTTAATCAGCTTCAGGAGAACTGGACAGCAGGGCTGTCAAGATTGTAAATAGCTTTCCTTTATTTTTTTTCTTTTCCACAGCACACTTCTTGATTTTGCCAGGTAACTGTTTAACCAAAGACTGCAAAATGTTGTACAGACTAGTAGCAAGCAATCTTTCATTGCAGGGACAAGCAAGCAGAGTGCCAGTACTCTCCATGGAACAATCTGGATTTTTAGGTCCCTTATCAATTTTCCCCAACTCACATTAAGAAGGAGTGACTCCTATGAAACACTGGAAGACCAAAGACTTTTGGTAACTCAGGTAACTTTAGGTTTGCTTTGGCTAACTTCACAGTAAGTACAGCCATGGACTGGTACGTAAGTACTTTATCAGGCAGCTGCACTAAGCCAGATAAAGCCAGGTAAAGCACTGCATTCATATCTCTACACTAAAAGGATGGCCCCTATTCAGCTCTTCCAGGCTGGCTTGACCCAGTTCTGTTGCATTGGGCCACAAGGCCCAATCTTCCAGAGTGAGCCATCAACTTTTTTTATTTTTTCCCTCTTCAAATAGATCAAAATCCATGGATTGTCTTTGATTTTTCATGAGGAAAACAAGAACATAATATTGCAAACTTTTGGTTTGGCTTATTATGTCATTTTTCCCCTCATTTTGTCTGCTAGTTTATGTGGGAACCCATGTTTTTATTAAACAGCAGTTTTTCTGCAGACTGTTTTGAGATGTCCTATGGAAAATGGACAAATCATCCACATGATTTTAGTTTATGTAGTTTATCTTATAGCCATGTAGGCCATAAGATAGAGACTCACAAAAATCCAAGTAACTTTCCTATTGCAACAGAAATAAGCAGTCAGCAGAGTAAGGAAGATGGCAATGAGTAACTCAGGGAACCTTTCCTGTCTAGGTGTGGGAGATGTGCCATGTTTCTCTGCAGGCCTGGAGGCTTTGGTCTGAGGTTGTTAATTTTTCTGCAGAGGACACACAGAAAGAGCAAGACAGGCAAGCTCGAAAAGCAATCCAACTTCTTTCATAAATCAGCAGGATACAGTATCCAGTTGTTTACTTAGCATAATTTTACACAGACTAGATTGGACAAGTCATGAAACACTGGGCACAAGAGCTGAGAAATGCTGCTATTAAAAAAGGCATGAGGAAAACTTTCCCAAGGGATGCCAAGAGCGTGTGTGGGAAGAGGTAGGAGGAAGAAGCAGCAGCGTCAGGGGTTATAACAAACAGAAGAGAAGCAATTGTGTTTTTCCCTCAAAATCAGTTGCTAAACTTTTCAAAGAGAAAAGCATTGCTGGAAGTGGAACACAAGAGCAACCCTGGAAAAAACCATGCAGCTGCAAGGAAAGGCTCCAAAGCAGTTAAAGCAGAGTCAGGCTTTAGGGCATAATGCAAGTTAACAGCTTGGATGCAGGCAGATTTGCCAAGTAAGCTCTGCTAAGGTTTTAAATGCTATTTGCTTCACAAGGAAATAGATTCTTCTAAGTAAACAGGGACTGCTAAATCTTAGGAGTCATGGCAATCTTATGACCATGGAAACCTAACAGTATGGTCAGTGAGTGAAAGGGATCAACATGGACCGAACACCACCTTCTCCAAACCAATGTCATAAAAGGAACTGAGACCTTACAATAGAAAGATGAACAACAGACTACATATAATGCCTCCCTCACAACAAGCATGCAGTGTGAGATTCATCCTACATATGCAGATTTTGTAAAACAATTTTTAAAGCACACATATGCCAATAGCTTGCATTGTTCCCCTTTTACAGTCATTGGGCTCATTGCAACAAGGAATAAGAACAGCTTTCCATTGAAGAAAACCGGTGGGGTTTTTGGTTTTATTTGTTCTACACTACAGTAAAATTTTTTCAGCCTACATGCTCTGCAGCTTTGCTCTTTGAAAATGAAAAGAAGGCCTACCTGTGCACCATTCTTTAGTGACACCTATAGATCTTTAGGTCTTACAGTTCCATTAGTGATTGCTTTAGTGCTGTAGATCTCAAGATCAGTAAAGATCCAGTCTTCTAAGTATTTTCCTTATTTGTTTAGAAAGAAGGAAATTAGAAGAGGCAGGGAAGTTTTATGCACATCGACATCCCCCAACATTTCAGGCAGCAGAACTAACTAGTCATAATTTATTCAAAGATCAAGCTGATAGGCTTCAGCCCACCTCCTCTTCTCTCATCCTTGCCACCATTCTTTTGAAAATTAAAATCTAAAGAAAAACCACAAGAAAAGATGAGAAGGATGAAGAGCATTTCCACAGTGCCATGTGCACTCCAGAGTTGTAATATTTCTTCCAATGCCTCGAGTCAGAGGTTATAATACCTCATTTTCTTCACGCCAACCAAAACATTTTAAGGAAAGCCTTCACTCTGACTTTGACATCCCTCCTGTGTGGATGATCAAAGCTTTGCAGCCCAGAACTGACATAACTTCACTGATCCTGAGCAATGTGTGAATTGCAGAATCATGGCCTTGAAAACTGAAAATCTGGGGTGTGCCCACAGAGCATGCCAATACATTAGGTTTTCTAATTTGTTAAGCATTTGGCAAAACAAGCACTGGATCAGAGGTATCCCAGAAGAAAGGAAGTCTTGTGTCTGTTCTCAGTTCAGGTTAGTCAGAATAATCAGATATCCCCCATGGCACCGCTTGAATTTAAGCAGAAAGGCATAACACTGCCAATAAAACACACACATAGGCACAAAGCACCTACAGCTTCAAGCAACCACTCATCATAAAACCACAATTTCAGTTTTGTGAAAGTTTCCACTCAAGCCTCTTTCTCCATGGGCATGGATATGGTATTACCATTAGCAGTTAATCTAACTGTAGCTCTTAAAGCAGGCAGGGAAGGTGAATTTTGGCTGTGGTTCCCTCAGCATTTCTTTTGGAACAGTGCTAAGGGTGGAAGCCACTGCCCTCTCTGTCCCCATGTTCTCCCCTCCCACTGTCCCTGTAAGTTGCGGTGAGCTAGGACCAGGATGGACCCGCACTGTTTGTCAGCAAAGGAGGCGTTCATGAAACAAACCCTTGAGGAACTGAGGCTATGGCTTGAGGATATGGCTGTCTCTGGCAGAAATATCAATTTGAGCTACTGCCCCTTCTCCCTGATGGCCAGCAGTGGATCTCTTCCAGTCTCATGCCGCCTTCTTCATAGCAACCACACCAGAGTTTGCAACGTCATGTGCTGAACTCAATCAATTAACCAATCCAGGCTGTAAGTAACCAGGGGAAGGAGAGGAGTAAGGGTGTTTTAAAACTGGAACCAGAGCCTGTTCACTGATCCAGGTCACCACCTGACCCCAAGGCAGCTGTGCTGGCACAAGAGTTGGGAAACGGGCAAGGAACCAGCGAGCAAGGCTGGACAAGAACTTCCTGCAGCCACATCTGCCACTGAGAAAATGGTACTTGCAACAGTATCACCCATGCCTGGTGTTAAAAGGTGGAGCTGAGTTAGTACAACTTGGAAGAATTTACACATTTTTAGTCCCTGTGAGTTCTTTTCTTTGAAGCAAAAACACATGAGCTCCCCTGGTAGGAATGACAATGCTTTTAAGCCGCATGGGGCTAGCTAACATCTCCAAACTCCTCCCTCTGACTACGCTTCATCCCCTAAAAAAGTATTGCACTTATGAGGTAAAAGACAGGGCCAAAATACAACTTGCTTTCCAAAACCAGACAAAAATCACAGTAAGTTTCAAAACTTACTCCTGCAATATGAACTTAGCCATACTAAAGACATACTAAAGACAGCATTTTTCAACTGTTTTCTTTATTCTCTGCAACCTCTCTATTACAACTGTTTGTGATTAATACATGCTATTAAAAACAGAGAGTGTGCAATAGAGCCAATCTTAGTATTATGGAAGAAGCCATTGTCATGCACAGTCCAGCAAGCTGCCCTGTGTAAAACTGCTGCACAGATGAAAACATTTGCTGTGCAAAGAACATTCACTGTGTGTCAATGTACCTTCATTCCTCTTTGGTTTCTCTGCTTGTTAACTGCAGCAAAAAAAGCATTGCCTCCTCATGAAGGCAGCCTTTGAAAATCTTCAGCTGAAATTGATCTTTATCAAGCCATCAGACAAAAAAGGAATATCTAGCTGTTGGCAGACACAACAGCTGAAGTTAGAGAGCAACAGTCCACACTGCCCATCGATCACTAGAGATTCAGAGATAAGACTGAAGCCCTATCAGTTGACCTAACCCTATCTCTTGTTTTCCTCCTCTCCTGCCTGTTTTCCCATTACACCCCACCACTCATCTAGGACTTTGTGTCCAGGGCCATTTTTACTTGCTGCACCTATACCCACACTAAGCTATAAAATATTCTGCAGCAATATCCTTGCAGAAGTTTTGCTTGCTATAACCATCCTGGCCAAAGACCTCCTGCTCTGTACAACCTACACACAATTATTGCCCCTGTGTAAGACTGAGGAGCTCAGAAGAATATGACAGTTTGAAAAGGCACAACCTCTCTCCAGAAGAGCGGTATCAGTCAAGCTCTGCAGATATCACATGGGAGTATCTCATCCAATTTTAAATCTGAAGCTGTTAATTTGTGAATGGAACTCTACATACCACAAATAGAGTAACAGGGAGAAGGCCATGCTTTTCTTCATCTGTTTTGAAAACTTAATTTAAACTGATTGCTTTTTGAACAGCATAAACTGCAAGATGCCCAAGGATTCAAATATAGGCATATATTTTTTATTTCTTTGACTGGGTTAATTTCCCCTCTTTCCCATCTAAAGCTCCACAGTAAACCCCCATGGGTCACAGTTACTATAACTACTTTACATTGCTGAATTCTGTTAGCAATCTGCTCATCATTCCTGCAGATGTTTCTGCTTTTAGGCTTCTTGGAACTACAAGGGACTCATTCCTTTGAATAAACATATGCCTTTTGTAGGCTGCAGATGTACCAGAGAGAACACTGTCCTCTACAACAAGCAGACACCTCACCTTCTTTTTGGTAAAAACAAGATGATACTTTTCAGAGAAAACAAGTGGGAAGTAAGCAATCTGAAATTTCTCCCCCTCTTCTAACAAATTTCTGAAAAGAGAGCGCTACATGCACCCAATGTGCCCTGGGACTGGACAATGCAATTTTTGGAGGCCAAACGCCCCCAGCACACAGAAATCTCGGGCAGATGGACTGGAGAGGTCAGGTCCTGCAAGCCGAGAGTAAACATTCACATGCAAGGACCATGCCTTTCAACAGAAATACGATGTAAGCCTTATACCATCTCATGATTAAATTTTACACGTTGCTAATAAAGCAGAAGGTTCTTCTACTCACCTCAGTAACGTCCATGACCTTGATGGCTGCCAGCTGACCCGTTTTGACATGGCGACCCTGAGCAAGAGAGAGAGAGAGAACAGTCAGCACCAGCATCTCACCCATCCCTTCAGCTTACACAGAGCAAAACACTTGGACAAGAGTTCCAGTCACTGGGTTTTCCCCAGCAATGATACTTCCCTTCTGATACTTCCTAGGAAATACCACAAAAACTCTAGATAGCTAAAACAACAATAACAAATTCAAAGTGTTCCTCTTCAAATTTTAGTACCCATTTCTTTTTCTTCGCATTACAAATGATTATCAAGTCCAAAAAGGTTATATTCACAGCTTCCCTTCTGTTTACTTTAGCAAAGCACATTGCCAGTAATGACAGCTTATTAACGTGCCAGAATAAATTCCACGTGTTGCATGTTTTATCTGTATGAACCAATACCTAGTACCTAGGTGATATATTACATGCTTTACCTAGTAAGCATGGTTAGCCCACGATTAGGGCTTAGGACATTTCTCACTGGTTTGGCCTTTCCAAGTGAAAAACGTGGGGTTTCTGCAAGGGATGCATCAGACCTGCCAGAGCTCTCTTTGCCTGCCTCACAATGGCTAGACAAGAACAAGGCGTCATCTCCCTTCAGCTGCACCACGGTACGGGTACAGTTTCGCAGTACAGCTGGAGCTGAGTTAATAGATCCCAGCTCCTGCAGCAGGGAGCTCCTACCCTTCCTTCCTCTGCCTCCTTCCAGCCTCCTGTCACATATTTCTCCCAGGAGCACTGAGCTCCTTCTGGCACTCATTGTATCATATGATAAGCTGATTGAGATCACTAAAATGGCAGAAAGTTAACACAGAAAAAGCAAACTGTGGGGTGGGGCAGGGGATTGCAGTCCAGGAAATTAAACTGGTTTGTTCTGCAGTGAAAACAGAGCTGGAGCCAGCAGGATGCAGATCACAGGGCTGGGAGGCAAGCTGCATAGCAGACCCCTCCAGCCCTGGTGGGCTGTAACTCGCCTCAGCTGACTTCTAACAAAAGCCTTTTTCTCTCCAGTGTAGGTTTACATGAGATAGAGACATCAATTAGCTGTTGTGTACTTTTTTTCCTAAACAAGCACTTAGAAATGGTCCCAATATTGGTATTTTCCAGCTCTCCACTGTTACACTCAGCAGTGTAACACCCAGCAGCCTATCCTAAACCAGTCAAACAGGCCAGACTCCCAACCACTTTCCCAAGCACCACCTCCAAATGTTTTATCTGCATCAGTCAAGCTCTCTAGCAACAGGTATGCCCATTAAATGTCTTTGCTTTTATCACAAATAACGATAAGAACGCAACTGAACATTTAACTGAAGTCACAGTTCCTTTATTTCTCTCCTCACCAATTTCTGAGTTTCCTAGGCAGATATCTATATGATGGACATGAATAGTGTATTTTTTGCCTAGACTAATATTAACCTCTTTACAGGGTCTTTTGAGACTGGCACCCCAGAACTGAAGCACCCCAAACCAAGTCTCTTTAGAGAAATCCTGACCCTTTCACACCTTATGATGGCCTCCATGGAGGTAATGGCCAGGCATTGCTGGTGCATTCAAAAGGATGAAATGCTGCAGAATTCACTGCCTCAGCCTTCTTCCACAACTCTTCTTGAGCTTCACTCTTCCCCTTACTAACCAATCCACGTGCTTTCTATAAATACATTACTGAGCTCGGGCTTTTGCTTGCTCTGTAAACTGGCTTTACCGCAGGCATTTCTTTTTACAGCTTGGTCTCAAGCTGGTTTTGATTTTGAAACAAAGTTAGGGGTCCTAACGTGTGCAGTAGCCAACACTGACCTCACCTTGACCTTACTACTTCTTGAACCAAAGTCTTTCAGCAAGCCCAGGAGATTTCCAACTCCAATTTCCCACCCTGGATGCCTGCCTAATGACAAAAGCCTGTGGTCTTCTCCTCAAGATTTACCATCCCACAAGGAAGGAGGGGAAAATGGCTTACACTGAGGTGGAAAAATGCCTACTCTCAGCTCTGCCCCCATTTTCCACAGTTTTGTTGAAGGAATTTGAAAGCCCAAGGACATGGGAAGTGCAGTTTTAGGTACAAAAAGAATATGCTAAAGATAAAAGAGAAACAAAGACATCTCTGAAGAAAAAACCCTCACAACACTAAGGAGGTCTGAGGAGAGAAACTTTTTTTAGAAAAGCAGTGAAATACAGTTCCCCATTCACTCTGCAGCAAAGTGGAGGTGCTAAAATGGTGGCAGAATATACTCAGGCAGAAAATGTGGCATGCAGAAGAGCAAAGTAGCAGGACAGGTTGCCATTTTCATGGAATTTTTACTCTATTTGTCTTTTTAAATCTACTAACTACTGGTGGGCTTGCTATTTCCAGAGAGACACCTAAAATTTCCCAGTGCTCGAGTTCACAGCTTTTCTGAAGTCAGTGTTCCTCCCTGTGAGACTGGCCCACTCAGGATGACTAATGTGCACAAGCCCTGCCACATTTCCCCTGCAGCTTTACAGGATCCTGCTGGTGCCTCCACGAGTGTCCCTATGAAATCTGGGGCCAGCTACAGCAGAACACAGCCACTGCTCATGTTTCACTTTGCTTCTTCTGGGAGGGGAAAAGCTTCTACATAACCCTCCTAAGGGACTGAAAGCGAGGGAACTGCAGAGTGTGGGAAGTGTGGTCTGCTCAGTATCCCAGACCAAATTTAAACCCTGGTCACTTCAGAATATTGTTTAAAATTACTCCAAATACCCTTTTCATAATGTATGGAGCACTCATACTCTAAAAATCTGCAACATATGGGGAGGAGGAGGGATGGCCTGCATGACATTAATTTATATGAGAGAGGTAAAAAAGACATTTGAAGCCACATTCTTTTCATTAAAAATATTTTCAGAGGGCAGGAAAAAACAAACACCACAAGCACAGCATATAAGCATGAGCAGAGTATTTGTTTGTTTGTTTATTTGCTTAACAGCTCTGCTCAAGAACAGACCTGTCAAACTATTAGCATGCTGGTATAATTTTGCTTGCAACATGAAATGGCTAAGCATTCCCATTTTGGAAACCAATCGTCAGATTTTCACGGCCAGCTTTTGCTTTGGAAAAATTTGTCAGTGTTAAAGAGTGTAATAATAAAATTGCAATGTGGTTGAATGTGAAGAAAGAACTGCAGAAATCATAGATGAGAGAAACCCTCTGAACTCAATCTCCTGGGATTAAAATTTATTTAAATTCTGCTCACAGGGCACTTTACAAATGCAGTAACCATCAAGGCTCCATCCAGACACCACATCTCAGCAGCACCTCTCCACCGGAATAGCATTTTTCATGCAGAATGAGGCCTCTGCTTTAGTGCAGTGTGGACACATGGCCCCCCAGGGCATCCAGGCAGCCCCATTCCCACGGCAAGGCAGAGCTTCTTGCAGCTTTGTTTCTCCAGGCAAATTGTTAGCATTTACCATTTAGATATCTGAAAAGCTCTGCAATACTGCAAAATGCAATCCATGCCAACTGAAAACAGCAGGTTCTTAAAATATTGCTAGGCACCAAATATCAGAGGCCGAGGATCCCAAGATACTGTCCCACCGCCAGAATGCTGTGTGAATATGAAATGTGCAATGAAGACAACAGCAACCTAGAAGGATCTTGCTAAGGTGACTGTCTCCAGAGTCCAACGGACTGAGGAAGCTGCAGAGGTTTCTTCAAACAGTGGCACAGCAACAGGTAAAAAAGGCTACCTCATCCTGGGAATGAGAGTTTGCCTCTTGCCGGGTTTCAGCATGGGAACCACAAGAAAACATCAGCACTGTCAGCTTGTCCCTGTGGAAATGAGCCTGCCAACACATTCCCTTCATTTAGACCACATTAAGATTTTATTCACCAAAATTTCTGAACTAGTTCTTGTTTCTTACACATTCTCCCCACTTTTCTCTCCCTCATTTCACGGTTCTATTCATATTAAAGCACTTGGTTTATCCTCCCAAGGAAGCAGCCTAAGAATATTTTTAAGAGTGCTACTTGTACCACTGCATTTTTAAATGGCCTGTTGGGATGAGCAAGTCAATGGAATTGAGACTGCCAACCTCAAATCTTGTCCTCTTTCTTCTCATGCAGATGACTGCAAGTTCATATACATAGAGCTGTAGTTCTTCTCATCATCACAGCAATACTGCAGCATTTAACTGGATCTTAAACTGAATCCACTACTTACGCACATTTCTAGTCATGTCTGATAGCAATATGGTGTTTATTTCTCATCTCAGTGGGCTTTGTGCATGCTGAAAAGCAGAGGGGCAAGGGGAATCCGTGGTAGACTGCCAAGATCTGCAGAACATCATACATTTCAAGTCTTCCCACACCCTCCAAGTCAGTTAATACACCTACTTCTTGCCTCTTTCTTCCTTTGCACACGTTATTACTGTACAATTTTAGGTTAGAAAGGTTCAAAGGCAAGTGGTGTTATGTGCTGTTTTTCATGGTGCTCTTTTTCTCTTGTGCTATAATGTTATCAAAGAACTACGCAAATTAAGTGCAAAAGAAATTCCATCAGCTAATTTACCTCTTTTCCCCACTCCCCCACCCCCCAATTACCCAAGATATTTATGTCACAGCAATGTATTCTCCTACTAACACAGTTTCAGACCTGTGGATTTATGTGCCTCTGGGAGGCTGTTCCTGGAAGCTTGCTCCCCAGCTAAATGGCATGGAAGCAGCATGTGGGGCAACATCACACATTAAGGAAGGAATGCACCATTTGTGACTCATTACTTGCAAGTTTGGATTATCCTGTGCCCTGTACACAATTAAGTCTTTGGTAAACTTCTCCCAGCTCCCAGTACTCTATGCTGACAGTTGCAGAAAGAAGAGGAATTGATTTGAAAAAAACAAACGAACTACTAATCCAATTTCAGTTGCCACACTGCACACAGAAGCAGCAGATTTAGACATGCCATCAAGTGAAAATACCACAGCACCAACTCTTAGTAGTGAGTGCTGTACAATGCCCCGATGGCAAACGTAACCTTCCATTTCACTTCTCATTCAGCTGACTGTTAACTCCTACCAGCCTGAGGCCACAGGCCATGAAGCAATACTCTGTTATTGGGTTGCACGCCCCAGTGCAATAAATGATAACTTATTATTCCAAGGCATGTTTACCATCGGCTCTTTCTGTCACTTGGCAACATAAAAAATTGTAGACTGATCAACTTTGCATTGTGAAAACTTGGACTCTACATGGCATTTCTTTCCACCCCCGAAAACATCAGGTCTACCCTGTGAAAAGCATTGGGAAGTAGTGCTTGTGGAGGAAACAGAACATATTTCTGACAGGCAAAAAGACAGAATGGCACAAAGTGAAAACAACCTCCCTAGTCAAAACCAAAAACTTAAACAACAAATAAATAAATAATAAAGTGTTCTTAAGCAAAAAGTCTACCTAACTACATTTGTAGCCAAAATTATGCTATTTCTACTGATACAGCATTCTAACAATCATATGCTCCAGCAAATGAGATTAATTTGTAAACAAAAAGGATAATGTTTTTCTGGCATGAAAAGTACTTCTAGAATAAAATCAAGCAAAAAAACAGAGCGCAAAAACAAAGAAAATCACTGCAGAGATACATGAGAAGAAGTCATCCTGTTAGATGATTCCTAAACCCAAACCAACCAGAGCTGTTAAAGACTGTCACTGTTAAAGTCAAAGACAGGACGGAGCTCTTGTGTTTTCCTTCTGTCTACATCTTGACATCAAATGCCTGGAAAGCAAAACAGAAAATAACATACTCTCTATCCTGCTTTTGATATCCACAGGCTCACTAGCTGCCTATTGAAGAAATAATAATGACAATTTACTCATGCATAGTACTGCATTCTGTGAAATAATGCACAGAAAGATACACAGCTATTATAGGTTTTGTTCTTCTGGGTAGAGAGTGAAAAGATGTTTCCCACTAGGAAGAAAAAAAGAGAGTTCTATTCACTGATTTTTTACTTTGATTCCTAGTTTTGTGGTGGCTTTCCCACTGTGAAAGATGCTGGATATACATTATCAGAGGCATTTCCTTCTCCCAAACAGCTCACTGCCTAAATAGGAAGAAAAGAAAGGGGAGGGGGGAGAAAGGATGGTGGGAAAAGCATGGCAGAAAGCCACAATCTAACTTTCCCAGGATAACAACAGGTCAGTCGCAGAGCTCAGTCAGAAGGCATCTCTGCTGGCTCCCAGCACGCTGCCCAGCAGCCCACCCCCCTCGTCACACCCACCAGCAGGAGAGGTTTTGGTCTGATGGGAGAAGACAGAAAGAGAACTGCAAAGGCAGGCAGTTCTCTTGACAATTCACCTGGAAAACAACACCGATTCCCCAAGGAGCTTTGAAAGATTTGCCTGAGGCCTGACGTTCATGCAGGTTTCAGCTCACAGCCACTGAAACACTTCACCTGGCAATAGATTAAAAAAAGATAGCAAGAGAAGGGGTTGTTGCAGGGAAAAGGGGAGGGTAAGAGGAGTGCAGCTGTGCAGTTTAACACTATGGATGGTCCTTTGTTAATCCAGTCATGTCAACTGCAGTCCATTCAGCCAACTGGGATCCCTTCAAGACTGCTCATTTCCTGGCTCAAATGGCACAGAACATTCCCTTACCAAGCGAAGGCTACAGATTTCCCTGTTTTTCATTCCTCAAATACCAAGCAGGAAAGGCCTGCTGGCAACACTGGCAGCAAGGCCGCCATGTGTTTTCACACAAGGCCACAAAAACTTCACACACTTTTTTGGAAGATATGCTGTGCTGAGTGCTGCCCCTCTGCCAGACACCCCAGTCATCAGCTGGGCACTGCAGCAAGCTCTGCTGCTCTGTAGGTGACCTTCCTGCACCACACCAGATGCTTCTTCTAAAGGGACACTTGAGCTAACTGGCTTGAGACCCCAGCCTGGAAGATACCCTCTTCCAGAGCCATCCTTGAAGTCATCATCCCATTCTTCCACCCACCACTCTGCTGTGTCCAGATTTAGTGACCTTTACTGAAACCACCATCACTCATTTTCTCCTAGAATAGAGTTTGCACCCTCAGCTGTCCAAAAAGAGAAGGACTTTATTAATCCTTGTAATTTTTTTTTTTCTGGTTTTAAACCTTCCTAGATGATTTAGTTAGCACACTACTGAAAAGCACAAAAAAACCCCAAGTAACTAAAACAAAAGAAAATAATTAAATCAGGATAGAGGCTTACCTCCCACGTGGACATAGTTGGCTTAGAGCACATTTGGCTTCCTTTGGAAACATCAGCTAAAATCAGCTGGCTCCTATTCAAACCAGTTTTTCACCCTACCTTAATGGCTTTACCAGTCACTAAACACACCCCTCCTAACACCAGTTTGTCTCTCTGGATGCCCTGCAATGGTCTCTTTTACAAAGAACAATTTCTTTCTGGCAACTATAATTAAAAATGAGCCAGATGGAGAACATCAAGAAAATAATTTAGATCAAGATTATAAAACATGTACTTGTAGATACAAAATTACATGGTCTGTTAAGGCAGACTGCTGCTGATTTCTCATCTTACACCTTGACAGGCACTTTCACCACAAAACACTTTCCCTGGAGTCTTGGCCACTGTCTGAAGGAGTGGCAGGCCCAGTTTGGTGGCATGGCCCTCAAGTCCCTGCAACAGGGACGGTGTTACTCAGGTTGAAGGGAACCACCACCAGAGCAAGCCCTGATGCCTGCCACACGGCATCAGAACCACCCAGCGTCACTGCAGAGGCGTCCAGCACCACACCAGGCTCCACACACCAAGCAGGGCCCAAAGTGACCTACCAAGGTCCCCACTTGGGTGGACAGGGGCTTTAAAACAATGCAGGTGCTTCTGCAGCTGAGAGAGATGGCAGATAAAGGGCAGAGTTTTTCCATCCCTTCTGCAGAGTGACATCAAATTAAGCCTGGATGAAGAAAGCCTGGGGCTGCTTCTCTTTGTTTGACTGCTTTTTAAATGAATTCATTGTATGATGATTACATGACATGTAATCATCACCCTGGTCGAGCAGAGCTTTCCAACTGGAAGGAGCAAGTGACACCTTTTGACCAAGGCCCTCTGCATACCCAGGCAAGTCTGCACCCATTTCACTTTGTGCTCACTCGCCACCAGCTTGCAGAGAAACCACCTCTTTGCTGGGCACACCCCTTCAGAAAGAGAGGGTGAGATGTCCTCGACAATTATAGATATTTAGGCACTGAGCACACAGAAGTGCCACAAAATATATACTTTTCTTTGGGGAAAGAAAAAATAATAATCAAACCCTAGTTAGTCCCTGCCCCTCCAAGCACCACCACTTTTGTAAGCAGCCTGCATTCTGGTGAGGCATTGTCAGAGGTCGTACACCATGACAGAAGGAAAATTAAGCCCACACACACCCTACCAGCCTTTCTGCATTCCATCCACTGTCAAAAGAGACCCACTGCAAGAAATGGGTGACAGCCATTGCGAGGCAGGGAGAGGTCAGTGTCCTTCCCTGGGCAGCATGCAGCAGTCACAGACAGCAAGTGTCCAGCTATGCTGCTTCAGGTCCTGCTGCCTGAGGCACAATGCTGAAATGTCCAGCAGCCTCCTGGAGAGCAGCAAGGAGGGGTAATAAATGGAAATCAATTTTTTCTTTTATTTCAAGAGTGCTAAATGGTGTGGCAATTGTTTTGGAAGGCACAAAACCTCACTGTAAACACAAAATACATAGTGGAAAGGGAAAAGGGGGAACTACTGCCTTTGCTGATTTTTATTTCACATTTTCCTATGTTTTTGGGGTTGCAGCTGCACAGAGGAGCCCAACACACACTGCCCCATACTGCTGTCCCCACCAAGAGTGCCACCTTTTGTCTAGCTGCATCACAAGATGCTAACAAACACACTACATAGGGAAGAGCTGCTAGCTTAATATTAATGAGGGGCAAGGGGATGGGGAACTATTTCCATGTAGACCATCCCAGCAGAACAATACAGCTGAGCAGAGCAAGGAAATCAGACTGTGTAATGAATGTTATCTCAACATGGTTGAAATGAGAGATTTCACATTGGCAGCCTTAAAAAAAAATCCAGAACATTAGCATTAAAGAAGGAAAGTTAATGAACTCTTAAATGTACATTTATATATATATAAAGTAAATTCCAACTGTTAATACTTCTCCAGTGCTATCCTACACAACAAAAAGGCTGGAATTGCATGGTTTTGACCTTTTCGCTTCTCCTACGCAGGGGAGATACTCCATCAAGAGTTGTGGGTCCCTTCCAACCCAGGATATTCTATTATCCGATTCTCTTTCCTTTAGCCATTACAAACACCATCAGTTCCAGTTTTAATTACATCTCCTTGTCACTATGGACTAGGAAGCCAGAATTTGCCAGGCAAAAACTGCTGAAACCAAAATACACCTTGCAGAGCACAGGGTATGCTGCAGGAGGACTAAAGTAAGAAGCATTCTTGAAAAGAATGGGGACCATGCCTTATACTGTAACCCCACACACAAGAACAAATTCAGAAATATTCTACCAAGTTGCTTGTAAGCAACATTTGGCCTAAAGTTTTATGTTTTAATTAAATGAGGACTCGCACCAGGAGACTATTTCCAGCATTTTTATCTTCTGATAACCTGCCAAGTACATCTGTGATTCTAGAGGGGGAAAAAAAAATCCAAACCACCTTGTCCTTGAGAAACTGGCTGGTGGCCAGCGAGTGATCTGTAAACAGTTTTGTGTCCACATAACTATTTTCAAATACTCAGGCAGTATTTTCAGACCTCAAACTATTTCTGCTTTGTCAGCAGGAGTTTGACTCAGAAATTCAAGCCTGTACTAACAACCCTTTCTATACCAGAGTCAGTAACAATACCTCCCCAGTCTCAGCAATTACAGAGCCATTTATTTATTTATTTAGCAAAAGCAGGACCAAAATAAATGCCATTTCCTCTCTGCTGGTACCTGGGTAGTATGAAAGTTGCATTCCCAAAGCCTGTGGCAAACATGTTTATGTGTAAGGGCCAGAGGACAGAAAAGCCATTATGCAACACATTCAGCTCACAGGTTAATCCACTGAAAAGAACAGTATTAAGGAAAGGGAGGCTCTGTGTTCTCCAATAATGATTTTTTACCAAGCACTCAAGAACACACCAAGTGCCTCACAAAAACTAGTCAAAACATGTTCACCACTCTTAAATAACACACTCCAGGCTTCCACAGACCAAGCTGTGGCAAACAAAAAGGGAAAGAAATTCCTTGGGAGAACTTGCAAAGCAAGGCTGCAGTACTGCTGCCACTGCAGCTGGTCCTTACCTGCCTTGCTGTGAACTCAGGGTACAAATAAAACACAGATTAAGCAGAAGTTATTTTGGTGCAAAAGGCTTTGTTAGGTTTCTTTCTACAGGAAGAGTCAGCAGATCAATACCTGGCTCTGAGCCTGGTGTCCCCAGCAGAATTTTGGGGGTTTGATCATCGGCTTGTCTACGTGATAGCAGGCCTGCTGGCAACAGACAGGGTACACCTTTCTCAAAGGGAGAACAGATCTCTGGGCAGCAGCTAACAGGGTTCATTGAAAGAGCCTTGAACTTGTTTGAAAGTGGAAAGGGATAAAACCAGAGTCACTGGAGATAAGCCTGGGAGAATCAAGCCAGTGTTTGAGGGACAGTGTGCTACCAAGGTCCTTCAGTCTGCTGTCCTAGTGAAGGCTGCAGATGGAGGTTCATATGACAGCAAAGATGGAATGGGTTACTGGTGTTTTGGAAACCACAGAAGTATCTGAGAATGGTCACACAAAAATCAGGGCTTTTTCCCATGAAAAGGTAGCAGAATCAACAGACCGACTGAAGCACATCTAAATCAATGCACACAGCA
Organism: Emberiza elegans; assembly: GCA_024865655.1. Taxonomy (NCBI): domain Eukaryota; kingdom Metazoa; phylum Chordata; class Aves; order Passeriformes; family Fringillidae; genus Emberiza; species Emberiza elegans. Next base: position 56,575,393 of record JALJVW010003023.1, on the reverse strand, counting down.
CGGGCAACAAGCAGGAGTAACTGGAAGTTGTCACACAGTAGGAAAACTATAATAGAGTTGCCATCACAGAAACATGGTGCAATAACTCATAAAATTGGAGAGCTGCAATGGATGGCTATAAACTGTTCAGAAGAGACAGGCAAGGAAGGAGAGGTGGTGGGGTAGCCCTGTGTGTTAGGGAGTGTTTTGACTGCCTAGAGTTTAATGATGGTGATGACAGGGTGGAGTGTTTATGGATAAGAATCAGAGGGAAGGCCTAGGCATATATCCTTGTAGGAGTCTGTTATAGACCACCCAACCACAATGAAGAGACAGATGAAATATTCGACAAGCAGCTGGAAGTCGTCTTGTTATCACTGCTCTTATTCTCACGGGGAACTTTAATTTACCAGACGTCTGCTGGAAATACAGCACAGCAGAGAAGAAATAGTCCGGGTGGGTCTTGGAGGGTGTGGAAGATCCTAACTTCCTGGTGCAGCTGGTAAGACTGCTGTTTGCGAACAGAGAAGGACTGGCAGGTGATGTGATGGTTGGAGGACTCTTGAGCAAAGTGATCACAAAATGGTAACGAGTTTTCAGTTCTTGAACAAGTAAGGAGGAGGGCAGCAGAACTGCCACTTTGGCCTGTCTGAGAAACTGGCTGACAAAAGTCCATTGCAAGGGTAGCCCTGATGGGCAAAGGGGTCCAGAAAGGTTGGACATTCTAGAAGAAGGAAATCTCAAAAGCACAGAAGCAGCCTATCCCCATGTGATGCAAGACAAGCTGGCAGGGAAAAAGGCCAGCCTGGCTGAATAAAGCGCTTTGGGTGGAACTTACGAAGAAGGAGTTTATGATCTTTGGAAAAAGGGGCAGGAAACACAGGAATGTGCCAAGAAAGCCAACAGCACCCTGGCCCATATCAGCAATAGAGTGGCTCACACCTCAAATCCTGCATCGTTTCTAGGCCCCCTCACTACAAGAAGGACATTGAGGTTCTGGAGTGTGCCCAAAGAAGGGCAAGAGAGCTGGTGAAGGGTCTGGAGCACAGGTCCCATGCTGGGAGAGCTGGGGATTCTTGGCCTGGGGAAAGGCTCAGGGGAGACCTTATTGCTTTCTACAGCCACCTGAGAAGAGGCTGTAGCAAGGTGGGGGTCAGTCCCTTCTCCTAAGCAAAAAGTGACAGAACCAAAGGAAATGGAGTAGAATTGTGCCAAGGGAGGTTTAGATTGGATATTAAGGATAATTTCTTCACAGAAAGAGTGGTTAGGCATTGGAACAGGATGCCCAGGGAAGTGGTGGATTCACCATCTGTGGAGGTATTCAAAAGAAATGCAGATGTGGCACTTGGGGACCTAATTTAGTGGTGGACTTGGCGGTGCTTGATTAATGACTGGACTTGATCTTAAAAATCTTTTTCAACCTAAGCAATTCTATGATTCTATGATTTTAGTCCCCAACACACACACCTTCTGTAGCTGTAGGTAAAATATACACTGAAGAGTTTTTTAGTATTTCTAGTAACAATTCCATTTCGGGAAAAATAAAAATCTCTTTTCTCATGACAGCACAACACACACAAAACTGGTTTTCAGCTCATGATCCAACACCAGCCATTCCTGCAAACCACAAGTCACTGCTCTGGACCACAACTGCCATTAGATGTAATATAAAAATTGCTAGTCAGAAAGGCCAAGCTTTGGTTGTAAATCATTTGGTAAACTGGAACAAGTAAGACAACTTACTCTTGCCCCAGACTGCAAAAGAGGAGCAAGGATCAAAATTCAGCTGAGGAGCATGACTCATACTTTTGTAGCCAGTTATAGCCAGGCAGTTTAGCCCAGCATCACTATCCATGAAACCTCTGTAATATCGCACTGTCACTGTTGCAGCTAGCCTGTAGTTGCCAAATAAATTCGGTCATATCAGACTCTCAAAACAAGTCCTCAGATGGGGCAGGGATAGGTTGGATTCAAACCTAAACAGAGACTTCACCCAATCACGTTCCATCCTAAGCTGCAGACATCTCACTGGTCAAAGAGCTGGGTAGTGTTTCAAGTAGACCAATCAGCAGTTTAAACCAGGTGTTTCAAACCCCCTATTTAAACTGGGTTTGAACAATAAATCTTGCTGATGTCACACGGATCTCTGAGAGTGTGTCGTCCCTGCCTGTGACCACCGACCCCAGGCAATACTTCACCACTTCTCAGGTGGCAAAGAGAAAGGAAGAACACTCCACCCACACTGGCAACAAAGTTGTCCCTCTGGCCCTGCAAACATCTTGGCAGCCATGCTCACATGAACAGAAGAGGCAGCAGGGACACGTCTGGCTGAGAGCCAGGGCACAACACAAAGGAAGCAGACAGTGGACCAGCCCTGCTGATGAGTACAGCAGGCTGATCATCTCTGGGCCCATCACCTCATCTTCCCTAAATACAGAAATGGGAACCTATAAACAGTTCAGATGGAAAGTCCCAGCCCCCACAAACAAAAAAGTATTTCTCCAGCAATCATTCAGCCCTGACTCAGGAGGGCTACACACCCAAAGTTTCCATCCCCAGTTGGGTGGATTCCAAAGAGGCAGTCATGAAAGATCCCATGTCTCTGCTGATACACTGGTATCTCCAAGAGCAGATGCAGCTGACTGTGAAGGATGCACCCAGGCACATCTGGACTGCAGCACAGCTGGAGCCAGCACACTGCCTCCTGCTGCGTGGCTCTTGGCAAAATAACCACTCATCTCAGCTACTGCAGCTCAGAGACTACGGGAACAGCCTGGAAACCTCCAGCAGGTTTTTGGTTAGAAGTCACAAGTGCAAATACTGCTTAATCCCACTCAGAATTTAAACCTTAAAAAATTTTAATCCTTAAAACACAGATATACATAATGCCAAAGCTGTAGCCAAACTTAATCTTTTACCATTTGTTCCACCACTTCCAACCTTACAAAAAGGATTGAAGAGGGGGGACTGGAAATAATTTTTTTTTAAGAGTAGTAGCCTTCCATTTGTTTTAAGGTTTCTGCTCAGTCACTTTCCTAGGACATATGGAAACCTACCTACAAAGTTTGAGCAACACTGCCTGAAAAGCTACCCATTATTTAAACAAATCACCACTTGAATCTGGAAAACAGTTGTGTTAATCAGGTACTCCGACCAAACACTGCAGCCATGACCTAATTACATTATGTGGTATGGTGGTGCAGAACAGCAGTTCCTAGAATTAAGCAATCTTCCAATTAAGTGTCATGCACTGAAAACAAAATTAAATCAGCTGTGATGCTGCCCTACTACTTCTACTCCCTTCTCCCATCAGGGAAAGAAAACAAAGTCCTTTCCACCAGTCTGAATGTTGCATCACTAGCAGGACTGGATTTCCAAGATGCTGGGGAGGGGTCTACACACCCCAGATGTGCCTGTCCCAAATTACACCACTATGAGGACAGCTAAAACAAAGTAACTATTTTTAACTGTGTAATAAAACTGGATTTACAAAAGTTCCAATGCGTTTAAAGTTCGCCTCATAAGTTTGCAGCCACTTGTCTAATTACCGAAAAAGCATTACAGTTTATTATAATCATGTGTCTGCACTGAAAACATGAAGATGGAATGCTGGAATAGATTGCTCAATTATACAGTGCACAGTTATTGCAACTGCTCTCAAAGTAGAATTCAGAACAAGTCCAAGCACTTGTTTTGCAAAACACAAGCACAAGCAATAGTGAACACTTAAAGCAATTTCACTGACCCATGGCTCACCAGGCAAGGCACAATGCAAGACAAAATTTAGCCCCAAAAGTGCTGTCGGTTATGGGCACACACATGGACAGATGCATATCTATGCAAGTGTGGGGCAGCCCCATCAAACACACAGACATGTCAAGGGCTGACTATGGCACCATGCTCTAAGCCTGAGCATCAATGATCACCACCCACATCACCTACTCTGAGCGAGAAGATCCCAATAAAAGTCAGAATCCCACTCCACCCACCAGCCCAGCAGGTGAGTCTCGGAATCTCTAATGCTCAGAGTGACCCTGAGACACATCAGTAAGTCTTTTTTCCCAGCCCAGCGCTTGAAGGAGGAGTCAGAGCTCTTCATTTCTCGGTCTCAAGGTTGTTTTTTGTTCCTTATCTATAAAATTCTTTCTCCTGGCCTGCCAAGGTCCGCTCAGCAGGACAGAGAGGCACTCTGCCTGCCCCCGGGGTGGTGTTACCTTTTTATACTAAAAACTATGTGTACAATATTTACAGTTACTTTTCAATAGCTATCACCTGTGTTAGACAGTGAGCTGCTACTCTAAACCGATCTAAAAGTGCCAACATCACAGCAGAAGATTTAGGCCAAGAAGAAGAAAGAAAAAGACTGGACATGCCTAGATTCCTCCCAGATTCCTCCATCTTGCCCCCTGAACCCCCCATTCTAAAACCCCAAAAAAATCTATTTTTCACCCTGCAACAAACTAACTATTATTCTACTTAAACTCTTTTTGCTTGTAATTCTTCATATAAAGGTTGGTAATTGTTTTTCCATGGGTCAAGATCAAAGGCACAGGGGTCTTGGGCTCTGTGCCAAGGTCTCTGAGCCCCCCAGGCAGGGGCTCGAGCCCTCCAGGGCAGCCAGAGGAATTTCCTGGGTTCTGACAGGTGAGGCTGCTTCACCACACAGGGAAACTACTGACATTCAGGAACAACAGGGCACAAAGGAAAGGAGAATTGGATGCAGCCAGGAAAGCACAGCCCTGGGAGACCCATCTCTGGCAAAGCTGTTAAACTCTGGCTGGAATGCTGCTCCACTATCGCTGAAGGTGAAAAACACACAAAGAGTCATACATGTACATGCCAAAACACATTTTCCATCATCACTCACCTCTGCCTGACTTGGTCTGTGGCAGGGAGGCAGGCTCCCACAACCAGCTCTTTCCAAGGGAAAAAAGCTAGGGGCTTTCTTGCCCTTCCAAGAGCATCTATGGGGCACCCAGTACATACAATGTGAAGGAGGACACTCAGGTCCCCACAGGTACACACAGGTCTGTCCCAAAGGTCTTATTCTACCTAGATCAGGGCCTGAGAGGCTGTTTTAGTGGGGAAAAAGCAAGTAAAAAAACTCAGAGATCTTATGCACTTTCTCATCATCTAGCTACAGCACATCCCAAACTGAGATGCCTGGAAAGAAAATAAACAAAACAAAGCTCAAAGCTGCCAATGAATTTCCATCTGAAACATCAAGAAAACCCCCAAAGCTTAACTGGATGTTATGCTGGGCTTGAGTTCAAATAAACATGAGAATTCAAAGCTGGAAGTATTTAAGATGCCCATATGGCAGGAAGAAGGGAAGGAGCTTGTACCTTCCACCAGCAGAAAGGTAGAAGGACTTCCTTTTCTGACTTTTGCCACAAACCCTAAGTGCAGCCAAGAAAGAGGCAAAGCTAAGAGATCAGAGATAGAATCATCCAAGGTTCAAAGAATTAAAACTGAGGAGCTGTAACATCCAAATATCTTCAAGAAGCACAGAACAAGGGTTCCTCAGTGTGAAACCTAATGATTGGGACAAAAAAAGTAAGCAGATACAAGCTATTGGCAAACATCAGCACTCAGTTTAAGGAAAAAAAACAGCAAGTGTTTGGTTTTACTTTAATGGATTTTGATGACTGCTTTTTATTTTCATTTTTACTATCACTTCAGTAGCTTACAAACTATCTTCTACACAAACTTTAAAATGATGATGCTTGGCTTTCATTTAGCCTGCTCATTAGTTCAAGAATTTCAGGAGATGCTATTCCAGAGGAAAAAGAAAAAAAACCAGAAGAAACCCAACACTTCTCCACTATGTGAATAAGTCTGTAGCTAATGGAGGTTTAATCTACCTAATTCTACTGTTTGCCACTTGCATTTATAGCTATCACTGGAATCAGTGGGTGAAATTCCACAAGAGGTGGCAAGCAAGAAAAGCCAAGTCTTGTTGACTGCTGCCTTAAAGTCTTCAAGAACCATCCTTAGCTACAGTACAAGCAATTGAAAATTAACAGAAAAACCAACTAGTGGGTATTTGAAGTAGATCACTCCAGCTTTCCAGTCTTCATTTTCATGTTCATTGCAGGCAGAAATTCATTTGTTTTTCTTTTATGATTCCTGTGAATGTGTCACACACTTAGCAAAAAGTACATCCTTACTAATGACAAATTTTAGCTGTCTCAGGATAGAAATCCTAGGCAAGCCTGTGCCAATACCTTCCAAGCAAACAAACTAGAGAGATACATGATATGCTTAAATGGAGTCTGATTCCTTCAAGGAAATCCACTTAAAAAGAAGGCCTTTGGGCTACATTTCTCCAGGCTGCCCTATGGAGGAGACCTGAGAAAAAGAGTGGGTCAAAAACAGCAGAGAGGACAGATGAGCCCCAGGGAGGAACCAAGATGGAGGTCTGCAAGTCTGGCTTGGCACAGCTACCCTAGGGAGCCACGCCAGCTACAGCTTTGGCAGAACTCTGGGAGATAGGAGGCAACAGCTGTAAACAAAAAGAGACTGTGTTTTTACTGCTGGATGGGTCAATGGCAAGGGAGCTGAATTTATGGCATGTAGGTGCAAGTACAGCCTTATCTTTCATCTCTTCCTCCACATCAGATCTTCAGCACTCCCAGCCATGATGACTCCCTTCATCTCAGAAAACAGAATCTCAAGAAGAGAACACCTAATAAATAAAGTATTGTTACGATTTCATTTCCCCCAGCTAGAATCACCATGAATGATGAGCAAAACCTTCCTTTCTTCAATCAAGATTACCTGATACTAGATCCCATGTGACACTCACTCCGAGCAATCTAAAAATCATCCGAGGGACGGGAAGGTGGAAAATCTCTCCCGGCCAATGGAGCTTCTTTCTTAACATCTCTGCTCTCTTTGAACATCCAAACTTGAACAAAAATCTTTCTCATGCATATACCATGACAAAGGAGGTGGCACCCCCTCCATAAAGCTGGAAGGAACAGTCAAAGAAAAAGCAAGGAGGGAGGAAGAAAAAGAGGACTGCTTCCAGCACCATTAATCCTCACAAAAGGTCCCTGCCTAGTCACTAGTAGGAAGTCAACACACGACAGCAGGCCCTTACATCAGACAAGTCCAGGAGAAAAGTGTGCACACAAGAGATTGTAAGGATGAGCAAAGGCCAGCATTTAGTAATCCCATCTACCATCACAACTTGCTTATGTGCCTTTTGCACAGGGGAGTCTCCCTTTAGAGCACCAAATTTCATTCCTAATGGGGGGGAAAAAAAACCCAGTGCCTCCAGAGTGTTGGTGACTTATTGCCAGTATAAGGTTAAGATAATTTTGTTCCTCAAAGCTAGATTTAAAGAAGGCTTATCCATTTAATGATGTTATTAATGAGAGTTAACGATGATTCCATCCACCACAGCTAGACACAGACACTACTTACAGGACTAGACTGTACTTGTCCTTCCCCTCACTTTGGCTGTGATGGAAGGTCTTCATGAAATACAGGTACCTCAAATTCAGTAAGGCAAAAAATGGGGCCTGATGTTCAAAGGTGGGAAGAAAAAAAATTCTGTGTTGTTTGTCTGCTGCAAAATCCAAAACTTGCTTCTCAGGTCCACAAAATTGAGATAGTTAAGGCTTATGAAAAAGTACTAGTAACAAAAATTTTCAAACTTAAGTAACAAATATCCATTAAATGGATATTTAAAAATAAACTCTCTAGCAGACCACAAGCTCTCTGCCAAATCACTTCTGAAACGAACAGCTGCACCAGAGGACTTTTGCACATATAAAATTACTTGAGGAGAAACTTCTCTACTCATTTAGATCTTAGCATTGCTACCATTTTTTATGCACGCAGTGACAGTGTAACCCAAACAGTATCTGCATTTCTACCCTTCTGACCACTCCTCTAATTCTCAGTTTGAAAATGTTTCTTTCTACTCTTTTCAAGCCTTATCCTGCCAAATCTGGTACCTTAAAAAATCATGTTCTTGTACCACCTTTCACTTCCTCACATGTGAAGCATCCAGCAGATAAAGAGCACACATTTGCACCTTGCCTTTGCACTGAGAGAAAAACATGCCAACCACCTCTTTTTCTGTTAAACCCAGCAGGTAGCTCTAACATGGCTTACAGGAGAACACAGAAGCATCAGAAATGTCCTCCCATGAACAATGGGCCTGGGGCTGGAAGACAACAGGGAGATGTACACATTGCCAGGATCCCGTAGAGTGAGTTCCCAGGATAAACTCCAGATCTTGATCCTCCCATCCTACCATTTCTAGTTTTCCAGCTTTACCATGAAAACTAGCAGAAACTTCAAAACATAAATTCAGAAGGGGATTACTGTCTTGAGCAATTTGAGGCACATTGAAAGAGACATATGAACACACATACAAATCTGGGGTGTCTGTCACCACAAGACAGTGGGAGATGGGACAATGCATGTCAGGAAGAGAGGTCTGGAAGGAGATGACACATTTCCACTTCAGCTGTATATTTCCTGTGCAATTTTGAAAATGCAACTCAAATTTCTGTTCTGTTTCAGTTGTTTTCCTTTAATCCATAAAAATACTAACTCCATAGTTATGTTGTCAGATGTAATTCGTTAATGTTTAGTTAAAAGGTGCTTTGATGTTCTTGAGTGAAAACTACTCCAGATAGATCGCATATTAAAGAACAGCTGAATATTACCAGGCCTAAGGCCTTACAAGAGTATTTGCAATTTCTCTGTACTGAGTGGCCATTTGAGACCAGGAAACAGCATCAGACACATCCATCAGAAGCATCAGGCACATTCCGTGCCATGCCAGATCTGGAGGAGAGCAGATGACACCACAGAAGCAAAGAGACAAAATCATGGGTGCTGAGGGAAAACCAAGGAAGCTGAGTCAGATTTCCTCTTCCTCCAGCATGAGTCTGAGACAAGACTGCCAGCATCCTGCAGTTCAATTTCTGTAGCCTAAATGCGGGTGATTGATGCCTTGTGGGACATCCCAGGGCAAGCTGAAAAGAACCTAAGTCCTGTTAGAGGTCTGTGTCCTTCTGGAGCAGATGCTGGGGGCCAGGCAGGACAGGATGCTGCAGCATACCTCCACTTGCTGGACACAAGCAGAGGGGAGAGGATGGAGGGGAAGAGAGTAGGACATGGGTCCCATCCCACTGCCCCTGAGGTACAATGGCATCACCAGCAATACCCCTGGCACAACAGCTCAGAGGCAGTGTCCCAGCTGGGTGCACCTTGGTTTTGAAGGCAACTGGGCTGCAGTGACCCCTGAAAGTGGGCTCAATCCCTCTGACTTTGTGGAAGTGCCTCAACATGGCTGGAACGAAGGCCCCAAGAGCAGCTTAACAGCAGGCATGGCTTCCCAGCCTTCATAGAAAGGCATTCTGCAAACAAGGCTGCAGTTTGGCAGACAGGATGAAAAGGAAGAGGAGTGCCTATTCAGAAAGGCACTACTGATTACTACTACTTCACATGAGATGAGATCTTGCCACCCTTTAATTTCTCACTCTTGATCCTGTATATTTTAAAAAAACCCATCAAAAAAAACCCCAAACAAAACAAAACAAAACCCAAAAAAACACACAAACACAAAAACCCCTTCTATTCCTGAAAAGGTGGTATGGTTTTTCAAAGAGTATATGCACTCTGACTTTAAGCTTCTGAGTATTGTTTTCCACATTAAATATGGAAAGGAAGGAAGGGGTTACAGGAAGGATTATTCTTAATTCTTGTACTTCCCTTCAGCACAGCAAAAGGGAATGAGCAGGTTAAGATGGTCTCCAAAAAAAGTAGCTTTTTTAGTAATGGAAGGTCTGTTTAACAAATATTAACAGCATCATGTGGATGTCTTCAAGAGGTTGTAAATCCAAGATTTGCTGATGTTGAGGAAATTCAGATCTTTATCCATAAGCCTGAAAGCACAGCAAAACGAAATAAATTTCTGAATTCCCTCTCTGCAGAGACATTTTGTCCTTCAAGACAAAACTCCACTGCTTCAGCACTGTCACTTCTGCACCTTGCCTGGCTTGGAGCTGGAGCTGCTGGTGTACTTTCAGATCTAAGGTGTTCTTGTTTCTAAAATTAAAAGTCACTAGATCCTCTGAAGGCTCTGTATTTCAGGGGTGGTGAGAAAAGACTGCCTTTAATGCAGGCCAACTCCTCCCACACTTCGCAACTGATGGCTCACTCTATGCCAAATTATTTTAAAATTCTGCAAATCCCAGAAAGAAGTTTCCAGAAAAAAGGAGCAGCCTGGGTTCTGCAGCACCCTCCACCCACAGGGACCCTCTTCTGTACCCCAAAACCCACCTAGCATTTGCTGCAGGTTTACATCCTACTCTCAAATGACAATTTTTGCAGAGCAAGCTGGGACCTCTGAGGAGCTGCACTGAAGCAAAAGATCCTCAGCTCCCCAGATCATGATTTATTCAACGCTGTGATGGAGGACCACCAAGAACTTAGGTGTAGCCCACTCCTCGGGTGACACTTCAGTGTCACACAGCCTCATCCTCCTTCCTCATTCAGCTGCAGGAGTCACAGCTATTTAAAGAAACTGCACCACGCATCCAGCAGGAAGGACTTGTCACCCTCCTCCCCTAGGAGCAGCAGACATCATTAATCAGGTCCTAAGATCACCCTCTGCCTGGTGCTTTTGTGTCTCTGAATCATTAGAATATTACTAAGGTACGTTAGCAGGGCAGTTTATAAGATTACCTATAATGAGCATTGGTTAGAGGAAAGTGCATCATGAATTTAACAGAACAGTAAGAAAAAAGAGCAACAGTCTAATTATCTTCTCCCTATGCCCAGTTTCACACAAAGCCCTCTGTGAGAGCCACACTATAGCACAGTAGGGAACAGCACAGTGGGCTAAAATTGTGTTATTCTTCCCTTTGTTGAGAAAGGAGGACTAACAATTTGGACTAGAAGGCATTTAACTATCTATTTGATTAGTCATTCAACAGAATGACAGAGGTCACCAAAGCACCACTCAGCACAAATGCCATATCTGACCTCACATCACATGCAAATGTGAAGTGCAATTCCTCCCTGAGCCCCTTCTCTGTCTCCTTCCAGTGCTGCGTTTGATACCAACAATCTGCTTTATCTCATTTATCTTAAGCTATCAGGTTTCCTGCATTTCAAAAGAAGACCAAGCTTACAGCAAGAAGATGTGGAGGATGTGGAAGTTACATGTGCAGTATTTATAAAGAACTATTTTATACCCCCAATGTTACCCGTTTTATATTACTATGCCCAAACACCAACAGTTAAAGCAAAGCAAGGGGGAAAATCATGGCAAAAATTAAGGTACTGCAGGAAAAAAAAAGACAGAGAGCCTTTTTTATTGAGTAGAACAACCAATTACTTTCAGGTTTACACAGTTCACTCCTTCCTAGGCAAGCCAAGGATCAAAGAGGATCCTAAACCTCAGGAAAATGCTAGAAAAAGGAGCAGAGGTTGAGCAAGAGCCTGCCCTGGGTCTGTGGGTAGAACAGACAGACTCCCACTTCTGCAGCTGCAGCAAGCTATAAATTAAATTAATCCATCTAGGCAGAAGCACAGATGGGAGAAACTTCATAGCGGATATCTATAGCATGAGTAAACACACCCCTGCACGCAGATGTTCTGCAGGTTATTTTTCAAGGTACAAGATGTCCATAGGAACAAATGAACAAGGCTGGATTTGCCAGGCAGTTTTTCTGCATCACTGAAAATATAAATGATGTCACCAGCTCCCAACGGGAAACAGTTGAAGAAACCACACAGGGACAGTGTGAGGCAGACATGCCTCACATGGGATGAGCAGGAAGCCTGCAGCTCACACAACTTCCCCGCCAGCATGAAGCACAGGAAGCCAAAGCAGCCCTTCCCCATGGAACTGCACTCCAGGCAGATAAGAGGAGTTTGGGGCATCCCCAGAGCTCAGAGAGGCACAAACTGATGCGCGGCCAATGGGAACTCAACATGAATTCTTCAATTAGGAGCTCAAGGGAACCAGAGAGCTAACTCTGCAAAGGAAGGGAAAAGATAAGGCTGCAGCCTCTCCACCAGCTACCAATGTGGTCTGGGTACTGGGGGAAGCTCACACTGAACAGTAATTAAAGCTGGAACAACAGGCTGTTGGGACTGAATGGATTTACACAGGCTTAGCCTGAGAGTGCGGCTCAGCGTCAATTTATTTCTTATTTACACTGCAGTACCACTCAGGGCCCCAAGTCATGCCCGAATCAGCTCTGTGTTAGGCACCAAATGCCCAAATCAGCACTGTGTTAGGCACTGTCCAGCCACCCACACAGGCAAACCGCTTATGCCAAAGCGCTCACGGCCTGGTGCCCTCTCTCAGGAAAGCATGTGCACTCCAGCTATCCCAGACAGCAAATACTCCAAGAGTTTAATCCTGTCCCAGTTAGGGCAGAAATGCCCAGCTGGAAAATGCCTGGCCTGAACAAACATTGCTGCAAATTCAGCTCTTTCTTCTGGCTGCCTTATGTCCAGCACCCAGGTCCTGCAAGTTCCCAGCCACTTGGTAGCCTGGAAGGAAAAACCTTAGGATGCTTAGGTGATTAGTAAAATGCTCTCTAAACTGATCAAAATGCAGTTGTGGCATTCAGAAAGAAACCATGCAGACAAGAAAAGTATTAAAATCCATTTAAAACCCACATACACCCCCAAAAATACACCAAACACAAAAAACATCACTTCTTGAAGCTTGCTCCTCCTGTTGCAGGGCTCAGAGGAGGTATTCCATGACCAAATTTTGACAATGTTTATCAAACACACTATGTCTCCCCATAAACATGATTTTGTTAGAACTGCCACAGCTCTAACCTGTAGTGTTTGTGATACTATTTACAGTCCTTGTTCTAAGAAAATACTGTCAAGTTCTGATAGAGACAGTTTCTCAGGGCTCTCTTCCACCAAAGGACTGCTTTATCAATACCAAAATATTTCCAGATCTAAAGAGCTATCAAGTTCTCTCTAATGCAAATTTCTCATCTAGCTTAGAATGTTTCCTATAACCCACTATAAAAGAAAGGATAGAATTCAGTCAGATGGAGGGAACTAATTCCTATCACCCTCATGATTTCCAAGGCCAGAACAAAACCACAGAGCACAAACACTCAAAGCAACCTTTAGAGAGAACAAGCCAGATGCAAACTGTCAGCCAAAACAGGAAAGAAAAAATAAACAAAATAATTTTTAAAAAGGGTCTCCAATCTGAGACTCATAATGGAAACTGTTTTACAACTTGAATTACAACTTACACTAGAACCCAAAGTTATAGTATTTTCTTAGCATTTGTATATATGCCTAAATCAAATCAATAATCAAGCTTTAGGCTTACAGGATTTACTTTGTTATAGTATTCTACTTGGCAGAGTATTTTACAGCAGCAAGTTTACATAGCAGTTCATCCATAACAATGATTTACTTCACTTTCATTGGCTTAAAGACTAAAATCAGAAGACATTTAATTCTTCTAATTTAGTATTTATAAATTAAGGAAGTAGGTTCATGAATACTGGGTTGCTAAAAGCCACTTCCATGCCAAAATTCCAACAAGAAAACTTACTGCTGCCAAGGACATCACTTTCAGCATGGCTCCACAATTAACTACCACTGTGCTCTGTGACTGGAACTCTGATGAACCCTGTCAGGAGGAGAAAAATATCTACTTTTCCCCTTTTCATGCGGGTATTCAGTGAGGTGCCAAGGAACTGAGAAGTAATTTGGAACTGCTAAGACAGACCTCTGGTTCCATGTATTTAGCTGCTATTACCAAAAGTATGGGATGGATGGATGGATGGATGGATGGATGGATGGATGGATGGATGGATGGATGGATGGATGGATGGATGGATGGATGGATGGATGGATGGATGGATGGATGGATGGATGGATGGATGGATGGATGGATGGATGGATGGATGGATGGATGGATGGATGGATGGATGGATGGATGGATGGATGGATGGATGGATGGATGGATGGATGGATGGATGGATGGATGGATGGATGGATGGATGGATGGATGGATGGATGGATGGATGGATGGATGGATGGATGGATGGATGGATGGATGGATGGATGGATGGATGGATGGATGGATGGATGGATTTGCGTTCAGCTGACTTGGAACATAGTAAAGGGAAGAAAATCCCATTAAGAAGAAGAAGAACAAGCAGATTGGATCACAGGCTGCTAATAAAGATCAGGAGCTCAACAGCAGAGTGGAGTCTCTCCAGCTCTTGCCCCCTTCTTGAAGAACAGAAATTAGCACTGGACCTTTCTGCTGTGTGATGACAATGCCTTGTGCTAGCTCTCAACCAGGAAAAAAAAACAGATAAGTAAATAAAATAAAATGTTATCTCAGCTGTAGACAATTTTATTACTACTCTACTCCCCACAACTTTACTAAAAATACTGTCATTTAAAGAAATCCATTTATTCTGTCCTCAGCTATGAAAACAAATTCTGGTTTTTTGAGGACAACATAACTGTAACTTAAGTCTTTTCAAAACATGCCTCCACAAAAGCAGGCTCTCTCACAGCAGCCAGATGAATGCAGGACTATTCAGGACGTTCTTTCAGCTAAAGCCAGGGAACAGAAAGGTTTGTGGTGTTTGTGGGTAGAGTAAGTCACCTTTTTTTTGATGCCAGAGGAAATGAAAAGGTCTAGTTTGCCAGAAGTTACTTCTCTTAAACTACAGGATCACTTGTGTTCATGGGTGACTTGATCACTTTCACTAATTATCATATTTGAAAAAAGAAGTATTAATCCCAAAAGAGGAAAGCAAGAGTGGTGCAAATGTTCCTTCATAGAGATTTACCACCTTGCCCACCAAAACCAAGTGGGTGTTTAAGAGAAGGTTGTTTTGTTTTCATCTTCAACCGAACTGCAAGAAGTTAGTTCCTGTCCTTGTCTGGAGGTAAGGAGGCAAAGCAGGGAAGCCGCTATGTGCAAGATGAAACAGGCAAAAAATGGGCAAAAGCCAAGGGTAAGAAAGCATCTGAGAATGTAAGCAGAAAGCAGGGTGTTGAAGCAGCAGGATAGGAAGCCCATGTATGTGCAACTACTCCTCTTGAGTCCCTCACTGTCAAATTAAGCCCATCTATCCTGAGCAGACCGTGGTGCTGTGAGTCACAGCTTAGAGCCACATTTCGCCCCATCGCCAGGGCACCAGCAGTTCAGCCTCACTCAGACCAGACCTGAGCAGATGTCTGTGGGTGTGACTTGGGGAATTAGCTAAAAACCCATCTAAGGGTGAGCTACTGCCACCAGGAGCAGGCCTGTGACAGCTCCCCTCCCTGCACCTCCAGCCCCCAGCCTCAGGCACAGCAGCAGCGGCCACTGACAGAGCCAGACTGGCAGAAAACTCCCATCACTTTGTCAAGGAGAGGGGGAAGAAAAGGAAAACGAACATCCACAGCTCAGACACAAAACCAGTGCTGCTGAGCTAGGAGGCTGAGCACCTGCAGCCAGCAAACAGATAGGGTCAAGGATTCCTGACAGGAGGAGAAGATGCGGTGATGGTTGCAGCATTCCTACTAAAACCTGCATGCCTCTTGAGGATAAGACACAAGATCCTGATGATTTTCATTAATCAGCTGGAAATCAGAGGGCATGCTACTACATACTACAGGGTCCTTCTTATCGATGATGGTTACCTGCAGAAACAGACTGCCTGAGGATGCAGTACCATGAGAGCAGGGGCCACACAAATTAGCCATGAAGAACAGCCTAACAGACCAAAGCTCTCCAGTCTTGGGACACAGGACTGGATGACCTCCTGAGATTCTTTTCCATGAATGGATTGTTTATCTGTAAATGCATACATGTACACACACACACATATATATAAATACACAAACATGTCCACACAAATTATCTATTCCGGGGCAAGAAAAGATGGCATATGTAATTTCCTTAATACAGTTTCCAGCTCACCAACCTTGGCTGGGAAGAGAATAGAAGTCCAAACCCCCTTCAAATGACCTACACCACAGAGAAGTCCCAGTAACACAAGACATTGCCATGCATCTCATATCCAGGGACTGCAGTCAACATCTCTGGTCCCTTACATAAGGTTCGAATCCCACGTTCAGTAAGAAAAGAACAGGCTTCCCCCTCAAACCAGAGGAAATCTTCCTAAGGTTAATCTGCTGGTTGTTAAGTAACTTAGGCCAGCCACGGAAAGGAGAGCGATCACATGCAGGAGATTAGCACACTGCAGACATGAACACAATGGCCCAGGCAAAGGCGCCAAGGGGACGTGTGTGCAAGCCTCTGCTGACACCCTGTCATGCCCAAGTGCTCTCAATGGGCACTCAATGGAGAAGAGTGGAGGTGAAGGGGGCAATGAATCCTGTTTTGCCTCCTGTCTCCTTCAGAAAACAGCCCACATGGTCTTCCCTCCCCCCATCCCCTCCTCACACCCCCACTTCCCAGTGGCTTGGGCAGGGCCAGGGTGGTGTAGGGGATCTGAGCTACAAACTTTCCTGAGGAAATGCCACCGAGATGGTATCATCAGATCCTTTGAGAATAGAGAATAGATAAGACAAGCTCTGGGAGATAATTACCCATTTCTGCTAAGAACATGTTTTCCTTTACAATAGCCAGACTTTTATTCTTAAACCTGTTGGCAATTTTTTCCCCTCAGAAAGGTTAGCCTACTATTACAAAAACAATTATGGAAAGTGCCTACTGAAAGCCCAGGATGACACAGATGAATACATAGGATTGTTCCAACTAACACCCAATGCTAGTGAATCAATCTTTAATGCCAAAGCCCTTCTGCTCCTTCCTCCTGTCTCTGCTTCATCAACCTGCCCAAGTCCTGTCTCATCTCCAAAGCCTCCCTGTCCCTAAAGGGAGGCAGGGCAGCTATCCATGGCACAGAAAGCCAGCAGGCTGGAGCAGGCAGGGCTCAGATGTGGCTGTGGCCAACTCAGGCTGTAACACAGGTCAGCCCCGCCAAGTGTCCCTGACTTTTGCAGCTCTCCATCATTTCAAAGCAAGTTTTTTCAGATGGTTCTGACACCATTTGGCTCCCACCACAATGCTGGCACAAGGGTGTTGTAATTTTGCTCAGCCATAAGAATTTTAAACCATGCTTAAGCATGCTTGCTAACCACACTTAAAAGATCTACCTAAGTGCAGCCAAAAAGGACTGAAGCCCTTCAGCTGACCGAAGGGCACCGGATAAGTAAGTAAATAAACAAGCATGCAAACACAGACAATGAGAGCCTATCTGAAATACTTCAAAAACCAAACAGCAGCATAAGACGTTTCAATGGGATTTGTAAGTCAGCACACAGGAGTACTGTGTTTACAGGGATGAAAATTCAAGCACTGATCCACTTCTTAAGGCTAGCACAGGGACTTCCCACAGGAAGAACAGTGGGGAGAAGAAGGAAAAAACTGATTAGTAACAAGACCTGACATTTGCCCAAGTCAGGAGAGGAAGTCTGTTATTTTCCAGAGCAGGGACCGGGAGAGCAATGGGAGATGCGTTGATACGACAGGACCATCAGCAGCCTTGACAGCAGCGATGTCAGTGCATCACAGGACACAAGAGCCTAGGGACTACCAGGCTGGCAACCAGACACAAACTGTGCCTGCCTCCTTTGAGCTAACCCCCTTCCTGTCCCTGCTGCCCTGCAGGGCACCCCCAAAATCTCCACCACCTTAATCCCCAAGGGCCTGGACCAAAGAGCCTTCTCTGTGCCAGGAGGGAACAAGTCACGTTCCCCAGCAAGAGCACAGCAGGAAGGGAGGGAAACAAAAAAAAACACCTGCTGCCTTTAGTCAGGCAGCCCCCAAAACCCCACTGCCTCGGAAATGGTATCACACTAGCAATGGCATTTTTTCATCATCAGCATAAGACAGATTAAATGGCAACACTCAGTGTTACTTCAAAGGTAATTTTTTTTTTTTTAAAGGGAAAAAGAAGCAGTCAGTGATTTTCAGAAGACATTCCAAAAAGACAAGTTTCTTTAAGCCTTCTCAAAAACTGAAGGCACATGAGTAGTCACACTTGTCACATCTAAGAGTTTGAGCTGCAGGCCCCACACTCCCTGGGAATTAATTTAGAAACTACAGGAGAGATTCAAAGACTGCTTGTCCAAGCCACATACACAAAATAAAAACCATTCCCTCAGCCTGTGTCCTCAAGACCCCTCCAAACCCAGGTATTTAATCTGGCATAAATGCACTCTAACAACACAAGGGCAGCAATCAAACAAGCACATTTAATACAATTGACCCATAATGAAAGCTAAGGCTTCCCTAATGCCGGCTTGGGGCACACAGAGGAAAAGAAGCCACAGGTTACCCCTATCCATCAGGGTGCAGCCCCAAACAGTCCCCTCTCCAGGGCTACTCTGGACACAAGTAAAATGCCAACAGCTCCACAAGGGGAATAGAAGGAGGGTGGGGGGAAGAAATGATCACCAGGAGCTACCTCAAGCCTCCCATGAACCATACAGCAACACTTCCAGTAACAGCTACAGGTCACCAAGGGACAATGACATGTAATATTATATATGTAACAACTGGCAATGCCAATGCTAATGAACAGATAATTTTCTCTTCTCTTCTAGAATATCCAGGGTCAATAGCCTGTTTTTTTCCCCCAAAACATAAACCTTCCCATAAGAACCAAGAGCACTGCAAGACTAAGTTGCAAGAAGTTCTGACTAAACTTTAGTATTAAAAGCTGTGAAAAGAGCCTGTTATCTTCATAACTCGTGGCAGGCCTAACCAGTTGTGAGAATCTGCAGTGCTGCAAAGTCAGGACCTCCCTGAAGCCCAGGCACCCAGAGAAAATGGATGTGCTGAGCAAAACAACACCAATACTCCATGAGGCAGCAGAGCCATCAGTCACTTGTACCTGAAACAGTGCTGCATTTCAAAGGTGTGGAAAACTCGTAGGCCAGAGCTGGATCTTGTGTTTGAATAAAAACACAGTAGCTAGGAGCTTTACGTAGTATCTGGTTAAGTGCGCAATAGGGGAAAGACTAATCACTGATGGCTACTCACTTCTCCCTTAAAACAAAGAAACTACGTGTCCTAAACTCCTACAAAAAGAATTTTAAACAAAACCCAAAAGCCCATGCATAACCCAAAGAAAGTATTTTCACAGCTTTACAAAGCTGCTGTAAGCTGTGTGGATCACCAGCCTGAGACCAGTGATGGCAAGAATTCGCCCTCCCTTCATATTTGTATTGTTCCTGGCCTGCAAGAGTTCAAAAGCTTCAGGTAACTCTGAGACACCCACCCCCACATTTCTTTCTTTATGTCCTCACAAAACAAAGAAGGGGGGGGAAGAAGACCAGAACTAAACAACTGAGAATGTGTATTTCATGCCCTCTTCCTCTCATCAGATAAATGTAGGTAAAAAATGTGCAGTGGTCCAGCGCTCTCCATAAAGACAAATGATGGAGCTCAGGGAAATAATACCTGCTGCATTTCTGAAATGGCCATGCAACTTTAAATCCCTTAACACACTTCTGGTAAGTTTACAATGTTGAAGTGGGTTCAAGGTTGAATAGGCCTAGCCATCTTGTTTCAAACATTTGGCAACAGAGACTTAAAACTGAGCCTTCTAAAAAACAGAAGTAGTAAGAAAAGGTAAAAATACAGGGGCAGCAGTCAAGCCTCAGATCCCAAGGGTAGCCTTCTCCCCCCACTTTCCCTACAGCCAGTACAAGGTGGTCAGAAAAATGGCCAAAAAAATGAGAAGCCAGATGAGAGGATTTGTAACATGAAACCACCAGGCACAACACTGAAAATTTTCCTGAGAGGGAGGGAGGAAAAAAAAATTTAAAAACCCAAAATTGCCCAAATCCCTCTAGAAAGGTCACTAAAGACAGATGGTTCATTTGGAGGGTTGGCAGGAGCGTGCACCTCAAACCTGGGCACCAGCACCCACCACCTACACATCTGCTGGCAGAGGAGGATGCCCACAGACAAACCAGAGGGGCTGTGACCAGGACCATGTGCAGTGCCTTGACAGGACAGAACACCCAGCTCCCGGCATCCCCACCCACGGCTGCTGCCACGGCGAGCACATCTGGACCTGGGGAGATGGACGACAAGGAGAACAACGGTGCAGCCACAAATGGCTTCTGCATTTAGGTTTCCTGGACGGGTATCAGCAATCTGTCATAAAAGGAAAGAAAAGCCCTAACCGAGCCATCAGCTACACTCATTAAAATCCTAAAGACGCCTGGAGAATTGCCCTTTCTACAGCATTAGAAAGTCGTTGGCAAGTTCCTCTTAACCGGGATGGAGATTACCCTGTGCACTCCCCCCTTCCTCCGCTCGCCCCCGATTTAACTACAGGAGAAAAAACTGGATCATATTTAACAAACAAAAAAAATCCTCCGAGGGCTGCAGCAGGGTGGGAGGGTGGGGCTGGCAGGGAGCGGGGCTGCAGAGATAAGGCAGGCTCGGCTGCGCACATGTCTTGTCGCTATTTATCCCCTCGCTGCCATCACGTGAGCCTGCACAAGGAACAAAGGCCCTTTGCTCACCAGCCACAAGGAGCCCTTTAAGCACTTCTGCACAGCCCAGGACTACCCTTCCAATTAGCCTTCAAACTGTGCCACTAAAATAAATAAAGAAACCCTTTTATGCAACAGTGTTACCCCTTCACCACGGAAAGTGGCATTGCTGGGGCACATACATCCCCCATCCACAGGGAGAGAAAATTCCTAAATTTAGGCATGTTTTCTGCCCTCCTTGTAACCATCAACAGATCAAGTTCTTCATTAATGGTGTTCATCTAACTTTCTGATTTAAAAGATGAAATCATTCCTGCACAGTACTGTAAAGAGGACAGTTATTTTAGACCCCCATTCCAGAGAAAGCCGTATAAAACAACTTATCCTCATTTCCAACTAGAAGCAATGCTGTAAAAAGCAAATGCCACTGAAGCCCAGACTTCAGAGACTCACAGGATTTGTGCCCAAGGGCCAGTTCAAGGCTCAAATCCTTCTGGCTCAGAAGGTGGCAACCTGAGTGTGCATGTGTGCATGTCTGTCTGTCTGTCTTGCACCCTGTGTGTCCGTACATCCCTGCAAGCCCTGTGCCACAACAGGGGGGCCTGCAGAGCACCAGACCTGCTCCTGAGCACTCAATCCTGCAGGATGTTCCAGCATCCCCTACCTCACTTGAGCCAAGTCACCTGATTTGAGCACCTCAAAATGAGTCAAAATGTGCAGAATCAGGCTGTGCAGCAGAAAATCAGCTCCTCTGCTTAAAACCACAGCAATCCTCGCCTGCCAGTTCTTTTTAATCGCTAGACTGACAGCCATGTGGTGAAGTCGACAGCGCCAAGTACTTGTCATTTCATCGGTGCTGCCAATTCCCATCTTGCTGAGACAATGACACATCAAAAATAGCTTTCATCTGTTTATATACTGCATGCTCGGCAAACTATGTCACCAACTGCTGGTGTGGAAAAAAAAAAAAAACCTTTTTTTAATCAACTCCATCCTGAAAAAAGTAAGATTACGCACTCTCTGAAAAATACAAAAAATGTATTCCATATCTCGGGAAACCTTCAGTGCATGCCATATTTCATTGCAGATTACTATATCCTGGAAATATTTATTAGAGAAAATCATAATTCTCACTCTTTACTAACAAAGAGCAAAGAAGTAATAACCCAAACCTTATTTCTGCAAAATGTTCATTTCTCAAGCTGCTGAAAATATTCGAAGATAGAAGCAAATAGAAAAAAACATTCTTTCTAATAAAAACTGAAGTCTTTTGCACACCAACCAGATGTCAAAAACAACATATACAAAAATCCAGTCTTTCTTCACTGTTTCATTGGTCCTCCTGACAGACATATGCAGCAGGAGTCACATCCTTTTGTTCTCATTTTCCTGGGATATTCAAATTTTCTACTTCTTGGTGGACACCAATTCTAAAAACACCTTTCCTCCCTACTGATCTGATGAACACCTGAGTTCACAAGAATATACCAAGCATACATGAGAGTATACCATGCATACATGAGAGTATACCATGCAAAACACATGAGAGTAAACCATGAAACATTTATATGCTCTTTTTGCTTTTTTCTTCCCTCCTTCCACAAAAAGTAAAAACAGTTTGAAGCACCAAGGAAATCCATACACTTAGAATACAGGCTGGAGAGTCAAATTAGAAAATTACACCAGATAACCCTACAGTCGAGAAACTATAACAAACAGACACCATGTGGCAAGCAACACCTAAAACTTGCTTTGACTCTTCATAATACTCATCCTGTACTTGGCTGAGAAGCGTGAAAGGAACTGCAGAAATTCAGGAGTAAGAGCTCTTTCATGGCTAAAAAGAATCTTAGGCTTAAGATCAACATTTATGCTAAGAAACTAATTTTCATCTCAAGTGTTCTTTTTCTAACAGCAGAACATATGAAACTGTTTCAGCAAAAATGGGATTCATAGCAGCTTTGGAAGGGAGTCCCAATTGGGAATGCAGGAGACAGCAAGATTCAGGCCTGACTTAGGGAGCCCTCATGACAGCCTAATAAATCAGAAAAACGTATTTTTCCAACTTGTAGATTAAAACAAATACCAATTTGGTGATAGCATGCTTTTGAGCAGCCATGCTTCCAAAGGAAAAATGACTGTTTACACTAGCCTGAGACTGTAATAGATGGACACACACGGATCATTAATTATGTCCGGCAGATGGAAGTGGGCTGCGAATCCATGCAACACAACCCACAGGTCATCAAGCTGCCGAGGTGCAACTTTGCTATCTCCAAATGAGGGGAGAAGAACGGCAGGAAAGATGAGGCTGTGCCAGCTGCAGACGGCTCTTGAGGGCTCCTCCCCCCTGAAGAGTCACACCATGGTGCTCCTACCACTGTTTACTGAGCAGCAAGTTCAACCAGTCCTTTTTCACACAGCCAGACTCCTTCCCACTGGATGCCACTGAAGCCAAAGGTGGAAACATGCTTTACATCGTAAGGATTATTAAGTATGGATGAACTGGATGCAACCCCAGTCAAAAAAAAAAAAAAAAAAGCACCCAGAGCAAACCCCAGCATCAGCTGCCAAGGGTTGGTAATATGGGAAATCTCTCTTTTTGTCTGTATATGTATTTTTAATCCTTTTCTCAATCACTGACAAGTACTAAAGACAACAGCCTAGGCAGTAGAGATCTGCAGCCTGATTCCACATGGAAGCTCTTAGGCTTTCCCAAGTACACTTAGATTTTTGTGTAGAAAAAGCTTAAGTTCTTGGAAACAATCTTTTACATCAAAAGTGGCAGATCACCGGCATCTTAAAAAGTAGGACTCAGCTCTAAGTGCAGTTGAGAAGGTGCAATGCTGACATAAAGCAATTAAGCAAAGGAGCAAGTTCCTGTTTTCACTTTATTAGGATTTAATATCAAGTTGGCGAAGAGAAGTTGCACAGCTCAATGGAAAAACCAAAGTTTTTTTTCCCTAGACCCCTCCTCTTTTCAGACATTTTCTTCCTTATGAAGAAGCAGCAGGTAAATTGAAACAGCCCTCCACGCCCCTCAGAACCAGCCATCCTGCCAGATTCTGGGAGAAGAGCTCAACTCTGAGCTTAGAAAAGTGCTGTTGAAACACTGCTCTGAAAGCAAAAGCTCTCCCTGAAGGAAGTGGTGATGTGGAAGCAGATATTGATAAACACAGATATTAGCTGTTGCTCTGTTCTCACAGTCCAAATCAAACAAGTGGAAATAGGAGAGAATTATGTATGCATTAAAATTAAATTCATACTTTAAAATACTATTAGCAAAAGACTGGTAAGAGATCAAATGCAATGCACTCCCTGTAATTGCGGAATTCCTTTGTGGTTTGTTTTCTTTTTTTTTTCAAGTAAACATATTCTGTAAGAGGAAAGATATTCACATATGGTTAAATTTTAATTTGGTTAGTTATATAAACTACATGCCACTATAAAAATTCTCACCAGTAGTTTCAATTCCATAATCACAAGCTGTTATTCAGTTTTCATGATTACACGTTCTGCCCGCTCAGGAGTTTGTCCTTCCACTTCAATCACCGGTTAAGCAACTAACAGATGCACTTAAATCAGACTGTAAAAGAACTTAGTGAACTTTCCAAGCACAAAATATACTAAAATTAAGCCTCACTTTGTTGTCATACTTCATCAACTTGTCATCACCTTCATCGTGTACCCAAAGGTATCATTGTTCAAAATCACGATAGGGCATAAGAACATTGCATAAAAAACACAAAGTAAATTATCTCTCAGTTTAATATTCCTTAATGCCTCCATTAAAGATAGTACTTTTTAAAATAAAAACACAAAGCAAAGCTTCTACAGAAAAAAATTTCCTGTTAAAAGCTATCTTAAAATGCCATGCAGCAATCACTCAAAATGCAGTCTTACTATAAAAACACAAATCATGCTCTTCATATAAAAATAAAGATCATCATGAGATGGGGGTTTATTCCAAATTTAAAATTAATTAAAACTTATTATATGCAAGTGTTGGATGGGGCTGAGTATATGACTCAGTCCTCATGTCATCTTCAATCACAGTGACGAATCTGCTCTTCAAGACAAAGTCTGAGAGCTATGGGTAAAACAATTTATTACTGTTAGATCTAATTAATCCAAATCCAACTGTTTCTAGTTCTTCAGTACACAGAATAAACCACATACAGGCTTCTTCCATGCATCTAATTAAAACAGAAAAGTCTTTACAAATCAAGGGTTACAAAAATGTAATGAATAAATTTAAATAATTTGCCCTTTAGGCCCCTAATCAATGGAATTATTTGTGAATGTAAATCTGAGAGCACATTGCTATTTTCTTCAGTATCCATGCCCTAGAACATCCATCCAAAACTAAAGATAACTCTTCATACAGCAGCCTCCTACATACACCAGAAAAAGGCATGTTCCCAAGCAATCAAGGTGAACAAGCATCAGGAGGAGAAATTTAAGTGAGAAGGAATAAGAGACCAAAATTCCCACTTTAACAAAATTACAGCATTTTCTCAGTAGTGGTTTCCACAGTAAGGTGTTTCCAAGGAGTGGTTAACATGTGCATGCAATTCCCAAGAATACAGGCTACAATAAAAATATTTACTTTTAGGCTACAAAGGCAACCCAAATAATACTGACAGCTTCAACCTCATGGCAATCAGCACAGCTTAAAGCAGAGTAAATAATCTCCAAGGAGAGCGATAACATACAGCCATCCCAAGAACCGTGAACAGGGTTCAGGGGACAAAGAGGGCATCTCAAAAGAACAGCTTCCCACTCCATAAAATGTACATTGACATATGACCTGTAACACTCTGCCCAACGCCAGAGCTGGAATTCTCATCTCACTAAATGTTGGGGATTATTTGGGATTTGGCCAGCAGGGTCCAGAGCAGAGTTGAACAGCAAATGCATAATGACCCTTCAGAGCAAGATTAGCCTAAGGAATCATTATTTCTAAAAGACAAAAAAAAAAAAAGTGTGTGACAGCTATGCTGTCAAAAACCAGTACTTTTTGATCACTGAAAAATGAATCCCCCCCCACCATTCTGTACTTAAGCCTACAGCAGAAACTTTTTTCTTTTGCTGAAGTTATCCAATTCTCAGATCCTAATTTTGGACCAGCTGGAACTATTCTTTTATCCACACAAGCTTCCATTCAGTTTTCCTACAAGCTGACATTACAAGAAAGTGCCACCACACTCCACCTGCCCATGTTTTAGGCTACACCACAAAAAGAGAACTGATGCAAGAGTAACTGCACACCTACTGATTCCCAACTTCTGAGCAAAGAAATCCAACATACTAACTTGGTTTTGGGTATTTTTGTGGGGTGCAAGATAACTTCTCATTTCCATCAATGTTACCATAACACACTTACTCACAGACCCGAGGCAGAAAAGCTCTGGCTGGCGAGACAGTGCTTGCTGAAGGTCCTCCTCGTTCCAGGTGTCCACCACCAATCCCTGCCTCTGCAGCCAAATTCACCCACTGAAATCCACCTACATGCTTTTTGCCTGCTCTAAGTTAGAGAGACATCCCAGCTCCAGCTACCTGTGTCCACGGCTGTGCGACACTAAAACTCTGGGGCAGGCACTCCTTCCCCTCTTTCTGGCTGCCACCAAGGACACACTTCCAGCAGCACACCACCCACCCCCATGGCTCACCTGCAAGCACTCAAGGAGGTGCCTGGCTGTCCCCCCATAGTTCAGTTTCCTTGTGTACCATAAATGAATTGAAAAGGCAATCACAAATGCTAGCTCAGTTAGCTGCTTTGCCAAAAAGCTGAGCGCAGGAATTTAGTTAGAAGTCCAAAGGTCTTTATCCTAGAACCCTGAATCATCCATCACAGCTGAGTACTAGCAACTGAACACACCAGCAACTACACTTTGCAAGCTGAATATGGGAAGCATAATAATTTTCCAAGCAAAACAGAGGATACTGACCACATGACCCCTCTTCATGTGATTAATCAAAGCGTGTTTTGAATTTAAATAAAACTACAGCAGAAATTCCCTTGAGTCACTCAAATCTCACCATAAAAGCAAATTCTGGTTTGCTGCAGGCAAAGCATGCAAATATCCTTGAAGAACCATAACAAGCAAGCAAAAAAAAGGTTGGCCAAAAATCCAGTGCCATCTGCACTCCTTTATACAGCTGGACAGGACTTGAAAGAATTGGAGGGTCACAGTTATGCCAGACTTGCATTTCTACTGTTTTTTCAATCACCTTTCCTTACAGAAAAATTACCTCATGATAGCAGGTTTGGGGTTTCCTTGTTTTTTAATCTGTAATATGGCTACATCTACAAGACACCCCATCATTTACTCCCCTTCTAAATTCTGTGAGCAAGCAGACCTTGACAGAGATCTATTTATCTATTAACACGCACATGATTCATGGCACCAGTCAGAAAGCAGAGCAAAGCCATCACTAAGAAAGATAAAGGAGAGAAGCTGAGGGGATATTCCCCTAAATAAAGGGATTAATCTAGGAGGTGCTTTATCATACAATAAATAGTGCAGATACACCTAAGTGGAAAAAAAATAGGCAAAAAAGAACAGTAAACTTTTTAACTTGGGGGAAAATAGATTTCTACGATTCACTGCCAGCCAGCATAAATGATGCTGCTTCAGAGCAGTTCTTCTGTTGTTTTTTGTTTGTAACTAAAGACTTGTGTTAGCACTTTTTTCAGAGAAACCCACGAAGCACATCTAGTTGAACACAGCGAGAGGCTGTTCTGTGCACAGAGATGCCTGGGGCTTGGAAGCAGGCTGCACAGTAACAAGCACCCCAGAGCATGCACAGGCTTCGCTCCCTTCACTGGGGTGGGGCTTCCTGTGGGTGTGCTTGAAAAGCAGGGGGAAAGCAGGTACCAGGGGGAAGAATGATTGAGCAGACAGGCCTCTGCATCCTGCAGCCACACCGTGGGAGGGGCAGCTGCCTGCTGCCCTGCTTGGCTCTGCTTCTAACTGCAAACCCAAACAGCAATGGCAGCAGCAGACCACTATGTTTAATTACACAGCTGGGATAATCTGTTTCCTGAAGAACTCTTTAATTGCTCTTTGCTTGACAACCTCACCCCCTTTCACAGCCATCAGGTCTTGAGCACCTCACCATAACAGCTCTGAGCTCCCTGAAACACAAGCACACCATTTCGGGGTCTTTTACTCAGGTTCTTTCTTTCCAGAATCAAGGAACTCTAGACACATAAGGACTGAATAAGTCATCACAGACCCACACATATGAAAAGATAAAATACGACAACATAAATATGAACACTTTCCACCTAAATATTTCAATGCTAATCCACATTAGTATGGCAATTAGAGGGGCAGAGAAGCCTCACAACAGCAGCACAACCCGCACTGTGTGCTTCAGTTCCAGAGCACCTGGTTCTGCTGGGTCACACACCTGCTACCCCGTTTGTGCACCTTGTGACTTACGGGGAGCACAAGGAAAGCACTTGATGAGAGACCTCTGACACCCCTACAGAAGCAGAAAACAGCTAACCTATTCATGCCTACCTGTGGGAGAAGATAATGCACACCCTGTATCTGAGAAAACACTGAAATATTTTGAATGCTCATACTTTCACATTAGTACACTCCCTATGAAACCCCAAAGTGCAGGCGCCTACAGAGCAAAAGACATTTCAAAGAGGATTCCTTGTGGGCACTCCCAGGAATGGGGAGCTGCCTATCCTGCAGGGTAACCCAGCATCAGGGAAGTGACAGGCTGGGAGCCACCTGACCCTGCACCCTCACAGTGCCAGCAAGGCAGCCCAGACTTCCAGGGCAGGTCACCAAACTTGCCAGCCCCCACTGCAAATGGCCATTCCTCCAAAGCCTGTGAAACTACCAAGCTAATCCTCCGTGACAGGTAGCATTGGTAAAGCACCTATAGGAAAATGAAGTGCCAAGGAAGAAAAATATTTGGCAAACACCTCTGCTGTTTATAGCAAAGTAAGTTCATAAATCTTATGAAATTTACTTTGGGGGTTTTTTTTGTTCCGTTAAAACACCTACTCAAATATTCACGGAACAATTAATGAATATCATTCTTCCCTTTCTCTCTGCCCCCAGCCCTTTTCCACTAGCTCTGGAGGCAGTAAATTAAATATTAAGAAAGTTTCCACTGTAAGTTTCGGTTTCTGACTTCATTTAAACTTCATCATGCTCCAGCTATTTCAAAAATCCCCAGCCAGTCCAGAGCTGCAAATGACACCCATCCATAATGGGAAAATTAAGTGCTTAAAATTAAGTACCTCTCACTTAAGGCAATGAAAATATAAAGTCCAATCACAAAATGTTTGACATGTTCTTTCTCACTCTATGTTTCTGTAGCTTCTTGCTTTGAATGAACCTTGGGGAGAGATGTGCTTATTAGCATCCTCTGCTCCAGCATTAATTATTCCCAAACCATCACCTAAGTGTGTACCCACTCCACTGCAAGAGCTCTCCTCTGTTACGTGAAGACTGTCAATCTGTTTAGTTACTCTCTGGTCACCCTTCTGTCTAATATGTTACTGGGGACATGAGGACAACATGAAGTCTCAACTTTGATCTCCCTCATTATCTTGAAGAGCTGCCAAGTCTCCTTCAAAAATGTGGCTGCGCACAAGCTGGGAAAAGAATATTTCAGCTTAGAAAATCACTTTGAGCTGCACCTTCAGGGAACACAGGGCTGCACAGGCCTATCAAAATGGAAGTCTTCAACTCAGTCATGCAAGAATTGTGGGAATACATAGTCTACATGTATGTTACAGACACATGGACATATTTATTTATACATATCTACATACCTGTATGTACACATATAGACTTATGTCTGTAAAATACAGAGGGGCACACATGTACACCACATACCAGGCTGGGAAGGGAAGCACAAAGGCATCTTGCCCCACTGCTGTGAGCAGGAGCAGTGCAGGTTTACACAGACATATTTTCACCAACCTACCACAAGAATATTAATGCATAAATGCCAAGACCAAAAATACTAATGAGTACAAAAGCCGTGTAATCATTTTCCCAGATTAAATCCATCTGTCCAACAGAATCCATCTGTCCAAGGAGCTTATTAAGGCTGGAATAAGTCTTTTATTAGTCGGGTTACTAGGATCCAAGCCTTATCTCTGTCACCTTCAAGTCCCTCCCAGGCTGCCAGCCAGTGTGCAGCTCTAGCTGCCCCACACACAATGAGGCTGTGCCATTGCTCCTGCTGCAGCACAGCATCCCCTGCACCTCCCAGCTCCAGGGAGGAAAACTGGGAAGCACAGAGCCCCTTCTCCCTTCTCTTTCTTGCCCTGCTTAATTGTGTTCAGGAATCTGATGCTCAAACAGCAAAAGTAATGCTCTGAATGACTCTTCTCACCCATGGAACACAGGAAGCACTCCAGGGCAAGCTCCCCAGCCTCGGCAGAGCCCAGGCTTTCAGGTGTGGCACAGTCCCACCTCTGTGCCCTGCTAGCTATGAAGGGAGTCACTCAAACCCAAACCTGGGCAAAGAGAAGGTGAGTAATGTCTTCATAAGCCTGCAAGGGCACAGTCCCAGCAGCCAGGCTTGCCTGCCTAAGCACAGCAAAGCAGGAGGCGAACAGTGCCTCATCAGTCTCCCCAGCTGCTATTCAAAGCAGGCAGGCGCCTGGAAAGCCAAGAGACTGCTAAAGTTCAGCTTTGTTTGCTGCTTGGCATGGTCCAGAGCAGCGGCCCAGGGAAGCTGGCACTGGGAGCCTTTATAGGAGAAGGGTCTCCCAAAAATGGAAAGGAGGGGAGGAGCAGCTAAAAAGAGACATATTCCCACCACGGATGCCAGAAAATAAAGGAAATGACCAGACAGATTTAAAAAAAAAAAAAAAAAGAAAATTGCTGAAAGCAATTTATGCGAGGTTACACCAGGCAAGAAAAAAAGGGCATAGATCAGTTTAATTTGGAAGGGAAATTGCAGCAAGAGCACCAACCACATCACTTTTTTTTTTTTTCCAGGCTTGTTTATATAAAAGACATCCATCAACAATATGTTACAATTATAATACAAGGAACAACTCCTGCTCCTTTGCAGACATACATTGGGGGTTTATTTATTCTTCTCAAACACTACAGGAACTTATTCCTGTGTTTTATAAACTCTATAAAATAAATATATGTTTACAGGCTGACAAAGTACCAGCTGATACACTGCAGCAGACAAGAAACAGTGGTAAGGAAGAATAAAATCAAAACATCCCAACACAGTGCTGTATCCATGTTTACTGCTCATGATCTCTTCTACAGGAGGCCCAAGTCCACTAACTCACTGCCACATGAGCCAGGACACCAAGGAGAAGCCACCACCATAATCTCTGTGCTTTATTAACAAACTATGTAACAAAAATACACATTCTGTTGAAAAGAGGAGGATGATAAAATACTCTGTGGCAGTACCTCTAAGTCATTACAAGTGTGGACCATTAAGACAGCATAGATGGGGAGGATCTACAAAACTAAAGGAAACTCTGAATACAGCCTGTTTTCCACATTTCATTGAGTGCAAATCCTTAAAACAAGATCTGTACATCAAAGACAGCCCTAGAACTTCTCTTTTACCTCCAAATCCCTAGCCTGGATGAAACACTGGATGAAATGTACTGCATCCAGCACAACCACACACACACGGGCAGTGTGTGAGCACATGCACACTGGAGAATGGGAGGAGGGAAGAGCCTGTATCTCCCTCCTCATCAGGGCTGGGGCAGGCATGTTGGAAAAGTTCTCTGAGAAACTCCATCACAAACCTGGATAAGTGAAAAGCGTATGGTGCAACATTGTACCTGACCTATTTCACCCATTTGACTGGGCTTATTTTAGCACAGCGAGATGAGCTGCAGCAGCGTTTGTTTTCACACATGTATGCAACCACACCTTCTCACCCTCCCAATTAAGAAGACGAAATGCAATTTTTCCTTCCGATATTTAAGTCACGAAAACTACCTATTTCTCAGAAATCTAGACAGAAAATATCAGTATGAGATAGCCAAAATCTCATATGCTAAACCATCTCAAAAATGAAAAGGACTGATGGCCCTGCATTCTGTACCAGAACATACCATTTTCCTTCTCACATTTCCTACCTCCCAAGAGGAAATAAACGGAGATAATAGGCAGTGAAATGTGCTGAGAGTAATAACCATCAGTGAGTATAACCTATTAAAAAATTAATTTGCTTCTATAATTTCCACAACACTAATCTGCCCTGATACCTCAGGAATCAGTAAGAGAATTACTGTCTGTACTCGTTAGAAGAGGGGCCTTTTATGGGACCCCTAATCATTGCAAATTAAACAAACCTAATGCTGTGTCTACAAAACATACAGTTTCATGTATAAATAGCTTCTCATCCTCTAAGCAAGGGGAAGTACTTTTCTCCAAATGACTTTGCTCTTCTAGCTTTTTGGTTATACTGTTTAAGCTGAGACAAGCACACCTTATGCTTTGGAGGACATGCCCCCTTGTGCATCTGGTAAAACAGCACTTTACACATGGTACACCTTCAGGCCTCCCTCTGAAGTCATTCCCCCATTGCCCCCAAATTTATGTGTACAGAGAGTCTTCACTAGGACAACAAAGCTCCAGTTACATTTAATCTTCACTGAAGAGAGAAAAGGAGGAGAGAAAACGAAGAGGAGAGAAACAAGGAGGAAAAACAAAGAGAGGAGAGAGAGGAAAGAACAATGAAGAAATAACAAAGCAGAAAGAATTTAAGCCAGACCTCTGAACAAGTACTTTTTACTCTAGCCTTACTAAGGGCTTGTCTACATGGGAAAGTCAGGGCAAAGGAAGTGGCAGTGTGAATTTTCAGCACACTTTCTTTCAGCAGACTAAATTAACCTGCCCAACAGGCGCTCTTAGTGCACACTCAGCATCCACAGGGGGAGTTAGTGCAGAGCAGCTAGCGTGCTGTAAATTCACACCCTAGCTTACTGCGCACTAACTTCCCCATGTAGACAAGCACTAAGCTGCTGAAGCCTTCATTTGCCTAAACACTTCTTTTTTCCTCCCCTCCTCTCAGTGGACTAGTTCTGGAAAACTCAGGCCATCACTATTCTAAAGCAGGAAAAAAAAAAACTTATTCTTCCAGTAAAGCAAATTAGAAGCACACACAAAAGTGCCTGAAATGATCCACAGGCTAATCTGTTTTTCCCAGGCTTAACCCAAGACCCAGAACCCATGCAGATGAAAGCCCCCAGCACAAATGGCACCAGTAAGAACTCACAGGCCAAACTTTGGGTGGCAAGGTACTGATAGCCAGGGGGTTATAGGGGTTTCTTCTCTGAGAAGCTGCCAGAAGCTTCCCCTGTCTGACAGAGCCAACACCAGTCAGCTCCAAAACAGACCTGCTGCTGGCCAAGGCTCAGCCCAGCAGAAATGTTAGTAATGACTCCAGGATAACACATTTAAGGGGAAAAAATTATTGCAACTCTGCAGACACCAACAGGTCAGTGAAGGAAAGGGAGAAAGTGCTCCAGGTGCTGGGAAAGACTCCCCTGCAGACCAAGGTGAAAAGAGCACAGTGAGGCAGCTGAGCCCCTGCAGTCCTTGGAGGTCCATGGTGGAGCAGACACCCACCTGCAGCCCCTGCAGAGCCCACACTGGAGCACATGGATGCCCAGAAGAGGCTGTGACCCTGCCTGTGGGGAAGCCCACACTGGAGCAGGCTCCTGGCATGGAGGACCTGTGGAGCGAAGAGCCCATAGTGGAGTGCGTTTGAGGGCAGAACCTGTGACCCTGTGGCGGACCCAGCTTGGTCCTGAAGGACTGGGGCCCGTGGAAGGGACTCCTCACCCTGAGGAGCAAGCAGTGGCAGAACCAACCAATGATGAATTGACCACAGCCCCCATTGTCCATCTCCCCACAGTGTCACACTGAGGAGGTAGAAAATAATTAATAAAGTTAAGACTGGGAAGGATAGAGCGCTGACAGGAAGGTGTTCTTAGAATTTGTTTTACTACTCATTATCCTACTCTGATTTGATTGTTAATAAATTCAATTAATTTCCCTAAGCTGAGTCTGTTTTGCCTGTGATGGTAACCGGTGAGTGATCTCTTCCTGCCCTTATCTTGACCCACGAGCCTTTTGTTGTATTTTCTCTGCCTGTCCAGTTGGGGAGGGGAATGATAGTTACTTTGGTGGGCACCTGGCATCCAGGCAAGGTCAAACCACAGCCCACAACTGGTCTTCAACTTCTCCTAGGTTCTGCCTGTCACACCAATGCAGAAACCACCTGAGAGCAGTAGGGAAACAGGTTGCACCCCACCAGTGTGGAAGCAAGATGCAATCTCCCAGTGCCAGCAGGCTAAGATGATGGTGCCTGAGAAAAGGTCTACACCATGGACACAGTTCAGAACCAGTTGCTTCTCTCTCTGTTAGTTAAAGAGAGTTTTTTTCCCCATATTGGGTGATTCATATCAAACTTGTCAGCCTTTCCTTAATAGCTGGCTCTAGTGCAGTAAGGTACCAACATGGATGGCTCTGAGCAGGCCCTGACACCCTGATGTCACTGTCCCAGAAGCTGTCTGCACCAAGCAGGGATTTCTCCTGCCTCAGTCCCTTCCTGCTTTTGGGTCCAAACTCATTGAACCTTGTTTGCCGTCCCACTGGAGGACAGCCAGGCACCCCACAGCAGTGACAGATTAACTACGTGCCTAGCAAAGAAAAGCAGCTTAGCAAGCCCCAGCTCTGTCCTCTTGTCTGTCACCAGACAGAGTGACCAGAGCAAGGAAAGTGACCAGACTACAGACTCATGAACCGTTGCCAGCACTTGTTTATCCTATGACAATTACAAGGTTAATATTGCATAGGAAACAACGGAGAACCCCTCCTGGCTCACAACTCTAATTTTACATGTTTTTTACTTTTTGTGCCTTACTTTCCCCTCCATAGTGAGAAGGAGAAGCAAAAACACAAGGTGTGACTGAAGGTGCACATGCCTCAAGAGCTGGATGATCTGTATTCTGAACAGAAAGTAGCTGGTGCCACCTTTGACCTCTCACACCACCAAGAACTTTTCTCATTTAGTGCTGGCAGAAAAGAGCTAGAGCAGAGACTATAAAAACTGTAGGACAGATGTAGTCCTACACAAAGTTTTCATCATCTTAACAATCACCGCCACGGCCTCAGTCCCACGAGGACACCACATTCAAGGAGGAACACCATCAAGCAAAGGCCACCAGTGAAGAGCTCGAGCACCACTGCCACCAAGGGTTAGTCAGACTTCCCCTCTTAAGCTTTAAAAAACTTTCCTTCAAACCAAATCAACACAAACAAGGAAGGCAACAGGTTGACTTCAAGTTTACCTCCTCATTGAAAGTTCAGTGATTTTTAGGGCATGCACTAGAAAGGCAGGAAAGGCAGGAAAACTAATTCCTCTGAACAAGATTAAAAAAAAAAAAAAACCAACCCAGACAGAGGTAAGTGATAAACCCCATGTTTTTCACACAGCTCCGCTGCCTTCTCCTTGCAATAACCTGAGCTCTAAATGACCTGCAAATTTACCAAAACATGAAACCTGACTCCATGCCCTTGCTCTTGCTCTGCACAATACAATCAGCCTGCCAGACAGTCCAACCATGACAAAAAGGTTTCAAGGAAAGTTGTTTAAATATATTACTGCCTGTCAACATTAGATTTTCTACAAATACTGCACTCAACACTGCAGTCCCTTTTAAACTGAGTGGGAAAGACTACCCAAGGAGGAGAAAAACTCCAAGAAAAAGCAACAGTCAGGGAAAACAAAGGATGGCAAAGTGACTTTCAGCTCTTCTACCTCAAGCTATAAACAAGCTAATCAGATAAAAACGAGATCTAGTCCTTGTATGCATCACAGACTGTCAATGAACTCTCAGTGCAGAAATTGATGTCAACAATTGTTTTTCTATAGACTTCTCTGGACCTAACAAAATCCTCATGCTCTGAAAGTCTTAACAGGCACACTACCATTGGAAGTATCTCAAAATCAAGTGAACACATAGTAGAGACTTCTACCAATCTCACCTTGGCTTTAAAAATATAAAAGCACAGCAAGCAGGAGAATAATAATCTCAGCATTTGACCCAATGCCAAATGCTTCAGGTTTCCATCATTCTTCACAGCAAAACTCCAGGAGAAATTCTGCAGTAGTAGGAGAAATTTTTCAGTGAGCACAAAAGAATTTTGTGACTCACTGTCACAGCTCCATCAGTAGGAGCCCATTCCCACAGGCACATCTCTCTCAGGACACCAAAGAGCCACCTCACCACCTCAGTGGTACGGATATCCTCACCTCATGCAAGCTCCACTTTAGGAAATGAGCACCACCACCCTTTGAAGAATCGTTTTCTTTGCAAGAGATAACTTGTCTAGAGCCCACTGCGCAGTTTCCTGTTTGGCCTCAGGCAAACAAATCTGGTCCACTCCAAATTCAACATGTCACTCCTTACTTTCTTAGGAGGTCCTAATGGAAAGGGAATAGCCTAAAATAAGGGCTTACACTTTTTCAACAATAAAGAGAAAGGAGAGGATCCACACATAGGATCATGTACAAACAAAGCTACCAACCAGGTATCCTTGAATCTTACACTTTTTCCATCTCAAAGTTTCCTGGAGCAGATGCACACACATGGAATTGAAAGTAGGCATTTAGGCCTTCATTCCTGTCCTTCATTAGATGTCCTGTTCTGGGAAGAAGTGCTCCCTGGCCAATTGTCACCCAGAACTACAAGCCTGTCCCTCCATCCACCAGTGACAAGGAAAGCATTCAGGTGAATACGCGAGGTCGTCAAGTCGTCAAGTTTTTCGTTTATTTCCACAGCTAAGAACGAAGGTGGGAGCTCAAACATGAAGCAAGTTCTTCCAATTTTTCTTGGCAGCCCACAGAAATGCTCAAATTTTCTCACAAATTAAAGCCTCCTATGAAAGCAAGGGCTGGGCAGCAGTTTGAGCTTCCTAGTGGGGTAGCAAACATAGCATTTGCTGTGAGAATATGCAAAAACATAAAAAAAAATCCATACTGAATTTAAGAAGAAAGGAATACAAGCAATCATAGGAGTGCAGGAGTTTCACTTCTGGTTTGTTTTCTGGTTTTAACTTCCAGTTAAAAATGCCTTCTATCAAGGGATTTTGGATTATACAGCATAGTATTGTGAAGGTTACAATGCAGACCCTTAATACACAAACAAGAGAAGGATTTTTCTTCATGGTGAGAGACCAAAACCTATCTTAAAACATTTATTTTCACATTGTGAATGTCAACATTCTTTTCTGTCTTCAGGACAAGTGGGTAAGGTACAGCCACTGCACAAACCAAGGTCAAACAACCCTTCAAGGTTTCATTTGGCAGAATAACACTGAAGGACTTATTTGTGCAAGCTTGGAGATACAAAATCAATCAGGAGACTGCAGAAATTCCTGAGAATTTGGGGAGAGAAGGGTGTATTTATTAGGATTTTGAATTATATATGGGTGAAAGTTTAGTTGTTAAAACAGTAAGGGGGCTAGGGCAGATCCACAAGTGCCTGTGCAGCAGGGTTCCCCCTGAAAGCACAGCCCCACACACATGCCCTGACCTCCCAGCCCAGGGAGGGAGAGAAGGCTTGTCTAAGGCAAGGACAAAATAAATATCTGAGGTATTTAAGCTGTATTTTTTTCTACACTTAGATTTCTTTCATGACAGCGGGGCTGTAAAACAAGATCTTTCTGGCTTGAGCCCACCATTCTTTAGGAGGCTTTCAAGAAGCATGTTTTCAGAAAGGGTTTTACAGTTGACCCACTGCAAGGCAAATAAATAGCTTTCAAAAGTACATGCACATGCTTGTACTTTTCCATGGGGGGGAGGGGGGTGTCAATCGAATGATTTCTCAGCAGAGAGCCCATGTGCATGCCTTCCCACCGTGGGGATTTCTGCACTCCAACAGATCCCAACAGCTAAACTGCAAGTGCTGTCAGAATGAAAAGAATTCAAGTGCAATGGCTACATCATGGCTACAATGTCTGGAAGCACAGGAGCAACATACCAGGATCCTGACAGCTGCAATCAACTCAACACAGAGCAATTTTTTTTTAAACAGTATTCCTTGCACCAAAAAAAAAAAAATGACACAGAGATACCTAGCATTTGCCCTTGTTTAAAATTATTCCATGATAAAATAACAGAATTTGGTTTCCAAAGGTGTTCAATATTAAAAGCTGCATTCATTATCAAAATCTTTTAGCACAACTTGCAATTGTACACTTTCACTGACAACTTGAGCTTAAGCAGAGGTATAAACTTAAGGGTGTAAAACACAAAAATACAAAATTGCACATTGTGAGGTTTTTTTTAGTTTTATGTGGGGTCCAGTGGCAGAGCACACATATCCCATGTCTCAACTTCCCCCACACACACAGCACATGGATTTGTACTATCCTGAGATACCTCTAGTTAAGATTTGTTCAGGATTCAGCAACCCAAAACTTTTCTTCAAAAAAAACGTGAACACTTCCAATGCTGCACTGGGGGAACTTATTAACAAAAACAGCAAAGGAAACCTCCAGCCATTAACTTTAGCCAACACATTTATTTCAACCAGCCACGGGTCAGACCTTTTCACCTCCAGCTGATCCTACCAGCAAAGCCTTCTCTGTACAAACTCTGTCAGAGCCTCCAGTCCCTTTTCTGTTTCACCTGTGTTTGAAGAGGGCTACTCCAGGAAATAAAAACTATGGTGACATTTCCAGTGTTTGTCCAGCATATAATCCATTTTCAGAGCACTTACTAATACAGATACACAATGTCTCCAGCTGGCATATGGCTAAGCAGGCAAGGCACAGAGCAGCAGAAATGGGATCTCCTGTCATAGACAGAAAGTCCAAGCAGATGTTTTGTCAGCAGCACTCCCTCTGAATCACCTGCCTGAGACTCACAACACAGGGCCATCGCCCTGAGCAAGTCAAGAGTGATGTCTAAAGGAAAAAGTGAACATTCCAAGGCCTTTTTCTTTTTTTGTTAGTTGGTTGGGGTTTTTTCTGGTGTGTGCATGTGTGTTAATCATCTTATTTATGAGGGGTAGTCAGTCACTCCACCTACAGACAAGATCGGCTTTGGCTTTTCTCCTAATACTGCTATATCAAGCATGTCTTTCAGCAGTATTTACTGAGCCACCATGTGAAACAGCAATAAGTAAGTCAGATAGGCAAGTGTAACGCTACCTAAATCCAGATCTGTGTAATTTGGAGCTGAAACTGCACAATAACCTGTACAAAAGGTTGGCTGTATGAGAGGCATACAACAAGGCACAGGCACAAGTGCTGTGACAGAAACTCAGCACAAAAGAAGACACATCCTTGGGTGACACAGCACAGGAGGAACCCAACTCACACTGCAACGCTTCTAATAGTTTTTCTTTTGCTCGTGTTGCCATGACATCACCACCTGCAGGTACTGCGTTGTGAAACAATCCCCTCTTAAAGGTGTTCCTGAGCGATGCCAAGGATGCCTTAAGCTAACTAAGTACAACAGATCAGAAACCTTGACTTTAAAGGAAACATGAAGGCTGTGTTTCTAGGAATGTAAATGAAGACACCTGCACACACAGAAAAATGGGAACGTTATAAAAACATGGAGAAAGTATAAAGCTCCCTCCCCCACTGGAGTGTTTTATGTTTTGGGGTTTTTTTAATGAATATGCAATATTCAATGAAATAGTAACTGGTTAAAAACAAGTCCCAGTTAGCTGTAAGATTTCTTTTGAGAGAATGCTCACAGTACCACATGCAATATAAAACTCAGCAAGCAGAGTTACACTGTACTACACAGCCCTGTTAGGCCCAAACAGATGCTACAGCAATCCAGGCAGGAAACAAAGGCATCTAAGACTGAAGCCTGAGGCTCCAGGCTCCGGGCAGTATGGAGCCCTCAGCGCTCATGCTCTTTCTGTGAGCTGTGCAAGACCTCCCAGGGACCACCCCGGAGGGCTGCCACCACCCAGGCGCTTCTGCTGGGAATCGGACAGCAGAACGGGCACGTTTCCACGTCCTGATGGCATCTGAGCTCTAGGGTGGCTGCCTTTTTTCCACTGAGTGAGCCATCTGACACCGGGTGAGAAGCCTCACACTCCAAACTGCATACAAGGTTAAAAGCTGAGTTAAACTGCACAGCGTTTATGAAACACTGCAGGGAAAAAAAATCAATAGCATCACATTCCAAGCCATTGTTCATGGCCTCATACACAAAACCTTTACAACTGCCAGGCTGGGCAACTATGGCAGTAGGCTCCAGCTCTGTCTTGTCTTCCCCAATGTACTGTATAGTCAAACTTAGTCCTAAAAACACAAACTAGGATTTGTTTGTATCCTCATACCCAGACAGTACACAAGCACCTCCTGTGTAACAATCCCTTTCACAGATTATCTGGTATTTGGCATGTGGCTATAGATCATCTTTTTAAAGTTCACAGTAAGAAGAGAAAAATAGTAAGGTAATTCACAAGTTTTGTCCAATACTAACAGAAAACATAGCCTTATCTTTTTCTGCAACCCTAAGGCTCAGATGTTTAGACCTTAATCACGAAAAGGCTCTCCAATGGGAAAAAGAGATGTAAGGAATAGACAAAACTCTATTTGTAACTTGCCTGTTTTGCCTTAACCACCAGCGATTACTCATCTCCACAGCAGGAATCCAGAATATGTCTCTTCCTGCATATGCTTGTCCTCCTCTTGCCTTCAGTCCCACCCACCCAATCTGGCTCAGCTGCACACCTGAGGGATGTTTGACTTGCAAAAGGAAAAAGCAGTAAGCATAAGGAGGGAGCACCCTTGGTTCAGACAAATGTAAGGGCTGCACAGCCAAAATACAATTTCAAGGAAAACCTTAGTGAGAAAGTTACACACCCTTACTACAACTTCTGGGTAAAACTAAACGTTCTATCACTCTATTTTCTGATGTTGTATTTGCATCTTGATTTAATCTCCCACCAAGAAACAACAATAAACCAAGAAGAATGGACTGGGTATTGCACTGTCCAGTACATTCTTTGCCCCGCGGGGACTGGGAGGAGGAGGAGGGACAAGAAGAGGCACAGGTTTTCTTACCTCACTTTGGGGCAGGAGAAGCTAGCAACTAAATAAGACTTTGCCTCATTTCAACAGGCCCCATGAGAGGTTCACTCAGAATCAGCAGCATACAGGTGAAACTGTTCAAGACAAAGCTGAAAGCATCTGCAAGCCCTGTGGCCCCTTTGATGGAGACAGACTGTGGGGTGCTCCTCCTCAGCACTGTTAAGAACCATTTACTCTTGCTGTGCTGCACTCTGGGGAAAGAAGCCTGGATGGTTATCTTCACAGCACAGGTGAGACTTAGGGATCTCCTGTCAGCACTCCGGCCCAACACTTTCAATCTGTTTCGTGTTTTTGCAGGTGCTCTGACTCCCAAGCTAACAGCTTCCAGCTGACACCAGCAAGGGTGGTGGGGACCTCATCTGCAGAGGGAGCACCTTGCCAGGGCATCCAGCCTGGCACACTGTGCCCCCAACACACCCACAGAGGCGGGTGGAACCCTCTTTTGGCTGGGTACACGCCATGGTGGCCGTCCCTGGGCCAGGCAAGCCGAGCATGAAGCGCCACAGCTTTGCCAGCGCCGGTGCCAGCTGGGGACCATCCGGACTCTCCCAGCAGCTGCCAGCACCAGCCAGCAGGCACCCGTGGGGCAAGCAAGGCTGCAGCCCCACCCCAAAATGCCAGCAAGAAGCCAGCAGCCAGCCAGCCACATGACTCTTGCACTAGCCAAAGCCTGGACACCCTGCCAGCTTTCCACTGGCTGCAGGAGGAAGACACCCAAACCAGCACAAAGTCCCATCAGTGGGAAGATAACCTGCTTAAAATAAATAAATGAATAAACGTTAATAGATTTGAACCAGCTGAGATTGCACAAAAAAGATTCAGATCTGATGAGAATGCTTCTGATCCAGTATTAAAAAGCCCCAAAACCAGCTTACACAAACTGACAGCCTTCAACCACAAGCTCTTGTTTCAACAGCACAGCCAAGCCCAGCATCCCTCCTCCTCCTCCCTCCCCACTGCTCTGGCACCTGGAGCCACATTTGTGCAGCTGGACAGGGACTGAAATTCAGCTGCTGCCAGGGCTGTACCAGCCCAGCCAAAGAGATGGTGGTGGGGAGGGCTGAGCTCTCCCAGCTGACAAGTTTGCTGAAAGAAATGCTGGAGAAACACCCAGGTTTAAATTTAGGGAATCCAATTTTGAGAGTCCCCTCTCCAAAGACAAGCATGTGACTAACAGTATCCCCTCACTCTGTCACTTGAAACCTCCAACCCTAGAAGAAAAACTTGAATGAGAACCAAGAGAAGCCTACCCCATTGTACAACAAATCTCTCACAGATTGCATTATTCCCTGTGCTCCACCCCTTTCCAAGCTTGCTTAGACTGTTAATTATTTGCAAGGTAGGTGCCAGCTTTCCTCCACAGACACACCTTGCACGTCACAGGGGCTGCATCCCTCGCTACTCCCAGCCTGCACAGAAATAAGGCAACAGAGTGCTGCTTCTTACCTAACCATTAGTAACTTCCTCCTTCCTAAATAAGGCAACAGAGTGCTGCTTCTTACCTAACCATTAGTAACTTCCTCCTTCCCAAATCATTTGTTAAAAATCACAGAAACAGAATATCCTGAGTTGGAAATGACCCACAAGAACCACTGAGTCCAACTCCTGCCTCTGGACAGGACAACCCCAAAAATGTTCACAGCATTCCTTTATTATTTTTTTCTTAAAGCTTGGAAACTGCTGCTGCTCTCAAGGACGGGAAAAGCTGGAACAACCAGAATACAGACATGGCAAGAGGGTACGAAGCTGGAGATGAGCACATAGGCTCCTGAATGCAGTAGCTGATCACAGCAGAGGGCACATGTTTGTGAAATAACCATGCCATCTATTATTATAATTATACTCAGAATTTATAATGTTGAAAATACCACACAAATAAACAAACAAACAATCTCATCATGAGGAGACACAGACACCCAGCTCTCCCAGCCAAATCAGAGAGGTTGGATTTGCATATGTACGAAACAGCTGAGCTCCACAGCCAGCATCATGCTGTATCTCTGAAAGCCCCTTGGTCTGAATCACCACCTCCCAAGCACACTTACCCCCAAAACTCACCTAACAGTTGTGGACCTGGTTTGGAAATTACCAGGAATAGACCACCACCCTCCTCATCATCTTCACAGTGTGACCTGAGCTGGGGATGTCATGCAGGTGGAGAGAGGGCACACATCTGTCCCAATCCAGGGCACCTAACTTCTAGTTTCAGCTAGTCACCTTCTCATCAGGGTCTAAGACAGGTCAGATGAATCACCTGCAAGCACCTATTCATCTCTCAACCACAGATGCAACTAAGTCTGAGTAAATAGGTAAGCCTTAGACATTAATTGGAGGTGTCTGAAATGAAAAAAACTGAGGAGGCTGTGTGCATAAGGTGCCAACATGACACCACTGTTAATAGCAAAATAAAAATGGAAAACAGACAAAGAAAAAAAGGGAGGGAGGAACAACTCATTTGCTCTCCATAGAATGAAAAAGCATATAGTTAAACCAGGCAGATTTTTTTTAACACAGTCATCATTTTCCACCTTTTTTCTGCCCTAAGTGCAAATATACTGGGCTCACTATAGCTTCCATAAATGTTGTACCTCTATATTAAGCTGTTTCAGTGGGTCAATGCACTTTATCCATGACTCCCATGAAGGGACAATGCATATTACAAAAATAGCTATGTTTAAATAAGCATGGTTGTGTAACATTATGTAGTGAAGCTCCAGTATAACCTGGTTTATTTTTGCTAACCTGGATAAAAGAGACAGGTTATAATTACATTAAGAAACCTCTTCCTTAACCCTGATGGAGACCTAAAGAAGATAAGCCTTGTCGACATTTAGGCTTTCTGCTCTGGTTTTCTGTTTTG
This sequence comes from Emberiza elegans, assembly GCA_024865655.1. Taxonomy (NCBI): domain Eukaryota; kingdom Metazoa; phylum Chordata; class Aves; order Passeriformes; family Fringillidae; genus Emberiza; species Emberiza elegans. The sequence continues at coordinate 56,531,932 of JALJVW010003023.1, read as the reverse complement.
ATTCTGACATAATTTAAGGCAGAAATGTGTATCACAGCACTTAAGCCAACCCATAATTCATGGCAGCATCCAGAGCTGATTAGTCCTGTTGTATAATCAGGTCTTCTTGATATGTCAGGGGACTGCTGTTCATGCAGGAGGAACTCACTGTGCCACTTTCACTGTAAGCTGTGTTAGATGGATCCTTTTTTTGTCTTTTATCAACCTGATCAAGCCTTGCATAAAGCTAGTGATTGATACAGGAACTAAAAATGAACACACAGAGAAGAATGTCCAAGGGACAGCTGTCATAGCTCCATACTTTGAGGGGAGGACATTGATTTAGAAGTCCTGATTATAAAGGCACTATCAGCCTGACAGAGCAGTTAGCGTTATCCCTTTTGTATGTTAACATGCATGATTTATATTATTCTGATGTGCAGTACACACACAGCTCTCTCATACACTAAAAAATTCATGGTAATGACACAGAGGAGACCAAGCAACAACATGGTAGTGAGAGCTCTTAGAAGCTGCCTGAAATGCCTGAATAGGAATATTCTGCATGTGGCTTTAACACACGTATTCAACATCTCTGCATTATGTCCACGCTTCTCTTCATCTTCCTTTTGTTGTCTTACCTCTTGAGCCAAAATTAGCACCTCATGTGATTTCAACACTGAAACCCTGGCTAAGATTTAGCTCAACATTTTCAGCAAAGAGAATAATACCTAAAAACAGAACACAAGCCCCAAGACCATTCCAGCAAGCTTCTATTTACTTTTTGCTGTTTCTCTAGCCCATGTCAATTTGCCACCCCTAGGAAAAAAAGAAAATAAAAAACAACACAACCATTCCTGGGGTCATTTCTGTAATTTTGTAAAAAGAATTGCTGAACAGAGATAGAGAGATAGGTAACTATTTTTTAAATATACAGCAAGAATCTGACGTGTACAGCAGCACAGCATCACCCTGCTGAAAAATTCCACTCTGTGCATCACAGTACTTCAGTACCATCACATGAATGATTCTGGGCCTGATCTCATAAGCACACCCATGTGTCAGCAAACAGTTCTCTGTCCCAATGCTCACCTTTCTGCATAAAACATTTAAGCAAAAAATCAAGCCCAGATCTCAGCTCCCAAATGGAGATGCAACAGTAGCTGAATGTCACTCAGCTTCAGTGCTGGGGTCAGTACAGCAGAACTTCAAAGCAGATGAAACAAAAAGAGTGACAACCACCTGACACAATTTTTGACCCTCCTTCAGTCCATCTTCCTGACTTAATGATTTGGGGCAAACAAGTATTTTCTGCTCCCAAAGCACCACTGAAAAAGGCTCCACCAGGACAAGCACCAGCCTTTCCAGGAAAACAGTCACAAAGCCTTCTCCCAGTCTGCCATCCTTCATTTCTGTTTAAGTTGATTAGATCTGTGATTTGGGAGTGGGAAGAATCCAAAATGAAAAGGCAAATGCTAGGCTCCAGGTCAGGATTAAACTCAATGCAACACTGCAAAATAAAGGAGTTAGTTTCTAAAGTAGCAATGTCCTTTGGAGCAGGCTGTTTAAAATCACTGACTAGGATTTCAGCTTCCTCATTAAGTAAAAAAGAAACAAAGTAACATTTCAACACAAGGAAAGTAGATAAACCTAATTAAGAGTTACCACGATGATGCTTGATTTTTCCCCTAGTCTGTGAGAAGAAATGTTTTTTTCTTAGCTGACACAACAAAGTTTGGATTTACAAACCACTGGGCCCCACAGGCCTGATAAGGGAGGGAGCTTTCTGCTTACATCAAGGACAGTTTCTACAGAAGTGTTTGACTCCCTCAGTTCCTCAGTCCATCACTGGGGGTAAAAGTGGTACCCAGCACCAGCCACTCCTCATGGCAGCCTGCCCTCCCCTGCTACCCCTCAGCAGCACTGAGGCACTCTGCTCTTCCTGAAAGTACACTGCTGGGAGGGGGCTCAAGTAGGTAACAGCATCCCCATCTCTCCACTTCCAAGTGGAAGAACTGTCAGTAACAACCAACCCACCATCCTCTCTTCACCTGAACAGTATTCAGCCTTGTTAGATGTGCAGACACGGAACTTTTGAGGAGACACTCCACATGGTGATGCATCGCACAAAGCCATATATGCATTGTATCGCCTCCTTCCCAAACCAGACTTTATGCACACAAGTATTAGAACTTCAGCAAGAGAGCAGGATCAAATCTATCAAGACTTTCCTACAGCACAGCAGCTGGAGTAAGGGGAAGAAGACAAGAGATCACATCCCAAAAGAAGAGCTTGCATCCCAACTCCCTACTTGCCAAATGCTCTTGCTAAGAAACTACAGAATTGTTAGCATTCTCTGTATTTGGTGAGCACTCACACCACTGCTCTTCAGTTGGGAAACTTCAACCTAGACTTCACAGTTCCTCAAACCAATGGCTACTATGATTTCCATGTCCATATTAACGTCAATAGACGCAGAGAGGTGAACTCTGATGAGCAAGAAAAACCAATATCCTGCTTTCCAGTTCCCCTTTTCTGATCTGTGTTTTCCAGTCCCACTCCCAGGAACAGCAGTCCTCTTCAAAGTGGAAGAAATCCCCATCACAAGCAGAGGAAACTGCCAGGCAGCACGTTTTGCAGCCCAGGCCCAGGAAGCCCACAGAACTCGGGGAGCAGGGCACGTGGTACAGCAAATTGTGCTATAAACTCAGGATCACAGTCCACAGAAGCCTGGCTGTGACCTTAAAAGTTTATTTCATGAGTAATTCAACCTTGACCGGTATGCACCCACACGTGAACTTGGCACAGCATGCTCAAAGCAGTTACAGGATGACTGCTATCAAGATGAAAGTGGCACCACCAGACTCTGCCTATAAGCAAAGGCAACAATCACCTTACACAGTTATCATTTATTATGGCTGTTACAGATGAAAGTTAAACATGCCGATCACACTTCCAGGCATGAAAGCACAAAGAAAAAAAACTATTTGCAAGGACCACCACAAAAACAAAAACACCCACAAAACCAAAAAAACCCAAACCAAACAAAAAAACCCAAAACAATTCATATTGATGCATATAGCTGCATTAATGTAAAGAAAAAAACCCTTACTCCCTAAGGCACAAGTCAAATGTTGAGCAAACAGCTAGGCATTGTATTTTGAAAGTGTATTAGGCAAGTGTGCTAAATTGACAGGGCCTCTGTGGCAGGATGCTGTGCTTCTTAGGGGTATCTTATGAGGTTGAGTTGACATTGCCTTCTCAGAGGAAAGGAGAGCTTGCTTGAGCAATTTGCCTAATGCTGCATCTATTTTAAGAGCAGTGACCCAGATCTTTGTTTTGTCAGCAAATGACTTGTGTAGCAGAGATGAATTGACAAGGAGTTGAACCAGCATTGGGCAACACCAAGGTGCTGACGGGCATCGGCCGAGGCAGGTGATGGACAAAGACAGCACCAACAGGCTCTCCCACCTGAGCTCAGCTTTGAAACCTGCAGTCAGCCAGAGGGTCATCCCTGGCTGACAGCTGCCCTGGCAGACCAACCCTCATCAGCTATGTGACCGTGACCCTGTGACCCACATCCATGCTGAGAGCAGCTTTCCATGGCTGTCCACAGTAGTAGAACCCCCTGAGAACATCTGGTCTCAGAGTAAGGAGCAGGGTGAGCTGCAGCCCTTCAGCAGAAGTTTCACCAGTGCTGTGTGCACACACCAAACATCCTCTACCCAGCCATACACAACAGAACCTCCCTGATGTCTCCTGAAAAATGAGGATCTCCTGATGCCTGTCTCTGTGCAAAGCAGGGGGTAACAGGGAAAAGGCCAAGCCTGTACCACATGCAAGCTGCTGGCTCAGCTGCACTTTGGGGGTCTGAGTCACTCTATCCACACTCATTGCTGGAAAAAGCTGCAGAGACTGAGGAGACACAGAGCCTTGACAAGAATCCCGAGACATCCACCTGATCTCAAACATGCTTTTTATTATGGTGATTAACAGGCAACCCAGCACTTGGCAAATCTGATGGAGAGAGACTTCATGGAGGCCCTGAGACTGAGGGAAAAAAATGAGGGTTGCTAGCAGGCAGCTAGACAAGACCAAGCTACTCAGGTGGCTTGTATTATATTTCTTGTCTGGGAAGGTCTTTTGTTTTAGCTGTCTCCAGCATTTCTCACATACCTATAACCTTATGGAAAACAGACTGAAGAAAGACTAACGTCTCAAGTATTAAATATTCTGAAGAATGGAAAATGCAAACTGAGAAACCAAGAAAATACCACTGGGGAAGGGGGGAAATTAAGTCACAGAAAACATCTCCAGAAAGGGTCACTCAAAAGACAAATAGCTGCCATCCTGGTTAAAATAAGGAGAAATGGGGAAAGACCACCAAACACCAGCCTGCACCCCTAGCTGAGTGAAATAATTTTTTATCAGTTCTGCTTTGCAAAAGAATGTATTCATCATTACTCACAACAAAATATCCCAATTGCTCACACAGAATCAGCGCTTTTCCCTTAAAATCTGTGCTCTTGCTAGGAAAAATATCTGTACTGTGAATAAGCAAATCAAGTTCTCTCTATAGTGGATTTATTTTTTTTCCTTATCCTCTGCAGTCCAGAATCTGCAGGCCCCAAGCACATGAGTGATAAAGCAGCAGCAAGGCTGCCTGAAACAGCTACAAGCAACTGCTCAAGGCTGGGTTGCTTGAGTTCTTTTCCCCTTGACCTCGCTCCCCTCCATTCAGGGTTTTGGGAACACCACTGCACTGGCTAAAACAAATTACACAGGGACAATGCAGGTGCATCTAGCAGAAATCACCCTGTGCCCACAGCTCCCCTGACAAGACAGGTTCATCCAAAGGCTGGGAATGCAATGCAGGGGCAGGAGAAAAGTCTGGGCTGTGTTCAGCTGGGAATGGGGAAGAAAGCAAACAGGCACAAAGACCAGTGGCACCTACATACTTACAGCACACAGATGAGCAAATATGGCTTGTATTATATTTCTTGTCTGGGAAGGTCTTTTGTTTTAGCTGTCTCCAGCATTTCTCACATACCTATAACCTTATGGAAAACAGACTGAAGAAAGACTAACGTCTCAAGTATTAAATATTCTGAAGAATGGAAAATGCAAACTGAGAAACCAAGAAAATACCACTGGGGAAGGGGGGAAATTAAGTCACAGAAAACATCTCCAGAAAGGGTCACTCAAAAGACAAATAGCTGCCATCCTGGTTAAAATAAGGAGAAATGGGGAAAGACCACCAAACACCAGCCTGCACCCCTAGCTGAGTGAAATAATTTTTTATCAGTTCTGCTTTGCAAAGGAATGTATTCATCATTACTCACAACAAAATATCCCAATTGCTCACACAGAATCAGCGCTTTTCCCTTAAAAAAAATCTGTGCTCTTGCTAGGAAAAATATCTGTACTGTGAATAAGCAAATCAAGTTCTCTCTATAGTGGATTTATTTTTTTTTCCTTATCCTCTGCAGTCCAGAATCTGCAGGCCCCAAGCACATGAGTGATAAAGCAGCAGCAAGGCTGCCTGAAACAGCTACAAGCAACTGCTCAAGGCTGGGTTGCTTGAGTTCTTTTCCCCTTGACCTCGCTCCCCTCCATTCAGGGTTTTGAGAACACCACTGCACTGGCTGAAACAAATTACACAGGGACACAATGCAGGTGCATCTAGCAGAAATCACCTGTGCCCACAGCTCCCTGACAAGACAGGTTCATCCAAAGGCTGGGAATGCAATGCAGGGGGCAGGAGAAAAGTCTGGGCTGTGTTCAGCTGGGAATGGGGGGAAGAAAGCAAACAGGCACAAAGACCAGTGGCACCTACATACTTACAGCACACAGATGAGCAAATATGCCCTAAATATAACTCAACAAGAGAGGAAGATCCAGACTCCTGCTCTAGAATGCACAGGGAGAAATGACCTCTCTCCAGCTCAAAAAAAAAACCAAAACAAAAAACCAAAAAAACCACAAACAAACAACAAAAAAAAACCAACCAAGCAAACAAAACCAACCAAACAAAAAAACCACCTCCTAAATATTTTCTGATAAAATAAAGTATTAAAAAAAAAGGAGGAGCACCACTCCTCACTCCCCATCCCACCATGCCTGGAAGCACTGGCTGCTAGCAATCCTATAGCAAACTGCTGCAGAAAAATAGCAGAAAAATAAAGGGTTCATTACAAGAAAATACATATGTTTGCACTTTTATTAATAAATATTTAATAAAGTATAGGAAATAGCAATAAAACCAACCTTATGATAATACGACAAATTTAACCAAATATTTCTGAAGCAACAAATTTCAAGACCAGAGCTTTCTGGACCTCCCAGAGTTGAAAATGTAGCCTTATGGCCAGCTCCACAGGGATCACTCTGCCCATCACCAGGATATGACTATGAACAATTATACCCAAGTAGTCATTTCACGATGAAGGATCACGATGAAAAAAAAAGATGTCAGAGTCCTGCAGACTTAAAAAATCAAAAGTAATTAAAACCATGCAGAATTCAAGTCTACCAGAGATTTATCAAATATTTAATACAGAAAACCCTGAAGCGTAATGCTGTCAACTGAGCTTGAGAGAAATGTGCTCCTTTCCCAGCACACAGCTTAATCTGGTCCCAGGATGCATTTCTTTACTCAGTAATTTCAGTTTAAACAGAAAGGAACTGTGGATGTATATTTTAGTTAAATTACTGCCTTTCTTTAAACAGACCCTGGGTAAAAAGGGCATTCACCCCTTCTCCCTCCTGTGTGCTCAGCGCCTCTTATCAGCACAATGAAGTGGTATCTTTCCAAAGCATGCCCTTTAATCCTTCTGGTGCCTAATGTGAAGCCCCACCAGTCCAATGCCCTCAGAGTGGGACATGTGTGGCATGTCCACACAGCTCTAATCTTCAATCAATTCCAGCACAGAGAGCATGAAACACAGCCAGTTAAATTCAGCAGAGCAGGACTAACAAGATCCATGTCCGAAGGCAAGAGCCAAACATTTCAAGGGGTCAAGTTGGAAATACACTGCATTTTAAACTCTTCCCAAGAACCTAAGCTGTTTGCAGCAATCCTGTATGGGACAGGTACAGGACCAGATCACTGGAAGGAAAAAGTAATTCTCAAGTACCTGACCACCAATATTATTAGTGAATTTGCCATATAGGAGCAATTAACAATGATGAGAGTCCTTTGCCTATCCAGTACATTACTTGGTCAGCACCAAGCCCAAATGCAATGACTACTGGCTTTTTTTCATCCAGTAAAAACTTCAAGAAACACAGTGTCCTAAAGTAACCATAGAGCAGCCTGTATCTTCCCTTACTGCCCTTTTCAGCCTGCTGGCACCACACACCCCATGTGAACAGTCCTCCCCTGGAACCACTGCAGCTCCTCAGTAAATGAATCTTTGTCCAGATGGCAGTCTCAGCAGAAACTGCTCTAAGTACCTCCTAATACCTAAAAAACCAGACTTGGCTCAATCCTTCCACAATTGTCACCTCCTTGGAGATCAAGGGGGGATGGGGGGGAGAACAGAGTGGAGGGAATCTTCAAAAACAGATGCAATTATGATTTTCCTGGGGAAAAGAGGCTATGTAAGTACATTCAAAACTGCAGATATCCAAATGACAGAGTTTTGATCTTTATAATTTGTTGCCTGCTGCTATCAGAGAGACCACTGCATTACTATCTAGCACCTGAAAGACTGAATTGGGGATACAGGAGCAATCAGCATGTGGAAGGCTGGAGATGAGACCTACAGCAGTTTCTTCATCCTCCACTGCTCACTGTATGGCTCAAGGCCATAGACATCCTAACACACTTCTCAATTCATCCAAGAAGTGAAAAAATTCTGAATAGATAACTAATTTCACTTCATCTGGTAAACCTGGCGGGCTGGGAAACAGTATAATAAGGCTGCTGTGTGTCCCTGCTCTCCCATCCATTCCACACCCAGGAAGGACAGGAAAAGGAGCTCCTGGGGAGCAGGGTGTGAATGGCTCCCAAGGGGAAAGCATTGCTCCTGTGCATGGAGCAGACCACCCAAACACATCTCGGGAAGAGAAGAACAACCAGCAAGGAAAACTGTGACTAAGCTCCAGGCTCCAAAGGCAGTAACTCCACATTTAAAGCTTCCCCCATCAAATGCCATTATCATCTAGACAAATTAAATGGACCATTTCTTTAAGGCCATGATGCCCACACAGTCCCAGGGGGACAATCACACGGGCTAACCCACAGAGCCAGAGACAGGATGTGGTGATGGTCCACGTGGAAGCTCCAAGCCAAGCTAAAGAAGGCAGACCCACAGAGACAACCTGCTTTCCTCCCTCAGCTCCCCCACTTCCTCTTTAACAGTTGCCTGGCACCTACTGTCTTTTACAGGGCCATTCAGCATTTACAGAGCCACCTGGCACCTCCTTACACCTAGAGGAGCAAGAAACAAAAGTTGATGTATATCAAGTGTCCTATAGTGAACGGTGCAATACATTTTGTAAATGCAGAATTGCTGCAACAAAGAAGTCAAAGCAGGATATCAGGGGATGACAGTGCTCTCCAGGTGGCAGTGCTGGTAATTTACTGGAGAAAATTTTAGAAAAGGTTGTTAAAACTCGTTGTAACAAAATTGAAACCAGTCTTTCTTCTTTCGTGTTTCTGATAGAATGTCTTTTTACCTGCCACACCCAATCTCAAAATAAGTATGGGCTAAACTACGGTTTATCCAGCTCAACACTGCATTTTCCTGTCCTGAATAAAATTAACAGCCACCCCAGTTTAAAAAGAGATTTCTTAAACTAACAGCTGCATCAGAACCAGCACTGAAATGCCTTGAGAGTTTCTGCTTAAACCCACACTTTGAAAAGTCATGATGGAGCTCATTTTCATAAATCTGAAGAGAGAAGAAAGCGAAATGCTTTGCTAAAATTTGTTCTGCATAAGTATAAGAAAGGTACCCTCTGGAAATGCTTTTTGCAGATCATAGAGAGAAAGAGTATGAAGCCATTCTCTTTGTTAAAGAGCAAACTGATTTTCAGAGGCTGTGTTTTAGGCTTAAAGGGGCAGTTCAGAAATAAGATGGCGCTTCAATTGTTTTTTACAGTAAGAGTTTCCCAGAACTCTGTAATACACATGTCCTAAATATGTATCCATATATTGGTTAAAGACTTTGTTTCTACTCTGTACCAACGCTTGCATGGACTAGTTTTATTTAAAAAAAAAAAACAAAACCAGAACAAATATTCTAGCAAAGTTCACTTGATAACTTAGTAGAAGGCTGTATCTTAGCAATGACTGCAAGCAGAGCAGAATAGAGTCAACTACTGGCTAGCGCACAGGTGGGCTGCTCTTGGATTAAACAAAGGTCAGAATTTGATAGCAAGCCTTGTAGTCAAGGAGAGGTGCCTGCACCGGAAGGATGAGCTGAGACCCATCGAGCTGGCACCAATCACAAGGGGCTGCAACTCCTCTTTGAACAAATTTGAAGCAGACTTGACAATGTTTTGCCACATCACAGGCAGAGAGCGGGGGGCTGGGGTTTGACCCTGCACTCCTGGAGCAGACGTGGTGCCTGTCCTGGGGGCACTGCACCATCACACCTCTCCCCTGCTCGGCGCCCTTTTGTCCTTCCCACACCAAAGCCGGTCGTGCCCCATTTCTTCCCTCCTCCCCACCAAGACAGAAACAAAGGGTGGCAGTCTCTAATGGCTCCAGAGAGAGATCTGGGGCTTGGTTTATTACACGCTTAACAGAGCACTGAATTACTGGTGGTTATTGCCTAGTTTAACTGCTTTCCTTAAAAGAGAAACATGAGCAAACAAGCATGTGTCATGAAAAAGCCCCTATTCAGACAGGAGCTGACAAGAGAAAAAGCATCCAGGGTTTATGACTGTTTACTACTAGCTGTGCATTCAGGCACCAGCTGAAGTCACAATAAATGCAAAGAAATCCCCACCTTGTCCACCACCTCCTTAGGGGGCTTGTCTAGCCCAGGATTTACCTCCCGAGGTTAGCACACACTAAGTATCCGAGGCTTAAACCACACCAACTTAGCATGTGTCAAGGGCAGCATGCCTTGTCTAGACAAGGCTTTCAATGCACTTTAGTGAGCATATCCAGATCTCACATCTTCAATCCCAGTGGAGACAGAAGCCCCGAGGGAGAGCAGAGAGCATCCCTCCCCTCAGAACTCCTCTGACTGATGGGGATGGAACACCCAAACTTCAGAAAATGGCACTAGCCTTTTCCTCTGAAAGACCAGGGTAAAAAAAATACCCCACTGGAGCAGAAGACAGATCTGCAAGCAGGGGGTAATCTCAAGTTTGGGCACACACCATCCCAACGACCAATAATGAGGGGGTTTAACTGAAGCAGAGGGGAGGAGAAGAGCAAACAGGCTCTCTCACTCCCATCTATCTATCTACTCATCTATTTTTTCATGAAACTTGTAAGGATTTCAGACCCACAACCCAAATCAAAACTCAGCTGAAATCCACCCTGAGGCTGAAAAAGTGTTGAGGACAAAATGGACAAAGGTTCATTCCTTCAGAAACCCAGGGTAAAAAGAGACCACAAAAAAAAATTAAGGTACAGAATGCATGTGGAGCAACACATTAAAGTAAAAACAAATATACCTCATTTATCTTGACAGAACTCAGCCAATATACCAGAGGCCATGTGGATTTAACCATATCCTTTCTATTTGTTAGTTACTTTTAGACAAAAATATAAAGCCTCAGACAAGCCTAGAAGAAGAAATGAAAAAGATTATGAGTATAGAGTTTAGAGGAAGGGAGACTAGCAGGAGGAATTCACCCACATCAGATGAGTATGAAGGAAGACAGCAAGGACAAAACAAACCACACAAAGAGAGAGAAACCTGCCATCACTAAGAAAAAGGGCAAAATTACAAAATTTATTATACAAGAAAATATTAAAGAATAAATCAAAGAAGTTAAGGACCTGAGGCACTTCTGAAAAGTGTTATTTCTAGAAAGAATACTTCTTTCTCACAAGTCTGACAAGTGAACATTGTCTCAAACCAAAAATGTGCCAGCCTTTGCCCACACAGCTCTAACCACAAGCTCCAGAGGCAGGCTGCCACTCAGTTTAGTTCCTCTGACTTCAGCAGACAGGGTCTGTTCCTGGAGAGTCAAAGTACTTCTAGCTTTACAAAAGCAATCTAAGCTAAACCAATATACCCCTCAATTCTGCACAGGGATTGCTTCTATCATGCTCCTATTCCACCGCACTTCCTTATCTCTCAAATGACATTTACATCTCTTAAATCATGAGCATATGGGTGGTGTCATTATCTGTTAAGGTGTGCATTCCTGCTGGCCTAAGACAGCAAAGATGTTCAGAACATTTCCCTCAAAACATTCAAACCCTGGAATCTCAGATTTTTGAAGAGAAGTTTAGCTCAGGTGCTCACAAGACTTTCTGCCGTCACGCAGAACCATTCCCGAAACGAGGTGGTTTTGCTGACGGCTGTGATTCAGACCCTAGTCATTTCAGCTTGTTGTTTTTATCATCTTTCAAAGCTGTCCACAGTCACTATTAAAAGAAACCCACAAAATCCAGCACAGCAGAGGCAGATTCAATCTCTGCCTTGCAAAGACACTCAGGACTGAGCACCTTTGGAACAACCCCGTCCGTATCTCGGAAAGAGCAGCATCTCAAGGTCAGGTTATAAACACATCTCTCAGGGAAACACTCTGTACTGCTGCTGGGTGCACAATCTGCACAGAAGAAAAAGGAATGGCCTTTAAAGACAAAGCTATAAAATTTTACTAGGTGAAATGTTTACTGAAATAAATCTAGTCTTTTGCACTCTTGATTATTATCATAACACATAGAGAAAACACAATTAATGGAGCTTTAAACCAAGAGCTCTTACAAGAAAAACACAACCCGAATTTTTCAGCTAACCTTGACAAAAAGACAGGTTTTGGTAAATTTCAGCAACACGAGTGGCTTTGTGATATTCCCGGTTTATTGGGCACCTCTCACTCCCACAAATGAGCAGCATCTCCGAGCAGAGGAGGTGAGAAGAGGCACTGCCAAGTCAGCAGCATCCACCACCCCTGACAAAGACCCACAAGCAGTCAAGGCTCAGCAGACACAGCTACCAGAGAGGTACTGTACCACCCACCCCCTCTTCAGTGCGTTTTCATCCACATGTGCCATCTCACAACAGCCAACAGCTGAGACAATGGCACCCACAAAAAAAATTCTTAAAGAAGTAAGAAGAGGATTTGGGATTCTTCCCTTAAGAAGAATCTCCTCTTTTCCTAAGCATAGGAATTCTAGAGGGTGAACAGATTTTAGAAGTAACAAAACACTTTAATGCTCAAGTCTAATGGCTTTGCTTCCAAACTTCCAAGGATCTACAAACTACTTTGATGCTGTTTTTATAGATTTGAAATGCTGTTTATATCTCTTTTTCTCATCTTCTCCTGAGTTACAGAGAAAGATTAAAATCCACACTATGGTGCTACTGGGTCAAGACATTCTCCAGCAATCCCAGGTATCTCCAAGACCCAGTGCTTTCAGCACAGCTCTGAATCGTGTAAGTCAGCAGGATCCCTCTCCCTGCAGGAATAAAGCAACCAGATACCACCCAAGGTGCTCCATCTGTCTGCCTAACCTTCCCTTCTCCTTTCTGCAACAGGAAATCCTTCTGATGGGGAGCACAAAATAAAATCCTCCCCTTTCCCACACAGCCCAGTGCAACCATTGCATATGAATACAAAACATGCTTTCTTACAACACCAGCCCACACTGACTACACTCTGCTAGCAAAGAGCTCAGAGGTGCAGAGCAGCAGCAGATGAGGACACTAAAAAGCCAAGGACCTGATCTGTGAGCAAAGTGGCAGCATCAACAACAGTGGTTTCACTGCCCATTTCTCTCATCCTTTCCCAAAGTCCAGCACAAGCACTGCCACAACACTTGGTCCATGAGGGGGCACCTCCAAAATCAGCAATTAGCCCAAAGTAAGTCTTCTCAATAACAAATATATCTTTATTCCTGAAGAAGAAACTAGAGCACTCTTCCATTACCTCAAGAGGAAACCTAAGGAGAGGTAACATTACTCACAACTGATTTAGTGCCTCAAGCCATTTAGAAGACCATAAAGCCACCGACAGACAAGACAAGCAACTCATTCACAAAGGCTCTTTGATCTTAAATACAAATAAAATTAGGTCAATATTAAAGATTTTCATTCCTTGCCATATAAGATTGCAAAAAGGCTAAGAAAAGCTTTTCCCACTCCTTCTTTTAACACTCAAGTTATTTAGCAAGTTATTTAGCAAGTAACATTTCTTTCACATGACTTGAAACATTTTCTTCATATTCACTTGTCATCACCCCAGAACTTAACTCTTGGTGAAAATGCACAGGGGGAGCTGTACAGAGTGTTCTCCATAGTCCCCAAGGACAAGTCAGGTCAGAGAACTTCAGTGTATTCCACATGGGGGAAAGAAAAGAAGAGCAAAGTACACCTTTCACAACACCCAGATTAAAAACAAAAAAAAAAAAAAAAAAAAAAAAAAAAAATTAGATTTTTCATTTATTTGTTATTCAAAGCATTCCAGTGATTTTTAAGAGATGAAGATGAGAAAGCCTGTGCTGTCACTATTAATAGGCTGACATTCTTTCTTCCCCCACAAGACCACACCAGAAACACAGGCGAAGGCGAGAAGTTAAGGGAGCCTGGAGTCATGCCAGCTCTGCCAAATCCCAACTCCGCAGCACAGGGACTACTCCAAAGAGACCCCAAAGAGCCCTCACATCCCAGACTCCTCTGTAGTTCTCAATGATGCACCTTTTGTTCCTTCTCCTGCAACAGTACATCATTAACTTCATCTGCTGAAATAGCAGTGGTTGACAGGATAATCTAAGGATACAGCATCACTTTGCATTTTCCATTTAACATGCTTAGCTGTGTTAGGGTACCTTTAAAATTTTATTTATTTGCTTTCTAAAGCAACCAAGAGCTCTCATATGCAGCAGAAGGCCCCTGAAGCTACCACTTTAATGTGATATCTGCTCATAAATGTCAATATACCAATTTTAAAGGTCTTAAAGCTGCTGTTTAGCCATGGTAAAATAACCTAATACCTTTCTCACCTCCATTACAGACAGCAATACAGTTACATGTGAGCAATTCAGCCTTTCTGCAAAAGACAGTTAAGCAGAAACCTCACCAACTTCATGCCAGCACATAATTCCACCACAAATACAAGTAAAACAAGCAGGGGGGTACCATGAGACTGGCTCTATGAGATCCACCCACCCAGTCATCTCAAGACATTTAGACCCTTTCTCTGGGCAGTTTTTAAGATACCACAGTGTCGTCATGCAAAGTCTTCCCACTCTTTGGCATGGGGAAGAACAAAAACTGACCCCAGCCAGCACTAAGGCAAAAGAAGGGGTCTCTTTTGATTAAAGCACATAACTACTCTGTGTTCAGAGGTATAGACTGTACCTCTGTCACATAATTCCTGGGTGGCTGGGAATAAGCTACATCAGTTCCCCACCATACTTCCCTCCCACCTCCTCACCCTGTAGTAAAGCACAGTGGATAACCTGAGTATCAGAGAAGCACATGAGAGTTCCACTTCCTTCTCTGTTTATACAGGAGATTACCATGCAACTGAAAGTTCAGTTTAACAAATGGTGAGGAATCTGAAACTTCAGGTACTTCAGGAATGCCTGCTGTAGCTGCTGAAGGAATACCCAGGATATTGTCTCAGAAAACCAAAGTGTTAATCAGAGAAAAGATTTGGATTTATAACAGGTTGAGATTTAAACACAAAATTCACAACCAGACTAAACTCTACTAGCTGAGCTTACAGACAGGAAGAAGCAATTACAACAACACAGGTGGGAAAAATAAATAAAAAACCAAACAGTTTGATGGGAAAGGATACCTTTCAGAGAAGCACACGTTTGAAAAAAACAGTTTGAACTTCAGGCAGGTAATTACAACCTTTATCAACATCATCAAAAAACTACAGTACCTGTATAATTCTCACCTGACAAACAGTAACCTAGATTAAATGTGTTTTCTGTAGATGTATAATCTACCTGAACAGGAACGACCCCAATGCTTACTGCTGAAGCACAGGGAGGAGACACAAGGCACTGACTGCTTTTCACACTGATAGATTTATTTCTGCAAAACTTCTGAGGAATCTAATTGAAAAAAACTGTCTCATATAAGTCACCATGCTTCATATAAGAGTGCAGAGAATCCTAATTGAGAGCAAGCCCATTCACCTCTTGGTACATGCATAAACAGGTCACTTATGAGCTTTTTGGGAACATGGATGTTTCCCTTCCATGATGGGCAAGTGGGATTTTACAAGTGGAAAAGTCACTCACTTTCATACATTCACTTACAAAGACATCTTCACTCTTACCACATACCCCACAAAGAACATGGACTGCGAGAGCTGCTACATGCATGGTACAGAGGGGGGTCAACCTGTCCAATCTTGGATATTCAGACGACATAAAACTTAGGCATTCATCAAAAGTTCCCATTTTAACTAACAGACAAAGACCCAGGTAAAGACCAATTTCTCTCATCCTATGGTAGTTATCTCCAGAGGCCACTCCATGTTCTATTTCTCTCCACTGAGTCCAGGTCAGATCAGAGAGCAAAAGGACAGTAAGCAGCCCACCTACTTAAGCATCTTCAGAAGTACCATCCAGGCCCACTCCACAGAAACAAGCTGTAAATTACTCAGCATCTGTGTGTAAAAGCAGCTCTCACTACAAAATGCATTTTTCACCCATCAGGCCACCGTAACGTAACTGGAGATACACAGCACTATCAGTTTTTTGGGAAGCACAAAACAAACTTAATTAGGACTTCCAGTCAGCAAATACCTCACCATTATTTCTGCTGCACCAGTTCCCCCAAGAATTATTTTGATTATTGCAGTAGCTCGTGGTAGTGGATTACAGCAAGGGTTCACCAGCATGCTGACTTACTTTCTGCACCCCCATCTGTAAGGGTTTATAACTCAGTTACAAGTGTTCCTAAACTGCACTTCCTTTTAAGTTTTCTACTGATTTTTCTTTGGGAATCACAAAAAATAAGGAAAAATAATGAACCAAAACAATATTGGGGGTCCCTGACTCTAGGATATGTAAACCCAAGCAGGGCATAGAATACTTTATGGTAACACATTAAGACCCACAGACCTTAAGCTTTTCTGCGTTTGAAAACAAAACAACCCAATACCATTAGATAGCTGAAAGTTTAGGGAGCAAGTTTTGAGACAAGTTTATTTTGTTTTGAGCTTAGAGTTTAAATTAGAATCATGACTCTTGCCCACTGTCATTCCCTACAACTACTCTCTCTCAATCTTGAGAAGAAGATCTTGAAACTGCCAGAGCTTAACTGAAATTGTCATATTTTTAAGACTTCAAGTAATTTTTAACAGTGCTAGTTCCAAGGCGCATCAGCTATGAGGTAAACCAGCAAGAATAAACTATTGCCTTGGTAGTCCACAGGGAGTAAAGGAAACAGATTTGATTCAGCCAATTATTTTGAGCTGCTGCCATTCTTTTACCTACCTAAGTAACACTTTCCCATTTCACCTCTGTCCTCTGGTGAAGTTTCCAAGTGTAGGAACTACAGCCAACAAGTCCATACCACGGACTGGTACAACATCAGAAGATGGTAATCCAAATATTCACACATAAAGTCTGCAAAACTTTGAGAGCCCTAAAATATCCAGTGAAGTAAGGGGAACTCCATGTATAGACAAACTGAAAGGAAAACCCATCTTGGGGGCTAAGACATCACAGAGTAAGTAGTCAAAGAAGAAGCAGAGGGATGCCACAGGCGGATGTGTAGACCTGCATTTCCATGTGCAGAGTGGCACTAGAAGGAAAACCAGGTACAGAGTGGAGCAGCACCACACCTCCAAAGCTGCAAACCTATCGTGCCCAGAGGGATCTTTTAGGACCTTCTCAACCAGGGTGGTGAGAAGAGCACTAAGCAAGTGGACCTGACCAGCAGCCCCAGAACCAGGGAGCTGCTGGGGTGCTCAAGGCACACAGGAGCAGGGGAGGAAGCAGACAAACGTCCGTGGTACACCACCAACAGCCCCAGCAGCCACATCCTGACCGCAGCCCACAGCAGACCTTCTCCAGGGGTAGCACTACCTTGTTCCAGGAAAAGAGTGGCTACAGTTCATGTGGCTCCTTCAGCCACAGGTACAAAGCCATGAGTCACTGCAATCCCTGCACGGAGCGCAGCTGTTATCAATGCGCCACGGGACAGCTCCAAAGGGAGGTGACAGAGACATTACTAGATAAGCCCTACAATACCAGTTAAACTGCATCCATGTTAGGAGTTTTACCACATTAGCTGTTTTATTGCTAGACAGGCCAATCAAGACCTGTTGGCACTTGCAGTGTCCTATTTGTGCAGTGATAATGACAGCCACAGTGCCAGAGCAACCCAGGCAGGTGTGGCTCCGGTGGGAAAGAAGCATTCCACCAGGAGTGTGAAACAATCTCCCCCAAAAGACATCCCTTATTCTGGCACATGGTCACAACAGCTAGGTGGGCTAAAGGAGGTCTCCTCTGCCTGGGCCATGCTGAAATCAGCACAAAGAACAGTGTCCATGAACATTCCCTTAGTGCACATAAGCCCAAAGCCTGGCTGACTAGTGAGCTGCCATGGCTAAAAGCTAATCTCTTTCATAATATATGTATTTTAATATAAATTATATGTGCTAATATTTTCTACTAACAACTAAAGTGTCCCTTACTTTTTCTTATATTAAGCACTTTCCTGACTCCACTCTACATTTTCCTGCCCACAACCATGAACAGTCCCCTAATTCACTCTCTACATTTAAGCCATATTCTCCTTCATCTTCTGATTTCCTCTGTAAATTCACCTCCAGTAGACTGCTTCTCTCTGAATTGACCTACTATCTTTTCCTAACTCCAAATCTTCCCGTAGATTTCACCCTTCACTTGCAACTATGATGCAAGATCAAGCAGGAGGCCATAGAAGAACCTTAGGAAGATTGTCAACAACCTTTATGCCCAGGTGAGCTGCACAGGGTATTAGAAATAGGAGTTAGCTACACCAATTCCTAAGTAAAGTGGAGAGAAGCCTACTCCATCCATACCACTATCTGATCCTTATGTGCCTCAAAAGTGCAAATTCTCTGAAAGGGTGAGCATCTCCACTCCCCAGTCCCTGATTTCATCCTTCTTTAGTGGTGCTTGTCACGGATTTCCCAATCAGCAGCAAATTAAAACCAAGAGGTCAAATTGTAATTATTAATTACACTCAGAACAGCAGATTTCACTCTGCTGCAGGACAGCAAAGCCTGGGAGAGCAGGGCAGTGCTTTGGCAGCAATACTATCAAGTGTCTAGTCAGTATTTGCTCCTCTTTCAAAAAGCTGCCCTGTCCTTTTTCTAACACTGAAATAGATACCACATGAGTTAGGACTACATGGCCATCTTGGAGGAGATGCATCAAGCCTTGCCCAGGATATGACAAGGGACCAGGAATGAGGCTTAGGTGGAGGTATCATGAGTTTCACAGCAGCATATTGACTATTCAGTAGTACTCTACAGCTTGTAACTAGTGTCATATTTTTTGTGCCTCTGTGAAAGTGTTTCACAATGCATCCAAAGCAGAAAACACCCTTTAGAAACAATATTGAGATGCAATGTCAAAATCCCCAAGCTCTCTACAATCAAAGCTGTCTCAAAGTTCCCAAGAGGTATACACAACTGTGGGCTTTTTCCTCCTCCTTCCTATAGCTGTCTGATTTTAGAGCCAACAGTATCTTTTCTTGAGCCTGTGCTAACCTGAGAAATAATAAGGGACCCACAATGTTACAAACATAAAGTATTTGATAAGCGAACTCTTGTGCAAAGCTTTGAGATCCCCTCCCAAATCCACCTCTAGTTCAAGCAAGATGAAGTCTTTCCACCACTTTCTGTGGGCTGAGACCTAAAATAATGATGCAGATAAGGATCTTACTGTAACTTTGACTACAGTCAAGCTCACATTGTGCAAGTCAATGCTATTGAGCTTAAATATCAATGTCATCCAAAGCCTGGTGGAGCCAGAGTGTACAGTCAGAAATGTAAAATGAAAAAAACAAAAATACCACTTTCCTCCACAGAAAACAGATCTCACGAGGGTAGGCATACAATGTACCGGGCTAAAATTGCTCTTGCAAACGCAAGTACCACTTGAAAAGATGACTAGAACATAATGTGTATATACAAACACATGCTAGACCACATGAGAAAAGTTAGCAAGCATTCTCATCCAAAAACTTTATACTAAAAAATGTATATGCTGAAGGCAAGGAAATGCAAAGGGTGAGCACCTCTTATGATGCTGCATTGCCTTTGGGGATGCTCCTGTACATCATTCCCCTGGGTGGGAGGTGCAGACCTGCCATCATCACAGAGACCAAAAGAAGGATTTCTGCACACTATCAAGCCAAGGCTGTGGTGCTTGGAAGTTGATGACATGTCACCAAACTACATGACACTGCTAGGAGAGAATAAAAAATAAGTAAGGAATGGAAGGTGTACATTCCTGGTTTCCTCCTTTCTTCACTATCCCAAAATGACTAAAAACCCCTACTAAAAATAACTAAAAGCCCCTACTCCAGGCCTTACAGATAAAGCTCACCTTCCTCAGCCTGGTGCAAGAAGAAGAGACCTTGATAGGGAAAACTATCCACCCATACAAGCCACACAACCCCCACCACTGCCAAGGGGGAGAGAGCCCACACATGCAAAAAGCAAAGACAGAGTACCAGATGATTTCAACTGAAATTTTATCCACACCAGTTGAAATATCTTCCAAAAGAAAGCTGAAAAAAATTTCCAGGAGTCAGCACAAAACTCTGGGCTGGATCTTGTTACATCCATCACCTCGAAGCCCTGCACACACCCAAGTCCCAGACCCCTGAGTCCTCTTCTAATTAGTTCAGAATAAGGAGTCCCTGCCCCAGGAGTTTGCAAAACCCCCACATTTGCAAACAGACAGATGGGACTGGGGGGAGGAAGAACAAGAGGGACATGTGGTTACCCACAACTGGCACATTGCTTTCTTTTCTCTTTTTTTTTTTTTTTTTAATAAAAATAAATATCAGTAATCCCCACTGGCCACCTGCCTAGCTTTTGTGTATTTAATTAAGAAGGATTTGGGTGATGGAGAACTGGTCAAAAGTTCAGCCAGTTTAGGGGAGGACAGGAGAGTAAACATCTAGCTGAAGGACCCAAAAAAATGCCAACATTCCAGCTGCTGCCTGGTCCTTCACCATTTCTAAAACAGCAAGGTCTCACTTTGCAACACAATCCACAAAAAATCAGAGGAGTAAGGGAAGAAGTGCAATTCATACTTAAGAGAGCTGGTCTGGACCAGCTCCTGAAAGTCAATGGCCTCACTGATCCCCAGTACAGTTTGTCTTTATAGTGATAAGACTGGAATTGTATTCATGTTTAACAAAATCATTTGAATCCACAATGACGTCCCTTTAACAGCGAGAGAAACAAAGGGGAAAGAAAGCGGAAAAAACACCCCTAACTGAGTTACTAGAGAATACCAAGAATTGTCCTATCTTCCTACCCCCCCAACACAGTCACCTTGTAAGACAGAAAGTCCATTAAGACAAAAATAGGGTATCCTTAGCGTGGGAAAACATTTAGCAAAGTTTTAATTTACTTTCAAATCAGCATTTAAACGATCACATCTTACATCACTTCCTTTTACGAGCCAGCAGTTAGACAATACACATCATTTACATGCAGTTTTGGAAGGCTGCAACATAGATCAACAAAAGAAGCCTTCACTATGAATTAACTATTACAAGACTCTCAGAAAAAGTCACTCCAGCCTGCGTTGCGGGCAATTAGGAGTATCATCCTCTAATTCTCATCTTTCTGGTGCACTCCTGTTACGTCTCAGAACTCCCACAAATACATCCTTCCACCCAAGTTCATTGCTGCCACAAGAGAATCACGGTGGCTGTGAGATGCAAGAGCATACTCACAATGGTTAAAGTGTTAGATGTCTTTAAAACAGACACATACACAACAAAAGAGAAAGTGACTAAGCAAGTTAACACAGTTCAGTGTCAATAGCAAATTTACAATGTTTTATGCCTCTATGAATGATCAAATGACAGAGATTTTAAAATTTCAAAAGTATTAACCTATTGCCTTTAGGTCACGTGTAATTTTAGCATTAAAAACCCAAAATACCAAAAACCAGAATGGAAGCAAACACCCAGTTCCGACCTTATCTAGAGACAAATTTCAGGAGTGTTCTCATTTGGTGCAAGCCAAACTTCATATTAAGCTTACTGCTGGATGTGAAAAACTAAAATCTAACCGCAGCAATGCCAAAAATGCTTATCCCACTACTTGCAAAAGATCAAAAAAAGCCCTTAAGGCAGCCGATCCCTCGGTGAGCTGGCTGCGGGTCCCAGTTACAGGGCAGCGGGACCGGGCTGACTCCAGAGGGAAGGAGAGGGCAGCACATCCGTGCGCCACCCCAGCGGCAGCACACGCCAGCGGCAGCACGGCGAGCCCCGGCCGGGCCGAGCCCGGGACGCCGCCCCGCCCGCCGCGGGCCCGGCGGCGCGGGCAGAGGGAGGGCGGGGGGCGGCCGGGGCTCCCCGCCCGCCGCGGGCACAGGCGCGGCCCGGGCCGGCCCGCACACGCCGCTCGCCTCCCGCCAGCTGATACCGACCTACCCAAGGGAAATCTCCCCCTCCCAACTCCAGCACCGGCCTGGGACTCCTTAGAAGTGTGAGAAGGAGCGAGCCAGGGGTTCTGCGGCCCGTCCTTCCCGCCTCGGCTCGGAGGGAACGGAGGGAACGCTGCCGGCCGCACTTGGCAGCGTGTAACCCTTGGCTTTCTCTCTAATCTAAGTGGTGCAACTTCCACTCCATCGTTGTCGGGTTTCGAACCAACTACGAAATGGAAAACAACTCTCATCCCCAGGATGTCGGAGCAGCAGTAGAGCTCTGGTTGGTTCCAGGACGAATAAGCAGGGCCCGCTGCCCTTTCCCCTGTGCTAGGCAAAGGCTTCCCCAAACACCCCTTTCTTTCACATACCCAGGGCTGGGGAATCTCCTTTTTTTTTTTTTTTTTACCTCCCATTAATTCACCACTGCATAACAAACTGCTCTTGACACACAAGGCTTCTTCACTCAGGAGAGGTGTAAGCAAGGTTATGAAGATTAAAATAATAAAAACTCTATAGATTTCAGAATCACAGAACTGTTTGGGTTGGAAGTGATCTCAAAGATCATCTTGTTCCAACCCCTTTGTCATAGGCAGAAACACCTTCCACTAGACCAAGCTGCACAAAGCACCATCCAACCCAGCCTTAAACACTTGCAGGGATGGGGTATTCACAAGTTCTCTGGGCAACTTGTTCCTGTGCCTCACCACCCTCACAGTAAAGGATTTCTTCCAAACACCTAATCTAAACCTACTCTGAGTTTAAAGCCATTACCCCAATTCAAGCACTGCAACAGAAAACTTAGTATTTTTACCACCTCACCACTGAGGTCCCAGGCCCACAGTAACACTCCACGTAAGCCAACCCATTCAATGCATAAAATGCGGGAGTAACTCCACTTGCATTTAGGTGCCAAACATCCAAGGGCTGTCCTCCCATTTCGTACATGTATAAACATCTACACACCTACATACAGCTAAATAAATCGCTAAGGTAGAACTAGCTACAGAAATATCTCCAGCCAGATGGATGAGCTATTTCCAGCTAGCTCAGCTAAGGCAAAGAGGAGAAAAAGCAGGGCTATTTTCTGCTTTTCAACAGGTTGGCGCCGTCCCCTTCGCAGCGCTGCTGCAAAGCTGACTGCCCAGCCGGGCAAACGACCTTCGGCATCATCGGCGGGTGTATGAGCTAGACAAAGAGATAACGTCATGGCCTCCCGGCTCCCTCCGTGTCCTCCCGCAGTGGCAGGTAGCCAGCCAATCCCGCTCCCGGGTGACATCATCGCTGATGCCTGTACACGAATGTGGAAGTGCATCAAACTGCATCTCGCGGCTCGGCTCCTCAAAAGCAACCGGCACGCCACCCCCAGCCCCCCGGGATGACAGACCGCTTACAAGGGAAATAAAACCATCCAGGAAGAGGGATTTCAAGAAGTGGTTGCTGGGTAGAAGGAAAGCGGAAGGCAACGAGCAAACACGGGCGTAAACACGGTTTTGCCTCGGTTATGCAGTTCCTATGAAAGCCCTCAAAACATACACATACAATCTCATCTTTGGGTGTCTCTGGAGCATTTCTCCTACCAAAAAAAGTGGCCAAGAAAAGTTGGGGTTTCTTTGCAACAACTTTTGCAACAACTGCTTTTTTTTTTTTTTTTTTTTTTTACGTAACTTCATTAGTTTAAAAAGAAAGATGTTTATCGCAGCAAGGAAGTTTTTTGGTTTGGTATTACTTGTTTACATACAGGCCTGTTAGGTGTCCACATTATCAGTGTATGTACACAAATATGGGCAAATACCTAAGAAGAAGCAGTGCCAACCCAAAGTTAAACACCTTAAACACCTGTCAATTCATTACTGTCTGGCAGGCTCTACAGCAAGAAAAGAGACTGCCTGTTGCTCCGTGTTATCACAGTGACACCCATGCCCTTAGACATCAGATGTTTGTTCAACTCTTCCAAGACAATAAATGCATGTACCCAGTTTCATGTCTAATGCTAACTATTCTGGGAGAGCTCTACCTTATTTAACATTTCTGTTGTCAAGACTGTTAAACTAAGGAGAACTTTGCTCATTAACTCAAAAGCATTAACAAGTACACAGAGAAACAATGCACTAAATTGCAATAATTAACAGGAGAGTTTCAAGTCCCACATTCACACCCTATTAATTTTTTTTTTAATAAGGGTTCAGATGATGCAAGCTCTGGGAGCAAATGATTACAGAAAAAAATGCATCCTTTGAAATGGCAGAAAAAAATTAAATAGTTGAGGTTGTGTCAAAGTACAGCTTTTTACTCATCTTCCCCCTCTCCTGTGGCCCTTTGAGCCACATTCTTTTTTCCAGCTTTATACCAACAGCAGCAGCCTGGCTATTCCAGCTCAAGTCTTAAAAAGCAACGAATACTCTGCACAGGCAGACTAATTCTCCATCAGCAAGGCTGAGGTTCACGCCCTCAAAACAAACTGACATGTGTTTCATTTGCAGAAGAGGCAGCAAAGCGCTTTATTTAGTTACTGGAGCTGCAAGCAGCAGTATCTTGCCATCAGGGAAACTCAGACCAATTACACTCCCTCGTTTATAAGCAAAAAGAAAAACAAAACAACAAAAAAGCAACCAAAAACCCAAACAAGCAGCTAAGCATCTTCACCCCTCTCCTCCCTCCAAATTCATCTTGCATTTCTATAGTTTAAGGCTAGAGCCTTCAATCTTTGGCCAAGTATTGTCTGTGCAAATAATTAGTCATCCTGGTAGCTAGCATTCACTGCAAAGTCATGCAAGCTCAAGATTTGTTTGTTACACTGACTGCACACAAAAGGGTAAAAAAAAGAAAAAAGGAAAAAGTAGGCTAGTTTCACACCCACATGAGCACTCTCTGATTTCTATTTTTTAAAGTCATACACTTGTCAAACAGGTTATTCTGGGAATTCTGATTTCCACAAAATAAGTTTCTCCGCTTCGGTCACTTATTATTGTCACTCTGCACCCCTCATTTCTGCAGAGCCCATCAGATGCACGCGCCCCCAACTCCACAGCTTCAACACTCACAAGGAAACCGGGTGACAATTTTAATTAAGGCCAATGTCTTTGTCTAAAGTCACTGCAGCAGCAGCAACTTCCATAAGGATTTCCAGCAGCAAAGCTGAATAAGCCTGTGGACGTGTTTGTATAACCGAGCCAGACTCTGACAGCGTCCACTTGGTTTGGTCATTTCTCTGGAAGGAGCACAGAGAAGAATAAGGACAATAAAGGCGTATTTCATCATTACAGGATGGGTACTTGGGAAAGTAATTTGTCCCCATCTAAAAAAGCAGAAGCAAAGGGGCTGACAAACTTGACAAGGCCAGCAACAATGACAAGGGCAACACCTCTACCACCCCTCACTGTTCCGGTGGCCAGTGCGGGTGGCTCGCCTTCAGCCGTGTGCTCAGCCCGGCGCGGGCACCGGGTACCCTCTGGAAAATCGGCAACAATAAAAGGAGAAGAAATTCTGACACAAACCTTGTAGACTTGCCCGTACGTGCCATTGCCAACCACTTCCACCAGTTCAAAAATCCCAGCGGGGTCCTAGGGGGAGGAAGGGGCAGAAGGGGCGGGGGAGGAAAGGGGAGAAGAGAAGCGGGGTTACATTTTTGTTCAGGCGATGGCTGCTGGCAGAGCCCAGCCAGCGAACCCGGCTGCTGGCGGCGTGCAGCTGTTGCGCCCTGTTTTTCCACGCACATGCCAATACATGCAAACAAAGGAAAAGCAGCCCAGGGCCGCGGTCCCCCCGCCCGCCCCCGCGGGAGGGCTCCCCCCATGCGGCCGCGGCCCCCCGCGCCCCGGCACCGGGCCCGGGCCCGGCCGCTCCCACCCCACCGGCCCCGCAGCCCCGGCAAGGGGCGCGCCGGCCCCGGGGGGCCCCCGCCCCGGCCCCCGGCACCGGCACTCACCCGCAGGGAGGAAAGGTCGATATCCACCAGACTTTTTGCAGGAGAATCGTTCGCCATTTTCCCGTCTCTTCTTTTTTTTTTTTTTTTCCTTTAAATATTTTTTTCTCCTCTGTTAAATAATAGCGAGGCCGCTCCCCCCTCCCTGGAGCAGCTGTGAATTGCGCGGAGCTCCGCTCCTCTCCTCCCTTCCGCCCTTCCCTTCTTCACTCCAGCCCCGCCGGGTTGAAACTCTTCAGCATTGGGAGGGGTTGGCGGGGGGGATGATGGATAGATAGATGGATGGTGGGAAGAGGAGGAGGGAAAGGGAGGTGAAGGAAGGGAAGGAAGAAGGAGAAGGGGTGCTGCGGTTTGTCCGTCCGTCCGTCTCCCCGCGCTGCAGTGCGGGGCTGGATCCCCCCGAGGATCCCGGCCGGCCGGTCGGTGGGTGAGCGGGTGAGTCGGTGGCTGCCCGCGCGTCCCCGGCGGCAGCGGGCTCACACCATGTCGCCGCGGCGGCGGCAGGAGCGGCGCCGGTGCCGGCAGCCTCTGGCAGCCTCACGATGCGCCCCGCACCCGGGCATGGCACGGCACGGCTCGGCCCGGCCGGCGGCGCTCACGCCGGGAGCCGGCAGTGGCAGCCGCGGCCCCGCTCTCGCATGGGAGGGCGGCTCACGC
This sequence comes from Emberiza elegans, assembly GCA_024865655.1. Lineage (NCBI taxonomy): Eukaryota > Metazoa > Chordata > Aves > Passeriformes > Fringillidae > Emberiza > Emberiza elegans. Next base: position 56,505,599 of record JALJVW010003023.1, on the reverse strand, counting down.
CCAGCGCCGCGGCGGAGCCCCCGCCGCCTCCGAGCCCTTCCCGCGGCGCTGCCCTCGCATCAAACGGCGCCGGGCACCGGCGGGCAGGGGCTGCGCGTCCCGGCGGCGGCGGGGCAGGGGCGCGGGGCTGGAGCGGGGTGCTGCGAGCCAGACAAAGATAGCCGGGGAGGAGGAGGAGGAGGAGGAGGAGGAGAAGGAGGAGGAGAAAAAAATATACTGCGAGCGGAGAGAGAGAGAGAGAGAACAGCTCCCCCTTCCCTTCTCCAACAGGAAAAACCGGCGGAAACGCGCCCGCACCAGAGCACTGCTGGGTAAACTCGCGGGGAGAGAGAAAGAGAGAGGGAGGGAGCCAGCGAGCGCGGGCGGGGAGAGAACCGGCCGCGCAGCCTGCCCGCCCCGCCGCCCAACAATAGCCCCGCGGGGCGGGGGCGGCCCAGGGCGGCCCTTCCCCGCCGCCCCCGCCGCTGGGCCCCGCCGGCGGGCGCCCCACGCGTGGCCGCGGCAGGGCCGGGCGGCCGCCCCACGGACACCGGCTGCCGTGACCAGCCCACGCTGCCGCCGCCCCACCGCCGGCTGCCGTGACCGGCCCACGCTGCCGCTGCCCGCGCCCAGGGCAAGGACGGGCCCGCAGCCCCCGGAGCGCCTCTGCGGGGCAGCGCGGTCAGTGTGGGTCTGTCACGGCCGGTATTCACCGTGCGGTGGGTATATTTTCTCTTCCCATCCCCGGTGAGATGACCAGCAAAATGTCACAGTTTCCCACTGCCCCGAGACCCCAGGCCCGCGGGAAAAACATTAGTGTCTCATGAAGATATTTCTACAGAAAGAGACCCAAATCCTGGGCCACAGAACCAGACCCATCTCTCCTATTTTAACACATCGTTTATTGACAGAGCTGTCCTGGCCCCCTTCCTGTCCAGAAGAATCCTCTAGCAGAATTTGAATCGTGGAAAAATCTCATTAACCTCACTTGAGCAAGACACGTCAGGCAGTTGCACACAGGTGTAAACCTTGGCAGGATTTGTTTCTCACTGAAGTTCTTAATCACACTGATACGGCAAAAATGTTACCTGCTTGCAAGAGGTCGAGTTATGTTTCCTGTGGGAACCAGGGTTTTCCTCTCTCTTCTAATTTAACCACAAAATTACATATACATATCTATAAGTATCACAGAAACATACTTTTGAAACAAAGCAAACCTGTTGAGCAGAAAGTGTAAGGATAAATTACCATAACAGTTTAATGGCATACTTCATTTTCACTTTAAGTGTAGATACAAAGAAAGGAAACTCCGGCCTAGACCAGGAAACTTCGTTCTCTGTACAGGAACCTATAGTTGGGAAAAGGCAAATAATTTCAAATGGATTCGATGCTGTGTCTGCCTGAGTGCATGTGTTGCAGTGTGATGCAATACCTTGTTTCGGCTATCCCAGGATAAGGGCACAGGAATAAGGTCAAGTCTAGAGGTGCAGTAGGTTTTGAAAAGTGGATTTCCACAAAGATTTATTATCATTGGCCTGGTTTGCATTACATGGGTTATTTAACTGAGCCTTTTTATGTGTAAGGGAAGCTTTGGTAGGTCAGATCCATTGCACGTCTGTCCCAGCATCCATCTCCAGATGCAGCCAGTAGTAAATGCTGAGAGAAGATCAATGGGATACTTTAACCATCCAGTAATACTTCCCTGGCTTATCTAACCAACTTTCTACAGCTCAGGGAGTTCTTTAGCAGCATTTGGTGTCACTGCATTTCATATTTTTGGCTATGTTTTCCTTCCATTAGATTGGCTATTTACTTTGTGGATTCATACATGCTTGTGACTTTTACAGTGTCCTCTGGGAGGGAGTTCCAAAGCTGAGCTAGCATGTTGTGTGGAGACCACTTTTTGCTAGACTGAACAAATTAAATCCTGCTGGTTCTTGTTTTGGAAGAGACACCAATCGTTTTCTATTCATTTTCTTCACTACGTTCATTTTTTAGAGTTATGGTGTGTTTTCCCCTTGGTTTTTGCCAGCTAGCAAGTTTTGGTCTTTTTAGTGATACCATGAATGGAACTCATTCCGTATTTACCCTTCATTGAACCATTTCTGCTTCTAACGCCTTCCTTTTTAAGATGGGTAAACAGATTTCCATCTCATGTTCATGCTGGGTTCCCCATGAAGCATCATAGTGATGTCCTCATTTCTAATCTGCTCCTGATCCTTCCTTTCTTCACTGTTCTTGAGTATGAATGTGACATTCCTGTGGCATATGTCTATGATAACTCCAGAATCCCCTTCTGTAATGTCAATACTACCTCAGGAACTGTTGCTATGTATTTCTGAATGCTGAAAGATTTTCAAGCCCAAACTCTGAACTGTGAGTTTTCCAAGCCCAGGATGAAACAATTTCCTTGTGCCTCTGAAAAGTACAGCCCAGGATTTTAGAGATGAGGATCTGAGCCTGTATACACATTTTCACCATTCATATTTTCACCAACACACAACATTTCACCAGACCTCTGATGTGGCTCCACCACAGTGTCCCCTCTCTGCTTTAAGTTTTTGTTTTATTACAGTGAGTTCAATTCTTTGGTGTGTTTTAGTTTTATACTAAAGACTGCTAAAGTGCTAGCAACAAGATTGTGAATTCTTGAAAAGTAAGGCATCCACTAACTTTAGGGCAAAAATAGTTTTCATAAAGCAGTAAATGCCACAAGAGAGCTTCCTGCTGGTTCCTGGAGTGAAGCACCACGACGCCTCACTTTCCTTTTCCTTCCTACTCAAGTGGAGGGATGAAAGGCTTGCTTTTTTGAGGAAGAAGCCTCTTCAGCTGTGGCCAAAACCACTCAGTTCACATGTTCATCATGCTCTTCATCAGCTCAGTGTTCTTACCCAGTTTGAAAGTCCAAAGGTTGAAAGACCAAACTTAAAACCACTGGAAAGATGAGCAGTCTGTTTTAACTCTTCCTCATAATGAAACCAGCAATCCTGAAATGAGATGGAGTGAGACAGCCATCAAAAATCATAATGACAACTAAATGCAAGGAAAGGCATTTTCACCCCTGTGGATTGTCACCCCACAGGGCACACACGGTGTTTCTAATGACAAACTTCAGTAGAAGCATCAAAAAATCTGAATCCACTCCATCCATTGGGGAGCAAAGCAGGAGAAGGCAGGGGCCTATGTGCTACTTTCCATCACCCTCAGACACAGTTACACCAAAGTGCTTATAGCAGTGAAGGGAACACAGGAGATGTAGCTCCCCAAGCAGTTTCTGCATCCCTGAAAGAGGGGTGCTGAGCCCCCCTTTCTCTGGCCATTTTTTCCTATTGAATGACACTCATCTCTTGTGTGGGTATGAGCATTCCTACAGCTGTGTAGTGAGCCAGGACTCATAGCAAAGCTAGCCCACAAAAGGAAAATAACTTCTTATGTTACTATTGATCAATTCCCAGGACTGGTTCATCACGTGTCTCCTTGAGCTGTTGTGTTAACAAAAGGGAAACAGAGGGGTCAGAAACTAAGTGGAGGGCAGGAAGTGTAACCATAGCATTGCCTTTTGGTTGTGGCTGTGGTTTAAGCCAATTTCAACTCTCAGTGGACCCATAGGGGTAAAACTAGAGAAACTTCCTTCCTTACTGGAAGACACGCTGTGGGAATGATGGGAACCCAACATTTATGTTGTAGCCACAAAAGAAATTCCTTGCCTTCTATTTAAGTTCTTTGAAATTGTCTTTGTTCTATAATTTTCCACTTTTAATATGCCGGGGCCCTAATCACTGACCAGAGATGCAGAGGTCATCAACTGCATTAACTTTTTATGAGCTTAATCATCAACAGTATTCAAAGAGATGAGTAAAGAGACAGGAAGTTTGAATTTTCATTTTGTTCTACTCCTGATTCATCCCATAGCCTTGGGGCATCTCATTTCCTGCTTCCACTCCCGTTCTCTGTGTGGAAAATGGGAGTGATTTTGACCTCTTTTATAGTGTGAAGTGTTAGACATGTGCCCCATCATACTGTGGGGAAACGGTTCTCTCCTTGGCTGAAAAAATCCCTGAGGGAGGCTCAAGCAAGGGTGGTAAGTAACAGAAGACAGGCTAGTGAGTGGGGCTGAGTGAGGCTTTGCATAGTCCAGCTCTCCTGCTGCAAATGGAGCAGAAGGAGGCAGGGAGACAGTTCTCCTCATGCTATTTATTACAACACATCCTGGGAGCAGATCAGTTACAAAAGGGTGCCACACAATCAGCCTCCCTCCAGCTTAGGCTCCTCTCCTCCTCTGCTGTTTCCACCACCCCTATCTCAGACCTCCATGTGAGAGCTGCTCTGTGTGATCACTGCTGGCACACCCAGGTTTTCTCATGCTGCATCGTAGCAATGTCATATGGGCTGGACATGTTCCTGCAGCTCTGCTTGCCCAGTTGCACACGCAGTGCTGCTGGTGACTTCCTGCTGCTTCCTGCTCCTCAGGATACTGCACTGCCTCCCACACTGATGGGTTTCCCTCTTCCAGCACGCAGCCAAGGCTCAGGCACATAGCTGGACCCAAGCTTGGGGACACACATGTAGATGATGATGTCGGTGACATAAGGGCCCAAAACGAACAGCTTTCCACCAGCTGTGCTCTTTGAGGCCATCATTGCCCACACTATGGCTGGCTTCATCTGTTAGCATTTTGGGGACTGGATTGAAAGGACTCCTGAAACACAGGAGCTGTCTAAATATAGCAGTCCCACTAGTGCAGGAAGAGTGGCAAAGTGAGTCAGAGCCCTCTCCACAGCTGCTCAGTACCATGCGGGAAGGCACAGTACAGTCAGCACTGTCAGCACTTTGGAGGTGCCCACCTTTCTCCATCCCCTGCCAGGCTCCACATCTGTGCTGTTTTTTCAGCTGTGCTGGTATGGCTTCCCTGTATTGTGGTTTGGTAGCTAGGCTGATCTTAGCAAAAAAGAATACACCATCTTTATTTTTTTGCAAGTTTGGCTTTACGTCCCATTAACACCCTGCTTTAAATGAGTGGTAGGCAGTTATGTGAGAGTGGGAATTTCTCAAGTTATTGCACAGAGATCTAGGTACCATGAAACCATGTCCTGAAAGTAATTTTGGGGGAAGAGTTACCTCAAATGGCACTGCAGTACAGCCTAAGGGGAAAAGTTAACCTTGGTCCTATAATAGTTAATATCACACTTGTGCAGTATTGGAGCACCCAGCAGTTTTAACTTAATCCAGATCACAAATGAACATATGAAAATAACATAATACAATTTTTATGTCATTTGTTTATGCTGGTTGTGATGAAGAAAGATGGTACCTGGTCCATCTAGAGTCACAGGACATGAGAAGCTGATGGCTGAAATGGTATGAAGTTTGCCAGGACAACATACTTCCAGAGAAATCTGTGAACAAATCTAAACCAGCAGAGTGAAGTTTAGAAATTTGCATCACCTAGCTGGGGCATTTTGAATCTTACTCTGAACATGCCCACACAGGATTTGCATCCATAGAGCCATAGCCTCTGTGAGGAAACTGCTTCTGCACAGAAGAAAGGGTGATTTCATGTTGCCACAGTCTTTCACAGACTCCATATCCCTAACTGATCTACCCTGAATGATCAGGGTAGATGAACTGAATGAATGAACTCACAGTACAGTCCAGAGTCTTATACTTCATATCAGACAGTTGTCAGTCCTGCAGCTAGACTTAAACCAGGCAATGATGCAAAAACCTGCCATAAAAAACACTGTTGCATGCTTGGGCTAATTGAGAAGATCCCATGTATATTTTTGTACACTGCCCATGCTCGAGGGTTTTAACAAGCTCTCTGTTTCTGGGTCTGCTATCTGTCACACAAAGCATGCAATTACTGAGTGTGACTGGCTGTCACAGGCTATCTCTGCTTGTAGCTAAGCTGGCTTGTAGCTATCTTCCCATGACCCAAGTGTGACACTTATTTCACCTCTTATACAGGCCCTGAGCCATATCTGTAGTGGCTGTGAGCAAACTCTTTTCCTCCACATCTGAGTCAGAACTCCTCCGGGAGTACTGTCTCTCCTCACATTTGTCTCGATGTGCTTTATCTCACAAAAGGGCACCTGGGGATGCTCACCCAGAGTTTCTGGGATCTGTCTTCAGGAGAGAGACAACCTGCTTATGCCACATTTGTGCCCTGGAATAAGAAAAGCTGCTTTGCCAACATGATGGTGGCTGTGGCTGTGCAGGCATTTACAGGCAGTGCTTGTGCAAGAATTTCCCAGGCCTTCCCCACAAAGCACATGGGCATGTATCCTATGCTTTTCTTCCTGCTCTTTGGCTCCTGTCACTGCATCGTCCTTACAAAAGCCATGTCATCAAACAGAAAATTATTGGAAATAACACCTATTTTCAGATTTTATTTTGTTTTTTATCCAGCTCTGTTGTGTCCACAGTGTGGTGAAAGGAGAAAGGCAGTGAGTGTGGAGGTACTTGTGTTCTTTCCGAGCCCTTCAGCTTATATAAACAGAGTTCAAGTTGAGTCTGCAAGCCTGCCAGGCTCGTGAGCAGATCAGTGGGGATCACTTTTCAAGAACTTGGGCCTTGTTTTGGCATCACCCTGAACATAGTCTTGATGTGCCATATAATGAGTCAGAAATGCCATGACTACATGATACAAATCACTGAACGTTTATGAACTTATTCTGTCAATTCAAATGTGTTCAAAAAATTCTGAGGGAGTCATTTTGTCACAGAACATCTAACAGAGAAGATACCGAAGTCAGCTTAAACTTGATAAAAAAGGCATAAAGCTAGCACAGAAATATTTCTCTATACTTGGGCTGAGTAGAAAGATGATGTTATGTGTCTGCATCTGATGCAGAGCAAGCTGATCCAAGAAAGTTTACATATCTGGTAATAACCAACCTTTAACATGGCCTGAGGTGGTACAGAAGTCATTGTGTCCCCAGAATGAAACTAATGCACTTCCACAAACAGTGGGCTTCTGCAAGAAGTCTGTGACAGCATAAATTCCTGCAGTGCCCCTGGTCTGAGTACAGCTGTCTTTAATTCTGAAATGAAAATGTATCCCCATGTTGAACTTCATGCATTGTGCATACTGCCTGTGAATTCATATACCTTTGAGAATTGTGACTTAGTGAGGTAAATTATAGAAGTTGAAAGTAAAGTGTAGAAATTATAGAAGTTGAAAGTAAAGTGTAGAGCATGTATTTTAAACAAACATTAAAGCTACTAAAGTCTGCCCTTTGAAAGCTTTCTTCTTCAGTTTCCAAGTCACTTTTATTTGAATGTTGAAGGGATTTTCATTTTGTCTTATATTTTACAATGATTAGAGTTGTGTTTGGAAACTAACTTTAAAATGAAGAGTGAATTAGCACAAAAATGCAAAAGAAAGGGAGGAAAAAAGGCTTAGGTGAGAATTAACTATCCTTTCAAATGAAAAATTAAAACCTCAGTGCTGTTAGAGGAAATTTAGAACCATGTAAGAATTTCCACAATTAATATAGGAGGCTTGATTGGTTTAAGTTTCCCTTTCATTTTACACAGCATGAGGTCCACAGAGGCCATAATTTCAGGAAACTCTGGCTTTGTCAGTGAAGCTAACTTAAAATATTCCCTCTGCTCCCTTCCCTGGTGACCTGTACTTGGCTTCACACCTCTCCATGGGCAATTGCTATTGCCAGAACAAGGATTTTCCAGGCTAAGCCTACCTCATCTGAAAAATAATACTCCCCAGAAAGAGTGAATCAGTTCTGATGCCTGGCAGTGACATCACCAAGAAGGCCATGACAGCAAAGAGGCACAGGTGAAATGGTGAAATGGCATTGGCAAGTTACCAAGTTTACCTCCAGCAACAAAGCCAAGATTTCATGAGGTTGCTGCTGACAGGTCAATAGAAATGCCAGAGAAAGGTCCAAGGGAAGGGACAAAGCCTCTTGGTTGATATCACTTTAGAGGGTATAATTTGGAAAAAAAAGACACCCAATGGTGATAATCAATGGCTGAAATGAAAGGGCTGCTGATTGACACAAGGTAATCCTCCAGGTGTTGTTCTTAAACAAAATGTTGTCATCAAAATACAGTAAAATGTTGAATGTTATGAGGCATTTCTGGGTTTTGATAGAAGGCAAAGTATTTTAACTACAGTTTGGCTTTCAGAGGCATTTTCTGTCTATTTCTAGATCTTGCTAATTTAACAGGGGACTCTTCTGTACGATACATTAACCCTCTGTGATCTGGTTTTAAGTAAGCCAAATATCAGGGCTGCTGTGACGCAGCAGTTTGGTAAAGTTTCTTGGTGTAACTGTTAGTGAAGCATTCCTAATCAATGTCATAATTTTTGAAATGTGGACATTTTAAGGGTCTTCTGGTCATAACAGAAACACTGAATATAGAGGGTCTACAGAGAGCTGTTATCTCCAGATAAAACACGTGGGCTTCACCTGTCCATTTGAAGAAGTGAGCACCTCCAGGAACCTTCAGGTTCCTCTGATCATGAAACAAACAATGAAGTGGCACAGAGGAATGGGGTCTTAGCAGTCATGGTTAGTTTGGAAGCTGAAGCCTGTGCTGGAGACATCTCAGGCTGGCGTGATGAATCCCTTGTAGCCAGGCAATGCTTTTTCATGCAATGCCAGTTTTTAAGATTTTCAATGCAGTCATGCATGCTTTGGAAACTATTTACCCATTTAAGTAGCAAAGTGAAGTCAGGGGGACAGATATTTAACTGCTCTGAATTAGGGTGGCTCTTCTGAAACTGCCTGGAAGCTCTGATGACCAGCATCTCCCATTTAAGACTGCTGTTTTTACTATACACAGTCATCATCAGAAACAAGGATGTTGTTAGGTAGTGGTGAATAGGTGATTTGGCTCAATTAGCCAAGAAATGGAAAAAGCAGGGAAATTTATACAAAGAAAAGAAAAACAACACACACTTTCCCAACAGCACTTTGAAAACTTTTTCTGCTGCTTTGATCATTGTTGTTCCCTCCTCTCACCAGCCCATCCTGGAGCCGTTATTTGAACTAGGTGTAAGTACATAGGAGAAATGATGAGATGAAGGCATACACCACAGGAGGAAGTCCCAGTGTAGGAGGCAGCTCAAGTACTAAAGGTGGTAGGGTGGCATGCAAATGTGGACTTCTGAATAAGGGCGTTCCCCCAGATCAGATCCTAAGTACTTGGCAAGAGGCTTTTCAGAGTTCCCTGAACACTGCCAGATGTACTCAAACCCTGCCTGATCAAGTCCTTGAATTCCTCCAGGAAAGAAAAGCTGTCTGTACACTGATGTTGGGATCTGAAGGTCACCTCACTGAGGATGAATGTAAGTTCACCAAAACAGTTTTCTCTTGCACATGAATTTTGACAAGACTGAGGGTAAAAACCTCTGGAGCTGGACTGTTCTTGACCTACATGGAATCACACCACTGCAAGAAGAGGTAGAGATCATGCATCTCCACCAAGGTGGACACCTGTGCAGCAGAGATAAAAAGGTCCTGTCTTGCTGTTCACTGGGCTCAGCTGGAAGAAAAAATGTGTTTTCATACTATTGAAAAGGCAATACAAAATGAGGGAAGTTAATGAGTTTTAAATAAGGGCCACTAACCCTAGCACAAGGTATTTCAAGCATTTTCTTATAGTTAGCCACTTTCCTCTCACCACCAAAATAACATAAGACAGAAACACTGTATGATTTTTTTGATGATGAAATTTTACACTGTCAAGGTGTAAAATTATATTTAAATATCAGCCTTTTCCCTGCAACCTACAGCAGTTTCCAGCATGTTTGCATACTGCATTTTACAGGACAGCAGCTAATATCTACACTTAATAACACTTAAATCTTATATAGTTGTCTGACATCTCTAAGCACTTCAGAAAAAAAAAAAAAAAAAAAACACCATATTATTGTCTTTATTGAAGTTCTGAGAAATTTGAGGTCACAAGTTCTTTTATGCCAGGAATTTAATTTGGGATTTGAAGTACCTAATTTGAGATGAACTATTTTCATTCACACTTTGCTGTTATTTTTCTTGGCACTTTCTTTTTCTACAATGTTAACATTCCGAAATGATGCTGCTCTCTAGAAGTTGTGGCTTCCCTTGAAAAATCCTGGGGCTAAGCATCTTGCCCAAAGATCACTTCCCTGACGAAATCTGGAGCTATACTGCCTTTTCCCAGAGCCCTTGGTGCAACATTGGGGTCAAGCTCCTAGACTGGCTGTCTGAGGCACCCAGGACCACACTGCACCCCAGCACCCTTAGCACCACCACAGCGTGTTAATGCAGTGTGGCTTTCTGTAGTGCATGGAGGCATCATGCTGCACAGCCAGACCACCTCTGCCAAGTCTCATCAGTCTTCTGTCGAGATGCTGTCCAGATGTGTGCCAGACAGTGCAAAAAGGGAAAACAGTTTTATGCTGTGTTGCCTCATCATATTTCAAAATAAAAAACAAGACAGGTTGTGTCTTCTTGCCATGCCTTTCAAGCCTTTGACCCAGCCTAGGGCCTGTCACTGCCAAGGACCGACATTACCTCCTTGCTGCTTGTCATTGCAGGCCAAGGATAGTTTATGACCAAGAAAGTTCAATCAACAGTGTGATGAGGTGAAGATCTGGCCTGGTAAGATCCTATTGATGGATGTATGCAAAGAAATCTGCAAAAATGCAAAAAATAATCTAAGACATTACCAAGCCATCTTGTCCACAGCCTTCTTCTGTCCATCCCAGAAATAATAGCATGGACTGATCAAGTAAACAGTTCTCTAGGCTCCTCTGGACTCTAAGGAGCCCAGCCACACAAGGAATCTGTAGGGTTGGGTTTAGGGCCCTTGACTTTGATCCAATATATTAGTTGAAGTCCCATTATTCAAAGTGCCTTTGACCTGTACCCCTAAAATACTCAGTCATGGAATAAAACTATAGGATTCCATCCAGGAATCCAGGATTCCATCCCCTAGATCACTTGTATGAACTTTTAATCTGCAGTGCTCTGGGGTTTGCCTGTCCTTATCAGTTGTCTGTTTGTTTAGTCCTCTTTGTAGGCAAAGAGACATTAATCAAATTTGACTGCATTTTATGGTGTGTAAAAATTTACTCTAGGCAACAACAGACTTCTGCACAAGTCTCAGAGGTGGGAATCATCCTAAATGTTGTAAGATATCTACAATATAGAAGTCCAAACTTGACCTCTTCACTCCTCACTGTACTCATAGTAGTCAGCAAAGAAAGAAGGGCAGCTCTTGGCCATGATTCATCTCCTGTGAAATAGGTCACATGAGTCACTCTCTAGAAATGCCTATTTCTCTGTGTTGACTCCAAAGGGACTCTAGATACACTGCTCAGACATAAATGGTGACACTGCAAATGTCCGGAGTTAGATGGGATTAATCCCCTTGTCAGGAGTTAGTACCTTGTGGAAAGACCTTTTTTCTCATCTACTCCCCATATCAGCTGGCATTTGACTTCTGGTCAGGTGTCTCTGAGTATCTGCTGCAGAAGAGCTAATTTGCTCCTTCACCCAGGAATGCCAAACAACACTTCATCAAGATGGTTAAGGATAAGGATAGTGGGATTGACTGCAAGACATGAGAATCAGCAAATAGGATCACAGAACAGTTAAGGCTGGGAGGAAGGTGCCTCAGAGAATTGTCTGGTCTGACACCTGGTCAGAGCAGAGTCAGCTAGTGCAGGTTGCTTAGGAGTGGGTACAGTCAGATTTTGACTCTTTCCAAGGACGGAGACTCCACAGCCTGTCTGGGTGCTCACCCCTTTGGTAGAGAAGTGGAGGAGGGGAAAGGGGCATTAATTTTGAAATGGCATTTCTTGTATTTCCATTTCTGCCAATTGCCTCTTGTCCTTTAACTGGACACCACTTAGAGTCTGACTTCATCTTCTGTAGTCACCCCACTGAGTATTCGTACACAAGGGTCAGATCCCCCTGAGCCTTCTCTTTTCCAGGCTGAACAATCCCAGCTCTCTCAACATCTTTCATCATCTTCATGGTCCTTCACTGACTTGCTGCAGCAAGTTCCTTTCTGTGTCGTACTGGGGAGCTGAGAACTGGACCCAGAACCTCTCAAGTGTCTGTCTACCAGTGCTGAACTGAATGGGAATAATCACCTCCCTCGACCTGCTGGTGACCCTCCTCCTAATGCAGCCCAGGGCCTGCTGGCATCATCTTGAGGTATTGCAATAGACAGGGGCAGAGGGCAGCTGCCAACATGACTGTAATTCACTGCCCAGGAATGCCAGAAGCCTGTCTTCCAGTTAAAGAGCAGCAGCCTTTAGGCAAGCCAAGTGTGGGATGCTAGGGATGATGCTTCACAGGGAAACTGTCTGGGAGGGCAGGTAGGAAGTTTGTGGGGAGAACCACTATTCCAGTACTAGCCTTCTGTTTCTAGTGAAAGAAGAGCTGTATAATAGCATGGAGTCATTTAGGATGGAAAATATCCATCACTGTGCGTGATAGGTTGGTGGTAGGGAAGCAGCAGCTGCTCTCCATACAAAAGAATTTTTGCCCTATTGCTGGCAGATGGGGTAAAAATGAAAAAAAGAAGAGAGGTTAGGTGTGAAGTGAGGAGAAAGGAGTGACCAGACATGAGCAGGTATGTCCAGGATCTCCAAGAGAGTGAAGCCTCTGACATTTATGCAGATGGAATTGCATGTGGTCTTTCTTGCTCCAGAGCCACATTTCCTAAAGTCTTTGCCATGACTGAGGGTGAATGGAGTGTCCTTTTAAACATTCTTTTAAGAATCATGTTGGAGCTACTTGTATTGGAAGGAGCCACCACTACCCTTGCCTGGACTGTGAAAATGCAGATTTACCATGCTGATCTGAAGGGTGTTCTCCACTCTGGCGCTGGAGTTGTATTGCATTGTGCACAGTACTAGGAAACCTTCAGCCTCTCTTAAAGATCTGCAAGACAGATAAAAATGGAACTCTTATTCTTGTGGAGATCCTCAAGGAACAAGTGCAGAATATAAAGGATCAACAGCCATAACAGAACATCATTTCTGTTTTCTGAAACACATTCCTTTGCCCTGGAAGTGGGTCACGGTGCATAAGGGACCAAGCTTCTATTATCTAAAGCACAGGATTATCCAAACAAATATAACATACAAGTAATTTTTTGATAGTTTGGTACAACACTCACAAGCAAAACTTGTCAGAAAAGCTGGGTTTGTTACATTATGATTTCCAGCAGCTCATCTATGCTCTCCTTGGGCCTTTGTTTCTCATCTCTTCCAGAAAGGCACTGTGATAAAGAACACATGGCTGGTGAGTGGTGCTGGCAGATGGACTGGGGCTGCTGCTCTACAGTGATCAAACATCTTCCCAACCATTTCTCCTCCCTCACAGCCCAGCTGGTCTTGGGGCAAAACACTAACAGGACACAGCTCTGTGTTTCCATCCGGTTGGAATGGTGATGTGGCTGTGGGGAGGACCCAGAGAGCACCAAAGCTGGCACCAAGATGGAGTCTGGGCAGGGAAGAGCTGGATGGTGGCAGTTCTCTGGCAGAGGCCTGCACACCCTTGCAGAAGTGACCCAGCAAAACACCATCTCCATTCTTCTGCACACAGACTATTTACCAGTGTGCCCTCTTAGCTGTGAGGGGACATTTGTAAAAGCTTTAGCCACCTGAATGGGGTCATGGAAGAATGTTGCCAGGGATATTTTTTTTTCTGGTTTTCCTAGTCCACTGAAAAATTACTCATGTATTGGCGGAGATAACAAGAAGTGCTCACTGAAATAAAAATTGCCAGCATTCAGCAGGGTGGCACCCCTGCTCAGTGCATGCTGTAAAATTCCAGCAGGCAAGGAATGCCACTTGGCTCTTGTTCAGGAGCTGGCAGGAAACAACACCCACTATGCTGTGATTCAACACCAAGGCAAAAAAAAAAAAAAAAAAAAAAAAAAAAAAAAAGAAATCTCTTTCTCTGTAACAGGGAGCATGGATGAACACAGTTAGGTTAATAAAGCTATGCTGCCCTGTCACATCTGGAGACCCAGGCTGGGGGGGAATCCAATTAGCTCCAACTGGCCTTACTGCAGTGGCCCTAAATCAGTCCCTAGAGAGCTGTTGCACCACATAACTGCATCCCACAGTGACTGACTACATGCTCCACAACGTTTGCCACAGATGGCAGCCACCAGCCAGAAGAGAGGAGTGCCCATTAGCAGAGAGGCAGAACTCAGCTAAAAGAGCCTCCCCCAGCCTCAGAAAGGTGGTAATGGCATGCAGCAGAGCTGCTTCCTTGCAGATGCCCCTCCCATGCAAAAGAGGTTGCTGGTCTAAATTAAAAGGAAAAAAAAAAAAAGAAGAAGACAGAAAAAAGGGAAGAAAATAGACCCTACAAAATATTATTTCCCCCCCTTTTTTTTACCTCAGTGTAAGCCACCCAGGCAAAGTGAGGGCTTATAACCTTCCCTTATTCCAGGTGCTAAAGCCTGCTGTGTGCAAAAAAAAAAAAAACCAAAAAACCACCGTGAGAGCCTGGCTGCATTCTCTGTTAGCAGGTGTTGGAAGCCTGCAGGGATCTGCAGGTTAATTAATACTGACTTACCAGGGTTGGGGAGCTTATTAGCCTCCACCCTAAAAACGAGGAAGACAGGAGGAGCCCTCTGGGGGGAAGGCAGGTAATGTTTGTGGGGAGGGAGGGTGGCTGAGGCAGAGCCAACACTGGGGAAGAGGCTTTAGGTGGGGCTTATGAATTAGGTTTTTATCCCTTTTCTCTCAACAAAAGCAAAGTTGAGAATAAGTGCATTTTTACACTTTAAAACAAGCCTCTAACTTGTCAATGGTTGGCAGGAGCTCTGGTAGCTGCTGTGCAGAAGCCAGATGAAACTTCCCCACTCTGTACCCCCAAAGAGCAGAGTGAACACTTTGGTGTTGCTCACCTTTGCTGTCTCTGGTGCTAAAAGAGGAATTTTTACAGCCCATAAGGGTGTGGGGGGATACATTTGACTTGTGTCAGGGTCTGTGAGACCACATATTTGACTTGCCAGCGTTGCTCGCTCACCTGCCTGCGTGTCATAGTTTAGCGTTGCTTTCCAGCCAGATCCAAAATGTCAGGGAAAGCAGAGCCCTGCTGGCCAGAGCCCTGTTGACTGTGGATGAGAGAAGGTGGAACGGGAGCAGCACGGGAGGAGGATGGGCCAACTGTTTAGCACAGCTACAGCTCCCAGCATCTCTGCAGTTGTTTATAGTTCAAACAACCGGCTGATGGCACCCACTTGCACCTTCTTGCTCAATGCTGTCTCTACCTCCTCTTTCCCCCCCCTCCTTGCCTTTGAGGTGTTGACACCCTGACAAACTCAGCCCTGGCTCTCCAGGGAGCAGGGCGAGGTTTTCCAGGCAGTGCTGGCCCGTGCATCCCACCTTCTCTGCTCTTCCCAGCTCTTGCCCGCAGCATCCTCTCACACCGCCCCAGGGGTCTGGGGCAGCTCCGGGTGGGACGTGGGTGGGAGATGTCCCTCCACGGCCACAGGGGGTGTCTGCCAAACCGCAGGTCTGATACCCAGATAGGTATCAGGAGGCAGAGGGACGCGGAGCACCCCGGAGTGACAGCAGAGCACCCCGCAGCAAGAATGGGCAGAAAACACAGAGGCGTGGTATGGAGGGAAGTGAGAAATGGGCAGTAATCCATTACTTCAGGGCACCTCTGAGAAAGAGGTTAGGAGGGTGACAGGCATAAAACTGATGCCTGTGGATCGCCCTTGTCATCTGCTGGGCGTGTGAAAGCCCTTTTCTCCTCCAGTGTGCCTCATTCATGGTGAGTTCTCAAAGCTAACCTGTGTCAAAATAAGCCCCTGATGATGGTAACAATTGCCTTTGAGAAAGTTTAAAAGAGAAGAACAATACACATTTTTATTTGGGGCGGCGGCGGGGCTGGTATTCCGGGGAGTTCTACTAAGCTCCAGGCTATCACCAGTCCCAATTCTCAAGAGAAAAACTTTGTGTTTCATTTCACGTGAGAAATAAGAATGAACTCGTTCCCATTTCAGAGGGTTTGCTGGGATGCCCCTTTCCCTCCTCCAGCATCTGCAACCAAGATCTAAAAATCCCAGAAGCGATGAGGGTGGTGCGCACCGCCCAAGGATAATTCCCAAATTCCTGCCCCCCACACACGCGCATCCCACTGAAAGCTGTTGCCTGCCGAGGTTCAATCCCGGGCCACCTAGTGGCACTTCCCAGAAATCGGTGTTACAGGCAGCCTCAGGATGCGAAGTCCCCAAAGAAGGCAGGAGATTGAGAAGGCGATTCAGTTGCCCCAAAGCGCTTTCGGTGCCATGCCGTCCTTCGGGGCGCGGAGCAAACGCTGGGAATCTCAGCAGGAGCAGCAGGGGGGCAGAGCCATGCAGCCCCCTCTCCTAAACCCTGGCTTGCCTTGCTTTCCTCTGCGCTCGTGCTGCAAGAACAGAATCGTGCATCATGCCTTGGATGAACAGAAAGCCCTCTCTCCTGCGTAGAGGATGTACAGGGAATGTGTAGGGGCCTTCGTGGGGCTCTGAGCAAAGGACTGGGGCGGGGGGAAAGGTTTTAGGGAAGGGGGAGCGTGTCCGGTGCCATATCCCTGCAGGCACTGCTGGGGGGGAAGGGGAAATCAGTGAAAAGGAAGTCCAGGCAGCCCCAGGGTATTTCTTAGAGTCATAAAGTGCTGTGGAATGGACATCTGAGTCTGGAAGTAGCCAGCTTGCATTAATAAGTTCTGAAACATGTGGAGCAAAATTAAATTAATCATTCTGACTGCTATTCTTTGCATCATGCCATCATGTTTGACTAGTTCTTTTTTTTTTCTACTTTCTTGAGAGGGAAACCCAAATCTGCAAAAATCATAATTCATTCCCCCTAAAATTAGCAGGGCCCCCAAAAGGCAGATCTTTAAATTTCTTTTGTGTTTAACGTTCCATAGCTAGGAAGATTTAAACACTGCAAATACTTGTTTTGCATTAGAAGATGCTAAGAAACTCCCAAAGTCATTGCTTGCCAGAGCTAGGAGTTAATAAGAACAACAAATGTCAGAGGTTTACAGTAAAATCATGGATATTCACAGTGTGAATGCAGGTAACTTTTGAATTAGTTTCAGTCTTTTGAATTAGTGTCAGTCTTCTCAAAGCCAAAGTTTTCTTTTTTCTTTTCTTTCCTTTGTATGTTTCATTGTTATTGTCTCTGCAGAACATAACCCAAAATATCAAAAAGCCAACCAAGAGTCTGGTTTAGAGGGCAAAATACATAATATGTAGAGGCAAGGGGATGGCAAGAATGCAGTGGTTGGACATATCAATCATTTCTATGGCAACAGAGGAGGATATAACAATATTGTAGAACTGAGCAGAGGAGACTGGGCAAAAAGAATCATTATTTTACACTACCAATATTTTCATTTACTTGGAGAGAATCACAGAATGCAGAAAATCATATGGGAACTATCCCAAATTATTATTTATAGTTCCACATTAACAGTTTACAGAAGCAAAAAATATATTGTATACAATGAGTGTTTCCCTGTTCTTCCAGGGAGTGTTTGTAAATCCATATGACCGTAAACAAAGGATGTGTTTTGTGAGAGTGCATGTAATACTCTTGGAGTGTATGACTGCATGTACAGACACAGTGACTGAACTTTAAATATCCACAAAGCTTTTGCCTTTCTATTCCTTTCAGATGAAAATCATAATTTTTAACACAAAGAGTGATAATTTCAGTATTTTTCTCATAAATGTATTTATTTCTTCTCCTTTTAGTCACCATGGGTGGGATTTAGCTTGCCTAAATTATAGTGCCTGAATGTGAGATAGAGCTTAAACTCCAATGGCAGACAAGGAAGACCAAGCCCATACAGTTGGCTGAGCCTAGCAAGATACTTTCTTCCTGAGGTTGGTCCCAACATTTGGTCAGCCAAATTGTTCTCCAGACCCTACTAACTATATGGTCTTATGATCCTTCCTGCCTGTACCAAGAGCTTAGACACCTTATTCTCGGGCAGACACTGGCTTTGGACACCTGAGGTGCAGTCCTGCTGCCTGCCCATTGATGTCTGACACCTTTTCAGACTCCCCTGGGCTGTTGTGAAATCCCTGGGGGCTGGTGCCAGACCTGTGTGAGACTACTGGGGCATCAGCTCCCCACTGAGCGAGATAACCAGCACCAAATGGCATTAGAGCTGAGGTGATTGGATCAAGCCCTTCAGAGGTAGCAGCAGGCAAGGAGTCAGGTGTGAAATCAATGTGGGAAGTCCAGGGAGCGAGTCTGGATCAGCAGGGGATGGGGCAGAGGGCACAGGTACAAGTACAGCATAGCTGGGGCAAGGGCTGGGCACCAGGGCCTGAGCTCACACACAGCCCCTGCCACAGGGGGCACAGGGTACATGTCTGGGGGTCCTGTGGGAGGCCAGGCAGGGCAATTAATCTAACACCCCAAAATCAGGGTGAGATGAATCTGCACTTTGGATGTTCACAATTAAGATATCTGCATTTGAGCCTGTCACCCACACTTCCTATTCAGTAGCTGAAAAGAAACAGGAAGTTGTATAATCTATTCTGAAGATTTGCTATCAAAAGAGAGAAATTGCTCCCTGAAAATACCTGTATCTCTCCTCTGACCACAGAGGGAATCTCAGTGCAGATGGGTTTGCTGTAAAATGGGTCAGAAGCACCCTACTGGATGTACCTCTGAGATTCAAAATGAGCACAGATTGGAGTGCTTATGTCATCAGAGATGAGATAAAATGTACACGGATGTAGCCCCACAATGTGGAGCCTTCCTATCCATTCACAGGCATTATCTCTATCATGATATTGGAGGTAATATCAACATTAGTTGTTTAGATTAAACACTGATGATGTCACAAAAATATTTGTTGGCTGAGCCCTTAAAGGTTATTCTGATTCCTGTCTGGAGGACAGAGAAAGTACATATTACCCCTCACAGCAGTTCCCCATGGGTGTATCCTTGCTGTTAATTCTCTTTAGCCATCTCTGCATGGCAAGAACATGTTGAAATATTATTATCTTTAATTTTAGAGCAGGGTCAGGCATGGAGCAAATGCCAATTCACACAAAAACAGAGATGTGTATTAGGGATGATAAGCAGTAGGCTGACAGCTTTGTTCTTCAGCTCTTCCTCTGCGGGAGAGCACAGACCTCCTCCCATTGCCCAGACAGCTTCCACACCTGACCTTGTACGAAGGCAACACAGCCCCATATTCCTTTTCTCAAACAGGCAGTAATTAGTCTTGCACACAGTGGTAACTTTCACGATCCTGACATCTCCCTAACAGAAGTGGAAACAAAAACACGAGCTTCCAGAAGGTTGTCTCTTCTCTTGGAGAAAGCCAGACACAACTGTTTTGAATTAAGGTACAAAACAGCCTCCCACACAAGGCCAGGGAGATGGTGCTGGAAGTCTCTGCACACCTACGTAAAAACACATACTATAATACAGTGTAGATCATAGAATAATTCAGTTTGGAAAGGACCTGTCTGGGTGCCTTCCATCCATCTGGGCCACCCTTTCACTGGAATGTGGCTGTCTCAGAACATGTTGCTCAGGGCCTTGGATAGCTGTGTTATCAGCATCTGTAAGGACAGGGGTTCCCAAATAAGAATCAATCTCCCCACCCCACAGCGAGGTTTGGTTTTCTTTTTATCTGATTGGGATTGCCTTTGTTGCAAAATCTGCCAGCTGCCTCTTGATTTGATCTTGACCTTCATTGTAGCTTCTCATAGTATCCTTGGAGCCAAACTGCTGAAACAAATGAGCAGAGTGCATGGTGGGTGGAAAGCTGGCTGCGTTAAAGCTGGCTGCATTGTTGAGCTTGAACTCTTGTGGTCAGAGGTACAAAGTTCCACGGGCGGCTGGCATGTTGCTAGTGGCCTCCCTCAGAGGTCACTGCTGGGGCCAGCACTGCTTAATCTTTGTAATGAGCATTGCTCTCCCCTTGTCCACAGTCTGCCACTGCAGCACAGAGGGCAGGCAGGGTGGGCAGGCAGGATTTGTCCTTGGCAAGCCCATGCCGGCTGTTCCCAGTTATGTCTGTTCCTCATGTGGCCAGTCACAGCTTCCAGAAGATATGTTTGTAATCTTCCCAGGTTAGGCCAACCAGCCTGCAGTTCCTTGGATCCTTTCTCACACTCCAGAAGTGACATTTGCAAGGCCTCCTTGGAGGCCTTCCCCAATGACCACAGCCTTCCAAAGGTGGCAGGGAGCCAGAGCTGTCCCTCTCAGCACCCTCGGATGCATCCCAAGTCCCAGGGACTTCTGTCCTGCCTGTCTGCAGGCCACGTACCTTTTACAGTATCAAAGCACGGCCACCTATAACTTGATGTTCCACAGCCAGTGCCAGGAAGTGCAAACTTTTAGCTGTATTTTTCTAGAGAACTATTCATGTGTTTGCAGTTTTGGCTGGGAGATTACACAGGAAACCTTTCTGGTCTCCATGCCACTGCTTCACAACTGAAAGTGGCACTGTCTGCAGAGATACAAATCAAGCTTTTCTTTCCTAAAAAGACTTGCAAACACCATCCACCCCACCTTTAGAAACTCTGCAGTCCTTAAAGGAAACTTTAAATCCTTCCTCATAAATGTCTCCAAAACCAACACAACACTCCCTGGAGAATCAGGAACTGGAAAGCAGGTCTGAAAGCTTTGCTGTTCATTTCTTCCTTCACACTTTCTGCTACTGTAAATAAGGTACTTGTTGTATTGAATCCCGCTTCTTCCTCAGCAGCAAAGGGTAGGATGTCTGCTGGCCAAAGTGGCTGCAGGGTGCTGAATGGATCCCTTCAGAGCTGACCTATGGAAGCAGCTTTCCTACCTTTCTTCAGAAGGCAGACTTCTAAAACAGGTCAGATGTTTCTCACAGGTGCTGTTAGTTGAGGTGGAGGCTGCCTGGAATGCATGTTAAAAAGTGGCACAGGTCTCTAGAAGTGTTTCTGGCCCTAGGCCAGCCCTCCAACTAAACTCTGAGTCACCAGACAGGCCTGCTAGAAATACTATATCTTTGGACATTGTTAAACCAATCTGGAGAGAAGCAAATTCTAATTCTTTCCTGAAAGCACCAAGCCATCAGTGCCAAAACCAAGACCAAGATGTTAGCCTGACTACCTCAGATGTTTGAAGACAATGCTGATTTCTTATAAGCTGCAAATTTGCAAAAAGATTTTGTGTGAAAATATGTTTTTTGTGCTAGCTATGTCCTTATGCCAACTGTCAGAACATTTCACTGTACACTAGAAGTTCTCTCTTTCACTGGCATGCATATGGTAATTTAGTTAGAAAATAAGTGTAAAAACTGTGGGTGTGCCTATATCTCCATAGGCTTAGGACAGGAGAGAAGACAGGAATCCAACCCCTTGCTCCCAACAAACATATTGAGAAGTAGAATGCAGGGATTAGCCTAGATACTCCCTAAAACATTGCATCAACATCATGTTTGCATAGCTACTCCCAGTCCCAAAACAAACAGTAAGGAAATAGTGAATCAGACCACAGAGGTTTCCAGAAACCTGAGCAGACAGACTGACTGAGGTGCTTGTGCAATGAATAAAAGACTGTCACTTCTCCCCAGCCAAACTCACTCTGGAGTCATTTACTCAGTGTTGCATGAAGCACCTGTAGTTTCAACATCAGGACTTTTATTATTCTGCTGTAGGCTTGAAGGTAAAAAAATATTCTCTCATCTGAACATTCAAGGAGGGTTTTTGCTTCAGGACAGATAATTCCACGATTAACTGAAACCTGTGCTTTCTCAGCTGAGCCATGTTTGCATTCCTAATTCATTGTAGGTTAAACTGTGTAATCCTGATTTTGGTTGTCTGTTAGAAATAAATAGGATTTCCTCAGAGAAGGTATCAATAAAAGACGGAGGTCTAGAACCAGCTATACTGGACGGTGAGGTGTTTATTGAATTACAAGTATTATTGAATAATTATTATTGAATGACAAGTATTTTGTGGTAAATTAAAATGGCTTTAAATCATAATAAGCAAAAAGATAAAAAGATATGTGAAAATATTAAAGCCAGAAACATAAATATTGTTCATTTCATGAATTCATGAAATTGCTTAAGATATCCTTGGTTTTACTTCATGGCTTTTAATCAGCTATTGTCAGAGGGCTATAATCTGTGCAGCCCCAGCTTTTTATTTACATATTTATTCTCTAGTGGATCAAACACAACAGATTCAGCAGCTCCCATTTTTCCATTAAAGTTAAGTTTAGAGAAAGCAAAAGCAACTGTAATCTGTGCCTTTCAGGTATGAAACACTTCCTCTAAAATTAAAGAGAAAAGAGAAAACAAACAAAAAGAACCCCCTTTATCTCTACGCCGAGATAAATCTATCTGTGAAGGTAACACGCGTAATGAGAGAGGAAAAGGTGCCAGTAGACAGGTGTGACCTGGCTTTCATTAGCCATATCTTTATCTAACTGGGTGGAGACACAAAAGAAACAAAATCTTTCCATTTAGCTGTGTCATTATGGGGTGAGGCACCCTGGCTTTGGTGCACTGAAACTCTGACAGTGGATACAGTCATGCTCTCCCACTCCAGTTGCTACATCTCTTTCTCAGCCTCTCAAATGTCTCCACTTTCCCCAGATTTTCGCATCACTGGAAAGTGGTTATGTGTCCAAAAAGCACATGTGTCTGTATCCTTCTAGCACCCCAGCCCATTAGTGGTACCACAATTCATGGCTCCCATTTTTCCTCTTGTCCCATTTGGTCCTCTGAGGATCTGGGCAGTTGGATTCAACAGGGAAAATGCAGACCACAGATAGGTACTTGCTACACCCACTGGCTGCAGAAGAATTTGCACCTGCAGTACTAAATGATGATTTGCTCAAAGGAATTTAACAAGACAGTTGGTCACATAATATATGCAGCCCTGGCTGTGACAGAAAATATGCCCATTAATCGTTTCAGAGAGAAAATTTGAAAAAGCTTATTTCAGAAAGAGGGGATTTCAGAAAAAGAGCTTGTAGCTCTTTTCAAGGAGCAAATAAAACATTTAGGCGCACTGCAAGTAAAACCACATAATTTCATTAATTGCAACTTCTTAGATAGAATAATGGTTTTTCTATTGGTGATTAGAAGCTATTCTGATAATGCTTCATTAATTTAGCATAAATTACCTGCAGAAATGCAAAGAAAGAAAGACAATGGTGTGCAAGTCACCAGTTGTCAGGAGGAAAGCCTTAGTCCAGCAGCCAAAAAGCATGTTGCTTACTGCTCAACATGAGCTGAGAGTCAAATCCAATAGCTTGCAGACATCAAATATTTTGCAAACATCAAATAAAATACCTCACAGAGAAAACATAATTTGAATATTGTTTCAAAATATTTGGGTAATACTTTGAAATGTTTCTATTCAAAGACAACTGGGAGTTTTCAGTGTTTCACTAGTTCAAATGGGTCAGGTCCAGCGTAAGTATTATTTTTCTCTATTTCTACCAAAGGAGTACAGAAATTCTAACATTTAATATATTTAGCAAAGCTAATGCTGTGCTGGAAGCAGCACAAAGGACATAAGGCTTCACTGTGCTATCCAGGGATTAAAATTGGTAAGAGTATTTCACTAGCCTAGTTTTCTAACAGAGTCACAGAGCAGAAATAAGAGAGGCACTTATTGCATGGAGGTTCTGCCTCTCTGAATTAAGGCTTGCTCCCTGTGGAGTGATTTGTGGTGTCAAGGTGAGACCTCACCCAGAGGGACATCCATCCCTTACCTGGGTGAGTGCTGGAATGCTGGGAGGATCTAAGCCTGGTGCTGCTACTACAACACAGCCTGGCTTGTTGGGTCAGGACACCTTTCTGTGCTGTTGGTGGTACACAGCTGGGTTTACCCATACCTGTGATGGTTTCTTGACACCTCTTCCTGCAGCTCCCTTAGTGCACCCAACCTGCTGCAAATGAGTTTTTATGAATCACTTCCTGAAGTTTCAGGTGTCACGGAAGGGTCACAGTAACAGAAAACAGGAACCACATAATTCACATCAGTTTACCTTCACCAGCCCAGCAGAGCTGAGAGCCATCCCAAATCCTCCTGCATTTCACAGTCCTCAGAGAGGCTGGGGAAAATGGGCAAAGTGGAGAGGAGCACTCAGGACACAGCTTGTTGGCTGTGTTTGTGTCCAAGCTGCCCACTGCAGTGAGAGCTCCTGCATTGACTTTAATGGCACTTTTATATGACTATGTAGGAGATGTGAGCTAACTCTCAACCCCAGATTACAGCTCTGCAGGGCAGCCTCTCATATCTCCCCCTCCCCACCCCATCCCCCTCCAAGAATCTCCCCCTACAGCTGATAGTAAGGGTCCTTTCCAGTAATGGGCAGCTGCAGCCTAAACCTGACCCTCTGCTGACACTCAGGAGGGATTTTCAATCACCTGGAACACAGCCTGAGTTTTCTATACAAATACTGTATGCAGCAATGTGATTAATGGCATTGTCTCCTGTCATGAAACAGGGAAGTTTGATCCAGAGCCAGTGCTGGGAGGCAAGGGGAGAGGAAGATTAGCCAAGGATAAGGGTGATTATGGCTCCTTTTCCCCTGAGCTTGCAGGTCTCGCCACACACCACTGAGGTCTCAGCTCTTTTTTTAGGCTTTGCAAGTCATGTTAGTCCAGCCCAGTGTTTGTGGTCAGAGGTGGTGGTACAAGAGATATTACAGAGAGGCACTACAGAGAAAAACCCTCAGGAAATCTTAGTCCCAAGGGAATTGTTTCAGAAACTTTTGATGACGTTTTTCTAACATAGATCAGGCTGCCCACATCTGATCCCATAGAAGAGAACGAGCATGTCACAGCAATTGCCTTGGGACAGAGTGTCACACCAAGGACTGTCCTTCCCAGACTAGCAATGTGGCATGCCCTCTGGTGAGAAACTGGTGGGATAAAAGAGAAAAATCCCCAGATTTTGTAGCCCTCCAGGATTCACTAGCCCACTGTTAGAAGCAGTGATATTTTTCCCATTTGGTGGAAGATTTAAGACCAGGCTCTCTCTAAGCCCTTCAGCTGAATTTGCATGGTAGGAGGCTATTTCAGATGTTTATGTGGCTCCCTCCCTGGGACTCTGCATCCTCCTTGTTCACTGATCTTTCCCACAGGATCTGCTGAGCCACTGGCTTCTCTGCTGCCAGGTTCTCCACTTTCTGTGTAGAAAGACCATTCCATTCACCAGATACCAGTTATCATGTTTCCTTTGCAACAGTCAAACAACTGTTACAAACAACTCCTTTATGGGAAATGGCTCCCAGTCCCAAAAATGGCTTAGCCTGGCCTACAGCTTCTTCCTTGGGCACACTACTTACTGGTGGTGTGGGGGAAGCTGGAATACAACATGATAAAACTTGTTTGCCAGAGTTGCCAAAGGTGAGTCTGTTTTGCTTCCTTGTTTGCAGCACCTTGACAAGGTCAGGTGGAAGCATCTGGCAATGAGTGACTCACTCAAGGCTGCCTTGTGAGTCAGCAGCGCAGGCTGGCAGGGCTCAGGAATGCTGATGGCTGGGTCTCCTGCTTTCCCTGTGGTTGCCCTAGCAAAGTTCTCATCAGTGAGTACAGAATGGAAATATCTCCCATAATGAGGATTTCCCACTGCAATTCTTGGCAAAGCTGAATTGCTGCAGATTTATGAGCTTCCATTCAGATCTTCTCTAATTCCTCTTTTGAAACTCCATTACCTCCATCTGTGTTGCCTTTTGCATCTATCAGCCATTTTTACTTGATGGGCTGTTTTTGTGTTGCAAACTCTGATAGAATTTCACCAGCTGAATTTTGTAGACTCCTTCATTATTCACATCTTGTGTGCAAACAAATGCAGCCTGTACAAGGAAAATATACAAATCAGCATAATTTTGTTTTTCTAAGAAAGCAGAGAAGTTCTGAGTTCTACCCAAATCAAAGTTGTTTCATTGCTAAAAGAAGTATTAGCTAACAAAGATGACAGTACTACAGCAAAAGCATTCAGAAACATTGCCCAGAAATTTTCCTCCAGCCCCAGAACTGATTATTTTGCAGCTTTCCTTTCAATGGTGTTTGATGGCTGTGGGTCAAATTCAGTGAGATGTTGAAGAGTGGCCAAATTTAAACCTTAATTTTTTTCCCCCATAATTAAGAGGAGGGAGTCCTTGCACATACATTAGCAGGGCTTGTTGACAGAACTTTAAACCAGACTCGAAGGGAGAGTGGGACAATGCCAGGCTTGCCTATGACAAGCTGTGGGATGACACACCAAGGTCAGAGGGACAGAGTGCTAGCAAGGGCCCTCAGCCCATTGCTCTGAGAGTCCCACACCTGGGGCGTGGCAATCCCTGGGATCAATACAGCCTGGGCTTGAGAGCAGCCCTGCAGAGCAGGACTGTGGGCGCTGCTGGATGAGAGGCTGGACGTGACCCCGCAAGGAGCACTCCCAGCCCAGAAAGCCAACTGTGTCCTGGGCTGCATCCAGAGCAGCGTGGGCAGCAGGGCCAGGGAGGGGATTCTGCTCCTCTGTTCTGCTCTGGTGAGGCCCCACCCGGAACCCTGCACCAGCTCTGGGGTCCCAGCACAGGGAGGACATGGACCTGTTGGAATAGGTCCAAAGGAGGGCCACCAAGATGATCAGAGGGCTGGAGCACCCCTCCTATGAAGAAATTATGAGAGAGTTGGGGTTGTGCTGCCTGGAGAAGAGAAAGCTTCAGTGAGACCTTATTACAGCCTTTCAGTACTTAAAGAGGGCCTACAAGAAAGATGGGGACAAACCTTTTAGGCTTGTTGCATAGGACAAAAGGTCAAGACCTTAAACTAAAATGGGATATATTTAGACTAGATTTAAGGAAGAAATTTTTTTCAATTAAGGTGCTGAAACATTGGAACAGGTTGTTTAGAGAGGAAGCAGAAGCCCTATCATTGGAAATATTCAAGGTCAAGTTGGATGGGGCTTCGGGCAGCCTGATCTAGCTGAAGATGCCCCTTCTCATTGAGGGGTTAGACTAGAAGACCTTTAAAGGTCTCTTCCATCTTAAACTATTCTGTGATTCTACAGTTCTGTTAGTATTCCTGAAGGCCTCCATGTTCCCTCCAGAGTGATCAAAGATAGTTTGCAGAGGGACAGTGGGTAATAATTTTGTCTTTACAGATCATGTGGTATGGCAAGATGGATGAATAAGTACATAGACAGACATCCTCACAAAGGAGCACCATCCAGGATCATTCTCAGTCTCTTCGGCTAGAGGAGATGGAGTTTAGTCCATGCTTGCTGTGTTCAACCACCTTAACTCCTTAAGCACTGGGAAGAGGGCCTTGACTGTGCTAGCTGCTAAATCCCCTGGAATAGCATTAGTCACTGTGGGCCAAACCCTCGGGCCAGCACCTTTCAGCAAATGAGGTGTGTTGATCACCAGGGGCCAGCAGCTGGGAGAGTCCCTGTCACTAATTAATTAATACAGGAGGAGGGGGAATTCCACTAAATACTGGTCTCAGTTGTGCCCGGAGCTAGCATGCTGTACAGTGCTCAGGGCTTGTACTCATCCCTTCCTTAGAGGTTACTGCCTTCTCCTCTGCACCAGCTCAATTGCTTGCACCATTTGAGGGCTAAATTAGATCATTTCACTGAGAGCACTGATCACAATAAGCACATGTGATAGCACACCCAAAAGGGCAGTGACCTGAAGTGTGATGGTGCAGGTGAGGGCTGAAGCAGAGGGGTAAATTTCACAGGGTCAGTCAAATATTGCACTTTTCTTTAAAAAAATCTTTATTTAGTTACTGTCTATTTTCAGAACATGAAGGATTTGGCTCATTCATCTGGGAAGTTACATACTTGTTTATTTATGAGAGATGCTGACATCTAGAATAAAAGAAAAAATCTGTGGTCACTTCTGAATTACTGTTGTCTGGTAATATGACTTTTCTGAAGGTTTTTTTGTCATCAAACTTTACATTGTACAAATATTCTTGGTCATTTTAGATTATGTAGATGTTTTTACTTTGGATTGTGTCAACTTTAAACCCCTTGAAAAAGAAGATACTTTTTTTTTCAATTCACAGCAGAAAATTCTGATCACAAAAGTCCCATTCCAGAATCTTTTAGCCAGATTTGACCAGGAATTGTAAAAGGGGATTTATTTCAAAGCTGAGCAAAAAATGTAATAGAGTTTTTGTCATGTGTTCTTACAGAAAATGTTATTCATGATAACTGTCTGGAAAAACAATGCCATTTAATGGTCGTGGGAGTCAGCCTCAGATGGTGACCTGTTCCCCATTTTACAAGTTTTTGACAGCTCTTGTCTAGACCAAAGCAATGTCAGGCACATGAGTGAGAAGTCATGAGCTCTCAGGAAATTCCAGCAAGTGCAGAAGGCTGCAGTATTTCATCTCTCCTGCACAGACCAGGACTAGTACCCTCCGAGTGTTTTCCTACAGTGCTGACTCCAGCCCAAGCCTGTTGTCTCCAAAGCACTCGGTAGTCTGGGTCCCAAATTCCTCTGAAGTTCCTGAGTGAAGACTGCGATGTCCAGCTTTGCTCCTCACTTGGCAGAGAACTTCCCATAATGGCATATCCCATCTTAGGGGCAATGAGCTCCTCCAGAAACTATGAACATTACAAGCCTCTTCTTTTGTGCCAAGTGCAAGACCTCCACTTTAAGCCTCACTTTTTTCTACTTTTTTTTTTCATGGCTCTCAATAAAACACACTACCTGTAATGCTAAGGTGTGGTGACAAAGCTTTTTCCACGTGTTCCTGCATATGTCAATGCATATTACCAAAAGGCACCAGCAAAGGTAACCACTTACACTCTGAAAATTGTTCAGCACAGGAAGGATAGACCATTCAGGAATGTTAAAAGAGTTTTAGATTGTTACCTAAAAGGGAAGGGGTCTTTTCTTTATTTTAGAACTCTGGGTATCTGGCCCAGTCCTACAGAGACACACAAAATACATCTTCATATTAACCCTACTATTAAAGGGGAATCATAATTGATAATAAAGTCATCAGGGCCTTATGTTTGTTGAAATAATTTCCCCTACTCAAAGCTGCAGTATCACGTTCTATAGGTGGATGGGCTTTCATTATTGTAGCAAAGGAATGTAGGGCAGCAAAATTTTTTATCAAAATACTTCCTGCTCCTTGATTTTGTATTTGTACTGTGTATTTTTCCTCTAGGTCTCAAAAGACCTGGAGTTGTGTTGACTGGAGCCATGGCTATAGCAGAAGATACTGTTTCTAGGATGGGGATTCCTCTGCACCAGTTACTTTAATCAGCCAGTTAGAGATATGCATCTATATATGCATAGGTAAGGGAAAGCAGAGCAAAAAAACCCATAAATCTTTACATTTCAAGAACTTCAAGGGTTTGAGCAAGCAAAATGACAGTCAAGAGACATTCCCTTCAAATAATATTTGATCTATGACCACCATTCAGAAAGATGTACTTCATAATAACAAAGATAAACAGTGATATAAAAGGCAGATAGGAATATGCAGAAGAGCAATGAAATGGCTTTTCCAGAGGTAGTTCTGTCCTCAAATTGTTATGCTCTCAGCTGTACAACCTGTGTTTCACAACATATACTATTTCATGACCAAAATAGGACAAATTTTATTCAGATCCCTTCCACACCTACATTGAAAAGGAAGTAAACATTGTGCCCTCATTAAGCAGCTTAGTAAAGCTTGGGTTCTGTGGATGAAGAAGGATTGGCAGGAGATGTCATTACATATCAGGCTCAAATCTGTCAGTCTTACACCACAATTGCTGTACAGGGCCAATCTCCTCTGGCACAGCAGGGGTTACCAGACCTCTTCTCTACTTAGCACAAAACCAGCCTAAGACTAAAGAAACCAGTTGAGGAATAAATGCCCTGGCAGAAAGATACTGAAGGTCAAATTCTGAGCCTAGTCTATAGCTCTATTGTATTTGGATATCAAAGCAGATAGCTGAAGTATGCATGAGTGTGCATTCATTCACTAATAAGGGGTTACTGTAGTACATTTTCTCATGATCCCTTTTTTCTCCTCAGCTCAGTATTTTCACCCATGGTGAGGTCCCCAGAAAGGTTACTGCTGTGGAATGATAAAGTTGCACTTAGATAAGGATGACAAGGGTTTTCGAAGAACTTAGATTCTCTATGGGCTCACACATAGAACAATCCAAATTTTGCTGAGACATCGCTCAGAAACACTGGCTAAACCCAGCCTCTAAGAGCTGCTGGATACTAAGGAAAGGAGAACTACAAGGGCCTGATTAAAAGCCCATGGCAAGTCCCAGTTGATTCAGAATATCAGAAGTTAGTGTAAGCCCTGTGC
This sequence comes from Emberiza elegans, assembly GCA_024865655.1. Taxonomy (NCBI): domain Eukaryota; kingdom Metazoa; phylum Chordata; class Aves; order Passeriformes; family Fringillidae; genus Emberiza; species Emberiza elegans. The sequence goes on along the minus strand of JALJVW010003023.1, from coordinate 56,475,345 downwards.
CTAAAGGCTGCATTGCACTGGCTTTGCAGGGTGACTGGCAGCACCACCGATGTGGCAAACGCTGAAACTGGCACAGCCTGGGCACTGTATCCTCTCTGTTTCACAGCCGTATGAGCCATTGCTTCTGGAGAAATGCACAAGTAGGTGGTTGTTCTCCAAGCTACACAGCTTGTGGTTAAACCACACTAAGCTGAAAAAGTAAAAACCTCTCAAGGCTGCAAAATGCACTGTTTCACTGTCACATGTAGAATTAGGAACAATATTTATGAGGGCTGAACAGAAAAAATCAGATGTTGTGTGTGCTGATTATTTCTGTCCTTGAACAGAAGTTCCCAGGTCCTCGTGCTTCAGGCATTTCTGCTAGAGCTGAGAGCAAGTCTTCTAGATCTGTGTCAAGCTGCAGAAGCTACTTTAAGAGCTCAAGCAGACTTTCCTGGTTTTAACCAAACCTGGATATTGTGCCTAATAGACAACACCACCTCCCTATTTACCCATTTAATTTATTAGAAGCAGTCACTACATTACAAGGTGCTTTATAATTAAAACAAGCAAAACAACAGGATTAACTGGCAGAACATGAGCAACTATCTACCCAACAAAAACAAACAGGACAAAATACCACATTTAATAATAATACTAATAATGAAAAATTACTTTGGGTTTAACATGCACATCTTACTTCCCAACCTTTTATCAAAGGGTTAAGGGTTTTTAGCATGTGTTAATAGTTAACAAATTTGGTTTCAGGAAACTGAAAAGACTTTGTCATACACATGCTCAAATTGTCTTAATTTATTTCAACCTAGCAGACAGGGAATGCTAAATCCTTTGTCATTAATATGTTCATCCATCCCTTATTTGAGGTTCTTCCTAAATTTTTTGACTCCTCCCTGAAGGTGATAATCCACTCTTTAATTTAAGAGTCATGTCTTATTGCATTCATTTTTGCAGGAGCAAGAAGAAAACTGAATCAATCAAACCTGCACAGAGTAACATTAAGCACTGTAACTCTTGATTAAACCTTGTTTTTGAAGTAGAATTTGGCCCAATGAAAGTTAGCATTTCAATAATAATAATCACAACATTTAAAAGAAACCACTTGTTTTTTTATATAGTTCTAAAATTATGCTAAATTGCTCACCTGAAGTAAGAACTGTAGATGCTGCTTTGTGTTTTGCCTGTTAAAATACGACATTGCTCTAGCCATCACTTGTACTCTTTTAACCCACTTAAGGAGCTGGTGTACAAGGAATAACACTATAAAACTTTGTCAATGGCTTCTGGCGTGTTAAAATGCAGTGTTTCAATGTTTTGACTGACCATGGTAGCCTGCTGTTAATAGGATTTGCTCAACCCTTATTGGAGGTTCTTGTTAATTCCCAGCCAGGCTTCAGGAGCCAGCGTGAAAGGAGGTTTCATCTTGATATGATTTTCTTGTATTGACCTGCTTAATTAACCAGGAACTGTTAATGAAGGAGGGCAGCTGAAGGAAGCCACAAGATGAAATAGGAGAGAGAGGAGTAAAAAGTAATTTGGATGGCAAGGTGTGGTTGAGGGTTTCAGAGTTGGAAGATTGCTTCAGAAAAAGTGGGGAGAATATGCCCCTTTACCAGGGCCTCCAATTAAAACTGAAATGAAAGAACCCATGAGAGTGAGCCAAAGATCAGACTTGTGAATATTGACCCCCCTGGAGAAGCAGGGGCCCACCTGCAAGGTCCTCTGTGGTCCCTTAGATGTTCATCTGCTGCAGTGCCGTGGTCCTGGCTCCTGGGCCTCTGTGTCTCCCCACCCAGACAGGAAGAAAGCAAAGGGGTGCAGATGCATCCCTGCAGCTCGTGTGCCAGCAGAGAGCCAGGTCATGGCTGCAGCTCCTTCCATGCAATTCCACATGGCTAAAGAGTAACTGTATGGAAAACAGCATTTGAGTTTAGGGTATGAAAAATGAGTATTGCACAGGCAAGTAATGCCACAGTAAGGGAGGCTTTACATAATTATTTATGGTTTTTTTTCTTGGTCATGCTACATTTCTACACAGACTGTAGCTATAGCTGTGACAGTAACCTGCCATTTAGATGCAAGCTCTAGAAAAATGTTCTGTACTTTCCAAAATTTGTAAAGAAATGACTGTGTGTCGCTTTGCACAATAGTTATTGTATTTTTGCAATTTATGCAGAGATTTCTTAACTAATTGCATCCTTAGGTACACTAATGCCTATTAATTATGTGAGTGATAAAATAATTCCAGGGTAACTTCTACAAACAAAATGTTTGACATCTGTTTTGTAGCTAAGAAAATTGGAAAAAGACAAGATGACAGCTGCAGAAGCATAAAAAAGTATGCCATAAAATTGTCTGATATCATTCATATAGATCACTTGACTGTGATGGCAAATTAAATCATGCTGTTTTCCAAGATTCACTCATAGTCAAAATTGTATTTCTTAAACAAAAGCTTTGTGCATTCCTAACAATATGTTAGCATCTCTTTCAATTATGAAAACTATTAAAGATTTGATTTAAAGATATTTTTCCCTGTGGCCATTAAGGCTTCAAATTATGGAAAGCATTTCTGATTCTAACTTATTGTTGCACAGTTGAAAGGGGAATAATCCATTGTCTTCTTGATTATTTTCAAGACAACGGTGAAAATACATTATAAATACCTGAAAAAAATTGGGAAAATTGCAGAAACATCACAGAATCTTGTTAAATACTGTTTCTGTCAAGAATCAGATTAAAGGGAAAACTAATTTTAAATACTATAGGTTAATGATCTTTTTAGGTTTTTTAATTTTAAACAGTTATAAAAATGTTGTTTAAAATAATCCAAGGATATATTGAAAATATTAAAACAAATAAGAAATCTTTGTGATTTCTGAGGGCAACTAGGATGGCATATGAGAGAAAAATATCCAAGGTACATTCTCTAAAATGCCTCTTAAATGCCTCTTGAAACTAAATTTTGGTCTAAATTTTCCCCAGTTATTTTATCTTCCCTGATGTTTGCACTACCACTGGCTGCAGTATCAATGAGGTTGCCAGACTGGAGTCACTGTTTATTAAAATTGGTTCCACGTTTAACATTCAGCAGAAATGTCAGTCAAAAGTAAAGGGCAAAACCCTTCTCCATACTCTGAAGTGCTCTCCACACTCTCTGTGCTTTTCAGGCAGACTCCTGCTTAGTAGCTAAGCAACCACATCCTCCATCTATAACTCACACATTTTGATCTTACCAGAGGATTTGCTTTGGCAAAGTTTACATTGAATCAATTGTAGATCTGCAGTTCAAGCCTGAAATGTGCATGTTATAAAATCGTGAATTAAATACTTCAGTGAATAATTGCAGGTCTGCAGATCATCCAATTTATGAATATTGTAATCCACATTGAAATTTTCAATTGGGAATGTATATTCTACAATAAATCAATAAAAGTGAATTAAGCACCATATATCTTTTGACCTATGTTGATACCATTTTTTTAAATTAACAAGTTTAATTTTCCCACTGACTATAATATTGCCTAGGTGTGCTTTGCTTTTTCCTCAAGGATCGTAACATTTAGTTTGAATAAGTAATCAAAACAAAGTCAATAGAAAATTCTGAACCTCCTTTTGGAAATGCAACATTTGAATGAAATGTTTGCGTCCCATGAGTAAGTCACATGGGCATTCTCACAGAGAAGTATTCTGCTAGTAAAGCTCACATGATTGCATATTTATAGAAAACAAACATAAAAGGATTACAACCACAGTTCAATGGAAGTTCCCTTCCGAATGCAAATGGATATTTAGGATATGTGCTCAGTCTGCTCTAGTCTTTGCTCATGCAAAACTCCAACAGTATCAACCAGAGGGCCCTAGTCAAAATAAGAAGCTTGCAGAGGTGGAAGTGTTTTATGTAAGCCATCTGAGGAGCACTTAGCAGTAAGGAAAGTATTTGTGAGGGTCAGAAATGATGGAGTAGTTCAAGATCAGGATCACAAATCAGGACCATGAAAGAAGGATGTTGATCGGTCCAGAGCCCCTCCATGGCTGGTCACAATCCAATCCCCCCAGAGCTCCTTCATGTCAGTGCAAAGCTGTGGGGCCAGAGCTCACAAGCTCCTCAAAGGGGAATTTCAAATCCAGTTTTTCACAAAGGTTGATTTTGTAATTTATTCCAATGAAAACGGAGAATGTCAATTGGTATAACAGACATCTTGTCGTCCTAAACCATATCAGTCTAATCTAATTCACTAAATTGGAAAAAAGAAACACTCTCTCATTCTACCAGAGCAATTGTTTCCAACTTTTATCAGCCACGTGCTTGCTGCTGGCTTCAGATCCAGCACAATCTGTGTGGGCACACAGTATCTGTATCTAGACTAGCTGTATGAACTGGCCCAAGTGAAAGATTTCTCTTTATAAAGTTTGCCTTGGCTGAGTCTGTACTCTGCTGCAGCTAGAGCAACACTACTGCCAGCAACATAAATGAACCTTCTACTTATTTGAACAAAAGCCAAGCACAGACAAGTCACAAATGCTTCAGATGCAATTAAGAAAAAGTCCATGCAGCAATCATGGAACAAATGAGGTGGTCAGGGATGTCTGGAGGTTATCTAATTCACCTCCCTGATCAAAGAGGGGTCCTGGTGGATCTGAACAGTTCAGTCTTGATACTTCAGGTTTCATTGCTCCTACAGTGGTTAGGCTTATTAAGTCTGTTAGGGTGTTTTTTTCTCTCTTGAATTTATTGGTAATCTGAGATAAAATATTATATGAAAATGTCAGTTATGTAACTATAAGCAAGGCATAAATCACACTATCTCCTACTATGTATTCTAGTCTGAAGGATAAAACAAGATTTGTAAAAGAATAATACGAATACAGAACTGTATGCAGTTTTAATCATATCACCCCTGACACTACATGCATATGTTTCTCTGATGTACCATTTGGCCTAAGATATTCAAAAGGTGAGAAGGTAAAACGACATCAATCGTGCAAAATATGCTTTACCCTCAAAAATTACTGAGGCGGGATTTGTATTTGTTACAATAAAATTGCATTTCAGAGGAGTTAACTGTTAACTGCATTGTCATTCAATTATGTCAAACACTATGCTGAATCTTTCAACAAGTACTTTCAAGAAAATTACTGGTTAATGTAGCTGTTTAACTGAAACATTTTCACCTTTTTTTTTAATTAAGAAGAAAGAAAGAAAGAAAGCGCCTCTTTTCACAGAAACGTCTGTATTTATTTTTGTGGAGGAGGGTAATGTTTTTCTCTCATTTCAAAACTTTTGTAGTTGGACTTTACTGTTAATACATTTGAAAGCTGCCCTTAATGCCATCCCTTACTTCAGAACTAATTGATTCATTGTGTAAACATTCCTGACACACAAATAAAATCAAGGGTCTTTTGCATGTCATCTGCAAACCAGGCACAGGAGCTAATGCAAGAGCTGTTTCCAGCCTCTGAGATAGATGGGGCTTTTTTGCGTGACTCACCACTGCTTTTATGGTAGAGAATTTTTTTCTGTTCAAATTACTCTAACATGCAAAACTAGCATCACTATTTCAGAGTTTGTAGCACAGCTGTTTATAATAGATTGTCCTATTAAACAGAAAGTTAACTCCAGTATGCATCCAAAATGTAGAAAACAAAACAAAACCACAAAAATAAAGTATCAGGGAAGCATCATAAAATGCTATTTCTACTTGGAAGAGCAAGCACCACATCTTCTGCCAAGCAGAAATGAAGCAGTTGCTTTCTCCTGCAAGCATTACCTCAGCCTCTTCTGGACAGATAGGCTTTTATCCATATCTCCATCTTCATGAGTCACTGTATAAACTGTTTGGCTGCCCTAAGCTGGACTAAAGAGCAAGAAATACAAGGAGCAGGTGTCAGCACACAGTGGGAAGCACAGCGCTCAGCTCCACAGTCACCTTCTAGAGGCACTGCCCCGTACAGGAGCACAAAGGGTGACCAGGCGGGTCCCATGGGAAGCGCCACACCAGAGCCACGCCAGACAAGAGGGACAGAGCTGCTCAGACAGACTCTGCTACCACCTGTGGCTGGACCAAAAGCAGTCAAAGAATCCATCGTTCATCTCGGTTAAAAGATCAGTAGATGACAGCCTGGGCAGCATCTGGAATTAAGGATGTGGCAACAGGCAGTTAAGTGTTTCAGTTATTGTGTGGAGGAGATTTTCACCCAGCCTCTCCAGCAGACACTCCAAAACCAGGTGATCTGAGGTAATCTGAGATGAGTGAAGAAGGCCTGAGTGATTGTCAGTGATTGTGTCCCATCTCAAGTCACCAGGCCTTTAGTATTTCTAATGGTTTCACATCTTTCAAGAGATCTTAGTCATGCAATGATTGCATTGTTTGAATCAGTTTATTCTAGTCATGACAGGACACATCCCAATTTACATATTATTTTGTGTTCCCAGCTCCCTCATTAATGCTTAATGCCTCAATTCAGCCATCAATCCCCACTCAGCAGAACGATTCAGCTAAGTACATATTTAAATTTAAGCACATTCTTAAATGCTTTGCTGAAATGAAGCAGTCTTACAAACACGCTGACATGCTTTGCTGAATTGGATTTTCATACATACAAGAATTCACATGCTGTAGGCACTTGGGAGAGGAGCCTTCCTCTTCCTCATGTGCATTCATGTCCAAGTGCGTGGCTTCTGAAGGACACGGTGTTCTGTAATGTTAAAACATTGGATTTGTTTGATTCTTTCAAGTGATCTATTTCAAACTAAAGTTTAAAAGGTAACTATGACTGAAGATCTCTGCTCATAGTAGACTGATCAAATTTAGGTAATGCCTCATCACTGGCATTATTCAGATCTCAAAGGAAGGGAAAATTAATAAACCTTTGCACAGATGTAGTTTTGTCCCTGGTAGGCCAACTAGTAGAGATAAAAAACTCACAAACAAACAAACAAACAAATGCCAAACTAACAAAATGCACTGACACATTTCTCAAATTGGGATATTTGCCTTTGTCCAAAGGAACCCTTACACTGACAGTGACCCAATTCTTTTACCTTTTTGTATGGAAAAGTTAATGATAAATTGCTCCAGGACTTTGGTTTGGTGGGTGTGAGGGAAGGATTCTTATTTTTGATTTTCCTTTTCAAGCTCTTTTACCCATTCCTTCATACATGAGAATGAATGCAAAAAATACCTTTCAGACCTTTGCAGCTCTAGGGGAAACATAATTTCCTATAGACACATGTGTTCATTGCTGCTAGTAGTGGTGGAAGCTGTAGCAGATTCACTTGCTTTAATGACTGTTTCATACATACTTTTGCTTAAGTATTAAAAAATCTTATAAAGCACTCGTTTTTAAAACTGTAAATATCTGAGAGATGTTAGCACTTGCCTTTACAAGACAGCTGTCACCAGCAAGAGCTCTTACATAATCTGTTTACCTTACAAGGCATCCAAATCTCCCAAGGTATCCAAATCTTCTCTTGAATATGGGATGGGGGAGCTGAGGGCAGACAGTAATCTGAACGGGTAATTTTGTGCTAAAGACACTCCTTACAACATTTTGGAGATTACCTCAAAGTTTGGTTTAAATTTGTCATAGTTATGGGTGAAAGTCAGAAGAAGGAAGCTTTTTCTGTACACCTTTTAATCAGTTCAACCATACTCCTAATTTTATTCCAAATCTTTTTTCAGTCAAAGTGCATGTTCATTATATAGTCTGTAATTTTATGCAAGGAGTATGTCCATGACAGCAATAAAGAGCTTTGCAGCTTTCAGCTTATGCAAGAATAAAGACTTACTACAGCTTGACCTACTCTAGATCCACCAGTCCTATCTGACTGGTTTAAGCTGAAGAAACTGATTTCAGGTTTTCAACCAAATTCTTCTAACAGCCTGGCATTTAAAGTCAGAATCTCCCTTCTCTCCCACTCACTCTCCCTCCTGCCAAAGAAAAAAAGCAAAAAAAAGGCAAAAAAAAAGAAAAAAAAAAAAGCACGTTCGGATTATCTGAATTATCCGAGAGGTGAAGAGTCATTTTTGGAAGAAAATGGGAAAGCCCTAATGAAATAAAAGTACGTCAAGACCTGAACAGCACACAAATCTATCTCATTATCTGCAAACTGGGCAGGAAAAATGCTGTGACCTAATTGGTATCTCTCAAGCCACGGACAGTAACTGGACAGGTTTTTTTTGTGCAGCATTTGCTTCTTTTCATCAAAACCTTTCTGAGTATGAGGTGTTGTCCAGGGACTTTCTGATCTGTATCATTTCCCTTATTTCAGTTTGTTACCACAGTAATATTCTATTTATCATTCTTCAGTTTTACCTAAGTTGTAAATGGTTTTTTTGGGGGGAATTTTTCCTGCTAAGGTGTTTTTGGACCGAGGGAAGTTCCCTGTGTAGAGTTTCAGACAGTCCCAAAAAGTCAGTTGTTGGTCATGAACCTTGAGGACTAAAAGCAGGCCTCAGAAGCACATGCAAACACACAAGCAAGCCATGTGTTGGAAACAGGAGATGAGGTTTCCTCTTCCTTAGGTGCATGGGCACTGCTCTGAGCACAGAAGGGACGGGCACCCCTGACCTGGCAGTGAGTGTCCTGGGCAGCACCCAGTGCCAGACCTGCTGCAGAAGCTCCAGGAGTGTTTATATAGCAGCACCACACAAGCCTCACAGCTGCTGCAGTGCCACTGCTGTCAGTTCTTGCAAGAGCTACTTCAACCCGAGACAGCTTTTGCTCTCCAGTATTTGCAGGAGTATTTGCTGTCTAAGTGTCCTGCAGAGGAGGTCAGTAGACTGCAGACAAACAAAATCAAGACCAAAACCTGCAGCTACTGAGGGAAGCTCCCACAATCAGCCATTAAGCACAGTTATTGATGCCAGACTGGGCTGGTTGCAATGCATATACTAACACCAACCTGTGCTTTTGGCAGACAGCATTTTCAAGGCTTTGGTTCAGGGGCCCTTGTGTGAGCATCATCTCCCCACGGGCTTCTCAACACAGCATGAGGCTTCACAGATTCAAAGCAACCTGTACCATACATGACATCTGTGTGCACTGCTCCTCAAAAACAAGGTACATCAAGGGACCAGAAAACCAGTAACCTGCCACTTCAAATTCCCTTTCCTGGCGTCGTGCTCCCTACCCCCACTTTAATACTGCTGTCTACCAACGTGTAGGCTTTGGTCATACTGTCATCATGAAGGAAGCAAGCCAGTCTGTGTCACACATGGGGATTTCAGGAAGCTAATTAACAGGAGGGAGCTGTGGGAGTTTCTGAGAAGCTGAGCTCTGATGTAACCCAAAGCCATGGACTAGTACGCTTTTAGATGCTCCAGCCATACATAATTTATGTTTGTCAGTCACATGGCAGCAAAGCTCATTTTGCATAATGGATACTTGTGATGGAAAAGTGCTTACAGGGTTTCAGCAGAGCAGACGGGCCTTTCATCTATCTGTATCAAAGAGAAATTAAACAATTATGGGAGTTTGCAGCATCCCTGTTGAAAACTCTGAAAGTAAGGCTTTAAAGATGTGCAAAACCTTCTAGGATGGCACTTGTGATCACAGAATCATGGAATCATAGAATGGCCTGGTTGGAAGGCACCATAAAGATCACCGAGTCCCAACCTCCCCTGTTGTGAAAAACGCCAATCACTTGTTTTTAAAATTTTAAAAGTTTAATAGTAATAAAATGGTAATTAAAATAGTAATACAATGAGAGTAATAATAATTTGGACAATTTGAATTAGGACAATATAAGACAATAGAGACACAGAGTTACGGGTGTCCGGGTACCTTCTTGTGGGCAGCACGAGCCCGAAAAAGGACCCCGTTAACAAAGGATTAACCATTAAAAAACCAGCCTGTTGCATGGTTATACACTTCATACATGATGCATAAATTCCATTCAAATACAGGATTCTGTCTGGTCATCGTCAACTTCTTCCTCTGAATCCTAACAGCGCCTTCAAGGTGGGAAATAATTTCTTCTGATAAGAGGGCAATAAATTCTTTTTCTCTGAAAGATTTAGGTGTCCTGTGGCTGCTATCTCACTGCAAGTCCTTTTTTTAAAAAATACCCTACATACCATAATTTCTATTTTAACATTTTTATAACCTAAAACTATATTTAACACACTACTTAAGAGAATTAATACAGCATTACTTTCTAACACAACACATATAATCATTTTAATATTTGCAAAAAGCCAATCGTAAAATACGCATTTTTCACACCTGCCACGGACAGTGACACCTTCCACCAGACCAGGCTGCTCAAAGCCCCATCTAACCTAGCCTTGAACACTTCCAGGAACGGAGAATCCACAGCTTCTCTGGGCAGCCTGAGCCAGGGCCTCGCACCCTCACAGTAAAGATTTTTTTCCTAACACATCATCTAAACCTACGCTTAGTTTGAACCTATTCCCTCTTCTCCTGCCACTAGGTGACAATCAGAAGTAGCGCCGCACCATCGGCTTTCCGGTTTGGACAGAATTCCTCTTCTCGCCCGCAGTTCCCATAAAAAACCCCAAACCCATCGGCCGGCGGAGCAGCGGGCGGGTGCCGGGAACGCCGCGTGGGCGCGGGGCGGGCGCGGGCGGGCGCGGGCGGGCGGGGGCGGGCGCGGGGCGGGCGCGGGGCGGGCGCGGGGCGGGCGCGGGGCGGGCGGGGGGGCGCAGGGCGGGCAGGGCGGGCGGGGTGCCGCGCGCGGGGCGGGCGTTACCCGCCGTCCGTTAGCCGCCGGCCCCGGCACGCCCCGGCCCCGGCCCCACCATCCCGGTCCCAATGGAGGACGCGGAGCCGCAGCCCGTCCCGGAGCCGGCCGACATGGCTTACTTCGGCCCCACCTCCCTCACCTACCTCCCCGTCCTGCAGTGGTGGGTGCTGGCCCCTGCCCGGCGCGGCCCGGGGCCGAGGATGGAGCGGGGAGGTGGCGCGGCTGGCTCGGCTTGCCCGGGGGGCTGGCAGGAGCTGCCTTCCACGGGGAGTGTAGGAGTCCCGCTTTTAACTCTTCTCGCGGGTTCGTAGGGCAAGAGTGTGGCTTGCTGCAAAGGCCCCGTCATCGTGGTGATGCATAAACGCTACCAAGCAAGCAGGGAAATTTCCCCAAAAGACCACCTCGTGCCACCAGCCTTAGGGACACGGAGGTGGCTTGACATGGGGGGAACGGGACCTGTCTCAGCCTGCGCACTGGCTGGGACCCGGCCGCTGGCAGCCATCCGCGTGGTGGGATGCTGCAGGGCAGCTCCGAGGGAGGATCTCCCTGGAGGATCCCCCCGGCTCTACCACTGGAGCCTGGTGGGCTCTTAGAGCGCACAGGTGGCTGCGAGCCGGTGGCGCTCGGGGTGATGCTGGATGTTTGACATTCTCCAAGGTTATTTTTTCTTGAGCTGAAGGTCGAACTCCTCGTTGAGACACTTTGTGTAGTGGAGGAAGGTTGACACAATTGTTTTGTTGGGCTTTGAGAAGAGCATCATCTGCCATGTGACAGCCACAGAGAAACGAGGATTACTTTACTTGTCTCCCCAAGCACAAATGAGTCCTGCTCATAAATAATGTTAAAGTGAAACAGTAACGACACATACAAACTTTTAACTCATCAGCAAGTGATCTTAAATAATTTTACTCCCCCCATCAGTCATGCATGAGCAGTGGAAGTCTGAGTTTTCCCTGTGATGTAGATACCACTGCTCCCGTTTTGAAAGGACTGAAGGAAGAGATTCCTACAAGGTCATTCATCCAGCAGGTCTGAGACACAGCATAAAACTGAATCATAAGCGATCCTTGAAAGGATGAACTAATGATTCTTTTCATCGTGACAACCTTCTTTTCATGTTTTGAAAAATTTTGAATGTCCAGCTTCATGTAACAGTTGGTGCATTTCCAGTAGCAAACAAGATTTTGCTCTAGAAATGGTTTAACAGCAGACTTGCCAACCTGTATAATGGCCTGGCTGCTAAGGGTTCACATAGAATAGGTGGCAAACCCTAAACACTTGCAGTCTTTGTGAGGTCCTAAAATCAATATGATAAAAACCCTACACAGTAGATAAATAGAGGAGGTCTTTCCCCCTGTGCTTTTTCTTTAACCTCTACCTTTCTGCCTTATCACACTTTCATTTTGATTTTTTTTGGGTTTTTTTCACAGTTTTGTTTTGATGCATGCCATAAAAACTCAGGTTTTGAACACCTTGGGGCTAATAAGCAAGAAGAGGAGTGCTGTGCTCTTTTCTGTGCAGATTGCTTTCCTGATAGAAATATTTTTGTATTATGTGTCTGCACTAAGAAGATGTTTGACTTACTATTTCAAAAAGACTGGCAGCTTAATAGACAAAAAATTCACGAAATGGATTTCCCAAATACTTTGTTGCTAAGTAGTTAAATGCTGAGGAAAAACTATTGGCAGAAACCAGCTGCTGGAGCATGAATTAATTTCTGATGCACTTCCAATGATTCTTGTGATGCTATTTTAAGGATGAATTTGAACTTAAGATTAATCTCCTCTGAGACTGCTCAATTGTGAAGAGTTTTGAGATGCTCTAGAAGAAAAAGCACTTCTGCCTGCTGGGAGGCAGGACTCTTACATAGAATGAATTTCATTTAGCTTTTAGCCTGCGATGGGAAATACCCCATTAGAGCAGCAGATCCCCTGTCTTTGGGTGCAGGTTCCTGCTCAGGTGTAGACATGAAGCCTTTGCTGTTGGATGGTGGGGCTGGAGGTGGTGAGGAGCTGGCAGGGAGCCCAGCAGAGCCCCTTGGGTTGTTGGGTGAGGAGGTGGTCTTCAAGGAGGTATAGGTGAGGCATTTGGGGGTCTTTTGCTGGGGAGAAGGAAAGCTGGGGGAAGCAGATAGCATTCTTCAATGGAAGGAGGGGAGGAGGCACAAGTAACAGGTGAGGTAAACATCATCAGCTGCTTGCTCAGTGTGTTCTAGCGAGCCAGTTTGCTGTAGACCTTATCCACTGTCTCCTGACAAAGGAGCTAAGATAAACAGCTGGGGTGCCTGAAGTCGGGCTGCTAAAGCAGAGGATGCTGATTTGAAGTCCAGCTGACTTATCGCACCCGGTGAATTGAAAAGTCTGCTTTCCCAATGAACTCGATTGTCAGTAAAGACGCTGTGAGTAACTGGCACTGTGCTGCACTGGCATTCAGCTGATAAATTAATTAAATATGCATAAATAATTTGCTAGAACGGAAACAGAGTCAGAGCAAGAAAGCGCCGTGATACGAGCAGTGTGTCATGCCTTGAAAATTAATCCCTCTGCTCCTTTGATTCAGCTTTGCTCCTGTATTTGTACTGCAGCCTGTTATCTTCTGACATCAAAACCATTGGCATTATTTTATAATTAAAGATCATTTTTTTCCTGGTGAAGGTAATATCTTAGGCTAATAAGTAACCAAGTTTGCATTTCCCTCACCTTATTCACACAAGTAGTTGCATTTACGTGGCTATGACCATTCTGATTAGTAGGATGAATCAGGGATTTGGCAAAAGGATGGATATTTAAACACCTAAGCCTCTTTTAGTCCTGGCAGTTCTGTTACAGAGTAACTGTAAATTAAACTCTGTTCTCCTGTTAAACTTGTCCTAAAATAATGAAAAAAGAATGTGGTCCTTTATAGTTTGTGTACTCTGTCCCAAAACCATATTTAACATTTTAGGTGAAAAAATGCTCATATTATTTTTGGTATAGTGGATATCCTTCTATTTAGAAGACTGAAGTTAGATCCTTTGATTTAACAACATTTTGCATATGAGAAATTCTAACACTGTCTGTATTGGTGTTAATGTTATAATGATACTACTAAGTTGTCTTTTAATTTAAAAATTATGAGAACTAGTTAATTTCTTAGCAGAATCTCACATGACCTCTCTTACATGTTGAAAACAAGGAAAATAGGGCTTTAAAAGTAAAAAATAAACAGAGGGTATATGTGTGTGTATATATATATATATATATATAAAAAGTATATTGTTTCCCAGGATACAGAATAACACAAAGGAAGTAGCTCTTTTTGATTCTATGCTTCTATAAAATCAGAATGACTGCTACGGAGTTCACTGAAAATCTGATAACTATAAAAATCTAACAATTCTTTCTTCTAACTCTGATATAAACCAATTGATGATTTTTTTTTTTAAAGGCTAGCTGATAATTTCTATTTGTGTGGAGGATGCACTGTACCCTGTCGGCTACTATATGAGCTGTATATTGAAACCTGCAATCCAGATTTCAAGATTCAAGTACATCCATCCACCTTTGGAAAGGTACAGAGTAGATAGGATATACAAGATAAGAAGTAGGGATGCCTAAAGAGAGAGCCTGATCATCAACTTTACACACATATCAAAAGACATTCAATAACAAAGGAGAATGAATATGTAATGAATTATGCTTGTGCATTTTCTAATGTATTTCTGCTAAGCCTTCGTGTAGATGCATTTGTACCAGCAGAAAGAGTATTGTTTGGGATGCAGTTTATTTTCTTCAGGGAACTGGTGCATGATACACTAGCAAAGATTTCTTTTGCTAATATATTTTAGAAAGTTTTACAGTTTTCTTTTTTTAACAGCAGAAAGTTATGCAACTCATTCCAAGGAGATGATGCTTCTGTCTTTAAAAGATACCTTTGGTTGTTGCATAATTTTATACTTTCCCTTTTCAGTGTACTTGAGGAGATTTTGCTCCAAACATACCCTAAAAAGTTGCTACAGAATCATCCAAACAAAACAAATGCAGATGTATAACTGAATCTCCTTCTAACAGTTCCACTTTTCTATTACAAAAGGGTTGATACAACCCATGGAACAGCTGACACTTAGAAATTCAAGTTGCAATCAACACCATAGCTATTCAACCTTTTTTAACAAATCAAGGAAGATATTGTGATTATTTATTGTTTAAGATTTCTTATTCAGAATTCAGGACTTCCTATTTTATGTGGCTGACTTTCTATTAATTCCCGTAGTAAGAGCTACTAAGCATTGTTTTAACACAAGCCCAAAATAATTTAAGTACAAGTTGTACCTGAAGTCAATTTCATTTGTATGGCTAACCCCATTCTATGAATCATTCATCTCAATTCAGCTGAATCTAATTTTTTTACTGGATAAGTTAAATCACTTTTGCTGAAAATTAATATTTGAGTGAACAATCCAGTGTAATTTATTACCACAGCTTAATGGATCATCACCCATCAGCTAAGACCATGGGTAGAATTTGCCTGGCTCAGCACAGACATTGGCCATGAATCTTGTCACCTTAAAAATCTCAAGGTAGCCACTGGAGAGAAATAAGCAGCTACGCATGTTTCCTCACACTAAATGAGTCACCTCAGACAGCTCAGATGAAAGGGGCCTCAGACCTGCCATTTGTTTTTCCCATTGACTGCAGCGAGTATCTTAGACTCCTCTGCCTTGTAGCCATGTAGGTGAGATTAATCCTATCCTGCCTGTACTCTTCCAGTGCTCCAGCACAGCTGAGTTACCGCCTGTAAGCCAAGCCTTGGTGTGGTTTACCTTAATGTGTTTGACTTTTAAGCTGGGACAGGCACAGATGAAGCGTGAGTCTGGTCACATGGGAGAGCTGAGCCAGAGCTGCTGTGGGCTGAGCTCACAGCCTCAACCAGCCCAGTGCATTGCAGTGCAAGCTGACACATCCCAAAGCAGCAAGCTGGGCTGTAGCTCCCCAATGCCTTGAAACGGTCTGGCCTTCTGCAGCAAGAGAATGGACCTTGTAGCAAGAAGCTGAGGAGAGCAGGAGCTGCAGCAATCCTGGTTTAACCTGAGTGCATGTGTAATCACTTGCCACAGCCTATAATGGGCTGAACTATTAATAATGTACCAAGCTGTAAACCTGACTGTGCTCCGTGTGCGTGGACTACAAAGGCTTTTGCAGTCCAGTCCCATGTGGATCAAACTATGGTGGTTGAAGACACTACTAGTCTCATCTGCCCTATCCCTCTGCCCAAATAGCATCACTGTCTCTGTAAGGAATGGCAGAGGGAGGAAGGATATGTCTTGTGCCACAAAAGCCCCAGTTTCACAGACTGTCTTTTCAGAAAAATGGGATTATGCTAAACTATCAATTTGAGAAAGGGAGCAGCTGGGGTGGGTGCATGCAGAAACATGCAACGAACAGGTCCACCATAAAAACTAGAAGTGTGTGTTGATGAGTCCTTTATCAGGCCTTTGGACCAACAGCACACTGTGCAGAGTCCAAGCTTTGTGCTGCTGAGTGGAAACTTTCCCCACTCCTCGCTAACACAGAGTAAATCCTCTGTTCCTGCTATATTGGGAATATTAGAGTGTCCTGGGTTAGTCCTGGATCCAAGTGTCCTGAGTTAGTCTCTGTTAGTCTCAGGACAGCTCATGCAGAATAATCGTAGTGAAGTGGATTATAACCCTGACAGTGTCTAATTACTCTGTAGAGCCCAGCCTTGACAGATGCTGCATGACCTCAGTTCACACCACCACAGTGGTCAAAAGGTTGCTTTGCAGCTTGATTCTTGTCCTTTTAAGACAGATAAGTCTGGCCCTATCCTGTCAGTACACCTTCCAAGAGTAAGTGGGTCAGTGAAACCTTGTGTAAGTCCTTTAATGAGTAAGGCTTGAAGGTCTGGCAGAGTATGGGACCATCAGGGCACCTTCAGGTTCCCCCAGCTGAATGATCCTGCCCTGGCTGCAGGGCGTCTCTTGGTGTGAGCACTGTTTTCCAGTGCAAACTATAAAAAACAATCCTGCCTGAGAGAGGTAATCCTTTAAATTGTTTAGCCTTGGATCCACAAACACCTGATTGAGTTTAGTTCAACAGTTACCATTTGAGAGGTATGTAAGAACAGGTATTAGCCTGGAAATTATGAAAAGCAAACAAAATATAAAGACAAAAAAGTGTGCCTGATACATTTTTGCATCTTTGAATGAATTTGCCAAGTATCTCTAATTTTCTGTTTGTTTGTACAGCTTATTCAGTTAGTTTTCCCAGGCCTGGTGACAAGGAAGCGAACCACAGCAGGGAGCATCAGGTATTGGGTTTTTGTCCTTTCTTTGAAAATGTTATTTATAACTGTTCAAATAAAATTTTAAAGTGGCTGACTTTTCAGCCCCAGCACTGTAATATGGCAGCTGAATTGTTGGTTGCAAGTCTATAACACAACCCAAGATCCAGGGTAATTAATGGTGTAACCAAAGACATTAAAATAGAGTTAATTCCATGAAAACCACCCCACCAGATCTGTTTTGGTAAGGCATGAATTCCAGATTGGACTGGTTTTTAAAAGACCTTAGTGCTCCAATTTGTATTGGCTATTAACAGCATGGTTTGCATGAAGCATCTGCCAGACATCACAGCCTTACTGAGAGCTCTTCAGACGCTGCATCTCTAGGCCAGGAAAGGCTGGCTCTGGGATGCCAGGGGTCATGATTAATGATTAATGTCTACATTGTGCTTTTTGTCCTTGCACACATCCATGGAGTGACCCAGCATATACTGATGGTCAATGGAAATACCGTACAGTTTCAAACCATTTAAATCAGACAACTTCAGATCGTCCTCCTAAATGTCCTTTCCCCACCCCTTCCCTCTCTTCTAGAGCACAGAGAGTTTGGTGCTTTTTCATATCCAAAATTGTACTTGCACACTGAATATCCAGACTAAGAAAAAGGATGTTTTAAGCTCATTGAGGCTGAATAATTTTACAACATTTTGTGTAGCTGTCAAGTATGGGCTTTGAGAACAACATGCCCTGACTTGTCTCCACAAGTCTGGACTTGCTATCAGCTTGAGCCAGGAGATCTTTTTTTTTATTGGGAGTGCCTCTCAGACAGTCCTAGGCTCCTGCTCACAGCAGACAGGATTTGGGATGGTGTTTGGTGGCCCCTATGCTCTCTCTTGCCATCAGCAGGGGGTTACCTGCTCCTGCTGCAGGTGCCCCAAAGCAGGCGCTGCTCCCCTGGCTCCCAGCTGGCAGCACCCTGGGAGCAGAGATGGTGCCTCTGTTTCTCACTGAGCTCAGATAAATCTTACAGAAGGTCTAGCAGTTTCCTTGAGTTTACCTTGCCATGACACTGATGGGCCATCCAGTCACTGAGCTACTGTGAATGGCCAAGGAACAGCTGCACTAAGCCCTTCAAATTCCGTGGGGATATGGGGACCTCTGCCTGCTAAGTCTGCTTTCTGGCTCACTAACTGTCCTGTACAAATCTCCATTCACTGGCTTAAGTTTTATTTCATTTAGAACAGGGTATCATTGCAGGACAAAAACTGTTAAAGGGAGTTTGGGAAAAGTTTGTGTAATTATTTTTTGTTTGGGAAAATGAACATTCAACAGAATTTAAAAAACAAATATCACTTTTCCTACTTCATCTTTTCTTGGTTAAGCAGTATGATCATCTGCTTTCAAAAGAGGATTATAAATTATTTGCTGACTTGTTGAAAATAATACAGTTAATATTTTTTACATTTTCTAGATATCATTATGATGGAATAGCTATCAAGAAGGAGTCTTCTTTTTATGCACGTTTTTGCTGTCTTCTGTATGAACAAAATTATCTCAGGTTTGTTTTTAAAAATGTTTTAATCAAAAAATGCCACATGACTGTCTATATGTTTTCTGTCCATGAAAATCTGTAAATCTTCTGTTGAGCACTGACAGTAGCATTATATTTTTCTTCTCATTATAAACACTATGAAAGTGCTGTGCCATTAAGTGCTGTGCCCTAATAGACAAACTGCATTTTGGAAACAGACACTGCCTAATTAGACTTCCAAAAATTGGACATTTTAGCCATGTAGATCTTAGGAGTTGGAACCCATGCTGAACCTAAAAGAAGAGCTTAATATGTTAAGACTCTAAATGGGAGCTCAAAAAACACATATTGAGATGGCTTCTTGACATTCTATCACCTTCCTCATTAAACAGCAGGCTGGAGAAAAGTATTACAGTATAAATGACTGTGCTGTTTTGAAGAGTCCTACACACAATCTTGTTATCTGGGTTTTTACTGCTTGAAACAGTACTTCAAAAATACTCCATTCACTTGGTTTTAAAATATCAGATTTTAAAATCACCTCTTGTAAGAGAACATCAATAAGAAAATGTGTAAGACAATTAAAAATGGATTGCAAAACTTAAAATCCCAAAGTCCTAAAATGAATGTAAGCTACTATGGTAGGTTAAAGGATAGACAGGAGCATGTTGTGGGAAGGAGAGGAAGAATTCTCATGGTTGAGCTCATGGTTCAGATAAACAAACCACAGGCTTGAATTTCTTCCCAAAAAAAGAAAAAAAAAAAAAAAAGTAAGAGAAATGCTGCCATTCTGCAGCAGTTTTACTCTCCTTTAAACTGAAGAAAAAAATTAGGTGCAGTCTGTGCCTTGGACTTTGAAGACCAGGTTTGTATCCTCATTCTCTTACAGTCTTGTGCATTAGTTTAGTGTGTATGTGGGTAAATTCTGTAATTAGGTTTTCATCCTTTAATATGGAGATACATCATTATTCTGTGGCATGAATGCTAGGGGCATACAAGTCAGTCTATAAGGACCCAGATATCTGGTGATACTGAAAGTGTTTCAGTGATATTTTGTATAATATTTGCTTGAGTGCATGCTTTGGAAGAACATGGAAAAATTACACCCATAGGTTTGTTGCCTTTCTTCACAGGTTTTATGCGAGGTAATGTTGCAGAAGTCCATAGAGGGACAAGGATAAATGTTCAGAAAGGACAGGGGATCGTGTTCTGTAGATGATTGACTGGCAGTTTGTTGTTGTGAGACTAAACAAATTATTCATAGGGAATTTGAGCCTGGTTTCCCATGTCACACTTACTGAAGGGATATCCTTCACTTCCTCTGTACCCAGTGTACCCAGAACAGGCCTAAGGTTTGACATCCACAATGAGGAAAGGTCTTGTCCACTGTTTAAGGGATATTTCAGGTCTCTGGTTAAGTTTCTGCTGGTCTTTCCTTTTCATGGAAAGAAAGGTGTTTCCCTACAGCATCACTTAAAAATAGCAATCTTGATGGGCAGAAAAGGAAAGCTGATTGCTCTGGCCATATGAGAGCTGAGAGAGAATAGTGTGATTTGAATTGTTGCTCTTTTTTTCCTCCCAGTGTAGAAACATGAGGAAAAAAATGATAAAGTGGGAGGAACCCAAGAAGCAGTGTTAGCTGAGTTTGGGGCAGGTGCAGAAAGAAGGACTTTAGCCACTGCTGGCAGACAGACACACCACATCTGCCAGCATAGTTTCTGTCTTTGTCCCTCCTCATGGAAATGAGCCCTCTCCTCTGTGGGCTGGGGAACACCCTGCAGGTCATGTTAACCACAGGGGAGCTGCTGCCCTGGCTGCTCCAGGCCTCCTCCTCCTCCTCCAGCAGCTGCAGGGGTGTCTGCCGTGACACTACTCCTAAAACACCGTGTTTAATTTGGCCAGGGCAAGGAATAGGATATGCATTGCAGGGAAAGGACTGACATCACCAGCCACCTACTGATCTTGATCTTGGGCTGAGAGTTGGTGTTCCTCAGCCTGGAGAAGAGAATGCTCCAGGGAGACCTTAAAGCACCTTCCAGTACCTAAAGGGAGCCAACAGGAGAGCTGGGGAAAGGGTTTGTACTGGAAAATGGTAGGCTTTGATTGGATATTAGGAAGAAATTCTTTACAATGAGGGTGGTGAGGCACTGGAACAGGTTGCCCAGAGAAGCTGTGGATCCCTATCCTTGGAATTGTTCAAGGCCAGGTTGGATGGGGCTCTGAGCAACCTGACCAGGTAGTGGAAGGTGTCCCTGCCCTTGGCAGTCGGACTGGTTAACCCTTGACAAGTCCCTTACCAACCAAACTATTCTATGATTCTGTAACTATTCAGATTTAAAAAAAACCCAAAATATAAAGATTTAGACAAAGATCATATTTCTAGCTGTAGTACAAAAGTCCCTTAACTACAAAATTACCTTGTCTGATGCTTCCTTCATTAAAGACAATTTTAAGAGGACACTAAAATGTTGAGGCAAGCCAGACAGCTGAAATTAGAACAGCTTCCATTCTAAATTCAGCTACATGTCCCTGTCCCAAGCCAACATGCAGGCCCACAACACCTGGGCAGATGGGTGTCACAATTACTTCTTAGTATCTCATATAGCACAGCAGGAGAAAACAGAGAGAAAGCAATAGAAAAGCACAACATGCAGGCAGAGAAGGATGAGTAGCACGGCTCTGAAAGAAATAATTAGGTCACATACTAAAAAAACATCTGCTTCAACCAAATAAGTGAGTTCGTTTCCATTTGTGTGGAGTTTTGTAAATTTTTTGCAATTAAATAAGGAAGGAAATAACTCATCTTTGCTGTCCTATCAGTAGGGCTCAGTACTTTTTGAAATCACCATTCATTTTTCATGATCCAATAAAACTGATAAAACCAGCAATAGAAAAGTCTAGATTGTTTTTTTACTTAAAAAATTGAAATTTTAAAAAAGTAATTAAAACTTCATGACTCTTTTACCTGCAAGAAGAAATTGTGTTCTCATATAAGTAATCATATGTGTAAACACAGCAGGGTGTTTTGACCTATAATGTCAATTTTTGAGAGTGTATTTGTGTGGAAATTTCCAAATCAGAGTAAAGAAGATTTAAAATGTAGTCTGTTGTCCAGACCCCTCTAATGGGATAACTTCTCTGGCTTGTTGCCACTTCCCTCAGGCAGAGGCTGGGGATATCTGTTTCACTGGTGAAGGTGTCCTAAATAGCTACTGCGCCCTCCCATGTCTGAATAAAATCCAACATGCAGATGCTTTTTCTGTCACACCTACCAGAGAGGAAAGTGCATCCCTGAGCCCAGCTGAGAGACCACAGCATCCATCAGCCTGTAAGGTGGCAAGGAAAATAATGGCTCCAAAATTGTGGACTATTTCTATATTGCAAAGGATATTTCTTGACCATGATAGCCAGCAAGTGGCATGGTGCTGGTAGTGAGGAACTAGTCTTCTGAAGGACCTGGCAGCCAGGGAGCTGTGCTTGTGGCTGTCACAGAAATGGCAGTAAGATTATAATGGTTTGCCTTTAAATACAAAGAAGGTGTTTGCATTTTGATGGTGGGTGGGACCTCGGATGTGTCCGGGTTGGAACATATCCACATAAGGGGTGATGATGGTGGTCTCACACAGCACCTGTGAATTGGTTCATTTAGAAATCTTCAATGCTTTGAAGATATGTGTACCACTGCTCTGATGATGGTGCTATGAAAATAGTGTAAATATATGCAGCTGTAGTCAATGAGGTCTCCAAATATATTACAGACATGAGGGAATATGGTATTTACTGATTTGTATTGCAACAGAATGTGTTCCCTCTTGGAATGGGAGCTTTGAGGACAAGCTCTCCCTAAAATGGTGCCTGGTCTGGCTCAGAGTACCACAGCGTTTAAAAAATGCCATTGAATTCTGGTTGTGTAAGAGCTGGTTTTTTGGTTCTAGTAATAGGCAAGGTTTAGGCTCCTGACTGGCTAGTGAAGCAAACGTACTATTTTTTCATTTAAAAAAAATCATGTTGCTTCTAGCAAATTAACTTTTCTAATCTCTGTGTAATCTGACAGTCAACAGCATGCACATTCATCACCTTCCCTTCTTTCATTTTTCTTTTGTTCTTCCCATTTGCATCTCTGTTATTCTTTATTTCATCCCCATTGTTGTATTTCCCACTTTATCTTTAGTTCTCACCCCATTGCATTGCCCAAACTCTGCAAGAGAGATGGTGAAACTCCTTGTGATTTTTTTGTCTCCCATTTTCCCCTTCTCCCACCCACCTCCTCTTTTGTGTGTTCTGTCTCTACCCAGGCACTGCTCTCCGGGGGAGGTGAGCATCTCTGATGTGCAGCCAAGCGCCAGGTGAGTCCCAGCCCCCTGTGGTAACAGTGGGAGGGCACAGAACTGTTTGTCAGTGTTCCATGGGGATTTGCACCCAACCAGCACCGAGCTCCTGGCTGGCTGCTGGGGCACAGAGGACTCCTTGTCTGTCCTGGATGTCCCTGTGTCGGGGGAGTGGGGAGCCAGGCTGCCGAGGGAACCGAGGCACTGGAGGCGAGCCATGCTGATCCGTGTTGCCATAGTAGCAGCAGCAGAAGATACAGCTGGCTGCCTTCTCAGGGAGAGCAGGAGCTGGAAAATATTCATTAATTTTATTTCACAGGCTTTAGAAATCTTCAGGAAGGGCCTATTTGAAGGAAGTGTTATGAAACATCTCTACTTACATGTGTTTGCTTTGTCCAGTCATCACTTCTAAAATGTTTGGGCAAAAGAGTCACCAGCTCTACCAAACATACTCAGCATGGATGTGGTGCCCTGTCTTGGGCAGCCAAATTGGTGGTTTTGCTGGAGCACAGCCTTCATGGCACAGAGCAGGGCAGAGGGAAAAGTGGCAAGGGCCAGACCTGTGGATGGCAGAGAGTGGAGAGGAAGCATTTTCAGTGGCTGGAGTTTACAGGTGTATAAGTTGCTACATTTTGTCCCCTGTCCCATCCCGGTGTATGCATTACCCTGGTTTGTAATGCACCACAGCAGTGAAATCCAGTAGCCAGGTTCTGATTAGACAGCCTGCCACCCTTCCAGCCAGCCAAGTCCAGCAGGACCCTTGAGTCTGAAATGCTTTCACAGACAGTGAGCAGGTGTCAGCAGCAGATGGAGGCTTGACTGGAGACATCCAGTTTTACTAGCAACATTGCCTCTCCCTCTGCTACCATCATCCTCAACAAAACAGGCAGGGAGAGAGCTAGGAGAAAGCACAGCAAGAAAGCAGCCTGTTGTGCCTGCTTTCAGCAACAAGCCAGTGGTCAAGGTAAATTCTGACTGTGTGGAACACCATGGCCAACTTGAAAAGTAAATGGGAAGCAGTCAGAAACAAAATGCCATCTAAACTTATGTGTGATGCAGAAAATGTAATAACTGTGAAACCTAAGCAAAAGGATTATAATGTTTTTGTTATTTTTATATTTGTAATGGTTATTACCATTCCAAACAAACTGCAACTAGAAATACAAACACACAGTTTTGGTGCAAGAAGTTCAAAGACATTGCACTGTTATGTGGTCAGTTGTCATTAAAATGAATGGTTCAGTTTAATCTTAAAATTCAGACGTTGGTCCCAGATTTATTAGAAAATCATGGGATTACCAAATTACAGGAAAGGGAGAAGGGTTTGTTTCCCAAATACAACTGTCCAGCCTAGTATAGTCTATCCAGTTTGAGCTCATTTTCTTACTAAATACAGAATGAATCAGTGAGCTTTTGAATGTTTGCTTTTTTCTGTTATTTATTTTATTACAGTAGAAGTTCCTGGAGTTCTGAAAATGCAGCTGATTACAAGAAGAATAGACAAAAAAAGGGAACAGTGAGTTTCAGATACATTAGACATAACAGAATGTCTATCTGTGTGTTTAATTACAACTTCTATCTAATATGTTCTCATGAAATACAGCTAGCCCATCTTCCTCAAAATAATCTCGATCTGTGTAATCTCACTACATGCTTAGTTCCCTCACTCCTATTTCATCCATTAGCTAAATGTTTTTGTTGTCTTAACATCAGCTCAAATAATTTTTTCTGTACTGAGAGCAGAAATTGTGGCTGACAGATCAGGTTTTGAAAATTAGGGGAGTTAGTGAGGCACAGCCTTCCTTGCCTGAGGCCCACAGTAACAGATCCTCCTGCTGTTGGGAAAGTGTCTTTCCAACATGTCCTTTCTTACTCAACGGTGACATCAGCATGCTCAGAGTTTATTGTCATGAGAAGCATTTAAATACTGGGAAATGATTAAGAAAAAAGAGCAGAATCCCTGCCCACAGAAAAGGGCAGATGCAAAACTAACCTGTGGCAGTTCTCCCCTCAGCAAGCTGCCATGGGATGACCTGACACCAGGCTTGTTGGATGTCAGCCAGCTGAACATGAGCAACAAACTTATGTGGACAAAGTGAGGAAAGCATGAGAGGCTGGATGAGTGACTTGCTTCCACCAAGTGCTCGGGTGCAGTCATGAGTGCTGTGACAATGACAGCCAGTGGGAAATGTCCTGTCATCCCCACAGCACAGCCAGCTAGCTGCAGCCTTATGCAGAGGGTTACAAGTGTGACACGAATGCTATAGAAAATATATATGGAAGATATGTATAGCATTAAATATTTACTGGCTTTGAAAAGGAATTCATATACAATTTAGGATTTAAACATTTAGGCAGACCTTCTTGGTTTTTTTCACCCACCCCTATTTTCTAAAAAAAGACAAGCATTTCTCTAAAGAAATACATCTTATTATAAAATCATGTCCTACAACTTCAAGAAAATACTTAACACCTTTAACCAAACTGACAAAGTAATTGCAATCTTTTTTTTTTTAATTGTCCAAAATAAATTCTGATGCATCAAGAGTAAGAATTTGCAGTATTATCCATCTGTCATTTATCTGAAGACTGAACAAGAGACATTTCATTACCTTTCTCCTGATTTCAACCAGTTCTTCTTTGGAGAACAAGCACAAAGTGAGACATACCCCTATGAACTGGTACGTTGAAAGTACATGGCCATAAAACAAGTTAGCTCTTTTCCTGTGAGATCATTTTGTACCCTCTTTTTGGTAACAGATTGCACTGCTTGCCAATGACTACTACAACTATTGCCAAGTTATTTTACAAATGGTGAGAGAGACCCAGCTTGACAAGGTATGCTTTTCCTTTAATAACATTTACTCTGACAAACAACTGTAAGGGCAAAATTGTGTCTGTGTATCTTATTTACTCGATGGTTTGAGCCAGGGTAGATGATGATTTACGGACAAAAGGAGCATTCAGTCAAGTTATTTTAAAATTTTGAGTTAACACAACGTGCTCCAAGAATCTGAGTTTGAACATAGATCCTGAGCCCTCCTGGCACATCAGTAAGTCTTAGCTGAGCACATTACACATAGCCATGGATACCTATCTTTAACTACATCCTCATATCCATGGCACGATTCTTTGTTTCTTTCCTCTTGTACACTGCCTGGTGAGTTCCACTTGTTGCTGCTTCCCCAGCACGCTTCCACTTACACTGGAGGCCAGCCAGGATGGGCCCAGGCAAAGAGCCCATCTCCAGGGTCATTCCTTTGCTTCTGTGTCTGTGTGTTGTCTTACTGAATCATACTTCACATTCCACAAGTGTAAAATCAGTGAAAATTCATAAAGGGCTTTGTGTGACAGGTGGAAGATTGTATCATGTCATTCTGGACATCTCTGCAGCCTGAAAGAATAGAACTGATGTGCCTGCCAGATGTGTGCCAGCTGTTAAAAAGCTATGATAGGTATCTATTCAAGGTACTGCACACACATTTCCTTGTTGTAGTTATGCTATTATGTGTTTGGGTCTTTTTGGTATCTCTGAGGAGAAGGGCCCTCTCTTTTGTGCTGTACAATGGGATTTTTGTTTATTCCTCACCTCTTATCTTTCTGCTTCCTCTGAGACAGCCCAGTATGGGTTTTGATTTTGAAAGGAGACAGTGGAATTTGGGATGACTTTCATTTTTCTCCTATATATTAATTTGAAAGTTCCTAATATCAGTGGAGTGTGCTGTTATAAATGTGGTCTGTGGTTCTGGCATGAGGTTATGTGACTGAAAATTCAACTGATGATGATTTTCCAGATTACGAGAGTTACTTTCCCTTTGAGAACACTACTGCATTTCTCAGTGACCTTCCACATACAAATATGCAGTTTTCTGATAAAAGTAATTTGCTTCTTATTTCCAGCAGGTCATTAAGTATTGTCTAGAAATTAATTCAGGTAGCAACATTTACTCTTAGGATCTTTGTCCTTCTGCTAAAAAGTTAGCTTAGCTCTTGCTTAATTGGAAGAAAAAAAATGTGTTTTACACTTACATTTAAATTATCAATATAATTTTATTTCATGCTGCTGTAAATATTTGTGGTACACCAGTCAAGTGCAGCAGCATGAATTTGTATTCTAGGAATTGGAGAACATCCTGCTTCCTGATTTCCTGGAGGAGGTGCCTGCACAACACATAGACTCAATCAGATCATTCAGTGAAAATGTTAAGTGTTGGATGCTTAGTCCTTTGGGAGGTTTTCCATTACTGCTCCAAACATCCAAGTCTAATGGTAGGTTTGAGTAGGAGAGATATTTTCAAAAATAATCTTTGGTTAAACTGCAGAGAAGATTGTATTACAAAATTCTTAAATTATTTTTTAAAAATTGTAGCTGATGTAACAGTGATAGTAGCAACAATTAGAGTTAGTTGGGATACAGTAAAAAATAAATGGTCTTGCATAATGTGTGAGAACAAACTTAAGCCAAAACTAGTCCCAATTCATGGGAAATTGAAATGTACTTAAATCTTTTTACAGATCTGTCTCTTGCCATGATTGCTTTGGCCACATAGGTGACCAATAATATGCAGCATGCCCTCTGAAACTCAGATATTGTTGTATCTCTTCCTCTTACAAGTGGCTTTATACTGATAAATTAATTAATGGCTGTAGCTGTCCAACATAAAAGGAAAAAAGCCATAGTCCCATAGGGAAAATATGACTGATATTAGAAGGCGATTGGAAAAAATCAGTTCTCTACAAAGCTGTGGTATATGTGTGTGTTTGTGAATATCTACACACACACACACACACATTTATACCTATTAAGCTGAAGATTCTTACTAAAACATCATGTTGCTCAGTGAATCAGTGAGCAAAGGCCAACTCCATGGAGGTAAAGCACTTTTGCTGTGTAGGCAAAAGTTTGTGTTAGGATTCATATGCTCAAATTAAGTCTGTTGCAGACAGACTTAATTTTGGCATTTCCTACATTTGAATGCTTGACAGAGCATTAATTAGGAAGCATTAAATGAAAATAATAAAATATTGAAAGACTTCTTCCTACACATCATGGATTAATAGATTCACAGTGAAGGAAGAGAGGTGAGCTGGGCAGCTTCTCCTTGCAAGTTTTGACGGCAAGGGTTCCCAGCCCATCCCATAATGCTGGCTCAGTGCCCCTGCTGTGCCCTCCATTACCCTCCAAATCTCCCCTAGGGAACTACTTTCTAACTTAAAATATGTCTTCATCGATGTATTTTAGACTGTAAAATATTAATGGTTTGAAACATCTGCCTCTTCTTCTTTAACAGAAGCTAAAGAGTTTGTAAAAAGGCTCAGGAGACAGACAGACCTTTGCAACATGGTTAAGGTATGTTCCAGAATTCATGAAAAAAGAGCCACGAATCTCATTCCTGTGAGCTGTTTGCACTATTTTTGACATGCTCCACTGGAGAAAAAGTGCAGCAGCATGGATGTTCTTAACTTTACACCAACCATGTCATGCTCACACTCCTTCCCATCTCTTCCCTCACTGTTAAGCATGCTAAAGTGACATTTTCCTCACTCTGGGTGCTTCAGAAAGCCTCTGAGATGTAGTTGATGGTAGCCCATAGAGAGGAGAACACGGTAGTTGGAAGGGTCAAATGACTGTTTCCAGTTTCTTTGCAAATTTCTTTACAAATGGTGAGAGAGACCAAGCCAAAGTCAGTTGAGAGCACGTGCTGGAGCATTCCTTCCATTGGTGCCCTTGGAGCCTCCCAGATCCTTGGGTTTTGAGGTGGTCTGGGCTATAGCAGAAAAAGGAAGGTCACAAATAGGGAAGAAAGCAAAAGAGAACAGGGGATATATTCTCTCTTTCAAACATGTACAAGTGTTTTTTTACATTTTCCCCACATGGAGTCTGATTTGAATTGTTACTCAGGTGGAAGAAGGGAAGCAGGGAGAAAACAAGTGAGGGAGGAAGGGAGGAACTGCAGCTTCTTGGACCACTAAATGTAGCTTTTCTTTATGGGAAAACTTCCTCACCAGCAGCATACAAAACACTCCCTCCTCTTACTTAAAAAAAAAAAAAGGGTAAAAAATAAAAAGCACAGACATGCATAAGGGTGCCTACCCACACAAAAAATTGATTTCTATGAAGTACTGAGCACTCATAATTTCCACTAACTGCAGCAGCCCTTGGAGATATGCATACCTGAAAATCTCAGCTTTATGTCCTTCTAAACAGGTCTTCTTATGCATTGAAGACCATGATCCAGCAAGATCATGTGTGTCACCTATTCCCAGACATTTGTATTTGATTTGCATACTTCAAATCGTCCTTCTTGTTTTCAAGCCATGATGTCAAAGGGCTGGTTGTAGCTCTTTCAGTCTTCCTTCCCTATTCTTAATGTGTGGGAAAGCTGCAGAGTCAAAACTGGATTTACACCCTCAAGATTTAGTGCAAGAGGATTTCAGCAACTGGGGAAAATTCTCTAAAAGAAGCCTCTGGGTGCTCTACATCCCTTTTATACTGTTTAACCCACATAAATTGAACACAGCAGACTGAGAATCAGGGTCGAATTTATACTTCTAGCTCTCACAAGTAAAAGTTGCTTGTACCTCTTCAAAACACAAGGGAAAAGTAAAGGAGTTTTACTGCACTTGACATTTTGGGGTAGCGAGTTCCAAGGTTTAATTATTTGTTGTATGAAAAAATACTTTCTTTCATTATTTTAAAATTCGTACCCTTCTTCAAGAAATGCTTCCCACAGACCTGCATCACATCCTGCCTCAGTTAGTTCTCTCTGAAGGTTAAGTTTATCTCATCGTCTCACACAGGAGTAATTTGTTATTTCTAATCAACCTTCTCAGTTCTCTGTCTAAAATGCATCTGGAATTTCAACTAAAGACTGATGGTCAGAGCAGGCAAGAGTGCTCCTGATGAGAAGTGCTACAGAGGCAGTGTGCAGCTGCAACCTCTGAACACTGTAACCACATCATTCCTTGTAGAGCACTTCACAGTAATTCAGCCATCTGGTGAGAAATAAGAACAGTTTTGGCAGGGTCAACATTCAAAAGAGAAAAGGTAACTTTCCCACCATGTGTAGATAAAGCAGGCTGACAGCTGCTACTACCTGGACGTGTAGAAATAATTAGAGCATAAAAAGGTGCAAATTCCCTGTGAGAAAAGAATGTGAATGCGATGCTTGTCATTTTCTGGGGCTGATTCCTGCCTCTGGTAAGCTGTATTTGAGTGTTGAGAGGGCTGGCTCTCAATCATTTCGGAGAATCATGTTTAGTATAGTGAAATCCAATGGCTGAAGGGATCACTATGAAGTGTTGGGCATGGAGTCAGGTATTAGCAGCCTACTGAAGGTGCTGCCCTGGTAGTGCTCAGCCTTTGGGTCATGTGTTCTTTTTGCAAGCTCTTTTTCTGTCCCTGAATGCTTTTGTCTTTAACTTCTATGAAGGAGATTGCTAAGTGAGAATCAGATTGAGTTTGGTATTTAAAAAAAGTTAGCTGAGTGATGAAAAATAGCTTTATTGATAATTTTTGCAAAGAAATGGGCAGCTGCATTTGTTGCTGCTTGTGGAGTCATGTTAAGGACCTAGTGAATGGGATTTGTTAAAACATGTATGAATCCTGAAGTCTTCTGGAATTTTACAAACCATATTTTTCCTCTGAAAAGCCCAGCTGGGTAAGTGTTATTTACAGAAAAGCCTGAAGTCCAAAAAAGGCTTTAGGATCTCACTGATTTCAGTATGAAAGACTAAACATATTTTTTAACAAAATTTAATGGATTCAGATTTAGTTTCCTTGACTGTTTTCATAATTTCATCAAGAGTCTTAAGGAATATTGTGTGATATTAGCAACTAATTAAAAAAAGTGAAGAGATTATGACAAATGTTAGTCTGAAAATTGTTTGCAATATCTCTGTAATACTTTTTGAGACAATTATGAAGACAGATTCATTCACAAATGACTCATAAGCAGATAAATGGGATAAAATACCAACTAATACTGTTTTAACTAATACTGCATTTCTAATGTTATATTTACTCTCTCAAAGACTTGAGCAACTTGAGAAAACTTGCAACAATTAAATTGCAACATTAATTAAGGACAGATAACACTGAAGGAAAGTCATACACCCTGATACACCATTCCATGCTTTAGACAAAATATCATTATTTAGTGTAATTATAATAACTCTAGGCAAAGCCAATTGCCCAGGCAATTGCCCAGATAATTCAAGTATGTTAGCTTTGTCTGCTCCATCACAGACAACACAGAGCATCATTGAAAAGGACATGTCCCAGAACAAAACTCTCTTGAAGACAACTTCAGATTTATTTCCTTTGATCCTATACTCCTCCACACCCCCAATTTGGAGACTGGTCATATGAAGTCTAGTATTGAATAAGGAAGGCTTTCCTTTTTCAATTCCCTTATTTGGCTGAGTTAAGGGCTTGAGAAAATGAAAGGCATTAACTGTTTTTTTATTCTGTCCAGACAGTAAGAGCACTCTTGAACAACAACAGCACAGTCAGTGTTCTGCGATCAGGCTTGCATGCCATCTTCAATGAGAAATCTCTGGATGTGACCAAAGACCTCTTTCAAGAGAAGTTTAGGAATCCAAAGAAGCGGCAGAAAAACATACAATTAAAATGTAATTAATTGTTGCTATTTATTGTCTTTCCTCTTAAGCACGAGGTTGTCATTGTTAGAGGTCCAGCATTTCCTCTTGTTTATTCATGACATCTGCCTTACTAGGAATTACACTCTTCCTGTAACCTGAAGGGCTAGAAAAGAGCCAATTAAATTGAGAATAGAGCATGAGGTAATATCCTCCTAACTTTAAAGTTTAAGAGTTAAAGGCTTTTGTTCTGACTCTCTTAAAGGTTTTTGTGAAAGCAGGAGTGGGGTTTTGTTCCTGAATTATGTATTTCCTAGAAGAAGGTTGACAAACAGATATTTTTCATGGTTTCTTTTGACAGGAAAGATATTTTCAATCATTGCATTTTCCTCTGTTATTAGCTGAAGCACACAAAATCATTTCTTGTGGCCAGATTTTAAAATACTGTATGCTGAACTGGACAAGGCCTTTTAGCTTTTGTGTCCTTTTGCTGTATTGTGGCCTGTGGGATCAATGTTGTGCTGTAGACAATAAAATACACAGTTTGTGTGCAGCCATGACATAATGATTTGACAGGTTAATAAAAAGGAATAGAACAGGAACTTAATTTTTAGATTAATGATCTGCCATTTAAAATATTAGGAAGAGATAGGCAAGCTGGACTAGGCTGTGCACAGAACTAACCAGGGGAACCTCAGCTCTTTGTCCCTGGTCCATCACCAACTCTTGCTCTGACAAGGGATTTGTCACAGATTTTCTGTGACTGCTTTCAGTAGGAAAAATAACTTGCCTGCTTCACAGAACCATCAGGAGAACTATTTCAATAATATACATATACATCCTAAACCCAAAACCACTGCATAGAACACTTACTACATTTTTCTGTTATATTATCAATGTTCTTCATCTTTCCAAGATGGTTTTATTGAATTCTCTGCTTTCATTGCTTTTCCAAACTGTCATCTGTAATAAGAAAGGTTTCACTGAACTTATCCATATGCTTTCTTGAAGGAAGAGGTCTCAATTGGAAGTGTATAAATTCAGGGAGGTGCAATTTACCTTTTGGCATTGGGTGGTAGGTGCCAAACTTTTGGGGGAACAATTGCACTTGATTTGTGGCAGCATTATTCATATTTCTGTTGGTCTACAGAATTTTTTGCGTTTTCTGCTTTGTTTTAAAAATTTGTTCTGTCAACAGCCAGACCAAGATTTTTTTTTCCTTCAACCACATAAAATCTCAGATAAAGAAGTTAGCATTGCCTCTAACCAAATTCTAGCTTTCTCACTGGAACTGTTTTTTCTTGCCACCTTTGCCATGATGACTGGTCAGTGCACGTATGCTGGAAATGGAAATACACATGAATTCTGACTGATTTCAAAGTAGGGTACTATTCCTCACTAAAAAATGGTATATTAATCAAAATGCTAGAAACAGATGTCTTAATCTATTTTAAGGTAGAGATAAAAGAAAAAAAAAGGCTTAAAACTGCAGAAACAAACCAAAAGGCAGGCAGACCAATCACTTCAAGTAATGATCTCCCTTCTGTATTTCACAGGTTTGAAGAATTTCATTTCTTCACTGACATCTTCCACAGATATTCGGGATCTCCTGAGCTGTTTGTCTTCAGATCTCCAGACTTTTGTTATTAAGGTATAAAATTAATAATTTCAGAATAGAAGGAGGGATCACATCATTTATCCTGCTGCATGCTGACTGTCACTAGTCTGCAGGAGGTACATTGCACACTAGCAACCTGACCAGACTGCAGATTTGCATAAATACAATTTATGCATGCTGTGGAAAAGGGGAGAATTAATTGGCGTACAAAAATTCCATCTGTGCAAACAACTACAAGCATATTTCTGTGCACATATCCACTGTAGTGGTTTCAGTCTCTGCTCTGATTTCATATACACACGTTATCAGAGCCCCTAATAAACCAAAATTCAGAAGTAATATATTGGTATAAATGAAGAACACTTCATGGTTCCTTACATCCTTGTTTCACCAAGCTTTTGACTTTTAGCAAGTACAAGAACTTCTAGTAGAAAGTCTCTAGCTCTTGTGAAAGATTCAAGTAGGACCATCCTCACATATGCACCTTTCAATAGATTACCAATTCTACCACCCCTCTTCCTTCACTGACTCACAATTTGTGTCACTGTGTTGGTACTGCTGCATTTGGTTGGTTACCATAACATTAACTTGGGTTTGGGGGGTACTTAGAGTTTGGGGTTTTTTTTTTCCTTTCTGAAGAAGCAGAGTAAACTGTGTTTCCTTGGCTTAATTATTTACTCTTATTTTTTATTTTTAAATGAAGAATAGTACTTTGCAATTCTGTAGTGCCTCCATCTTACATAAGCCTCAACTACATGATGGGATGGTATAGAGAAGATGGAGTGGGACTTTTCCTGGGGGTACACAGTTATAGGCCATAAGGCAATAGACACAAGTTGCAGCAAAGAAAATTTCCAATAGATACAAAGAAAAAAAAATTACCATTAGAATTATTAAGCATAGGAAGAGGTTACCTGGAAAGTGTAGAATCCTTATCCAGGAGATATTCAGAACTTGGCTGGACAAGGCCTGAACTAAGCTGGCCATGCTTTGGACAAGACATCGGAATAGGTAATTTCCAAAGATGTCTTTCAACCATTTTAGGATTCTAATGGAAAAAAAAAGCTTGTTGCTTTTTCACCTTTGTATGCAGTTTGTACAGGGAAAATGGTCTGACACACAGAAAGGAATACTTTTAACCAACTTTATCATAAACCAGTTTTTTCTTTATCTGCAGCCAAGCAAGAGTAAAGAGGCATTTAAAGAGCAGGCATCAGATTTCATGTTGAAATGGAACCTCCTACTGAGCAATGTAGGCAAGATTCTGACCATCAACAGGACAGACAGTTTTGGTAAATAGGATCTTTGTGACTCTAATTTGATATGCCCCATTTTGACCTGAGATGGCAGAGGCAACAGATCCAAAAGTACCTAAAGGGGACAATGAGGGCTGGTGATGTAATGACAGGACAAGGGGGAATGGCTTTAAACTGAAAGAGAGCAGGTATAGACTGGACATTAGGAAGGAATTCTCTACAGTGAGGGTGGTGAGGCATCAGAACAGGTTTCCCAGAGAAGCTGTGGTTGCCCCATCACTGGAAGTGTTCAAGGCCAGGTTGGATGGGACTTTGAGCAGCCTCTGGAAAGTGCATGGCAGGGGGTTGGCACTAGATGGTTTTTAAGGTCCCTGCCAATCCAAACTGCTGTGCATTTCTGTGATTCTGTGATTTTAACTGACATAAATGTATGCAACATTTAACAGAGACATCTCTTCTCCTACTCCTTTCCTTTTATCACCATTCTCCTGGTGATGTGGCTAGAGAAGTCAGGGAAATGAAATTACTAGGTTTTGACCAAACCAGTTCTCTGGGCAAAACTCTAGGATGAGCATAAGAGAGGAGAGTAGGAGTTGTAGATGGCAGGAAAGCCGGGACTCCCTCTTTTGGCAGAAGTTGCACTTTGTGGGGAAACAGGGAACAGCAGCCTGAGGTGAGAGCCTCTGATCCCCTCCATACAAGAGCTGCACACCACGGCAAAATGGTTTGATGGAGATCTGGGGCCACTAATATTCCAAACCATAAGCATTCCAGACATCTCAAGTGATAGCTCTGAGTCCCCCAGGCTCTTTCTGTATAATGCCACCAGAGCAGAGCCACTGCAATAACTAGTTGCCAAAAATGCAGCTAGTTCCTCTGGCAAGATATATGCTCCTCTTACTTTATGTCTTACAGTGACCTAAGTTTTTGGCTAACCAGCAGCACACCTGTAGAAGGTATTGAACTGACTGAAAAGTAGCCTGAAAATAGCCTAAAAAACTGACTGAAAATTAGCTGGGTTATTTTTCTTTCCATCTTAGGGCTCTGAGCTATCAAACATCAAATCCATCATACACCAGTGCAAGGTGGGAGAAGGGAAGGAGCTGTGCAGCTGTGTTCACTCAAAGAGGCTTGAAGTGATACAAACATGTCTTAAATCAGTCCAATCTGTACCCTAACTGCCTTTCTCTTCACTTGTAACACCTCACAAAGGTGCCACTTCTGCAGAAATGTACTGTCTCCCATGAGTTGCATCTAATCCCAAACTGTATTAGATGCCTTTTAGATTTTCAAAGGAGCACCTTCATATTTTAACTCCTCTGATGGATGCAACTTCATACAAATAGCCAAAGAAAACCTCATTATCTTCTTTGAAATGCCCCTTCAAAACCATGCTTTCATGTGTTTGCTATAAATACATAACAAAGGGGTATGTCAAGGTTGTTGCCTTTTGTGTTCTTCAGTATTGTTACCCCATTAATGCCTGTGCTTGTGCATGTATGAACACACTCTTCTGCATCAAGCTGCTGCCTTTTGCCTTCTGTTTGCTTGTAAACTGTCTGGAGCAGGATCAGAGTTTTGTTCTGTGTCTGCAGGGAACATAACACAGTAGGGTCCCTCGTCCATCAGCTGCTGCTGCATTACAGTAAGGGTGAAACAATCAATCCTTTGTCTCTCTCCAGAGGAGTTCTGGACAAAACTCTCCAATGTTATCTGCAGTATTTTTGGGAATGAATAAACTGAGAGTGCATTCCAAGAACTGCACTGGAAGTATAATGTTTATTGAAATCCCCCATGACGATGAAATCCTCTTCTCTCTTTCCACCACAAGAAGAGTTTAATGAATTGCCTCCCTGTTCTGCAGTTGTATTGATGGATGGGATATAATGGATGGAGCACATCTCTTGGTCTACTGAGACTTCGTTAAACTGATTACAAATTACATTTTCACCCATTTTATGACCATTTTCCTACTATACTTCAGTAACACTAAAATTGAATTCATTTCAAATACGAGAGAGTTAAAAATATTTTTAATATTTTGCCATGATGCTTCAATAATGTGGTCATTATTATCTTTCTTTACTCCTTAGGATGTTGTATTTGCTCCATTGATGTCCCTTTTTTCTTTTTTTTACATGTTTCTATTCCTTTAGGACACTGAGTTTTAGCAGACAGGCTGAAGCTGTTCTGTTAACAAGCCATCTGGTGTAAAAGTTCTGTACTTGGGAACATTGCTTTCCAGAAATGTCTTAAATCTCAGCATTTCTTCAAAATATGAACTATGTAGCATCCACACTGAGGAAACACAATTACCTGGGGAAATGTGTGTCATGTTAATCCATAACCAAAACAAATCTTTCTTCAAGGCAACTTGACCTGTTGCCTTCTAGCTTGCCACATCCAGCAGATATAATACACTGGCACACTCACACCTCTCAATTTAGGATTGCCTTTTTTCCAGCCCAGCCCCCGCTTGGGGGATGCCCAGGTGAGATCAGAGGAGCCCTGCAGTTACCCCTGCTGTAGGGCACCTGGGAGCAGGTGTGCTAGAGCATCCAGGGCTAATGGGAGCTCTACAGCTCCTTCAGCTCCGTCTCCTTTCCAGAAAATGTGTCTCTACACACCTCCCTCACAGAGCTTCATGTCAGCTCACACACCTCTGCTGCCTTCCAAGGCACTCAAGGATGCACTGCCAAGCCATGGAGACTGAGTAGTGAGCTGTGCATTCCTCTTCTGCAATAAATTGCTTCAGCCTGGTTTCCTCTTGAGAACTGTGTTCCTCTGGATTATCCCAAAATACAACTGGAGTGGTAGCTTTGTCTTCATGCTTACTCTTAGAGAATGTATTGAAAACACCTATAAGACTGTTAGAAACACTCTTGAACTACTATTAACAAATCAATATAGTTTAAACTATAAAAATCCCTTTCCTTGTTCCATAGGTAAACAAGCACTTCCTCCTACTTTCCTAGTTTAAGGATCCTCAAAAGGATGAACAGCAGAAGGAGCAGCTTCTTAGACACATATCACACCTAAAGAGAGTATTTTTCATTTTGAAAGCTCTGTAAAGTGTGGTCATTAATATAAAATTGTGATATCTCCTTGTTGATGTCCATATAAACTAGTTTGTGGGATGCAGGGCTTGATGAATTCCTATGCAGATTTATGGCATGGAAGATCTGCTTTTTACTGTAAGGGCTTTCAACCAAGATAAGATTCAGAAGTCAATGGCCTCAGTGAGTCTTTCTTGGCTTTTATCACTTATGGTCCAAGCTGCAAGGGGGCCATTTAATGTCATAGATACAACACACAGAGATGTCTGTAGGAGGTTTCACTTGGGAATAGGTGGAATGATTTATCTGTTTGAGGGGAGAATGGGGATAAGATGTGGTTACTGATAACCCGTGTAGTAGAAGTGAATGTGGAGGAGGAACTTGAACAGGAAAGTGAATGAACACAACTTTGCTCTCTAAATAAGGGAAAAAAATTTGCATATGTTTAAAATTAGCAGTGGTGCATATTTTTCTGGGATATTTGGGAGTACATATTTTTGTAAGTACTGTTTGATGAGTGCTAGTCCATTACTTTGTCTAGCCTATTACTATAATGAAGCCCTTCAAAAAAGAACACATCATAAAGAAACACAAATGAAGAGGTTGTCATAATTATCTTTGTTTTTCTTTAAACCTAGGATCCTGGCTTTTGTTGAATATGCTACTTGTGGATTTTGCGGCTCACATTTTCCAGTCCTATATAGAAGAGGATAAGGAAGAAGGAAATGCCTTGGTTGCAAAGCAAAATGAGGTCCCTGTTCTGTGTGTTTATGAGCCCAGCCATCTCTCAGCCTGTTTTGCTGAAGAGGAGCCTCAAGCCAATGCTCCACAGACAGCTCTTGTGATGCAGAACCAGAATAACTTTGGATTAAGCAATGCTTTCCAGAGTTCTGAGTTTTTTGGTGAACACAGCCACTGTCCACAAGGTGAAATTAACATCAACTTAAAAGAAAATTATGGGGAAAATGTTATAAATTGGGCAAATTAGGACAAATTAGGGAGGTGTGTGGCTGATTGGGGTATTTTCTACATGAAACTAGTGAAATATAGAACTATATATATATATATATATATAAAACTATATATATATATATAACTATATATATATATAATATAGTTCACTATAGAACTAGTGAAATCCAGGTTTGCATGGAGCTGTGTCCAATGTCACTGGAACCTCAACTCATGAAGCATCCTCCACATCCTGCCCCCACCCCACAATGATATAAATGGATTGTAATCTCAACATCAGCCGCCTCCCCAGCACCACAAGCTCCTGATTCTTTCCTTAGGTTTCCAGCAGACATCAGGAGCTCCTTCTGATTCCCCAAGTGTTGTCTAAGGAAGAGCAGTGCTGTTTTGGTGGGCTGGGAGCAGGCCACGGGCTAGCTGACAAACAGACTGCATGTATTTATCAATCAAAAAAGAGAGCACAGTGTGGTTTTTCCTCACTTTTGGAAGCACTGAGTGGAAGCACTGAGAGGCTCTCTTCCCTCCAATTATCTGTTCCTTTTATCAAAAGATGTGAAATATCTTCAGAAATATGAAATCCTTGAGACCCTTCTGCTCTACCAAATTTTCTTGCAGTCAGTCCACTGCTCCACATTTACTCACAATTTAGCATAATTTGTGACATACAGGTAGAAAACAAGATAGACTCTAAGTCTATAGAATACAAGGCTAAAATACACATGGGAATATGGATCAAGCCTCTGTGGTTGATGCAAGTGATGAATTGGACATTCAGCTCTTTTCATATTTCTCTTCCATGCAGTAAGAACACTTGTCTTATGTCTCAGAGAACATTGTGTTTTCCAGAAAACTGTGAAAGAAAAATGTTAATGGCACCAAGACTCACAGAGAAAACTGGGTTTTTGGGGTGACACTACTATAGTTATCTTATTCCCAAGAGGTATCCAGTTTCCATACACTAGCACAGCAGTGGAAATTGTTTTAAAAACATCTTCATTAATTATAAGGTGCTGTAAGGGACCCTAATTTTTTTAAAGTATGCTAAGGCTA
Organism: Emberiza elegans; assembly: GCA_024865655.1. NCBI lineage: Eukaryota > Metazoa > Chordata > Aves > Passeriformes > Fringillidae > Emberiza > Emberiza elegans. Next base: position 56,435,946 of record JALJVW010003023.1, on the reverse strand, counting down.
GCTCAACAAAGAAAATTGGAGGGGAGAAAGCAGTCACACAGAGGACAAACCAAGAATGATTTATATGTGTGATGGGCATGTTTGACAGCTTTTGTTATTTTTCAAAGGTAAAATAAAGATGCATCCTGCCATACCACCTTTATGTCAAAATGTAAACTGTGCTGGGTGCTGACAATTTGCAAGAGAGCTCTAAATCAGTGATGGTCAGAAATGAGGAAATGAACCACTAGAAATGTTATTCAGTATCTGCCCATTTCCTGTGCTCTTCCCTGTGCTGCCTTTTGTATGTCCCATGCCCATTGCAATGCTTTTTGCAGGGGTCATCAGACACAGGCTTGACCCAGGCTTGGTCTGTGGAAGTGATGTGCTTATAAATATGTACCAGTTTTGAATTTTTTGTACCTGATCACAAGAACAGAGCAAGGCTGATTAGAAAGAGGGATGAGGAATCATCCCTTTCAGAATAAGATGGGAAGATTGTAAAATGTGAAATGAGGAGTATGAGGACTTGGGAGAAGGTGTGCATGAGAGAAGGACACAGTGAATGACTGAGAAAGTGTAGGAGTTTAGATATCAAATAACCCAACAGATGATGGATTCTACCAGTCCATGTGCAAGATGCTAATCACTGGGATGAAAAAGATATTCTAGCAAGTACTTGTTATGTTGTGGTTCAAGTGCTTACAGTTTGTGATGGAGTCAAAAAACATGAACCTGCAGCTCAAAAGGGTTCAGGAGCTGTGAGAGAGTGAGTGAGCACTTTTGCCTGCTCATGTTCTTCAGATGGGTGATGTTCCCACCTTGACCATTGCAGATTCTTTCTTTTGTGCATCAACACTGATGCCACGTGTTGCTGAAAAACACAGTTGCCAAAAGCATCTCTGTTCCCCACTGCTTTGTTTGCATTGTCATCTCTGTAGTTCCTCTGACAAGATTCCCATTGCATGAGGATTTTTCTTCTGTGACTTTTGACCACCAAAAATCATCATCATGCTGCCAAGGAACCATCTGTCCCTGCTCTTGACTAATCCCCCTTTGGCCACAGCCCATTCTGTTGGGTATCTCAGCAGCCATAGCAGCATCCACCAGCCACACTGCTGTTTCCTGGACCACATTTCTGCTGCCTGACATATTGCTCAGGTTTATTTCATAATTTTTGCTTTTAATTCCTTCACCTTAGGCAGGCTTGGCAGGTTTCTGTAACCCAGAGCTTTTCATCAGTTCCCATCCTCCACTCCATCCATTGCCAGCATCACCCAACCTCCGTGGTTTTTAATCTTGCTCCACAAGGCATTTCTATGCCTTCTCTACAGCCTGTTATGCTGTGGAAAAAAAAATCTGTTCATCACACCTCCCCACTCAGCTCATTGAAATCAGTGCTAACCACTTGGTCTTGCTACAAAACCCTGGAAAAATATGAGGGAAGACTGGTAACATGAATCAGAAAAGAATCTCCCAACCTTACCCTGATATCAGCAGCACCAATATGTGTGGCTTAGCAGATCCCTTCCTGATCTTTTAGTTGTCACCTTTATTCTTCCTCTTCCTTCTCCATCTGTTTCTAGTCTTCCATTCCTAGTGGATGCTGAATATAAATTAGACTCCTCAGCAGGGAGACCATCTTTTCCCATTTATTATGAACAGCACAGTACATTTATGAATCTTATCTTTAAATATTGTTTAAATAATTAATACATAAAATTAATAAATAGAGTTAATACTCTTGAAAACAGAATACATTCCAGGTTGGTGGCATCTCCTGAGGAAAACATTGGTTTTATATGAAAAAAATGTAGAGGGCAGGGGGCAGGATAGTAGAAGATTTGTACATACTGGCTTAGCAGGGAAGTGTGGCAGATGAAATGCTACAGAGCCAAACACACATAGTATGAACTCAAAAATGATAAAACCAGTGGCAGTAACAGAGATGCTCTGAACAAGCCATAATCTATAAAAGTGCAGTTCAGAGAGAATTGGCCAGATCTTTATTCCTTATCACGGAGTTTGCAGTTGCTTTCTCTCAGCATGAATAGCATTTTTTTTTTCATCTGGAAAATCTCATTCTAGAATTCTGCTTTTCTTTCACTTGTTACAAATTAAAATCCTATTAAGCAGCACACCTGCAGTGGGTTCATCTGAAGAGCACTGTGCTGTAGCTTTTAATCCAATTCCACACCTTCATAACATACAATATACTGCAAACCAGGGCACAGAGAGACTGAGGGTATGCTATTCCTAGCTCTGTTGCCAGAGAGCAAATCAAACACTTTGGTTTGTTAAAAAGGGAGAAAAAATAGGACATAGTTAACTACTTGACTTGTAGGAATGGTAAGTGTTCATCTGAGTGGTCTGTATAAACCAGGATACAGAGATCAAGTGAAATCATTAACTAAAATGATCAAAAAATGAGAGCAAAACCATGACCCTGCTTGAATTCAGTGTCAAAACTTCTGCTGACTTTAACAAAGCCAGAATTTCAGCATGAAAAAGCAGTCCCCATCAGGAGAGAGGCTGAGACTGTGTGTCAGCTGTGAGCCCTTCTATTCATTTTCAAAACAAACAAAGTGTGAGAAGTGTGAATGATGTATTCAAAGGGGATATGCCCTTCTATCAGACCTTTGCCATCCTATGATGAACCCCGATGTGTGCTTCCTCTTGTTGGGTTTATTTGATGTAAAATAAGGCTGGATATCTATAAAATACCTCACGTTCAGCATGTAAGAATAGAGAAGACTTTTTTGTTCAATGAAGGGAGAAACAAATGGTTTACAATTCCTACAGTCAAAACATTTCCATGTTTCTTTTCTAATTTTCAGCACATCCAGATAATTTAGGAAGAGAAAATTATTATATCATGTACTAAGTTGGATCTTCAAGTTGGAAAGGAAACATTTCTTACTCAAAAAGATGAAATTTTATTTCTCTGCCTCCAATGAACAGCAAATCTTCAGAGAAAAGCATCCTGGCTGTAGCATTCTATATGATATGCCATTCTTACTTTTTGATAAAGTTTAAGAAACACTGTTTGCATTCTCTTATACTAAAGAGCTTTCTTTTTTTTAATACAAAATGCAAAACTGGGCTAGCAATGCAACTATTTTGTCATGTGATTTGATTTGGATTATTTGAATAAATCTTCAAAAGATAAAGGTGAAGTACTCGTGGCTTGGTTTTATGTATTTCTTGTATATTTCTGTAGTCAGTAAAGCTGAAGACCTACCTGAGGTAATCATGGTAAATTATCTGGAAGCTGCAGCATAAATGAATGACTCTGTGTTAATGCTGCTTTGTGTCTATGGTGTTTAATTTAAAATTTATGGTTATTGAATATAAGACCTAGCACTAATTCCTGTTTTTAGAAATTCCTGCTTTGTTTACCATTTTTGCAGGATACAAAAGTCAATATCAGACATATAATTCTATTAACCAAAATAAAATAGGCTGCATATAATGTTACTATTTTATTATGTTCAAAACTAGGTTGTTTGGTCTTGTTCTTTAAGTAAAGTACAAGCAAAGACATTTATAAAGAGAAAAACCCTAGCATAAATTCATAAAAATAGTAAATACAAATGATGAGATTTGTATCTTGCATGCATCAGATTGTGTGAGGAAATTCCCTGAAACACCATGGAAATGGGGGGTTTGGCTATTTTTGAAGAGCATGCCTGCAGTGAGTTGTCTGTGCCTGGTTGCTATTTCAAGAAGGGACAACTGCTTCGATATTTTAAGAAGGGACATATCCTGAATCAGAGAAAAGCACTTGTCAGGAGCTTGGGAAGCTTTCACTCATTTTGGGTTTGGAAATCTATATTGATTTTCCATTTGCATCTCCATTCCTCCGTCTCAGCTCAAGCTCTGAAGTGGGAATCAATTTTCAAAAGTGTGGTATTGCAGCAGATGTAGACAGGGCCATGTGCTAAATGAAAAGGTAGTAATGTATTCAATTCTGCAGAAAAGATTAAGAGTTTGGTGCCAAAATTGTATTTTCTTGGGAAGTATCTTTACAATCAGAAAAAAATATTAGGGTCTTAAGGCCCATTGTACCCATTTCCTCTATTTCTTAGGTTTTTATAGTGGAGGAAAAAAGGGGAACAGGGAGTGTAGGAAAAAATATAAGCTAAAAATACTCAGTGTTCTCCAGTCCATTTTTATTTAGAAGAGTTTAGATTCTAGATTAGATATATGTGCTCTCATGGCACGATTAGGCAGAAGTTGTATCAGTAGACTGATCATCTGTTCTTCACAGATATGAAAAAGTAAAATGTACCTGAGAACATCTTTTAGATGTACCTGAGAACCTTCTGACAGGCAAAGGCTTCTGAGAGATTCATTCTTCCCTGTCTCCTACTGAACCTGTGTTCCTTAAATAATTTGCATGAATGCAATGGAAGTTTACAAGCATATGTTTTAAAGAATTACAGCTTTGCATTGCCATATTGATGAGGTCTACTGCCAAGAAAGAAACTGTATGCACATGTGTCTTTATTAAATTGGGCTATTGATATAAACTCATATACATGCAAATCTTTGCCTAGTTAAAACCTCGCCTGCAAGACGTTTAATAGCAGCTCCCTGAATTTGCATATCAAAAACGCATCCTTGCAAGCACCAGACTAATGCTGCCTGCCACCTCGGATTTGGGGTCTTGCTGTGACTTGACCCCAGTGCCCAAAGGAAGATTTCCCTGCTTCGTTTGGGCACTGGAGTGTTCACACGGACACTCTCCCTCGTGGATAGTCTCTTCTTTAATAAATGGAGAGGTTGCACCGCCTCTGCCCGGACAGCTCCATCTTCTTGGCTTTGTGGTGTGTGTAGAGAGCTTAATACGTTAGATACCTGCTGGACCGTGCACCTGAGCCAGGGGCTCCAGCGGTCTCCCAGGAGCCCCGCAAGGGACAAAGGCAGGGTTACCCCGCAGGGAGCTCCGCCTGGGCTGGGACCCGCGAGGGGCCCCCGGGCTGGGGGCAGGACAGCGAGGCGTGACGCGACTGCGGGACGAGCGGGAGCTGCCGTGCGCGGGGCGGAGGCGCTGCGGGGCGATCGGGAGCTGCCGTGCGCGGGGCGGAGGCGCTGCGGGGCGAGCGGGAGCTGCCGCCACCGCCGTGCGCGGGGAGGAGGCGCTGCGGGGCGATCGGGAGCTGCCGCCACCGCCGTGCGCGGGGAGGAGGCGCTGCGGCAGGCGGCGGCGGCCGCGGGAGGGCGCGGCGGGAGCGGCGCTGCGGGCGCTGCCGCTGAAGATGTCGGCGCGGCGGCCGTGGCCGTGCTGGCTGCTGCCGGCGCTGCTGTGCGGCGGCGCGGGGGGGTACGTGGTGGTCAGCTCCGTGTCGTGGCCGCTGCCCGAGGCAGGGGCGGCGGCGGACGAGCTGCACAGCTCCTCCACCGAGGAGGCGCTGCCCGCGCTGCTGGAGGAGGCGGGCGGCCTGTGGAAGCAGAGCTACCCGGCCTCGGCGTACCGCGAGGATGCGGCGCTGGGCCCGGGGCCGGCGGCGCGGCGGCCGGGGCAGGGGCAGGGGGCCGCCCCCTCCAGGATGTTCTCCTACCGGCGGGAGGGCGGCGCGGCGCCGGGACGGGCCGGGACCGCCCGCTTCCTCGCCCGACACAACACCTGGGGCTTCGTGGCGACGCGGGCCGCCCGAGGAAAGGTACGGAGCCCGCGGCGGCCGCGGCACCCGGTACCCGCCCGACGAGCGCCCGCGCCGCGCACGGAGCGGAGCAAAGTCCGGAGGAGAAATCGTGCTCGGAGCTCAGGGAGGGAGGATGCACAGTAAAAACGCACCAGAGTGACACCTAAAAAGGCAAAATCTCAAGGCCAGAAGGCAGAGCTGCATGGCAGGGTTTGGAAAGGGGCTGTTTCAGGAGGGTGAGGAGAAGAGGGAGGAGAGCCTATTGGGCTGCCACAAAATCTGCCAGTCCGTCCAGCTATACCAGCTTAAAGGACGATTTCTTTGTCCGGAACAATAAACAAAATAGCCGGTGTGCTGTTGGGGCCGTTCTTTTCTCCAGCTTTAAAATATTTCCTTTTTGTAAAGTGAAACGTTGGGATGAGACACAGCATCCAGTACCACTCAGACAAAAGGGGGGAAAAAAAAGAAAATTAAAAAAAAAATTAAAAGACGTTCTTAACTTTCTGTTGAAAGTATTCACAGATTAATTAGCTTATGATTTTGAATTAAATTTAGAAGCATGTAAGTCTTCAGGAAGCTTGGCTGAGTTAATGGCAGTTAATGTTGTTGTGAAATACAAAGTAACAGATTGACAAAAAGATACTACTAAATTAATTTGTATGCAGACAGAAAATGCCTGTAATTCTACATCAGCTTTTGGAAATCCTATTAAACCATATGATCGTAACTCTTGGTTTATGCTCTCACCAGAAACCCTCAGTGGAATTATAGCCATAATATAGTCTGCAGTTATCTGCCTCCAGACAGAACACAGAAGTAATATAGAAAAATCTGATTCATAATAAAATTTGAAATTTGGAGGGTGGTGTTTACTGCTTTGAATGCTGAACTATGCTGTCTGTGATCACAATTATTTTTGAGAATCCATAGTAACATTAACCTTGCATGACAGACTATTTTAAGCAATGGGAACACGTCCTGCAATATTACTGAGAGCTTTTTTTTTAATTGTAGCTCTTAATAATAAACAAGGATTTGTATTTTCTAAGTTATGTAACATCATTAAAGCATTATTTCTAAGGGAAGCCAACAAAGACCATTTATAAGCACTATAAGCATTAAAATTTTAAAGGCATATAAACATTAAAAATCAGAAAGCATGCTACCCAGGTAACAACATCATCCAGTGTTTTCTTATTAACTATTCATATTTAATTTGATTTTGTTGTAAAAGATTTAATGTATTGACAGATAATTTTACTGTTTAACATTTAATAAACCATGAGGAAAAAATATCTGAACACAAGAAAAAAGGAGCAATTAATTGAATATCTGTCATTGCTATTTCTCATGGGATGAAAAGCATAGTAGGAGTATATGTCATTCTGAAGCATATTAATGAGTGTCATTACCGGGCAAGGACATTTTTGCATGCATTATAACTACTGTGTGTACATAGGGCAGTGTATGGGAGAAAATATTTTTGAAAACTTGGCTCCTTAGTGTCCCTTCTCTGCCATGAGAGGAGATGTTACTTGGGCTGGCTTGGTAGTTGAGACACCCTGCCCCCCCCATCAGGAACTTGATGTTCCTGCCTAGGAAGCTGAGCTGATGTCCAGTTTGACTTCAAACACAACTCATAACTCAAATTCTTTCTTGTTTTTGCAAACCAATGCAATCACACTGTAAGTCAAAACCAAAAGAGGAGGCACTATTAGAGTAAAAAGCAGGCTGAATCAAGGCTAAATTAGACTCTATATCCTTTTGGGAAAGGCACCAGCAGTGGTTTAGAGTAAACATTTCCTGGCGTCAATGGCAGCAAAAAAGAAATTGATGCACTTAAACATTTTAAATTTGGTAGTTCCTTTAAGCTTAGTTATTACCAGATGGAACTTGAGGGGAAGAGAGGGGTTGGCACACCTGAGGGTGTGGGACAGGATATTGCTTCACACCGCAACACAGTGTAAGAGAAAATGTTCCTGACAGTGTCACGGACAGGACTAGAGAGAAGAAATAGAAGAGAGATCTGTTTTCATAGAAGCATGATAGATCTGATTTAGAAGAAATACTCTCTCATGATGATAACAGAAAGTGGGAGCAATGGGGCTGGCTGTCCTCTCTGCTAGAGCCCCTGAGGGAATCCCCTCCTTGAGAACTGCCTGTGTGCAAAGAGGTAACCAGTTGCTTATTTGGATTTTGCAGATCCAAGGTATGCCCTATGGGAACTGTTTACTTCTCAGCGATGGTCCCATCAACAACAGCACTGGAATCCCTTTCTTTTACGTGACACCAAAGGATAACACTGTGACAGATCTTCTGAAGAATCCCATGGCTTCTCTGACCCTTCCAGAGGCAGATGGAAATTTCTGCAGGTAACAATTTTATCTGCCTTCTACTACCTTCAGTAAGAACAGAGACCTCAGAGCAGAATGTTGGGTCCCCACCTTCAATGCCCTGCATTTATTTTTGACTCTCAAAATCAGCTACATTGGTTGGGGTTTTTTTGGATTTTTTTTCCCAGTAAATTCCCCTGGTAAAGCATAGTAGAGAAAAGCAGAGCTGTCACTGAAGTATATTGTAGCATCAACAGCTGGAGTGGCTTTCAGCTTGAGCATCAACATACCTAAATTTTAATCTCTTCTTGGATGGGCCTACATAAAATCTAGGTGTTCAATATCCTAGAATAATCTATAGTTATGTAGCCAATAAAATCCCTGGAGTTTTAGAGACTATCCAATCCACATCTTTGCTCTGCTGAAAACTCTGGAGGCCCTGCTAAATGCCTTGACAGGGCTCCAGCTCTCTGGGTTCTGTAAGAGGATCTCAGGCTCTCAGTTCACAAGTTATATGCTCAGGCCTGTGACACTCCATCTGATTTTCATCTCTTCAGAGAATATGATGGAATGTGATATCTTTGCAATTTTTTTACACCTTGTATATCACAGTCAGTAAATGACCCTCCAAATAGAGAAATCCACATCTGAGGTTTACCAATCTACATCCAATCCCCAGTGCTTCTCTCCAGAGACAGCTGTGAGTTGACTTCTTCTTAATCATGTCGTAGAATCTTAGACGGCCCTTAAGAATTCTTCCAACACAAACCATTCTGTGATTCTAAGTCTAACCCCCTGCCACAGACACTTTCCACTATACCAGGTTGCTCAAAGCTGCATCCAGCCTGGCCTTGAGCACTTCCCAGGATGGAGCATCCATAGCTTCTCTGGATAACCTGTTCCAGGGTCTCATCACCCTCACAGCAAAGAATTATTTCCTAGCATCTAACCAAAACCTACTCTCTATTACTTCAAATCCATTATCCCTACATGCCCTTGTGAGAAGTCCCTCCCCAGCTTCCTTGCAGGCTCCCTTTAGGTACTGGAAGTTTGCTTATAAGGTCTCCCTGGAGCCTTCTCCAGGCTGAACAACCCCAGCTGCTCAGCCTGTCTTTGTAGGAGGGTGCTCCAACCCTATGATCATCTTCATGGCCTCCTCTGGACTTGCTCCAACAGCTCCATTCCATTCTTTGCATATAATGAATAACTTCAGATCCCCAAAGTTTACATGTGTAAAATGTATCTATGGAACCTCAAAGATTATTCAATTTCCCCCTCCATTTTTGTCTCCTTGAAAAAGACATATCTCTACCATATGTTTGTTTACAGTCAATCATGTGGCAAACTTGGCTAGGTCAGCCTTGTGTGAAGTGTTATTTACAAAGGCCTCTTTACGTGACGAGGTCCATGACACCGAAATTGTGTCAGACAGAACTCTGTCACCAAAGCAGGTCTTAGCTGACATTCCAAGGAGAGAGAGAGAGAGAACTGGTAAGAACAGACTCCTTCAGAAAGAAATGGCATTAACAGTTTTTATTCCAACTTAAGGTCATCTTTGGGGAAGGACAGGTTTTATCTTAAGACTAGATTTCCTCAGCTGAGAATTGCTTTGAGTATCATCCCACCTCTCAAGCCTGCTAGCTGAGAAGAACCCTGGGAAAAGCAAGGAATGGCAAATATAAAACATTACTTATACACGTTAAGTAAAGTTAACATGTATAAGTAATGTTTTATATTTGCCATAAGTTAAACGTTACACTTATTTGTATTTGTGTTCGGAATATATTGTTTTCCAGAAAGTTATATGGTGGAAAAATGAAATGTTTCTTAGTCCAAGGCAGTACAAGTAATTTCAGGCTGACATCCTATTGACAAGGAATAGAAATCATGGCTTCCTCTTATAATGTCAAACACCTAACAGGAAACTTCTATCACCAACATTTGTTAAGGTAATTCAGTCTTGAATGCTTGAGGAGGTCAGTGAAGTGGTGAAGTTAACACTGGAATGGTTCTGCTTATTGCTTAAATATTTTGGACTAATAATTTAGAAAATAAACATATACGTTCTTTCACTGCAGGCTTAATGGCACTTATTCCTGCTTTCTGAGCTTTTTCATTCAGTCTAATAGTTAACTTACTATCCAGACCAAGTGTTTAAAAATGTATTTTAAGTCCTATATCCTACTACCTAATGCCCTATTTTCAGAGGCCCAAGACTCAGAGCAGCTTCCATTGATGATGTGGTAATGTTGAACACTTCTGAAAACCACACACCCACTTAGGCACTTAAGTGTGGCCTTTGATCCCTAACTTTAAACAGCCACTCTTGAAAGTCTTTGCCTCTTATGGCTTAGCAACATCACTGCCCTATTTACCTGTTTGGGAACTGCCAATTCACAACAAAAGAGAAATGCTGCATGATTTACAGAAATACGAAATCCATATACACCAGAAACCTTTGAGGGTATTTATTCAATGTCTTTTTATTACATCACTATTAATTTCCAAATCCCTACTCTTTTGATCAGTATGCCAGGTATTTACTGCTGCTTGTTTTCCAGCCAGGGAAACCTGGATTCTGTCACCTGACTCTCCAGTCCCCTCTGCAGCCTGAGACTGTGCTCTCTGGTGAGAAGAGCTCTCTGGGCCAAGAAGCTAAACCTGGATTTCCAAAACAGCTTAGTCCAAACTAATTACCATTTGCCACATCCCTGCTCTCCCTCCCTACCACCAGTCATGTGCTACCCTGCCCCCCATCACTTCTGGGCTTTGCCTCAGCCTGAGCTGAAACATGAATGTGAAGAAAATTATCCTAACAGTAAGAATAAGTTTTTCTGCTGATCCTTTTTCTTTTCATCCTGTGGCCAGTACTGCTCCTGGCCTTGGAATCCCATCCCCACCCTCCAGCTGACCATATGGTGGGCCTATTTTTGCTCAGTAACCCAGCGGAAACCTCTTCTTTTTTTTTTTTCTGGATGAGATTTCTACTGTCTTAGTAACTTGAATCAGCTCCTCAAGAGCCAGAGAAGAACAAAGGAGAGGGGAAAGGAAAAGAGAAGGTGGTGGAAAATAGAATATTCTCACTTTAGCAGGTAACCGTACTCCAAATATTGAGCTTACTACTGAATTCAGTACACAGGTTCAGAGTTTTTGATCAGTGTTCCATGCATTATTTATTTTGTTTTTACCTTCAATTTCTTTTTCATTATTTCTCATCTGGAACAGATGTTGGCTTGCATTAGTGCAAAGACAAGCAATACAGACAATTAAAAGCTGTGTCTTTACTTGAGCTACAATTTTTGGTTTTGCTGGTATGAAAATGTGAGCAAGCTTTGAGGCTATCTCTCAGCAAGGAAGGGTGTAGGCAATGGATTTTACCTTTCTTCTCTTCCCTTCCCCTATAACCAGGGTCAGAAATTAATGCATGTTTTAAATGGGGAAACCATTAGTGATTTTTGCATTTGAAAGCAGCACCATCTGAAATTGCGGCCCAGCACAGCACCCCACTGTTACCCCACTCAAAGGGCCTCTGTGGGCAGTGCAACACTGAAGAAAACAACAAGGTGTCCAGGCCCTACTGCCAGTGCTTGGGGTGGCCTGCCCCAGCTTCAGTGTGCACTTGACCTGCTGAGATAGACAGGCTGTGCCATGCAAACAGCACACAGCATCCTCAGTGCAGAGCTTTATGGGATGGCTCAAGTTTGGTATAGCAAATGTCTTCTTTTTCACTGTATGAGAGGCAAGATCTTTCCCTCTGTGAGACCTCAGGTCCTGCTAGTATTAAAAGGGTATCTCTGAGGTTTTCTTTGCAAAGGAAAGTGTCATTCTTGTCAGACATTCTCTTCAAGTGCATCATTAATTGGTTTTGGTTTCAAAATAATTATGTAAAATAGCTAAATGAGTAATATTCTATGTAAGAAAGTTCATGTCCCTGCATGCTGGCACTGCATTTGTAGCTTGTTTTCATGTGGAACTTTATTAGAATTCCATTATTAATCTACTCTGAGTTGCAAGAATCAAAATAAATGTGAAAGCTGATTGGTGCCTGTAGCCAATGCTCCTGGGAGTATTTGGCACTCTCCTGAAAAATGCCTCTGACCTATTGCATGCAAAAGAAATCTCTGGCCTTTAGAAAGAAAACATAGCTGACATTTCAATGTCTTCGTGTACCTAATGAGTTTCAAGTGACTTGTGTACACCAATTTGATATTAAATTTATTTAGTAGCAAATTTCATTTGTTTTGTTTCAGAACAGACTCAAGTTCCAAATCCTGACACTGAATATTTTCCCTTTCAAGGATGTGAGGAATACAGACTGGCCTTTATGGTGCTCCAGCCTCAATATTTAATCAGCTGGAGAGAAAATTTGAAAACCCTAAACTAATAAGAAAAATAACATTTAATACTGAAAGAAAGAGAGCTGCAACACATCTGACTAGTCACTAATTGCAAGACATTTTAGTATTGCAGCTACAGTTTGGATTCCTCATCTCTGACCTAGAGATTACCATTTCCCAGAGGGAGACGGGCTGCCCCTCTCTGAGAAGGCTCTGATGGCCAGGATAGAGACAGCATTTGTTAGTAACTACACAGCATTTTATCTGAAGGCCGATAAATGGATAATAGAGGCAAGAAAAATTAAATGGTTCAGGGCTATAAATAGACTGGTATGTCTATGCCACTGACAAGCTGAAAAGATTGAGTTCCATTCTTGCAGGGAGCAAAACCAAGCCCGACATTAAAGCATAGAGCAGCTATTGTTCTAAACACATTTCACAACACACAGGCTGCTCAGAGGATTCCTCTTTCCAAGTAAGCTCCTCAGTCTGCCTCATTACAGCTGCAGCCTGGAAAACAGGCAATTAATTTTAAACGTGTGTCACCTCCTTGACATCAGGTTCAGCACATTCACAGGGACACACTGCAGCTTTCTTAGAGAAGGAGCAGTTACATGGCTGCCATGAACTGGTTTTCATACAAGGGAAAAGCAGCAAGCTTTGAAGTCAGTCCACCTTTTGTTTTTTCCTGCTATTAGTTGAGGATGGTGTTTCAAATCCACACTGCAGACCATGAGTGATTTTCATGAATTTGGACTCCTCTCCTGATTTATGATCTCCATCAGAGCCATTGTACCCACCATGCTCATCTGGTGCTGGAGGTGGCAGATTGGCATGATCAGGCAGATGTCTTCAGTGGACATAAGCTGACTCTGTAGGTTTCCTAAATGCTGCATGGAAAATGTTGGCAGGAAGTACTGAGCCACCAAGCCATGGGAAGAGAAGAGGAATTTTGTGAGTCTGGGTTCCTGCTCTGTGGTGGATCGGCAGCACACACAAACATCCACCTTCATTCCCTGGGCAATCCTGAGGGACAATAAGGCTGCCATGGGTGGAAGGCACAACCTTTGAGATGTCATATGGCCACGCAACATATAACTACTGCTAGGTTTGTAGAGTCACTGTTGTTAATACGAGGATTAATATAACAAAGAAATTTGGTACTGTACCTTCACACAATGAGAAATTACGCATGCAGAAGACAAAGGCTGAATTCAGACATCCATCATTTTTTGAGATCCACCTCCTGATTCTGTGGCACAGATATATTTCTAGTTCTGGTATTTATATTGGCCCTTTTTAGTCATATGCAAATAATTATGTCACTAGTTGTTCCTGAAAAATCTGTACTTTTAAAAAATCTGTATTTAAAAAATTTAAAAATGCACATACCAAATTAGAAAGTCAAACATGAAACCTACTATCATCATGACCCAATGCACACAATACAGCTCTAAATTACTAGTTTTCCTGTATTTTTAAATAACCAACTTCCTAAAATCCCTTTTCTAGTGAAATAGTGTTTCTCAGATTCTGTTTACAGAAATAGTTGATGCTGTGATTCTTTTTTTTCTGTATGAGTTGTCTATGGTTAAACTATATAAAAGCTTCCTGTCTGAAACACAGAGTTCAGCTGAAGAAATGCATTGTTATTGTCAACAGAGAGAGGCAGACTGGCTTCACGTAACACATTGTAATTAAAACATTTTACGAAGGATTATCTTCTAGAAAGAATGAAATTATTTATTAACATTAACATATTAAACACATTAACATATTAAAACACATATACTAGGAGCACAGGCTCACTTAGATTAATAGAATAGCCGCTACACCAATACACTTTAGCTCCCTGACTTGACTTCAGATTCAGAACAGAAGACTTCTTCCAAAAGCAAAGATGTTCTAACTAACTTTGCTGGGTCCCAAACAGGGCTGTTAGAGAAATTCTTGTGAAAATCAGAGCAGGGCAGATCTGCCTAGCCATATCCGGTTGAAGGCCAGCAACAGCTTTTCAGATTATGAAATTGCTTTCAGTGGAGATTTTGTTTGACGTTCATGCCACGCAGATTAGCAGCACCAATACATTCTTTCTGCTTCAGAGACTCTGGTAGTGGTGAACAAATGAAATGAATGAGAAGAGTAACTTACTTTTCAAAATTAATCACATTTATGAATCAAAATTATATGCACTTTACAGTAATTCTCCAAGGACTGAGCATTCCTTCCTTCCTTTTTGTAGATTTTAGGGGACAAAAATCCTGTGATGCATTTTATATAGCAGAAAATAACTGCCTTTTCACCTTGTGCCCAGTTTGAGGCTATGTGAAGAGGAGCCCTGTGCAGGGTGTCACAGAGTCACCTACCTTGCATCCATGGGAGGTGACAGGGATGAGCTGTGTCAGCAGCCAATCCCCATCTCCTAATTACATGGGTTTTCATGATGGCTACCATTATAGAAGAGCTTAGAATGTGTGGAAGCAATCATTGCCCTTATGCCACTCATGAACTGTATGCTTTAAAGTAGAAAAAAAAGGTAGGGAAATGGTTCTCTAGGACTTTCTTCTTGGCTCTCTGTCTCTTATTTTCTGCAATAGGAGAAAGCTCTTTCTTTCCCAACTTCTTTTCTCTTCAACTCAGAAGAAGTAGAGGGATAAGAGCAGTGATTTCTCACACGGCAGTGAGAAATGTGTTCAGGGGACATATGTGTATCCTCCCAGTGAGGATGGAAGGTCTTGTTTCCTCAGGGAGTGGAGGAGAAGGATGTCAGCTTTTTGTGGGAAAAGGAGTCTGGAGAAGAAGAAAAAGAGAAGAAAAGAGAAGGATTCCTCTGCATAGACCCCTGCTTCCACACCCAGACTGGAACAGTACTGAACCCTCCTGCCTTTCTCCTACCAGTTCCTTCTTGGGAGTACATGGCTTTCCTTCCCAAGTGCCTTCCAAACTCTTTTTTTTCTTTTCCTGTTGTTCGGTGGCAGATCAGTGTCACCTCAGTAATGGATTTCAGAGGCTGAGAATGAAGATAATACTCAGGGATACTTTTGTCAGAAACCAGGAGACAGTCAAAGCACCAAAACCATCATCAGTCAAAGCAGAGATCTCAGCTGTGAAAGGGAATCCTAACCAAGTCCCAACATCATCATCTTATGTGCCATATAACCACAGCAGCTTGAAGTATACATTCATAACACCTGGACTTGGATAGTTGCTGTAGAAAACCTTCTAATTAAACTCCAAGAGATGGCAAGTGTAGTAAACAATTTAATGAGTAGGTGGCACTCTTTACTCTGAACCACACTTGAACCAGGACCCAGAAATTGCGGAAGTGTTACATAGTAAAATAAGTGGGACACGACCATTAGCAGTGTGCTTTGCAGCATTGCATTTCTGTTGGGAAATACTTTTTACTTGGATGCAGGCCTCTCCTTAAGCTCAGTAAAGCTGGCACCTTTGTAGGTGATATCATCTCACACACTTGGAAAAAAAGTGCCTGGACTGGGTCAAACTGCGTACCTACTTTGCTCACTTTAAACAGAGGAACAGGAACAATCAATTCTTCTGTCTTCACAGATCAGATGAATAATTAAGATGATATCTCTT
This sequence comes from Emberiza elegans, assembly GCA_024865655.1. Lineage (NCBI taxonomy): Eukaryota > Metazoa > Chordata > Aves > Passeriformes > Fringillidae > Emberiza > Emberiza elegans. The sequence goes on along the minus strand of JALJVW010003023.1, from coordinate 56,420,049 downwards.
AATGCACTGTTTTCTTATAAAATGCATAAGCTGAATCTTCTTCCATTTTAATCTGGCCTTCCAATATTTTCTGCAACAAAGCCTATGTATTTGAAATAAGCATGAAAAAAAGAATGTGTTCTCTATTGCTTGGTTTTGTTTCACAGTTACCTGCTTTCTCTTCCCCTCAGTTCATATTTTACTATGAGATTCATGAAGTCCTCTCCATGGAGACAGAGGGCTTGATTCTGGTAAAGACAAACCGCAGGAGAAACCACCTTGGGTTTCCTCAACAGAGCAACAGTGTCACCATCTCTACCCCTGACTCTGCCTCCCCCTCACACCCAGTCAGCGGCACACAAACATTACATAAAGCTGCTCCTCTGCATCTACTTGCTGTTGTGCCAGCAAAGATGAGAGGAACACAGGGACTGAGAGCTGAATATGTATACATTTATACAGAGGCAAGAAATGTCTAGTGAATGCATGATTTGACCTCTACAAATGCAAGTGAGGAATGTTTAAGTAAATATCCCTTTATTATCTTTAGTAAAAATATGACATAAATCCCTGACTGCATCACCTTGCTCCAAGGAAGCAAATCCTGCATTTGTATTAGTTACACTGGCAACAACACTGAAAACAGAAGACACATTCACAACATTTAGAAATGGTAGCTGTAAGTTTAGTGGGTTTTGATGGTTTAAGTATAAAAGTAATCAAACATCATTAGGGAAATACCATGCCAAAAAAAGAAATGCAGAAGCAGATTCACTTCAGAATATGAAGGGTTTCTTTGAAAAAGAAAATAGTAGTGCTAATGTCAGATTAGAGTACAAGGTTCCAAGATTTTCTGAAACAAAAAGCCTGTGATAAGAGGCAGGCCTGAAAGCAAAACCAAGAAAGTAATAACAGTGTGCTGAACTCAGATGTATCATTGCCCTGTTCAGCTCTTCCAAACCTTCACCTAACCCAATCTCAACAAATAATTTCTTTGAGTCTTTTCCCAGAAAAACAAACTGACCCTCCAGAACATTATTCCAATATGCAAAATTCAGTTAGAATAATTTTTACTGGGAAGATAGTATTATGTGTGTCAATCAGTGTGCACCCTGATTCATGAGAATGTACAGAAAACTGTAAACAGAAGAAGCCAGGTGGGAAAAAAATCAAAACATAAAAAAACCTATTCAAGCTATGGATGCACTGTGTGTGGGCTTTGTTGTCAGCCAAATATGTGGAGAGCAGCTTTTCATGTCAATTGTGGAAGAGTCACATCAGACACTACTCCTATTGGGCAAAACTTTCTCAGCAAAGGCAAGCAAGGTTCACTGCTTAATCACAGCTACATCAGCTCTATTGCCTACTCAAAATCAAATACTATGCTTTCAGAATAAACATGGACTTGCACAAAACCACCAAATAATTGTAATCTGAGAAGGTCAGACCAAAACTTCTCACTGCTCCCAATCACATCCAAAATCTATCACCTCAATCTGCTCTGTGAAACACAAACATCTTTTAATAATAATCTCTTTCAAAATCTTCTCTTAAAGTAAATAACCACATTTTACCCAGGAGCTGTGTGCAAGAAAGACACTTGCAAATACTCCTGCTTTTCCTGGCTCTTCAGTTGTTTTATGATACTGTTTGGCTGTGGAGGAAATTGTATCATATATTCAAATGCACAGTTGTTTTAAAGCAATTTTCTGAACTGAATTTCTGCATGCAAGAAGTCCCTTTCCTTCATCAATAGAAATGCTAAATATATACAGAATATATAAACATATGCAGAGGGCTTTGGATACAGTATTAAGATGAAGCATAAAAGATAATAGATCAGGAGATTGCTTCAAATGGACTTGAACACTTCACCATCCAGGGCAAGAGTGTGAATGTGCACTGCCCTGGCTGCTGGACACACAGACCTTCACCTGACACTCTCTGCATGTGGGATTGGCTCCTTTCTCTTCAGCTGTATTCACTGTATTTGCCTTAATTTATTTATGTTTTGGTGGGTGAGCATCTCATGGGGCCATGGATGCTGGGCAGCCACACAACACCCAAAGCCCACACAAAAGAAATCCCAGGAGTTACAGGTGTCCCTAGGGCATGGAGCTGTGTTCCTTAGGGAACCCCAGGAGCTATGGGTGTCCCTGAGGCATGGAGCTGTGTTCCTTAGGGAACGAGCACTTTCAGGACACTGGAACCCAGACATGAAGTGACATCTTCAGCAGGCAGCAGGAGTCAGTGCTGAGGATCTGTGGTGTACCAAGGTGATCATGTAGACAAGTTTGTAATCTGCATGCACACTGATAGAAATAAACCCAAGTGCCTGGGCAGGGAATGCAGATTTTTGAGTACTGAGAACACCACTTTTATAACTTAAAAGATTTTACTAGAGGAAATTAGACCATTATAAGTTGATGTGGACAGAAAGTTTGCGCCTGATCTTTGGCCTTGACCCTTCCATCAGTAAGCATGGGAGAGGAAAACAAGTGGAATTTGTTCAAAAGTTGTTAAATCAAAAATCTCCTCCTGACTGAACAGGTCACTGAAATAGTGTCCCTGAGATGATGTGACTGCAAATGGCACCTTGGAGGTCAGGCTGCAGACAGTGGCAAGTGTTTACCGGACATAGTCAAGTATCAATCAGCCTCCTGTACTTCCTTACATATCTCTGTTTATGACCCTCTTTAGAAAAGCAGCTATTTTATCTAGTGAGCTACACAGTCTCTCATAACCATCTGTGGAGAATCTGCAGGTGTTAAATTAGCTGCAGGAGGATGCCCATATGTTTCCTGCATACACTAGACACGCATTGAGAAATATAACCAAAAATGAAGCCATTGCAGATTGCACACACTTAAGGCTAAAGGGCTCAAGCCAAGATCTTTAAGTAAAATTTTACATGGATGAGATGTCATTTACTGTGATTAAGACACAGCAAAGAAGAAATGCAACTTTCATTTTCTAATGTAGTTTCTTGGGGTGACATGGGAACATGGTTCCCTGAGACACTAAGCAGTCTCAAACTGCTGGCAACAGGACTTTGGGCTGCTCAGTATTTGCCAGAATCAAGCCTTTGCAGTCATTTCATACACTATTTTTTTTTTGCAATTGTTAGATTTACGTATTATTTATATCCTTGTATTGTATATGTCAGAGTCAGCAATTGCACTGCAGTTACTAATGGGAATGATTTATTATTACTATATACAAAGAGCCAAAAAGTAACAAGTGCCTTCCCTGGCTTGGTCTGAAAGCAATTCAAGAACTTTTCTATTTGGTGTAAAACACTTGGAAAATGGGTAAAAAATGAACAAGGATTGATTTTCTAGGATAAGCACAATGAAAAGACCTTATGTTTTACATACAGATACACATATTCATACTCTTTTCAGTAGGCATAGACACAGACTAACCATCTTACTACTACTTCTCAGAATACTGAATACAGGTCTGTACATCTGCCTGGGAATACTGCCATTTACACATTTTTTTTACAATCCAAAATATACTAATCCAATTTTTGTGAGCATAAATTAAGTTTAATCAGCTATCTACAGCAGAGCTATGTGTCAGTTGAGTGTTCCTTCCAGACTTTCCCGCTCCACCAAACAGTATAGCTGGGAGTAGAGAAGATCCACAAGGCTTGACAAAGCTTTTTATATGTGAGCAGGAGGTCCATACTTCTCCAAAAACCCTTAAGAAAGCAAGCAAGATATTACTCATGAGCAATTTTCTCTGTGCACAGAAAAAACGTGATTGATCCAGAGGATCCAAGGTGCGCCAGGCTGACTCTCACGGGACAGATGGTCACAGTGCCTCCAGAGGAAGTAGAATTTGCCAAGCAAGCAATGTTTTCCAGGTCTGTATCTAACAGGCACGTTAGAAGAGTGCAACCCATGGGTTTGAGACAAATACACAAATGTGGCCGTTTGGTACAGAAAATCTGAGAAATAACAAGCCTGACCTTTGCTTTGGGGCCATGAATCATGCTGGCTTCTGTGTGGCTTGGAATGACAGACCTTTTAACTCTTGAGGAAATGAAATATGGAAACGCAGTTAGTTAGTGTTGGACTCTGGTAAAGTACACAGTTTATAATCTGGGGATTATGAAGATATGTCACCTGGTTCCAAGGAGAGATTCCGTAATTCCATGGTGTGTTTGTTATCTTTAATGATTCTACCCCATCTTATGATAGGTAGTGGACTCAGAGACAGAGGAGGTCTGCTGCCTTTGGGTTTACAAACATTTTCAGGGTGGAGTTTACATGTTTAATTACATCTCCTAACGTCCCAGCTGCTTCAAAGCCATAGCACTGACTGAACAGTCTCTTTTGAACAGATGCAAGCACAACCCAGGTGTGCAGACACACACAGCGTGTGCCCCCATGCCCTTCAGTGGGTTTCCAGAATTACAGGCGTGAAAAGCCTAAACCTTAGCTGGGGCACACACCTCCCACACAGGCTGCCAGGGATTGTCCTCCAGGTGCACCTTGCCTGGTCAGTCAAATACTGCTGGGAAACTGGGATGAGCTTGGATCCAAAACAGCCCAGAGATGGTATTCCTTCTGATCTACAGGAGGGGGTCAGGGTGGGACTCTGTCAGTGTGTGTGCCACCAATAGCAAAAACGGGACCATGAACATATGGAGCCATATTGACACACAAGCCTTCTTTACAAACTTCACAGGAATTAGATTTCCATGTGATCCAGAGTCTACCCGTGCCTCAGCAAGGGATGCTCTGCTGTCAGGGTACAAGAGTCAGAATGATAAAGTGAGGGCTGTTGGGGCACATCCAGTGCCAGCAGCATCTGATGCCATTTACCAACCCCAGAATCATAGGTGCTCAAAGGGACAACTCAGAAAATGGTAGGAAACACCATTTTCCCACTGAGAGCGAAACCAAGAGGTTGCCAAACCAAGCACCTCTGCTGCAGGGTCCTCTGCAGGAGCAGAGGGCAGTGAGCCAACCCTACCCAGACTTGCACCACTTCCCACCCATGTTCCTGTGAACACTGACTTGAACTGTGGTATCCACTCTGTGCATCACTGCTGAGCTCCCCACAGCTACCCTTGCTGGGGCTTGGGAAGCAGGCATCTGCACCCAGTCAGGGAGAATCTGACTGACCTAGCTGTAAGGGAGACCAGAGAAATGAGACAAAAATACAGGATGAGAAGGCTGTCGGAGGTGACAGCTTGCAGAGACAATGCTCTGCCCAATTTTATTAGCCCTCCCTCTGTATCACAATTGCTACCAAAGAGGTAGTATTTTCAGGATGCTGTTTCCTTTAAACAGATACAAGCACAACCCTGACATACATTCAAAGAGTCTTCTCTAACTATTTTTCACTTACTCAGAGACCAAACAACATCTATCTTTAGAGACAGGGTTCTGCAGTGGGGGAAGGTGGCGATTGCTGGCTGCCTGTGTGGCAGTTCTCCCCTGACTGGGGTGAGGAAGATCATAAAGCTTACGGCAAGGAAGGGCCAAAAAGATGAATGGTGGTGTTCTCATATCTCAGGTTTCACTCTGGCTGAGCACACCAGGCTGAAGAAAAAGCAGGCTATGCATATGCTTTGGCACATCTAATTTTTTTTTGCTTTTCTTTGTCCCTCCAGGCACCCAGTGGTAAGAAAGTGGCCTCGTAGCTATGAGTGGTTCTTCATGAAAATGAACATTGAACACATCTGGCTTCAAAGCTGGTATGGAGAAGTTTCTCCCATTGCAGTAGAAGAGTATTTAAAAGCAGTTCCAAATAAAGGATGATTGAATGGGCTTTGAGATAAAAATTCCTGAGTTTCCTTTCCAAACACTTTAAAATTTTCATGGTAGATGGTTTCTTTACAGTGATATTTTTCTTCTTCTCCCCAAAGGCTTCAAAATAGCCCTGTCTCACATGGAGTGGAGTGAAAATAAATCAACACAGACTTTTAAATTATAAAGGAGAGGTGGGTATTAGCCCTACCCTGCAATGTACAGACTTGTCATTTCAAGCAGGCAATGCGTCATCTGAAATGCTGTTTTTAAAACGCTTTGTATCTGTTTGTTTTGACTTCTATTGCTGTGCACCCACAGGGAAGCTACACTATGTGCTAAATATAATGTTCTGAATTGCAGAAAATGCAAATTGCCTACTCAGAACCCTCTATGCATTGTGGAGGTATTACTGCTGCTTGGTCTCCCTTGATTTGTAAGTACTATAAGAGAAACTTAATAGCTGCAAATTTAGGTATTTAAGTTTAAAACCAAATTATTTGCTAAAGCTGTCCTCATTTGCTAACTTCTCTTTTCTATTTGTGCATTTCCCTAATTAGATAATTTGATGTTTCATTTAGAAATTGAGTAAAACATCTCTCTTTAGCTGAAAAAATGCAATCAGTTCAAAAAACACAGTTCCATATAACTTGCCTCTGACACAAAGCTGGTTAAACACATTAAAGGTCAAAATCAAATCAGCCCCACAAGGATTATCTCAACACAAGTATAAACATTCTCCTAAGAAGAATTTAAGTAAATGTTCTCAGCTAGCCTGTTCCTGTTGAGACAGGGAAAGTATTTTTAATAGCCTGTAGTCCCAATTCTTTTTTGCCTCCCTGCTCCAGCCACTGCTTTATTTTTAACTGGCTTGTGCAACTGATTTTTTGTAAGCCCTCACTAACTCACTGAGGGGTGGAGTCTGTTCCTTAACTCTGTTTCCTCACCAAGATTTAAAGGGCTCGTTCGTGCATTTATTTTTTAAAGAAGCCTAAAGTTGGTAGGTATTTCAGGTCATGAAAACTGCTTTTCTTGGTGTGGAAAGTGCAAACTTTGTTGCAAACACATTATGTGTAGGCTTCCCATGTGGTAATACTAAAAGAGTTCAAAGGTATTTTAATCACTGTCAGCTCTTTCTCTAGATGTCCTCCTGGTAAACTTATTCTGCAGTTCTGAAGGGTATCACAGAAAGAAAATTCCCATGGCTAACCAGCCAAGTCACCAAACAGTTTGAAAATTATATGGCTGCTCTCCCTGTTACATTAAGAAGGAGACATTGCGATGGGGTTTATGTGCCTGTGGGGAAGGTCTTCCAGCATCCTTGGGAGTGCACTTGAGCTCTGGTCCTCAGCCTGCACCACATCTGGGCTGGGGAGGAGCCTGGGTGAGTGCCCTGAGCTTGTACAGGTTAATCCCTGGGCAGAGCTCAGAGGCAGCTGCATGAGCTATGATCAGCTGGAAGCCAATTAAATGTAGCTGAGCTTATTTTGGCTCAGGCATGGAGAGAGAGAGTCATTCCCAGAACAGCTGGGCACCATGCTGATGTAACTACAAGGGGCCCAGAGTGCCCAACTTAGCCCTAGGGCGAGTCCCAGGCCCCAGGTATCACTGCTATTCCTGATACTCTGTAAGAAGCCAAGGCAAATGATGGGAAACTTTGTTTAGACACTCACTAAGCTTTTTTTATTCTTGTCTCATTGCCAGAGACTTTGTTAGCTCTGCAGATCTTTTGCAGAGGTAATTACACAAAAGGAGGAAGTGTCCTGCCTGAATCTATTTCCTTTTTTTTTTTTTTTTTTCTTGGCAGATGAGCTGCATTTTCACATTTGAGTTTGTGCCTGAATTTTGCATTGTGTAATACTGAAGCAAGATGGCCTGTCCTATACAGATTTATAGAATACCATCAAGTGAAACCCTCCTTGATTCTTATAATTTTGCCATGGGGATCTTTGTCTGCTATGGATTTGATGACTTCGTCCATTAGGATTAATGGGATTTTAAAACTGAGTTCAACAGGAAAAATATCAGTCCTTGTAAGAGAATTTCAGAGGTGTAACATTTCTGTGAAAGTCTCATTACATATTTCCTTATCCCAGTTCACTACTATTCCCAGAGAAACCTGAAACCCCCATTCTGCCCCCCACTCTTAAATACACACAGATTAAGCAAATCCAGAGTACAATCTTAATGTTTAAACAAACTGAAGAAGAGAGGAACAATTTTAGAAATGCTACTGTTACTATACTCTCAATTTCACATTCACATCCCCTGTCAATAGTGACATGGTCTTATGTCCTATCCATTACCTTATTAACAAGCCTTGAAGCAGTAAGGGGTTGTGTCAAGAAGGTTCTGAAGAGCTTTAATGGTTTAAGAAGTCAGTGTGTTCTAAGAAAGGTTTTGAATTTACAACATATTACTTGTTATAGGCTGCCTCCCTGTACACACAAATTAATTGGAGTTGTATTGTAAAATGACACATTCATCAAGGTGATTTTCTGTATGGTCCTGCTGTGAGGCTCTTGACAGAACCTTAAAAAATTAAATGCTTGTAACATGTAATGTGACAAAAGGAGCCTCATGAAGAAATGCTGTCTTATATCACCTGTTCTCATTTCATGCTTCCTTCACCCAAGGAATAACTACCATGTGAGTCCTTGAAAGTCTGTAGAAATTCATCAAAAATACAACCTGCAGATTTTGAGTGGAATTTTCCAGACCAAAAAAAAAAAAAAGAAAAAAAGGAGGTGACAGTAGTTTGCTTATTTGGGCTTTATATTATTATTTATAGGTTAGTTCTAATTTTCCTTCAAACAGACAAATGTCTTAAGTAATATTGGTCATCACATGGTAAGTGATGTTTGATTGATGCTTTTAACCCAGAGTTTTATCTGAAATACCACAATAAAACCATATTCCTTATGACTGTAGAGTTTGATTTTGCTTCAGTTCAAGTCAATATCAAAAATACCATTTATTTATTGAGCTTTAATTACTGGATCAAACAAGCATTTTCGTAAGTCTTGATAAGCTCTTATGTATTTGTTAAGCATTTCAACTAGCTGATGTGTAATTTCTCTGTGTTCTGTATTTTCCTTATTTTTGGAGCTTCCCAAAAAAAGGTTTGTGCAACATGGTTAAATTTTTATCTGTGGTATTGGAATATTTAAAAGATGTATTTAGTCATTTCTGTATACTTGAAAAAAGAAAAATGAAGTTGAAAATCTGGGTTCTCCCTTCTTGCTAATTTGGGCAAAAGAAATGCAGGTACAGGATTTAGGCACGGTTATTTTGAACTGCTGTTCTTATTTAACCAAAGAATGCTCTGTTTCTGATGAAATTTTCATCACTTCAGTGGTTGAAATGCAACCTGTCTCATTTCTGGATGTGTATTGCAATTTGCAATGTACTTTGATTTCTAAAAATATTGAAAGTTGTTAACAAAATGGCCATGAAGAAGGAATATAAATAAAACAAATTTCAAAGCAGAAACTGTATAAGGATATTCTTCAGTATGGCATTTGCCAGAGTAACCCACATTGTGCTAACAATCATTACAATTTCTGTCTGATCTGAACATCTGTTTTGTTTTTTTCTCCCTGAGTTTTCGTCGACCAAGTTAATTTCTATCAAAATATTTGTGGGAATTGAGACTCCAATTTGCCTTTTCTCTGGGGAGAAAAGTCTAGTCAAGCACCTTTTATCGTTCCTTCATCTTCTCATTTATTGTGTTGCTTTCACTGCAGCAGTTAAATGTCACTCTTAAAGTTCACTCTTCTTTTTTGAATGTAGGAACTGAGCACCCATCTCTTCAGTGTGCATTAATAGTGTTTTGGAAGTTTCCTCAGTGCTATTTCTTCCCTTGCCAGCCTAGCTCTTACAAGTTCTTGTTACAGCTTGTTCTCTCCACTTTCCTCTGATGCGTTTTCTTAAGCCAAGTCTGACAATTTACCTTCTCATCTTGTTTTCCCACACCATCTCCTTTCAACAAAATTCAAGCTCTCATACTAAAATTCATATCCAATAAAGAATAGAATAGAATAGAATAGAATAGAATAGAATAGAATAGAATAGAATAGAATAGAATAGAATAGAATAGAATAGAATAGAATAGAATAGAATATTAATGTTAAGATCAAATAACAGCCTGTGTTTCCTATTTACACTTTAAATCTTTCTGTTGCCACTGGTTGGACTGCATTTACTGTAAGAACTGTGACCACAGTTCCCTACCCTGCACAAATCTCAGTCAACACCAGCTTCTTATTTCCAGAAATATGTTTTTTTAAAAGAACATTTCCTGCAGCTAGTTTCTTCCTTTTTACTTACTATTTTTACATTTTTCCCATTTCTGGAGTGATGTCTATTCTGACTAAACTACATGTCTTTAATTTACTTACAAAAAACCACCAAACAAAACCAAAAAAAATCAAACAAAACAAAAAAATCAACAAAACCCAACCAAACCCTAATTTGAACATTTTTGGAATCACTGAAGTACTTTGAGATTTTAATCTTCTTTTTGCTAAATACTGAATTAGTGCTTCTTCCAAATTGTGTTGCTTGTCATCCTTCAAAAAAGCTCACCTTTTACCTGCCTTTTCACTGCTACCACCTCCACATGCCCTCTCCCATCTAACATCTTGCTAGATGCTCCTGTTTCCTTCTCCTCTTTTCCCTATTTTTTCATTAACTCTAATTTTTCTATCTTCTTCCCTCAGCTTCCAAGTTCTTCGCAGCCCATTCCACATTACTCCGTCTGCTCTGTCTTGTCTGTCTTCTTGATTTTGCTACTTTAATCTTCTTGTCACTCTGCTCAGTGCCTTTGGAGAGGATCCTAACACTGACAAGTCTTATTTTGGGAGAATGCTAGAGAGTAGGAATACTTTGGGTTTGAAGGTATTTGTTTGTTTGTTGGTTGGTTGAAACACTGCCTCTGGAACAGAAATGGGAAATATTTGCCTTGATGCTGACACAGCATAGGGCAGTTCATCAAGCTCATGGCTTTCTCAATGATATCTTCTGCACAAACTATTCCAGGCTCTATTAGGCCCTGCCTGTGTCAGCACCCACAACATATAATCATGATTAGGAAGGTCATCAACAAAGTTTGACAATGTTGTTTGACAACATAGGTAACAGTGCAGGAGCACACAACTGTTGTCTTCTGAAGGAAAACAACCATTCAAAAAAGACTGGTAGCTGGTGGAAACAAGTGATTCGTTTTAAAAGCTGGGAAAAGATACAGACGTGTTCTATGAAAAAATATAGGGAGGACTCTGTTTATTCAAGAAGAGGTGTATGTCAAATACTTCTATTTAAGGGAAAACAAGTCTATAGAATGATCATGTCTATTCGGTACCTTAATACCTTAATTGTACTTTTTCCTCCAGACACGGTACAGAACCTGTCACCATTTTTCATGGCTCTGGAATGAATGTTCATTCCCCTCAGCACAAGCACGGTGTGTGTCTGACCGCGCGCAGCTCCGTTCCCTTTCCCCTGCATGTCTGTGCACCGCTGTGTTCTTTGCTGGCTTCCGGCCACCTCTTGTTGCCTTGTGTCCTTGCTTCTGGTGCTCCAGCCTCCCTCCACTCCTCAGGAAGCAATGCTGCACCCTCGAACAGGGCGAGGTGTGCCCCGGAGGGTGCGGTGGTGACTCATGTAGCTTGACGCGTGTGTCACTGCCGGTGCTGCTGTACAGGACCCGGGGCTGCTGCACAGGACCCGGGACCGCCCCGCACGGCAGGGTCCGAGGCCGTGCAGCCCCCCAGGGCTCGGTGGTAGGGGCAGGCGGGGGCCGGGCAGGGGCAGTGCCCACTCCGGGCAGGAGCCGCCTCAGGTTGATCCCCGTGGGCACCTGTTGCGTGCAGGAGGCCGGGGCCGAGCTGTGCTCCTTACACAGCCCCGGCAGACCGGGGCAATGGCACCATGGCATGTGTTAGAAATAGAGCGGCCAGAAGGGCTGGGGAAGTAATTCTCCCCTTGTACTCAGGACTTGTGGGGCCACACCTCAATGCTGTGTCCAGTTCTAGGCCCCTCAATTCAAGGATAGGTGCTGGAATTGGTCCAGAGAAGGGCAGTGGAGCTGGTGAAGGGGCCGGAGCACAGGTCCCGTGAGAGGCGGCTGAGGGAGCTGGGTTTGTTTAGCCTGGAGAAAAGGAGGCTCAGGGGAGACCTTGTCACTATTCTACAACCACAAGAAACGAGGTTGTAGCCGGATGGGGGTCGGCCTCTTCTCCCAGGCAAGCAGCGACAGTACAGGAAGACACAGCCTCAAGGTGCGCCACGGTGGGTTCAGGTTGGATACTAGCAGGAGTTTCTTCACAGAAAGGGTGTAAGACATTGAAGTGAGCTGCCCAGGGAAGCGGTGGAGTCACCTGGTCTAGGAGTGTTTAAGGAAAGACTAGACGTGGGACTGAGTGCCATAGTCTAGCTGACATGGCGGTGCTCGATCACAGGCTGAATACGATTATCTCAGAGGTCTTTTCCAACCCAATTGATTTTCAGACCCTATAGCTGACGCCGGGGCGGACCCAAGCCCCGCGCCGCCATTCGCCCCGCCCGCCTACCTTGTGTGCCGCCCCCCCCCTCTCCCGGCATGCCGCGGGGCGGGGCGGCCTGGCCCGGCCCCCTGCTCGCCTTCGGCCGCGGCGGGCGGGCTCCGCCCCGGGCGGCACCGCGGGTACCTGCGCGGCGCGGGGCGACCGCGGGGCAGAGCGCGCCGGCGGTGGCCGAGCGAGCTGCGTACGCTTCTCCTGTCCGCGGCAGGGGCGGCCGGGCCATGGTGCGTCGCGCCCGGCTGGCGCTGGTGGCGGCGGCGCTGGTGGCACTGGGGGTGCCGCCGCCGCCGTGCGCGGGCGCCCGGGCGCTGGAGTGGTACACGGCGTGGGTGAGCACGGCCTACGTGGAGCCGCTCAGCAACCGCACGGTGCACGGCAGCACGGAGAGCGGCCGCTACGGGGACAGCTCGCCCAAGGAGAGCGCTCGGGGCCATGTGGGCATTCCCCGCGGCGCCTCGCCCCGCCACATGGAAGGCTGCGCCCCCGACACCGACTACGACGTGCCGCTGCCTCCCGGTGGCCGCGGGACCCCCGAGGGCGACCCGCCGACCTGGATCGCCCTGGTGGCCCGCGGCGGCTGCACTTTCAAGGACAAGGTCACCAACGCGGCGCGGAAGCGGGCGGCCGCTGTGGTCATCTACAACGAGGCCCGATTCGGCAACAGCACCGTCTCCATGTCCCACCTGGGTGAGCTCCCCGCGCTCGCCGAGGGGTCGGGGCGATCGCTTTGTCTAACGCCGGCCCGCATCGGTGATGCGGCTCTGCGCGGTGGGGAATGGGGATGTAGGGAGGCAGAAATCCCTGTAAAAATGGTACAGAAAATCGGGATTTTTGTTTCTCTTCCTGTAAGCCACGCCAGGGAAAAAGCCGGGACCGTCTTCTGTCTCCCAAGTTACGGGCCGGCGTCAGGGAGGAAATGCGGCACAGCCATCGGGACCGGCAGCCGTGTGGCAGACTGGGGTGGGAGGCTTGGATTTCTTCTAGCGATACCTTCTTGCCTGGTACCCTCTGGCAGAATGGCTCCAGCCGTCACAGGTAGGCCGCTTTCTGCAGGCCGTGTGGAAACGCAGCAGATATCCCGAAGATGCCTTCAGGTGCTTTTGAAGGTACAGCTGTAGCTATTTGAAGATAGCTTTAGAATAGGCTTTGTTGTAAGCTTCGTCGTCCTCTCCTGCGCAGGTCTGTTGCGAGTGAGAGGTGTAAGCATCAGGTAATCCTTAAACGCTCGCAAATGCATTAGGAAAACTGAATCCTGGAGAAGGATGTTGGCTTGTCTCAGCGTACCACTGCTGCTGTGCAGCCTGCAGAAAGGTTATGTGATTTTTGCCGAGATAGTAATCCAGATGTTCTGTCACCACAGTCCCCGCTTGGGCTAGGACACAAAGACTTGCTGAATTTCTATGGTTATGACAATGTTAAATGCTTGAATCGAAGAGGTGAAAAAGCCTCAAAACTTGGCAGTAAAATCTGTTTGCTTTTGTAGATTTTTGAGAAACTGGAAAGTCTTCAGAGGAGGATGTGAAGCCAAGGCAAACTAAGTAAAAAATTCTGTAAATGTGTGCTTCACATGATTTTGCTACAATGAGTTTATTGGTGCCCGGGCTCTCATTACTGGTTGTGAGGAAGGGAAGGGCCAGAGACTGGGATGAAGTAAAGCCATAATGTGCTTCTAAAGGAAACAAATTTATTTTCTTAGTGTAGTAAGCTGCGAATCTCAGCTAGGGAGCTGTTGCTGTATTGCACGTGTGATTTATTTATTGGGAAACATGTCTCTCCTCTTGGAATACCCAGTGGCACCAATTGGGGGATTGGAGTCATCATTATTGTTCTTAGCCTGCTGCTTGCTTGAGATCAGCCTGGCATATTTCGTATTCTTAGTTCACTGTGAAAGTGGAGGTGAGATGCTAGATAAAATGAACCTTTGGTTTTGATCCTAGGTGGTGATTAAGATACTTTGTTGTGTAATACTGCTTTCATCTGAAACAGTTTCTTTTTTTGTTTTTGCCCTGTATTGGCCAATCAGCACAAATTTTTTTTTCTCCTTCTTCTCCGTTCCCCGTGTAACATCTCATTAGTATTATTTGCTCTTTTGTTGAATTTTTTTCTGCTTCACCCATTTTGCTTATTTTATAATTTTTAAAATTTTTTTTTTCTCTGTCATCTTTGTGCTACAGAAGATCTTCTTGGGCTTAATACTCAGTTTTGGACTTCACTAGTACAGTTACATCTGCCGGTGGTGTAAAGAGAAGTGCTCTCTGACCACTTGTTGGGGTCTTTTTCCTTGAACTGGCAGAATGTTGCTGATGAGTGCATATGTACAGTAATACATTCATATTTATACTGACTTCATAAATGCAGGTTTCACCTTACGATTGTTTGAATGGGATTATAATATATTGCAATATAATTATGAGCTGGGATGTAGTCATAAATGCTTGCTTCATGGTTGACACTTTCAGACATGCAAATGTTTAAACACTTTCAGTGCACTTTGGGAATAAAGGGAAGAGGTACTGTTAGTGTTTTAAATCTTAGGTTATTTGAAGGGAGATGATGGAAAGGTCTATGAAAGACTGGCAGGGAAGAATATGTAAGATAAAGCTATAGTTAACAGGATCTACATTTTCATTTCTGTGAAGGGATTTGTGAACTGGCACATAAGGAAGCAAGCTTTCCTTCTGGGAGGAGTGCTGAGGATAAATACTCTGGGAAATCTGCAGTGCAGTTACTAAGGAGTGGAGTTACATGCATAAGTAAAATCCGCTTAATGCGTTTGCAATTAGTGGCACTGAAAATGATGTGAGATGGAGCAGTGGTTATGGCTGGTAGAGATGCAGCCCAAATTATGTGAAGGTGATAGACAGCTTTTGTGATCTCAGTGCCATCTTTTCATTCTCCTCGTGGAAAACCTACACTTTGAATTTTCTGGGATGTATGTGATACATGTGTGCTATTTTTTTGGTTGTCTTTTGGTGTTTTTAGGCATGTTTCACCGTGAGTAAAAAGAAAGGTTTTTGATTAGGTGAAGAAATGATTTCTTACAGCTAGTGTCAAAGTGTTTAAAAAAGGACAAATGTTCCAAATAATCTGTATTTTTCACCTTGTAATCTTCATGAGTGCAGTGAGTAGGGATTATAACTAACGTTTTGGAATAAGAGAGTCGAGAATTTCAGTGTGTAGCCTTGAAATCCTGCCCTTCTTCCAAAAGAAGGTTCTGCAAATGTGACTCTATTGATGTGTCTCATTTCAAGCCTTTGCTCTCTGTCCAAATTACCTTGTTCAAAATACTGGATGACTCCTCGAGGAAAGTAATAGTGACACAATTTCATGTGTGGCTGAGAAGATTTTTCCATTGAAAACCTCTCATTTTACCTAAATTACTTGAGCAGTTGTACTTCATTTACTGAATATAAACTACATAAATCCAGACTTCAGTTTTACAGACTTGGCAGGCAGTCCTAACTCTGTTCATTTTTGGTGATGATGGTGGACTTAATACAATACAGAAGCTTCAAATTGCTTTGCAAAGCCAAAATAAATATTGCACCTAAATATTAGCTGGTAGTGGGTTGGAGTCCTCTCAGAAGTTAGGGGGAGGCAGAGGTATATTGCAGTGGAAAGAAAACAGGGTCTTCTGGTTCTGTAGTCTTCCTGTTATACTTCACACTGGGCACCCAACCATCTCTGTGTCCCCCCCAAGGTAGGATTTAGTGATCCTGATCAGAACATGTTACCTTATTGTATGGAATGAAATGCGGTTTTGTTTTGCTTGACACGCAGGGATGGGAGGCTGTGGCTGTAATAGTTTGAGGTAGGTCTGGATTAGGGCTTTAATTTATGGTTTGTGGATTTAAGGGAAGCTTGGGACTTAATTTGAGTGTATGACTGGCTACATAATGAAAATGGTCTTTGATTTGCCAACATACATCCAACTAGTTCTTTCCTCCATTGTCATGTTTTTTTTAATGCATATGTATTGGACAAAACAGATGCAAATTACTTTGTGCTCACGATTCTATAAGTTCTTGGCATCTCCAAAGCAGCAGAGTTGGAGTTATTTTGGCATGTAGTTCAACTCTTTGTTACACTGCTTGCAGGACTACTCAGGATTCTCAAATGGTGCATAATTTCTGTATTGCTGCTGTTTTCTATTGGAAGTTTCTGGTAGTGTAACTGCTGAAAGGACAGTGGCTAGCTTTAGTAACACATGACTGTATGATGTTGAGCTGGTGATGCTGTTCTGAAGAAGCAGGAGTAACTGCTTATATCTGTCATATAGAAAAAAGTGCATATGTATTGGAACTCAGGTGGAAAGAGTATGTGTACCAGTGGTGATATATCCTCCTTGAGGCAGGTGAAAATACAACATGCACCAGGGATTAGGTGAGATGAGTTTGGGGTAGATTGTTAAGACAAAGCTTGTTATGAGATTGTTAGTGTACTGTTAGCTTTTTTTTGAACAGGAGCTAAAAAGAATATTTGGTGTTAGTTGTGGCAGTATTAGTAGGGTGCCTGTGCTTAAATAAACCAATGGACTGACCTTAAACATTTTTACTAAGATGGTGGAAACCTGGGAGCTTTCTGACATTGCTCAGGAGGACAAAAAGAAGGGTGTGTCTGTGATCAGTTTCTGGATGACAGAAAAATATCTTCTTAATCTCTAAGCATAAATAGAAATAAATGTAGTTTGGTGTGCCTGCAATCAAGATCTGTACCTGTCCTACTTCTTCCTCATCAGTAGAGTGCTGGTTTCCTTTTGCAAGAAAATACTGGGAGTCATAGCAGTAAAACTGTCTGCAATGGCAGGAAACATACCTTCATCTTTAGAGTTCCAAATTTGCCTTTTTTTCCAAATATCATAAGGATCTGCCAGCCCTGATAATGTTAAAAGCACAGAGCAAATTTGAAGTGGACCCAGTTTCACTGAAGCATCAATCAAACCTAGAAAAAAATTTGTTTACTCTAGCAGAGTAAAAATGTGATTATTTATTGTAAAACTACAAGGTTATAGAAAGGTGAAGGCAATACAGCATGCTTTCAGTAGATGCATATATATGATGCTTGAAGTTTTCTTTATAAATGTGATTTGAGGTGTCTGAGTTGTGTGGCAGTTGAAGAAGTTGATGGAATGACTCACCATCATTTCAGTCTTTGAATAATAAGTTGCAGAACAGCAGGCTAAAATTAGCAAGGAATGAGTTAAAACCCTTAGTGTTACAGGCTGCTCAGGGCAACTGCTTCTCTGGGACTGCTCTTGTTCCTTTTGTAATCATGGATTGCAATTATTCTTCTCTTCTTCCCCTTCTGTCTCATGACCTTCAAGGCTTCTGTGTTCAGTTGCATGTATTTTTTATGTCAGGTTCATCACCAAATTTTTAAAACTGTTAAAATGCCTTTAATGGGTATTTATTTAAAAATGTTAATTCTAAAGGTGGAAGGTGTCACACTGTCTAGCAGCCATTGTGCAAAAGTAGCCTGACTTTCATTTCAAGGAAATAATGGTCTGATAGTTGGGCATTCTGGTGACAAAGCAGAGAAGGACAATACTTATTGTTGTGAGGGTTTTTAAATACTTCATCATTAGAAATAGTGCAGAGAATCAGATAGCAGGATTAAACTGACTTAAGATTTCAGGACTGAGGTGGAAATTTTCTGATTAAAATCCAGGCTGCCTCTAATCTTGAAACTTCCTTTTCTTCCTTAAGCTTGGATGAAACCACGTAAGTCTTTCCAAAACATTTGTACCATTCCCTGGCAATCCTTAGACACCCCTCCTGTTATTTGTAACTCTTAAAATTGATGAAAGACACAGGACCTAATTTCTTGATTTAGTTATGGGGATAGCAGTTCTTAGCAATGTAAGATAAATTCCCACTTTCATATTTTTTTTTTTTGCTAACTCCCTGTGGAGTTGTGCAGGGTCAGAGAACAGAGAGTGTTTCACACTCTTCTCTGAGTTTCATGAGGCTCTCTGGTAGTGCTTTTGTGCTGTTTCAGAGAGAAGAACAACATCAATTAACCAACTTGTAGTGTGCTTGGGCTTGGGATATCATGTGGATCAACAGATGGTTGGTGAGCAGGACTGATTAGTGGAGCCTGGGTGCTTGTTGTCTCTCTGTCTGCAGCTTCACTGCTTTGTGTCTCCGAGCACACCCAGCAAGCAAAGCAACATAGGTGGGGTGGGTGTTGCTGGTGACCAGAGTGGGGGTGCCTGAAGGGAGGCCCAAATTGGTGTAACTGTAACCCTATTAGGAAAATTATTTTTTTGGTGGGTCTGGATCTGGCAGACACAGGTGTAATGCTTCTTAGAGTAGGTGACCAGAGGTGGGATGGTTGTGTTAAGGTGAAGTTGAGAAGGGAGGTTTGTTCACCTAATGCCTGGAACCTTTAGTTTTCATCCGGACCAAACTATATATGCCTTATGGAGGGAAGAGGTCTACATACACAAGTGAAACTTCCACAAACTTGATAGCAGAGCGGCCAGATTGAAAAGCTGTCACAGCCTGACAGCTTTTTTTCCTTCCTCAAATAAAGGAATTTGGTTTAAATAGTTCAGGCAAATAACTCTTTGTCTTGGTAGTAAGAGGTGGCTGAGGCCAGAATGCAGCTTTGAATTTTGAAAATCCCCATTTGATGTGATACTATAAATAAGGAAGCCATTTCTTCTGGCACAGCTTCTCCAAAAGGAATCTAACTCAGCCAGAAGAGAAAAAGGCTTTAACCCTTCAGGGCGAGGACTTGTTGCAGGTAGGTAGTCTTTTGTGGATCTAGAAAAGGTAGCTGTAACATTACAGCTTTAAATTTTCAGCTAAGAAAACCCCTCTCTTTTTCTTCCTTTCTCTCTGAATCAAGGCTAGTTTCACTTTTTCTCAGAGGTAGGAGAGCAAAGTATGAAGCTGTGACTTACCAAGGTGGCATCAGTGTTGGTATACACAAAGTAAGAACTATTCAAATAGAAATAGAATAGAACAGTGAAAATGTGACATTTTTAATAGGTACACTTCCTTGTAATTTGTTTGGTAATACTTGGGCTAGGTATTTCTGAGAATACTGGATATTCTTCCAGAAAAAAAGAAATGGAGTAAAACACTAGTCACAGAGGCCTTTGGATTTTGCTAGTTGGTCTTGATAGTATTTTACTGGTTTAAGTGGCAGTATGTTGACTAAAGGTTTTTGGGTTTTTTTGAAATTAGATTTCTTTCATATGAATTGAGAACTCTAGACTTCTAATGCTTTAGAAAAATCCTTTTGTTCACTGCTCCCAAAAGAGTCACAAAGTATTTCTTGACAAATCCTTGTCATGAAGTCTCATTACATTTTGAATATTTAGTATTAAAGAATCTGTAAGTATTTCAATGTTTAAAATAATTTCTTATTCAATTTATTATTAAATATATGAATCTTTTTCTCTTTTGTTTATATATCCAGTGTAATTGGGCTACAGATTCATATTCAAACTAAATTGAAGTGTCTCTCTGTGATGTTCACATACTGTCTCCATCTGCAACTAAAATTCCCACACTGACAAATGAAAGACCCACTGTTCCTGAGTTGCAAGCTAGACCTTAAACTGTTTTGCGATGGGTTGTGTGTGACTTGTCTGGGTTTTTGCATGGTTCCACATCTTACCTCACTGTGGAATGATGACTATAGGCCTTGAACAGTAAAGATGCATCTCTTGAACCTTATCTTGTGTTTGAGAATTTTTGAAAGTAAATAAAGGATTCGTTACCAGTAAATCTTCTATCAATTTTGCTGTGCCTGAAAAAAAGCACTGGAGGCTTTACTATAAAATTTTATACTATATATATATAACTTCTATACTATATAGTATATTATTTATACTATATACTATTCTTGCTGATCTTAACTGAAGAGGCCAAATTACCCTCAAACAAGAACTCCTACACTTTTACTGTGACTACTGACTTTTATTCTTTTTTTATTTCCTCCAACAGGAACAGGAAATACAGTGGTGATAATGGTTGGCTATCCAAAAGGAATAGAGATATTGGAGCCAGTCCGAAGAGGGATTCCAGTAACAATGAGTATTGTTGTTGGCACACGACATGTGCAGGAATACATTAGTGGTCAATCAGTTGTGTTTGTAGCCATCGCCTTCATCACCATGATGATTATATCCCTTGCTTGGCTCATATTTTACTATATACAGCGTTTCCTCTATACGGGATCACAGTTTGGAAACCAGGTAAATGGAGCTAATGGCACTTCAGAGTATTTACCTCCTTCTTGTGTCAAATCAGTTGCCTAACTTTGTTTATTGGCACGTTCTTGAAGATCTGTGCCTTCTTCCTATTTTGCTAACTGTGAATGCTGCTCAGCAACAGTCAGTGAGGCTAATAAGCACTATACTAATTGGCATCACAAGTTTGACTAGTTATAATTATTAGATGCTCATATGAAATAATGAGAAATACATTTAGCCACTTGTCAACAACAGCTTCTTATGTGATCTGTCACCTAACTGAGCTTCCTTCCTTTTGACATGAAAAGTTATTTTCATTCTTCAGTAATTTTCATTTTGAAAGTACTAACTTCACTAACCAGACTTTAATGAAAAGGGACTGTGGTAAGTTTTTAAAATTTTCTTATAAAACCCACAAGTTCTTCAGGGTAGAATTTTTAGTTCTAAAGCTTTATGAAAACTGCTTTTGGTACTTGTAATTTTACAACTCCACTGTAGAGTTACTGAATTAAAGCAGCCTAGAAGGTGCATGTGTGGTGAGATTCAGCTGTCTTGGGCAACTCAAGGTACTGAGAACAGTGAGAGTACTGAGGAGGTTTGGAAGGAGTAATTTTGCTCCTTATTTGCCCTTCTCACATTTCTGTACTTAGAAGAAAAAAAAAGCCAGCTTTACTTTTTTCCCCTGAGGAAACTATTTCATCATAGAACCGTTTAGGCTGGAAGGGACCTTTGGACTCCTGCAATCAAGAGAGCAACTTATATGGAGTTGTTTAGGATGCAAGTCCATCAGAATTTTGAAAATACCTTAAAATGGCACTTAACTCTGAACTCTGCTTTTCAGCTACTGCAGATAGGTTTCTTCTGTGATCAGCAGCAGCTCTACCATTTGCAGGTTCTTTTTTTTAATCCTCAGTTCAAGAAACAATATTGCTTCAACTAGTGTTTAGCATTTGGACTTCTCCTCTTTTTCCTTGATGATGTAGGTTCTAGCTTTGGGGGAGGAAGGAAGGGATTTTTGTTCACATTCAGAAGTCTGAACTCTGTTTAGGACTTAGAGGACTCTTCTAGGAAAATACTTAATTTCTCATTTCAATAACTGAGGATAACACACAGGACTTCTGTATTGGTTAACCTTGTGGTCTCCCTGAAATTTTGGTTTCCTAGAGTCTTTTTTACTAAGCTTTAAATCTTAGCATTTACTTTCTGAGAATACTTTTGGGAAAAAAATTTTTTTTTGAGAAGTATTTATAGAAAAGGGATGTGTTTCTGTGTTGTAATAGTTGTTTGGTGAAGAAAGTTGCTTCTTCCTGTTGCCTTTTAAATAGTTCACACAGAGGAAAGTTCACGTGTTTTATGAAGCATCATATTGTGTACTTTATTTTTAAGGATGTGAATGTGATGTTTCTAAGAATCCTGTGCCACAGACTCTTAATGGGATTTTGCTATTGTCATCCAAATGCCAGTAGATTTTGCCAGTGCTTGTCATCTGAATGCCTCTTAAATAAATGAAACTGTCTAGCATTAGGAGGTTATGCCCTTTTCTCAATTCTTTCTCTTCTAAAATAGCCACTGAAAATAAAAATAATGCAAAGTTGGAACATATTTTGGCGATATTAGTCAAGATGTATTATTGAGAATCTTAAAGGAATTTTGGAAACAAAAAGCTGCTTTCTAACCCAGATCTTGTTTTGCTTGGCTTATGGACTCAAAACTAAAATTTGTGAGTTAAATATGTTATGCTTCAAAGCAAGCTGCACAGTAACTGCTAACTGAAGATGGGTATCTTAAGATGTGTTCTAATATCAGTTTAGCAGTAAAATTATGGAACATCTCCTTGCCACTGAAGATGAAAACAGGACTGTGCAGAAAACCCTGAGGAGATGGAATAGGCTTCTGCTGCTGGTTTTGTCCATTTCTGGGAGACCTTTCACACTGCTTACCTTTATCACCATAAAAATTTAAAAATCACAATTTTCAGAACTATACATTTGTAAAATTATATATGTCATCATAATTCTTACAGAGAAAAGCTCCCATTGTGGGTTTGGGGTTTTTATTCTTTTATGATATTTCTTTACTGAGGGTTGCTGCTAGACAGGTCAGCATCTGTCAACTGGGAGTGTTTAGTTTCTCAGT
This sequence comes from Emberiza elegans, assembly GCA_024865655.1. NCBI lineage: Eukaryota > Metazoa > Chordata > Aves > Passeriformes > Fringillidae > Emberiza > Emberiza elegans. The sequence continues at coordinate 56,397,400 of JALJVW010003023.1, read as the reverse complement.
TTCTTGCAGTAGCTAGCACTTTGTCTTGGACTACAGTACTGCTTTCTTTTCTCGCTTCCCCTCTAAGCATAATTATACTGCATAGAAGTCCAGTATGGTGCATCATGTCTGTAAAGCCTTTCTTGTCATCTCCTTTGCATAATGTGTCCTTTCAGTGCAAAGCTTTGTCCAGTGCAGGAGACAGTGTTTAACTGAGGGAAGTATTAATAGCTACAAGCAGCCTTTTGACCTGGTGGTCAGCTCTAGGCTGCCTGGCAGGATTCCACCTTCTCCCAGGCTGCTGCAAAAGCTACAGTGTGCTTGCCTAACTGGAAGGTCTGGTTATATGGCTGTTGTTACAGCTCTGCTTGCCTCTAAAGCCTACACGGTTTCAGCTTTCCTCTGTGGGGAGGGCCTTAATGCCGGCAGGGCAGTCGGGATGCGGGACCGCGGCTGCCGGTGTGCTCGGCTAACCCCGCACGGCTGGGGCTGCTCCCGCGAGCAGGGCGCTTACAGAGCCTCAGGGGTGCAACTCACTGCTGCCTGGAAATGTGTTATAAACTAAGCCATTGCCCAGAGATCAATTTAATTTTTTGACACATTTAGAAGACTCAGTAATCTATGTGGAAAGTATTTAAAAACTTGGAAATGTAATTCCTGAAACAGCTGTTTATACTAACACTTAAAATCTTATTTCAAGGGACATAGGAAAAGAAACCAAGAGAGCCATCAGCCAGCTTCAGCTGCATACAGTGAAACGTGGAGAAAAGGTAATTCAGTGTCTCTGGTTATTGCTGTAAGTTTTAAGAATGGTTGTAATGTTTTCAAAGAATTTAAACTAAAATTACCACAGCATAATTGCAGTGTGACATACAATTCTAGCCTTATGTCAGGGCCTATGCTTAAAAGGCAGAATTTAAAATGGAGTCAAATTTGAACTACTCATGAAATTAAGTCAATTTTGTTGCAAATAATATCTGGTTATACAGAATGTGTAGGGGACTGGTACTATAGAGATGAGGAAACATTGTTATCTTTTCAGCACTTGAAAACATCAACAAGTGGATTGCAAAATACTTCCTCACAGTTCTTAGAGCTGATGTAATGTTCTGTGTTCTTAAAAGAACATTCATCACCTTATTGATCAGAAGGCCTTAAAAATATAAAAAGCTTTTAAAAATAAAACATTTGTTTCATCTTTTGACATATAATATGTTAAGGACCTGTGTAGGCTTAACCTGAAGCATAAATTTTTTAAAATATATTTCTATATTATGAAATATAGCTAATCTAAAAATTAAAGCAGCTTTCAGGAAGTTGGCTTTGACAGCATATGGCCTTAACTCAGCTGTATTAGAATAACTGAAGTAGAAAAGCCAACATTTTGAAAGAAAATATTTTTGTTGGAGTTTCAAGAGTGCTGGTCCTAGATGCAAAATTAGCTTCTGACTAGATTTCTGCTGCTACATAGGAATTTTTTCCCCCTCAACTCATGTCTTACTTGATGAGTTTTTATTTAAGGACTGATTTATTCGGAGATGAAAAATGAGGATTAGGTTATTTCTAAGTCTATGAATAAAATCAAAGTGAGAAAGGAAATTGATATGTAAAAACTTTAAAAGCAGTAGTCTAGCAGAAGCTGTTCTGTGCAGGTCATGTGCTACAGAGGATATGTCCTTCATTTAGTAAATCAGTTTTGAAACTTAAAAAATCCTAAAAGTGTCTTTGAACTTCCTTGCTTTTTTCTTCCATGCTTTCAATATGCTTAAATAGTGCTTTACAAATATTTCTTACTTTGAATTAGATTATTTTTGATGGAGTTTAGCATATATTTCAAGCTATGAACAGAGGAATATTCATACTTCAAATCATACAATGGTGACATTAGAGATCAAGAAAGACAGAATTGAACTGAAACTTGTGTAAAGCACTATCAAAGCATAATGGCAGCGTAGGAAGAAAGGGACATAGAAGGGTCATGATGTATGTTAAAAACCACAGAGAAGATGTTAACAACTTTTTAAAATTGATATTCAGTAAAATCCTCCAAGTAAGATTAGTACTGTCAATTTTTGCGGTATACAGGGAGTTCCTTCCAATAAGTAGACCCTTGACTAAAGTAAATAAAATGGGGGAATTTGTTGTTATACCTTATGCTGATTATTCCTGTGAGTGCCATGTTCATTAAGAAGAGTAGAATGAGGTAAGGTTAAAATCTCTCTGTTAAAATAGAGCTTTTGTGTGTGGTAGATCTCATTAATGTGATTTGAATCAACCTGCTATCAGCAAATTTATGTACCTTACCGATGCAGAGGTATTTTCATGAACTAGTATAAATTTGTCTGGACATTTGTCCTGTCTTACTCTCTAAATGTACATTTTTTCTTTAACTATTTCCTTTCAGCCATTTAAAAGGAGACTGTTTCTTTTGTTGTGATGCAGTACAGTCTTTCATTATCCCCACTTGAGGTTGAGATATTTAACTAAAATCAGGTCATATATTAAAAATGTATTTACTATCATGTAGATTTTTCCTGAGAAGCTTATGGGATTATTATAAAATGGACACTCATTTGAGTATGTGCTACATATGGTGTGCTTGGATTTTGCTTCTTGTACAGAATAAAAAATAACTTGTTATAGAATAAGCGCCTCTCAACTTTGCTTACATAAAAAAATATCTTAATGTCATTTACTTATCAATTTAAGGCATTAATTGTGTAAATTGATAGCATGCAAAGGAGTGAAATATTGGCCTTGAACTTGAAAGTTTCCTTGCAGAACTAATTAGTTTAAATGTTTGTATTGAAACTGAAGTGCTTTACTAAGTTGTAAATCAAAAATACAAATTTTTGGGGAGATGAAAGCAGACAAGTTTTCCCACTGTCTGTTCTTCTATTACTCAGAATTTATGCAGCCCAATTAAAATTGGATTATTTTTCTTGTATCTGGAGCTATCCATCATATTTACACTGCAACTCTAAGCATGGCTTCAAGAAGACAGTGAGACCTGTTAGAAAAGATATTTAACCTTTAGGTAAAAGTAGAATAGGGGTAATTATGTTCTGTCTGGTGTGAACTTGGAAAAAGGTTTTAAACCCAAATTGCATACTTGTGTTCTCTTCTGGCTATGAAGGAATATCTGCTAGGATGTGGTAGAAGAAAGAAGGTGGTGAAGAAGAGGTTTGTGGAACTCAACCCCCAAAATCTCTTCCTCCTCTTGGAAATCTTTGGAACTGCTAATTCAGAATTAGACTGCGCACTTTGATTTGTGCTGTTCTCTTAAAGTGTTTTCATCTTATAGCCACCTTGAACTGAAACATTCCTGTGTTCCCATGAACAAAGCCATTGTGTGAGGCTTACTGAATTACTTAGGATGCCATGTATAGTTATTTAAATTAGAAAATCTGGGTTTGGCTGCTTTTAGTATTTGATAACTTGATCAGATCACCTCTTGATAGAATTTCAAATTAAATGAGGTAGATTTTTTTATTTGCTATACCATTTAATATATTTTGCATTCTTTGAAGCTAGCTATTACACAAAGCTTGTTCTGTAATGAGTGTGAATGTAATGCACTTAAATGTGTTGTCACATTTAGGGTTTAGATGTTGATGTGGAAAACTGTGCTGTGTGTATTGAGAACTACAAACTGAAGGACACTGTCCGAATTCTGCCATGCAAGTAAGTTGTCATAGTTATTCTTTACTCTTTAGCATGTTTTTCTGAAGAAATGGGATGAATTTCCTGTATGTTCTTCTGAACCTCTGGTGCCTGAGCTGAAGCTGCAATTTGTATGGCTTTAAATGTTGAAGGGCACTGTGAGACCATGTAGCACTTCATAATGTATGTGGGGGCAAGGGAGCAATTGGGACAACTGTAGGGGGGAAGTAGAGCTTGCTTAAATTAGAACTGTACACTGTTGAACTGATAACTGCATGGTGTCTTTGTGGTTATTAGCATCTCCTCTTCAGAAAGCTGGCATGAACCAAAAGGCTTCCAGAACCATATCTGTACTAGTAAATTGAGCAGCAGCTAATTGTCAAGATTATAAAGGAAAGGTTTATTTTTAATGTGTTAACTTGCACACTGTTTGAGTGAGGGGTGTGTGGCTTTCATGATAAGTTCTAAAGAGCATTTCTTTTCTTTAGGCACATCTTCCATAGAACATGCATTGATCCTTGGCTTTTGGACCACCGAACTTGTCCAATGTGTAAACTAGACGTTATCAAAGCTCTGGGATACTGGGTATGTTGCACACTACTTTAATCTTCAAAGTAGAAGTACAGTCTAGGAAGCAAGACTTTATGTAACTGTTCAGAATGAGAGCAGCTGTTATTTTACAAGACTTGAGAAGCTGGGCAAAGATGCAAAGAGTAATTGAATGAGAACGAGAAAATAAGGGAATTTTATGGGCAAGAACTTAAATATATCGAGCAGCTTATGAATCTTCTTTGATAACCAGTTTTTTCTATCTCCAGCTGATGATGTTAAGGAATTTGAAGCAGAGGTGAGACTGTTTGCTCAGGCTGCAAAAATATAACTTAATTAAATAAATCTAGAACATATACTTGATGTTGTTGAGAACTGTGATTCAGAGGAAGAAATTATCGTTTTTCTACATAGAATGTTTGTGTACTTCCGCATATGCCCCATGATTTATCCCTGTAAATGAGCTGGTACTTAAAACCTTCCTAAAGACATTCACCAGAAGTTGGTTAAGTAGAGAAAATGATGTGCTCTCATTTCTTTCTGACAGCACCAGAAAAGAGAGATGAAGACACATGCGGTAGGTTACTCAGTCACTGTTAAGATAAATAGTCTTGAGTTCTACTAAAATGCTATAGGCAAGAATGTACCTCTCTTACCTCCTACTGATCTACAGAGATCTCTAGAAAATAGAGCTGTGTTTTTGGTTTCAGGGCCTTTCCTTTCATATACTAGGTCTGTCTTTTGACTACCTTTTCTCTTACTTCATTGCAGAGACTTACCAGATCTGTGGAAGAGTGTTAGGAATTGCTGTTTTGTTTTGTTAAAGGGGACAATACTCTTGCTGTGTAATATGTATATACCAGATTTTGATGCTTCTGTGAGTTAAGTCAGACTTTACCTGGGAGTTGCAATCTTGCTGTTATGTGGAATAGCGATTGCTACTTTAAGATTGTTATATTAGCAGCTTGGTTTCTGCCCACATTGAGTTCTTGGGGTTGATGTATCTTGTGTTATATGCAGAAGGACTTCTCTTTTTGTATACAGGTGGGAAACTAAAATACTGGCACCTTCCCTGAATTTGTGCTGTTGCAGAGGATACTGGTACTAAGCCGAACCAGGAACAGTAATAACTCCTCTGCTTTTTGGCTAAAATGATTTTTGGAAAGCAGATTGAGTGGGATTATGTTAAATAGAGAAATCCAGTTCATTTTTCTAATGAAATGAGGCAAATGGATCCTGTGTTTGCATCAGTCGTTCAAGTCTCACTGAAGCTAATAATGTGGGAAACCATTCAGGAATTTTCTTCGAGCTTAGTTTTCAGTTTAATCCAGGTTGCCCAGTCTAGTCTGTGGAATGATTGCCTGAATTTTTTTACTGATGTGAAGAAAAGAAGTGCAAAGAGCAAGGCAGCTTCTCTCAGCACTGCACTCTGAACCTACAGAAAAGAATGTGCAGCATTATAGAAATATACTAAACCTTCTGCAGAGAGGCTCAAGGCTCAGTTCATTTATTGACAACAAATACTTCAGATGCTTTTACATTTTAAAGGCTTGAAGTAGAAAAAAGGCACTAAGTCCTATGATGTGGGTTTTGTAAAGAGCAGACTTCAGTGATCTAGTTCTTCATTATGGTATTTTTTATGAAAGAACTGCATTTCAGCATGTCTGACTGATTTTGTAGAGCATTACTGAATTTTGTAGTTTCAGTGCTTATTTAACTATTTAAGTTTTGGAAACTAAATCATTAATGCCCCCTCCTGTCTGCAAATGTCAAGATTGTATTCAATTGTATCATATCTATAGCTCACTAAAATTCAGTATGTTTTGAATCATGCTGATTTGCTGCTAAATAAAGAATTTTTTAAATTCTAAGATGGGCCTTTGCTAGGGGAAAGGAAGGAAAAAATTCGAGGAAGGAAAAAATACTTGCTAATAAACAAAAAGAATAGCTACTTAAACTGCAATATAGTTGCTTATGTATAATTAACATCGGTGTATCTATGGCAATGAAGGTAGTCTGTTTAATTGTAGAAACAGAACTGTATGTATAGGACTTTGATCCATTCTGAAAATTAATTCAGAGTTGTACAGCTCGTGCTATACTACAGGTGAAATAGATCCCTTTGTCTGTGATGCAGATGTTGCATTCCTGCAAAGTGACAAGCCAGTGTTTTTGGGACAGACTTAAAGTTAGGCTGGAGATAGAGGAGGAGAGAGTTTGGTTCTGATGTAAATGTTTGTTCAACCTAGTAAAAAAAAACTTGACCAACTACTGTAGTGAAAAAACAGGTCTTGGAGACTTCTGCAAACTCAAAGAATCAATAGGCTTCCCCAGTGGGGACTTGGTATGTGCTGAGCCTTCTCCTAACCTTCAGCAATACTGTGGCTACAGTGTTGAAGTAACCCATCCAAAAGGCTGACTAGGTGGACTCTTCCTGTTTCTGCTCTTGGCTTTGTGGTGGCTTTGGAGAAATGGCTTTTCTTTTGGTTGGCTTTCTTTCTTGCAGTCAGACAGTGACCTTGAAAGTGGACAATATCTACACTATTCCCAGGAGTGCACACGTAATAGCTAAAAAATGGTCTTTTTTCCAATAAGGTGAGGTTGCAAAAGGTGACATGGAGGAATATTGAAGTCTGATGATAGACAAGAGTGACAGTTAAATATGTTTAATTTTGAAGGGGGACCCTGAAGATGTACTTGAAGTTCCAATACCTGAATCCATAAGTGGCAGCGTTTCAGTCGGAAGTCTGAGTATTGCTTTGCAAGATGATGACAGAAACGAAGTAAGCGAATTGTCAGCTTCCTCCACTAATGAGTCTGTATTGCAGTGTACCAGCTTAAAAGAGGATGCGGGGGAAACCACAGCATTGCTTGGTAAGTAATTCAGTGTTTCACTGCACAAATCTTAGCACTAGACATTGCATTAGAGGCCCTTCTCTAACTGGTGTGAGCAGTTAGTACTGCAGTGCAGAGCAGACTGAGTGACTGGTGTCACTTACTACTGGTCTTCAAAAAATACAAGCAAATTTTCAAGGAACTCTGTCAAGCAGCTAATAACTGGACTTGGGGGAATGTAGGCAGTGTCTTAAAAGGATTACCCAGAGAATCTCAAGAACCTGAGGTATATATGAGTATAAAGTTTTTAGCCAGAGTATGGATTAATGTAACAGATAAAGCATATTAAAATGGTAAAACAACAAACAATTTTTCTTTTATTTCCTGATTTCTAGATGTGGATGCCAGTAATAACCGGCATGGAGAACATCTATCTAATGGAAATTCCCACTGAACTGCTTCATGGAAGATATCTTGAATAGACTGTTGAAGAACTATTATTTTTTATTTAATTAGTATGGACTTTTGTCTAGTGAACAGAAAAAATAACAATGTAAATTATTTTACCTTTCAAACTTTTCTAGCTGGTGTTCCAAAAGGGCTAATAACTAAGAATTTTGTACACAGGAGGATTTTATAAAATCTCCTCTGGATGTCTCATCCAAAAAAAAAATGCAATAACCCTTTTTCTGTAAGCATTGTTGCAATGTCATTGTGTTCCAGAGGGCTGTAACAAAGATGAAGACAAGGCAGTGAAAATGATGTAGAATGTGTAATGGTTAAATATTTTGGATGCACTATTTACATTCAGTATGTACACATGAAGAACACTTACAAGCTACAACTATTAAAATGTTCTGAAAGTTTTGAACTGTTGTAATTGGAGATGAATATTCTCAGAAAAGACATTAACCTTGAAGGAATCAAATAACTTAATGGATATGTTGCATATCCTTTTCTTGTGATGGAAAAAGTGCTGGTTGCAGCATGTAACAAATACTTTTTCTGTCTTGTAATGTGTTCTACTCAGAGCGGATGCTGAGGAAAGGAAACCTTCTCCATCTTGCTAGCTTTCTATACTGAATTTGGCAGTAATAGGTTGTGCTAGGTGGTCTTCACGTGCTGAGCATGTAGACATTTAGTATATGCACACTGGTTACCTCTTTCAATCTTAAAACAGAGGTAAAGGGCTAATTATGGCTAAAATATATTTATTAGTCTATTTATAAGAATTTGCATAATTTCTTCTTGCTCCTGTTCCCATCCTGACCTACTTTATGTACAAATTGAAACCGTTTCTTAAGAAATATGAAGGTTGGGTTTGTTTTGCTTTTATTTTCCTTTGCATAGAGATGCTGGAATTCTCTTGGATATTCCGCATTAGGAGTTTCGACTGAGTTTGCCATTAGCTTTTATTCCTTTCTTTTAGATTAGCAGTACTGTGCCTTATAGTAAAACACTTAAGAAATCTGAAGCATCTGAGAGTAAATATAAACCCTGGCATCTCCCATTATGACCTCTTATTCAAATATTTATATACTGTAAGTGGTATAAGGAATTGCTAAACTGTTTTGTAAAGAAATATGTATATTTAAAACATTACTTAAGGGTGTTAAGTGAATTGTTTAGGATTTTAGCATTGTCATATTATAAATAATATGCTACATTCCTCAATTTTCTTTTGTAAAGCTGTTGCTACAGATTGCTTAAAACAGTGTCTTTCACTAGACATTTGTTTTAGAGTGCATTTTGTTTTTAAAATGTATATTTGGAATGTTTTTAAGAAAATATGCAATTCTTTTTCTAACTTACATTGAGCTTCAATAGAAGCAATAACTTTTTTTTAATTTTAAAATGAATGTTCCAGAAATGACAGAGGGGAAAATATAATCTGAACTTCTACTTTGCAGAGCAGATGTTTCACCCTAAATTTCCTTCAAAAAATTCCTGTTAATGCCTACTTAAAAAAATCTGCCTCTTTCCTGTAGGAGTATAACTTTTAGGTTTACTGGAAAACTGTCAGGTTGTAGTTCTGATGTCACCAGCAGGTGCAAGTTTTTGTGATGCCTTTATCTTCCAAGAAGCACATGAGAATGGAATATGACTGACCAGCCATCTCCAAAACTGAACAAATAAATAAACAACCCACAACTAAAGCAGACAATGTGTAGGGACACTTACATCGCCAAAAGAAGCTTTTCAACATTTCCAGAACTGCCTTTTTAACTATCTCTTCAATATTAAAAACTAAGTCTTCTCCCTCTTCTTTAACACAAAACTGAACATTGATGTAGTAAATGTTGAGAGGGTTTAAATTCTAGCTCAAGGAGGAACCTAAAGAGAAGTTATCAAGAGAAGTGTTGTCAGTCTGTGGATTGTGTCTTGCTGAGAGCTACGGCACAGTATTCATTCTGGAGAGGAGAATTGTGGTAAGTACTTGAGCTTTTATGTAATACCTATAAAACCAAAAGCTTTTCTTAAGAATTAAATCTGAAATCTGGCAGAAAGATGGAAGAAAACCTAAGGAACCTGCAAACTGGAAAGTGTGCTTATAAAATCTGGTGTGTGCTGACTTAAAAAAATGTCTGAGTGTGGAGATTCCTGAGGTCTGTTTCACATGCTGGCACTGCACCTGTTTCATTTCAGTCATTCACAAAAATAGTTACAGTTGTTTCAGTCAAATAGGTTTGCACATACTTGATCTTTGATGTAGTTAAGTCTTGTGAGGCCAGCTGTGCTGCTGAGGAGTGATGACAAAAGGCCGAATTGCAGTGCCTCCAGCAAGCAGTTTGCTCTCCTTGGAAGCACAATGACAAAAATCATCCGAAGCGAATCACTCGTCTGACCTCAGTCAAAAAGCTGACATGCATTAGTAAAAAGAGAGGTAGGATGAAAAGTACAGGGCAGGAAAAAGACAATCTAGGGAGCTTAAAACAGTAGCAAGAGAAGCTTAGAAACAAGAAGTATAGGACCTGCTGTTGCACCTTATCTGTTATGTTGAGTAAACGGGTGTAGGCTGCTGTAGGTAAATACAGGTACAGACTTTGCTAATCTGGATCCCACTAAATTGGATCAAACTGGTATTGCTGGTTTCTAACACTTTACCTACCAAAAGCTTGTATGAAGATCAGAACTAATGAGTAATTTTTTCACCCTCTCACTCCTTTTTGTAGGGTAGGTGCCTCCTGCCTCCCTTCTCTTCCATTTGGGGAAGTTTTAATCTGCCTCTGCTGCTTCAGCCATGTCCTTCCTAGTGTGGGAGCTGCAGCTGTGTGTGTTGTGGGGTCCTGCTGCCTCCCCCTGCCCTCATCACTTTTCTCTTCCTAGCTGCACAGTTTATGTAAAACATGCAGAAACTTGTCTTGAACACTTCTGTCCCTTTGTTAGATTTTGCTGTAATCAGTCAGAGTGCTGCTTGTTGGAGGCATTCCTGTGGTATCATTATACAAAAAGCTCAATTGCAGAGCCCACAGGAAGTTTAAAGCCCCTCAATGGTGATGCTGAATAAATCACTTGGGAAAAATCCCTAGCAGGACTAGGGGATGCTGGTTTTTGTAAAATAAGTTTTATTAGTGTTGTGTTAATTGGTATGGCTTTGCTACTGCTGCTATTTCTGTTAGGGAGAAATTTAGTGAAGTGGTTTAATTTTTTTTTTTACAAAAGGAGCTATGAACATGACAAAATTAGTTGCTGTCTTAAAGAAAAAACTGGAGGCCCTTCTTTGGTTGGAAATTTTAGTTTATTAATAATAGTTACATATGACAAACTGGAGAAGACTGGTAGTAAATAATTGTCTAAACTGTCTTTCAGACTTGATAGCAAGCGAAAATGAACCATAGACATTTCAGATGTAAAAGCATGTTCATGGTTTAATTACTTGCAGTACCAATTTAACTGGAAAGTCTGGATTTTCTTTTACTAATGACTGCTCAACTGGATTCTTCTTTGGCTCTAAGCAATGCTTGGAGGAGATTCTTGGCATGTACTAGACAAGTTTGATAGGATAGCAGTAACTCCTTTTCCCTGCCTCTTACCCCCCACATTGCATGTGAATGAAGTTCAGTAGCCTGTTGCCAGTAATTAGGGCTAGATTTTGGAGGTCTACTGGAGGAGTTGTAGGATAATTTACCTACAGTGGAAATGCCTTTAATCCATGCTGACTTAATAAAGTGCATACCAGTATATTCCTGCCAAAGCTGGCCTCTTGGGAATTCTGGTCCTGTTTAGGTTGCAACTGGCACAGAGGAACACCATTGCAACACCTTTGTCAAGTGTCAAAGCTGTTTTTTAATTACCTATTGATTTGGGAATGGTCATTCACGTTTTTTGGCCATCCTGCTGGGTTCCTCTACAACCAGCCAGGTGTAGTAGGGCAGAGTCCAACAAGACTGTCCCCTTGGGTAAGTTGAAAGGATGCAGTTTTATAATAAGGCCATGGAGGAATTACAGTTCCTGAAATGGTGTATGTCAGCTTAATTTTTTTTAACTGAATGCCTGTAAAAAATTGTAACATGTCTTTAAGACTGATCTTTACTGGATGTGTTCTTTTCTCTCACAGGTGATATGTGAAGATTTGAGAATTGGAATTGATTAAAAATGCACAAATTAAGCTGAAGGCTTTTGGTTTTGTTCAGTATGGGTCCTGATCTCTCCTCAGATATCCTACTGTATTGCAAAACTTGATTTAAGAAAGTTTTTAAAATAGAATGCCTTTATAATTGCATGTATTTGTGTGAAGAGTGCATTGCCTGAGACTGTCCATTATACTTCCATTGGACCTGAAGCTCCTTTTCACCATCTGAAACATGGTCATGTTACTGCATTTTTAAATGAGCATATCCTTAATTCAGAAGAGCAGAGTAAGTTTCCATCATTTTGTTAGTCTTAAGCTTAAATCCAAAACTTTGAAGCCACCTACTTCTACTATAAATATACACCTGCAGAGAACTATTTGATTTTGCTAGTCTGTAAAAAACTGTTCACAGCAGTCTTTTATTGTAACCTTGAACTAATTTGGTTGCATTGTTTGGATTAAGCATTTGTCTTTTCCATTGTGTATGTACAGTTGTAAGAATGTCAAGTTATGCATTGTTGTTGTAACTTAATGGCTAAAAGCTCAAATTCCATAATAAATTATACAGACCTTTTAAAAAGCAATGTCTGAGAAGGTGGAGGGTTTTGTGTTCTTTGGTACACTTAGGAAGTGGCTCTGAGACACACACCACTAGCACAGCAGAAAACAAGATTAACTTGGTGCTGGGTAGCTATGGGGGAGCCCCTTTCAGCATGTGGTACTTTCCCCATGTCACCAATACCTGGCAGACCTGGCTTAACCTTGGCTGGCTGCTTTGTGAGGAGGGGGAAATTGATGGAAGAACTTGTGGGTCAAGATAAGAAACATTTACCAATTACTAGCACAGGCACAAGAGGTGTGACTTCATGAAGATAACTTTGAAATGGCAATAAATTAGTTTGAAAGTAGGGTAGTAGAGGACTAAAACTACCCCTGGGTAAGCTGACACTTCTCTCTTCCACGGTGGCAGGATGGGGGGGTGGGTGGGTGAGCCTGTAACAGGTGATCTCTGCTGTTCCCTCCTCACCCTTCTGCCCTACTCCATCCTGAGCTCCTTCCAAGGAGGTCTGCAGTTCTTTAGGAACTCCTTCAGTGTGGATCTTCTCCATCAGGTATAGACCAGTCCAGGGTTATCACTGAGCTGCCACCAGCCTGGCTGAGGGGCTCTGCTGTGCCAGCTTGTCCTGGCTGGGTCTGGAACAGGGCAGCCTTCTTCTCACAAAGGCCACCCTGCACTTCCCCAGTACCACAGGACTCTGAAATTAGTATGTCTCAGACATACCTATGATTAAATCATAAAATTTCTTGGTAAGTCCCTCATCCTTGGATTTGTCACAGAACTATAAAAATTCCATGTATCAGTACAACTCAAGCAAATGCAGTGAAGATGCAGAAGAAAAGCTAGACTTTGCTGTAATAATCATAGTAGCACCATGATAGTAGCACAGTAGTCTAAAATGTATGTATGTTTTTAAAGAGGAGTACTGCTACACAGAATATAGTCAAATTGGCCTTCAGCTTTAGTAGACAGAAAACATAAGGTATGATTTTAAACCAGCTTGTGCTCTAAGCGCTGTGCTAGTAAGTGTTGGCAAAAGCAGAGGGCTTTGCCAACTGTGCTGCCACTAAAAATGCCTGATAGCAAATATATTGGGCTTGGAAGTAATGTCTAGAATTGGAACAGATATTTAATAAGTGTTACTTCAGTTGACCTGATACATTTTAACTGGAAAGCTGCACAAGTCTAAGCCCCAATGACTGCAGAACATTTCTCATAGGACATCATCTCATAGACAAGAGACTGAAAATCCCATCAATCCAAGCACTTTCACATCCTAAATTCCTTGGAAAGAAAAAGCCAAAAGCCTGTATTTACTTTGCATTATTGATTTTGTAGTTCCTAAAAATTTGAGAAGCAGTTGCAGATTTAAAACAACTTTCATTTAGCAAGCAGTTTTAAATTAGAACGTGTTACTTTCCAAGTTACTTTCAGTCTCAGCGCTTAAATATAACAGCAGCTACTCTACTATCAGCTTAAAATTATAGTTTAGCAGACTCCCTCCCCAGTTTCCCCAATAGCTGGGATCTGACATGAAAGCCACTCTGCCTCTGTGCTCTAGAAGGAAGAGGCAATTTAACTTTGGAACATACACAGCAACTGCCCGTGCAAATTCAGAAGTGAGAAGAGACTGGAATTCTTTTGATTTTCATGGAAGAAATGTGACCCTCTTTCCTAAGTGAAAGATTTTTACAAGCATGTATGGTATTTCAACTGCTGCTGGCATGATTCTGAAAATACTCAGTGGTCTTGATAGGAGAGAATATTGCTGTGAGCCTACAGCACCCAACTTCATTTCTGCCTTGTGAAGATAAGCCTCTAGCTGTTTCTAAATATCAAGACAGACTTTCCCTTACTCACTAGAATACATTGTTAGGAGTTCTATCCAGCTCCTAGAAGGTCTTACACAATGAACAAAAGGTAAAACAAGGAACTTACTTACCTTGATACAAGTTGACTTTAGTTATATACAAACAATTTTGTACCCAAAGACAGCGAGTGCCAGATTAATGCTTAAATTTGCTGTGAATGCAAAGTATCATTTATATTATCTCTGGAACTAGAGCCTGAATTTCAGGATATGTATATAACATACAAATTTTAACCAGCGTGAAAAATAGTGTAAGGCCTAACACATTTCACAAAATCAAACGTGTATCAGAAAAATGCCTTATTTATTGTTCAAATGCATAAAATGCTATTTATAATGTAATTAACATAATACATAATTAATCCAGGGATTTAAGTTTAAAATGTACAATTAATTGGTATAGAACACTAGCAGGAGGGTTTTTTTGCCACTGACAGTCACTTTATTTTGATGTTTTTGTTTCTGATGGATTTTCCCCAGTGTCCAGTGTCTTCAGCAATCTGAAAAGGCCAGCTGCTTCTCGTATCCGACTGAACTCAATGCAGAATGCTTGCACTTCTATAAACAAGTCCTGTACATTAATAATTTTGTTTCTGATTAAAGACTGAAGAAAGACACAAACAAGACGGACCAGGCGGTTCTGAAACATAAGAGAGATGGTTTAATAATCCAAATAAATGTTTGCAACCAAGTCAGTTAAAGGACTGTTGGCCCTGAGCAATACAAGCTAGGTGTTTTAGCTCCAACAGTTATTGTGCTCCCAAGCTTTGTACATGTGTCTTGGTTTGAGGGGAAATGGAATTCTGGGAGTGTGTCAGTCTAATTGGAGATGTAGATTTGCGATTGACACTTGTTTTGACTACTGAGAGTTGGATACGCCTCTGAGAACACACAGGGGTTAAAAGCAGAGCTCTGCTCCTGGGAAGCCCTCTTGGGACTTCGGCGTGGAGGAGGAAGGACCTCTCCCCCTGCCCAGCTGTCCCGGCTGGGCAGGGGGAGGGGCAGCTACGCGGTAGGCCTGGGCCTGGACTGGAATGGGGGTAGGCCTGGCCTGGCCCCCCCCCCCCAAAGGGTGGAAGGGTGGAGGAAGAATACTAGAGGCATCGGGCAGCTTTCCCTCAGGAGAGAGAGAGAGTGAGAAAAAGTGTCAGCGTCTGAGACTGAACTGTTATCTTGAAATTTGATATCTTGTGCTGGCCGCGCAGCCCGACAGCAGAGAAGGGGGGGGAATGCCGGAATGGGGGGGAGGCTATGCAGGGATGTGTCCAGCTGTGTGTGAGAGCTTTTAACCCTTTTGTGGAGAATGAAAACTTTGCAGAGCATTGACTTTTCTTGGAGAGGAGATGAAGTAGAGGATGAAGAAGGAACTGAGTAAGTTGAGATGAAAGTTTGAGTAAGGAAGCGAGAGAAGAACTTTGGGTGGAAGGGATGATGGAGTGGCTTTGGCTGGACTCTTCTTGTATAGCTATGGACAGAACTATGTTTCCTGTGATTCAGAGACTGTTTTTCAGGGGGAGCCATCGTGTCCTAGAGTTAAGAAGGCAGTGTGGGAGCTTCCCGGCCCAGGAGGTGAAATAATGGGGGGACAGATGTCCCAAAATGGAGACTGTGCCTTTTCTCGGAGTGGGACGATGGAATCTTTAAAAAGACAACCCTAGAAGCAGCTCTGGTCCCTGTTCAGTGGTGAGAGCACTGGACATAGAAAAGGAAGAGGTCACCACGGCGCAAGAAGGACTCCTCTCCTCTTGATAAATTGAGATTTGATTATCTGGGTGGTAATAGACAGAGAGTCTGTGATTTGGGAGATGTTATGTGTTGGAATTTGGTGGGGGGGGAGGAGGAAATGTGTTTGCAGGGTTTTCATTTTCCCTTGTGTGTAGTTTTTTTTCTTTTTTTTCCTATTGTAGTGTGTAGTTAATAAAGTTCTGTTTTCTATAGCTTTAAGTAGAGGACTGCTTTGCTTATTCCTAGGCACATCTCACAACAAGTACCAGAGAGAAAGTATTTTCATAGAGAGCACTGGCACTTTGCCAGGCTCAAACCATGACATTTTTGGTTCCCTGACCGGGAAACGAGATAAGATAAGTTGATAAGATAAGGCTGTGAGATGGGGCCAAAAAGGAATAAGAACAAAGCACGTATTTGTCTTGTAGAAGTGTATATAGTTTTAGTAATGTTGGAAAGTGTGTTCTCAGAGGCGAAGGGTGGAATGTCCTGGTTTGAGGGGAAATGGAATTCTGGGAGTGTGTCAGTCCAATTGGAGATGTAGATTTGCGATTGACACCTGTTTTGACCACTGAGAGTTGGATACGCCTCTGAGAACACACAGGGGTTAAAAGCAGAGCTCTGCCCCTGGGAAGCCCTCTTGGGACTTCGGCGTGGAGGAGGAAGGACCTCTCCCCCTGCCCAGCTGTCCCGGCTGGGCAGGGGGAGGGGCAGCCACGCGGTAGGCCTGGGCCTGGACCGGAATGGGGGTAGGCCTGGCCTGGCCCCCCCCCAAAGGGTGGAAGGGTGGAGGAAGAATACCAGAGGCATCGGGCAGCCCCCCCCAGGAGAGAGAGAGAGTGAGAGAAAGTGCCAGCGTCCGAGACTGAACTGTTATCTTGAAATTTGATATCCTGTGCTGGCCGCGCAGCCCGACAGCAGAGAAGGGGGGGGAATGCCGGAATGGGGGGAGGCCGTGCAGGGATGTGTCCAGCTGTGTGTGAGAGCTTTTAACCCTTTTGTGGAGAATGAAAACTTTGCAGAGCATTGACTTTTCCTGGAGAGGAGATGAAGTAGAGGATGAAGAAGGAACTAAGTAAGTTGAGATGAAAGTTTGAGCAAGGAAGCGAGAGAAGAACCTTGAGTAGAAGAGATGATAGAGTGGCTTTAGCTAGACTCTTCTTGTATAGCTATGGACAGAACCATGTTTCCTGTGATTCAGAGACTGTTTTTCAGGAGGAGCCATCGTGTCCCAGAGTTAAGAAGGCAGTGTGGGAGCCTCCCGGCCCAGGAGGTGAAATAATGAGGAGACAGATGTCCCAAAATGGAGACTGTGCCTTTTCTCGGAGTGAGACGATAGAATCCTTAAAAAGACAACCCTAGAAGCAGCTCTGGTCCCTGTTCAGTGGTGAGAGCACTGGACATAGAAAAAGAAGAAGTCACCACGGCGCAAGAAGGACTCCTCTCCTCTTGATAAATTGAGATTTGATTATCTGGGTGGTAATAGACAGAGAGTCTGTGATTTGAGAGATGTTATGTGTTGGAATTTGGTGGGGGGGAGGAGGAAATGTGTTTGCAGAGTTTTCATTTTCCCTTGTGTGTAGTTTTTTTTTCTTTTCTTTCCTATTGTAGTGTGTAGTTAATAAAGTTCTGTTTTCTATAACTTTAAGTAGAGGACTGCTTTGCTTATTCCTAAGCACATCTCACAACAAGTACCAGAGAGAAAGTATTTTCATAAAGAGCACTGGCACTTTGCCAAGCTCAAACCATGACAACATGCTGCCCCTTCTCTTCCATTTCCCACACTACTACTATATTTTAAAAATTGACTGCTCTGTAGTTCTTGTACTTCTGGATGCAGGAGCCTTCTCAGGATTAAACCCATGCACAAATGAAGCACCAGATCCTCCTATCCACTGTACTTATTATTATGTAATATCTGAATAAAGGCAAAGAAGACATAATAGCTGAAGATGATGTCAACATTTGAGTCTTGCTTAGTCTTATTTTCTACAATAGCACCATAAAGAAAATTGAACAAGTTTCACATCTTAAAATTTCTTATGACCACATCATCAAGGAACTCCAGATAGAAGTGACATCAACCAAACTGATTCCAAACTTCAGTCATGGAATGTGCTCTGTTTCTGAATCAGCAGGTAACCCTTTTGCTCTATGTTAGAAGGAAAAAAATTCCAGGGACACCAAATCCAAGAACTCACAGCTCATTTCCTGCCTGATCCAGAGAAAAGACAGGGTCTTAAAAGTGTTCCTCTTTCTTAAGAGCTACTTAGGCAACACCTTGAAGAGCACAATGGGAATTGGAAGTGAAAGCTTAGGAACTGTCACTTTAAATGTCATACATAGGTTCAGTGACCAACCATCTGTTTAACACAGAGCACATTCTTCCCCAAGGACAAAACCAAGTCTTTATCACTGAAGTGCTCTCATACTTCACATTGTGAGAAAGGTTTGGGCCCAAGTCTTTCTCTAAAAGCAATTATGTATGTGAACAATGTTTATCAGACAGAACTGAGGGGTGTGACAGATCAAGTGTCCAAAGCATTTCAGATTATTTGACACTGAAAATCAGGTATCAGCTATTTTTCCAGGAACTGATCTTACCACTGCAAAATTTGCTACTTGTAATGAGAGAATTCAGAGACTAAACAACTTATTTTCTTCATTGTGATCAAAAGGCATCACATGCTTTCTCTGCAACACGAATTAGTTACATGAGTAATTTTAATAATCCAGGAGCATGAAACTCAGCAAAAGAACAAATGCAAGATTACTGGCTGACTCCCAGTCTCTGAGGATCATTTCCAGCAGTAATTTTGTACCATGCTTTTTAAACAAAACATCTTGTGTCTCAGCTGCCGTGAGGCCCCATACACTTAAAAAGTGTTAGATCTCAAGCTCTGCATGCTGCTCAGTAATCAGTGTATGTTCCTTGACCCTCAGAGCTCTTTTTTGTCCCCTGTGTGCCTAAAGCACAGCTGCTGTGTGCCCTCAGCAGCCCCTCTGAGCACAGTGTCCCACTCTGGGCATATTCTCAGCTGCAGCCCAGGTCTGCTGCTATTTTCCTACTCCACTACCAAATAGGTAGGTAATAGGCAGAGCTACTCAGGGGGTCACAGATCAAGTCACCCATGTGTGTCTGGCAGAACCACAAAGCAGAGAAGCATCAGCAGCCACCAAAAGATAACACATGGTCAGTCATGATCAGAATGGGATTGAGAACAAGATGGGGGATTGCTGCTGTCTAAAACCACATTGCAACCCTATCCTGTGCACTCCACACAGCTTTCATTTCTGTAGCTGAAGGATACAATAGAGCTGGAGAAGGCACTAGAGGACACCAAAAAAGCTTAATGGGAAAGGAACAGTTGTCTTGCTGCAAGAGACTCAGGACACTGCAGTCCTTCAGTATCAAGAGGAAAAAGCTAAGGCAGGACTTGGGATGCAAAAAGCCCTGGAGAAACTGAAAACAGAAATGTTTTTCACCAATGACATATCCAAGAAAAGTCCTACTGGGCACCTGGTGAAACCCACAGATCAGTTTATGACAGAAGGAACCACCTCACACAGCATGTGGACAACCCTAAATGCCAGAAGTGTGTAAACCTCCTCAAGTTTCCCCTGACCCTCCCTAGTCAGGGATCCTTGGAGAGGCTACAACTTCCTCAGTACCAGAATGCAAGTACGACAGGCTTGGAAAGCAGAGAGTGTTAGGGGAAAAAAAGTGCCTTTGAAATAAAAAAGCAGTAAAACAGAGTAACTTAATGCTATCAGCCTTATTAAAATCATAGCAGATATTTCACAGAGCAATATATGGGATCCTTTTCCTAACCAAGTTATTGAAGCACTCACCTGCATATATTTGTCTTTAATCTGTTCACAGGTGGAGATACAATTGGAGATATAAAGATGAATAAATTCAGGTGGGAGATCAACTGCAGTAGTAAGCCTGTTCAAATAAAATATATTCAGTGGTTTATGAAGCCATGAATCTAGTGTTTCTGCAGCAAAACAAATCATATCAGTTAGACCTGTTATGAGTTTATTCCCAGTTCTGTAATACAAAACTGATTTTTTACAGCTTCCAGATCTATTTCTTCTCATTTAAATTTCTAAATTAAGAGTAAAACTTTTTTAAACTCTGACAGTACAGAAGCTAAATTAGACTGGTTTCTAGTACATCTGACATTTGAGTTGCCACTGTTTGTTAAGCAAAAGAGCAATACAGCTCTCTTAAGGTAACAACATGCGCTAAATGGAGAACTGCCACAAGGTTACAACACGTTCTGACCAAAGTAACTCAAATCAATCCTACCTCAAATAGTGAAAGGGGGATAATAGGAAAAAAGGTGAATGTTTTAGTATCAATTTTTTGTCTTATTTCCCTTAACAATCAGTGTTCCCCTGTTTGCACTGACAGTCACTTTGCAGTTTGATGGAAGTTGTTCCTGTGGTAGCTATGCTGCGGGAGAGCCAGCATGCCTGACTGGTGGTGTTCTCTCCTGGACACAGGTAAAAGCTCTACTCTCACCACTCTTTCTCCATGTTGCACTCATTAGCCCCACTTCAGGGCAGTAACTGCTGTCAGTCTGCACCAGTAGGAAGGCATTTCTTTTGGAACTGTTTCTTTAATCAGAAGATATTTAAGGTGCAATTCAACTCTGCTTCAAAGGGACAGCTGATTGAGGCTTATTTGGTAGTCTTTCCATTTCTTGTCAATTACTGAATGTGAAACTAAGTGGGAGAGATGTATTTCTGTAAATTTGTGAGAATTAGCTGTCTGAAAAGTATTCCTGTTTAAAGGGCTAGCATTCTGTTAAGAAAATGGGTGGTACCTATCTGCAGAAATTATTCTCAATGAAAACAGAACATGAATGTACAGCAGGGCAGATGTTTAACAACAGCACCTTTTGTTCATTTAAGCTGCATCAAGAATACAAGTTGCAATTAAGCAGATTAGGCATGTGGCATTAACTGTTTGTGGAGGATTCTCACAATAAGTGTCCTTTGTCCCACTGTAGTCTTCTATCTCTCACACAGAGATGCCTCAAGAAGGATCAAAATGAACATTTCCAGATATCCTGATAAAACAAAACTGCTCATTTTACACACTCAGCAAAACCTTACTAGATCTGAGATCATACTCACCGATTCACAACTTCCATTGAATGTAAGGACATGTCCATGTTGACCAAGACAGAAAAATACTCTGTTATTTGACTAGACTGCATTAGTTTCAGCAGCATTTCTATAGCTACTAAAGGATTGTTTTCAACCAGGTCTGGCAATTTGGCAGGAGTGAGACCAATATGGTAAACAAGCTTGGGGTCCTTTTCCAGTTCTCCAAGGAGCTGTGAAGAAGAAAAAAAATCCTCAGTTGATTTTTCCTCAGCTATTCATGTTACTGCTTGAAAAAACTGTTATAACACATCTAAGATCCAGGAGAATGATAGCACTTTAGTTTTAGGCTTTTCTGAGGGCTGCTTTAAAATTTTTATGTACAGGCAACTGTGTCCATAAAACTAATGCATTTGGGACTCTTTCATCCGTGGATGACAAAGAAGGGAGTTAAAAAATCCATGATGAATTTTTTTTATGGAAATAAAAAAGAAAGAAAAGTCTCAGCCTCCTTTAATTTCCTATCCAGTAGAAGGAAATCTCGATTTCAAGTTCACTTGGCAGAAAGAGAAGAGCAAATAAAGCTAATTTTATAGTGCCAGCAAAATGATTATGAAAAAAGCCCACTGAAATCAGGGGTAATACTATCAAATTGAGGGGAAAAAATGTTGTTGATATTTCTGAAGTAATTATTTATCAAAAACTTTTAGAGAAGCATGAGCAACTTAGTTATACAAAGATTTTTCCATGCAGAAACATGTTAGTGCCACTCCACCTGTAACTACATCAAGTCAATGGTATGAACATTATTTTCCTTATCCAGACAAACCCAAGTCAAAATTATTGAATTTTTACTATTTAAAAGTTTTCTGAATGCAAACACAGATCAATTAAAGTGCTCAAACTTTTATCAAATAGAGCAGTTAATAGCTTCTTAGAGCATCATTTTAGACAGGAAAGCATATCATCCTTACCTGTGTTTGCTGTGGGGAAGTCAAAGGACTTTTAAAAGCTTTTGCCATTATTCTTTTTATCTCAACTCCAGTGCTGTTCTTAACACACATTGACTTATCCCACTGAATTGTGTGATCTGGTTCAATTGGATTTAGCCATGCCAATTCATCCTCACATATATGGAGTGGAGGTGGTGGTCGAATAAACTCTGGTCGAAAGTGACCTAAAAAGGCAACAATTGGAGATGTTTTCTTAAGCTTCAGATATTCAGTTCTGTATCAGTAAAAAACAGAAGACACCCCAAAAGCCCCTATTTCTTTAAGCTATTATATCACTGAGAACAGCAGTACAATCCTATTTGCCTCCCAGAAAAACATTTATTTCTGATTTTTAGTGATACCATTGCATCCACCTGTTTTTCCTCTTGATTCAGATCACTGTGTTACTGATCCTGTGGTCTTTTTCCCTTCCACAGTAACAGCTTCCTTGGGAGGGGCTACCAGCCAATGCAGATCTCAGTGCAGGGACTAGTGTCTTGTTCAATAGATGACATGGGGAAGGGCTTGAAGACAAGTCTGTAAATGTGAACACTAGAATCTGATCTAGAAACAACCTGATGCAGTTTTGCACTTCCATTCACCTTAATTTCCATTTCATGCCTTGAAAATATTTCTGAATTCCATTACATTTTATCTGAAGTATAATAACACAGTATGTAGTGATTTACAGAAACAAAGATGTGAAAATGCACCTACTTTCTATAGGAGGCTTTAGTCCACTCACTAATGCTTCTGTGATCTGGGAAGCAACAGAGCTGTCAAAACCAGAGTTGGAAGAATCTGGGTCAGGATCGCTGAGAATGCTGGGGAAGCTGGCCTTGCTCTGTGTTGGCAGCTCGGACTGACGTTCTGAAAGAAGAATATTAAACCATAAAATTGGAACAGAGATGCCCAGAATACAAGAAGTAGTGAGAAACAAGCAGCTTTAGAAAAGAACTGCCTTAAAAACAACTCAGCAGATAATATCAACATGAAATTTAGTACAGTTGGGCAGTCAGCAGTCTGAGTGCCAGCTGACAGGCAAGCACAGAGGGTATGCAGCAAGGATAAAGAAGAAATAAATGTTAATCTGAAATGTAGTCTTGGCCTTAGAACAGGCAGGTAACTGATGTAATCTACATCTAAAAGCAGCACATTAGTAGGTTCCCATGCTACTCCTCAAAGAGATCATGTGCTGTATCTGGTTTGGAATCACTTCTCAGAGAAGGAAAGTGAAATATCTACATGGATCCATTTACAGATGATAATGGTCATACTAGACCTGAAGTCAGCCATTCAAATGTACCCAACACATTTCTGTGGCAGTGCCTGAGCTCCTTGTACATTTGCTGTCAAACCAGAATCAGTGCTTTAGCTGTAAACAATGGAGTTTTAATGGTTACGTGATTCTACAGACATCATCATTAAAGCAAACCTGAAAGGAGCTAAAATTGTCCCATTAGAGGCCAAATTACACAGCATAAACAAATTACAGAAAAGTAACATTAAGTTTAGTGTATGTACAGCTGAAGACTTGAACAAATTGGCCAAAAAAGAAAATATGGGCCTCATTGCTTCTATTATCAGATTTTTATGTGCCCTTCTGTCAATAATCTATTGCTCTTCTGTATCTGGAAACTTAATGGCTGATCTTCTGTGTTCTCTGTACTATTTTGAGAGATCCTGTTTTCCATTGCTTTGGCAAAGAAAACTCCAAATGACAAAAAGCAGAAAAATCCCCACTACAGAATACCACTTAACATTCCTCTCCCCACCCTGTTAATAGAGAACACTAAGCAGCAGATTATGCCTTAAGCAATCTGAAGTCCAAAATTGCTGGTACCACACAAGAAATCTCTTGAAAAAGTTCCAGATGAAACTAAACACCACTTAATTTCCTGGCTAATTGAGTGAGTGCTATTATATTTTGTATACCCTAACACGTCTAAGCAAAGTGTGCTTGCTCCTTTTTGTGCAATCATGTTGACCCTTTCCAGCTGCCCACACACACAAATTATTTCATGACTCCAAACAAATCTGCAAGAGATGCCCAAAACTGTGAGGGACAAGAGCATCATGAGAACAAAGTTGTTAATTTTTTTTGCTTTCTCTCCTACTTTATCCAACTACTTCAGATAATGCAAACGTGCATATATGCTCACTGAAGCAGCACAGCAGGGTATATTTTTCTATTAAAGGCAACAACTACAATACTTTTCATCTACTTAAAAAAAACCCAACAAAACAACATTTTAAAGACAAAGTCCAAATGAGATGGTTTATAAAACATTTTTCTACTTAAGCACCTATTTCAAACTTCATCTCATGAGTAATTTCATTCAGCCCCTGAACAGAAGGGTTGATTAACAAAAGAAGTACAGGAGTGGGGGAGAGGGATTGGGTGTCCTTTTTCTATCCTTTTATTAATAGTCTAGGACTTAAACCCATCAGTCAGAAGTTCAACCTCACTGCCTCAAGAATAAGGGCTGAATCAACAGCTTCAGGTAAGCGGAAGTAAGAATTACAACATAGTGATTTAACAGAAACTAATATAGCATCTTCAACTAAGACATTTAAATTTTACCAAACTAAACTGAAAATAAATCCTTAGGTTCCTTTCTGGAGTTTATTATTTTCTTTTTACAGGTAAAAAGAAACTTAATCTTTGATTCTGAAAGAAAGCTTGACAATGTATTAAAAGCTTTACTTTCACCCAGGTCAATTACTCCCCCATCAAACGGCTTAGCAGACAAACACGGAGGAACATTTTGCCAGGAGACCTATCCCTGCAACTAGGAGAAAATTACTTTTTTGATACAGTAGCACACCAGGTGAACAAAAACATACTGCAGGGCAGTACCAACACTGGAATTAGCTCTCTGCAGGCCAAAGGGAAAAGAGAACAGAACAAGTGTTAATACTCATGCACAAGATGCTGATTCCAGCATTCTATTTTTTTTAATTTGTTTGTTTGGTTTTTTTGGGGGGTAGTGGTGGAAAACCTTAAACCAAAAAACAAAATCAAAAATAGAAAATGCACCTTAAGAATTGCAAATAAACTGTCACAGTGAGCTTAGATTCCGAGGATAAGTGTTTTTAATTTTTACAAAAAAAGGATTGGGAGAGATAAACTGATAGAAAAAATGGAACGCTTTCTAAATGATTTCATTTGAGTTTGCAGGTATGTGCTAAAGCAAGTAAAAATCATCCTGCTCTGAACAGCCCTGAACTCATATCAAGGACCATACTTCTGAAGAGCTACAGCTGTGCCATTCTGTACATCCTGGGGAAAGGGTGTAAACAAAACACCTCAAACGTTGCATCTTAGTGTCGTCATCCTGCACCACTTTTATCACGCATATTGAATCATTAGGAGAAATATACTGAAGACTAGTGAAAAAATCATAGACTCTCCAAAACACAAAGAAAAGAAGCATCATGATTTTAAAACAAGTAAAAGATGCATATTCTAAGAAAGTGATTAGAAAGCAGACAGTTATTCTGGAACCTACAGCAAGAAGCCTGAGAAAGACAGCACAGCTTTTTCAGATGCAGCTGGTTTTGTTACATAACTTCTACAACTGCTTGTAAGCAACTGTGCACTTTTACTGGATTATGTAAACAATAATATCAATTTTATACAAGCACCATTAATGTCTTTGTATTCTACTTTCAGCCATCATTATCTTCTATTTTAAAACAAAGTATGTGGCCTAGAGCATGCATTCACCCAACCACAGTTCAGAGGTCGCCCAGAGAAGCTGTGGATCCCCATCCATGGAAATGTCCAAGTCCAGGCTGGCTGGGGCTTTGAGCAACCTGGTCTATTGGAAGGTGTTCATGCCCACAGTGGGTGAAGGAGGAAGTAGATGATTTTTATGGTCTTTCCCAATCCAACCCATTCTGTGATTCAATTATTTCATCTTTAATGAGAACAAACTATTCAGAAGGCAAACACAGTACCAAGGGGAAAACAAATAAAAGCACCTTGAGGCTTCTTACGGCATCACGTATGCCTTGCACTAAAAATGACAAGTTACCTGAGCAAAATTTTAATTTGCTAAGGTGTTCTACAAAATACAGACAGGATGAATGTAAGAAGGACCAGAAAAGTTAGTCTCACCCACAATGGCATGTAAGGGTGTTCAATTTGCATTTTCAAATCATCCCAGTCTGGAAATAGCAGCTAAGGAGGATCCCACAAGACATTTGTAGACTGTGAACAAGGGACAGTATACCACAGCTTTACCAGTCAATGTCAGAGTCCACAGAAAAAAATGACAATACCAAGATAAAACTGCAGGAAACAGAAAATCTAAATGGTGCCCAACCTCAGAGCAATAAATCACATTGTACAGACATAGAACTGGGATAGTCAGTTTTCAAGCAAGCAAATCTACTGCAACATACCAAGGGAAAAAGGATTTTTTTTTGTTTTTAAACTAATTCCTCGTTCCCAACAATATATAATATTTTATCTTCACTCCAGATGGGACATGAACAGTCATGTATGTCCCTCCTCCTGTTCCCCTGTCAAAGGATAAGCATCACACTGCTTTTCTTTTCAGTCTAGTAAAACTGGATCCCTTTCCAACTGCTGAGCTAAGACTGTGAGGCCTAACTTTGCAATAAACCAAAGACATAATTGTAATATTCAAATTTCCAGGTACAGCTGAAGTACTGGTATGTAATAGTAGCATTACAGTTATGCTGGTTCTCTCATAAAAGAAATACTGCAAAGGATGAAAAGGGATGAAAATACAAAAAAAACCCCACCCACAAATAACTAAAACAAAGCAAACAAATGAAAAAAACCCATCCCTAAAAAAATCCTCATAGCTTTAGATGAAAATCTTCCTGTACTTGCAAAATATTCTTCCATTTAAGGCAATTACATATATGCTTAAAAAACTACTTGTTAAGGAGGATAAAAGAGTTAGGATGTAATCTCTGCCTGAAGTTTCTCTAAGTGTTTTAAAGCACAGGTCAAACTTTTCCATATTGAGGACAGACAGGTGCTTCTCAGGTAGCCCACAGCCATGTTCCAATGAGAGCTTCCATCCCTAAGAGCCACAGAGCTTCCTTACCTGCTAATGCCAGCTGCAGGCCACTGATGTCCACTGACTGGGCCATGTTCCCCACATCCATTGCAGCAATCTGCCGAGGAGTCTTCTTGAACAGCTCTCTAGGAGGGGCCAACATCAGTTGTGAAAGGAAGAATTTTTCTGGAGGAGTTATGGGAGGTAAGAAGCCTGTGGAGACACAATGAAAAACAATCCATGGTTTTTAATGCAGGAGCATTAACAGTTTCCATGCTCTTCATGTATAATAAGCAAAACTAAGACAAACTGATCTGTTATTTACAGCAAGGTAGGTGCAGCTGGAGAGTCTGTGTGACACATACAGAACTGTTTTAATGCCAAATACAGCCTATGTGACCAGTATTACATATCACAACATGCCACAGCTGATGCTATGTCACTCATGCTAGTTCATTCACACAATTTCCAACCCAGACAAAAAGTGAGCTATTTAGTATGACCTGAATACACAGAATCAGAGAATGGCCTGGGTTGGAAAGGACCTTAAAGACCATCTAGTTCCCACCCCCTGCCACAGGCAGGAACACCTGTCCCTAGCCCAGGTCACTCCAAGCTCCATCCAGCCTGGCCTTGAACACTTGCAGGGACGGGGCATCCACAGCTTCTCTGGGTAGCCTTTTCCAGTGCTCCAGCCCTCTAACCAACTTGGTGGTCCTCTCTCCAGTCTCTCCAACTGGTTATTTTTTTTCAAAACTGATTTACTCGACACTGGTAGATCCATATTTATTGAAGAGGAAAAAAGTGTTTCATGTATTTCTCTCTAACAGTTTTGTTTCACAGCTTTAAGGCTGTCAGAAGCCTCCTATCACCTCCAGCTTTTTGTGATGACTTTCTCCCAAAAAATTCCGTGTTATCACAGAATCAATTGGGTTGGAAAAGACCTCTGAGATCATCGAGTCTGACCTATGACTGAACACCACCATGTCAACTACACCAGGGCACTGAGTGCCACGTCAAATCTTTCCTTAAACACTTCCAGGGATAGTGACTCTGCCACCTCCCAGGGCAGCCCATTCCAATGTCGAATCACCCTTTCTGTGAAGAACTCCCTAATCCAACCTAAAGCTCCCGTGGCCCAGCTTTACACCATGTCCTCTTGTCCTGTCGCTGGTTGCTCGGGAGAAGAGGCCGGCCCCCACCCGGCTACAGCCTCCTCCTCTCAGAAGAGCCTGCTCTTTTTCTCAAGCTAAAGAGCCCCAGCCCCCTCAGGCAGCTGCAGTGAGCCGTGAGGTCCCAGCAAGCGGCCCGGCTGACCCCAAGCCCAGAGACGCCGGCCGTGCGGGATTCCCACCGCTCTGTGCAGCAGGGCTCCGGTGCCGCCGCGCCCGGCCCGCTCCCCGCCGCGCCGGACACACCTGAGAGCGGCGTGCGCTCCGCCTCGTCGCCGCCGCGCTCGGGCGCGGGGTTCAGGAGGTGGGCGAAGACGGCGGCGAAGGGGTTGGCGGCGAGGGGCTCGGTGCGGTACATCTCCCAGAGGAGGTAGAGCGCGGTGAGGCGCTGCGCGGGGCTGGGCAGCAGGTCGGGCTGCTGCAGCAGCAGGACGAGCACGGAGCCCAGCCGGAAGTGCTCGGCCTTCCCGAAGTAGTGGTGGAAGGCGCTGGAGAGCCCCTCGAAGGTGCTGCCGCCCGCCTCCTCCGACACGATGCTCAGCAGGCTCGACAGCTCCTTCGGCGACAGGCTCATCCTGCCGCCCGCCGCCGCCTCGCCCGCCTCCGCCGCCCCCTGCGTGCCGGGCGCCGGGCTGCCCCCGCCCCCGGGCATCCGACCGCGACCGCCGCCCTCCGGCCCCGGCTCCCCCGCCGGCCGCGCTTTACGGCGCTGCCGCGAAACGCGCCGGGGCGTTCCGGCCCGGGCTGCGGGGCGGCGCGCGCGCGGCCGGGCGGGCCGGGATTGGTCGGGGCCGCCCGGCGGGGCGGGGCATTGGTCCGGGCAGCGGCGGCGCGCGCTCCCGCGGGGGCCGGCAGGGGCGCCCGGCGGCGCGCGGCGCCGTGCCCGTGCCGGGCGGGGGCAGCGCCCTGGCGGCGGCGGCGGCGGCGGCGGCGCGCCCGGAACCTGCGGATCCCCGGCCGGGGCTGCTCCCGGCCTGCGCCGCCCGGGCCCGCCCTGCCTCCCGCGCCCCGCCCGGCTGGGGGCCGGGGGTTTTCTCTGGGCCGAGGAACACCTCGCGGCCGTGCCGTTTAACGGCGGAGCAGTTACGCCATGGATTGGGCCCATTGAAGGGTCTGCAGCACAAGTTCTGTGAGGAAGGAGCAGCTGGGGCTGTTGGACCTGGAGAAAAGGAGGCTCAGCGGGGATCTTAACACTCTCTAGAGCCACCTGAAAGGAGGTTGTATCGGGTGGGGTCAGACTGTTCTCCCAGGTAACCAGCGGCAGGACAAGAGGACACAGCCTCAGGATGCACGAGGGAGAGTTTAGGTTGGACATTAGGGATTTCTTCACAAAAAGGGTGATTAGATATTGGAATGGGCTGCCCAGGGAGGTGGCAGAGTCACTATCCCTGGAAGTGTTTAAGGAAAAACTGGAAATGGCCCCTGGTGCTCCAGTGCAGTCACAGGTTGGACTCGATTATCTCAGAAATCCTTTCCAATCTAATTGATTCTGTGATTCTGAAGGGCTGATGTTCATCCATATCTTCCATGGTCCAGTGCAGTTGAGAATATCCACTTTGCTGCAACAGAGCAGGAGGGTGGTGAGCTGCAGTAATGTGTGTCTGGGAGTCAGGGATTGAAGCACATCCCTATGAAATGTGATCCTTTTCATTGGCTTATCCTCTGGAAGTGCATCTCATGAGACAGCAAATCACTGGCTTAATCTGAAGAAGTGTTGAGGTCATGGCCTGGAGGAAGGGCTTTCTGTGGAATGTGCTGGGAGGAGAAGAGCTTAGGAAGACCTGACAGCAGACATTGATCCTTCTAGTAGTAGTACTCCTCCCAAGTCAACCAGCCCTGAGGATCTTGGCTTTCCAGACAGCAACACATGTGTAAGAGGTGGGATTCAGTTTCTAAAGTGACATAAATTGAAGGCTTGTGTTCTGCATATTGACCAAGTAATGGAGGTGTTCCATATTTCACATTTCTGATAGCAAAGAAACCCAGATCACAGAGGTGTGAAGGGTTCATGTACATACAGAACTGCTAAAATAGGATGGTCTGTGAGGAAAACAAGGTCTACAGCCAGGTGAGGCAAGATCTGAAAGCCTTGTTGATAGTTAGCAGCAGAACGGATCACATTGAGAAGTCTGCTTGCAACATACCCCGCTAGAAGAGTGAAGCAGGTGGAAGAGGATGCCAGTGAGCTCCCTGACCTGGCCAGGGTATGCAAGGAAATTAAGCATTATTTGGAAATTTAGGCCAATTTAGAGTTTACTAACAACTGCAACAAGGACTTTAATGGTATGATTTAGGAAGAAGATGAAAGCATTGCAAACAGCTGAGGAAGTAAACTATCTGTGTGTGTGGTAGAGCTAGATGGAAAACTTGGGAGAGCACAGGCCTCAGACCAACCAGCAGGTTTTCTGTTTCTGGTGTGCTGACAAAAGTTGCACTTGTTCATTTTTGGCATGAAGTTTATGGTTAGAAATTATTGCATCTAAAGTTGTGCCTTATATTGAGGGATGGCTTGCTGGCTGGATTAGCACCCAAATAAACCTTTGATGCTTTTGACCAGATGGTCTTTTTTGTATAGCCTGCTCCTAATAACAAACTCTGCTGAAGACAGCAGAGCTAAAACAAGAAACATGTTTAGAAAGAGAAAGCTGCTTCTTCTTTTCCTATAGATTTCAGAATCATAATTCACTCTTTTGATATTGTGCTTGCTGGAATAATGGATGCAGAACTGCAGAAATGGACTTTAGAGAAATAAAAAGTTTCCCTGATGACTGAGATAGCAAGAAAAATGTATTACTCATATGTGCTCACTAATGCAGCCGTATGAAAGCATTCAATGCAAATGAAAAGATTTCATCAGAACAGGAAAGCTAACAATTTAGAAGATGGAATGCTTAATAGGAAGTGGGATGGGCCCAAGCATCCCATTGACAAAGGGAATTTTGAGGTCACAAAGTTTTTATAACAGTTTACCATTTCAGAGTAGGAAAAATCTTAATCTAAAAAAAAAGATGAGGGTAAAATGCTTTTGGGATAGGAAGTGTAGTAAGCAAAATAGTGTTTCTGTTACTGCACAGGGCACTGTATTTTGTGTACACATCAGTGTTTTGGACATTCTTGGGCTCAAAACTTGTGTAATGAAGAAGCAAGAGTGTGTGGTATTAGTGCAGACTCAAATAAAAGAGTTCTTGGTGGGATCTGAAATGGATTGCATTGCACTCGGGGAGGAAGGCTGGGGCCCCAGCTCCCTTGGTGAGCCGGGGGGTCAGTTCTGCAGGAGTGCCCCAGTGCAGCACCATCTCATGGTA
Organism: Emberiza elegans; assembly: GCA_024865655.1. Taxonomy (NCBI): domain Eukaryota; kingdom Metazoa; phylum Chordata; class Aves; order Passeriformes; family Fringillidae; genus Emberiza; species Emberiza elegans. Next base: position 56,366,021 of record JALJVW010003023.1, on the reverse strand, counting down.
TAAAAGGAAGACTTGAGTTTTCTCCCTTTGCAGAACTACGCCTCTGGGAGCAAGCTGAGCATATTCCATTTCTTTTAGATGGCCTATGGAATAGCTATTAAATGGTCAATACAAGCATGTAATGCACCTGTCATTTTTCATGTTTGACTTTAAGAAGAAGAACCTCAGTAAAAATCATGCTTTGAGTTCCTAAAGAGGGGTAAAGAGATTGAGGCTGTACTTAAATTTCTGACTCTCAGCCGCCTTGTGTAACCCTGTCCTGTTGGCTCAAACATGCTAATACATATTAGCCCAGACACAGAGATCCCGGACTAAAAGTGACACAGGCAATCTAGTTTGGCAGGTTACCCTTTGCAAATACAAATAAGACTTTACAAAATGATTTGGCTGTTAGAATGCAATTGGTGTAGTATTTAAAAGAACATCAGCTTTTGACGAATTGTAATTGTTACTGGAAAATTAGATTCACAACCAAAGGAGAATAGAATCAGATTTGATTTCCTGAGCTAAGGGCAAGGCTATGCAATTTAACTGTAGGAGTTCTCTTTCCTTCTTAGAATTTATGATATTATTTACTATTGTATTTTGTATTGTTTACTATTGTATTTTATATGACGCAGAAGAAACACAGACTACATTGCAGGTACTATAAAAAGAATCCTAATGAAGGATAGATGGAAAAAAACAATATTTGAAAGGAGCAATAAAAGTATCAGAGAACTATCCAGCCTGTATTTTAGTTTCTTCTAGCAAAGAGGCTGAATACTCAGGAAACAACTCCCAACAGCCTATCTTTTATCCCTACAGTTCATTTAGGAAAGACACAGTAGGAAGGAATTAAATCACACCTTAAAGTCAAAGGGTGAATTAAAGTGCTTCCAGATTGTTCTGTTTATTCTCATGAGAATTCTCTCTTGTACACAAATTCCTTTCTATAGTAGTTAAAGTGACCCATCCTGTCTACAGTGTATTTTAAATAGCAGTGTATCAGAGAAAGGAAGGAGAAGATGCATTTTGTATACGTCTCTTCATGTGTATCTTTCTAGCAACAGTTAAATGTTTTCTCCCTAGTTCATCTTTTCAATTCAAATTAGAAGACAGGACCACCAATACAGAAACAGATTTTGTTATTCCCGGAGTAATCAACAATATTGGCATACTAACAATGCCTAAAAGTCTTCCTCAGTAACTGTATGAGAACACATCTCCACTTGTTAGTCAGCTCTCTAAGCTGCCAAGGTATCTTGGATACAGCTTGAAAAGCACTTAAGAAACACCAAAAATATCATTGCATGAATGGCTTCATAAGTGCTGAATACTGAGTGGGTTAGAAATAAACATGGTCATTGCTGAATTCTTTAACTGCTGTGAGTTTTAGTGATGGCTCTGCATTATAAGCCACATGTGATCACACATGTAAATTAATGTTACTCCACTCTCTTGATTCTTTGAGTGTTAGATGTTCCCAGAAGAGACAGAGCTTTGGCCCAATTAGATTTATGGTGAAACTCCACAGGGACGTTGGGACATAAAAGCAGCATACAGTATAGCTATTTGCATATGTGTCTTTGGATAGGCTCTTCTTCTGACAAGAAAACCCATTCTTGATTGCTCAGAAACACTTCATCCTCCAAAAACCAAAAGCAAAATAATATTTTCATTTGTCCTTTCTTTCTTGCTCTTTTTTTCAGACAGGATTTTTTTGAAATCCATTTGTAATTTATAAATATCTAAGCATATGTTCTGTGTAGAAACATTCAGTCTGTGCATTGCTTGGGAAGTCTTCACTGTGAACTTTAATTTGAGCACTCAGCATTTTTAATTTGAGCTATGCAATTGCATATCTGATACAAATGGAACTATTTCCGTTCCCTGACTCCATGACTTGATTTATGCCTTATGGTTCTGTTTTCATCCAAAATCAATTTCAGTAGAATCTTTACTTGTGCAGGAGGAAGTGCTTTATGTTTAAGCTACAAATTTGAAATCTACCTTCTGAAAGAATATTCAATAATTCTGAACTGATTAGAAAGCTCTTGTCCAGGAAGTGGGAGGTTCAGGTTTTCTTCATCTCCCTACAGGGATTTAAACTCCAGCCCAGACTATGGCTATTAGAAGTAGAGGGGAGTGTTTATCTCCATTGGCTGAAGTTATTTTGCTTTGTTTACAGGCATTAAAGATTCACCACAAGAGGAAGGGAGAAAAAGCAGGATCTGATGGATTTAATGGAGTGTGACATTCAGGATGGTGGGTGGTCTGTGTTGTAGGCCTGCTCCAGGAACAAGGCAAATGTGCACTATAGCAATCAGGTGTAAAAGCATAAAACTACATGTGTGACGGGACTAGAAATCTGTTGCCCCTCTTGCCCTCTTAAATTCCCAGCCATTGGGAGAGTCACTTCTTCCCAGTCTTTCCCTTTAGAAAGAAAATTTAAAAATTTAGTAAGGAATCTCTCTTAGTCTCATATACTTACTTTCATATGGTAATATACTTTCAGTGGCACAGCTTCACATATTTGCCTGTATCCTGAGTTCCATGTCATTCATTTTCTTATGTTCATGTATGTTTCTAACACCCAGTGAGCTCTTTCAAGGGCTTTCTATCCCAGTGCCTACAAAGTTTCTCTTTTGCCTCTTTATTTCCTTTTAAGTATGTTGCACATTCTCAAAGTGTCTTGTTATTCATCCCATCTCCTGGTTTATGCTGAAAGCTTTTAAATGTGTTTTAATGATGCATAACAGCAATATAATGAGCCTAATAGCATGCTATTGATTTTCATTTGAAACACTGACATTTGAACATTTCAATAGCCTTTTAACAGTGTGTATATTTAATGTGATTCAAAGACAAGGCAAATGCAACACAATATGTCTCTACTAAAAAAAAGTCCCATTCTCTATTTCCTGACCCTCTTTCCTCCCTCTTCTGGAATCTTTTTGGCAATCATCCACACTGGAAATATATAATTTTCAGTGTTTTAAAAAAAGTAATAATACTACTAATAATTTTATTTTCTCATACCACAATGCTTGGTACGAGAAAATAAAAGGGAAAACCACAAAATTTCAGTATTCAGACACAGCTTTGCTTATCTATTCTGATCACAATGAAGAAATTAATGATCCGCATCCAGTGAGTGCTGCCAGAGGATGCAATGAGTTAGCTCTGGAGTGAGCTGCCCAAGGATGCCCTCTAGGCAGTTCTCACGCTCTCACTTGGTGAACTAGCAAACACAAAGAGAAAAATGCCATCAGCAAACACACACATCAGCATAAGATAGCAGCTGCCTTTTGATTAATAACTCAGTAGTTAAATCATATGAAGAGTTTTGTTTCCAGGAAAGGTTTCTGAGAAGTCAACAAGCAAGATGTGAAGCAGCCATACACTGTCCTGACCACCCTGTGTGTGTGGCTACTTGGACATAAAACTAACAGCAGCATTGCCAGGCTCTACTGGCAATATGTTTTCCTAGTGTTAGATGTAAATACCTTCATTCTCCAGTACTGTGACATGTTTTTTTCAGAAATGAATGCAGGTCAAATTTATGTAATTACACCTTTCCCTTCTGTCTTTTCACAGCATCATTAATATTCTTTGCCCAGCCATCACCTGCACAGCACCATAAATGTGAATGACACTGTCAAGATTTTAGAAAATACAGCTTCTGCTCTGTGGGTTGGTTGAACATAAGGTAATACATGAAGAAAGAGGGAAAAGCAAAAGACCAGGGAAGCAAGGAAGGCCTGTGCTTTTGTGAGGTCTTCAGTTTGCTTGCCTTCCCAATGTATATCTTTTGGTTTTCTAGCTGCATCAAATAAGAGGATCATCTGACAAGTCATGACTCAGACCTCATTGCAATTGCATATAATTAGACAGGGGTTTTGCTATCAAGCTTGAAAAAAATCAGCTGCTTTCATTATCGTTTGGTTCAGATGTTTTTTCAATCCTGTGGTTTTCTTTCAAGAAGATGATGCAAGTAAGATCAGGAGCAAATTTTCTGAGACTATGTAAGTGATTTTGAAGTCTGAGATGCTTTTTGAATTATTAGTAATTCCCAGAATGCACCTTAGACTGAAATTATGATACAAAATTTTCAGAGGTTACTTAAAAATTTAAAACTGTTTATCAAATAAGGTACCTAAGACAGGCATATACATATTTTGTTGTTAAAATGTAAGTTAAGCTCTATTTCTGCCCATATCAGAGACTATTCTAACTAGAAAAAGAAATGAGCAAGAAAACCATCTTAGTGTACCTTGCATAGGTGGTGATATTAGCAGCTCTGCTAAAAGCAGTAGAGAGGGGCATGGATATTAAACCAGTCAGAGAAGAAATCTCTTATGCATATAGTTGAAAACAGAAGAAATTACTGTTACCTTTTATTAAGGATAAGTCACATGAACAATCTCCAGAGGAAACTAATTTTCTTGGCTGATGGTGGAGGGATTGTAGAATGATGACCTCAGACATCTCATTTTTGATCTCTGTGTTAGGAGATCAATCCCGTCCCCTGGAGAAGCAAGATCAAGTTTGACACCAAGCTGAGGTTTAACTCCTGGTCAGAGCTCCAGTCATACCTGCAGGCAAGATACTCGCTCCATTTCTAATCTTCCAATGCTGTGTTGCATCCCTTTTTCCCAGGCTGTGCTGGTTTTTCATATTTTAAACTTAAATTCTCCAGGATGAGGACTGCCTCTAGTGACAGTCCTCAGTACAGCAATTTCTGGGACTGTAATTGCAGTATCCCTGCAATGGGAATTCTGGCATGCCTCAGGAAGAAGGGGCTTCCATGGATAAGCAGTTGAAGCAAAAACTAGTGGGCAGTACAAAACCAAAGGGGTTGTACAATACAAGTGCTTCTTTCTGCCCACCTGCCCAGGGGGAAGTCTCCTGTGGCTCCTACTTGTTGGCACTTGTGTCTTGCAACAATGAGAAGTTTCTGGAGGATGTGGAACTACTTTGTTCCCTGTCTATTAAGCATGACTATAAAATCCCAAGTTCTCAGCGCTGCCAGTTCAGTGAAACTGAAAGGTAGTAAATTCAAATCTCATAAACAAAAAGCATTTTATATACAGCATGTGTATAAAGAATTTACTACTGCTGATTGTAACAGAGGCCATGGTTGTAAGGAGGCCTATGACATTTTCAAAGATAGCAAAATATCTAGAGCAAACTCAGGAAAGGAGAAATTTAGAAGCTACATAAGTGCTTCTTCATCTTACACAATCTCTTAATGATGGATGAGACCTTTTTGGGGATTATTTTCTCTGTTGTAACTTGTCTTGGTCACCATGAGACAGGAATTTCTAGACCATAAATCTGAACAAATATAGCAATTTCCGTGTTGTTCACTTGCACCCGAGAGAATCTGCTGACCCTAAAGTGCACCAAGGGCTTGATCTAAAGCACATCATCCATCACTGATGCAGTAAAACTGCATGCATTCTGTGGGGCTCTGTAAAATTTCCCAATGGGCAGTTGGTTTGCAGGGCAGAGATGTGTACTCTTGGGTAATGTGGCATTGGTGTACAAGGCCCTGCATTCATTGCTTTGCTCTCATTTGCCTAAAAGAATCCCAGATTGTGCAACTCACGCACCTCCTGCTCTTCCTTTTAATTCTTTGCTCAAAATCCAGTGCAAACTTCCTCTCTCATCCTGACTATTTATAAGTATACATAGAAACAAATGTTTTGTAAAGATGTAAGAGACATTCTTCTTTATTCCCGGGGGCAAATAAAACCTTTTATTTTTAGCCCAGTTTCCTAAGGAAATGAGACTGATGCAATCACATTGTCTATTTGTCTGTCTATCAAATTGGCCCCCTTCCCCCCTTCCCTCCCCCCATCAACTTCTCACCATTAATTTCTTCCAGCAAAATTCTTTCAAAAGTGTTAAATGCACACGAGTTTTCTGAAAACCAGTGGGTGGGCCAGAGGAGAAATCTTACCAGTTCCCTCATGGGAGAAGCCAGTTCTGGCTGAATTCAGTGGGTGGGCAGCAAAGGGCTGTCACCTTAGGCATAGCTGTAACACCACATAATGCCCATTGCCCCCTGAAGGTGGAAGAACTGGAGTCACTGGGCTGGGAGTTCAGAGGTACTTCTGGAGAGGCTCTCCTGGGTACTTGGCAGTATTTCAGGGGTGGGGAGAGAGACATGGTGGCCAAAAGGAAAGGAAGGGAAGGAATGAGGTTGTGGGACTTGTGGGATGTGGAGGGCAAAGCACACTTTAGGGTTTTCTTTATACCCCAAAGGTGCTGAATGTTAAGGTCATGTTCTGGGGAGCTTCTCAGTGGTGGCTAAAAAGAAATGCAGAGCCAGTGCTAGAGAAGGGGACATGAAAAGCAGTTTTGGTTTTCAGACAGCTTCTTCAACTTAGTCTAACATCTACTAATGCCTTCCTAATATCTTTACTGTGATGTTTGAGATTTTTTTAAATGGAGGAATTAGTAAGATCATTTAAGAGACTAAGTTTCCATAAGTTCCTCCCTATTCACCAATATGCTGGTCAGCAGATAACATTTAAACAAAGAGATAAGGTCTCTTGTTATAGGTCTGGGAAGTAGCTTCTTCTGTAAGGGAATTCCAGCAAGTCAGTACTCTAAAAATACATTTAAAACAGTATTGGTGACATGCCTTTACTTCAGTTGTCCTGCCCTTCCTCACAAAAGCCCAGCTACTTGTTTGCCAAATTCTTTCAAGCTTAAATCTGAAGTACCTGAGTCTGGAGTCTGCAAGGGATTCAGAACAGGTTAATGGATAAAGATGAGATAATGTTTAAAAAAAACAGTGACCCTATTCTGATGAGAAAAATAAATATGAACATTCCCTTCTCCCCTTTCCAATTCACCAAAAAAAAAATTACAGTCATCCTAGATAAGATGACAAAGCAAGAATCTGTTGCACAGGGGGGGGGGAGGCGGTGGGAAAGAGAGGGGATAAAAGTTCCTGTTCTCCTGCAGGTGCTTACTGATTTTGGGCACAAGTCCAAATTTTGTAAGATGCAGTTGGACTTGGAGTTCATGGGAAAGAAAGAAGAGTCAAGAACTACCTAGAGCATGAACATCTATCTTCCTGTCACATTCACAAGGTGTGTGGTGTGCATAAACATGCCACCTGCAGTGCAGAGGTAGGGGTACTTGGCAGTATTTCAGGGGTGGGGAGACAGAGGTGTGACATCCTTGTGGCATCCTTGATTTCTCTTTCTGTCCCTGCCTATCTCCAAAGATTGACATTCTTAATTGACGCCCTCACAGAAGGTGTGAAGGTGCAGAGCAATGAACACAAATGGCCCAGAACACATAGACATCCAAACAAGTTTGAAGGCTGAGCAATTTTGCCTTCACCAGCTGAAATAATTTTGAAAATATTTAATATATAATTAAACCTTCTTTTCCTATCAGGTGAGCCATTCTCAGCATATAACTTTACATGCCAGGATAGAAGAAGATGGTGAGGTGGGTCAAATAAAGTAATAATGGGTAGAGTCTTTCTATTTGTAAATATACTGTCAGAAATAACCTGAGTCCCTTCTCCAAAGGGGAAACCCTAGATTTCTTCAGGATCCTTGTTTCATGCTCTATGCATCCCATGCTTGTGTCCATAAATGTTTCCCTGTGATCAGCCACCATCTGCAGATCTGTGTCCCTGAATGCCAGTTGTCCCTGCATTTCTTGCAGAGATCACACCAAGGACAGACACATGCAGTCAATGTACTTGGAGAAGTGCACTCTCCCTCAGCCAGCTACTATTTCACATGTATTAGCTACTGGAGCCTGTGGTTTGGCATCAGCACAAACTTCTTCCTATCACAGCATTAGAAGTTGTCTAATCAACACAAAAATGGTTACCTAAGCCTGTACCAGCCACCTTCTGGTTAGCAGTGGTGACCTGTTTGTGCACCAGGTCCTGTCTCTGTTTTTTTACAGCAGTTTTGGGTCAAAGCAAGGTCTTCAGAGGACTCCAAGGGGGCAGAGTTTACTATGCAATAACTCTGTAGCTGCTGCTTATCACCTCTGCTCTAGATCTTGATGCAGTTTCACAACCCTGCAGCACCAGAAACCTCAACTGGCAAGGCCTGATGTAAACAACAGCTGTCAACATTCAGCAGCGTAAGCAGCATCATTTCTTTGCCAGGACCCATTACTGTCAAGTAAGGGTTAAAAAAGACCACTGCTGAAATGCCCTTCATGGTCAGAGCCTTGTGTGTGCATCCTTCTGAAATAACATCACAGTCCAAAACAGGAACAGCTCTTTCAATGGTGCACGATCCATGCCTGGGCAGCAGCTGGAGAGGACAGGAGAGAAAAAGCTGAATCAGAAGTACTTTATTTTTAGTAGTTTGATAATGGACTAGGGACATTTGTGAGCTGGAGTTAAAGAAAAATAAACACGTCTTTCCACAGCACATGGTAAAACATTTCCTTAGGTACTTCATGCTGGTGATAATTTGAAGTCCTAGCCACCCTCCCAGAACTCCTCATGTGAACTTGCATCTAGAATTGTGAATTAAATGTGTGCCTTTGGGCATGTTTGGTTTGTCTGGATATCCACATCCACATGTGTAAGCCAGGGTAAATCTTACAGCAAGAAATGGGCAGAAGTATAACTTGGCAAAACTTGTGTGGCAGAACTGAAAGCAAAGCATCAAGTTTCCCGAGTCCCAGGGCTGCTTTGCAGTGAGAAAAGGGCAAAGCAATACCACTACCACCTTGATTTCAGTTTCTCCAGTAGGTCACTGGTTTAATCTTGTAGGTATACAAAGTGCCTGTATGGATGTGCACATTCCTGTACTTTTGGAGGTATGGTTTTCATCTTTAGAAAATTACATGCCCTAGAGCTGGCTTCTCAGTTTGGAACATCCTTCATCTGGCTGGAAGCAGTTGCTGCAGCTTCCACAGACCATGCCAGGTCAGAATAAACTCTGTGTCCCATTGGCAGAAGGCAGATGGGCTGAGAGCTACTTTAAGATAGTCTGATAGCAGGGTAATACTTCAGAAAATGCTGTTTTGTTGAGGTCCTGAGCCTTGTTCCTGGACAACATGGACACTTGTGCGACAAGCCACGGTGTCCTTCAGAAGACTTAATCTGTACCCTGAATGGAGCAACTCTCATACATCTACCAAGGTGAGTATAACCTTGCAAAAACAAGCATGGAGAAATGTCAATAGTGTGCTTACATAAATGGTTTCAACTGGAAAAATTGAGTTTGCTCAGCGTGGTTTATTTATGATCTGAACATCAAGAGCATTTCAAACGTCTACTTGATCAACAAAAGAAGAAACCACTCTGTATTTACACAGTCTTGTACCAACCTCCCCTTTCCCAGTAACTCTAAAACCTGTGGCTATTTTCAACCAGAGGAGAGAGAGGGATAGAGGCCTGGAAGAGGTGGAGCTGTAAAATCTCCATCAGCTGGAGACCTCGTGGAGGGGAAGGGCTCTGCCATCCGTTTTGCTGCCCACTCTCAACTCTAACCAATTTTCCTGCTCTCACTTCTTGGCCATTTTGCAGCTGTGTCAGACCAGCTGGCCCCAGCAGGGAGGCTTTGGGAGAGAGTCTGAACCATGCTGGGAGGAGGGGAAACAGGAAGCATTGCAGGAAGGGGGGATGGAAGATGTAAAGGCAACCATGGGGACATGGAGAGAGAGTACAGGGAGACTATTATAGTAAGGGAGGGGCAGGAGAGCAGAGAATGTTACAGGTTTTGTTGGTTTTGCTGTCTGCTAAATCCTCTTCTTTGACATGTGAAAGGAATGTGAAGGTGCAAGACAACAGGAATTAATAAATAAACAGTAGTTATCAGTGCTTTTCAATTCCAAGGGGTTTATAAACATTAATGAACCTTCATGAGCTGTTGGACAGGTATTTAAGCCGTATTCCATTTTCACAGATAAGGCGATGAAAGCTCTGGCTCAAGTCCAAAGTTTTCAAAAGCAGAAACTACTTTTAAGAACCCTCCTTGACGCTCAACACCAAACCTCTGAAGGGTTTGATTTCACAGTTGTCATCAATGTTGATTATATTTCATCAATATTTCTATTTACTTTGCTATTCTGCAAAGCTAGGTCTAAACATGCACATTCAAAAGTAGCAATATCTTTTAAAAATTCAGGCTCTGTAGGTCTTTTGGGTTCTCCCAAGGAGAAACTGGTTTATGAGAGAAATAGATATGCAAAAATTGCACCGTGAGAAGAATGGAAACAAAGACTTTGCTGGCCTACAACAGTTAGAGAAAAGGCAAAGTAAAACAAAGATTAAAAAAAAAACAGAGTTCAAGAACATCCATTCCTCTGTGCAAATGGGAAAGGAAGCAGAGCATGTTTTCAAATCTTTCTACATCTCCCATAAAGACTAGGCAGATGGTTTGGGTGCATTTCTGTAAGTATGTGATGAATATTTTATCCCTGAAAGGAATAGAAAACATGAATGTGTATGTAGTCACCAGCTTCACTGAGTGAAGAAACAACAGGACTTCATCAGAAACCATGTGATTTGGTAGTCTAGAAAAGAAAAAAAAAAGCAGTATAATAAAAAAGGGGAAGAGAGTTGTAGTTATTTTCTTTGGAATCATGCATCCCCAATTTGAATTGTTCTTTGGCCATGCAAAGACTAATGTCTTGTTAGCCTACCTGCAAAAACATAGGTGGTGAAAAAGCCTCCAAATTCTGTTAGAATGGCAGGTGTCACATTTAAATTAGCCAGCAGGCAAAACAAAAGGAGATAATGGAGCTTTCACACGGAATATAGCAGTCAGGTAGAAGCAGAAATGCAGTGCTGATCAAAGACACCAGGTTTAAACCCAGTCCTAGGCATGTGCAGCACACTTCCTACCCAGCAATATCAGCAATGTACCAAGCTCAGCTAGCATAGCTTTGAGTGTCATAGTGGGAAGATGTAAGAATCACAACAGAAATGCTCCTTTGGGGATCCCCAGTGCATAAAAAAGAGGAAAAGGTTGCCAGAAAAAATATGTTAAAGGGTGCCTCAAAGGCACTCACATACACATTTTAAAACTTGTCTCATTGCACTGACACTTGTGCAACAACCAGGCTTTTGCTGTGACACAGTTTTGCCACTCCTGCAGCTGAAGCTCCCCACAGGTATTTTGAAATGCTCAGAAGGTGAGCAGAAGTGATGGTTCCTCCCTACACCTTCTGCTGCACCACCATGCCCAGCACAGGCAGCACAGGCAGCAGTGGCAGTCCCAGCACGCTCACCCTGAGCACTTGGGTGATAATGTGGTGCTTCCTCCCTTGGGGAAAGGTGCCAACTGTCTGCAGCTGCCAGACGGGCAGGCAGGATTCACAAAAAATGGAAAACAGTAGAGCTTTATGCAGCTTCAAACTGGCTGTAGGGTCCTTGTGTGCTCAGTGTTATGACAAATCCCATATGGTGTCAGATCTTGTGGCATACAGGTGGGATAGAGACCATCATGACTTCAAGGGACATCACATGCTTTCATGTGTTTCTGTTATGCAGCTCTTGTGAGGCATCTCTGACTGAGAAAAAGGCACAGTTAATGATTTTAAAAGGCCTTACTGTCCACACAAGTTGATATTCCAGGGGATTAAAGGAAGAACAGGGTAAGCACCTAACAAGAACCTCTGGTTCCAAATGCAGCCAAGAAAAATGGAAATTCTTCCAGTTTCCTAGGCCATACTTTTAGCTAAGGCAAATTGTACCATCCAGCAAAAGACAGCTATGGTAAGAAAACCACTGCCCATCTCCATGCAAAAGCAAGATAGGGTACTATAAACAATGCTGGCATACTTTTGGAAGTGGTTTAGGTTTGGGACCTTTTATTCCCCAAATCATTACTGTATTGCTGAACTCCTGAAGACTTTTGATCTTGGAAGATAAATTAGTATGGGAATTTTGGATCAGGAAACAGTGCCGGAGGAAGCTGCTGCTAACAGAAGCCATTCCACTTCAGGCTTCCTTTGAGACTGCCTGGCACAAGTGAGTGCCAGCAGCTGCACTTCTGGTAGCATGTTAGGGCAGCAAGACCTTTTTCCTATCAAGGTAATTTGCTTTTGCTGCTGAAAGACCACTGCTCTACAGAAAACTGCAATTAGAAAGGGGGCAGGTTGCAACCTCTGTTCAGAAAGTGTTGTCCTCTCTGCTCTGGGCTTTTTACCTTGTCACAAGTTATGGAGCCTTTGCACCTTTGCTTTTGATTCTGTCCCCTTTGTTCCTGGCTCTGCTAATTTGCTCTATTGTTTAAGGTCTTGCATCTACCAAAATGTAGAAGAATCACTGGCTGCTTGATTCATTCTCCCTAAAGAGCAGAAAGGCATTTTAGGAGGCCAACTCTTCCACTCCCACTACAGTGCAGTGCCTTATGCCAAGCCAGAAATAAATTGTATTCTTGGAATGCAGTTTCTTATACAGGGCTGGCCATTCCTCTTCTTTTGTACCAGAATAATTTTCTTATCTCAATGTCAGACAGGGTTGTGTATAAGAATCCTGAGACGATGGGGTCTACCCATAACCATATATTGAGAATGAAAATGAGGATGGGTAGGGAGGGTATCCTGGGCAGTAACTTGAGAAATACCTTTTTCTTTCCATCATAACAGAAGTAATCTGCATCATCTCCTCCCAGCTTCCTGGGGTCACTGCCACTGTGCTCAACAGAGGTCTTGTGCACCTGCTGAAGGTGGGGAGGAAAGCTGGTGTGGCTGAGCTCTGGCAGAGTGCAGACACATTCTTAAGCACTGGTGGAGAAGGTGTCAAGTAGTGGGCAGGGCAAGACAAGGCCTCACTCTCCTGCTGTCCTTTGGAGAAACGGTGGCCACTGAAACCCCTGCCTTGGTTTCCTCTCTATCACCTGTGTGCTCTGCAGGGATCTTCTATCTATGAGTAAAGGGCTAAGGGATTGTTTTTCTCATCCAGTGTTTTGGAGAACTGGAAGTTTAGTGAGACAAGAAAAAGCTGGAGTTTACTGCCTTAAACCACATGTATGTATTATTTTAATCATGTGTCCTGAGAGAGGCTGTTTTCATAGGAAATGTTTGTTAAATGCCTTGAAATGTGATGACCTTTCCAGTGTCACAGTAATTGTGTGGTTCCCAGAAGAGCTTTGACAGTGCTAAATTGCAGAAGTGGGTTTTACAACTGGAAGTGAGGAAGTGATGCTGGAAGTAAAATAAGAAGTGGAATCAGCCACATAATCATTTTGGATATTGCTGTTCTATTGCTGGTACTTGAAATATAAAAATGCACATTATAATGTTATTGACAGGGAAAAAGCCAGGAAATATCATTGCATAAAACTCTGAGTCAAGACTTCTAATGTGTTTTTACAGTGTTGCCTACAACTTAATTACATTTGCTCCTGACACTGTATTATATCTTCATATATCTTCTTTATTGCACAGGCATTAATTTAATCAGAGATAATGAATGAAACCTCTGGAATTAATTACAGGTTGTAACAGTTTTTTACTTTGCTAGAACAGGCAGGAAGACAAAAACATATGGACCCATAAACATTAACTGGCTTTTGCAATCCAGCCATTACAGGAAAAAGACAATGAAGATTAAATTACTTGGACATGAAGCTGAGAATGCTCAGGCAGTTTCAGTGTTCCTGAAACTCAGCAGTTCTCAGTGTGGAAGACCTTGACTACTACATTTCTGTGACCTTTTCAAACCAAGAAACACCTTGTGTTTGAATCTATTCAAAAGATCTAAGCTTAAGAACTGCTTTTACAGATTCCCAGGATCTGATCTGTCTGGCAGGAGGGGTCTTTGCAGTTCTGTTTCAATGGAGGCATGTTGCCAGGATTTAGGATCTGCGTGTGAGCTACCATGATTTCCCTTTCGGCCCTCTCATCTCTGCCAAACTTGAAGTGGACTTTCTGTGAGTGAGAAGCAAACATGGCTCTGTTCCAACAGCACAATATCTGGGAGGGTGTCTGACAGGAAAAAACCTTGCAGAAGAGACTTTCAAAGCATCTTTTAAAAAATCTCCTCTGGTAGGGGATTTCTTGTGGAGAAAAAAGTCATTACCTGTGCTTAAAAGGCAGAGGGTATCTTGCTTGGTTGCCTGATCTTTCTGATTACAAAGTTAACATTAAAGAGTAACTCCATCATATATGGAGTTATTTATCTTATACTATTTCTAAAATGTCTCTAGTCTGGTCCTTGGTGTGCTATTCACAGTGCAAAAACTTTCAGATCAATCTGATTTACTTAGTAAGCTTAGTACTTAATCTAATCTTCTCTTTTTTTAAAAAAGCAAAAACCCCCAAACCTCTCATGCTGCATTTAGTGAATCACGTTTTTAATGCAATAAATACATCATCTTCTTTGTATTTAACACACAGGTTCTTGTAGGCAGCTATTTTGTGCTTCACTTCAGTTGTCACTTTCAACTGAGCTGCACATATATCACACCAGTGCAATGTGAGCTCACAAGTCAGCTTTAAACCCTTAATAATTCCTGTTGTTCTTGTCTTTTCTCCACTACATCTACATTTTTCAAATACTGAAATAGTCTGAAATTAATATGATATATCAAGAATGGTCCTATCAGACTTTTGTAGAGGAGGACTATTATCTACCTGGTCTGTGAAGGGGATTTGTCTACTCCATGCAGGAAATATAATCCTATGTTGTGTGGAAAGCCTGGCAGTCTGACCAGTGGGGTATTTTGGATCTAGAGAGTTCTTTCAAGAGTGAGCCAGTGCCTGGAGCAGCATGCTGAGGGCTTAGGACTGCCACTGGGCACTGACCCAATGTGTCACTACATCTCTCCTTTGTTAGGTGTAGGTGGGAGATAAAGTCTTTTCAATATGGTGACTCTGAACACTTGTGGCTTCATTTCCTGAGCAAAATCCCTTCCCTGCTCTCAGAGTGCTCAGTGGTTTTCAGCCTGGGGGCTGTGGATCTCTGCATTGGCAGATGGCTTCAAGGGGACATGACACAAAGAAAAGTAAATGTACTGATGCCTGCTGTCAGCTGGTCTACAGGAGGCTGAAGCTGCAGTGGAATATTTTTGGGGCTGCAGAACATAAAGGGTTGAAAACAGCAGCTGTTGATTAATCTCTGTGAGGTGTGGGTTTGGTTTTTTTTGTTTTGTTTTGGTGGGTTTTTTGGGGTTTTTTGTGTGTTTTCTGTTTGTTCCCTGAAAGAAATATGTTTTAGTTATTTTCTCCTAGAGGTATTAGCCAACAGTTTGAATGTCCAGTGTTATATTCACTAATGTGTATTATTTCCCTAGCACCCTAAACATCATTTCTCTGTACTAACTGCTGTCTCTGATATGTCCAAACTCAGGATCATCTAACAGTTTCAGCAACTCTGTCTTGGGAATTGAATCAGCTCGCTGATCAGGGTTTTTCAGACACTAATAAACATACAAGTTAAAGAATCAAAACTGGAAACATGGAAATGATTGGACTGTGCACCTGCAGAATTATAACCAAATTCCAGCAGTCACAATATGACTAAGGAACTAACCTAGTCAAAAACTCATTAATAAATTAAAGTTTTAAACTATTTTACTAGTTAAAGCCATTCACTACAGAAAGCCTGACAGGGGTCAGGGAGGGAGCATGGACAGCCTGTTTTTGTGGCAGCTCATATGTGCATCAGCTGCAATCATGCCCCTGCAAGCCCTGGAGCCTATCCTAGAGCACTGGACACTCACAGTCTCCCAAGTTTGCTCAAGTGTTGCCAGTCCCCTCTGAGGGTTTGGTACCCTCTGCAGAGGGCCAGCCAGGCAGGAGGCCCAGAGCACCACGGCTGCCTCTTTCCTGCCATCATTCATTTCATGCACAGGAGGAATTTGCTTTCCTGAGCACCTCAGTGACATCCAGAATAAAAATAATATATCTGTTTGATGAATGAAAAAGGTGAAGTCGTGTGAAGTTAAAGGGCATGACTAGTGTTGGGAAGGCAGACAGTGACAAAGGCAAGAAGGAAAAGCAAAGTTTTCCCTGTGACTGTTTCCTATGCTGTCTATAATCTATTTCATGGATGCTCAGAATCTCTGCAGCTTATTCTGGATATGACTGATGCTCCAACATAATCTGAATGGCAGACTGCCTTGTGCTACTAGTACTGAAATTTAAGATAGTTAGATAACATCATAAATAACGCAAATACAGCCATTTCAGAGTGTGTGCTAAGAGTGGTATAAGGCCAGAAACCTCATTTTCTTTCTGTTCTTTCCTTTCAAATACATCTTTATTTTTTTAAGCTCTTTTTCTTCAGTCTAGTAACCTTAAGTACCTTCAAGAAAATGAGTAAGATAGTCCTATGTTTTCTAGACTTTATCAGAGAATAAATAAAAAGCACTCTGATTTTTGTCTCATAATCTACTAGATTCCCATCCTCCCTGGTTCTATGTATCTCTCTAGACACCAGCATTTTAAAACTATTGCTTCACAGGAGACTTCAGAAGATCCTCAGATCATCCAAATCCTGTTCAAATACTGGTTGTGAAAATAGTGAGTACATTAGTGTAGGACTTTCTTCATTAAATAAACTTACTCTTAGCTGTTGCCAAAGACTGTCTAGTTTTCAGGTAGAAGCTGCACCTCAGGATGTCAGGGACTGCCATGTCCAATGCCATACTGGGAAAGAAATAGATGCATTCAAGAGATGCATTTATTACAATATATATTACAAAATGCTTTGTTTTACTCTGTCATCCTGAATAAGTTTTCTCCCATCTCATCCATCCCCCTTTTTCTTCTCTGAAGCCATTTCTCAGAGATTCATTGCTAATTATCTGCCACCAGTTCTATGTGTTGGAAAAGCTGCTTAAAAAGCATGAGCAATCCCATTTTGATTGGACAGCTGTTGGGCCAACTTGGATGTGGTTCCAAAGCCCATGGCTCTGAAGGAGTACTGTTGGTGGGGTCCAAGAGAAGCTTGTCTCGGGATGTAAGTAACACAGGCAGGTATGCATGACACTGGATCCTCAACTGCTTTACTCTTTTGCTAACTCTCAAGCTCAAAAGGTCAGCAACTTGTTTGGTTCTCTTCTAAATTATGTCTCAAATCAGCTGCCCAAAACCCAAGACCGAATGTAAAAAAAGCCCCAAAACAAATTACTGAAATTAATATTCAAGTATCTGCAAAGGGAAGAAATATTCACCATCTCACTTCACTCACTTCCAAGCATTTAAACTTTCAATACTTACATATCTTTAGGATACTTTTGGGGGCAGGGGAAATCTTTGAGCTATTCTTATACTGCAAGACCATTTAAAGTAATTTCGCCTTAAGTTCTCATTAATTTTTAATACATTATTATGTGGATGTCCATCTTCTCCTTTTGACAGTTTTATTTTTATATCAGACAAAGTGCTTGCTTGCTATTCTATGTATGGAAATGAAATCGTTGCTTTGCACAGAAATTGTAAAGAACACCGATCACACAGTGTTTACCAGATTGCCGCTGAATACAGAATTTTGACTATTAAATGATCCCACTGGCAACTCAAAAGCAGTCCACATGGCCACCTTCCAATTCCCAGCTAATAATTGCTGCTGGCTGTGCTGAGTAGCGCAATGCAGCACTGGTACCTTTCAAAGAGCTGGTACACAACTCGTGTAACCATAGGCAGAGGTTGGGAAAGTGAAGCTCAGGTCTTTATCCCTAATCAAAATTCTCTACTTAGAGGGATCTTGGCTGAAATTTAGGTGTGATTTAACCCACAGTGATTGAGGTCTTTAATCTAGAAGAGTGAGGTTTTGCAGCCTGCTAATTCAGTTGTTGTAAAGTAATTATTTAATATTTGCAATTAACTGGAAAAGGAATGTGACAGAAAGTAAGTACAGTGGTCATGTTTTAATCATAGAATAATAGCGAGGGACCTTAAAGATCTAGTTCCAACCCCACTCCCACGGGAAGGGACACCTATTGGATTATGTTCAGAGCTCCATCCAACCTGTCCTTGAACACTTGCAAGGATGAGGCACCCGCAGCTTCTCTGGGCAACCTGTACTAGTGTCTCACCACCCTCATTAATGACAACCTGTGCTAATAAAAATGTAAAATACAGTGTCAGAGGTTTACAAACATAACGTGCTGCAGCAGTAACCATTTGTGCAGGTTCACAAACGGTCCTGTCAATAGCTCAACCGCAAGCAGTGACAGGTTATTTCTTAAAATGAGAACAAAACCCGAACTGTAAAATTTAGATTCTGACTTTTCAGTCAGATACGAGGTTTCAAGCATCGGCCTTTAAATACTAAAACAGCTGCGGGTTCACGCTTTAGGCTTAGATCTAGAAGGAAACAGGAAGGCAGAGACACCCCCATCCCCCCAACCTCTCTCCAAGCCCAGGACACCCTTTCCTTCCCGCACTGCTGACGGCTCCGCGGAGGGACCTGCAGGGCACACGCCGGGGGTGCGGGGTCTGCTCCAGCCGCTGTAAAACGCAGCGGGAGCCGCCCGGCCGCGGTCCGGCGGCAGGGCATCCTCCAGGACCCCGGGGTACCCCGGCAGCCCCAGCGGGCTCTGTGTAGGGCTCGGGGCGCCACGGGACCCCCGAGAGGGCGAACCTGGCCTTCCCCCCTGCTCCCCTTCCCTCCGGCCGGAGCGCCCAGCCGCCCCCCTGACGGCGCGGAGCAGCAGAGCCCCGCCGCACAAAGCCCCCGGCTCCGCGGGAAGGGCGGCCCGTGCCCGGGCTCCTCCCCCGGCCCCTCCCCGGCGGCCGGGCCCGCGCCGAGGGAGCCGGAGCCGGCGCCGCGCAGCCCGCGGGGGGCGATGTGACCCGGGCGGCCGGGTGCGGTGCCGTGCGGGGCAGGCGGGCTCGGAGGGGGCACAGAGCGGGACTTCGAGCCGGGGGAAGATGTGGCTGAAGCCCGAGGAGGTGCTGCTGAAGAATGCCCTCAAGCTGTGGGTCACGCAGAAGAGCAGCGGCTACTTCATCCTACAGCGGCGTCGGGGCCACGGCGACGGCGGCGGCCGCTTCACGGGTACCTGCTGGCGCGGGGGGTCGGCGGGGCGCCGGGCCAGGCCGGGCCGGACCGGGGGGCAGATCCCCCCTGCGTCTGCCCCACGGGAACTTGGCCGCGCCGGGGCACCCGCCGGCGGATCGGGCTGCGGGAAGCGGGAGCGGCCTCTTTGTTCGGGCCGGGCACGGGTGGCCCGGCTCGGCGATAGCGGGGGCGCCGCGGGTCCCCCGCCGCGGGCGGTGCGGAGGCAGCCCCGGCTCCCCAGCGAGCTGCCTGGGCAGCAGCTTCGCGTTTCTGTAGCCCTGAGCACCTCTGAAGCCGCTTTTATTATTACTTCACTTCTCTCCCCTCTCTCCCCTCCTGATGGGTTTCTCGGCGTGACTGAGGGCGGGCGCGGAGCCCGTCAGGAGGTGCGGAGCCGGTGCCCGTGGCCGGAGGATGCGGCCGGGGAGAGCCGGCCGGGGCTGCAGCCCGCGGGACGCGGCGGAGGTCCCTGGGGCCGGCGCTGAGAGCTGCAGGGATGCCGGGGCACACAGTGGGATGTGGTACCCGTGCCCCTCCGGGACC
The DNA here is from genome assembly GCA_024865655.1 of Emberiza elegans. Classification (NCBI taxonomy): domain Eukaryota; kingdom Metazoa; phylum Chordata; class Aves; order Passeriformes; family Fringillidae; genus Emberiza; species Emberiza elegans. The sequence goes on along the minus strand of JALJVW010003023.1, from coordinate 56,346,535 downwards.
GTCCGCGACCTGCCGCTCGCCTCCCCTTTCTGTAGCGAGAGCTATATAAGTACACATAGGACTCCTGGCTTTTGGACGACACATGACATTACGGGGCGGGGGTTGTGAATTCACTGTTGTGTAAAGTGCATTCTGTCTTATTTTTTGCGTTAATTCTGCTACGGGTTATGGTGGCTGTAGATCGGGCACGTTATATCCATGTGGCACTCCAGATACGTGCAGTGAGGGATATGCACAGGGGAAGGATCACGCTCTACCCTCGCAACAGTGTGGATCCATGAATAACTCCGGCGAGAATGATGTGTTAGGCTGCGCTGACGTTGTAGCGTAGGGAATTTGGGGCAAACTTTCGGTTCAAAGACAGCAGTAACTGAATTCAAATAAACAGCCCTTTGGGGAATTAATATCGTTTAACAGTGTAGTTCTTACTGAAAAGCAAACGAGGCTGTTTTGAATATTATAAAGTGAGAAGTTTTAATGGTAGCTTATATATGTGAAAAAATTGTCAGGTATTTTCAAAATCAGTATTTTCTGTGGAATTTAAGAAGCTGCATTACCACATTCAGTGTTTTTTATGAAAACCTTTTTTTCCTGAACTATTGACCCTTGCCATTTGATAATACTGCTTTTTGCATTGTTGCCTTTTTTTAATTGGATCTTATCCTGCGTGTCCATAAAGTGCACAAAACTTGAACTGTGGCTTGGTAGATTGCATGCTGTCAATGTATCACTAATGAAATGGAAGTTTTGCCAGGGAGTTAAAATGCTTAACCTCCTATTTTCTTCTGCCTGCCTGTTTGGAAGTCAGGCCGCTCTTTTGTGACAGTAAAGACGATGTGGATTAATTTTCAGAGTTAAAAATAGCCATTTACAGCTGCTTGATTTAGGTCCAGGACAATCATGAGGTTCAGTTTCACAAATGTTAATGCCTTGTGCCTGTGCTTTTCACTACAGAAATTTGCAAGCTTAAACCAAACAAACTGCTTTTCTCTCTGGTTAAGTTTCATGTGAATCATTTTGCTGAATCTACAGTGCACAGGCTTGCTCAAATCTCTTTTGGCTGGCAAAGGAAAGCCACTCCTGTCTTGCACATTTTCCAAGGGAACTGTAGGTTCTGACGGTCTCTTTAACCATTTGGAAACGTTTGTATTTAAAAGGGCTTGAGAATTTGAGTCCTAAAACCAAAATGCAGGAGTTACAGAGCATTAGATATGGGTAGGGTTAGATAGTGTAATTGTTTTTTTCAGTTTTTACTTGCATTTCAGAAGGAAATGGAGATGGGTGCTGAGAAACAGCAAGGCTTTGCTAGTGTGTGTTTGCTTTCAGTGCAAAACTTGCCTCCTGATTCTTGCTTCACATGACTGTAGAGACACTTAATTAGTACCTGTCTTTCCCAAACTGGCAGAAGGGCAGTGACCCTCTGCCACATTTCACAGTATGATTTACCAAGTGGTAAAGCCTAAAGCTAGTAGTTTTTTCTGTTTTACTGGGGAAGCAAAGCTTAAGTGAGAACAATACCCAAATCTGTTTTCCCTTTAATACCTTGATCCCTGGCCAGTGGCAGTTACATTTTATGAAAAGGAAGAAGTTTCAAAGATGTGAAGATTTGGTACATGAGAGCAGGTGCCACAGCAGAAGAGAATCTCAGCTCCTGCAGGGAGGAGGAGGCTGCATATCCTGAGGCTGTGTTAGACCTATGTAGGATCAGCAGAACAAAACTCGGAGAATGTTAGATTTCATACAGGTGTAGGTGGAGCAGCTGACCACCTGTGACATAATTTACTTTCAGCAGGGTGGAAAGGTGTGATGCCTGAGTTGCCCTTGTGCGTGTTGCCACAACGTGGTATTTGCACTGAACCTGTGTGAGGACATCTGTTTTATGACCCAATTCTCATATTTGCCTCTTTCTTCTAGGACACTTCTTTGTTCTTACCCGGGCATTTTAACTATTAGGTAAGAGTAAGTTAGCACAGCTGGAGGGTATATTTTATGTGGATTTAATTCCTGAAGAATGCACTAAAGACAGTCTCTTGCACAAAAGTGCTTTTTTCCCCCCATATCTGTGTTTCTTTGTTGTGTGCTGTGTTTTTGTCAGATGCTGAGCAGATGTTTGTGAGTGAGAGACTCTCTTTCCTACTGTTATTTAATTTGTGTCCTAGGGCAGTTCCCAAATGCACACTGGGCTTGCAAGGAGAGGGTACAAACAATGATGGGGGTTGTATTTAACTCTTCATTACTTTGCCAGTCTCATTCTGCTTTTTGAAGTAAATGTTTAACTTGCTCCTTTACCTGGATCACGTCTTGACAGCTCTGCTGGTCAGAGACTTAATAAGAAAATTGAAAATGTTTAGAAATACTTTAAAAATCTGAATTGTAATTTTTAAACTAATGACTAATTTTAAATTATAGATGTAAACAATTATTTAGCTCATCAATATCTGTTGATTTGGGGATTTTCTTTGCCTAATTAGAGAGCACTTTAGTGATCCCTACAGAAAAAGATTTGTGATGTAGCCATGATTAACATGGATTTAATTAGTTGGATTTAATACTTACTGATGTCTTTGGTTCTGAGATTACATATTAATGATAAACTTGATATGGCAGTAGTAAAAAATACTGTCAAATGCCTTGTGGTAAATAATGGCAAGATGGCTTAGCCTTTAAATGAATCACTAATTTTTAGGAAGGGATATTGAAACCTTCATGCACCTTCCTCTTTGATTAGTTTTCTGCATTTTGACAGCAAAACTGCTTGTTCTGGGATATTTTGGGAAGGATTTTATCACGAGTGCTGGACTGAGAGTAGTCTTTCACTCTTCCCAAGCAGCTAGTGTTGCAGTTTTTGTTTATACAGAACTTCACATTGCACACTCTTAGCATATAAAAACCCACTTAGCAACACTTGTGAATCTTTCCTTTTATAAATAAGGTTAAATAAGACCTTAAAATGAACTCTTGTTTCAAGCAGCTTTTTGTCTGGCTGAGATACAGTGCTTCTTTAACTTCTTGCTTGAAGTAGATCAATAAAAAAAATGTTTTGTTCTTTAATACCTTGTTCTTGTTTTGCCCATGTTTTTAATTTAGCTATGATATTTTTCCCTTCTCTTCTAGCTTCCATTTTCAGCTCAGGGCACTTTCCAAGGTGGATATAGTTTTGCATTATTTGAAACTTGCAGAGGATTAACATTTTAAAAGGAAATTAATTTATTTTTCAGCTCTTACAAAGCTTTTTGGTTCATAACTTTAAATATAATAGACTGGAATAATAGAAAAAAGCATCTTCTGTATATGAATTTAAACCTTATTATTGCTTTAATAAATATAAATGTGATAGGTATGGTAAATACATTTCCAAGCTCCATCTTGGGATTTAATTTTTTCTTTTAAATAAATTTTTTGCAGGGCAATAGCTTTTGAACTCATCTGCCAAGTACCTCTTGGTTGTGAGTGGAGAACTGACTAGTTTGTGTAATAAGACCTTTCTTCCTTATTTTCCCTTTGCTTGGGTGTTAGTTTTTATAAGGCGTACAGAGAAATGGCTACTGATAAGCTCTGAACAATTTTTCTGGAAATGAAAAATTAAAAGATCTTTTGCTGCCCTTTCATACTCTTCTGTCCAAGCAGTCCTGTAATCATTGTCAATAGCTCAGCTCTTAGTGGCCCTGTGCATCTCCCAAGGTCTGAAGTAAATAATTTCATAATGGAGTCTATTTCTGGGAAAGGCAGTAAGAGGACCACAGTGGATGAAGATTGCTGCAGCTCAGATGGGGAATTCATCTAGATTCCCCCTGTTCATTACATTGTAGCAGGAGAGGGTCCAAAATACCTGAAGATTTGGATTTTTACTAGGGAATGCAAATAAGAATGCCCATAGTATTTTTTTTTTTACTTCCTGGAGAGGCAAAAGGCAAAATGAGTAGCTTTTCATATTAAATGAATTATTCATTATCAAAGATCATAATCAATATTCATTATCAAATAGAATCATATTAAAAGGCCTATTCCAATATAGTTTTCAGAAAAGTGTTCCTTTTTTTCTTAATATATGTTCAGGATACCAAAATAAGTTAGGCTCAATCTGAGCACAAATGAAAAAAAAACCAAATCCAACAGTACATTTTCATTTTAAATTAAACAGTTTGAGGAGAGGAAGGTGCCACAATACTGATGTTAATAGAGGATATTGGTAATGGTAACTGTCAGTATTAATGGATTTGTTTCCTTAAGGAACAGCTCTGAAGCCTTGCACAGGAGAAGGAGAAATGTGCATACTTTATTGAAAGCTTGGACTCTTGTCAAAACATTATCTAGCCTTGCCCACAACTGGAATTCAGATCAGCAGGTTTTTTTCCCTTTTTTCCTCTCTTTATTTTACTGTAACATTTTTTTAAGGAGGATGCCTACTTAGAAGTGTTTTCCCAAGAGGATGGCTTCTCCAGTACAGTGTTTGGCCAAGAGGCATGAGCTGGAAGGAAGGATGGGAGCAGGGTGCCAAGCTACTACCTGCAAAGCTGGGCACCCCAGTTCCTGACCTCTGAGCCCCCTGAGCTGTGTGTGCCACTCTGGCCCCCTCTGCTTGCCTTTCTGGAGTGAGTTTCCTGCTCCTGAGCACTGCTGTGGTGCTGGCATGGCTAAGGCGGAATGCAGGTGCTTGTGTTGAAATGTTAGCAGTGTGTTAAGTGCCAGTATTAAAGGTGAGGAAGTGCCTGTGCTTGGAAAGGGGGGGCTGGGTTGTGTCTGCACAGGGACTGACCACCACCTTGTGCAAGCCAAATCCAGTAAACACCTACAGTGGCTTTTTATGTTCATGATGTGGAGGCCAAATGGCACAGAAGAAGGCAGGAAAATCCTGGAATGATTTGGGCTGGAAGGACCTTAAAGACCATTTAGTTCCAACCCCCCTGCCCAGGGCAGGGACTGCTCTCACTAGTGTAGGTTGCTCAGAGCCCCATCCAGCCTGGCCTTCAACACTTCCAGCACAGGGCATCCACAGTTTCTCTGGGCAACCTGATTCAGTGTCTCACCACCCTTGTAGGAAAATATGTCTTCCCTATAAAATAAATGAACTTGTCAGTGATGGATGAGTTAATGTAGCACTAGTTTGGTCTATTCAGCATTATTTATAGTACCCACCAAAAAACATACTTTTTAATATTCTGTATAAACTATATATTTTATATATAGTTGTGGTTTGTTCCTGAATAATTTACAGGGCTGCAGCAGCAACTGGTATATCCCATCTTCTTGTCCATTTTCAGGTGCAAAACAGTTTCAGGTATTTTTACTTGTAACATGAGAACCAAAGCATTTGGCTCAGTGGCCTTCAGGGTTATAAAAATAGGCTTGGCTTGAGCTGGACTGATGGCAGAGGACTGAGATAAGCAGCTGTGAGTGCTTTGCCATGGCAGCATGCCCACCTGGGGAAACAGCCTGTGGGGAAGCTGTGCTGGGGAGAAATAATCGGTGCTCCAGGGTGGGGAATGGCATTTCCACCATTCCAGGAGAGACAGTGCATAATTCAGCTCACTTCTTCCTCCTGTGTTGGTCTCTCCCTCTGCATGTGGGGGTCTGACACAAGCACTTAGCATCACATCCAGGGATAGGGGAGTCATGGGGACTCTGGGACACCAACCCCCACGGGAAATGCTTGAACTCCCCACATTTCTCATGTCCACCTTCCTCCAGAGCACTGGGACCTAGGCATGATGATTAAGTATTTTGTTACAATTTCTTTCTACATACCAGGTTGAAAAAAGTCCTAATTCAACAGAAACCGATTTACCCAGTGGCAGTGTTTGATCTGGCAAGGTCTGGGCTAGAAGTAATGTAAGGGCTTGGATGTTGGGTATTTTCCTGGGTGAATACTTGGAGCATTAGGTCTTTATGCTGAAATCTAATGTTGTCTGTGCTTATCTTTCAGTGTGGTGAGCCCTTATCATTTCAAAGGAAACAGATCCTTCCTAACAGCCGTTGCAGGAGTCCTCCTTCATCCTTTTTCTTATGTACTTACCCAAATAAGTTTTGCAACTCCTTTTATCTGGTGGTAGAAGTGTAATAAATACTTTTGAATGGGTTCTGTAGTGGATCAAAACCTGTTTATGCAATTTTGCAGAATTCAACAAAGTGTGGTAGCCTTAAGCCATTGTTATTAGCAGCTTTGCATAACTGCTGCTGTTATTATCCATCAAAACCATGGATTTTAGGGTGGCCTGAGTGAAATCAACAACCCACTAAACACCTGAGTTTTGAACTTTTAGAGAAATCAAATGATATGAAAGATCTAGAGATGTCCCCAATCATTTATGGTGGGGGCCACCACTGGCCAGCAGTAGCTTCATGACCACTGCCCTGGGCTGTATCCTACCTTGGTGCAGCTCAAAAGCTTCCCCCTTAGCCTGTAATGCCCAGGCTGGCACTCTCTGGGTGAGGATAGAGGCTGCAGTGGTCCCCATTGCATCTCAGCCCTGGGTCTTGCCTTGGGCCACCCATGGGGTCATGGTCACAAGTTAGGACTCCTGCGTGGTGGGGTGGTTGAGGCCTGATGAGAATCGGCTTCATGGTCCTCCCATCCCTCTCTCAGCAAGGACATTGGTCCTAGGGAGAGCTTCTGAGATGCCTTGCAGAGCCAGGCAAGCAGTCTGTGCTATTTGGTGCTGGCCCAGGAGTGCCTTTTGGCCAGGCTGAGCTTATCCTGGTTGGTGGGAAAAGCAGCTTTCTGTTCCAGCTGGAGCCTAGGATGGCAGGGGTATGGAATGGGTACATCCATGTGTCCCTCCTTGTGTTCTGCCTGGTGGTGGGCTGTTCCTTCAGGCAGTTTGCTTGCCCCCCCTAGCATGGCTAGTTGCTGCCCACCATGGCTCTTCTGAGGCACTAATTGTTTGCAAATCATTGCAGGATGGAGGAAGCTATGTGGAGAAGTGTAATTAGGATTCAGGGTATGAAATGCTTCTTTGCCTCAAAAAACCAAGATTAATTCTGCTTTATTGAAGCTGTTCAATTTCACTGTCCTTAAAAAAAACTCACCTTTATTTTTATGATCATGTGAATTGTTTGATTTGTTCTTTTCTCCCAATTCACATGCCTAAACAGCTTAGAGTGATTCTTGCAGCTATTAACTCTCCTTGTAAAACTGCAGTCAGTGGGAAGCAGCCTGTACTGTTAGCTCCTTCCACTTCCTTGGAAGAGCTTTCTCCTTTCCAGTGAGAGTACAGCTTTTTTTCAGACAACTGAGCTTATTCTTCTTTTCTTCCCCGTGCTTTCTCTGGTGGAGCAGATGTAGCAAGCAGCAGTGAGCTCCCAAGGATGAATTTGAAGGCATGCTTTTGCACTGGAACAATGCTGCTCTGTGGCTGTAATTGTAAATATCCCAATTTGCTGGTTTTGTCTTAGAAAAATAACCTAGTCTGACTGAAAAAAGAGGGTATGAGTACTTAAAACATGGCTTTGGCATGATATGAGTGTAACCACCAAGTGCTCTTTTTCATGTCCCTATAGATCAGTCACTGCAGTCCCTAGAGACCATGTGGTGCCATAATTTTCTTCACTTCAGAAGTGCCAGGTTCCTGCAGCTGAGAGAAGCCTCAGCTTTGGAGTTGCTGAGCATCTTGGCAATCTGGTTTGGGTCCTTGTGTGGTGGTGGTCCTGTGCCTGTTTTCTTGGAAGGGCTAGATGTGGCAAATACTCTTCAGTCAGGCATTGTTGCACATCTGTCTCAGGTGCAGTGGTAATCTCAAGTTTTTTTTTTTTTTTTTCAAAGTAGACTTAGGAGAAGAGGAAGGGCAGTTTTCTCTGTGCTTCAAACTTCTGCAGCAGTCAGTTTGTTTGTACAGTGACTAAAGGTGTTCCCCAGGATGCTGGGGGTGCAGGCTGGACTCTGTCTTCTCTGTCACCTCTTTCATTTTGTAGAGAGGGTGTAAGTGCTTGATTTGGGAAGTTCAGGGCTGTGTGGGAACAGGTACCTCTGTGCATCTGGCCCTCTGTTCCCCAGATTTTAAAAGTGCCATCAGAATTTCTTACTGACCAATTGCAGATACCACATGTAATTGCTTCTTGGAACTACACCGGCTTTCACTCCCCACTTTGTAATGGATGGATGAGTTCATGTTAATCAAAAGATCCTGGCTGTGGTGACTAAGTGTCTTACTTAAAACCAAGGAGAACTGAAAGGGTATCAGTGCTGAGTGTTGTGACACCGCAGGCTTCCTTGTCACTTAGATTTAAATCTCCTTTTTTATCTTCTCCCTGTCCTTCTTCCCCAGTGCTCCCTCCCCCCCCCCCCCCCAAAAAAAACCCAAAAACAAGCAAGCAGTTTAGGCCTTTTCCTTTTTTGTTTTATTTTTTTGGGAGGGTTTTATGAACTTGTTAGTCCCAGACTCCTAAGTCCCTCTGCCTTGCAGCATGATGAAGTGCCCACCCCATTTTTGAGTAGTTCTCAAAAATGTCCCTTTAAGGCCTTTCATATATGATGGAGGTGGGTAGAAATAATCTTCTTGTATGTAGAGGATATCTTGGACTGCCTCTTGAATATTGTCTTAAAAGATGGAAATAACAGATAGTTTTTCAGTTTGAATTTCTAGTTTGAGTTCAGCTTTACTTACCCTCTGCCCCATGTCTTGGAAGTTTAAAATTATTTTAAAAATCCCACATAGATGATTAACAGTGATTTGGGAAAGGAGCCTGTATTCTTTAGTTGGAAAGATATGGAACATTTAGTAGAAGTTGGTGTAAAGGTAACTTACTGTAAACATGTTCCTTTTCCTAAATTAGTTATGAACATGACACAAGAGAAATTGTAATGCAATCTTTTATCTTTAAGTGGGGGAAGAAACCATATCTTTAAAGATGAAGAGTAGTGCACTTTTGATAGTTCATTTGAGAACCTGATCCTTACAGAAATATCCTTGATTAATTTTTTGTATGTGTGTGAAGAAATGCTCAGCAAGTTCATAGTGCATGATGTCCTGTTTGTGTTCTATTTGGTTACAGGTTGACCTCTGTAAAGGAGAGACAGTACCTACCTGTTGTAGAATTTGAAATTGTTTCATGCTAATTTAAAACTTTAATTTATTTCTTGTATTGTATCCATAGTATGCACATACATTTGATACAAATAGATGTGTTTTACTTGAAGGTGTTTTCTTTATTTAAGCAACCAAATATGTGTGAAAGTAGATGTTTCAGTTAAATAAAAACTACCAAATAAAGCATCAGATTTCTAGTGAGTTTTCCAGATATGCTTTATAAATATACTTCTGAAAAATACAGGTAGATGTTGCCTCTGTCTGAAATCCAGCTTCCAGCTAAAGTGTTTAGATTTTTTGAGAAGCGTATAATTTCAGTAGAAAAGTATCTTTCCACTTCTCCTGTCTTCTTCCCCATAAGTGTCAAAAATATGCATATTACACCTGACATTTGCACGTGAATTTTGGCCTAAAAATATTCCTTCTGCATGAAGAAACTTGCACCTTTTGAGGAACCTGCAATGTTCTGTCAGTCTTTTGTGAAAGGCTTTGTAAACCAATATCTGCAGCTTTCCATAGTACAATTACTGTATGGTAAATTGCTTTTCCTGAAATATTTCTGCGTCTTGGGAAGTCAGAAAATGGACAAGAAGTTGGTAAAGTGGCTCATTAAAGGGGAAGAGCTACTCTGAATTTTAAGTACCTCCCAAAAATCGTGTCTCATATAGGGTAAAAAAAAAAAGAAAATTAAAAAAAAGGGAGTTTTGGGAAGAAAACCAGGGTAGCAGTTCTCTTTTCCTCTTCTGCTTCTGTTTCCTTTTCATTTTTTGCTGTTCTGAATTATAAATGGTTTCACTTTCATCTATGATGTGGAAGAGGTCTGCATCACCCTGACTGAAGGCAAGCTGATGCATCAATATGTGAGCCAGAGGCTCTTAATATAATTTATCTTGCTAGCCAGATGCCCTTCTGGTTTTTAAACAGATTCTGTTTTATAAGAGACCCTTCCATGGACCCAGCTGTTTGGACATGTTATGAGGAAGGTGTTTGCTCACAAGCTGGGTATTTTCCATAGTATAGGTTTCAACATCAGTGTACTCTTGTTTGTTTCTTTACTCAGGGATCTTTAGGTTGGTTGTTTTTCAATGTTATGATGCAAAAGTTACCCCGAATGAATTATGAGGCAATTTACACTGGAATACAATTTGCCTCTAGTTTTTGTAATTTTCTTGCCACCACAGTTTCAACTAAATTATCATATTGGCCAGGGTGTATATATTAATGTTGAATCCTTTTCATGCTTCTGCAAATGCACTCTTAGTAATCTCTTTTCCCTGTTCTCTATCTCTGTCAGTCTCTCAGCCAAAAAATAAAGGAGCCCCCAAACACGGGGATGGGACCCACTCTTTGTTCTTGCTCAAGTTTAGCAGTACTTGCTTGTATTTTTCTTTATGACCCCACTGCAGCCCCTCCTGGCAGAGGTGGCACAGGACAGGACTCCCTGTGGATGGCTTAGGATTTATGTGTGGAGTTACTGTTCCCTTGCAAAGCACCCCTAGAGGGGCCAGGCCACCACCTGGGCTTTATTCTGGCAGGTATCCTGGTGGCCACGCTCTTTTTCTCCTCTTTGTGTCTTAGCTCTGGCTCCTCTTTGTCATCCTGAGTTAATATTTTTAGCTATGGGTAGTTTAGAAAAGGGAGGTGATTATTTCTTTGTACAGTTGAAGGAGGAAGGGGTTTCTTTTTAATAGTTTGTAAGCAAAATGGAAATTGCAAGCAGAAGTAAACAGTGAGAAGAGGAATTGGGTTTTCTGGTCTGTTATTCAGGAAGAGAAAAAGGAATTAATTTTGCACAGGCTAAGAATTAGTAAGGCAAAACTTTGCTGCTACTTCTGTGCTGTCGTGTGTGTTTTTCATGGTTTCTGAAAGGAAAAAAGATATTTCACAAATCAGATTTTCATTAAGCATTCTCTAGGGATTTTGGTAGCACTTGCTCTTAGTTGACTTTTTTCTATGACTTTAGTGAAGTGAAAAATAATCTTTCTCCTAGGCCTATCATCAGTTCTGAAATTTGAAAGTTAAACTCTGTTTCTGTTCTCTGCATCATTAAATGCTCTTACTGGTTTTAATCCAATGTTTTGAAGACTGCACACTAAAGTTTTCTGCATACTGTTTTCTGTGCTAATGAGAAAGCTTTCTATTAGCTAATCACAGCTAATTTGATACCTTTTATACTAGGATGAGTTTTTATGCTTTTTTTCTTGTAGTTATAGGAGAGCATGTAGCAATTTCAGGTATTACACATGTCATCAGTCTGCAAATTCAGATCTCCATTTTAAACAGATGGGTGTAGTATCTGGTCACATATTTAAGTGAGAAGCACACTGCTGTTGAAGAGTGTTTCACTGTACAGTTTTAAAACTAATTGCATCCAACTTCTGCTTGGCTTTGAAAGCATCATTGATGTTTTGTGTGCGTGCAAAGGAGAAAGTATTTAATATAATTTTCTTTGCTCTCAGGTTATTGATGCTGTTCCATGTGAGCTTCTTACAGCTCCTGGACTCAAAAGTGTTTCAAATGCTGTTTGGTTGTGTTATTCTCAAATTAATTAGCTGTCATTTGTTATCCAAGTGAGAAGGCAATTAGGACTTTGTAGGTCTCTGTTATTTCCATTAATCACTTGGGTGATGGACTGGAGAATGCCATATTTAAAACAGCATGTGGTGCCAAGGGCTGGCAGACTTTTTGGAGATGGAGATTAGTTCCTTTTGTGTTGGGTTAATGGTGAAGAAACAAAAATACTACAGGTTTAAAAAGTTACAAAGCAAAAAAAAGTATTACAGAAAACTTCCTAGATACTCTAGGGATAAAACAAACATGGTAAATGTGGTAAATAGGTATGATTTGTGCTGATAAAATAGAAACAGTAATTGATACCTACCATTTAATAACATTTAATAATTAATATTTGGGAGAAATAAAAATAGTTAAAAATTGAAATGCCAAAAGAAAAGAGAGAGAGGAGGGGCTCCACCCCCCCCCCCCCCTTCTGCAGATGTTCACAAGGACAAGATCTACCATATAATAATAATTGGGAATAGTAAAAATAGAATGCCAAAGGAAGAGGGAGAGAGGAAGGGTTCCATCTCTTCCCCCTCAAGCAGATGTTTCCAAGGCCTACAGGAAAGGCCGGGGAAGCAGATGCTAAAAATGAACAAGAACCTGGTTGGCTCCCAGGAAAATGTTAATTATAAGGGATTTATTGTTTTGATACATAGATGTAGTGATATGTATTCTTGGCTTACATTATATCGGCTTGGTGCGCATGTGTAACCCAAAGGTGAATCAAAGGACAAAGAGGAAGACTGCAATTCTTCATCAATTAAGACCCCCAAAAACCTGTGCGACCACCGAACTGAGTGGTGGCGCATGCGCAATAAAAGTGTTCATGTGGGCGGAGATAGGTAGATGACGAACCGGAACTGGAGAATATGGTATTAACACATGGTATATAAGGGGGGAATTTTCACTTGGCAACTTTGTACGGAGGGTGGCACGGGTCCAAGAGCCCCACACTCCGTACCCCGCGGTTATCCTTTGCTTATGCGCTATTACTGGAACCGAATTATCCTTTATTTTAATCATATATATTGTATCCAATTATTGTATCCAATTTTATAATTTTTTTAACCAATCAATTAAAATTGATATTATCTATGATATTGTTTGGTTCCTTTTTGATGGGATAGTTGGGCAAACATAACAGTAAAGCTGTTCCTTACTCTCTGCCATCCCTCTCCTTAGCAGATTGTGTCTCTGCAGAATGCACAGGAAAATTGAGGATAAAGCTGCCCTGAATTGCTATTTGTAAGCACCACAATCCAATTCTGAGTTACTTTAATATGCCAGCTTGCATATGCAAATCGTGGCATTCAGATAACTTTTTCATGGATAGCTCGGTTTTACCTGCTCAGGGGAATGGGTAGCAAGAAACTCCAGGTATCCTTCAGACTGGAAAGCTTTTTTGGGGTCAGCAATTGCTGCAGCTCTTCAAAATGAATTTGTCTGTACTGAAATCAAGTGGTGATTTGCAGTGGAATACTGCTGCAAGCTTTCTTGGATACAGTGGTAGGAATGCAAGATACAGGAGGTGATCTTCCCTTCTGCTAGAGGCTGAGACTTCAGTAGCAGTGAGCATCAGGTCCAGTTGAGTGTCATTCTTTAAAGATAAGATGGAGAGATTCCTGTGTAAGTTCAAGAGCAGTGAGCTGTTTGAAAAACATGACTCAAAAGGAATAGATGAGGTGATTTGGATTTCTTTAGAAATAGAGAAATCATTAAAGGGTGGGACACCATGATGATTTTTCATTATGTTGAACACTAGTATCAGAAGTGCCTGTGGCCAATTACTCTGAATGCTCCAGGGATTAAAATTAATTTCCAGCAAGAAAGTTTAAGACTGTGGTAGTTGACTTGTTTGTTTAGGGTAGGGTTGTTTTTTAGGGGTTTTGTTTGGTTTTGTTGTGTGTTTTGTTTGGTTGGTTTTGTCATTTTTGTTTGGTTGGTTGGTTGGTTTTTTTTTTTTTTTTGGTTTTTTTTTGGTTTTTTTTCCTAAGAATATTTAATAAAAATAGTGGATGGGGCTACCTGGAGAAATTGTTGCATCTTGATTGTGGTGGGTTTTGAAGAACAGGTTAGACAAACACCACTTACAGCATAGGTGTATTTATCCAACTTCAGAGCAGGGCTGGAACAGTAACTTCTTAAGATGCCCTCAGGTCTTTCCACTTCAGTTCTGTGGTTATATTCATATATATGTGGCAAAACCAGAAATGCAGAGGATTCTATATGCTTTTGATATTCTAATCTGGTTTGCCTTTTGCATTCTTAGTACCTGTAAATTAGAACATAAAACTGGGGAAGAATCGTTATCGTCACATTCTGTATTTTAGTTTTATGGCTGTAAATGTGAAACAGCTTGCAGGCTGCAGAAGTGAGAAGTGGCATTAATCCTCTTTCCCCCTTTTTTCTTGGCAGGTCGCTTGGTTGGTGCCTTGGACGCCGTGTTAGACTCTAATGCCCGCGTTGCTCCATTTCGAATTTTACTCCAAGTTCCAGGCTCTCAGGTTTACTCTGCCATTGCATGTGGTGAGTTATTGAATGGATCAGAAGTTTACTGGGCCATAGCTATTGGTGAGTCACAGATGGAAAACCCCAAACTGATTCTGAGCATGGTCAGTGTCTGCATGTCCAGGAAGCTAAGCTCAAGGTAACCCCAGCTAGTTGTGTGCGTGTGGAAAGCTTGTTTAACAACCAAATTAACCTCTGGTTAAAATCACTGAAAAAGTGTTGCCTAGGAACATTAAATTTCAATGGAAAACTTGTTTAGCTGAGGGTGGTTTGCTGCTTTCATTTTCTGTGTTGCAAAGTAGTGTGGTTCTGTTCTATGCATGTCTTTTCCTGCAGCAGTGGTCATTCCTTACAGCAAGATGCTACTTAGTCTAGGCTTTCAGCAGCCTAGTCCTTCACTTGCTTACTGTGAAATGTCTTCACACACTTTGCTATAATGAAATATAACTGGAACATTTGGAAGATTTAGGAGGTGAAGTTGTTGGAGAGGGAGAGACTGTCAAATTCCTGATCTGTTATGCGCTAATCCCTTTTGCAATGTTTCTGCAACTTCTGAAAGTCAAGCTCATCTTCAGGAACATGAAATTAACATGAACTGCAGCAGCCTTGCCATGACCCAGTAAAAGCCATCTGGAGTTCCATTCATCCCAGTGTTGCTTGGCCAGTGTGTAGGGCTGTTCTTTTCTCTTCTGCTCCCATCTAAAATTTACAGCAGTTTTCTTTTGGGAATGGTTCGAAGCTGTGACTGGGGAGCATTAGGAAGCATCTCTTTAATGAGAGGATGGCCAGATCCTGGAACAGGATTCCTTCTGAGAGGTGGCTGATGTCCCACCAGACCTGCCAGTGTTTAAGAGGCATTTGGACAATGTCCTTAATAACTTCAGCTTTTGGTCTGTCCTGAAGTCATCAGGCAGTTGAACTAGATGATTCCCAGGATTTTAAGGAAAACAAGAAGAGCTTCTTGAAATGTGTCAATAACAAAAGGGGAAACAAAGAGTAATGTGGGCCTGTTACTAAATGTACAGATTGGCCAGAGTGGTTGTGGAGTGTCCCTTACTGGGAACTTCCAAGAGCCATTTGGACACAATCTTGTGCAATGTGTTCTGGAATAACCTTGCTTGACCAGGGAGGTTGAACCTTATGACTCATTGTGGTTCCTTCCAACCTTTCCCATTCTGTGATTGCTGTAGATCCCTTCCAACTGACAATATGCTATCCTATTCTGTTCTTTCTTATACAGATCAAACCATGAAATAGTTAGGTAATGTAAATGTTGACATGTCATTGATAGTGTTTGACATAGTAGTCCCTTAAGTGGAAGAGTCATAAATTTATATATTCACCCTAATCCTTTTCTCTCTACATGCTCATCCAGCAATTTTTCCTTGGTTCAGCAGAGATCCCTCTGCATGTTCTCCATTAATACTGGGAATTTTTCCCTGGGCCAGATGTGTGTGTGAAAGAAGCTTGCATAAAGTCCATTTGGGCTATTTTTGTTTTGGCTAGGTTTTCTTTGTTTTGCAATTGCTCTGTGCTTTCTATCCCTCCTCCCCTCCTTTTTATATTTAAGTAATGCCCTCTGATGGAGAAATTTAAGAGCTTCATGCTGTTACAGTCCTGTTATGAAACCAGGTAGCTTTCACTGGAAAAGCTTTCATGGCTTCTTGATTATTTGAACATATGCAATACTTCTCTTTGGGGCTGATCCTTGCCCCACTAACACTCTTACTGCACACAGAATTTTGTGTGGTTTTTTGATTTTGGTTTTTTATTTCTTGAAGGAACTACAAATGACAAACTTGCTGTGTTGGAATGCCTAAGGATTTTGTTGAGACAAACTTACATGATTAATGTTTTCTAAAATTCTCTTTGGCTCTTCTGAATGGATGCTCATCCCTGAGAAAATGAGATTTATAGTAATAGAGCGGAAAGCAGAGGGGTCTGTTTTGTGTGCTGCATGGGTAGAACATACACGGTTGCCAGAGCTGCACAAGACTAAAGAACCATGGAGCAGAGGCTATTTGTGAATAATATTGCTGCTGTGAAACCCTGACGTGAGTGTCCAGGGGAGAGCTGGCAATAGGAGGCAGAGGAGCATCACCCCAGCCCCTTCTTGGGAAGCTGGAGAAGGACATTCCCCACGCAGAAGTGGCCAGTTCCTGCTGCTGTACAGAGAGGGCAAGGAGCAGTTCCAGGAACTCCTTCCAGTCTCCCAGTGTAACTTAATTGTGGATAGCCATCATGTCATCAGGCAGTTAATTAAAATGACATTTTGCATTGTATGTTGGCAGCCCTCTGTTCCAGGAGCTGTAGGCTTAAATGATAATATATGCATAAGGGTCAGGTCTGTTACAGACATTTGCAAATCTCAGAGGGGTGCTAGGAAATCTGATCCCTGCACGGCTGTTCTGGCAGAGATGTTTTAATCCAGATGGTTAATCATGTTATACCAGTACAGGAAAAAAAAAGTCTAACCTCACCCCTTGTGTAGAGCCACTTGAAATTTTAGCTTCAGAAGGCTCATGGGCAAAATAAGAAACTCAAGGCTCAGTCAAGCAAAGTTGGTTTTAGGAGAGGGAGAGCAAAGGATTTGGTGGGTTTAAGGAAAAGATTCTGAGGAATGAGGCAGTAGTTTGCCAAAACACTTGACATGAGCAGATGAAGAAGGTGGTAAAAGGTGGAATAAAATGCTGTGCAGAACACCAGCACAGGAAAAGGAATAAGGAATGGAAATAAGACATTGGCAATGCTGGGGTCAAATCACAGAACAACTTTAAACTACAAAATAGAGATTAGAAATAAAGAAGGGACTCAAAAAGTTGGCCTGACCAAATGAAAGGGCCAAAATGATCTTTTGGTATTTGAGCAGAAACCCTGGAGGCAGGCAGGAGATACTGCAGGAGTCCCTGTGGAGTATAGCTGCTGCCTGGGCTCAGA
Organism: Emberiza elegans; assembly: GCA_024865655.1. Taxonomy (NCBI): domain Eukaryota; kingdom Metazoa; phylum Chordata; class Aves; order Passeriformes; family Fringillidae; genus Emberiza; species Emberiza elegans. Next base: position 56,329,505 of record JALJVW010003023.1, on the reverse strand, counting down.
GCAGTCCCAGCAGTGGGGATGCTACTGTGAAAGGGATCTTGCTCACAGCTTATTTCACAAGAGGCAGCCTGACAGCTTGCCCATACACTTGGTGTCTTGTAGGTTACTCAGAAATAAAAATTCAACTCAGTATTTGCTTTGTGCAGCCATTTCAGTATAAAACTACTCTATTTCTGATGTTCTTAAACATTTATATAATTTGTTTTCTTGACCTAAATGGCTTTTTAGTGTCTCTAATTTTATGATTTTTTAATTTAAATTTAACCTTGATTAATGATATTTAACAAGTTCCATTACAAGACCTTCCTGTCAGGGAAGTTAAAGCATGGAAGGTTTCCCTGCCAGCTGGCATTCTGCATGGAAAACAGAGCAGAGGGAAATGGAAAATCCTCACCTAAATTTATCATTTTTTGTTGTTGTGAGGCAACATGATGCATCACTAATGTACACACAAAACAAATTTTGAGATAATGGGTCTTCTATTTGAGATTAATTTTATTATGATATTCATGTGTGATTTGTATTTCTCTTACATACAACTATTTCTCTTCTTTCTTCCACAAGCAAGGCACGAGGAGAAGCACCTATTGCTGCCTTTACTTTTTTACCTATAATGTCTGATTACTGACCAGTAGGATCTGGAGGGCTGAGATTTTACCTTGTTGGCCCTGTATGGTGCCCATCTTGCTATGGCTTTTCTGTCATCGTGTCATGCAGAGACAATTCAGTTTCAAGCAGAAGGAGCCAAAGCAGATCAGTAATGATGGAAATATTATTTCTGGAGTTAGTGTGAACAGATTAGATTTAAAGAACCAGCAAACCCCTCAGGTGTTTAGAGAAAGAAGCTTTGAAGATTTGAAAAGCTGTACTAGTCAAAGATTTCTGTTTGCTTTATTTCTTCTCCAAACTGTAGAAATGTGCTCTTTTAGAACCTTTAGGTGTTGCTGAACCAAACTCTTTTTTAGGTACTTTATTTATTGTAGAGGGGTTTGTATTCCTCTCAAAGGGTGTGCATGTGTTTGTGTGTGGGTGTGTGTTCATGTGTGTGTTGAGGGAGGGAGAGAGGAAGATCAGGGACTTTTGGGAACAGGGCATAAATCAGAGGTTTCCAGCGGCCACTTAGAGAATGTTATGTCAGAATAAGCTGCAGTCTGGCAGCTCAGGATGAAGTTTTGATGTTTTTTCTGCTTTGACTTTTAATGCAGCATTTGCTGGCTGAGAGCATTCGAGAAGATAAAACTAAAAGCCCTAAAACTAATTCTCTAAAACAATGAGGTTTTTGTTTTACTCTAACTATGCTGCTATGAATGAGATCTTTTTGACCTGTTTGCTACTAAGAATTCTGAGGTTTAAAGTTCAGTTTCTCATAATGAATTTATGAAATAGTCCATTTTATGACTTTTTTTCTCCCTTCCTTTCAGTTTTATATTGCAGGATTAGTTTCAATATACTATTTTTTGCTTTTCTAGGTGCCACTGCAGAGGAAATAAACCAGCACTGGGAATGGCTGGAACAAAACTTGCTCCATACTTTGTCTGTGTTTGACAATAAAGAAGATATTGTTAATTTTGTCAAAGGGAAGGTGAAGGTAAGGAAACTGTCTCACTTGCACACTCCCCTGCTCAATTACATGTGGTTTATTAGAAGAATGTCATGAAGTTGTTGTCACTCATGCTTGGTTTTGACCATATAAACATGACTTGTTTTCTATGTGGCTCTTGCACCTGATGTGGCCAGCACATGAAGCTGCTGGCTCACCACTGGCTTGGAGAAATGAGCATCCTTTTGAAAGGTTAAAGAATTTTAAATGTAAAGGAATTTTGTGACCATAAATCAGATTAAAAATAACAATGGCATGTGGGGAGTAACTTAGAAAGCCTGGTGTCCTGATCTCTGCTTTTAATGAAATACGAACTCTAAGAGGAGCTTGATGATGTCTGGGTGGGAGTTGGGTTCACTGGTGGCTGCTGTACCTCAGGTCCTGCTACAAGCTAAGTTTTTTTGCTAAGAGTTTTAATGGGATGCTTTTCCCTCCATGGCCTCTTTTTCAGTTTGGAAATTTTGTAGGAATATAATGTATTTGGTGAATTTCAACCTTGCTGCTGTGAGCTCTGTGCGCTCTGAATCTGGGGAAGAGGAGGACAAAAGCAAAACATCACTGTACAAATCCTAGTTTTTTTCCTGCTTTCTTTAAAAAAAGGCATTGTCTTAAGTGCACTGAAACACCAAATACAGTTAATCTCTCTTGATAACACTGTGACAGCCTGTTACCTAGCACAATACATATCTAAAATTCTTCAGGTTTCATTAGTTAATGTTAAATCCAGGTTTTGGACCCTTGCACCTGCTGAAGACTTTTTAGCATGTTAGGATTGCTTGGTAATTACAAACTATAGCAGGTGCTGTAACATATGGATTATTTGTCTGCATGATGCAATGCATACTTAACTCCTTTGTTGTAATACCACTATTAAAAATCTGAAATCTTAATTACATTTATGTAGATGTTCTTGTAACAGTGTTTGAAATGGTTCCAGGCATCTCTCAAGTTGTTGACACGCCGGACTGCTTTGTTTCTTCTTAGGTAAATAGTACTGGTCAGTAGCCACAACTGTTACTCTATTTTTACTCTGGTATACAAAATAAGAGCAGTCATAAGCCATAGTGAAAGTGCAGAGATACAGTTCTGCTAGGCTTGTTGAAAAAACTATGGATAAGGTAAGGAAGGCCCCAAAAGTCTTGCTTTGGGAGCATTCAAAATGTATGAGAGATGCAAGCGCCAGAGAAATTTCTCCATTTGTGACAAATTGCAAATTGACAGGAATTTTTTTGTAAGAAAGTGTTGCATTTATTAGAATTTGAATGGGCAGCTTGTAGCAGCTTGTCTGAGTGTGAGTGCCACAGCTTTATGCTGACATATGGTCTTGTTCTGGGCTCAGGCACTGATTGCAGAGGAAACGAGCAGCAAACTCGCTGAGCAGGAGGAGGACCCCGAGAAGTTCCGAGAAGCCCTGGTGAAATTTGAATCCAGATTTAATTTTCCTGAAGCAGAGAAGTTGATCACCTATTATTCCTGTTGCTGTTGGAAAGGAAAAGTTCCTCGGCAAGGCTGGCTTTATTTGAGCATCAATCATCTCTGTTTTTATTCCTTCTTCCTGGGCAAAGAATGTAAGTGTAAATGCATAAGGAATCCTATTCTGGGGAGAGATAGAAATACATTTAAAAGCAAGAATACCCAGGGCTCTTATGAAAAGCCTAGGTGACTCTGAAGTTTAGTTTCTGAGTTTTTAGTTATTAGTTATTAGGTGAAAAATCCTGTTTAATTCAATTTTCACTTCAGCCTTTGTGTTTTAATATGAATCCAGTAATTAAAATAACACTGCAAGAGCACACAGACATGGTTGTTACCTGGTTTTTCTTTTTGCCATGGTGAAGCAACCTTAAGATGCAGCAGGCCTCCTAGAAGTTCTAAAATGAGGAGTTTTAGTGCTGAAGATGGTAAGGATGGGTCCCTCCCACAGGCAGGGAAGCAGAGTCACCACATTGCAGCAGGGTGGTAGGGGAAGGGCTGCTGGGGCCGGGGGTGCCTGCATCAAGCTGCCGGCCTGAAGAAATCCCAGGAAAATAAAAGGAATGTGCCCTGGAGAACCAGGTGCAAATTCAGAGCTTTTAAGGAAAAACAACAGCAATTTAGGGATTTGTTTGTGTTTCTGAATAGCAGTGCAGTAAAGTCACAAGAAGCATATCCTGAGGCTTTTTGGCCCTTCAGATGGTTCAGCAAGTTCTAAGGGTTTAGTTGGGATGTTCTTCTCCAGAGAAAGAATTGTGTGAATGGAAAGCCTGACAGAATAGATGTAAGAAGGCAAAAATAAAAGTAACAGATGGAAGATGTAAAAATGAATGTAGCCATTTAAACTCTATAGAATTTCTCTGTTTAGAAAATTGTGCATAAACCTCTAGCCTTTTAAGGCCTGTTTATCCTGCTGGAACTTAAAGTTAGCAATAGTAACCTGTTCTGCTGTATATAAGGCAATGTTTGTCAGATCAATTAGGAAAATTTTGGCATATTCCATCTGGGTTTAATATTGAGATGTAGCTGTAGGTTTAGAAATTATGTTCATCTTAAGAAAGATAGTAACTTGTAATTTCTAAGACTGAAAACATACAAAGACATGCTTAGAGCTGGAGGTCCTTTCTTCCCTTATATTATTTCAAGCCACTTATTTTGTCATATCACCAAAGATGGGAGAATTATATTTGATGTGCAGCTAAGTTTGTTATTCACTATAAAAACAAAAGTTGAGTTATGCTGGGAAGAGTAGAATGGAATTTCTTGATATACTAGATATGTGAGTTCTTGTTTAATCCCCTTGTTCTCTGGTTGGTATTAAATAATATCCTTTGTCAATCATTTCTTCTTATTATCATTGCAGGTTTTCTCTCATTAAATCTGAGATAGCCAGTCTGCCAAAGCACACAAAGCAGGAATGATACTTATTAGTGATAGATAACAGTGGAAGGAGGACGGAGAGCAAAAAACCCTTTATATGGTTCCAAAAATTTTGTTTATGCAATACCCAGATTGTTAAATGATAATGGAAATACAATATTGTTTAAGAAGAGATTTCTTCTCATATCTTTAATGATATTCATTATGAAAATCAACAAAAAAACCCAACCAAACAAAAAAAAAAACAAACAAAAAAACCCCAAGCCAAACCAAACAATTACATGTTTGTAACTTTTTATTTTGACCATGGAAAATGCACTGTTCATTCAGCAGTGCAGTCAGTCACATTGTCGTTGTGTTCCCATACGCTTGCATGGAAATGTGAGAAAACGGCCCTGAATTTTCTTTTGGTTAAGCAAACTTCCCTAGCTCAATGGGAAGCAGCATATATGCTGAAATGATTCTACTTCCTTGATTGTGATAAAGCAGATTACTTCTGTTTGTAGGCTAGTGTTTTGTCATGTTTATGAAATATTTCTATTACAGGGAATAATCCAGATTTAATACAGTTGTGGTTGTTACTATTTGAGAAGCTGATGCTGATTACATGCAGAACAAGCGATTCATTGCCTTTGTCTTTTTCAGGCAGCAATCACAAATGAAATCTGGTTAAATCTGGTCTTGAAAATATTGCCAAGAATTCACATTTATTTTGTTCTTCAATACTGCACAGAGAAAAAATTCAATATATGAGTGGCAATAAAATTAGTTCTCAATTGTGTTTTACCTCTATAAAAATCCCCCCAAATGATAGACTGAAATCTCTTTATAGGCAAAGTGTTAAGTCTTCTGCTTCTGGCAAGTCTTTTCCCTTTTTTTGTTTCATTTAGTGTTGAAGTGACCTGGAATGTGATATTAGAACCTGTTTTCAGCTTCTCATGAAATTAATTTACAGTTTATGTGAATATAAACTCCATGGAATTTTTTTTTTCCAGAACAAGTCCCCTTTTATCTAAGCTTCTAAGTGTTTGTAGGATTTCAGAGGTTTAGATCATTAGATAGCTTGGAAGGGTGTGCCAAGGTTCTTCACATTTTTAATTAAATTTGGGTTTTTCTGAAACTTTGAAGACTTTGTATCTTTTATCAGTGGCTTGAGTCCTGTACAGGCTGTTGTGCTTTTTCTGTAACCAGCACTGTAGAGCCTGTGTGACTCTGACCTGCCTGAACAGCAGTGCTGTTGCTACAGCATTATTTAATCTTTCTTCCCTTGGCTGGCCTGGTACAGTTGATTTTATGATCATTTGCAACAGTCTCTGCATGTTGATGCAGCTGTGCTTTATTTAAGTAAGAAAAAATGCAATCTGTAAATAATCTTGACAGCTGTGGTTCATGTAGTACAGAAAACTTGCTGAGGGTAGCTCCTTAGGTAATGAATGATCTTTGATAAGTGTCATATATATATGACAATGTTTGTTATTACTGCCTTTTTATTGCTTTATTGGCATCAGGAGACCAGCTAGGGATGTTAAGGGGTGTAGTCTTGATGTTACTGGCACAGAGAAGTCTGGGAAGCTTCCAACAGTTGTTAAGAACAAATTGAATCTATTTTAAAGTCCTTTCCAGCCTATTTTCTACCCAGAGATTCATGTGAGAGGCAAGTAACATTCTGCAGTAGTTATCTAAAGTAAGCTGATTCTGTTTGCCACTTGTATTTATATGATTCAACAGCTTTAAGTATAGAGAACAGTGTCCTACACTACTTGTTCTCTATAAACAAGCCTGACTACAGTTAATGTTTAGGGCAAGATGTGCCCTGTGCATCTTTTCAGTAAAAAGTAACCAAATGGAAAGATCCCAAAGGCTAGGCAGTTTTTTTAATGTCTTGTTTATAGTAGTAATTACACTTTATAGCAGTCTCCAAAAAAGCTTTCTTTTGGACAGGGGTTAGCTTTATTTTAAAAGCTAAAGTAACTGTGCATGTAATTGGTTTTCCACTTGCCTACTGTTTTGTTTCTAGGAGACTACAAAGCCTTTCCCTCTTATCTCTGTATTCTGGAGATGAACTGTTTCTTCTGGTGGTAAGGAAGCAAGCTGCAGAAATGACTTGTAAAGGAGTTCGGAGCACAGGGTATGGTAGATATTCTGCAAAGGCACCACTCCCCAGCCTAGCATTTCTTGTGAGGATAGTTAAAATTTTGAGGGAGAGATTCTGAAAAAGACATGCCTTTTGGAGTGGGTGAAATTGAATGCAGATTCATAACAGACATTTCAACATGTGCTTGGTCTTGTCCATAAAAATTTCTCTCTCTCCTCTTTGGTTTGCATTTCATTCTGAATCTGATTGTTTCCCAGGTCTGAAAGATGTAATCAAAGTTTCCAACCCACTTTTGCTCTTCTCTTGGATTGCAGTGAAACTTATCATTCCTTGGGTTGAGGTCCAGAAGCTGGAAAGAACCTCCAATGTCTTCATGACGGACACTGTCCGTGTCACCACAGCAAACAAGGAGCGTGACTTCTCCACCTTCCTCAACATTTCTGAGGCTTTCAGGATCATGGAGCAGCTGGCAGATGTGACACTCCGAAGGCTACTGGATAATGAAATCTTTGAACTGGATCCGGGCCTGCAGGATCCTACTCAGATTACCAAGAGGTAAAAAGCTAAACTGTCTTATGAGCAGAGGCTCAATAGTGGGATTCATGGTTTGGTGTGTTAGCTAGGTAAGATTTCAAAGCTTTGCTTGATTGGATGCAAAAGAGACTTCATAATGTGTTATGGTGTATCCAAAAGGTGCATTTTAACTTCTGTGCAAGATATATTTTTTGACTTTATATTCTTCCCTTAAACAGCACAATGTTTCAAAAATACTGTTCCCATAGAAGGGAAGATTGCAGCAAGGGATGTTTTTCATCTTCCCTGAAGAGCAGCATTATTTTGCTTAAATTTTTGGTAATATGTAGGCTTTCCTAGTGCCTTCAGTTCTCTGGAATTACTGCTTTTGATCACATCTGAAACATGGAATTCCCACTAGTGTGATTGCCACAGCCACTTTAGCAAGCAGTTACAGGACTTAAAAAACACACAGTTGTGGTATTGCTATTGTCAGCTCTACCCCTTGCATCCCTGAAATGCATCCCTGCATTCTTCTCCCACTACAGAAATGTATTTGATTCTCAGGGAAAGATTGATGGCTATTTCTCTTCTGGTAGCACAACACACAACTCTGTGTTTTATTTGCTGCTTCAAGAAGGGGGGGAAGCTGCTCTGAGGAATTTTAGGTGGGCCGCATGGAATAGCCCTAACTGGAATTTGCCTGGGGCATCAAGGTTAGGGTGCTGTTTTAAAATACTTCTTTTCTGAATGGGATGTTTGTAGAGCAGTTATCTCTTGAATCATGCTCTTTCCTGCTCTTCCTTCCTCTCCCTCTGCCAGGGGTATGAAGGGAAGCACCCAGGTGTTGCTTCCTGACTAAAACATAAGGAATGCATGGTTTCATTTCCCAAAAAAGAGAAACCAGTAGCCATTTTATTGTTTCTGAGGGACATTTTTACAGTGGTCGTGGGCCTGTATCTCAGCTAAACACTTCTGCAAAGTTTCATAATGGAGTTTAAAACAATAAAATGGACTTCCTCTGCAATTTCATATATACACACCTTAAGGAAAATCAGTGACACCAGGATTTCATCATTGAAGAATTCACTTGAGGTAACACAGTGGTGAGCAGCCATCTTTGCAGGCTTTTTTTAATAACCAGGATTCCATGGAATACAAAAGCTACCATTATTTTTACACTATGTATGTAACTTGGGTTTTTTAACATTGTTGGCTTTTGGCTCAAGAGATGTAGGGATGTGTACTTTAGCTGATGTAGAATATGGCTGTGGTAGGTTGTATCTCAGCCCCTTTCCATGGTTTACCATTTTATGTTCTTCCTGCTTTTGGGCTGAAAAGTTAGATGCAAGAAGAGAAATCCAGAGGAGATGTAACAAAAACTGGGGGGGGGAGATATTTTTCAGCATCGACCAATTTTTGTCACTGTCATTTCCCAAAATAGTCTCTGAATCAGGGGTAAAAACTAAATGGAAAGAAAATAAAATTACAGTTTTAAAGAAAAGTATAAGCTTAGTAATATGCTATAAAAAGGGGTTCTCAGGGTGTCTTCTTGTAAGTACCTTGTGGCATTTTTGAAAAGCAGTGTGCCCATTAGAGGTCAAGCAAGAGAAACCATCCCACACACTTATTCAAACTGATTTTCTCTCTCCTTCCCTGCAACTAAAGAAGAAAAAAGAAAGAAAAAGGAACACAGGGAGAAGGAAGGACAAAAATATGTTTACTGGAGATTTCCCAGTTAAGACGTTCTCTGACACGTGCTGTGGCTTGGGATGGCATGGATGATACCAAAATCCCATTTCCTCTGCATGAATTAGGCAGTGGTTGGATAAGTTGCTGTTTCTGGTGCCCTTTGTCCCACTTCAGCAACCACTTTGATGTAAGGGATTAAGCAAGACTGTAGTTTGAATAGTGGATAAACTGGTTTTTAGTGTTAACATGTTTTGGGGGGAATGTTTTACTTTTTTGGTGTATGGTTTTGGCTGCTGATTTTTTTCTTGAAGCCATTTTAGTACTACAAGAGCAATTACTTTTCTCTTAATATGTTCCCTCTGATTGTTATTGTTAATTCTTGTACATGATTTGGAAGCAAATAATAATCTATGAAAATGAAAGCAGACATACACATCATTTGAACTATTCCAGCTCTGACAAATTAATGAAGTTGTTGTAGATGTCTTGTGTTTGCTAGGCTTTCTTTTGTGAGAGGCTTGTTTCAGTATATTTATTTTTATAAAAATACATTTTCAGTGCTGTCATGATCTGTATATTCTACAGTCTGAAAACCATAAACCTTTGCCATTCCTGAGGCTCTTGGAGTCATCTTACTGAGCAGTGGAGGGATGGGACTCAGAGGGGTCGTGGGATTAGGCCCACAGCCTGTGACACAAATTATGTCATGGCCAGAGTCAAATAAGTCAGGATGCAATTTTTTGTGCTGTTTAATGAAATTATTATGCACAGAACAATGAATTATGAAGGGATTAATGGCAATGGAGGTAATTGCCATAAAAAACAAAGTAAAGCTGATGTGTTTGGTACCTACAAATGCCATTTCTTGTAGACATATGTATGTGCCATAGAATTTTACTGGAACACATATGGTAACTATTTTTTCTTTTTTTTAAAAAAAGGCTGCAGCAGTTTCTGGTATAGGTTTCTCATTTCTAATTTTCATCTCTTTCAGGATGTAGAAGTATCCATTTCATTTCTCAAATGTAGTGAGAAATTCTCCAGAGCAAACCCACAATTTAAAAGCTTTAGTGCTGGTATAAGTAAGGTTTCAACAGTGTGATGTGTTTTCCCATGCTCTAACCACATCAAGTTTTTTTCTTTGTGTTTAACTGTGAATTACCAGTGAGAATGATTTTGCTTCATGTGAAAGCAAAGAAGGTTGTTAACACTGATCTAAGCCAAATGGAAACTGTTTGAAGTATCTTGAGTTATAAATGTCACTTCAATCTGCATTTATTCCTTCAGAGAGACAACCTGAGAATTCTTTAAATCTTGAGCAACAAGTAGACTGTGACTAGAAAAAAATTTCCTTTTATTGCACCTCTGTAGCAGAAGGTAGGGTTTGGGTTATCTCTTTATGATTGCCTAAGGTGTTTTTTTAGGATTTGCAGTAATGGGCATATCAGGATCCATGCCAGTACTTCACTGTTCTACCACTTAGAAGTCTGAGGTCTAACTTGAATCTTCCACACTTTTTGGGTCTGTCACTTTTTGTTCTACCCAGTACTATTGACTATTGAAGAGATCAGAAGTCCTCACTTTCTTTAGAGCACTTCGTGCTCACTTAGAGTAATCATTTGTGTGTTTGGGCGTTGATGTGTATATTCTTTCTCTCTTTTTTTTTTTTTTTTTTTTTTTTTTTTAAGCTGCACTGCCCTACTTCCACCAGGGTTTTCTTATCAGTGTGGATTTTAGCCATTCTGGTCACTCTTCTTTGGACATTCATCACTGATGCCATGTGGGGGCAGGCACACGGTGGGGGGACATAGGATTGTCCCAGAAACCTTGCCAGTTCTGGGACTGCTATGCTGCATCTTGGTGGCCATGAACTTCTGCAGCCCAGCCAGTGTTCCTCTTCCTCCTGTGAGCATGAGGCTGTTGGCTCTTGTTCATCTTGTGTTCCTTTGTAACCCCAAGGGATGGCTCCTGGTGGAGTTCATCTCTGTGCTGCATTTGTGAAGCTTATGATGTTCAGCTGAAAATATCTGTAATGCTGTTTTTTTCCCACAACATCGCTTAAATTTATGAATATAAATCTAAATTTGATTCTATTGTTATGTTCATTAGCCTCTACCAGCCTTGCATCAAGTGCTGGTTTAGTGACAAGCTCTTGATCCATCATACAGGTTGCTAATGAAGACTTTGAAGAGAAGCTAATCTAGGACAGATTCCCAGGGGGATCCTCTTGATACAACCTTCTAATTCATTAGGAAGCCCTGAAGGGCTGTGTTTTGAGTTCCATGAGAGGCTATATCAAGACTTTCATAAATTTTGGCTAAAACATTCATTGCAGCTCCTTCATCTACAAGTCTAGTGTTCCTGCTGTGTAAGGGAATGATGTTCAGTTTACATGTGTCCTGACAAGTCCTTGTTGGCTCTTCTCAGATAACATCTCCTGACTTGCTTCTAAGAAGCCTGCCTTCCCACATAAATTTAGCAGGTCTTCTAAAAAACAAGATATATATTGTTGGATGTGTTATTTCCAAAGTATCTTACTTTCTGGAGTCTCAATAGTAAGAGGAATCTAGTAATCTGTCTCTTGAAGCAAGAGGTCAACAAGGCTGTTTAGATTTTAGACAGGCAACAAGTGACTCAGCAGAGCTAAATTCTTGCCAAGTTGGCTTCTGCTGGATTTAAAGCACAGAAAAACATTTGACAGTGAGGACAGCATTTTAAGCATCCTGATGCTTTTAGGCATTTTGTTAGTCTTGTGTGTATTATTTCCTTTAATTTAAAGCTCTTGGAAGGTAATGTGGGGGTCATGCATGAGGAGTTATTGCGGTTCAGGCTTGCCATTCACTTTGAAGTGCTGGAGTTGGAGGCAGTCCATGATCCCATAACATGCAAGTTGGGAGCTGCACTCAGAAGGAATTGCTGAGTTTTTTGAAAAGTAGGGAACAAGGAAGCTGCATCTTGTTCCTTTTATTCTTCTGATGCTTGTGTAAATATGTGAAAATAATGTTTATTGAGTAATGATAGCTTTCCTTTTTTTAGTTAAGTACCACTCAGTATGCTGCATTTGCTTAAAAACCAAACCCACTTAGAAATAGTTAAGCAAGAGTAGAAATTTTAGAACAGATAGAGGTGCAAGTAGAAAGATTGCATTTCTGTTTGGTGTTGGACGTCTTGTGAAACTCCAAATGGAAGCCATGGGGCGTGGTGATGTGGGCCATCTTTGTTGTATCATATTTAAACAATTGCCTGTCTTGTTTTAGGAGCTAAATTTGTTTGCGGGTTTTTTAGAGTTGTAGAGTTGGGGTTTTTTTTAACCAACTCTACTTTTGTTTGGCTGTGTTTATGAAGGGAAACCATTAAGCCCTAGAATTTGCTTGCTTAACAGGAAATATATTCTTGGTGTTCAACTTTAGAATAAAACCTCTTGTTTGAGCCCACAGTGGTAGGTGCTGACAGCATCTTGTCCCTCTGCTACCATTTTTTATTCCGGGATCCCTCCTCCAAGCAGGCTGGCCCATTTCAGCACTTGTTTCTGGGGCAGCCCTGGCTGTGGTGTGTTCCCTGTGGTGTCCCTGTGTGAGCCTGTGTGTGAGTCATGGGGGGACAGGCAGTTCCAGGGATGTTGGGATTGGCAGCCTTTCACGGTGACTGGGGGTGGGTACAGCGCTGGTGAATTTACTGAGTTTCAGATGTGACTAATGTCATTCTTCAGCTTAGAATCCTGTGGTTTATTGTCTGAAATACCCTGCATGTGGAGCCCACAGCCCCAGGAAATGCAGGAAAATCGTGAAAACTCAGAAGCTTCAGATTTTGGAGCATAGGAAACAGTCAGCTCTTAAATAACAGACAATGAATGCCTCAGTAGAGGTCCTACTCTTCTGTATAAAGCCTTTTTTCACATAAAGGTCAAGAAATCTTCACAACTGAGTAGATGCTGGGGGGCTCTTACCTTGCAGCACAATAGCAGGAGAGCACAGCTCTACCAGACCTGACTGCAGATGCTATCAGCAGCATTCATCTGTGCTGTGCAGAAATGGAAAATATTTTAGTGGTGAGTTAACTAGGAGGCATATCCTGATCCAGCTTTGTCACAACAGTAGATCGCTGCAGGCACTTACCAGAGTTCCACTCTGTGGAATTTCAGCTCAGAAGCAACCTTTTTGTCTTTCTTCACAAAGAGGGTTTCTCTTTGTTCTCTGTGAAAAAACAGGAGACTATTTGTCTGCTTTCTTTGAATAATATTATTAAGGAAGATAATGCTTGAGAAGAAAACAGAAGCTGAATGCTGGTTGAGCCCATTCTGTCTTTTCTGTTGCTTGCAGGTACAGATCCTTCCTTCTCAGGTCTCTGTTCTGGATTGTCTTCCTCCCTGTTTCTTGTGGCTAAGTCTTTTTCTATGGATTAAACTCAACTAAAGAACCCAAAACTCAAACAAATAATTTATTTACTTATTGAGCCAGTGGCTTCATTTGTCTCAACATGTATTTTAACAAGGAACAGGGCTGGGGTAGAGGGAAGGTGTCTGCAGAAGAGGTGGGTGAAGGAGGGTGTGGAGAGGGGATTTACAGCACCAAGGTACCATTCCCTGTTGTGCTTCAGCCCACGCTTTAAATTCTTTCAGTGGCACAAAATCAAGCTTTTTTTTTTTTTTTCCCTAAGGTGACTCATGCTAGGAAAAATTTACTTGTAGTAAAGAAAATAATAGAATTTAAGCCCTAATGTTTCTGGAGCTGCTGTTGGTGAGCTAATAGCCATGGCCTGTTTATAATGTAATTGCATAGTTCTCTAAATTACTGCAGGCTTCTTCATTAAGAAAGGAGAAGAAAAATAAGTCCCCAAAGCCAAGTCTGTATAACCATGGCTCAGTAATGGAAGTTTCATTTATTTAAACTTTTCCCTTCACATAAATGTGGATGGGTGGCTGGAAGGAGGCCAGGTTCAAACTGAGTGTGGCTGGTGCTGTTATTCCCAACTGAGTCTGTAAGTGACCTGAAACTGTTCTGCATTTTGCAACTGTTCTGAGGGCTCTCTGAGGCTGCTACCTCTGCAAGTTAAGGATTCCATCATGTAATTGCCACCATCATTAACACTTCTATTACTGACCACTTTGGAGGTAGTCAGTGAGCAAATGCATTACTTTTGGGTGCAGGTGCAAGTCCCTGGGGTGATGTTGGTAATGCTGGTGTGAAGGGAAACAAGGAACATTAGGCTAATCTCCCTTGCTCAATATGTGTTCATCAGATGAAAGATTTAGTTGTCTCCTGGGCACTGAAATTTGTAACTCTTGGAGTCTGTAAAGTCACACAGCAGCCATAGAAAATACATGGTTAAAAAATAATGAAAAATAATGTAAAAAAAAAATCAAACCAGCAAAACAGCTGATTCAAATTAGTGTGCTTTCCCTTCCTGGTTACTATACTACTTGCTTTTGACCTTATTGTTAAACAAGCAGTTATTGATAATGTTTTCCTTTTAACTTATTTCAAAGTTGCTTGTACAGTGCTCTGTTCACATAAGCACTGAAAATTGCTGTGCATGGTGTTTTTATTCTGTATTCCTTGCTCTTGGTAAGGCCAACAAGAATAGTTAACCTCACACTGCATGTCCTGACTTTTGGGATCTTGTGATTCGTTCTTGCTGCTTTTTCTTAAGGGATCTTGAAGCCAGAGCACAGAATGAATTCTTTCGGGCCTTCTTCAGATTGCCCAGGAAGGAGAAGCTGCATGAAGTTGTGGACTGCTCTCTCTGGACGCCCTTCAGTCGCTGTCACACAGCAGGGACAATGTATACTTCAGACAGTTACATCTGTTTTGCCAGTAAAGAAAATGGCTGCTGCACTGTTATCATCCCACTCAGAGAGGTAGAGTTTTTTGTTTGTTTAATTTTGGGTCCTTATCTGCCTTTTTCTACCCTAAGCCTCCACTGCCACTTGACTTACCTTGACAAAGTGTTGTTTGGTGAAAAAGAGTAGGATGCTTGTGTGTATCTTGCCTATAGGATGGTTGTACAGCTTGTTCTGGGACTCACTAGGGCCTGAGCTCCTAAAAATAGGGGTGATTCAAAACTCTTCTCAAAGTGAAGTATGGACAGGTAATGCAGCAGGACAGAGCACTGCAAAAACAGAGTCTGCTTGGCCCAAGACTTGGACAGGACTTCCCTTCCAGCTCCACAAACACATACATCCAGCTTGATGTTGATGGAGACTGGCTCAGACCCATTCCAGAAATGCAAAAGCATCCTTGCCTGGGATCAACACAGGTGTTGAGCTCTCCCTCCATAGACAGCCTTTAACAATCTTGTGGGTACTTTGCTGAGCTGTAAGGCAAAGAGAAAGAGGGGATGTTATGCATGCAGTGATGGGCTGACAGATTTCCATGAAATCAAGAGATGAGTTTAAATGGAGGGTGAGCACAAGGGAAGGTGGTGGGAGTAGAACAGGAGAAGGAAGCTGTCAGCTAACACCTGCCTTATCTGCTGTGGATACAAGGCTGTTATGATCTCTTAATTAAAGCTTTCCTTTCATCCTGCACTAATAATAGAGTAACATCCAAATCATATTATAACTGTAGCAACTTACTTTCCACTGTTGCAGAAACAGAAAACAATACAAGAACAGTATTGTATACTTAATGAAAATTAACAAAACAACTATTTTTCCCCATCTTCAAAGGTGGGAAAGTAAATTTCCTCCTCCACACCCAGAATTTGATCAAGTTGATCCTTTCATAAATATTTTTTTAAATCATACACCCCTTTCTTATCTTTTCCCTCAGTCTGCTGTTTAGAACTGGGATGAAAAGTAATTCAGGAAAAAAAAGGCATCTGGAATACTTTTTGGCATCTGCTTTGAGCTTCTAGAGAGACCATGAACTTCAGGCAGTTGGATGTGTTTGATCAAGGAAAGCCAATATGAAAAACCACATTTAAAGCATGCATATGAAATGCTGTGTTTTGGTACCTGTAGAAAATTTGAATATGTTTTTGTGGATGTGGTGCCTAATGTGTTTTCTGTAATGTCTCTGGGAAAGGTAATCAGTATAGAGAAGATGGAGGACACAAGCCTTCTCCCTAATCCCATCATTGTTAGCGTAAGGAGTAAGACAGCCTTTCAGTTCATTGAGCTGAAGGACCGAGATACTTTGGTGGAGAACCTGCTCCAGAGGTTCAAAGAGGTGAACTCCAGCAACACATTGCACTGCAACAACTTGCAAAATAACAATCAGGTACTGAGCTTTTATTTTATTATTAATTTAATATGTTTATCCATTATTCCACTGTCCTGCCTTCTTTGGGAGGCCCCTAAATTGATCTTGAACCAATGCTTATCTAATGCCACCTTTAAAGACCTGGCTGGTGGGATAGAGGACACTCACAGCATAGTTGTGATTAACATGCTCAGGAGAGCAGGGACTGGGATGGGTTGCCCTTCACAGAGACCTCCACAGTTTGGGGGAATGGGCTGATAGAGACCTCTCAAAGTTCAACAAAGCAAATGTGAAACCTGGCAAAATAAGCCCATGTGACAGGAGAGGCTGGGAACGGGCTGGTTGGAGAACAGCTATGTGGAAAAGGAGGAGTCGTCGTGAACAAGTCGAGCCTGTAAGTCAGCTGTGTGCTCTTAACAATGCAGAGGGACAACCCCATATCAGGTTGTACTAGCAGGATTGTAACCAGCAGATCATGGGATGTTTCTATTCTCTTTTATTCAGCACTTATGAGCCTGATAAGGAGTACTGTGTCCAGGTTTGGTTCTGCTTGATTACACATGAAAAGCATTGATAATTTGAAGTAAGGCTAGTGGAGGGCTGTAAGCACATGCTTTATAAGGAGAGGTGGAGGGAGCAGGGCTTCCTCAGCCAGTCTTCTGCCAAATAGTGGCGAGTTGGAAGATTAAGGCAAACTCTCCTTCCTTATGCCAGTTGAAAGACAAGCAACCACAGCTTCAAGGTTTAGCAAGGAAAAATCTGAATAAATAAAAAGAGAGATTTCCCCTCATGGTTAGGCAGAACTGGACCAGGCTGCCCAGAGCAGCAGTGCACTCTGCTTTCTTGAAGCTACTCATCTTGACTGGGCACAGACTCCAGCAACCAGGGCTGAGAGCTCCTGCTTTGAGCAGGGGATTGAAAATGATAGTTCTCTCCAACCTAAATTGTTCTGTGATTTTGTCTTTCAAATCATAACAGTAGAAGACTGTTGGGTAGTTTGTCATCAAGGACACTTATAATTGGCTAACAACTTTTGTTTTAAAGTAACAACCCTTTTCCTGACATGCAAATGAATGACAATTTGTATAAAGTCTTGAATAAGATGTTTCCTCCTGAAAGGTGTTGAAGGTTTTGATGTAAAAGGCAAAGGGTAACCCAGCTCTGTTTTGACGACAGACAGTTGAGGATGTAGTTCTTAGCCTTTTCAGTCATTACCACTTTGATTTGGCATTGCAGAACAGCCTTGCCTTTGGATCCATGTGCACACTGCGGGGTGATGACCCTGCGTGTCTGGGAGCTGAGGATTCACAAGGGAAAGAGAGAAGTGAATGTGAAAAGGAGAACAATTACTTGCTCAATGCAGAAGCACTAAGGTCAGACTTTCATCAGTCAGGAATGCCAGGCCTTGATTTTGGAAAGGTACGTAACATTTGGGGAAAGCTGTAGGAGTTGTAGGTTTTGTTTTTAAAAAGCTGGAGTTATATTCAGATAGATAGATGGTTTTAGTAAAATGCACTCTGTATTGGTTGGAAAAGTTAGATACGGGACAACTTTTTTATTTAGTTGGATTTTTTTCTTCTCCCTCCCCCCATTTCATTCTGGTGGATATAAATAATCTTTATCCTTGTGTGGTGAATGAGATATGCGAAGTGGGGGAAGTCAAAGTCCCTAGAGCAGACTTCCCATTTCCACTGGTAATGGAATACCTTGTGGAATTTCTAATATGTGAAATACTTTTGTTTAACAGTTCTCACATTATGTGTTTTTTTTTTAATATATGTTCTTGTTCCCAGTCTAGGGAGCAAATCAAAGAGAGCCTGTGGGATGACCATTTTGTAGAATATGGCAGAACCGTGTGCATGTTTCGCACAGAGAAAATCAGAAAACTTGTTGCTATGGGAATTCCCGAATCCTTAAGAGGCAAACTCTGGCTGCTTTTCTCAGGTGGGCATGCTTAGATATGCTGGCTGTACACATCATCTGATTCTGGAGGTGGCAAAACATTTAGGCAAGAAATCTCTCAAGTGCAAATAAATGTCCTTTACATGGAATCTGTGATACTGCTTAAGGAAAAGACATGATCTGAACTGAACTAATATATGCAAGGAAGTACCCGGGTCAATCTGTAAAAGTTTTAGATATATATCAGGATGATATAATATAATGTACAGAAGAATCAAAATAACATCTTTGTAATCTATGCAATTTAAAATTAGCATCATGTTTTCATAAAACAATGTTCATCTTCAAGCAGCAATTAGATTGTAGCGTAAATACTGAGTTAGCCCTAGACAAATCAGATTATTGCAAAATAATGACAATCTCAAAGTTGGCAGACCTGCTCCTGCTTCTTGTTGAATGCTGGCAGGGCTTACAGAAACTGGAGATGGAAAAAACAGCTCATTTCATCGACAGATATGGCAGAGCCAGAATGTGCCTACAGCGTGATCTCAAGTTTAGTCCTTAATCCAATATATGGCATACTCAGACATTTGTAAATGTGGAGCTTTTTCCTCCTTGAAGGATGTGAACAGTGCTGAGTACATTTCTCCCAGTAATATGTGAGGGTGGTGAGACACCTGGAAGGGCTTGCCCAAAGAATCTGTGGATGCCCCATCCCTGGAAGTGTTCAAGGCCAGGCTGGATGAGGCTTTGAGCAACCTGGTCTGGTGAAAGGTGTTCCTGCCCACAGCAGGGGGGTTGGAATGAGATCATCTTTAACCAATACTTTCAACCCAAACCAATACTTTCTGCTGGAGACATCTTTTGCTCAGTCAAGGTGTTCTGAATGATGTTGTGTCATGTGAGCTTTGCTAATACTTAGTTTTCAAGACGTGTGTTCTGCTAGGATCTTGTCTTTTAGGCCTGGATATTTACAGACCTTGGGGAAAGCCACCTTGCTTATACCCTTTTGAGCAGTAATTCCCACAACACTTGGGAGTGGATAAGGATGATGCTAAACCTATCTTCCTCTTCCTCCCTTCCTGCTGCCTCCAGATGCGCAGACGGATCTCGCCTCACACCCTGGCTACTACGTACACTTGGTGGAGGCCTCCATGGGCAGGTGCTGCATGGCAAGGGAGGAGATCGAGCGCGACCTGCACCGCTCGCTGCCCGAGCACCCCGCCTTCCAGAGCGAGACCGGGATCGCCGCCCTCCGGAGGGTGCTCACCGCCTACGCACACAGGAACCCCAAAATAGGATACTGCCAGGTGGGACATTCCCAGTGGGATTGTGCTCCCTGCTGCTTCTTCCCCTTCTTCCCACTCTGTTGCTCTCTTAAGAGGGCTTTTAGTGGTGCTTTTTATAAATAAAGACCTTTTAGTTGGAAAAGTACATAGTGTTAGATATTAAATGTCATTTTTCCTTGGAAAACAACTACATAGTTTCACCAAAAGGCTCTGTTCTACCGACGATATTCCTTTAGCATTTTGCAAACTGCATTTATAGTTACAGGAAGGGAAAAAATTGTTTTTGATGCTTCTGTTTGTTGAAAAGGGCATTTCTTGGACAATACTTGGAAGCAGTGCAGGGCAAATTGGCCTGTACAGATGAGATTTTATGTAGTGCACTGGAGCACAGGCTTAATGAACCTTTCTGCCACTTTCTTCCAAAACTGATGATAAATAATGAAAGTTGTTTGTTTAGCTGATCAGCTCCCTGAATTCTGATTAACATCAGAGTGGTCCTGATACTGGAATAGGGGACAGTAAAAGCAGCCCCAAAATATCTTGCAGTATCAGTTACCTGCTTTGTATCTTGGCAAATCCAGTACTGTGCTTCTCTCCATTGTTTCCTATTGCTCTTACGAATAAGGTTGGAAAACTTGCTGTGGCTATGGGTTGCAATTATGTATTTGTTCTGTATTCTCTCTTTTTCTTGCTGTTTTTTTTTTCTTAGTTCTTTACATCCTGTTAGGCTACTTTTCTTTCTATAAAAATAGCCAGAGTTGAGGTCTTGTCAGTAGGATTTGCTGTCACTAACAAATCCCATTTTCTTATTTGCCCTTGTAAGTCTATGAATATTTTGACCTCCGTGTTGCTGCTGTATGCCAAAGAGGAAGAAGCCTTTTGGCTGCTGGTTGCTGTGTGTGAGCGGATGCTGCCGGATTATTTCAACCACCGAGTGATAGGTGAGCTCGTGTTCCCTGTCCTGCAGGCTGGGAAGGGGCAGCCATGTGGCACAGGGCTGGGGGAAATGCTCAGGGTCAGCTGGATGAGGTGTTCCATCTCCTTGTGTGGTGTGTAGGGACAGCAGCAGTGGCTGCTCAGATTTCAGCCAGGGCTGGTTTTGGTCTGAAGGGTTTGAGCTGCACGGTCTGTAAATACATGCTCAACTTCACAGTTTGTTTTTTTCTTTTCTGTGGGTCAGAAGGTGGGGACACTTTTGGCTGTTACATAAATAGAAGAGCTTGTGGGTCTTGGCTAGAAGTGTGCAGTGTTAGAGACTCAGGCTGTTTAAGATGAATGTAGGAAAGATCTGCTTTGTGATCTGAACTGTCTGAATTGCCTGGCTGCTGGAGCAATGCAGGCTTGCATCTACACTGGCTCTTTGTAATGAGAGCTGATACAAATCCCCGTGCCATGCACTGTGTGTGCTGTGGCTCCTGCATAGTGCCATTATTTTTAAGATTGTTGTGCAGACTGCCTAATGCACAGAAAGAGAGGGACTAAGCAGTATTTGTTCTTTGCAGTCACTTCCTTCCCTTAGAGAAATGTTTGGTAGCTTTTCCCTTTTTAATGCTAGCCTTAGTCTGTAGCTGCAGCATCTGCTGTTTCGCCCTTGCTGTGGCAAAGAGAGGGACCAGGGTCACGCATGAGGAAGTGAGGATAGGAGCAAATCCCTGGCAATAGTGGTTCTGGGAGCTAGAAATGGTCTGGGCACTCTTGGGCTGCCTGTGGAGTGGAAAGAGACACTTGAGAAGATTTCCAGTCTTTTCCTTGAAGGATGGGGTTGTCATACCTTCCTCTAGACACTGTGTCACTGCTCAGTTTCTGTCTTGTCACAGAACTGGCAAGAAGGTAAGTTAAAGCTGAGTTGTTCCAAAGTTTAGCTGGATGTTTAGCATGTTTTGTTGTGCTTTGAATGCCATTGGTATTTTCTGCTAGTGGACTGGGCATTGTAACTGTCCCACTTGTCAGAATTTTTTTCTTGTCTCCAGACATGACTTTGAACTCCTATTTTGATTACTGACTTCCATGTTTGTTTGTGTCCTTCCCTGATTAAAGGAGAGAAACCCAACTCTATCAGTACTCAAGCACTTCTAGATATCAGCAGTGTGCTTTGGATTACTCATAACTTTCTGATGCTTGTTGGGTTATTGCCCTTAAGTAGCATTCTCTGCTACTCACCTGAGTTGTCTCACCTGGCCAGCCATATCCCTGCCTTGAGTTGTTCTTGATTTGTGCTTTGTATCTTGCCTGTCACTTGCCATGGCTACAGCCTACATTGTGTAAGTGCTGAAAGTTTTGGTTGTCCTGTCTCTCTGTTTTCTGGCCCTCTTTATCCCAAGGAAGGAGTGCTGTGTCTCTCTACTGCCATAGCTCACCACAGTGTGAAGAGCCAGGAATTCAGTTTGGAAGTTGCTCTGCTATCCCTGGCTGAGTGGCACTGGTGCAGTTTTGCAGCATAGGTGCTTCACTGAGCACAATTTCTGCAGCTCTGCTTTACCGTAGAACTTAACATGCCCAAATCGGTGCTACTGATCTTCTCCACCCTGCCCCTCCTCTGGTTCCTGTTGCTCGAGTTAGTGTTCTTGGCTCTGCATTTCAGTCAACCTTTTTTGATTTGCAACAGCTCTTGTCTAAACTTTGTATTGTTTCTTCCTGCATAACACTTCCAAGACCAAACTTTTCCTCTTTGTGCACCCTGCCAGTACTGTTTGTCCAAAGTTTGATCTCTCAGTAACTTTGGTGATCTCTGACCTTGCTACCCGTCACTGTGCTTTTCCTCTGCAGTGTCAGCCAGTAATCTCTGCTGTCCAAACAGCTACCAAATTAATGACTTTGGTTATAGCAGGCCTTCTTAGCTTCCTTTTGTCTTAGACTTTTTCTTTATGACTTCCAAAATCTTCTATTTATTTATATGTGTGGTTAGTTAGTTAGTTAGAATTTTTGCTTTCAAAACTTAGGCAATTCAGTCCTACACAACCTTCTTTCTTCCATCTCCTTCCTTCAGCTTTGCCAGCTCTGACCCCTTTCACAAGCTTTTTCATTATTTCACTGCTTGCAAATGGGAAATCCTGCAGGCAGGGCTCCTCCTTCAGGAATTCCCTCTGTCCTTCTCCTCTCTGCAATGCATAGAGGAAATTACAGGCAGATAGGTGCAAGGTAGAAACAAGTTGTATATGGGTCAAGAGTGGTGGCAAGGGTCAGGCATATTCAATTACCATGACTTTTTCATCCCCTGCATAAACCATCAGGGCATCTTACCCCACTTTACCTGTTAGACTGTCATCAACTTGACACTGTAATTCTTGAAACACTGAAAACCTTATTTCTTTTCTCTGATTTGCCTTTTCAGTCCTGAAGATGTCATTTATCTTGCATCTAAGGTCATTATTTTTCAAATGCAAGCCCTGGTATTTTCCTACCTCATTATGGTCTCATGCTGTAATACAGATTCATTTGCTCAGATTTTATATTTTCTGGGAGCCTAATGAAAAAATAGACAGAAAAGTCCATTTTAATACATCTGCTTGACTTTCATCTACAGTTGCAGCACTTACTGTAAGATCTGTGAAAGATCTGGGCAGTGTTGCATGTTCCTTTTAAAGCTCTGGTTTTGCTCGTGCTGTCTCTAAGTCTGGAATGATCTATTTATATATGTCTTGCCTATCTGTCTCTGGCTTCCTTCAAATACCTCTAAATCCTGCTCTGTTTTTTGGTCTGTGTTAACTATGGCTATTAAATTGTTTCCATTAAGCTTATTAAAAAAAACCCAAACAAAAATTGCCCTCTGTTGAGTATCTCCAGCCTGGTTTTCTCCTTTTCTTCAATCTTATGGGAAGCTTTTTCTTCAAAGCATCATGCTTGATGTGTTTCTCAAAAGCTTTTTGGATGTCCATGGGCTTTTATTTTTGATTTGTGGTGCTGTAATGTTTGTTCAGTCACCAGCAGAATCTCTTTGTGGCCTGATATGAAAGGTTCTAAGACAGAAAAATGTCATAGCTATTTTTTTCCCTGTGATTTGGATGCAAAGCCAAAAGATGCTGGCTCTCTGCCACAAATGGTTCAGGTTATATTCTGCTTTTGAAAAACAGAAGTTTTGAGTGCTAGGGATATATATGTTTCAGCAATTAAAATTGTTTCCTAATATTAGCAGAATATGGACTATGAGAAAGAAATGAAATAACTTGAAAAGAACGACAAAATAATTGAAAAGCTAACTGCATTTTGTATTCAGGAATATTTTTAACTTGCAGTGTCTTTGGTAAAAGCCCTGATGTTGCAAATTTGGTTTATAGACACAGTCTACTTCATTGAGAAGAAACTACATTGATTCTGTAACAGCTGCTGACAAAGCAGAACTGAACTAGTAGCTAAACCAGAGCCCAGATCTGCTCCTTTGGAAAAACTGGTTGGGACAGTTAGGAAATCTTTTATCTGGGCATTGCAGAAGTCTTTTGTTCTTTATGTGTAGATACATATGCTTGTAAGTATATATTTGTATCTGTGCATGTACTTTCATGTAAATATTATTCTTTCTTCTTGGTGTCTGTAGGCATATCTGGACTTCCATCCTACATTTTCTTGGTTAAAGCAAAACCTTTGCTGCCCACTTGCTTGAGTACATACATCAGAGAGGAACGTGTACTGTCTTATTTTTACTGCATACATCCCAAGTGGAGCAATAAAATGCTTTAAGATTGCTTTTGCTAGCACTTAATTATTATGTGCTTTTGTAGCCAACACCAACAGCTGCTGCTATTGCTATTTCATTGCACCCTAAAGGCACTAAGGAGAATTAACACACTTTTTGCAGAAAGTTGTACAGTAAGGTTTATGGACACAAGGGTTGGGCAGCAGGAGGATAATGGCATTTTTCATTGTAGATGAAAAATGTGTGTACCTTGCCTGTTTAAATTTTAAGAAAGTCTTGCAGTTAACAGTTGACAGCAGTGATTAGCTTAAAAACCATTTTTGCTGTGTCAGTCCTGACTAACGCTGTTCTTTTATAACTTGTAGGTGCTCAGGTAGACCAGTCAGTGTTTGAAGAGCTTATAAAAGAGCAACTTCCGGAGCTGGCGGAACATATGAAGGATCTGACAGCCCTAGCTTCCATCTCTCTTTCCTGGTTCCTTACCCTTTTCCTCAGCATCATGCCCCTGGAAAGTGCTGTGAATGTTGTGGACTGCTTCTTCTATGATGGCATCAAAGCCATTTTCCAGCTGGGCTTGGCCATACTGGAAGCCAACGCTGTGGATCTGTGTAACAGCAAGGATGATGGGCAGGCCCTGATGATCCTGAGCAGGTATGGCCACACAGGAGTGCTCCTTTCATCTCAGGCTCTTCTGCCCTAAAACAAAGGCATTGCTCACTAGGCACCAGGGCCCTTCTGTGTCACCCTGCTGCTGCTGCTGTCGCAGTGTCTGCCTCAAACAATGGCTTTGCACGTCGGATGAGATGTCCTGTGAAATTTCCTGGCACTCCGAGACCTGCATCGCCTGCGTCAGCATGCAATATTTACTGCTGCTCTCCGTGCCTTCCCTGGTCTGATGGGCTTCCTGCTCCAGACTTCAAGGAGACAGAAGTTTTCTTCCTTGGGCAGCATTTAGTCATTTGGCTGGCTTACTGTTCCTCAGATGAGTAATCACAAGGGCATTTTTGAAAAGTCTATCTTGCCCAAAACTCAATTTATTTCTAAATCTGAGCCATAAGACCTGTCTGTGTATTTGAATTGAGAAGAGCACAGTGCAATGTGATCTGTATTCTTGTACATTTCCTCTCTTCAGGTTTTTAGAGCATGTCAAAAACGAGGAAAGCCCTCTGCCACCTATTGGTAATCACCATGCATTCTTCAGTGATGACCAAGAACCCTCTCCAGTGACTGAAATAGCAAACCTGATTCATGACTCCTATGAGGTAAAAGAATTCTTTGTATCTACTAGTCAGTTAAGTTAGAATTTTAAAGAAGAAGGTTTGATTCACTTTGGAGGCTTTGAAAGTTAATACACATATTTACAGATTCCATGACTGAAGTGCTCTCATGCACAAGACTAGGTGTAGTATGAGTACCTAGATTAATTAGAGACTATGTAGGCTTTTTCTTCAAGGTCTCACTGCACTTCAAAAGTGTATTTCCAATTAATACGGGTATCATAAAATACAACAGAAATAATAAACTTCTGTTCCTCTCTTACAGAAATTTGGAGACCACTCTGTGGAACAGATAGAGCACATGCGCTACAAACACCGGATCCGTGTCCTGCAGAGCCACGAAGATACAACCAAGCAGAACGTGGTGAGCAGGGCATTGCTCTGACTGAGGTAGCTCAGCATTGCCTCTGGAGACACCTGGGTTTAGTTTTTAAAAATGGGCCACCAGGTCTTGAAAAATCATTGCTGACTCTGCAAAAATCTCTTTCCTGGCATGCTGATGGTTTTTCTTTGGCAGCCATGTGCATTATTGTAGTTTAGGGTGGCTTTAAAGTTCTGAACAGCTGCAGGACTGTCAGCCCAGCACCTTATCTGTGACTGTGGCTGGCCCTTGGCAGATGCCTGGGAAAGAGGAGAGACAGCACTATGCAATGCCTCCGTGGCCTCTGTGACCTGTAGCTTAGGGACTTCCTGTCTTTGTTTCTGATAGCCCTTGAGGGATTTCTCTTTTCATGGATCTGTCCAACTGGTGAACCTAAAGAAGGGGGAAACAGCACAAAGGTTTTTTTAATAGTGGTTTTCAGCTGTTTCACCTAAGGACAGCTTGTGAGTCTGCCCATGTCAGTGATGTCACTAACATGACTTTCTTTCTTTTTAAGCTCCGAGTTGTCATCCCAGATGTTTCAATTGTTCCTGAAGATTTAGAGGAATTGTATGACTTGTTCAAGGTTGGTCTCCCTGAAAAGCAGGGGATGCAACCTCATTGAGGCTTCTTTGGGCATAACTCCCAGCTGTTGCTTGGCAGTGCAGCACTGACCTCCTGTCCTTTGCCTGGGCCATGCTCCCTGGGTGGGATCCTGTCATTTTGTCCTTTCTGTGGTTGTGCAGTTGTTAAAGAGGAACAGTAACGTATTGATTGCTCAGAGAACTGCTCCTGAGATTCTTTCTAACTTTCTGCTTGGAAATGGTTCCTGACAAGCTAGCTTCTGTTAACTTTCACATGCAGAATAAATTAAATATTATGTAGCTGTGCTCGTTGGGAACTTGGCAGTGCTTTTAAATCCCGTTCTCTAAATGCTCTTTAAAGGCAGACTCACTTCTCCAGGGGGGAAAAAACCCCAAACCCCACAACCTCGCGTCCTTGCCATTTGTTCCAAATTTTCTCACAGGTTTGTTTTTTTTTTTAACTAAAAGCATTTTCAGTTCCTTTTTGTCAAGCTGATGTTTGATAAAACACACAATAAAGTTGGAGACAGGCACATCTATGCTTGTACAACTATACTTGATTTAGAGGTCCAAGCTGTAATTATTTCCCTTAATGGACCATTTCTTCTGTGTACTGTTCATAGCCATAAATACTGAGAATATGACTTTGGTATGTTGTTAGTGTTACACAGCTTTGTCACCAAGAGCAGCTGTATCCTGCCTCCATTAGTGGTTGTAAGATCATGCTGCTGGGGCTTGTTCTTCAGTGCTTCCCTCCTGCTCCTCACTGCTGGTTTTGGTCTTTGACTAGCTTCCCCTAATTTCATTTTCTGGTAGTGGTTCCTTTTTTGTTATTTCCCTTGCTCTCCCAGGGATAGCTTTCTTTGTTGAGACCCTTTGTTTTGTCTGTCCCTAACAGAAGACTAATACTACAGTATCCAAATGGAGAAGTCTGAGAGAGAATAAATGAACAGAAAATAAATTAATCCATATTTTTTACAGAGGTGATCCTCTGTACTTTTGGCTGCTAAGGAACATCCTGGGTCAGATGTAATCAAACAGAGTTTCAGTAGCCCACAGTAATTTTTTTTCAAGAATCTGCCATGTCTCCCTTCATATTTATTAATTATCCACTGGAAATTGTGAGAGTGGCTGGCTGCTCTGATGAAAGATTTGCTTTTTCACATGGGAATGGTCTTGGTATCACTATGACATCTTGCAGAGCGAATTTTGAGCATGTTACAGCTAAGCTTGGTGAGAATGCCTTTTTCTGCTGCCGTGCCCCACAACAACCACTGTGTGTGTCCATCTCTCCTAGAGGGAACACTTGCTCAGGTGCTACTGGGCCGGCGGGAGCGCGGTGCCGGAGCGCCATGACCCCAGCCGGCCGTACGCCGAGCAGTACCGCATCGACGCCCAGCAGTTCGCCAGCCTGTACCGCCTGCTCTCGCCCTGGACCTGCGGGGAGCACACCGAGCTGCTGGCGCACAGGACCTTCCGCCTGCTGGACGACAACATGGACCAGCTCATCGAGTTCAAGGCGCTCGCCAGCTGCTTGGGTATCGGCTGGGCCAGGGGCAGAGCTGGGGGCAGCACGGGGTGGGGGAGACAGCAGTGGTAAAATGCCACCTAACTGGCACAGAGGATGGTTTCTAGGGCTTGTTGCCATCTTAACGCAGAGGTTCCATACTGTTGTCTCCTTTTCACAAAGGTTTCATACCTTCTTGGTGTTTCTCATGGGCAGCTCCTCAGACCCCGACTCATTCCCCTTCACAAGGCAGCCAACTGACTCCAGTTCCCCTCTCAACCAACCAACCCACTCTTTTATAGCACTCTTCTTCTCATTGGTTACAGCTGTGGCCTGTTAAAGTCAGGCCTGTTCCTAATCTTTGATAGTTGGCCCAGCTGCAACTCCTTAGGGGTAAGATTACTTTCTACACTATCTTTGTTTTCTTATATTCTATCCCCATACATGTAATTACCTGTATCAGTGACCTGTACTCATGTTTTGTGTTTCAATCATCTGAAGTCAATTTGATTTAGAAGACAGCCTGAGGACGTGACTGAATGTTGTATTAGAATATTTGACTTCTCAGACAATAGTAATTTTATTCAAAATCTTGTATGAGTGAAGAATTACATTTGTGTCTGCACAGAATGCTGGGAAATCCTCTCTACCAAGTTGTTGCTCTGAGGATACCTCTGAAATCTCAATATACCTCTTTGAAACTGCTTCTTGGAGACTTAACCTTACACAGCTGCCTGCTGCCTGCCTTGCATGTTGGCAGTAAGCAGAACAAAAAAAATCTGGCCAGCAGTGACTGAGGGCTGTGCTAGGCCACCAGCTGTCCTAATAGGTGAAACTGTCTGTCCAAAATCTGGCTGAGGAGAAAGTGGCAGATCTCAACTGATGTCTGATCTCATGTGGAAAAAAATGAAATTCAAAGCTTCAGTAAAAATCAGTGATTTTGTATTCTTTGCACTTAGGATTTTTAGATTTTTTTAATGTGAACACTAAGGCACCCTGTATTATCTTTTTATTTGATTCTTAGAGGGGTACAGCTTTTAATTTAAGGTTCGCTACAGTGTTTGAGTGCATTTGAAAGTCTAGAATCTAATTTTTACTGGTCATTGAAAATATTAATTATATTACATTTGAAATAGTTACCTCCTTTGGGCTTACCCTATAGAATAGCAGTGAGGGCTGAAGGGGAGAAATATTAAGAATATGTAAGAATATCATACATTTGAATATGTGTGATGTCCCCAACATTATCTGTCTCCCCCCTCT
Source organism: Emberiza elegans (assembly GCA_024865655.1). NCBI lineage: Eukaryota > Metazoa > Chordata > Aves > Passeriformes > Fringillidae > Emberiza > Emberiza elegans. The sequence goes on along the minus strand of JALJVW010003023.1, from coordinate 56,300,740 downwards.
CACATTTCTGTAAATCTGTTGCAGCAAGCAGCCTTTACTAGATTCCCTGCCACCCTCCTTGGTATTTTTAAAAGATGCTGAAGCTCCATAGGGTGAGGTGCTCCCAGTCTGTTTCACAAGAACAAAGACCAAACAGATGGCTGTCACCTGCTGTTCCTCATTGACAGGCACAACCTGAAGTTACACACTGGCCATATGTTTATTGTCCATGTAAACAATTATCCTCTGTGCACAGAGATGCCTGATTTATTCTAAACTGTGGAAGTAAATGCTCTGGTTCACTTCCTTCTTGCTCTTTATTTTCCTTGCAGATGTTATGTATAATGGAGAAATGAATGAAAAGATAAAGTTACTTTATAAGCTGCATATTCCACCAGGTAAGAAATCTGAAAGAAAATGAGTAACTCAGTTTCACAAAAAAATCTCTTGCTTTTGGGAAAAAGTTGCTTAACAAAGAACCCCATTTTGCTTCCTTCCAGCTTGGAGCATACAGGATGTGCATTTGTAGTTACACTCACTGCATTTTACACATTATTAATTACAAATGGAACCTTTTTGGATGAATGTGTAGATTACAATGTCAAAGCTCACACATCTGTTGCATTCAGAGATTTTTTTGCAGCCAGTTATATGGTTACTTCCAGACAAAATACAAACTGAAACAACTAATGGCTATATACTCCATGTACACTAGACATCTCCTTGTATATTTTGATCCAGTTTTGATTAGGTGACAAAATTCTGTGGTAGTTCCTCTGTGCAAAGTTTTTAATTAAATGTACAGTTCTTGGCAAGCTTCCAAGTACAGCACTAATTTTACAGGAACATTTTACAGTATGATTTAATGATGTTCCTGAAAGTGTTTGCAAAACATCTTTGCACAATTACTTCGCTTTCATCAAGTATGCCAATTTTAGAAAAATAAATAACCATCATGTCTAATTCAAAGGATTAAATTTGTCACATTTCTTGGATAGCTCTCACAGAAAATGAACGAGACAGCCAGTCACCATTAAAGAATCCTTTGCTGTCAACATCAAGACCATTGGTCATTGGAAAATCAAACGGTATGTCCAGAATGGCTCTCTCATGTGAGTGCATGAGATAACCAACTCTCCACTTGTGATCCCTGCCATGTTATCTCTGCTTTCTGGGGTTTATTTTGAAATGTAAATTTACTCCAGTGACCTGAAAATTAATTATCCTTTTTATGTCTGCTCCAAAAAAGGTGATGCAGTAGATTACCAAAAGCAATTGAAGCAGATGCTGAAGGATCTAGCCAAAGAAAAGGATACTAAAACCGAAAAGGAATTGCCAAAAATGAGCCAGGTATGTATGTACCTTAGAGGCTGCACTCTATTTTTCAAAAAGTGTACTCAGAATGAAATTATTGAATTCAACAGTTTGGCTCTCTCTCATGAACTCTCATAACTTCAGCCTGAACTTGTGTTCAGTCCTTTAGGCATTGAGGATTGGGCTCCTCTGATCCAGGGAGAAGGTGCTTAACAACTTTCACTTTCAAAAAATTGCCTTCTTAGCAGTTCCCTCTGTTCAGACTGGCTGGTGAATAGAATTTCAGTCACCCTCACCTGCAGCAGAACATGCAAGAAAACAGGCTTATGCAGGCTGGAAAAAGCCAAAGCCTAAGCCAAAGAATTCCCTAGAATGCACATTTTTGTTCTGTTTTTCCATACCTCCTCTGCACCAAACCAGTAACTTCTTAGTCCACCACACCTAGAACTTGCCCTATCTTTGCCAAACACTGACTAGAACTGCAGGAAGACACAGCTGAAGGCTGTCACAGTCTTACCATCTGTTTCCTAATGCCAATACCTTTCCGTGTTGTTGGCATAAGGAAAGCTACTGGAGGGAGAAGGCCCCATGCTAATAAAACAAATGTACAGATGTGCAAAAAGATGGGACTGCCTCCAGAATCCCTTCTGTGCTTGTGTTGCTAAATGAAGAAGGGTGGCATGTACCTAGCCTGTCAGCTCTGCAGGGGCTCATGATTTCATCAAGGCATCTTTTCACTGAGGGCTCACAGCTTTCCTAACACGATATATGGAGACATCCCCCTGTAGCCTGCTAACCACCTGAAATGGGTGGGCAAGGCAGAGACAGAAGGAGCTGGGCAGGGCAGATCTCGGAATTGTTTAAAAAGAGCTGGGAAAGAGGGGAGAGAAACAGAAGGAAGTTTGCCTGCAGGCCTATGGATGGCTACTTTGGTAGTACCCACTCTGTGCGTGCAGCCACCAGTAAGGGATTTTCCCTTGCCTTGTCTCTCACTTGCCCATAGATCATCTGGCAGATCCTGATTTCCTTCATCAGGGCATCGAAATACTTCACTGCCCTCTTCCCTTTTTGATTTCAGCACAGGGTTTCCTAGCACCACTGGGACTTGAAATCCTTTCTCTAACGGTTTTTTTAAAAGCAGGCAGAAGTTATAAAAGAACATAGAAATGTACACAGCATTCCACCTGCCTTTGCACTACTGTGCCCACCTGACTCCTGCAGAGATCCTTAGCGTGCCTGTTCAGGACTTTGATGCTCATTTTTCATCCTTTTACAGAAGGAGTTCATTCAGTTCTGCAAAACGCTGTATAGCATGTTTCATGAAGATCCAGAGGAGAACGATTTGTATCAAGCCATTGCCACTGTGACCACACTGTTACTTCAGATTGGAGAAGTCGGACAGAGGAGCCTCAGCCTGGGGAGCGGCTCAGATGAGTTCACCGAGGACTTGCAGCCTGAGGCCTCTGCTTCAGAGCAGGATGTTTTTTTTACTGACACTGTGAAGACCCCTCACAAAGACTCTCAACCTTCACCTGTGACTGAAGGGGACTGGACTGTGTCTTTTGAACATATTTTAGCCTCCCTCTTGACTGAACAATCATTAGTTAACTTCTTTGAAAAACCCTTAGAACTGAAACCAAAGCTTGAGAATGCAAAGCTAAATCAATACAGTCTCAGAATGAATGGAATGAGCTGCCAGTCACGGAGTGAACATGCAAAACCAAGCATGCAGTAGCAGCAAAGCAAACATATCAAAAATGAAATGCACTGAAATGATGCCAAAGGACATACTGTAAAAGGCTTGCAGTTGGCAGTGGACTTCTGGTATCCAATTTGTTAGTCTGTGGTTTTCAGTTTAAGAGCTTTAAAAGCTAAAAGGGTGTGTAGGTTTGTTTTGTGCCATTGACTTATTATGTTCTTGTTCTGAATGTAAAAGGAAACATCTGTCTACAGTGTGAAGAACAGAAGCCCTCTTCTGCATTGGGAGAGCAGAGGCTGGCTCCAGTTGTCTTTTTTTAAGCAGGGGAAAACACTCCTCATCTGCTGTCCACAGTTTGTTTCGGTTGCCTTTTTTTGCACTAATACTGAAAACTGTTTCAATGCTGGTAATTGAAACTATTTTAATATATTTGATTGTATTCCAATTTTTATGTCTTGCTGAAATGTTAAGTGTACATGGACTGTGCTTCTGATGTTGGTCTGTGAAAACATGCACTTTTCAATAAACCCTTTTTGTACAAAAGTGGCATTGACAGTATTTACTGGTTTAGGGAAGGGCCTTTAGTTCCCACTGCTTTAAACAAATACCCTGGGGTAGCATGATCACAATTATTTCACTAATCAAAACCCTGTTTATATGTTGTACAAGGAACTGCTTTGGGAGAAGCCTACTGAGTCTGCCTGAGAGGCCAGTGGGGCACATCATCCACATGAGATTACATACATGAAATACTGATCTAGCAGTTTGGGTTGAGTTTTTCTTGTTTTGTTTTTAAACAAACTGAACTTAAAAGACCTGTGTAAAGGCTCTTTTAATACCCAGAACAAAACAAGCCTACCACAACTCTGCCACCCACAAAGAGCATTTGAATCTCCTTATTCCATTCACATTTAATGGAAGTCTAGTGTATCTTTAATTAAGATCATTACACCTTTATGTTCAAATTCAAAGAAAGCAAGATATTTTAAAGACTGGTACCTGTTCAAGTCAATGCTTCACAGCTGAAAGCTTGAAAAGACTGGACAATAAAAAAAAAACAACTGAAGAATATATTTTATATTTTTATTGTAATGGAAATCCATTTAATTTTCATCCACATTGACTGTCTGTAGACCTGCAAAACAAGACCACCACCTGTCATATATACGGAAGTCTTCCCAAGAAAGTACACCTACATTTTCAAGGGTAGTCTGCTGATCTACTTCTGGAAGAGCAAACTATACAGACAAGTATTTCTGCAACTGCTAAAACAAAACCTTAGTTGCATTTACAGAATTGATTTTTATCAGATGACAAGGCAGAGGGCTTAACCTGCCTGAGTTTTTAACAGCAGAGGATGGGCTTAGTGACTACGGCCTGTGTTTTTCAATCTCTCAAAATTTATATGATCATTCCACTCCTTTTTGATGTGGATCAGGGAGCCCTGTTTGCTACAGCACAGCCAGGTTAAGCCTGTGGTTTGACTCTTGCAGCATGCTTTTCATCTGAATTTTGCACCGCAGGAGGAGCTGTCCTGCTTTGCTTCTTGTTCAGACACATGGCATGGGAGATGCATGGACCTTCCTTACCTTTGAATGTTGTGACTGGTACGTAGGTAACCAGGGTGTACAGCTTGTTGGGTGAATCCTCATCCTCGTTGCGCTTTCTGGACAAACGCACACGGATACGGTAAGGAACATTCCTGAAATGAAGATGCCAGATTAATTTGCAGCAAAGTATGTACTGAAACCCGTGAATTCATAGGAAAGTTCTTTCTCAGCATCATACAAAGAGCAAAATCTTGTACCTTTAGAGACTGTATTGTTTGCCTTACAGGAGTTTTTGTTTGTTTTGCTTCATTTTATTCAAGTTTAGTAGGTATGATTTAACCTTGAGTAGATAAATTCATAATCCAGTAGGAGCATAAAGTCAGAAGTGCATCATCAGTCCACTACTGAGGAAATACACCTTGATGATCATCAAGTGAACATGATCAGCAAACAGCTGTTCATAACAAGCATTTCTTACTACAATATACAATAGTGAGGAAGAACCCCAACATTCTACCCTGAAAGCCCAAGGCCCCTGTGTCAAAAGTCAAGAGTACTGCCTATCTTTATGCTAGAAGCTGTGGAAATTCAAGCGAGCATCAAGCCTGAACCAAGATCTTACTTATGGGCACAATACTGATTATCATTTCTTCCTCACAAAGCTCATGGAATTGTTAACTAAATTGTTTAATGATTTTGTTTGTAATAGGCAAATCATAGCTTAGTGTCCTCATCTAATAATGCCCAAAATACGCTGCTGAAGGTAAGCACAGAATTTTTTCTCCACACCATTTTCCACATAACCTGCCACCTCAAACTCAAGATTTTAGGAGACTCTTGCTCAGAGTACTCTGTGAAGGAACCTGCTCCTCCCCCCTGCTGCAAGAACAGCCTTTTCAAGAATGTACTTATTACATCAGGGGGACACAGCACTTAAGACACAAGAACTGGCTTTGCTTTATTCTCTTCCTGTCAAAATCAAAAGCATTTTTCATTAATTTATGCAGATCACTGACTACCACACCAGCAGACACGGTGATTTTAGCCTCTGCTGATCCTTCCAGAAGAAGATACCTTACTTTGCATACATTATGTATTCTAACTAGTAAAAACTGCAGATTCACACTGGAAAGACTGATGTGGTGACTCCTTGCTCCACAGGACTGTACCTACATCAGTCAATACGAGGCAGCCTTGGTTAGCAGCCTCACTACAAAGCTCTGGGGTTATGTTTGCTGTCTCCTGGTTCCACTGCTACTTCTTCACTCCCCGTGAACTGGGCAGTTTAACAGGGAGGACACAGAACCCCTGCCAGTAATACCCAGTAACTCAGTCTCATCCTCCCACTCTGCTTTTCAAGGAATGGTTGGCCACATGATGCCAGGCAAGGCATTCTATGGATGTCATAGACCAGACTTAGGGATCTACCTCCCTGAAGACATGGTTTAAACACATGTGCACCTCTCAAAGCATCAATCCAGATCAGTTAACCTTTTATTACAGTTTAAGAGGTCCCACTCTCCATAGGAGTTCGATTGGACCACTTTACACATGTCCTATCAGCTGCCTTGGAAGCAGTGGTTTAACAGAAGTTGTAGTTTTTGGTTCCCAAACTACTTATTTATTTTTACTTTCAAGAAAAATTAATGGCCCTGTTGAAAATACACCTCCTTTTGTGCAACATTTGTTCAGCATGCTTCAAAACCTAATCCTGTTTAGACACACTGCACAAATCCCACTCAGCCTGGGATTGTAGCTATCACTGAAAGGTCAGGTTTATAAAAACTATCTGCTGCAACAGGGATCAAGGTACTACAATCCTTTCTCTTCCCTGTCCTCAACCCCCAAACCCGCATTTCATCTTTCCTTTGCTTTATTCTTATTAAAAGTGGAAGAAAATTCTTTCAATCCCAGAATTTACCAAAGCTTTGTTACAAATATGCCAGGGCAAGAACACAGAGGTGACAGATTAGGTTGGTGTGCACCCCTCAAGAAGGAAGCATTTGCAAAGAAAATGCAAATACTGCAAGAAGTATACAATTTTTTCATAATCCTTCATGTTGGTTTTTTCCTCAGCCAGTAAAGAAAATTGCAAAACCCACCTTATTCCTTTAGCCCAGACTGCTTTGTTGAGTCTGGTATCAATGCGGACGTCAGGAGTACCCATCTCCTTCATGGCAAATTTCCGGATTTCCTTGAGGGCGCGTGGTGCTCGCTTCTTGAAGCCCCTGGACAAACACAAGAGCCATTTCTTTAACTTCAGGACACTGTCAGCACTAGACACTTGTTCCATGTGTTTTCCCAACATAAAACCCCCAAACAGCTGCACCAGCCTGACCAGACCCTCACCCTGGCAGGCAGATGCTAACTTTAACAGAAACCACTTAGGGAGAATAATTTCAGTAAAATGTTGCAACCACAAGATCTCCTGGATCTTAAGCCTTCATTTTAATCTCAACACGTTTGAATATCTCAGTAACACTGAAGAGCTCAGAGGTGTCACAGACACTCTGAATGAAACCCCTATGAGCAAAGCAGTGCAACAATAGTAACATAAACATAACCGTGACAGAACTGTATCAGTATTGAAATAAACAGCAGAAGAACAAAACGTGATGTTATTCTGAGTATCAGCTTTTGCTGAACAGTACCTGATGGTTACCTTCTTTCACACTACAGGACTGCACCAGCACCACCATCAGATCTGTTTTTCTCCCCCAGTACAGCCTGACCCATGCCCATTATGGCCAGGTCCTGCAGGACTGGGCATCCACAGCAGTAAGAGCTGCACCATGAGTGTTCTGCCATGTTTATTATACCCACACTGTGACAGGGGCTGTGCCAGTAGTGCCCGAGGTCCCACAGTGGGTTATATTTAGTTATATTATGTGCACACTGCTGTTGATACTTTGTGCTAGAAGTGGGAAGTGGATACTTGATCACAAGTGAGACACGCACTAAATAAAAAGCATTTGACTCTAGCATATCATACCCAAAAAGAAAGGTGGGCAGCAGGATCACCAGCATTAAAACAGAATGAAGTGCCAACCAACAGGCAAGGCCAGAACATCTTATTGCCAGAGTACCACTGCCTCCCATTCCCAGCCAAGGTTCTGCAATGCTCCACTGCCTCATTTCTCTCCTATTCCATGTCAGCCACTGCACCAATTGCTTGGATTTGGATGGTGCCTTCCACGTGCCTGCAGGCCCACAGACAGAATGCAAGGGCACTGCAGCTTCCTCTGAAGCACTTCTCCACTACACAGCTTCATGAGCTTCAGCATCTGGTCAATCAAAAAGCTGCTCTTATCTACACACAACAAATATCCTTTAACACAAATTGTATCCCAGTTTACACTGAGCACAATTCTGTGACAAACATGAAACCAATAATTTGACTACAGCAATATTTAATTTCTGGAACTTTCTCAGTGGGCTGAGGTTTAAGCATTTGCTTGGAAAAGAATGACAACCTATACACAGAAGTAAATTGATCTAACTTTAACTTAAGTCCCAGAACTCTCACAGTCACAGAAACAGGCTTATTCCTGAAAACCACAAGCCAAGTCTGGGGTTGCACAGGTACAGAGCTGCTGCCTCGGGACACAACAGAGGCCCAAGACACCACAAACACAACACTCTAACGAAAGTCCTTCTCTGCTCTTTAAACCTACCGAACCCACTTCCCAATGCCACTTCACAGAAGGCAAATTTCGCTGATAAAAAGGACTCACACTCCATGGATCCGCTTGTGGATGTTGATGGTGTACTCCCGAGTTACTACTTCGTTGATGGCAGAGCGCCCCTTCTTCTTCTCGCCGCCTTTCTTCGCGGGAGCCATCTCAGCGACGCTGAAAGGCACCGCGCACACATCAGACGCAGATCCCGGACCTTCCCCGTTCCCTTCCCTCCCGCCGGCCCCAGCCCACTGCAAACCGCACAATTCCCACATTCACATGCAGAAACTTAAACCCAAGCTCCATTAACCCCCGGGGTCGCACCAGTCGCAGGCTTCACGCAGCAACTTCCCAGCCCCACAGATGCTTTACTTCCATCTCCCCGAGAAGAGCAGGAAGCACATCCGAGACTCTTCGACCACCTCGCATTAACATCCTGGCCAGCCCCAAGCCCCCCCCCTCTGCAAGGCGACCCAGGAGCGCAGCTCGGCCCGTCCCGGGATGAACATGACGGGGCCAGACCGGCCTCTCCCCGGGCCAACAGCACGGGCCGTGTCCCCGTCCCATGAGTCCCGCAGGCCTCCCGGGGCCCGGGGCGGGCAGGACAGAGGCCCCATTCCCGCCGAACGCGGACGCGCCGGGAGACCCCAGCCGGTGCCCCCCTTGCCGGGCCACCCCCCGTGCCGGGCCGGGCCGCATTGGCGCCGCGCCGCGGGCTCTGCGGGGCGGATGGAGGCGGATTCGGCGGGAGCGGCCCCGGCCCACACTCACCCTGCCCGGGCACCGGCCGGAAAGGAGCGCGCGGGGCACGCTGGGAAACAGGAGCTCTTCCGGGATCAGGCTGGGAAGCGACTGCGCCGGCGGCGGGAGGGGCTGGCCCGGGGGGCGGCGGCTGGGTGTGCCCGGCTGGGGCTGTTCTCGGGGTGTGCCCAGGCGGGGCTGTTCTCTGGTGTCAGCGTGTGTGCCCGTACCGGGGCTGTTCCCTGGGGCGGTGTCGGTGTGTGCCCGTACCGGGGTGTCGGTGTGTGCCCATATCGGGGCTGTTCTCGGAGGCGGTGTCGGTGTGTGCTGGTACCGGCGCTGTTCTCTGGTGTCAGTGTGTGCCCGTACCGAGGATGTTCTTTGGGGCGGTGTCTCTGTGTGTCGGTAGCGGGGAGTTCGGTGCCCACCCGCCCGCTTCCTCTGTAAGGTCTCTCCCTTTTCCTTGGAGTGCTGTGTGAGGCGCAGTGGTGCTTCCAGCAAGCATTTTGTCTCTTGCAGATCTGGAGCTCTTGTTCCCGAGACAGAACCGAGGCATCCCGGCGTGGGGCAGGAGCCTGATGTAACCACCCCGCCTGCCCGGAAAAGCGATCTGAGCTGAGGGATTACGTTGGGACAAGCTGGGTTTTGGCTATAAGGAACTAGAACGGCCCAGCTCTGTAAGAAGAACTGGCGTTGCCTTGTGTGTGCAACAGAGAACAAGGACAATAATCCTAAACTGGAATGTGTATATGGGGAAGAGCACGAAAAACTAAGTCTTGACATAAATCCACTCTTGTGAACTGTCTGTATCCTTCCAAACAATGTATTAAACGAGCTCAGAAGAAGGCAACCCCATGCTATTTACAGCATCTCCCTTTTAACAGCTTACAGTGCCACTGGCTTTAGAAAGTTAAATGTTTGCTCCAAGGCTGAGTTTGGTTTGGACATACCACTGGCAAATGGGAGAGATGTGGGTTTGTAATCCGAGAGTAGAACAAATTCTTGAAGGAATTTTCCCTCCCTGTGTCTCCTGTCATAGCAGTTGAAATCCATCAGCTGCTGCTTCCACAGGTATTTCCTCTGAGGTGCTCCTATTCCTCCATTACCTCTTCCTGCATGAACTGTGGGCTTACAGATTTGTCCCCTCCTTTCCCAGGAGTGTCTGGGATCTATGAAGTCAGCCTCTAGTGTAGCCAACTGGCCTCTGCTTAGGTTTGTCTATAGTTAATGGAAGGAGAGAGGTTCCTTCAGACACTGAGTGAAACTTTCACATCTAGCTTTCTAATCTTCATCTGGTGGGGTCACTCTTGCTTCACTGAATACAAGAATTTAAAGGGATGAGCAGGCTAATTCACCCTGGTAACTATAAAGTTAGCAGTAAAAACGCTTTCTTAGAGACCCAGTACTTGATTCTCTCGTCTTCTCTCAGTGAGGGATGAAGGACTGAAATACACATGCACCCACCAGTGCTACCACCCAATCTTGCACTTGAAACATTGGGGTAATTTTGTCAATGAATTTTCTTTAGGAGATTTTTAGCTTTTTCAGAACTCAGGGCAAATAAGCTTGTTTTCCTTTCCACGAAAGCTTACTTTCACAATTTCCAGCTCTTAGCCCAGTTACCTCTGTTCCCCTATGGCATAGGAACCTGTGGGCCCTGCTGATGTGATCCTTGGTACTCAAGGGAGGGAAGGCCATGAGTAGGCCATGAGTAGAAGGCCACTTTGCTGAACTTCATGCTGGCTCCAGTGCCTGCAAGCTGCCCTGAGGACCATCCCCTTTCAGTCTTACTGAGGGGAATGAAGACGTTCCTGTGCCCAGTCACCCAGCACCTCAATCTGTGCTGGAGTGTCTCCCTGTCTGCAGAGGGAAAGCAAGCCTGTACCTTGGCTGCTCCATCCTGTAGTCCATTTGAATTTAACATGAAAAGAAGCCTGAACAAGGATGCTAAAGTGGAAGCCAGACTGTCTACAGGGCAAGTATTCCAGAAGAGATGTGCCCCAAAACTCAGGACAGCAGTGTCTTAATACACTGAAGCTGGACATGGGTCAAAGCCCTGGCCTATGCTGGATCAAACTGTTCTTCAAACCATCTGTTTGGTGCTAATATAAAACTTTTTGGTTGGAAGTACAAAGCTGCCTGAGGTCTTTAAAGGTGCTTAAAGTTTTAAAGGTGCTTAAAATGAGCTGTCTTCACTTGCAGCTAATAAAACTTCCTGAGCTTTCATTCTCAGTGTCTATGCAGTGACAAAAACTACAAGGGAAAATACTTGGTTTTGCTAACTGGGTGCCCGACACCATTCAAGGCTGTGGCTAAGATTAAAAGTCTAAAGTGAATCACATAGTTCAACAGTCAGAGGAAAATGTGTGCAAGTCCTGCAATAAAGCCTTTTGGCTATTTTATTTTATTCTACAAATAAAGACAACTGTCCATCATTAAATGGAAAAAAATAATAGTTTGAGTTGTATATAGCATGTAACAGTAGTTCCCTTCACAAAAACATTTCTAATTCATTAGTTTATTACAAAATACCCACTCACAAAAAAGCACAAGCACAATCTTTATACTTGTGAAATGAGTTGATATTTCATATACAAAATAATTTCCACATAATTCCATATAATTTTATTTTATATAGAAATAGGTCATTATTACAACAGCTGTACAATACACTACTTTTTATTTAATAATTACATAAAATCTTTCTTAGAAACATATCAACGGAAAACATACAAAAAAAGCGAAAAGTGCATTTTCTTTTTTTTTCCTCCAAAGGAAAATTTAATCCTAAATGTTATAATGAAAGAGATATGTAATAGTCTGCAGCATCCCAAGTCAGTGGGCCAAAACACAGTGCATATTTCTCAGAGACTTGGAGTGGGTGAGTTTAGGTTGAAGAAGGATTCATGTTGTACTACTGGAGAATTGCATGATTGTGCTTACAATTTGAGTTCTCCTTTGCAATCACAATTCATGTAGGAAACAGTCCAGTGTGGGTTGTGGGTTTGTTTTTTTTGGTTGGTTTGTTTTTAGTAATGAAGAAAAGTTAGGGTAAGCTGCATAATACTTTTCAGATTCTAAATCAAGGGTTATGAGCTGTAGACCATCTTCACCAATGGCTGGGCTTTTTCCTCCATTGGATGTGCTAATTTGGCCACAAGAATAAAGAAACAAACTTCTCTTTACAGAAAGTGCCTAGTTTTCTCATCTGTGCAGTTGTGCAAAATAATAACAATAATCATAATAAAAATAATCTCTTGTTCTCTCCTCGATAGACCTTTGACGCAGTGCTTTTCATACACAAAAGAAGAACTGAAACAGTGAAGGCCAAGTACCTCATGAGAATGTTGACAGTCTTTTGGAATTGCCAGATGGCTTCCAGAGTGACACGCCGGGACTGAACGCCTCTTCCCATGCTCCCAGCGGTGATGGAGGCTGCACAGGATAGGGCTCCTTGTGGTTTTGCTCTGTCAGTACATCCTGTGCTCATGGCACAGCGCAAACGGAAGCCAGCGTGCCGGGAATGCGCTGTCCGTGGCAGTCTGCACTCTGGGCGTACTTCTGTCATAGAGCTTGGAAAGAAATGCTTGTGCAAAAGCCAGAACAGTAAGTACAAAGTCATTCTCTTCTGCCCCATGTGCCCATTGGTTAAAGCTAATCGTGCATTGATTGTGCTGGTGGGACTCTATCGCAGTGGCTGTGGTAAATTTGATGATTCTGATAAACTATTCCTTCTTCTTGATGTTAGTTGTTGTTGCTGTTGCTGCTGCTGCTGCTGTGTCTGATGATACCCCATATTTCCTTGCTGTGGTGAGTAAGATGGCAGGAGCAAAGAATCGGGTTGTTCATTGTGCAAAGAACTTGGTGTTTGCACCTACAGATAAAATAAAATTTATCGTGGTGTTTGATTCTTTCACACCTTAATGCTCTTTGTCCTCAGGTTACAGGATGCTTAAAAATACTACTGGTTTGCTGGCTTTTATTTCTGGAGCTGTTTGGCATGAGGTTAGCTTTAATGCTAGAAGGAATGGACATAAATTGCAACAAAGAACATTGCAATTAGGCATTGAAAAGTTTTTCTCACATAATGCCTGCCTGGGATGTGAAGGTTATCCTGAAAAGCCTGTTTGGGAACTACGTGGGTGAACATGTCAGAAATGACATGGATGGGTGGCAGAAATGAAACAGAATTTTATAATGTGCCCATGCTGTCCCTTCCAGCCCTTCCTTTTCCTGAGTTTACAGTTGGGTGTGACCTTGCAGTGTTGAAGTTAATGTGAATTTTGCAGATGCTTTATTGGAAACAGTATCTGCCAGAGTTTTTTTCAATAATTCTCAGGCTATGATAAGGATTTCATTTCAATAACAAGAGTTTAATAATTTGAGGTTGGTTATACTCTTTCAGTGATGCCAGTGGATATGTGACCAGGTTTCATAGACTCAGTTCAGCTCCTGTTGAACTAATAAGACACACCTCATTTCCCCCCTTTACTTTAGTATGTGTTGAATTAGGTCAAAAAATAAGTATTTTTACATCTTCAAATCACCTGGTTCTTCCAGGCAATGTGCTCCACTTTATCTTCTTTGCCTTGTGGAGTTGAGAAAATATGTTAAGTTTCCTGAAGGGATCCAGATATCTGATCCAGATCTATTTTATGTTGATGCCGGTAATTAAAAATCATCTTTTGACTTGTAAACTAAGCAAATTTTATACTGAATAAAGAGAACAGAACAAATCCTAAGGCATTGATTTTCTCCAGCTGGAAATAAACTTTAAATATATCCAAGATAATCTGATTATGCTTTAAATGTACAGAATTAGTAATTTCCTTTTAAATATTCTGACTGTTCCCACTGCTCCCTTGCTGTGCTAGTACCAGCCACTGTAGCAGTGTGTCACACGTCAGAATCTCTTAAATGGACATTTCTGCCAGGATCAGGCTCCAGCAGAAACCTGGGGCCCCATTTGCACAGCCCACTCACCTTGTTACTCTGTGTGCACACTTTACACATCATCCTCTTTGTCCTACCTGCAGGTAGCGTTGTTGCTGATGCTGTTGGTGCTGGAGTTGCATAGGTGGCAAAGAGGATGGCTGGGAAGGAGGGGTAGTGGTGAACCCTTGGTTTAACACTGCTTGTCCCATCAGTACGATTGGAGAGCTGCTGCTGGAAGTCTGCACTTCCAGACTTTGAAACATTTGTTGGGTTTGAGAATACCTATGGAAGAAAGAAGCAAACAATCAAGAACAAAGTGTTGGAAACAAACAATCAAGAACAAAGTGTTGGAAACAAAGGCCTTCTCTTAGAAGGGGAATGGCAATCCCTTCCTAAATCATAGAATCGCAGCATGCTGTTGGTTGGGAAGGACCTTAAAGACTGTCTAGTGCCAACCTGCCTCCCATGGGCAGGGACATCTTCCACTAGACCAGGTTGCTCAGAGCCCCATCCACCAATCTGGCTTTGAATACTTACAGGGATAGGGCATCTACCACTTCTCTGGGCAACCTGTTTCAGTGCCTCACCACCCTCACAGCAGAGAATTTCTTCCTAATATCTAATCCAAACCTGCCCTTTTTCAGTTTAAATTCACTAACTTTTGTCCTATTCCTACATGCCCTTGTAAAAAGTCCCTCCCCATCTCTCTTGTAGCCCCTTTTAGAAATTGGAAGGCTGCTGTAAGATCTCCTCGTACCTCCTCTTTTTCAGCCTAAACCCCCCAGATAATTCCCAATAAATGAATCCAGTGCATGGCACCTGCTAATATGAACAACAGTGCTACTGGCAGCACTGCTTTCCCTTACTCTGTGCATGAGCTGGGCTTGGAGGGAAGAATACATCTCACCTCAAAATCAAGATCACATTTTAGATTCATTAAGCATTCTGGTTTATGCACATCTTGTCTTCAGCCACAGCATTCACATCCCCAGCTCATTAAACCAAATGGCCTTTGATTCTGTTTTAATATGCTGAGCCCTGAACTGCAGCAAGAGAGAAGCCAATGCACCTCCTGTCCTGCTGCCTGTGCTCCCCTGTGACTGCCTGGAGAGTGGTGATCTCCTGCAGACACATGGCTAGCGTTGATTACTTTCGAAGCTGCTCATACACATATTGCCACATATGATCAGCAGTTCCCATCATTATGAGCCCCGCTCTAGGAACAGAAGTAGCCTCTAGAAACCCTCTGGAACAAGGGATGTGACAGAACCAAAATACTCATCTCCTCTTGCCATTCTGCTTTTGCAAAGCAAAACTTAAATATGTGTTGTTTTGTGGAAGGCTGTGGGCAAAACCACAATGGAACTATTGCCAACCCAGCCTAATTCTGTTTATCCTGTAAAGGGTGATGAGATCATAGTGTGGCTTGTGTTCACTCAACAGCTGTTCAACATTAGGGTTTAGTTAGAAATGCTACAGTCTGGGTACTTGTATGAGGATGTGAGCTCCTATAAAGGGGTCCCATGAGTCAGGAAATCTACATGAACTGGGAGATGCATCTTTGCAAGTAAGGCCTGTTTTACTCAGAGGCTTAAAAGCAGAGCTACAATATTTACATTTGACAAATTAACTCAAGATAATCTTTAACAACATCAATGATGTTTTAAAAAAACAAGTACTGAATACCTACATTCCTGAGATAACATTAGAAGAGTACTGTTTTGTAAAAATAATTATTTTAAAAGAAATGATGTGCAAACAGCTGCTTATTATCAGTTCACAAAAAACAGCTTAAAAAAAGGTATATTTTGACCAGTGTGTTCTGCTTTCTGCATCTAAGTTTTGAGGAGACAAAACAACTGAGGTAAGGCTTTCTGTTTTCACCAGTCATTTAACTGAGCCAGTGTTGACTTTCTCACATTTACCTTTGGTGGGTCAGAAGTTCTAGTGCTGAAGCAGGCAGCATGTGAGGGACAAAAAATCCCCCAGCCATGGCTTGTTAAAACGCCACTGGCACTTTGTGTTTCTCTCTGTCACTCTTCCTGATATGACCAGGCAGGATAAGGCTGACCCTGGTGCTGGAAGGCAGGCTCAGCATGGTAACACATTCCCAATATCTATAACTACTTCATCATCTTACAAAAGAAGGCTACTTCCCCTCAAAAGCAACTTTGATGTTTTATCTTTGACAAGGCACGTACTTGGCCTGGGATCCCGCCATGCTGAGGTCTGAAGGGTGTCTTGCATTACAGGACCCAGGCATCATGGGCTGAATAGGCTGGCTAAGCAACAATCTGGCACATGAGGAAAAAAAAAAAAAGACATTGCTGGAAGAGAAGGACCATACAAATCCCACAGTGTGCAAAGAGAAACGGCATTTGCACAGGCACGGCACCAGGCTGAGTGTGAGGAGGTCTGACCCAGCTGCTGGCTGTGGCAGGCTCGTCCTGGGCACTGCGAGGCGGAGGCTGGGGCAGCGCCTGCCCTCTGGGGCAATCTGGGTGCCGAACCTCATAGATCACATTTTTTACCATTATTATCTGCTAGCATATGGATGCTTGAATAATATTTTACAGCTCCAGTTAAATTCACCTTGTGCTCTTCAAAGCCAGCAGCAAGGTATCAGTTTTCATTACGCTACAGGGTCAGACAGCTACAGTTTGGGAATTTTAATTCACCCATGCATTCCTGCAGTCCCAAAGCCGGAGCGCACCGCGCCCGCTGTTCCGCCGGGCAGGGCTGTAAGCCGAGCCCTCAGCCCCCCGGGCGCGGAGCCCGCCCGTACCTGAGCTGCTGGTCGTGGCTGCAGCCGGCGGGCGCGGGGGTGCCGCCGCGGGACAGGCCGCCAGGGGGCGCCGCGGGGCCGCCGCCGCCTGAGGCGAACGGCGCGGGCGCGGGGCGGGACGGGGCGCGGCCGCCGCCCGCCGCCAGGTCCGCGCTCCGCGCCGCCTTCGGGCCCTGCAAGAGAAGCGGAGAGAGCGGGGACACAGCCCGGCTGCGGCACCAGTGCCTGGCGGTGCCGCCAGCCGGCTCCTGCCACCGTACGCGAAACGACTGTCATGGCCCCGGCTGCTCCGGACCCGCTCCTGCCGGCCAGCAAACCCAAACGACCCCCCAGTTAAGGCAGGAGCAAAGTTAAGAGTGAGGAGCTGCCGCCAAGCCCCATGATAGGAAGAGATCAAATAAAAAAAGTGTTGTGTCGTCCCCCCCCCGTCCCCCCCCCCTTTTACAGAATGACAGAAGAGGTCAGGTTGGAAAGGACCACAGTGGGACATCTGGCCAGGCCTCCCTCCTCTAGCAGGGCCATCCCAGAGCACAGGCACAGGATCGTGTCCACAGGCACAGGATCGTGTCCAGACGGTTGTTGAGAATCTCCAGTGAGGGAGACTCCACACTCTCTCGGGGCAACCTGTTCCAGTGCTCGGTCACTCGCACAGTGAAAAAAGAAGTTCTTCCTTCTATTCTGGTGGAACTTTCTGGGCATCAGTTTCTGCCCCTTGTATTTGTTATACACTCTCTACTTTAATGGAGTCATTATAAGACAGGTATGAAGGAGGTGAAATGCTACAGCTGTGGCTCAGAAGACAATAATGGAAATATGCTTGCCACGCAATCGGGAAGCAGAGCAGCTCAGTTTTCTGTGAAGGGAGGTACAACAGGTGGGTGGAAGAGCAAACACTGGAAATGTTGAGAAACCAGCAGTATGAACAAAAAAATACAGTGCCAAACCTAATAGCTTTCACAGATCTCAGTTACTGCTCAGGCTGAACTTTATTTTGCTCTGCAGGAACCTGTTAATGTTGACAGCCTGAGGGTCTCAAAAGAATCTCAGTGTGTGCCACCACAGCAGACAGGCTTTGTTGCATTGGTGGTGTCTGACTGGACTCAGGGACCAAGTATTCTGAGAGGTCTCACTATTTCAAGTTTCCAGTGTGATCAGTCAGGTTTCTTTCAGGACCACCTGAAGACCAGTAAGTCACCAACACATTTTGCATGCCACCAAGCTCCATTTTCAAGCTGAAACAGCTGCTCAAGTAACCCTTCTGGCTGAGATCTTAAAAAAAGGCTTTAAGGTAAGGTAAATGCTATAGGGAAACCCTTTTTATAGGCTGCCCTTTTACAGAAGAATAAGAAAGGGAAGGCAAAGGCATAGTTACAGGACTGACATGATTTTACTTGCTTGCTTAAGAACAGCTCAGTGTCTCCTTTCCATCTAAATGCTTCTCTATTCAAAGAAATTATTACCTGGCTCGATATCACGCTTGCTTCTCTCAGTGACTGCTGGTTCGTTGTTTGTGAAGATGTGATTTGCCCTTGAAGTTGAGAACTGGGGACAAGCTGCTGCTGAGAAAGGGTCCCTGACCTCTGCTGTAGCTGTTGTGGGTCCAGCTGCTGAGTATTGCTAAAGCTCAGGGACACTGTTGGCTGCTGTAAGATCATCTGGAAAAGAAGAGGGGAGGATTTATTTACATAGCCCAGATGTTTTGAATAATGAATGTGACAGAAGTAAATCCAAAGGTATATTCTAAAATAAAGTTACCACATTTCTGGGTTCATAACATGTTTACTGTTAGTTGGAAATCACCTATCATTCCCACATTAACAGCTCTACTGTCTCTAGTTCCTTGGTTTCTTGTTCTGCAAGTGCATCCATTACTTGTGAAATGTGTCTAGAAGGTACAAGTCCTCTCTCCATGGGGCAGGCACAGCCCTCTTAAGAGCAGTTCCCAGTACATTCACTGTGTTCTGGGGCATCCTGACCAAAGAGAAGAGAGTAACTCCATTTCTTTTCAGTCCTTTAGTTTCTCCTTTTAACAAAATCCACCTGCCTTTCAGACAGAACTATCTTTGAATTTGTCTCTGGAAATTTGACACTTTACACCCAGCTGAGTTGTCAAATGTTTTTAATGAGGCCACAGTCAGGCCAGAGCTCTCTGAGCTGAATGGCCGTGTCCTTATCATTGACAGGATGTGTAAACAGACAGTCGCTGTCATTTATCTGATTTCCCATCAGGTAACTGTCACCTGGCGTTCTTCCTAACTGTGCCGACTTGTGCAAAAGAGCTAGCAGCTCCTCTCTTAGTGTTTCTATAAATGATGTCCTCTCTACTTTTACATTTCAAGATGAAGCTTTCTTCTTTAAAAGTTACAGGACTTGGGAATTTTTGCTCTTCTAGGGGCTATTTCTTTTATAACAGCTGCAAAGAGGGAAAAGTAATCTTTTAAAACCATGCATTATTAATGCCACAAGCTCTCTTTGCAGTATTTCAGACCTAGCCTTTCTGCCATCAAGGACTGTATGGAGATACACATCCCACACAGTTGATGTAATTTTTGGATCTGATTCTGATTCCACACCACTGCTACATGTATGGAACTTCATTAATTTAAGTGGAGCTACTTAAGTTTTAAATGAAATCAGAATCACAATTATTCTCTTCATTATTCATCCATCAGTTTCATGCCTAGCAGTACATCTGAGGTATGCCCAGTAATTAGTACACCTTTGTGCAGCTTATTGCTGTATTAACAATTCCCTACACTATCATGTTCCCTCTCATTTTTCCTGGAAAAAGCCCATAGCTTTCTCCAAAGGCCCAGCATAATGTATTGCTTTTCTCTGCAAATGTATGGCTTGATCCATCATGGTTGTACTTATTTATCTAGCTTTAAAAACACAGCTTATTTAAATATGATAAATTTTTAATTAATTTATGCATGCCAAGATTTTACCCAGGAAAATAGGTACAGACAAAGCTTACATTAATCATCTGGGAGAAGGGGACAATTAAGGAAAAGCAACATCTTGTTTCAGGTGCTGTAGGCTAACCACATCTCAGAGATGTCTGATAGGAATAAATGGGTCAAGTGACAGGATTGGGGCTGCTGCTTGCAGCAGGTCTGAAACTAGTTCTGAGTGTTTTCTTTTAAAAACACTCACCGAGTTTGGAGCCATTACATATCAGAAAGACAGATGGTCTTGCAACTTCTGCCAAGTAAATAGGTCTTACTATGAATAAATCAAAGACAAATATAATGAAAATTCATTTTCTTGTTTATTTTCTGTACATAAAAGCTAAGTTTTGGACATGTTTAGTACATGAACTCACTTGATTAGCCCTAGCCGTGAGATGGGTCGCTACTGATATAAAATTTGATAAAAAATTCAGAACAGGCAAAACAAGTGGTGCATGTGAAAAAAGTGATGGGAAGGGAATTTATTTTGCAGTGATCTGTCCACTGGTACTGGACAGATCACTGCAAATTAAGACCTTTAGGAGGATTAGTTTAGTGTCCTCCTTGTACGTGGCACACAGCACTGGAGAAACACTCAGTTCACCCAATGCAAATTCAACATCTATCAAGGCGAATGTCAGGTGGGGTGCAAAATTGCAGCAGACTACTTATTTAGCAGGAACCTCCCTGTGTGCTTACTTCACTTCCAGATAAAGACCAAGGAGTTTATCCTCCAAAGAAAGCAGAGTAACCTACTTTGCAATTACCACAGTGTGCCACTGGGTAGGAACATGCACAGTTAATGGCTGGCAGCTAACACACCATAAATTTAGAACCAAGTTTATCCCAGTAGGCCAATTTCATTTGTTCATATGTTTGTACCCTGAGAGGCCTCTGAGTGTTTCATACCTGGGGACCCTCTGTTGCCATTATAATGGCCAAAGCAGCATTGTTACCCTCTGGACATAAATGACCTGGAAAAAACAAGCTTAGAGCAGGAAGCAATGGTGGCCGCATCCCTGCAGAACTGAAAACTCAAGAGTTAACCTGACAGAGGATTGAAGCATGAAATTTCCACTTGTTAGTTAAACCTAAAAGCTTAATTTGTACTAAATTAATGGTGGTTTTTTGTAGTGTGCCTCTTTTGTGATAGTCTTGTCAAAATTCCCCCAAAACACTGAAATACAGCACCTTTAAATAACAAGAAAAACCTTTTTATAAAAAATAAACCCTTTCCCTAAGTAGATAAATTAGCAGCTCCCTAACTGTATTGCTACTAATGACATGTCTTGTTGGTGATTTTGTGGACTGCAAGGTCAGTGAAGCATCTTACAAACATTTTTTAATTGGCCAGATTGTTAACATACACAGCAAAGCAGCAAGGGAGAGGAGGGACCTTCTGACACTGCTGCCCCCTCATTCCAAGATAGAAGGGCCCAACAGCTAATGGCTGAACCACACTGACAAGGCATCCTGAGGAAAACATCTCTTTGACTCTACCTGTCCTTTGGATAATCAGGGGATTATAGCGTTTG
This sequence comes from Emberiza elegans, assembly GCA_024865655.1. NCBI lineage: Eukaryota > Metazoa > Chordata > Aves > Passeriformes > Fringillidae > Emberiza > Emberiza elegans. Next base: position 56,279,574 of record JALJVW010003023.1, on the reverse strand, counting down.
GGCTCATCATTACAGGCATCAAGACTCTTTTTTTATGTAAAATATATAAAGATGGGAAGCTGAGATTCATGACTTCGAAGAGAGCCTGCTTTGCAAATGATGTGTGGCTGTGGATGGTCTTGATTGTAGTTCTTGCAAGCTGGTCTGGCTCAGCCTTTCTGCCTTCCTCTTGCATCTGTGAATCATTAGCTAGACTGTTCAAACTGGAGCAGACACAGCATCCTTCAGACTTCTGAGGTTACTCTTCCTGCTCTTGTCCTTCGTTGTCAGGAAGAGCAGTAACAAGGATCTAATGGGGTTTTGAACACTTTTATTCAGGGCCTGTAACCCTCCCGATAGTTTCATTTTTCTCTGCACAAGGCTCCTGCAACAGTTTCTAATGCAGACTTCTGTGCTCAACATCTGTCTGTCTGGGAAAGCATTTCTTGGTGGACTGCCATACTCAGTTTTGAAGATATCTGAAGGAAATGGAAATCAAGCTTAATTCTCCATGGAGCTACCTGTACACTTCTATGTGGAAGGGAGTGAACCAGTGGGGATGATGTGCTAAAAAATCAGCTAATAGGGGAAAAGCAGGGAACACTTACCCCTTTTCAGACAGCCTACATCACTCCCCCATGCTTACAGCTCTATTATGCAGTGTATTAAAGACAACAGAAATGTGCTTGATAGTAGCCAGTTTGTTACTATGCATTTTAGCTTTGATAGTAGACACAGATCAATGTCTGCAGACATCCAGCTCCCTGAATGATGAAATCTGTGCAGCAAAGAACGTGGTTGGATTTCTGATTTAACAGTTTACTCCTCGCTGCTTGTGAGTCACAAAAGAGCTGTATGCAAAAGTGTGCAGCTTTCTTTCAAATTGCCCCTAGCCAAGTAAGACAAAAATTATTCTTCATCTCAATCTATCCCTGCAACAGCACAGTAATTTCTTTGGTTTTTGTTTTTTTTACCTAGAGACAGTGGGAGAAGAAAAAGGTCCTGGCCAGGAGTCAGTGTGACCACTTGCATCTCATCACCTTGTTTGATTGCTCTGAGGAGACCAAAAAGCACACAAAATAGGATGTATTCTCCATCCAGCATTGCTAGATGATCCCCATCCAGCATTGCCATTTAAGGCAAATATGCCGCCCCCTGCATTTCCAAGCTCTTTCCATTCTCCCTGCCTCTCAGTACCACATCTGTAAACTGGAAATTGGTAGGTACTGACACAAGAGAACTTGTAATGGTCCGAAAATACTTGGTCCAACCTGGTGCAGTTTTCATGGGAGAGGGCATCACCCAGATAGTGTAAGTCAGAGTTATAAACTGGTGAGGGGGGAAATACAGATCAACCCATTTATTTACCCTCTGGGCCTCTGCCTGAGCTCCCTCTGAGTGTACCTGAGAATCTGTCCCATGGTCTTTGTGCTGTTAAATACACCCTAATGCATATAGGAGGCAGCTTTCTAAAAACAAAATCTGTTTCTTGCTTATAAGAACGTGCTCTGAAATTCTATTTTTGCCTGAATGATGAAAAAAAGTGTGTGTATGATTACTGAAGATGTCACCAGGAGAGAGTAATGGTTGTCACCCAATTAAAAAGAGAGGAAGTGAGAATATCATGTCTCTTGATAGTCATAATAACAATAATAGCTTTCAGACATGTGACATGATTCTGAACACCTGTTAATTGCATAGAGACTTTCTCTTCCCATTAATCAAAGTCAGCAGAGAACCAATAGAAGAAACACACTGAAACTAAACCTGGTCTCCCTGTGTGATTGTATGGCACCAGGAACAGGGAGTTCTGGGTTTGGAACCCACAGCTGCTGTGTCATCTTACAGCAGTGCACATGCAGCAACTTAGGTGGCAAAGTTTCTAATTTGGCTTCGCTGATCCCTTAATTACCTAAACATACAATCCCAATTTGTTAATGTGTGAAACTGCATTTCACAGATGCTGATGATGGGTGAGAGTCTATTTCAGTGTGGAAGTTGCAAGCAAAATTCCCACTGACTTCAGTAGGTCCCATCCTGTTTGTAAAATACTCTTGAGATGTTTGTTTCCGTGACAAAGCTTGTCTTCTAAAATCATCTTGTTAGTATAATACTCACCAAGTCCCCAGTGCCACATTACTAGCAAGGATCATTTAACCTGGCATTTATAGTTAAATTATGAGGAACATAGCAGTAATCACCCACATTCAGAAACTTCCATAAAACTGGATGATTTGTCCACTTGTTGTTAAAGGAAACCTGTGATCTACTAAACTGCACTTACTATTATTTCTGAGGTTTGGTAGTTGTAAGGGTACAAAGCACATACTGTATCAGAGAATTCTACCTTTGTGTAGGAGGTGTCAAAGCCAGAAGCAGAGCAGGCTCAGTCAGCTTCACACCCTAAAGGCTTAAGCCTGTCTGGTGAAGACAAAATTCGGATACCTCCAAGGTGGGAACAAATGAACATCAGCAGAATTTTGGGGGTTTTAATGGAAGGAAGTCTAAACTTCGACATTCTCTCTACTACAGCTGCTCAGTCTGAAGACTTGGTAGATAAAATAACAAAATGCTACTGTAAACGACCCTAATTATTCTCCTCCTCCTAAGGCTGAGGTATTCCTTCCTTCTTTTCTTTCAGAGAGCTCCTAAACCTTTCTTGACAGAGGTTACTCAAAAGGCTTCTAGAGGGCAACATCCCTCTAAAATTCAGATGAGCTATTTTCCACATGTCCAGATATCCTGGACTCTGGAACAATTTTAAGTTGCCAAGCCTATCAAGAGTCACATGAGAGAGGATGCTTGACTCTGTCCCTTCCAGTAGTAACAAACCTGTACGCTGGAGTCTTGGACCAGGCAGAGCTGCTCCTGGATCTTCTGGAGCTCCTCCTGCTGCCAGCGGATGTTGGCCTGCAGGATCCGTGTCCGCTGCTCCAGCTGGTCCTTGATGGTCTGGAACATGCTGAATTGTGCCGAGAACTGGGGGGAGGAAATAAAAAAAAAGCGGGGGGGGGGGGGAATCGGTCATCATAATACAAACAGGCCTCAGTAGAACACTGTTCTGTAAGGAGTTACTGGTCTCTTGATTGTAAAGCAGAACTAAAAAATAAAAATGTCTTTGTAATATACTAACATGTAGACAGAGACATCTTGTCTATTTTCAGGGTTATGCACATATAATAAATTTCCTCAGCTAGAATGATCTGCTTACAGTTGACCATATTCTGTTGTAAGGACTGTTTTGGGGAGTATGCTACTTTAAAATATCAAGAGCATCTTAACTGGATGGCAAATGAGTGCATTATTTTCATTAGCTTGTAGTTTGGAGCCCTTAGTGTGGCATAACAGTATAATCCAGATGTGTTTTACTAATGCTTTCCTTTTTCAGAACAGAAATAGCAGTTCTGCAATGCTTTGTTCTGCTGATGACTTACTAAGGCATCACACAATAGACCACAATAAACATTTTCTAGATTTGTACAGCTGAGTAGTACTTAAATGACAAGAAATACTCATTAAGTTATTTTTATATGTGATATAGAATGAATAGCTCAACTCAGTGGAAGAAAGGCTGTTCTAAATAATAGTGAAAAATGGAGATCATTAATCAAGGTCAAGAAGCAGGTGCAACCTCCAATAGCAGCAATACTGGCACAAACTGAAATAATTCAAGAGTTATGGAGAGGACTAACAGCAATAAATCCTTAGTATTTGGTGCTTTCAGGTATGATTCAAAGTTCACCAAAGTTAATTATTACTTTAATAGGCTTTGGAATAATTGCTTTTGATAAGCTCATATTCCAAAAGTAAAAAACAGTCTTTGAAAAAAAGAACAAAACCCTTTAAAAAATCTTTTTAAGTTTTTATGTAATCAAGGCATCCAAGATCTTCTTGAAAACATGCAGGGCTGTGAGTGTGCAGGCAAAAAAAATTGCTGTGACTTGAAAATGCTGCCCTGTCCCTGTATCTGTTCCAGTGGCTCTGTGCTAGTGGGTGAGCTGATGCTTGCTGCTGGAACCTTCCTGCTCCATGGTGCACTGGCTTACATTGTTTCTGGCTTTTTAGTAGGGAAAAAAAGAATAACAAGACAGGAATTAAGGAGTGCTCTGGTGCTAGCAGCACTGTACACTTCCTTAGATGAAATTTTTGGCTACTTAAAGAAAGCTAAATGTGACAGAACATATTTGTATCAGCTAACTAGTTCACCTTAAACCGGTTAAGTATGTGAAAGTACCTTTACCTTCCCTCTAGCAAAGCTGTTATCTCCAAGTAAACGGCCTTTGGCAGAGAAAGAGCGAGAACTTCAGAAGGTTTATTTCCATTTATCAGGCAGAGGGTGGCTTTCCCACAAGCCTGGGAGGTCACTGCACAGACTGATGGCCAGATGAGGGGTCAGTCTCACAGCCAGCCCTGCTTGGGGGCAAGGAGGGCTGCTAAGGTGGCACCTGCAGCTGCTGGTGACAGAGCCCCCTTTGCTGCCAGAGGCACCTGTGAACACTCGCTGCTTGCTCTGTCTGCCCAAGGAGGGGATGGGAGCCCTCAGCCCTGCTGTGACTCACAGTGCTTGTGCCTGCAAACAGCAGTGCCATCACCTGCAACCTACTCCTCTCCCAGAGCAGAAACATGGTGTTAAACCTCCCAAAGGGAAGTTTGTGTTACTTGGAATTGGTGTGACAGAAGCCAGAGCAGGGTCTCCTTCTTTCTTTCTTGCCCATGTATAAAGAATTAACCTGAGGAATGGTTGAGCAGAGACCTCAGATGTTTGGGAATAAGAACAAGTGACTCAAAGGGGAATCCACTGCTGTTCGTTGCAGACCAGCCTTTTGGTTCTGAAGAGTCCCAGGTATCCTGGTTTTAGGAGTGGAATGATGCTGTGAGCAACACGTCATAGAGGAGATGCAGCTAATTCCTGCTTTAACCTGGCCTGTACAGAAGGATCTTTTAAAAAGACTCATAATCTAATTATCTCTATATGAACTCTTTTAGCAAGGACTGCTTTTAAGTTTTTAAAAGGATCCTTATTAGAAAAGGAATTAAAAACAGTTTTAGCAAAGAGCTTCATTTTAACTGTCTGGCTTGGTGATGGCAGACTTTTGATTAGCATGCAAATTCCTTGATGACCCTTTGAGAAAGGAACCTGATTTTCTTCAGTTGATCAATGTAAGAATTTAAAACTAGGTAATTTCACAATCACTTTATACTTCAAAAAGAAAAAAAAAATCAATTTTCAGGCCTTAGTTTTAAATTTGAATTTGCTTTGCAAAGTTGCATACAAGAACATATTGCTGTTGATTTTAAATTATTATTCCTTAATTTTTTGTGCAGGTTCTTATATTTAGCATATGAATCTTATATTGTCTTTTTGTTCTGTCTTTCACATGCTTTTCGTATTAAAATACTTAACATCAACAATTAGCTGGTATACTGGAGTGAAAGCTGTTATGGATGAAGACAAGGAACTTACTCTTTTGCTTTTTTCCTTTTCCTACTCTAACCCCCAAATTGTTGATAACTCTAACCATGACCCCTGTGCTTACAGAGCTTCTATTGTTTTTGTACAATGAGACACTAACAGCAATTGACCTGCTCCAGAGAGTATTTATCTCAAGATCATTAACCTCTCTACTAATTGAAGGGAGAAATCTCTAATTGTATAATAAATTGAAAGAGCTTAACTCAAAACCTTTCACAGAAAACATTGCCCAGCTTTAACTCTGCCATTGGCATCAGATGAAGTTGCTCTTCATCTCACTTAGGTATTTACAAATCCACAGAATTCTTAGATAAGTGCATGTAATACACAGAAAACTGTCATCTTCCTAGATACAGTCAAACACAGGAGACTAAACCTGGGAGATCTCTATAGTTGCACCAGTTTAATCAAGGTTTGTTAATGCAGGCAAAAAAAACCACCCAAAACAAATAAGCAAAAACCATAGCAGTAATTTTTGTCTGATTTCTTAAAAAAAAAAAGTAAAATAAAGTGATGCATTTGGGACCATGTCAGCAGATGTTCTGGTAGGGAGGGGCTCGATGCACTAGTGCTGGGTACAGTCCAGAGAGGCTCTACAGATCCCAGGGAGAGGGACTGGCACTTCCATGATGTGATTCCTCTCCTCCACCATGCCCAAGGAGAGGTGTTTTTCTCCACTGAGTGCTACCCCACGGTGCCAGGGTTACTCCCTCTCTCTAGGTTCTGGGGGGCTGCAGCCAGGGGCAGGGACCTGTGGCCCCTGTGTGTCTGTCAGGATGGTTCCTCATTTCTAATGTGATGAACAAAAAGATGGATGTCCCAAGACAATCTGTTTCTACAAGTGTCATGACAATAGGTAGCTGGGTAAAAAAAACAGACCCTATTTGTTTTGTAGCTGAGTTTCCTTTAAAACTTTCCCTTCTGCCTATCTTCCAACTTTATTTCAATTCTTCTGGCCCAAGAGATGAGCCACGTTTCTTTCTGGAGACATTCAACAGAGTTTAGAGAGTGTCAAAAATACCAGATTGCTGTAACTTCATGAAAGCTTTAGCTGAGCAAAGGAAAGAAGGACCCACTCAACCCTTGCTCCTGTGGGAAAGGCTGGCTCCATGCACCAGTCCTGCAAGGCACAGCCCCTGGGAAACTGGATTTCATTAGTTTTGCAGCTCACCGAACAACTTGTTCTTTCTTCCTTCATCTGAATAACACCTGCTCAATCCCAAACGGATTATTAGTGTTAATTATTATTCAGTCATCAACATCCGCTGTGTTGCAGGGGATTTTAATTTATGACAATGAGGAAGGCAAACAAACAAATATTCTAATTGGGAGCACTTGGTTTAAAGTAAACCATTTAAATTCAGGTGACATCTAGGGTGACACTGTGTTGTCTGTTCATTCACACACGCAAGGCACAAGCTAAAATCGCATTTCAGTGGAGACAAAACCATCACAGCCTTTGCTGGAAATAAAACTACTCAAAGTTCAAGCAGATGGTGCCCGAGGCAGCAGCTAGCTACTCGCTGCAGACATAGTTGTTACCACTTATAATGTTTTCCCTGCTGCTGCCACCCTGTAGCCAAATGTTAGCCACAAGGATACCCAGGGCCTCCTGCTCCCGCCATCAGTCACCTTCAGCTAAGGACAAGTAGCAGAAAGGCAGCAGGGACAAACCTGTGCAGCTCCTCCTGGCAGCAGGACACCTGGCCACACCATTTCTACAAGCAATGGGCTTGTGTTTTGCCACTAAACTGCTGGGAAATGGTCAGCTGGGAAGCCAAGAAATTGTTCCTGGTGGGATGCACAGGTACCTGGTTTTGTCCCTCACTCACCGAGTGCTGCAGGCACCTTTGTCTTTTGAATAATTAATTATATTGCTGTAGGCTGACATGTTAATTATTTTAAAGTGGGACGTACAGTGTAGTATCATAATATTCATAACAGTTTATGAAAATCACACAAGTGTGTGGAGACTTGGTACTCTCTACAGGAGTTTTGCTATGGAGTGTGAACATCAGCAGCCTGAGCTGCAGTGTCCTGGTGTTATTTCCCTGCTCCATGTCAAGTTTCATCCTGAGCTTTGCCAGGAGCACTGCTGTGACTGCTGCCAGAGGGCTGCCTGTGTAGACGGACTCGAGTCAGCCCTCTTCCTTTCACCAAGATTTAGGTGGCCCAAAGAGGCTTAATCAGTGACTGGATGGCACACTAATTTGTCAGAAAAAAATATGGAGCTGATGTGCCAGAAAGAGCCTTTTACTGGGAAGGGACAAGGCAGCGGGGGTCTTGGTAAACAACTGGAAAGCTTCTCTTCACAAAGAGCTTTGATGGAGAAGAAAGGGAGGTAGAAAAAAGTCAAACAAAACACAGAGAGACTTATAATACATAAACTAATTGATGTTTGAAAATGCATTAATGAATAACGGGGAGAAGTATCTGTAAAAGAAAATGAATGTTCAGAGCAGATAATTGATATGCTGTTTATTCACTGCATGCTAGTGTGGAGTCATGAAGAGAATATTAAACATGGAAGATAAATGAGAATTTGTTATTTTAAAGCCAGGATCCTCAGGACTTTATATGCTTTATGTGCTACAGAAGTAAACTCTGGGGTCTTGTGAGTGAGTATATGGTATCAATGGTAGAAGCAGACTAGGTCCAGCAATACTCTGTCATTCCTAAAATCAGAGGATGATGGGGTGTTTCATCACAGCAGAACCACAGGAGAAAAACAATGTGCTGGGAGCATGGTACTCAAATCTGCTTCTTCAACATCCACTGCAAATGTAACCCTGAGGTGATGTTTTGGGCTATCAACCACTTTTTTTAATAGATTGGAGGAATCTGAAATTTGTCTTCAGTGGCATTCTCACCATTACTGGCACACTCACAAAATGGGTGTTGTTGAATTTGCATGTCCTTTACTGCTGGTTAGTTCTGCATCAGCACAGCCAAACAGGTGTTTTTAGCAGGACTGGTTGTCTCTGTTAGTTTTTGGTTTTAATTCTCATTGTGAATTTGATCTTGAAGGGAGCTGGTTCTGTAAAAACAAAGCTGGAAATTCTTTTTCCATCTATTTTTTGTCCTCTCGTGAAACAGATGTGTGCACACCTGAACCTACATGCACCTGGGCTTCTGAACACCTGCATGCAGTTATATGTTTAAACATACAAGTGTACAATTCAGATTACTTTCCCACAATATTTTAAGTGGTTGAGAGTTTGGATTTGGGGATTTTAGTTACTAGAGAGGTAACTTAAAAGCCCCAAAATGAGAAAGTATCAGGAGATAAGCAAGTGACCTATTCCACTTCCAAATCCCCAACTAACCTGTGCCAGAGGTGCAGGCTGATTTTGCAGAGTTGCTTGAGGCAGCAACTGCTGTGGGAGAAGCTCACATGGAAGCTGAGAAGGCAAAGAAACCTAGGTTAAAAACAAAACAAACCAAAACTTTATTTAGAAGTTTGGCTCCTTTAAATTTCAGGTTTCTTCTAATGCCGTGGCTTCTGTGTAAGTTGTTTTTAATTGCTAAGCTGCGTATGTGGCACATGCTGTTACACCCTCTGCCTGTTTCCATGATTCCTTGTGAAGTTACCTGAAGAGCAGTCGGCTGGCTGAGTCTATGCACAGATAAATCCTGCTGTGCGCTCGGTGCTCTCGGCAAGGGAGTGTTGGACTCCGTAATCAGCTTTGTTGGTGTAGCTGCAAGAAAAGCACCAGTGAGATTTTTCATGCTGGAAATCAGCCCTGTTTGAAGTGGGTAATACAACAAGACCTGGGTAGAAATTGTAATGGCCTGGCTAAATTCTAGTGGGAGTCAGGGCTGTTCTTGTTGACTTCAATGGCAATAAAATTAAACTGATAAGGAGGGTCTGGGCAAAGATAAAAGTAAATGAGACAGATTATGATTCTGTGCTCTAATGAGCAGTGCAAAAGGACCCATGAATTGTTCTAAACCAGATGGAACTCCCTTTATATGGGCCAAATAACTGTAAATTTAGGCTAGCTCATTGGCTTTTGTTCCAGACCAGGAAGCAGAAAGAGTATACCCAGGTCAACACTGGAGCATCCTAAATCTTGGCCAGAGGAGAGTCACCCACAGGCTGTTACTACTCATGTAAATCTAGAGAAATCTCATATTGCTCAAAGAGGTGCCCTCAAATCTAAAGACAAAATCCTCATTTTTGTCACAGATTGAAACAGCACATTTCATGTCTAATCCAGCATTTAGGTGGTTGTGCTAGAATCTTCCCTCTTGTACATTACCATTTCAGCTTTTGCACTTCTTTGTCAGTGCATATCATCAATACCTCATAATTTACTGTTAAATTAACAGTTGTGATATATAAGCATTTGGCTAAATTAAAAATAATTCCATAACTTGGGAATGCCACTCACATGCTGGGTCTGACTTGGGTGTGTGGGAAGATTTTGGCGAGCTCCTGGATGATACTGAGGGTGTCTGACTAGCGCTAAGGATTGAGGCACCAATATCAAGTGCATTAAAGTGCTGTTCAGGATCCAAGCTGGCACCACTCTCCTAAAACAAACCAGAAAAGGAGAACAGCTATTGCATCTGTCAGAGGTAAAGCATTTTGATATTTAGTAATGGTTGCACTCCGTTCTTTGGCAGAACTAAAATGACTTGAGCAGAACTAATCTCAGGTAGGCCAGCAGACCTGGACAAAGGCGTCAATGCCCCTTCCAAACAGCATCAAACGAATACGTTTTACGAACAACTATCACTGAATTAGAAATAAACAGCAAGCTACTGCCATAGTCACTCTGTGCCTTCAGATGTTTTTCTGAACCTTTTTTTTGTGTTCAGTTGGATATGACAGCAACTGCAACCTCTGTAAGACACCTGGCCGTGCACTGAGGACCAGCTTTGCTGTTTTTCCTCAAGAGATCACTGAGATGTAGCCAAGAGGGCTGATTGCCAGAAATTGTCCAAATGCATCTTTAAACTGTAGTACCTTGCCAAGGAAAAGTGAGATATCTCACACTGCCCCTGCCCATATTCCACTTCATTTGTGGTTGTTATTGATCTCCAGGTTTATTCTTTCATAAACTCATGTGATTTATGTCAAAATAATTCAAATGAGCAATGAGTTCTGAAGTTAAGAGAATCCACCAACATTGGAGAAAGACAATGCTGGAGTCCTCAGTGATGTTAACATAGAACAAATTGTAATTGCTACATAAGTTCATGAAAAAAGCGTTTCTCATTATACCTTTAGTGCTGAGGACACCACCTCTGAGGACACTTCTTCCAAGCCCATCTCTTGCCTCCTCTCCACCCGAACATCTGCATAACTGAATGGAAAACATAATTCTGTATACAACATGGAACTGCTATATTTCTTAAAATGTGCTTTAAGAGAGTGGAGGAATAAATTACAGTACATTTTACAGGTTAAACAAACAGCTGAAAAGTGACTTAAGTCAAATGCTACTGAATAACATTTGAGAGAGTTTTAATTTTCAGGTTTTGCTCTGTTCTTTTCTTCTTGAAGTCAAGATGCATATTAAAGAGCCTTATAAAAAGAGTCAAGTTCACATGCTACAACCACTTTATGACTTCACTGGAAAGCTTCTACACATCTCTTTAAAAACAATGCAAGGATTAGAGAACGTGAATATTTAAGGACCTGTCTATTCTCTAATTTTGCACAAAATGAAAAAATGCCATAGTTTATCTGCCCGTAAACTAAAACCAAGAAGTAAGCTTAACATAAACTAAGGTTCAGTCTGATAATTTTTCTGTAATTACCCTATTTCCTTCAGAAAGTTCAGGCTTAATTTTTTTGTTATGTAAGTGATGTTACATTTTTAAAAGAACATTCTGGCAGATATGAGGATGCTCCTATCTTCCTGTCCTTTATGTCCCAGCTGGTTGATAGGATTTTCCATACCTTACCACCATGTGAGTGCACACAATGAACTCTGGCTTGGAGTTCCACTGGTGGTAGGTGATGTAGTAATGGGTCTGGAGCCAGATCCACTGCTGTCCTTTGGTCAGAAACCGATAGCAGCACGACTTCCCCTTGCCGAACTGCATCACTGCCAGCAGAAAAAACACACAGCTTGTAGCACAATTTCCCACATGAAAACGACATGGAATGTGAAAAAGAAGTGACAAAAATATCTGTCATAGGTAGACAGGAGTATAAGCACCAATTTTGAGTAAGTGCTCCTCTCAGCCTTCTGACAGAACAAAAATCATAATGATTAGTAAGTATCTTCTTCTGAGACTTTGGATAGTACATTCCTACACAGTGCAATTAACCTTAAGTTTGGACACTAATGAATTAGTGTCCTCTACAATTTAAACATAGATCTTACCCAGCTTTATGTGCTGATCACATACTGCTTAATTAGACACCTGGGATTATTTTCTAAGAGTGATCATCTTAAGTTCTAGAGCAGAAAAGTACAGGATAAAAATGCTTGAAAAGATGAGTATTGTGTGCACATGGATTTAGAATGAAGTACACATATGAGATAACACTGTGCAAAGACAAAATTTGAAAGAAAATTCCCAGATTGATAAAAATTCAAACTACAGTAAACCAGGGTGTACTGAAGGTTTTGTAGATTCAATAACCTAATTAATCTCTTCTTTTTCCCCCTGGTGATTTCAAGGCGTTCCCAAACATCCACACATTTAGCTTTTCTATATTTCAATGTCGACATATAAAAACTAATGTTGACAGGATACCTTCAAGACAGGCAGAGGTGGTAATCTGAGATGTTAAAGCCAGTTCTGTAAGCAAATATTTGAAAAGCATTGCCTTATTTTCCTTACTTAGTGAAAGAGTTTTTCAATTAAATCCTAGTAGACCGTATTTAAATAATCACAGCTAATCCCAAATACGCAGTGAACAACATTAGGGGAAATAATCCACAAGAATTGCTTGAACTATTTCTGCATATTCTTTACTAATAGAACAGGGGTCAAATCTGACATATTTTATCCATTCAGTGAGTCTTGCTGACTACTTTTGGGGATTTAGAAGGGAAAATTTTATTTTTCAGAGCTTGGTAAGTCTGTCCCAGATGCCAATCAGCTGCAGTGTCCGCAGTCTGATACAGCTCTGCTAAGATATATGGGCTGAGGCAGAGTCAAACCTCCCCTTCCAAACAAGTTTTCACTGAAAAGAGGAGTCCCAGTGTCCAGTGGCTTCCCAGGAACCCGGGCCATGTGATACTTACAGTGTTCATGGCACCTTGCTAGCAGCTCTAGGTCGTCTATGTGGTAATAGTCGTAGCCAGAAGTACCCAGCACTTCAAAAGGGAGGTATCCGATAATCGGCGGCGCTCTGTGGTTGGGCACAACGTGAGTCCATGAAACACAGAACCAGCAGTTCTGCATGTTGATGCAGAGATGCAAACAGCCCAGATCTGCTCTCATTTATCAGTGTATAGTTGTTCACCTCCGGGGGCTGGATCCTCACTTTCCCCTACCTTGAGCTTGGGATACCCAGCTGGGAGCAGCAATACCAGCAGGCACCATCCCACCAGGACAAGACTATGGCAACACCCCTCCTCCAGGGAAAATGTGATTGTGGAAAGCAGTGCAGCTTCTCAGGGACCTTTATACAGGAATCTGCTGTGAGGGAGTCCTTCCTTGGCTGCTGCTTGGTCAGGGGCTCTGCGATGGCTCCTGCAGCCCTTTTACAGGGGAAAATGCGTGGGGAAGTGTTTGGAAGCCATCATCTGCTGGGACTGGGGGGGATAAGAGAGGAAATCATCTGTGCTGCTTTCCTCTGGGTGCCTGGAGAGCTCATCTGTGGCATGCTGAGGCACTTGCTTTGTACCTTTGCCAGCACAGATGCCTCAGGCCAGCATAGACTTTCCCTCCATAACTCAGTGGGAATTGCACACATGCAATCAATGACTGGATTTGGAAGGAAGGATTTCTGCAGCTGTATAATAATTAGCTCATTTTGCCATGTGACAGACTTTGGTCTGTTGATAATTTTAAAGGAAGGAAGAACAAGCTAATCACAAATTCAGCTGAAGAAATAGAGTCCTTTTGTTTCAAAAGCCCATTAAAATAAAAGCAAAAGTAAATGCAAAATAGTAAACATCAGCTTTTGTAGGAATTTCGCTGGCAGCCCTCCTGTTCATGAGATTTAGATGTGAAATGGAACACTGCTTGAGAGAACTGTACTTGTGAAATAGTAGTAGAAAAGCACCAAACACAACCAGCAGGGCTTTTCTTGTCACCAACCTGTGATCCAGAAATAAAAATTTCCACTCCAGACTGTGTCTTGATGTGAATTCCTCTAGAGGTTCTTCTACTATGCACATCTCCTGTCCAGTAGAGAAAACTGACTTACTGAGAGTTGGAGCTTTACCCCTCTGCTTCATCTAGCTTTTGTTAGCTATAAATCCGTGGTGCATAAGAGGAGAAGACAGAGGATTCACCCATTTTCTGGCCATTCCAGAGAGCAAACTATTGTATTTATCAATGCCAACATTTTTTACAGGAGACAGGGAGAAGAACTTGTAATGCACACGTACTTAAGAGCTGAGACTGTGCCTCAGGGTGCCAAAAGTTTTTTGGCTTTGAAGCAGTGCCTGGGGTGTGATGGCCGTGGGCTTTCCCAGCATCCAGCCTGTGCCTGATCCCACCAGGGCTTGCCACATCTTGCTTCACTCCCTCTGTGTTACTAAAGATACCCACCACCCTTGGTCCTTTTGGATGTCTGCCCACCAAGCTCTCTGAGAAAGGGGGACACTTTCCTTCTCCCTCAGTAGCTGCAGAGGAGCAAGTGCCTTTTCAGGCAGCCAGCCTGCAGGAGATCTGTCCAGTGGGTTAAGGGGTCAGTGTTGCCTTGCACTTTACTGCCACAGCAAACAAGCTGGCCCTCAAGATTCACAGCAGCCCCTCAGTGCTCATGAGCATGATAGTTAATAAAATAAGTGAGTTATGCAAGGCAGGGCACAGGGCTGTCTGTGAGGCAGGACAGCCTTGCCCCAGAGAGATGAGGATCAGGAGGCAGTCAGTGGGGGTCACTTGCTGGGTGGAGATGGGAAGTAGAGGGAAGGATGGCAGCACAGGGCACACCCGTGCATGGGCTGGGGCTGGCTGCATGTCCCGTGGCCACCTCACTGTGGCACCTCTCCTCTCCCACTGGATGCTTTGCAGGGGCAACTGCAGCTCCATGAGCTGCCTAGAGTCAGCCTGGAGGCTCCTGGCCTGGGACTTCCCAGCATCAGCATTCTGGATTTGTGGCATCCAGGGATCCTATGTCCTTCGTGTCTCTCCTGCAGGAGGGTCTCCATCTTTACTGGTAAGCACAGCCTGCCCACGGGCCCCCAGTGCTGCTATTCCCCTGCTCCCTGATGCCACACACCCCCAAGCTGTGGGCCCAGTGACAGCTTCCCATCATTTCCATTAGTGCTTCTCTCTCTGCTGTCCCTCAGGCAGAGGGGACCACTGATGTTTTAAACCCGGTTGGGACCAGAGAACAAGCTGAGGTGTGCTGCAATCAAGCAGTTCTTTGATACATATCAATGCTGACAAAGTTGTTTGAAGTCACTAGCTGTGCAGAGGCAAAAGGCTTCACAAACACCTTCGATTCCTCTCTCCCCCTCTCTCCAGTTTAGGCTAAAATCCATGCTGATGCCAAGATCATACACAGAAGTTCAAGGTACAAACACTGCTGTGTGCAGCCAAACTGCTGAATTCTGTCTTCCTTAGCTGGTCAGATAAACATTTTACATTAATTTTACAGTAGAAAGCCAAGAGTGGGCGTCAGGTGAGTCACCCAGGTGAACTGAAGACATGTGTGTTCAGGACTTTGTGGCAGTTAAAACCTTCTCAGGGTTGTTCAGCAGCTGCTTCCGTACCTAGCACTGGGCAGCTCATTGCCACAAGTAGCCCATTTTGTTTCCCTGTTTATTTTGAGATGCTAGCTACTCAAGGACAAGGAATTTGCTTTTAGGGTTCTCAGAGAACCTTTAACTCCAGCCCTTCTGCTAATATGCTTATGGTGGTTAAGATGCATGGGAAGGGTCCTCACTTACCTGGAAGGGACTCGACTCGCCTGCAGGGTCAGGAATCAGTCTGGAATGCCCTGCCAGTTCCAGAGCAGTAATGGAACCAGGCCAAGGGAGTTTTCATATTGGTCACATCTCAATTACATAAAAAAACCCTCCTAAACTCTGGGCACAGGACACCTGACGCAGCAGTTCACATTTGTCAATCAGGGAACAGCAGTGTTAGGCATAAGCTTCATTTGTCTATCCTTATAACCACAAGCAGCTATCTTACTTTCAGGATTTACGAGAAGAGAAACAAGCAGTAGTCCACCAAGCACACTGAGAAGCACAAATGGAAGTGCTGGTGGTCTTCTGTATCACAAAATCACAGGATCACAGAATTAGCTAGGCTGGAAAAAACCCTTGAGACCTTTGTACATTGTCCCATCGCAGGAACAAAAAGCAACAACGAGGAACCAAACTTCAAAGCGACTTTGCAATTCCTATTGCAAGGAGGGTTTCTGTATCCCGTGCAACACGGGCAGAAGTGACACTGCTTCCACAGATCCTGGCTTGCACTGATAATCCTCTTCACTGGATTTTTATGCATGAAATGTGATACCTGTAATCCATTCAATTAGCAAAACTAAGAACCTTCTGTGTTACCCCATCTGAAAGTGTTTTATGAAGTTCTGGAATGCACGGCACCCAGGGTGAGCTCTTACCTTTAAAAACTGAGGTGTTGCCAAACGAACAGTTGCAACAAAGCAGATCTGCTTTCCCGGGGATGTTCTGTAAGCCCTTGGGACAGCCTCATCAAAGCCATTGCAAGTGGAGTTAGGCACTAGTTAGGGAAAAAAATGGGACCTGGAGTCATGCCTCATATAAGATTCCCTCTCCCTGAATATTTTGCACACTCCAAGTGTACTAATACTATTTTTATTCAGAGAAGTGCTCTAAAAGCTTTTAAAGCTGATATGCATATATTTAAATCCAAGTCAGTCATGTTAGGCAGAAAGGCATCAGAGCTTAACTTCAAATATGAATTTTACAGGTTAATCCTGATAAAAATAAGGCCAAACCTTATTACAGAGCATAAACCAGTTTTCTGGAAAGAAACCCCACACATCCAATTGCTCTTTTTCATCACTCACAAGGAAAAAAAAATACATGCTGCAGCATGCCTGGTGCTGTAACTTCCATGATGCAGTGAAAAAAAGTGTTGGCAAAGGAGGAGCTGAAGAGAGTTCGTCAAGTCATCAGTGGCAGAACACTGGGGCCCACAGCCAGAGAGGCTTCATCAAACTAGCAGGAGGATGCTTGTGATTCTTGGCTGCTGAAGAATGCCTTCCCCTTTTGCATGGAAAGAACTGTCCCCAGTATGCTCAAGCTCTCCTTGTTTTAAAGAAGAAAAGGGACCCCATGTATGGCACTGGCCTCCAGAGATGGGCACATCTGGTGAGTCTGCAGAGGGCCTGCTGTGTCCTCCAACACTGGGCAGAGGGAAAAACTGGATGTGATGCAGTTACACATTTTGTATATGCTTTTTACCTGTGTCTGTCATGATGGCATGGCTTCAGCTGCTTTGAGAGCCCACTAGCACCTCCTGCCACAGAGATGCATTGCCAAAAGGATGTGTTGCTGAAAACCAGCCCACAGTCCCATGTTAGAATGACATCATGCAAATTATTCCTCCAAGTTCAAGTTTAGAGATGGTAATCCCACTCCCATAGCTATGAAAGAAAACAGTGTGCCAGGCTCCAGTGGGAACTGGGCTGGATTCTTGCCCTGCCTAGCTGACTTTCTCCCATGGGGGCAGAGAAGGTCCTATTTAGCAGCCAGAGCTCACCAATATGAGCTAATTTCATGCTAATAGGGATTAAAACTAATATGAAACTCTCTTTCCTTACTATTAGGCCCCTACATCTGCCTTCATGAAGTTTCAGTTTGGCTCTTCTGCACAGGGCAAAGCATTACTGTGAAACTGAAGAGCTTTGTATCTATATGGGGAGAAGATAACAAGCCATTTTTATCCTGGGGTGCTTCTGCACTGGGATTTCATTCACTACCACAAATTGCAGAGATGGAAGAAGTCTCAAGTGATCACATGTGCTTTTGGAACTCAATTCAACCTATTAAAAGCCTTAGAATATTGATGCATTACTGGTAACAAGGATAACAGGATATGAGACGGAAAAGAAAGTATTCTGAGTGGAATTCACACCTGTGATTAAGTGGTTTATTGTACACTGCGTGTACAATATATATTACACCAAAAAGGAAGAGAAAAGTTCTTTATCTGAGAAGATAGCACAGATGTGAACATCTCCAGAGATCAAGTCCTCTCTCATAGTTAAGATGGGGGGGGGCATGGCTAACTGGATATAGAGAGAAAAACTATGGGCAAAATTCTCCTTCTTTCACCAGCAGAGCACACGTGCTCTCGGGACTCCCTAGGAATACGCGTTCCCATTCTGATCCTGGAGTTATGTGTATATATGTGGGCTTCTGTGTGATTTTTAACACAAAAAGCTGAAAAAAAGATGAGTTAAGTTCTACGGGACACAGGAGTAGCCTAAGTAAAGAGTTATTGATCCATCTGGCATATTAATATTTTGTGCAAGTCTGTTGGTTTATGTAGTTGGTCCTGTGTAAAAATTAATGGGACTGCTATAAACCTGCGTTATGGGCACTGTGAAAAGTTACTTCTGAGCTTGCTATGTAGTATGGTGAGACATTTGAAGTCAGTGGGGTTGTTCCTCTTTGTAATAGCCAAGTTCAGTAGCAAATTCTTGCAGTCTGGGCTCTAAGGTATGAAAGCAAGATAGGCACATTAGGCCTCTGAAATACAGGTATGATAAGTTAACCTAGTTAGCAAACCATGGGCTTGCAAATGACACCAGTTGTAGAAGGAAGCGGAGACTGAGTCACACCAAAGAGAGCAGATGGCTTTTTTATGTCAGCTGTTGGATGTAAACAGCCATGAGCCTGAGACATATTCCCAGAAGGCAGCAGAGTACATCCCTGAATGTGGCATTTACAAAATAGGATTCTATTTCCAACAGGTAAATGCAGTAGTAAGAGGGTAATAATTATTGTGTAGGACAGCTAGGCAGTAATTTGGGATTTCCTCACAACATTTGGAAATGATGAACTTAAGCAGCAGTGAATGAATGAGCCCAAAGAGATGAGACACAGCTGGCCTGGCTGGATGTTATCCTGTCTTTGAACAGCTACTGTGCCATCTCATACTCAGCTGCCTTTGACAAAGTCCAGAGCATTAAAAGCCTCAATGATGCAGGCAGGTAGCCACTACATTGTCAAGTACATCTCCATCTGAAAATGACAACTACAATACTGAAAGGAAAAAAACCACTCACATTTGCTTCTGAATTATTTTGCTGCCTGACTTTGGCTGTTGGTATCTTTTCTTTCCACAGCTCTATCTGCACAGCCTGCTTTGCTCTGCTTTTGCAGCTGGTCAGTGAATTTCAACCTTTTTTGGTTGATGAATTTTGAAGTGTAGTTAAAAAAAGAGGTCATTAGATGAATTTTTTTAAAAATACAATCCTGGTATAACCTTTTAAAAAAGCCTTCTGAAAAATCCTACCTTATGACTCTCCAAGTCTCTTCAAAAGAAACACAACACCTTGAGGTAGCAAAGTTCAGTAGTGAACTTTCTGAAAGCACCACAGAAAAACAGCGGAACAGAAAATATAGGATCAAGCCTGAGGCTATGTGGATATTAAGATTTATCAGTCAAATACAAGGCTTGGAGTGCTTTTGTCAGAAGATGCCTCATGAAGATGTTAGGCTGGCCATAAACAGGTGGGCTTGGGTAAATGAAGGCCTGTGTGTTTCACAATCAAATAATCAGGACAAAATATATTGAATAAGGAATCTGAAGGTCACGTGACAAAGCTAAATACATCATCAGAAAGTTGAAACAGTTGTCCCATATATATCAGCTAGCTGATGCTCCTTAGCATGAATTTTAATCGGTTTTGTGGTTACCTATCATGCTTGTTGCCCCTAGAGTACCACAAAATTCTTTGTAGAAGTATTAAATACCTGCAAGTATCTTGTAAAACACAAAGAAAATGATTTACCTATACAGAGATCTTTGTTTGGTTTTTCTTTTGTTTATTTTTTTTAAAAGACCAGGACACTTGGAACAGAATATTACAAATAAATAATGTACAAAAGGAGCCAAACCCTTCACTATTACAGACAAAAGGATTTTTATCCTTAGGGAGAGAAATCATGCCATATGAAGTGAATGAAAACATGTTTTAAAAACCCCAGATGCCACTTTATTCAGTTAATAATAGTACAGCAGTCAGTTGCTCGGTCATCCTACTTCAGCTTGGAATGTGTAAAACATAATCTTCCTAAGATAGCAAACCTCCTGCTTATGCCATGTGAAAGAAGAAATCCCTCCTTCCTACTTTGTCAAGAGATGTTAATATTTAAAGAACCAGTCTTAGTGACTGTCAAACTGAACAGTGATTTCAAAAAATACAAGCCAAACAGACCAGAATAAAATCAAATTTCTTTCATATAAATTAATTCAGGCCTCAGATGAACAGAATATTTGGCAATTAACAGATATAATGAAGAAATCTAAAGTGCTGGTGGCAAGCCAGACTGCTCTCAGTAGCCATGTAGATGAGTAACAGTGACACTGTCCATACATCACCTATCCACTTTGATCTACTCTCTCCTCTTTCCTCCTCCTGTTTCTCCCCTGGCCATCCTGTGTTGAATGATATGAATGGTATGATATGTGTGATATGAATCCCAAGTAGATTCCTTAGAACAGGAATGGTGTCTTTTCTTTGCATAGAGAGCCTAGCATGAGTGCTGCCTATTGTTAGCTGTAGCTTCTATGATATTATTAATAGCAAATAATAATATGTGGCACTTGGTTCTGATCAAAACATTCATTTTGGATTAAGTTATTCTCGTTTCAGATGTTTCAGCATATACTTATGGAGGCTCAAGATCAATGTATCTTCTGTATGAACTGTTTACTTCTTTTAAAAACTAATTCAGATGCAATTAGTTTTTCTGAAAGTGAAGACTTTTTTCCTCCTCAACATAGTAATTTTCTTGATGCTTATTATTGTATCTGAGAGATGTATCAGCTAACAGTAGAGTATCTTCCATTATTAGCATTCAGTAACCAGATACTTCCTGAATTTCCATGTAATTGGGAACAAAAATGCACAACTTTAAATTCCACTATAATATTACATTACTTGATTAGGAACTCTTTTCACATAATGCTTATCTACTTCTTCAAGAGAAAAGCTTCAGGGATTTTGGATGAAAGGACACATCTATCACTTAAAAGATGCTGGTGGTCGTTTTTAATATTGATTAACTCTTTGAAAGGGAGGACTCTGGTTTTGTCCCTTTCAGGAGTTTTTAAGCAAGTGTGTCACTTCAGAAAGAGGATACCAGAGCCAATATTTGGATATATAATTATGAGAGATCTTTGTGTGTTTACAAATGTACAAAAAATTTTCACAGGAGGAATAAATCCAACCCATCTTATGATTTCTTATCTGAGTGAGCTATTAAGCAGCTTTGCAAAATAATGTATTCTCACTCGATTTGACATTTTATACTGGAGCCGAGCACTTCCTTGGACTTTTGGGGAGAGTTACCTTCATTACTTGCCCTCCCCCTCAGCCCTCAGGCACGACTGGGTGAGAGCCACTGTATTATTCATTGGTGATGCTGATATGACTCTCTCTCTTATCAGGTACTACTGGTTAATAGGTACAGTGATGCACTTGGCTCCCTCAGATGTGAGCACCCTTCATGACTCTCGTTAAAATCTGGGCTACAGACCCAGAACCTGAAATATATAAAAATATTGGACAGAGTTCCTATTTACAAATAAAACAAAAACAACCCTGATGATCTGACAGCAAGCAGGCATTTCTCACAGAAGCAAAAAGGAATTCCACCTTCCTTGTCTGAGTGGCCCATGGGCCATCTCCTTTCCTCTCACGGGACTACTGAATCTTCACATCAGGTTACAGTCCTGCTTTTTTCATTGAAGCTTAATTAATGATGATTATATAATCCTCCCAAATGGAAAATCAAATCTCTTGTATTTGATTTAGCACAGCCAGTGACTCATGCAGCACTCTGCACAGCTTGCACTGCTGTCTCGCTGGTCAGCTGCTCTCACTTGGGCACAGCCAGTGTAATGGGGATTCACTCATGTGCAGGCTGCTCATCTCACATCCCTGGTGCAGATACAGCTGCAGAAATGCTCTGCAGTAGGGTTTGCAGAGCACAGATTCCTCAGGACCAGTCAAAGTGTGCCTGCTCTTGCTAACCCTGGCACTGGGCTGTGTCGCTCCTCTAGCCCACAGCTGTAGCTGACCCTAGGAGCTCCAGGGACAGTGATCTCCTGAAAGACAGAATAGCTGCTGTGAACTGTGAGAGCTTTCCTGGGCAATTTCTGAGCCCTGTACATGCATGTCCCTGCCTCTTCTGGGATCAGTGAAGATGCCAGTGACTGCTCCTCTGTGGGAGTAGCATGGGTTCGATGTAAGACTGTGTGTGATCTGGCTCCCTGACAGCAATTCTGGTGACAAGTCACCTTGGCAGATATCAGGTATTTGTCCTACTTCAGCATGAAAAAAATATCTTTGCCATCTCAGTACGACGGCCTTTAAAGCCTCAGAGCTCCCATTAAAGTTAGGGAGAGAAGCTAAGCCCCTAACTGGCTTTCTAAGCTGCAATCCTTCAAATTAATCCATTCAAACCCATCCCTATATGATGTTCTCAGCCAGAAGTCAACAATGAGATTAAGGGGGAAGGTATAGAGGAGGGAGGGGGGCAAGGTGACTGGGGACTCACATGCATGATCTCCTTGCCCCAAGCACCAACACTGTATGAGCAATGAACAATAATAAAATAAGCCTAAGGAGATGATAATTCAAAAGAGGCTACATAAAAGGCTATGTGGAAGTAGAATAAAGATAGTGACATTTCTGTTAAAGAGGGTGGAGTAGGACCTACCAGTTCTTAAAAATCATCAGCAAAGGTTAAATGAGAAGGAATGGAGACAGATTTAGTCCTGCTATGACTCTACATTAATGACAACAGAATAGCTAAGTATCCTGATAGGATATAATCTGCCCAGGGATAAAAGAACTTCCCTGGCCATAGAGGCTCTGGCATCCTTGTGGCAGGAACACGGAGGCTGAGTGGGCTCAGAGTATGCTCAGCAAACCATTGGAAACAAAGGTAGGAGTTTGCATTGGGTGGCTAAAAAGGAATGGCAGGATTTGTATTTAAGGAACATCCTGTATCAGTCTCCCATGTGTAAAAACATGCTCACACTTCCATTGCTGTGAAAAGCTACAGGGAAAAACATTCTTCAATACATTCATAAGGAATGTCTCCTGCTAATTAAGTCTAATTTGCAATTTCTGTCTTTCTCCCCCAGCTAAGTCTTTTCTTATCTTTAGCTTAGAATCCTTCCTTCACAAACACCTCCAAAAAGCAGGCTTTGGGGCCAGCTGATCTATGCATATAGGACAAATGCTGCCCTGAGTGATACATCTCTCCCACCACCCTTCCCACCACTTTCTCTCTTGCCCACTTGGCCTCACACCTGGAGGATGGATGACTGGAGAATAGGTATTTATTTGCCAGGAGGAAAAGAGGGCAATTACTGTCAGGCCCAACAGGTGACAGCCCTGAGGAGCATGGGCTGGGGGATGGTGCCTGGTAACTGTGGACCAAGCAGAGGCGGAACCCAGCCCACCCCTGCACCCACCAGATGCTTGAAGTTGTTTGTGCCACAAGTCCCTCTGCCAAAGCACAGGTGCTTGCCCCCAGCCCTTGGGTGGCTTCCCCAAAGGGTGGAGCTTTCCTGTGGTGCTCACTTGAGCTGATTCTCCTGTGCCTTGCTCAGGGCGCAGCTGGCTGGTGCAAGGAGCCTAGTGGATCCAAGGAAGTCACTCTGGAGGTCTGCACTCTCCTCTGGCTGCTCGCTCACCCGCTAAGCCAAGGGTATCAGCTCCCAAGCAAACAGTTTGCTGCTGCTACATGTGAGTCCAGGGCACTCGCTTCCTCCTTTGCAGGGAGGCAGCCATGGGGTGACTCCCAGCCAAAGGGGAGCACTGCTGGACATGCACTGGTGAGGCATTCCCATCAGGTTCTGCACTGAACTGGCAAAACTAAAGTCAGATGGCAAGGGGGCCAGGAGGCACCATCTCACAGAGTCAGGTAACGCCCCTCCCTGTCAACCAGAGGGTCAGAGATAGGAAGAAAGTGGAAGAGACAAAACAAAGTGAAGATTTAGAAAAAAGTGGCACAAAGCGGGGAAAATGTGAAGAAGAAAGCATATGACTTGTTTGAAAGCTATTAAGATGGGGTCTTTGGAAAATGATTTGGTGTCTTCTGAAATCAATATGTTCCCATTTAGTTTCTATGCATTAAGCTAGGGAAGATAGCTGTAATGTAAGTTTTATCATTTTTCTGAGAAATAGCCACTGATGAAATAGCTGGGATGTGAAATCCTAACGGGTAAGGGGGTAATATTAATGTCACACTAAAATAAAGGGCTGAAAATCCTTGAAGAAAATGGATCAGAAATTCCCCTGGTAGAAATGTATCCTTATGAGTCAGCACCTGAAATCCGGTTTCTGCTCTAGAAAACAGAACAGCTTGGTGTGCGCGTCTGTCAGGCAGGCGCATTTCACTTCATTCAAACTAGAAAGCATACAGGCAGCTACATTTTCTTATACAAATAGAGCCTCAAATCAGATGGCACCAAACAAGAAATACATATCTCCATCCTGCACGTAGGTTTCTATTCTAGTCATGTGGAGCAAAAGCAGAAAGTTAAATGGGGACAGGGACATTTTTTTTCACAGCGTGGCGTGCAGTTTTTGGAAAGCACGGTGGGGAATTTTTTTGCAGAGGATGACCTATTTGGAACAATACCAGCAACTTTGGAAATGCCACTCTGGAGTTCAGTCAGGCAAGTAACTAAAGCAAACTTGGGCAGGCAGGAGAAGGAAAGGAATAAAAGAGTATTTCATTTCTGACACTAATGGCCATGCAGCAATCTGTTTGTTAGAGAACGGGTGAGGTGAAAATCTGAAAGATGGTTTCCCTGGACTGACTGTGGTGCATTAGTGACTATGCTGACTGCATGTCTTCCCTTTTTTTTTGGAGAGTAGTGGGTTCTGCAGTGCTGGAGAGGAATGCAAAATGGCAGCTGGAGAGGGAGGTGGGTGGCAGTGACCTCAGCCATTATGATGAAACGTGGCACTGCTGCCTTTCCCCAGGATTTTGCAGAGAAGGGTAAGAAGACAGATTGGCAGGTTATCAGTTCTGGCATGGAATTTGTGTTTAAAGTAAACCAGCAGATAAGGCTGATTATAATTTTGCTAATAGGTGGGGTTTTAGCACACAGTATCAGTGAGCACAAATAAATCCTCATCTAAACCTGTCATTATTTGCGAACTTACCCAGAGTCCAGGATCACTGCAAGTGAAGGGCAGTAACAAAAGCAACTAACACAATTTCACTCATCACATGTATTCATCCAGCTATTGCAACTCAGCCATGAGATCCGTGAGAAGCAAAATTTATCCCGTAATGTTAAAAATAGTTCTGTCAGTTAAAAGCCTGTCTTGTTCAATGGAGCAATACTTATATTTTAGTTTACACAGCTAAAGGAACATTTATACAACAATTAAAGCTTACCATTGCTGTAAGACCGAAAATTTCCTACAAATTTTATGTATTCATATGTTGGAAATTCCTTTGGGTTCAAACTTCCTCTCAGAAGATGACAATAAAACTCTAGTTCATTGTCAGCTGGATTGTTAAAAGAAGAAGAAGAAGAAATAAATATACTATTTCAACTAAACACAACCAATGGTGTCTTCCAACCCCAATCTTGCAACTGGCAGCACAAGAGCAGCTTGTTACCACTCAGGACTCCTCAACACCAATGTGCTATACATTGCAGGAGCAGAGGCTCTGCAAGAAAGCCTTGCAGGGATGCAGGTTGCTCAGCACTGTGCCCAGGCGTGCCTGCAGCTCGGGGACAGCTTTGGAGACTTGCCCTTCTCTGACACACCTCATCACAGGAGTTACACAGCCACAGCCTCGCGTCAGCAACAGAGAGAAGAACTGGGTTCTTCACTTACTGCTTTTTTCTATTTAGGCTCCTCACAACTCACAGCTGTTCTACATCTTGTGTTGGAAAACTATGCTTAATTACCTCAAAACATCTATTAAATTAACTTTGGCAGATTAGCTATCAGCTGCAGGTTTTGTACGATACAGTAGATTGGGCATCTGTACATCTTACATTATTGTGTCTTTTCTGGTTTTCTGCATCTTACCTCCTAGAGTGAGTAAGGCTGAGGAAGTAAAAACATTTCCAAGAAAATCAAAATTCAATTGGAAAAAGAATTACAATAGTTTTAGAGATATTTTTTGGCTGTAAGGCAAACCAAAGTTGCACCACATTAGCTGATCTCTGAACAACATCTTACTTGAACAGGCTGAAATGTCAATTAAGATGTGATTTGTCTCAGGTGAACTCTCAATTCCATCAGCTAACCTATTTTCCTTAGCTGTCTCAAATGATATGATATTTAATAATTAACATAACTGCAAGTAGTCTTAGCCTAGTAAAATAAAGGCAAAGAGATTCATTTAAAAATAGAACCAAAGGGTCATTCCAGGTGGCAAGATCTTTTTGAAAGGCTATGAACCTAATTTTTTTATTGCACATCACATAAAAAACTCTTTCTGAGAAAAAAATTTTTATCCTGCCTGTGCTTTTTCATTTACTAGAGAAGATAAAATGAAACTTACTTTTTAGGTAATCGGATGAGGCAGAATCTGTCATAAGCATACAAGAAGATAACATCTTATAAATTTCTGAGTGTTCTTGTTCTGGGAGGAAGTTTAACAAATTCTGATCCAAGACATCACACTGCAAAGAGAAGTAAGTTTTGAGACAAACAGAAATATCACAACACTTGCAGAGATGTGCAACAAGATGTGATACAAAGCCTGTGGCATTTGTCAGGAGTTTCCTCACTGATTTCCAGGTACTCTAAAACAGAGGAGGAACCTGTTGGACCAACTGAGTGGCCACTTCTCTGTGGGCTGGTCATCAGATTAAGTCTCAGCAATCAGCAATATTTAATGTTTCTCAGAGACCATCAGATGCAGCAGGTATGTCCATGTAATTAAATTATGAGACCTGGGAGAGGGCTGGAAAAGGGTGTCTGGCTCCCCATAGTGCTACTAAGCTCCATGCACAGGCCTGTTGTGGATCACTGGAATTTGTTCTGTCCCTGACAGAGCCTGACTTGCAGGAGCAGTGAGGCTGAGAGTCACCCTGAGTCAGCCAGGTCAGTCTGAGATCAAGCTCCTTCCTGGGGAATCCCCTCAGCTCCTGGGAAATGCCCTTGGGGTGGCTGGTCTGTTTCCCCACTTCCTGCATCCTGGCAGGTGGGAGCAGGGAGAAGGGGACTTCCACGTCTGGACATGATTCTACAGCAGTTAGTCTCCTGGGAGGGGAACTTCACAGTGCCACCAACACCAGCCCTCCCTCTGGGCAGCCATGAGCTGAATGTCCATGTACCTGCAGCCCCATGATCAGCTGGCTTGAACCTGAAATCCATCCACCATCTAGGAAGTGAGATTTGGGAATGAAAGAGGAGATGGATTTGTGCAAAAGGCCATGGCTGGCTCAGAGTGGAGACAACAACGAGTCTGTCATGGGCTGCCATGAGGAAGGTCTCCCCATGCCCAGTGTGGTGACTAACCCAACAGAGTGCATCTGAAAGGAAACCTGAGATAAAGTGACCCTCCAATGGCATTGACTTACATCTGTCCCACTTGAGACTACCTCAGGCTGAGCTGGCACACTGACACAGCTTTGTGTGTCATCAGAGCAGCTTCTATCAGACTGTACAGTCATCCTGAAAACATGTAAGCACTGTATGAGACTGGCAAGTTATTAACCATCATCTATTTGTGCAAGATTGTGCTTTGGTTTCCATCTGCTTTCTATTCATGCTAGCTTTTCTGTGTGGAATTCCTGTTTAGAGTGGTGAAACTCATGGAGCAGGCTTTAAAAATCAGAGTGCTATGCTTTATACACACACCTTAACAAGAATATATCTCTTTCAGATGATTCAATTATAAGTATTATATATGCTCATTACTTGAATATTCCTGTTGTGAAGAATACTCAAAAGTTATTTTTGTGGCTTTAGTTTATATCTTATTAATGTGAATCTTACTGATATAGTATGTGATAAAGGTTTTATATATATATGTATAAATACATACACACTTCTATATACAAATACTATACTTCACAAAATATTGTTTATTGTTTTGGTTTTTTTTTTTTTTTTTTGGTGCATATGAAGAAAGAACCTTTGACAGGAAACTGCACTGGTGAGTTCTGTTCAAGGCTTAGGTGCAAATCTCAGAAATTTTTTTTCCTGTAAATGATAATGATACCACCAGGTTAATTACTTTCCTATCTAATCTGCAGTAACTGCAGGAAAACTAGATGTGAGCCATCACCACTCCTCTGACTGAAACCTTTTGTCTCCATACTGTGACCAAGCTCCAATTCCAAACTCTCACCTCTTGCAGAGGTTTGGCACACCAGTAAAACAAGGCACAGAACAGAACTTCTGGATCTCGTACACATCAAGACTTCAACAATGCTCTCGAATCAATATGTCAATCCAGAATACATTGCTAAGTCAAACAGAGAGGTGGAAGCAAATATTCCACTGTCTCACTGGAACTGCAGAAAATGCCAAGCAAGCTATTCATAGCTAATTCTGCGCCAGACTGAAAGAGCAGACATCTGATGCCATGGCAAAAAGGTGGGTGGTGAAACAGATAAGTTCTGCAAAGGGATCTGGACAGACTGGATCAAAGACCTGAGACCAACTGTATGAAGGTCCAACAAGGCAAAGTACCACACCATGCCCTTGGGTCCCAGCATCCCCAGGCAGTGCGAGAGGCTGGGGCAGAGAGGCTGGGAAGCTGCCCAGTGGAAAAGGACCTGGGGGTGCTGGTCCACAGCTGCTGAACGTGAGCCAGTGTGTGTCCAGGTGGCCAAGAAGGCCAACGGTGACCTGGCCTGTATCAGCAATAGTAGGGCCAGCAGGACCAGGTCACTGATTGCCCCCTGTACTGGGGACTGGTGAGGCGGTGAGGCCACACCTCAAGTGCTGCATCCATTTCTGGGCTGCTCAATTCATCTCCCACTGAGGTGCTGCAGTGTGTCCAGAGAAGGTCAACAGAACTGGGGAGGGGTCTGGAGCACAGGTCTTACAAGGACCAGCTGAGGGAGTTAGAATTGTTTAGCCTGGAGAAAAGAAGGCTCAGGGGAGACCTTATCATACTCTTAAAACTATCTGAAAGCAGGTTGTGGTGACATGGGGGTTGGTCTCTTCTCCCAGGCAAACAGTGACAGGACAAGGGGAAATGGACTCGAGCTGCACCAGGGGCGGCTCAGGCTGGACATCTGAAAAAATTTCTTCATGAAAGAGTGATTAAGCATGGGAAGAGGCTGCCCAGGAAAGTGGGCGGAATCACCATCCCTGGAAGGGTACAAAAAAGGAGTGGACATTGCACTTCAGTTTAGTGGGCATGGTGGTATTAGGTCAAAGGTTGGACTTGATGATTTTGCAGGTCTTTTCTGACCTAATTCTATTGAAAAATTTTGACCATCAATGATAAAAATGGACCAGTTAGAGGGGAATGTTTTGCAGCTCTGTCTATTCTGCAATGAGTAGTTCTTTGCCACTGGCTGAGACATCCAGAGTATTGCTGAATGAGATAGGCAAAGCAGACAAAAGATAAACTACAGTGACTGTGGGTAGACTTGTTAGATGAACTATGTTAATGCACAGTTCTGCTGCTAAGCCTGGAATCTACTCTGCATCTTCAAATCTATGGATCCTGCTAAGCAAAGCTTTGGAGTATTTACTCCTGGAAAGCTAAGGCAGACAAAGAACACCTTTGCCTACATGGATGCTAGTCTGTTCTAAACACAATACATCAAGTTCTGCAATAATGGGATGCATAGTTAAAATATTTCTGCAGTTTCAACAAAACAGCTGTACTCCAGAATGGAACGCCTTCCTCAAAATTTCATTGCTTTTACTGCAGGATGGGGGTAGTGGTTACATGGAAAAATTCTTGCTGCAGGGAGAAAAAAATCAAAGGATCTAAGCAAACATGGTGACTAGGAAAGGGATGGTGGAGGGCTGCAAATGAGATAAGTTACTTTCCCATCAACACAAAAAATAAAGATGGTTATGCACTGGTGTGCTGGGATTTGGCCCCTGTATGAACCTGTATGAACCTGTATGTCCTGCACTGATTCCCGCTGCAACCCTGTAACACAGCATGATTAACTTCTGCACACTGTAAGGTGCTGTGTCCTGGATTCTTCCACCCTGAGGTTTGCCTTAAGCACCCAACACAGCACAGCAGCTCCTTGAGTTTCACTGGGTAGCCCCTGAGGAGAAATCTCAACCCTGCCAGGGACCTTCTGGAAAAGCAGGCAAGAAGGGACAGGGAGGACCCTTCTCAAGAGACTGCATATTCTTGGAGTCATGGTGCCATCCGACTGGCAAATGCTGAGTTGTGATCAGATTTCAATGAGTTCACTTCAGTTAAGAGTCCTTACCATGTGAGCTAGACCTCTCCATCTCAACTGACCCTACGAGTAGTCTCCAGACCTCATTAAAAAAATAAATTAGAATTACAACAGGGGAAGTTTGTGTCTGAAAATTCTCCATGGAAGTATGGGAAGTGGTGTTAAAGAGAAACGGATATATTTGTTCTCAGCACTGGAACTTTCATGAGTTTAATGAAAGAAAATACATCAGTTTTCTTAACAGGAGCCTTCAGAGTGCCTGCTCTGCATTTTGCCCAGTTTTGCATTCCTTTCATTGTACAAAGCAGAAGATTTTCAGAGTATTTTTCCCTATTGTTACAGAAGGAGAAAGAATTGATATTTTGTCCCTCAAACAGTGACTGAATTTAGCTTACAAATAGATCCTCAAGGTAAACAAAATGAGCCACATAAGATTTTCCAGATAGCACTCAGTTTTAAAACTTAAAAAAAAATGGCAAAGGCAACAGAGGACTAAAATACCCAGTGTGCACCTAGAAGCACCCTCAGCTGGGCCCCTGCCCATGGCTATAGTGACTTGCCAACCTGGAGCAGGCAGAAACCTTTATTCCTTGCTCAGTTGTGGCCTCTGGGATGCTCCCTCTGGATGTGTGGGCTGGTGGGGCCATTGTTAACCATTACCACTCCACCAGCTCCAGGAAGGTCTGCTCCACCTGCAGCCTGGTCAGGCTGGTCCCTGACTTGGACTGCCATGTGCTACTTCTGTGCAAATAAAAAGTAACGTCCATCTTTATCCTTATTTTTGGCTGCATACCAATTTCAAGTTATCACACAAAGCATGTCTTGGGGAGAGAAAACCAATTTAGGTTCTGATGGTACAACTCAGGAATTGTAAACCTGAATCTATCCACGTTCAGTCAGGGCTTCAGACTTCAGGCACAGGGTCTGAAATGTGTGTTCCCGAAGAGGAATACTTTCCCTCAGCGGATCTATCATCTCCACTAAGAATCAGTATTTGAAAGGGATACCAATGAAACTTCCAAATGATGAAAGACAAGGAAATTTCATGGAAATCAGTAAGTGTATGAAAACCCCACAGCCTGTGTGTAGGACAGAGCTCTCCCCACCCTTGAAGTGAGGAAAATGTCAAGTCCTGGTCTTCTAAACTGTTGAGGAATGAAAGAAAACTGAAATAGATAGACTCAGTTCAATCTGTTGTTGCATAGCAATATTTTTGCATTTACCAGGAGCTGCTCTTTCATCAAGTTCTTTTGTCTCAGAAGACAATAATTTTTGTTCTTATTCCAGCAAGGTAGTGTTGTGAAATACATTTGTCTGGGTGGAAAACATAACACATATTTGGTGAAAAACTAAATGAGAGAAAAAGAATTGTAATTTTCTTAAGAACATGGCAGGGGGTAGTACAATAATGATTTGGCAGCTAATTTTTTCTCCTGGGCATGTATTTATTTGAGACCAGGGTACTAAAAATGAGTGTGAGGATTAATCCATAATTATTGTGCCATTTCTCCTAGAGCAGCCTTAGCAACAGCAGCAGGGTTTGGAGCAGTCCCTCTCCCCTGCTCCTCCAGCCCAAGCCAAAGCACAGGAGTGTCTCCTGGAGCAGCACACAGACAAAAGAAGCTGAATGTGCCGAGCACGGGCTGCACTGGTGTAGGGCTGCACCCAGCATTGGCTCCACCAGCAGCTCCTGGGAGCAGTGTGCTCCCCTTGGGAAAGCACAGGGGAAGCTGCAGGGAGAGCTGTCAGCAGCCTCCAGCTAACTCCAGATTCAGTGGGGCTTTTGTCCTTTACCTCCCTGGGAGCAGAATAAGGCCCTTAACAAGCTCCTCACTGGGCTGCCAGCAGCACTGGTGCTATTCTCTGCTAGCTTAGAAATCAGAGATGGAAAAGATCAGCCAGGTCACCCTGTCCCTCCCCTGGCCAGACTATTCCTGCAGAGCTTTTTCCATTCAAGCTGAAGTGCCTCATAGCAACAAAAACCTGAAGGATATGAATCAGACAGAGAGAGCGCAGAACTGAGCAACAGCAGCAGCCAGCATGATGCAGGGACAAATCCCTCACTGCATTTTCGGGAAAACTGTTTTAGACTGCTCCTACAAGTACAGTGCCCAATTCTACAACGCGTAGCAGAAAAGGCAGCGCCAGAATTACTCACCGGTAAATGCCCCAGAAGAGGTGTGATGCTGTCAGACACATAGATGATGCTTCCACCTGTGGTTACTGCTATAATGAAGCCATCTAATGCCTAAGGAAAACAGACAAGTGCAGAGTGCTTTAATAAGAAAGAGTGGTGTAAACAGGATATCTCATCATGTATTGATCAAAACAGTTTGACTTCGGCACCATATTGTTATCGAGTTGTAGGAATGTTATCTCAAGTTGCAGAACAGTAATTCTCTGATTTTACAGTCTGATTTAACTTTTACGAGGTTCTTTGTAGTCTAGTAAAACCTACTATTGAAGCAACAAAGGGCTCACAGGAACATTTCATGTCTCAGTTTTTAAATTAATCACACATTTTAATAATGCAAAATGACTAAGACTGGATCCCTTGGAAGTTATTAAAATGAACATTTGAGCTCTGTGTAAATATCAAAGGACGATGAAAGGATGCAGTCCTATCTCAAAACGGTACTTCTCTGCAAACCCCATAAATCTCAGTTTGTATTAATGTAACATTGTATATTACTGGGCTTTCATGTAAGTAAAAGCAATGCAAATGATCAAATAATCCTTAGCCTGAGTTTTAATTGAGTGATTTATTTTAAAGGTCATGGTATTAGATTACTCATTCCAAGACAAATTCACCCTTCTGCAGAGTTTCTTCCTCACTTTGGTCCCATCTTGTGGTAAGCCCCTTCACTCCTAGGACTGAAAGGAAATGTCAGCCTTATCCCCACCCTCTGCACAGGAGCAATTTCATCTTCAAAATGAGTCTCCTCTTTAGTCTGAGCGGCCAAGTTTTGAGCTAAGTTTTGTTCAAAATTAAACCTAGTGAATTTTGAGATCTAAGACAAGATTAACTTAAATTTTGGGGGGATTCTCCTCAGAGTGAAATAAAGCTAGATGATCTTCAGATCACTGTAAGGAGAACATCTCAAAAAATTAAGACACAACAGTAGGTGCTCAGATAATATATTAAAACCTTCCCATTGTCATTAGGGAGTCACTGGTGAGGCTCCCAACCCTTCAAGTGGAGCAAGTCTGGGTCCTTCCTGTCAGTTCCTCGATGTCCTGGAGTCAGTTTTGCCAGCAGTACTTGAGCAGCAAAGGGCCTGCAAGCACAGCTGAATCAGAGCAGTGTTTGACTATGCTCCAGTGGCTGGCCATACCTGCTCAGGAGACAGGTGTACTGCAAACAGCCTGACCAGAGAGCCACAGCAGCATTACAAAACCTTTCCACAAATCCAGGCCTGCCTCCAAGCCAGACTTGCAGTTGATCTTGCAAGCCCCAGCACATCCTTCCCCCCCGCTGACTTCAATAAGGGAAAGAATTCTGAGAATACTGGAAAATGCTAATTGTTAAAAAAAAAAAAAAAAAAAAAGGAAAACACAAAGCCTTGAATAAAGACACAAACATATGTTCTTTTTTCCAGAGAATGCTGAGCACCCACAACTATTTAAGTCAATGGGAATCTGCTGGTGCTTCAATCCTTTGAAAAGCAAGGCAATAACTTATACCCCAGTAGAAGAGTGAGTGTTTAGCATCTCTGAAAACCCTCCAGCTGCTATAGTTAGTTTGATTTTGTTAATCTAGGTGCAGAGAATATGTTTTTCTTTAGTGCAGTACATTCAAGCTGTTTTCTAAAAAAGCATGATAGCTGTTAACCCATAGAAGAGAGCAGTGGTTTTACAAGGCAGTTGGATCGTGCATGTTACTATGGTGAAGGTTGTTAGTTTTTAAAAAATCAAGTCTTTATTTCATATCCAATGCAAATTACACACAGTGACTCATATCAGAGCTTTGTGGTAAAATCAAGTTAATGTGTGCATACACAACTCTGTTTTTATTTATTTGCAACTGGACATTCCAACATTAAGAGAGCATTTTCATCTTCAAAGGTTTTACTATTGCATCAGTCCTAGACAGACAAACAGAGCCTAATGCCCACTGTAATTTGGTGACAGCCTTTTCAATGTGGTAAGAAAAGGCCATTTTCAGGAAAGCTGATATATTACTGCAGTCAATTATTCCTTGAGTCTTTTGAATTTGTGCTCAGAAAAAACCCTACCCATCTTTTAATAACAGGATGGGAAAAACTTCAAGCATTCTTGTCCAAATGCTAATAAAATAAGATTAGTAGAAAGGCAAAATAGCAGGGAATGATGAACATCTGTCACAACAGGACATCCCAATACCCAATGTTATCTTGAAGGGCATGGAAAATCACAGTAGCAAGAAGGTGATTTATAAGCTGGGAAACCAAAAGTGATTGTTTTAATCTAAAATTGTGTAGCATACAAGTAGAATCAACAAAGACCTGACCTGTCAAAATAACAGTCAATTTACTGCTATCTGAGGGACATATTTCAGTGCAGACTGAAGGAGTTATGTGTGTTAAGTTCCTGTGCACAGAGATGGAAATGGGTGGTTGTCAGAGCAATGGGAGCAAAGTGTCTCATAAAACTAGTCCAGGGGAATCTCATCACAACAAATTGCAACGGCCAAAGGACTGTCAGCCTCTGGGAGCCAGCAACGTGCTCCAGCTTTATGCCACTCTTTGGTGGTGAAGTTGTTCCCCACATCCTTCCCTGCCCATCACCAGAGCCTGGATCATGTGCCATGTTCACATCATTTGTGGGAGGATAATCTTGTTCTCAAAGGACACTGTGGGGCTATGTAACATCTGTGTGTTTAGTACAGGAGAAGACCCTGGCTAAAGGCAGTTCTAGCTATTACTGAGAGAGAAAAATGCATTCTAGCAACTCATTTGCTTTTCATTTTGAACCTACATAAACACCATTGCATCGCATCCCTTCAAATCCCAGCTAGTGTTAAAAGAACCTATGCTATAATTGAAAAACTATGATTGGAAAATGCTAGAATAAGAGGTGTTTGATAAGGGCCTTGAAAATCAGAGTGGAAGTACCAACTGTATCAAGCCAAGAGGAGCTGTCAGGCTTTATCTGCTTGTTCAGCACCTAGCACTAGAGGGATGCGACACCACTGCGTTTCAGGTGCTAATCTTGCATAAATATTAGATGCTAACAACACCTTCCAAGAACAGGACAAAAACAGCCATGTGCCCTTTACCTCACCTCTGTTTGTAAAAAAAAAATAACCTGTGATTTGAATCTTTGCCCTGAACTTCTTTTCTTGGGAGTTGCTGCACAGCTCTGCAGGCTGCAGCAGCCCAGCACAACGGTACTGCTGAGAGGGAAGAGCAACAGGTTGGGGCTTTAACCCCAGTGACACCTCTGCTTGATGGTCAAATACAGCAGATGCCAAAACCTCCTCTTTTGGAACTGCAGATGACAGTTTGCTCTAAATGCATGGGTGTTTTACATGAGTGCTAGACAAATTGCCTAGGAAAGGTGTATGTGCATGTTTACCTCCAACATCAGCTGGGTGAATTCTTCATTGCTGAGAAATGAAGGCTTCCAGTCCTGCTGAATTTCAGAAATCTCCGTCTGTGCTGAGACTTCTAGACAAATAGAATATTTACATCTTTAAAATTTAAATTAACTTCTATCTTGAACTATTACATATGAATTGCTAGGAAAAGAGAGAAATAACCTTTGTACTCAAAAATTGCAGTTTTCAAGCCTGAAATGTTTTCCTCATTTTTTACTCAAGTCAACTTGTACTGACTTCAGTGAGAGCCTGTATTCACAAGGCTATTGACCTCAAGCAGCATTACAGGGGTATTGATCAAAAGATAAAACTACTTTGCATGAAATTAAAATCAAGGCAAGGATTAGCATGTGTCCAATTGCTATTTACAATTTACAGCTTCAAAATCAGGATGCTAGAGAGGCTTCAGCCTATAGCTTCTGTGCCAAACAGAACAGCAAGAAAGCTTCTTCAGAGGAGCCCCAAAGGGCTGTGACCCCAAACTGCAGAGCTATTGCTCTGTTTTCCAAAAGGAGAGCGAATCACAAGCATTTGCAGCAGCTTTACACTGGTGCTACTGCCACCACCCTCTCCCTGCCTTCAGCCACATGGTGCAGGGCAGCCCAAGAGAAGGAATGGAGCTCCAGCATCTCATTCCAAATCCTCTCTGGAGGGCAGGGTCCCCTGTGCTGCCAGCCCATAGGGCCCCAAGAGGAGATCTGCCCCACTGTTGTCCTATCCTGACCCCATGGCAGAGGGCTTGCTCCCAAAGGGCTTTCCATGGAGGAGTGCAGACACACCAGGATAACAACTCACAGCTTTGCACTGAAACTGGGGACCATAATGGATAGCTGGTTGCACTGTTTGCCCTTGGAAAACCGTCACTTATGTTAGCTCTGAGTCAGACAGACTTCTGGGGGACAGCTCTAATTTACAGAAACTTGAGCTGGTTTATAGTTTGCTGCTCACTCTGCTTCTCTAAGACGGCTCCCTCACTCAGGTCTAGTAGTGAGGGGATGGTGAGCACAGACTCTTCTCTTTTCAGCACCTCTTCTTGATTAGCACTTTAATTAATCCTGTGATTAACACTTCCAGAGCATGTAACACTCAGTGCTCTGTATTCAGGGCAGATAGGCAAACTGGCCAGAGAAACACAAATGGAGAAATGATACTCAAGAAAGTAAATTTCTACAAGTGTCAGTGCATTTTGTCACCAAGAAAGAAATCCAATCCTCTGTTCAGGCTGTGTTAGTGGAGAGGCAGCCATTTGCTCCTACCAGCCCATTTGAGTTGCTTTTTGCACTACTGGGGGCCGTCACTGGCAGCACCGCAACTCTCCACAGCCCCCGTGGTTTTACACACAGCTTTGAAAAGCAGACTAAGGAAAATAGTCCATCAGATTTTTAAAAGCAGTTTCAGAATATAGGATACTTTCAGCAGATCTGTAGCTTGGAAAAGCCAATGTACATGAAATGGTGAGTGTTGGGAGAATTACTTGAGATTTGGGAGATTCTGTGGATTATAATGAAAGAGGCTGTTTATGAAGGAAAAAATCTGAAAATTTGCCTTCTCCTCTGTTATGACTAAAATCTTGGTTTAGCCTACCAAATGGAAGGGGAACATGACTCAATAAACCAGATCCAAAGTACACTGAGGATAATCAACACTTTTAAATGCTGATGCTTTGTATTATATTCTGTGACTACTAATCTGCTTTAAAAATAGATAACATCTGCTTTTTTTAGCAAGTGCACAAACCCCAGTCACATTTTGACCCAATTGCTGTGGAAAGATTTGTGACTGTTAGTTTTCCTTCATTTAGCTGTTTCTCAAGGAAAAGCACCTTTTGGAGTAAATTATTTGGACCTTCAGCTACACTTATACACTTATTTCAAATCTCAGGTGATTGTTCTTTGCTCAGCTTTATAATTGAGCATATTCACATCTTTCTGTGCCTTGGGCAGCTAAAAAAAAGGTAAGTTATTACTATAATTTTTAAAAAGTGTACATAACTATTAAATCTTGAGATGTCCTGGTCATCCCCTCCTGTACAGACCATAGGTTAACAGTTGAACACACTGGTCTCAAATGTCTTTTCCAACCTTAACAAATAAATGATTCTACCTTGTCTGTGGCAAAAATTCATTTAAGGAGAAATTGCACTCTAATGCCAGAACCATTATAATTATTTCCTCAGTAAGACTGACATCTGTGACTCCATTCTGTTGCAAGTCATGATATAAGAGTTTTATTGGTCTTTCCTGTTACACCCAGAGTTCTCCAGAGAGTGCAGGAGGGAGGTGCTGGATGAGCCAAGGTAAGCCAGGTGAACGTAGTGCATCATCCTGTGAGATGCCTTTTTGCTTTCTGGGACCAGGGGCATTCCCTACAATCATCCACTGAAACCTCTTCATCATAGGGGCAGAGCAGGAGAGCCCCATTTTAATCAGTGCCCTTATTTATAAGGGAGGAGCATTTCAGTTGACCACTACTGTGGATGTCAAAGCAACAGGAAGGCCACAGTGCCCTTTCCCCCCTCTGAGTAAAAACTAGACCAAAGAGAGTAGATCAGCAAGGTCAGAAATTTCCTCTGCCTTCTGTGAAGGTACATTTCCAAGGGACTTCATTGTCTTCTGATGCTGAACTCGACTACTGCAACTGGATGCTGTGCACATGTGATGTAGCTTCTGCTTGTGTAAACTGGGTGAAGCATGTCAACTATCTGTGGATGCAATCTGCTGATGGCAGCTTCAAAAAAGGAAGGACTTTCTGGTCTGAGTTTTCTACTCAATGAGGAAAATTGAGTCCTGCACAGTTCACTGAGGAGCTGGGGTGCTGAACAGATTGCTTCCCTGCATTTTTTCTGCAGAGAAACTGGGGAAAATGCTTTGTTCTTCTGCTCAGAAGATTGCAAATTTCAAGTAAGGGAATCTTCCCTCTGCTCCCAAATCTCTCTTGTCCAAAGCATCTGTCTTCTTCATGAATGCTGCAGGGCACTGTTGCCATCTTTCCCTCAGCTGCTGCCATTTGCCTCCTTCTCTAGCAGGTTGAGAATCATCTTCAACTGAAGAGCAAACAAGAAGATGGATTTGGGCAGCACAGTGTCTGCAAATGATCTTTTTTGATGAGGTAGGAAAAACCTCAAATACCTTATGTTGGCACTTTTAGGTCCCTCAAGCCATTCTGATAATGACTGAAGGAAACAGGATATTATAGTAACTGTCTGGCAAGTGCATGAAGAGCTGCACTAAATCTTACCATTGTGTTTCTGCAGAAAGCCGATGACTTTTTCCAGCACGGTGGTTTTGTCCATTTTGCGAGTGTTGCCTGGAAGCATGGAGCTGAGCTCTTTGATGAGAACATTGAACTGATCACGCCTCTTCTTCTCAGACTTGTTACGCGAAGCCCTGTAGACAGGGGAAAAGAAACAAAGGATGAGCAGAGCAAGAAGGAAAATGATCATGTACCTGCTCTTTGCAATGTATCTACATAAAATTAGCTTGCTGCATGTGTCAGCGTGTGAAGATGGACACTGGACTCCAGCAAAGCTGCAGAAGCAAGTAGGAGGCAACAGTTGCCACCTCCTGCTCTTGTCTTTGAGCCACATTTAGCGCCCAGCGGGGAGATGGAGGCTCTGCTCACTCCCCTGTGCTGCCTCTGGACACTCTGGCTGAGCTTATTAGGACAGCATTGAGCTTGTAGTTGAAGGAGCTCTGTCCATCTCCTAGACATATGTAGGATCTTAAAAATTCATGCAGTCTCTGGGGAGGCACTCAGAGTGCAAAGAAATAGGAACACTGTAACAGTAAAATTGTCCATAAAGAAGAAGAGTAGAGACTGGATCATACTCATCCGTGCAGTCTTAACAGAAGAGAGGGACTCCAGACCTGCACTGTTGCACAGGAGCTGGGTTGATCTAGAAGGACCTGCCCACTTTGGTCACAGATGCGCTGCCTACCTCCAGGCTGGCAGAGAAGAATCAGGATATTGTTTTCCAGTCATTGAGATCAGAGACCTGAGTAGAAGTTGCTGCAGCTCCCATGTGGTTTGTATGCCACTTTGTTCAGTCTCCTTTCCAAGGTCACAATGACAAGCAGGAGAGAGGGTTTCAGCATGGATTGTATGAGGCTGGGATGTATTGCCAGACTATTGGGGTCTTGAAAGTGCCAGCAGTGCTTGCCCTTAATCTGTGTGCCACTGGGAAAATCAGTGTCAGTGCCCCAATCTCTAGGTTTAAAACAAAGACTCTACAGCTTTCTTCACCAGTCTTGTCTGTTTAGATTGCAGATTCCTCAGAGAGAGCCTGCTTCTGCTGCTGTGTTTCAAGAGCTCAAAGGAAGAAAGGATGTGATTTCATTTGGGGTATTTTGGCAGCACCATAATACTGTCATTAAGGCTGTTGATAATCTTTTCAGCATGCACACTTTGGTTTTTTTTAACCCTATGCCAATCTGTACACACACACATTTTCTGACTTGTTCTCATGAATACCACAACTGTTTGACTCAGAGATTATCACCTGGAATTTTGTATCCACGTGGAAATAGAAATAAGTATAGCCCAGTAGGTTTGTTTATTCTTCTGAAAGGTCCTCAAACAGATGAGATCTGCCTTGTCAATTATGCAAAGACTGAAAAATCTGGTTACGTGTAGATGGAAAAGAAAAGCCAAGAGGACAGTTCTCACTCTGACTTTCTCAGTCCCAGCTAACTCTGCTGTGCCTCAAAGCAGCTCTGGATGCACACTGCTGAAAGTCAGAGCAGAATTTAGCCCAGCATCTACATCCCCTGTGAGGACCAGGATGGCAATAAACATTTTCAGCAGAGAAATCACTACAGAGGCTTCTGGATGTTACTACTGACAGAGGGGTAATTTTTGTTTGTCTTGATCTCAACCCTGAACACACTTGGAGATGTGCTGGACAGAAGCCAATGCTTGATTATTTTACAGCTTTGAACACAAGAGATTGGGTGGATACTGCCTGACTGATTTCAGCTTGCTCTTATTACACTGCAAAAGGCTGTCAGAACAAGATGTGAAAAGCTCCAGCCTTATCCTCTTTCGCTACAGTTCAGGGCAACATTAGGAATATCAACATTTTACTTCCTCATAATTCAATCCTCAGTTCATTTTAAGTCTAAAGAGTCCAGATTTCCCTGAAAATAAAGTAAACCACCAGCTGTCAATAGGGAATGTGTTGCTTAAAAAAAAAAAAAAGAAAGAAAAAGAAAGAAAGAAGCCTTGACAGAAATATAAAGTATCTATTTTTAACACTTGACATTTTATTCACAAAGGAAATATAAAAACTCCTCTAGTGGAAATAACTCTACCAAGATATGAATCAATGATCACAGTTAAGTTTTGAAAAGGAAAAAAAAGATAAAAGATTGGAAAAAATGATAAAAACTATCCCTGCACAGTTGAAAAGACTTTGTTTAGTACAGTTATAAATGCATGAAGTAACACAGTTTTCATCACTTCACTTTGAAGATTATTTTCTAGCCTTGCTTACTTCACTGCTAGGACATACAATTACAGTAAGCCCAAACAACCTCTGTCTTAATTCCATACTACTTGTCCTAGTTCTCCCCCCTCCTTGCTACTCCACAAAGATTACAGCTCATTCAAGGGGAAGGAGGAGACACAGTATGAATAAAATCAGGATTTTTAGTGAATACAGTTAAAAGCAATACAGAACAGCCTGAACTCAGAATGATCAAAATCAACAACTTAACAGCCATTTTTATTCACTTACATACATGCTGATTGTTGTCTTAGACAGATACTGACTGAGTAATAGATATTGCATTTTGCAAATTTACAATGAAATGTGGCTTTACACTAAATTTCAGATTTCTTCTGGCTGTCCAGTGGAGTGTGTTATATATGCATCAATGCAAGTAACTGTACCACATACCATCATTCAGATTCTTAAATTTACTTTTTATTTCAGTGGAAAATGGCAGGTAGTAGTCTTCATGATTAAGCACTTTCTCATGGTTCACTTAAAGCTGATTTTGGTTGGAATTTGGAGTTCAACTGAATTGTAAAAAAAGTATTTTAAAATTATATAGTATTAAAGTAAACTGAAAGAAGAGCAAATAGAGAAAAAAGTGCACAAAGCACACCTTTTGTTTAAAATTAATAAATATCTAAAACCAAAATAAACCTCATCCAGCACCAAAGAACTGAAAAGGAAACTATGGCTTCTGATCTGAGAAAATCAGAAAACCTCACATAGGTCTTCAATGCTCCCAACTGTCGTGCCATCATACCCACATTTCAGTCCTCAGGTGTCAGAGTGAAGTTGTGCCTTAGGGAGTCAGGTGATGCAGAAGAGGACTCAATTTAACCCGTGTTCTTCCTGATCTTGGCCAAATATTAAACACCTGGCACAAGGGTGGGAGTGCAAGTGCCTCTTCTCAGGAAAGGATGGATCCTTTTTTCACGTCTGTGTAATAAAACCTGTAGGTGCCTAATAAATTGCAGCAGATAGACATGGTGTGGATGTGTATCTCTACATACACCTAACCTGAGAAACTCACCTCCTGGCATGAGACCATCCCAAAAACTTAGGTCCAGAAGTTTTCAGTCTCACCTACTTTTAACCGAGAAAATAAAAGGAGAGAACAATTTCCTGGGCTTTTTAATCCCCTCTGGTGTTTCTCAGCCCTGAGGGACCCAGACCTCATACCAAATAGAAGGAAAAAAAAGTGTTTCCCTTGTGGTACAGGGCAGGTGAGAGTCCTCAGTTTACACAACCGCAGCAAAATATTAATCAAAGAGCTTCTCCTAAGTTTGACTCTCTCTGGAAGAAAACCTGTAGCTTTTAAATGAATCTGAACTGTTTCAGCATAATGTATTAACAGTAGATCTTCATGAAGCATCTCATAATTTCAAGCTCAATTTCAACTTTAACTTTATTTCTAAAAAGCAAAATGAACTTAAATTACAATCTGAAGAAGCAGTTTCCTTTTCTAATTTTGAAAGTTGTAACTTTTTTATGCACCCTGATAGAGGCCTGCCCCAGGGTACGACAAAAATTCCTTCTGGGAACAAACGGCATGAAAACCATACCAGATGGTGATGACAATTGCTGATAGCGAGGATACATGTTATCCTATTTTTTTACATATATGCATTCATTTAATGAATTTTTCTTTTACTAGACAATTAGCACACAAATATCTTGAAGATGATCAGGCCTTCAGCAGGTGAAGCAGTGCTGCAAGGTGGGCTCCTTTCTGCACCCTCCAAAAGGAAGCAAAGGGGAGCAGCTGAGCCTGGCTGCAGCCTGTGCTGACCTATATTGGTGAAACAAAGCTGCAGGGAGGGAAAGAAACAGAGAAGGAATCAAAAGAGATGAAACTGGATCAACTGCTTGTGCCTGGACTGGAAATACTCTCATTAGAAGGAACCAAAGGGAAAAATGTGGGCAACCTCTGTCTCTCTCTAAAGTAATTATACTGCGGGCTGAGGCATTGATAACCTCGAATGCTTCCAAACTGCTTTTCTGCAGATGCTGGTCAGCTCTCACAGTTACTAAGAGTTTCATTGCCACAGGTCTTCTGCCTTGAAACACACCTTTTCTCTCCCAACAAAGGGTTCACAGTGAATTCCCACCAACTGGGACTCAATGGAGTACAGACTGTATGTGAATATAGGTTTGTGCCAGTTTAAAGCTGACTTTTCCTGGCCTTTCTCTGCTTCGAAGGTAACTTCTGGGTGTTTTCACTGCTGTGAGACAGGCACTGATGAATAAATTAATAAATGACCATTCTAATAGGGAAAACCCCCCACTTTTCCTGTTCTTTTTCTTTTGCAAAATGTATTTAAAGAAAAAAGAAACCACAACATTTTTGCACACTCTGGAAGCTCAGATGATGTATTACAGTGGCAGAAGAATGTTGTTGGTGCTACAGTTCTGATGTTCTGCAGTCATGTGAAGAAAATTATCAATGCCTTGGCTTTTTTAACATTTTCCACAGGAAACACTGCTAGGTTATTTTCTTCTTACAGTGCAGCCAGGAGTAGGAGTCTGTGAGATGGCAGTTCTTCAAGTTGTGCTTGACTGTATTTTATTCTCTTGCTCTTTGATTAATTGATTACGGATAAAACAGCTTCTGCAACAACAAACAGTATCAAGCTCATCACAGAGAGTTATAAAAGAAAAGATACTCACCTCTTTGCCCTGTCTTTCTCATCTTCATCCATTAGATTGTCTAAGCAGTTTTTTCTGTTGAAGGAATGCAAGAATCAGTATGAATTGTCATTTTTTTAGCTCTATTTGCAGGTTAATCTCACAGTCACTCTATTTCACTTTAATAACATTGTGATGATATCCAGGTCAGATAAATGTGTCAGCAGTGCTCTATGCCACAGTCCTTGATTTTAGGAAATATCCATTGTGGGTAATGTTATTCCTGAGCATTATGCTAGCCTTAGGGTCTCCTAGCCAG
Organism: Emberiza elegans; assembly: GCA_024865655.1. Classification (NCBI taxonomy): domain Eukaryota; kingdom Metazoa; phylum Chordata; class Aves; order Passeriformes; family Fringillidae; genus Emberiza; species Emberiza elegans. The sequence goes on along the minus strand of JALJVW010003023.1, from coordinate 56,235,413 downwards.
GGATCAAGGTTTCCAGGCACCACGTGGTGCATCAGCACAGTACAAAAACAGCCACTTCTTGAGGATTTTTTTGTGTGGCAGTTACTCTCTGCAAACTTGTAGGCTGGCTGAATGAGCCTGGGTTCTGATCAAGCTGAAAAGCATTTTCATTGCCCCCGCCACGTTCCCACCAAAACCATCTTTAGTGCAAGAGCTTGCTACTGGAAAGCTCTTCATCCTCCTCTGTGGATCTTGACCCAAAGCCAAATGAGATGGTAAGAACTCTACTGAATTACACCTCAAATTCAAAGTGTCCTTATAAATCCCACTGTCTAAGCCATACTAAAAATCGCTCTTGCAGCCCAGTCAGACCACCTGCCCAGCCACGCTGGCACCAAGCATGGGGACTGTCCTATCCCCATGACTCTTTTTGTTAATCTTCCCCAAATTGTTGTGACCTCAGCTTTGTAGTACAATTGCTCCAGCAGTGTGAGCTGTAAGGAGAAAAGGGTAAATTAAGTAAATTTGTGGAGGCAAGGCAAAGGGAAAAATACAAAAGCAGCCCAGCTGAAGGCTGAGGGCCTCAGAAGCAGCTGCCACTAGCTCACGGCCTACCCTCCTTTGCTCTGTGACCTTATGAGACAGTGATGCTTGATCTGTAACCACTTCAGCCCAAGAAGGAAGCTCTGCGCTACTGCACCTCCCATGGCATCTGGCACCCTTTTAGGGTACAAAATCCATGTGCTGCTGCATCCCACACAAATATTTTCTGAAACAGCAGCACAACACTACTGGATATTGTCAAAGCCTCATTTTCAAAGCAGTGGTGTAGTGATAGGCAATGATAACACTCTTTTTCAGCAATCAATGTTTCTCATTTAATGAGTCCTCAACATGTAAGACATGAATAAAATTGGAAGGGAGGAGGAAGGAATTAATTGCTAGGCTTTATTTAAGCCCATGTTATTTTCCACATATGAGTCACACAAATTTGCCTGTTTAAAGAACATTTTATGGAAAACTGAAGTGAAAACTCAACAGTAGTAAAACTAGTGCTTCTGTTAGTAGCTCTCTTACAGTAACATTCTACTTGGTCATTACTCAACAGTTAGCTAAGAACACAAAACTACCCCATAACCTTTTATCAAATGACTTATGAGGAATTAGATCCCCTGGTCACTGACTGGAGAGTAAAGCTGCTACTTAATGGCACTCAGTTCTTTGATGAAGGATAAACAGGAAATATGAAGGCCAAGGGACTAGATTTTTCAGTCATAACTGACGAATTTAAATTGCTGAATTCCCTTATACAGAAAAACATAACAAATAATACCAAATAGTTTTTAGATTTTTTCAGATATTTGTTTTGACCTGCAAAACATCCACAGTCAGCCATGACTTTTGACTTGCAAGTCAGCCATATCATAATCCATATTTTGGACTAGGAAAACATATAAGGCCAGCAAAATTCTATTAACCAGTGTTTACATATATTTTGGGTGTTTATTTTCTTAGTCCCATAATGAAACTGCTATCCCAATCACTATGTTTTCAAATAATTCAGGCTAAAATGCAGTGACAATATTCAGTGTGTTTTGTTGTTATTTGCTCACTTATTGCAACCTATGCTATTCAAGAATACAGAGGGCATAGTTTAAATGGCAGGATTAGCATTCAGGATTTTGCAGTGTTTCTTGGCTAATCTTTTGCTCACAATCAGCAGGATGTTAAGGGGTATGAAGGGACCATGAAGATCATTTGAGTCCCAATGGTGCGAGGGCTCTATGCCACAGTCCTTGATTTTAGGAAATATCCATTGTGGGTAATGTTATTCCTGGGCATTATGCTAGCCTTTAGGGTCTCCTAGCCTGGGATCAAGTTTCCAGGCACCACCCTGCATCAGCACAGTACAAAACAGCCACTTTGAGGATTTTTTTGTGGCAGTTACAGCTGCAAACTTGTAGGCTGGCTGAATGAGCCTGGGTTCTGATCAAGCTGAAAAAGCATTTTCATTGCCCCCCCCCACGTTCCCACCAAAACCATCTTTAGTGCAAGAGCTTGCTACTGGAAAGCTCTTCACTCCTCTGTGGATCTTGACCCAAAGCCAAATGAGATGGTAAGAACTCTACTGAATTACACCTCAAATTCAAAGTGTCCTTATAAATCCCACTGTCTAAGCCATACTAAAAATCGCTCTTGCAGCCCAGTCAGACCACCTGCCCAGCCACGCTGGCACCAAGCATGGGGACTGTCCTATCCCCATGACTCTTTTTGTTAATCTTCCCCAAATTGTTGTGACCTCAGCTTTGTAGTACAATTGCTCCAGCAGTGTGAGCTGTAAGGAGAAAAGGGTAAATTAAGTAAATTTGTGGAGGCAAGGCAAAGGGAAAAATACAAAAGCAGCCCAGCTGAAGGCTGAGGGCCTCAGAAGCAGCTGCCACTAGCTCACGGCCTACCCTCCTTTGCTCTGTGACCTTATGAGACAGTGATGCTTGATCTGTAACCACTTCAGCCCAAGAAGGAAGCTCTGTGCTACTGCGCCTCCCATGGCATCTGGCACCCTTTTAGGGTACAAAATCCATGTGCTGCTGCATCCCACACAAATATTTTCTGAAACAGCAGCACAACACTACTGGATATTGTCAAAGCCTCATTTTCAAAGCAGTGGTGTAGTGATAGGCAATGATAACACTCTTTTTCAGCAATCAATGTTTCTCATTTAATGAGTCCTCAACATGTAAGACATGAATAAAATTGGAAGGGAGGAGGAAGGAATTAATTGCTAGGCTTTATTTAAGCCCATGTTATTTTCCACATATGAGTCACACAAATTTGCCTGTTTAAAGAACATTTTATGGAAAACTGAAGTGAAAACTCAACAGTAGTAAAACCAGTGCTTCTGTTAGTAGCTCTCTTACAGTAACATTCTACTTGGTCATTACTCAACAGTTAGCTAAGAACACAAAACTACCCCATAACCTTTTATCAAATGACTTATGAGGAATTAGATCCCCTGGTCACTGACTGGAGAGTAAAGCTGCTACTTAATGGCACTCAGTTCTTTGATGAAGGATTAACAGGAAATATGAAGGCCAAGGGACTAGATTTTTCAGTCATAACTGACGAATTTAAATTGCTGAATTCCCTTATACAGAAAAACATAACAAATAATACCAAATAGTTTTTAGATTTTTTCAGATATTTGTTTTGACCTGCAAAACATCCACAGTCAGCCATGACTTTTGACTTGCAAGTCAGCCATATCATAATCCATATTTTGGACTAGGAAAACATATAAGGCCAGCAAAATTCTATTAACCAGTGTTTACATATATTTTGGGTGTTTATTTTCTTAGTCCCATAATGAAACTGCTATCCCAATCACTATGTTTTCAAATAATTCAGGCTAAAATGCAGTGACAATATTCAGTGTGTTTTGTTGTTATTTGCTCACTTATTGCAACCTATGCTATTCAAGAATACAGAGGGCATAGTTTAAATGGCAGGATTAGCATTCAGGATTTTGCAGTGTTTCTTGGCTAAATCTTTGCTCACAATCAGCAGGATGTTAAGGGGTATGAAGGGACCATGAAGATCATTTAGTCCCATTGGTGTGAGGACACCTTGCACTAGATCAGGTTGCTCAAGGCCTTATCCAGCCTGGCCTTGAACACTACCATGGTTGGGACATCCACAACATCCCTGGGCAACCTGTTCCAGTGCCTCACCACCCTCACCACCATCACAATACAGCACAGCACAGCACAGCACAGCACAAAATGTTCTGTTGCATGCACACTTGTTGAATCTAGGGTATGACAATCAAAATGGGGCAATAGCAGCAGCAGAAGTGGCTCTCCCTGAATCCCTAAAGGTCTTCCTCTCGCTGTAACAGATTCCCAATAGAAAGCAGGAATACAAGTGTGTTGAGTGGCTGTGAGGAAGGATGGAGGTGGATGAGAGTCAGTATTGGTGCTGCTCAGCCCTGGCTCTTTTGGAGAAGCACAATGTGCCTAATGGGAAGGGGCTTCCTACAGCTGTACCCCATAAACCATCAAGAAGAAATCACACTGCCAGGAAGCCTCTACTCTTGAGAGAGAGCAACAGATCAAACTGGTCTGTTCTGCCAAGGATTTGGCTAGATCTGTAAAGCAATTCGTGGCCAGCTTCCAGTAAACAAGGTTTCTGAGTGACTGACATGAAATTCTGGACCTGCTGTGCTGTTGTTAGCATGAGACAATATCTAATTGTCATTTTGCTTCTGTTTGCTCACATGGCAAAATCTCTAGAGCATCATAAGCATTGCTAACAGGGTTTGCTAGTACATATGTACCATATGAAATTAAAACTGTTCTCAACAAAATAGACACATCAGAGTATACAACTGCTGCAAAATAGTACTACCATCCCACCCCCCCCAGAGCCCTACAGACGCTGCTTTACACCTTGACAGAGAAACCCATGTCAAGGAGCTTAGGTATGCTCTTAGTGCAACTTGCTTGCTTTATGTTATTCTCCCAATCCCTCAGCTGTGAAGGTCCCAAACTGCAGACTGGAAACCTACTCCCTCTTGATTTAGGAGAAAATTCTGACTCATTGCAAGGATGGAGGCAGGCAGTAAATACCAAGGCTTTGTGCCACGGTTCCCCTGCAAAGAAGTGACATAAAAAAACAAGTGGCACAAGTATTTCTCAGACTGTGAAGAACCCTTTCACAATAAGAAAGGGAATTTGGAAACCTATAGGTAAGAACACCACACGATGTAACTCCTGCTGGCAGAGTATTTAACAGTGACAGTTACATTTGGAGCTTCATTAGTATCATCATTATCATCAAGGAGTGAAGACTATCACTCAAAAAGATGGGAACTACTTGGAACAAGTAGGAGAATGCTCACGTACTCCCATCAGGGAGGAACTCATACAAACACACAGAAAGACGCATATCCACAAGTGGGGAAGAATGACATTTTGGAAACAAAAGACTGGCTAAAGCTGTTAACCATGTACCCCTGGCTTAGTTATCAGATGGAGAATTATAGCACAAACATCCCCCCCACATTCATTCATACAATGAATAGTTGCTTGGGAAAGAAGAAATTCAGGCGGAGTGCCAGCTCGCTCCAGGGACTCTCCGGAAGAAAGGTTGCACATGTTTATTTTGATACAGTCTATTCCCACTGGACACAGAGCTTGCACTATAAAAAATCATCTGGCACTGATCACCTTATCCTGTGCTAGAAACATGTTTTTTATTGAGCTAAGCTACTACTTTTCTGGGCTGGTGAGGTTGGTTTCATTCCTTCCTGCCCTACTGCTCATAAGGATATGCTGTAGACACTCAAATGTAGGTAATCATTGCTGATTTCCCACCAAGTTGCCACAAGGCCAGCTAATAGTTTTTACAAATCTGATATTTATTAGCAATTTTTAATCATATTCATTTAACTCAGCTGGATTAAATCAGAGATGTAAATTTCTTTCAGAGGTCCTGAGATGTGCCTCAGGAACCATTGTGAGAAATCACAGTGTTTGTGCTTCCCTGGCCCTTATGTTTGGCAGCTCAAGGAAAAGACTGGAGTTTTCCTCCTCTTCCCTCTCTAGGAAGGTGGGGTGTTTGCCTCCATCACCCCACAGGTTTGCCTGGGTATTCCACCACTTTTCCTGTACAGGTTTGGTCAGCCCTGGGGAGAGGGATGTTCCCACCCACTGCAGACAAACCTGAGCCTTACACCTCAGACCTCACCCTCAGACCACTTGGGATGCTGGTAGAATACAACCAATCCTAATTAAAGATGATGATATTGCACTTGGAGAACAATCCTCTCAAAGACAAGGGATGGGCAAGGCTTGTATGGAAAACTGGGATGCTAGGATAAAACATATTGAACTATCCTCTGACCTCTGGGAAGACCCTTTCCAACAGATGCTGTCTTGTGAAGGAGGAAGAAAGAGAACAACAGGGTAGGCATGCTGCCATGCCTTCCAGACACATTGCTCAGCCTCCAGGGCCCATCTCTGCTCAGGATTTGCATCCACTCTCCGGATAAAACCTAATTAAAGGGAATCCATCTGAGGGCCCAGGGAGAAGGAAAGAAAGAGAACAACAGGGTAGGCATGCTGCCATGCCTTCCAGACACATTGCTCAGCCTCCAGGGCCCATCTCTGCTCAGCATTGCTCCTGTTCTGCCTCAACAGGGCATCCACTCTCCCCTCTCCTCTTTGAAGGGGAGGAAATGGCTGTTAGCAAAGAGGTCAGTATTATACAGGAGGCACATGGGTAAGTTTGGTGGGGCTCAGGATTCAAAGGCCAGATCCAGCCATGCATGTACTTAGTCAGTAGGATCCAACACACATGAAGAAGGCACCAAAAGAGAGTAGAGAGGCTCCAGGGGCACAGTTTCTAGGCACTCACTAGCACAGGGGACAGCATAGCTTGTGCTGGCATTGCTGCCAGATCCCCTGCCCAGGGAGGATGAACTAGGTTTGATGGGCACTGTGGTTGGTCAATGGCATCATCCCATGTGTGTTCACAGCATGGGTTAGATGGGATTTTCCCACCCTGGGGAGGACCTCTGTGGTTAGAAACTCTACCTGCTGCCCCTCAGCTAAGCAGAGCTCTGAAATGAATCACACTAACAAGTAAAGTATTTCCCTTCCAAGCCCTGCTGGAAGGCAAAGAGAAAAGTCAGCAAACGGGAAGCAGCAGGAAAGGTCACAGAGTGAGAAGCAAGAAGTGACCATCTGACCATTTTAGGCACCTTGTTTCAAGTTTCTGTAACATGGATGAAGCACTCAGATATCCCACCAGGAAAGGTACAGTGTGAACACACAGCAGAAGGATTTCTACTCAACAGATTCACAGACACATCAAACTGAAGTGTACCCCTCTATTATCTTTTTTTCAGATATAAACCTATGAACTGTTACAAGAACATGCTGGAGTCCATAATTAAGTATGACACATTCCTAACCATAGCAATAAAAATTAATCAAAATGTAAACAGACTAGCCTTTAGAAACCTTAAAATAATAAAAATTCACTTTCCTGATGATATACACGGTTATTTGAGAAAGATACATGGCTTTTTAGTGGGGAATGACAGTCTGGAGTTACCATGGGTCATGTTACACTGAGATTGTTAGGGGAATTACTGTTTTCAGGAGTAAAGGAAAAAATCCAGAAGCACTGTTAAGTGTCCAGCTTTAGAGTTTTTCCTGACAGTGTATAGTGAGATCTTCCTGCATTCAGCAGGTTACTACATCTTGTTTACACAAGAGATACTTAGACCCTTCAAAAAAAGAAAAGAAAACTTGTTGAGGAAATACTGGACTTTATGAATCTCATGGGCTGTTTCATGTTTCATATATATGTGTACAATGAATCTTTAGATGGTAACGGGCTTAAAGCAAACATACATTAAAAACAATCCACATATGGATGGTAAAAAGAATAAAATTTGAAAGAAGTTAATGCTCCCCTCTTCTGAACTGGGGGTGATAGGAAGATGGTTATAGGTATTAGAGTCGAGTAGTAAGACATTATGATGAATAGAAATAAAAGGCTCAGAGCATGTTCTGGTTCTATTCTTTCTGTTGGGTGGGAAGGGGTTTTATCTTCCACATGTCAGAAACCTTGCACCTATAGCCATGTGTTAGACCCCTTTCCCCCTCTGCCCTGGTGCCAGCTGCATTTTGGGGTGTGCAGCCTGAGATCCCTCTGTAGATGCAGCGTGATTCACATCGGTTTAAGCCAGGGGTGAGACGGCTGATGTCAGCAATGCCGGGCTGGAGCATGGTCAGGGTGAGAGGCATCTTTCATCTCTGGCTTGTGAGCAACGTGTAAAGTTTTGTGCAGTGTTTGGATCTCTGATGAAGATCAGTACATACATGCTCATTATCTTCCTCACTGCTATTATTACTACTGAATGACTACAGCCATTCAGACTTGAGTGCACAGGCTGTGAATCCCCATGTTCAACCGCTGCTCTGCTCTCCCCTCGCACGGCTGGAAACAGAAAGGCAAACAAATTAAACTAACATTAATCAGCAAAGACTGCCATCTGTATAACTCAGAGCACTTCTCCGCGTGCCCGTCCCCTTCCAGCAATGCTAAACAGGATTAGCCTTCCGTGGGCGGATGGGGAAAGTAGGTCAGTTCGGTAACATCGCTGCGTGTGATGAACGGAGGAGGATGTGACTGCAGTGGTCTGCTGGCAGCCCTCTCGCCTTCTCTATGAGCCAGGAGATGAAGCACCTGGGCTTGTCATGGGGTGCACGAGGTGGCTCAGACCCTACATCCCTGCACGGTGACACCTGACAAGTCTAGGATCAGGGATTTGGCAAAGCTTGGCTGATGCACTGGAGTTAGTGGGTGCATTTCAACAAGGAAACTGAGGCACAGGGCACAGGCACAGCTAAATGCTTAGTTATTACTAGTTTGTGTATAGCCAAATATTCATCAAAGCTTACACATAAGCCAAAGTGGCAAGGGATGGTAAATCACCCGGCAGAGGTATTGCCTTTCTGCATTGACCTCATTGGGTATGTGGAGATGGTGGCAAGCTCACCTCAAGTGAGTCTGCAGGGCATCACAAGGGCAACAAGAAGAGCTTCTGCTGCTACATCAGTAGCAAAAGGTTGAACAAGGAAAGTGTAGGACTGCTGCAGTACTGGACTTGTGTGAGGGGGTGAATCACTTACAGCAAAACAGGTGAGGCTGATGCCTGCTTTAAGGTAGTTTTCAGCAGCAAGGTCTCCCAGCCTCCGTGCTGGAGGCAGGGGCAGGGAGGAGCAGAAGCACCAGCAACAGATGAGGATCAGCTCAGGGAACTTGAGGAAGCCTGGGGGGAGTTGACTATACAAGTTGATAGGGAATGACTGCTTGCCTCATTGGGTGCTGGGAGACTTGCTGGTGTCCTTCACTAGGCTTATCTCTTTTTTTGAGAGGTTGTGGAGGTGCAGGAGGTCCCTGATGTTTGGAAATGGGCAAATGTTGGCCTTCGAGAAAGGAGCAACAGGCCAGTCAGGCTCACTTCAGTCCCTGGCAAATCATGGAGTGAGTCCTGTTGGAGCACAGGGCTGGGCAGATGGAGAAGAAGATGATCCAAAACAGCGAGTGTGGATTTACAAAGAAGAACTCGACTGCCTGTTATGATGAAATGACAGGATCTGTGGATGGAGGGAGAGCAGTGGATGTCATTTGTGCTGGCTTCATGCTCAAAGGCAGGGCTGTTGTCATGGGGGAGACTGAAGGAAAGGACAGACAAGAAACCTTATGAAATTCAGTGGTGCCAACTGCCAAGTCCTGCACTTAGGAATGAAGAGCCTTGAACTCTGATGCAGTCTGGGGATGGACTGATCAGAGAGCAGCTCTGCAGGAAAGGCCCTGGGAGTTCTGGAAGGCAGCAGGCAGCATGCTGTACATGAACCAGTGGCGTGCCTTGGTGACAAGGATGGCCAACAGGACCCTGGGCTGCATGGACAGGAATGCAGCCTGATGAAGGGAAGGGTTTATGTCCCTTCACTCAGCACCTGTTATACCACATTTAGGATAATGTGACTGATCTGGGGCTTCCTAGGACAGAAAAGATAGATTTTCAGATAGGAGGAAGGTCAGTAGTATCCCCAGTGGTGGTGCCTGGAGCCCTTGACTTACGTGAAGAGGCTGGGATAGCCAGACTGACTTAGTCTGGACAAGAGAAGGGTTTGGGGACACCTAAGAGTCCTCTCGTTGCCTACAAGGGGTCAGTGAAGAACCAGGGCTGGGCTCATCGTTGTAGTGCAGGATGGGAGAGTGAAAACTAACAGGTGTAAGTTTAAAGAAGAGAGAAGGAACTTTTCTCCATGAGGACAGCCAGACAATGAAGCAGACTGCCTGGAGAGGCTGTGCCATCCCCATCCCTGCAGGCCTGACCGGGCAAAACCCTGAGCAGCCTGATCTGACCTCAGAGCTGGCCTTGCTTTGAGCAGGAGGCTGGACTGGCAACCTCCTGAGCTTTAAACCTGAATTCAGTTTCAACCTCAACTGTCCAGTCATTCTGGATCTACTGAGCTGGCTTCGTATCCTAAGCAAATCAGTCCCTTTGAATGAGTTCCTATATGATATATATGTTCTTGAAATATATTTTATTGTGCCTTTGGTCTCTGTACCAGAGACCAAAGAAATAGCTTATGCTCTGTCTCCCCTACATTGACATTGCTCCCGCTTTATAAACAGATACACATCTTGGCATCGTATGTCTGTATGTCAGGTGTTTGTCATGCCACTTCTGGAGATGTTAATTAAAAAAAAAATATAACTTTATGATAGAATTACAAAAAACCCCAGACAAACAAGAAACCCCAAAAACAAAAAAAAACCAAACCACCCACAAACACCCCCCCCCAAAAAAACCCCAAAAACACCCAAACAAAAAACCAAAAAAGGGAAGAAAAAATGCATAACAGGAGAATGGTCCTTGAATGTAAAACCTGTTTTTCTTCTCTCTTTACTTCTCATGTTCTTAATCTGTTTTAGGTATTTATAAAACTTTAATCCTCATAATATCAGAAGTCCCAAATGCACAAAGACTTTAAAATGTGCTTAACTCTATACTGCTATTAGAAGACCCTCATGTATGTGTATCTCTGCAAAATCCAGGTCAAAATGTGGAGGTAGAACTGCAGAGATTATTTTGCAATTATTAGCTCTGAAACCTTCTCTTGAAAAGGGTCGCAGTTATAAAGTATTCATAGTTGTAAGAATCTGTTTATGCTCTTCTGCAAATATTTAAATTAGTAGAATAATATAACATTTGACCTATGATCTTCTCATGGTCAAACGCTCACCTGATACAGGCAAAATATGCAAGTACAACGCTATAAAGATTTATTTGTCAAAAATGCAAGGATTTTTATTTTGCTTGACATGAACTACCTGGGAAACACCAACGAAGCAGAAAATTAGCATTTTTCAATGGGACTGTTATCAGTCATTCTCTTTGTTTTCTGGCAGCAACAGTTTTGACAAGATCATTTTAACCCTTTCCATATGATTAAACAAGCTGTTGGCACTGGAATGTAAAGCAAGATGTCCAGGAGCTGACATAGTTTGGTCTCACTCCCCGCACTTCTTTGATTGTTAAGTGTTACTCCCCCCACTTTTTTGTTTGTTAAATGTTTATGGATGGCTCTCAAATAACCAAATTACTTTTCTTTTAAAAGGCTCTAGGTCTAGAAGTAATTTTGCTAACAGAAAACTTTGTTCTAGAAATAAATTCTGATTTTTTGACACTGTTATTCAATTAACTGTCACAATTTACACCAGCTGTGATCATTCCCTCCATACATAAGATGCTGAAATAACAGATTACATGTTTACATGTTTCTGTTTCGGTGGAGATTTCATCAGGAAAGCAGAAACTAAACATGAAGCCAAATTTCCTTTGAGTTTTAGGCACCTATCCTGATGTGACATCTCCCTCTTATTAAACAGGACCTAGGGTGAAGGGCTGTCCTCCCTCAGTGTCTGTGCCCTCTCCCTGCCCATGTGGGATTTGTTTGCTTCTTCAAACCAGCAAGAACTGGAGGGCCAAGCTCCAAGGAGCAGACTGGGACTTAAGCCAGGCAGTGAGTGCCCTCCTTGGCCTCCCCATCCTCATGGGCATGGCAGCAGGGTGACACCCATGGGTGCTCAGCTGCTCTGCCACTGATGGGGCTGGAGGTGGGAGGCATGAGGGGACAATGGGACTGTCCCCGCAGAGACCCTGCAAGACAACCTCCATGCCCCTATGCAAGAGCCAAAGCTGTGGCCTAGATCTGCTGGTGACAGGAAAAAAATCCCTATACAATATTACAGAAATAAATACAGATATCAACACCAATAATCCCATCGCTTTTGTGTTAACAGCTTGATAACACATCTGCTTATAACTCACACACTGCACTAAATTTTCTGCTCTATAGTAACTATCATATCCCTGTCAGCAGAACTAAATATTTAATCATCTGGGGAGATGAATCATGAAAAGCTGTTTGGGGGAGATATTTTTAAATGGACAATTTGTTGTCATTTAATTTTGAGAACTTGCTGTCTCTTTCTTTTCAGAAGGGACCGTGCAAGCCTGTGACCATACAGATCATTGCTCTGTACTGCTTGCTGTCTGCCTTGCAGGTTACACAACCTATGGAGTTTAAAGGTCATTTCTGATCAGAGCAAGGCAGGAGGTTTCAGGGTTTGCCCAGGCATCACCAAGCCTAAAGACATCAAGGATAGAGACACTCAACCTGCCTGATTGCATGACACTTTGGGGATGAATGTTCTCTAGTTGCAGACTCCCAGTCTTCTGTCTGAGTCCATAAACCTGACAAGAGTTCAGCTACAGCATCAGACCAAGGCTGCACCTGTATTTTGTGCCATCTTGAACACTGATGCCCTTGAGTCCCTCCTGTCTCAGACTGAGCCATACTCCAGCTATGTGCCAAGTACTGCTCTTCTCAGACCCTTCATGCTACCAGTGGTTCCCATTTCTACTAAGATAAAGCATGATGTAAAATTCAAATCAGGTTTTACAAAATGAATCTCTAAGGGAAAAGGATAATTATTAAAGAACTTCGTTAGTGCTTTGCAATCTTAATTATGATAATTATATTTTTGTAGCTAATATAACTGAATTCCTGCTTTTAAATCCCATTAACAAGCATTTTCAATCCCTCTCCTACTGGGCCAACAAAACCATAATGTTGAACTTTACATTTACACAGGGCACTATTTTTAAGAAAAATGATGCACTGTTTACTGAGGGTTTCCATTCCCTTTTATCTGCACTTCGAAGGTGCACCTTCTCCCAAGACACAATAAATTAAGAAAAGCAAAGATGAATTCAGCAGCTTAGGCTCAATTTCCTCTCTTGGCAACAAAAAGGGCACAGTCCCTAAGCCAGGATGGCAGTAGACTGTGAATATTGGCTGCCTTCAGGAGTCAGTGACACCGCTGCTCCATTGGAAGGACAGACAAAGGTTTTTCCCTAAACAGCCCAAGGGCTGAGCTTCATCTGCTCTGGGTCCTCATGTGGACTTCAACAAGAGCACGTGCAGCTCCCACGTAAGCAGAGGATGTGACCCACTGCATGGAAAAGAAACCTGTCAGGTGGAGGCAGCAGGAAGGTGCACAGGACAACTTTGCCATACTGGAAGAGTCCCATGGGTAAGGAGGATATGGAGGGATGGCAGGAGCCAGGCTGCAGTGGCCAACAGTAATTGATGAGCAGGGGAAAAGGTGGCAGCCGGGGGAAAAGGTCAGAAGAAATCTCAATTAAAGAAGAAATGCCTGAATAAACAAACTATTGTTCATGTGAGCAGGAAAAGGTGCCTCCTCAGCTTACTGGAAATCCTGAAATGTTCCAGCAAGGGACAATTTTCAGTGACACAGTATTTTCTGAGTAAAGTTTATAATCCCTGACAGAGTGGAATTTGCTGCTCTGTTCTGTTATGACCCACCTACCACCACCCACGTGCATTGGCCTAGTGGAGTTTTTTTATGAATCTGTTTGCAGACAAATATTTTACAATTACCTAACAGAGAGAAAAAGAAGTAAAGGATCAAAGAGGGAAGAGCATACAAATTCAGATATCTCAATAACGAAATTAAAACAATAATGCATATATTGAATATCATCTGCCCATTAATCTCTGGAGTAATTCAGAAAACTAATTAAAAGCTTCTACACAGATAAATGATAAGCTTCTTTATTCAATGAGCTCAACATATGAACAAACAGAGGTTTGTGTTGATATCATCATTATTAGTAATTTCATTAAAGCAAATGATTTTTGTTGTGCTACTGGGAATACAGTGATTTGAAAAACAAAACGTTATGAGATGAAAATTCAAACCTTTACAGTACCAAACATACAGCACTTCCTGGTTTTTATTTTTAGTTAGTGGTAACTCTTATGGGTCAGCATGATAAAAAATAAGATGTGGAGAAACAACCCCAAAGCCAGTACAGAAACAGGAAAATTCTCTTCATAATCGTTCCCCAGTGGAAGGCCAGCTTTAAGGGCTGATATTGCCTTCCCACATGGGGAATTCTCTAATTTGTCAGTTCTTCTGCACCTTGTGTCCCTTTTTCTGCTATTGGCTTCAACATTCTCAGGGGATTTTGTCTTGAATTTTAGAGGGAGGTTTTGCCTCTTCAACCGTAATTGATAGATGTTCTATTTTTGTGGTGCAACACGGCTGTGTTACATGATGTGCATGGCAGTGCTGCATGGGGAGCTTGTTCTCTCTTGGTCCTCTGGGAATAAACCCCATCCCAACATCCATTTATATATCTGTGACTTGAAAAGGGGGATTCTGAAGAACACAAGTTTACAGCTTAAGCTGTGTGTTCAATTTAAGTGCAGAGCCTGAAATAATTAATATCAATATATAGTCAGTTCGGAATCTGATTATTTAGAATCAATTAAAACTGATCTGACTCCAGAATTCAGATATCCTCTTAAGGATCCTACACAAGGAAACAACTTCAAAAACTCTGTATTTTATTCATAGAGCATTCCAGTGATCCAGCACTGATTAGCATAAAAACAGCTTTAAACTGATGAAATGCGGGAAGAAGAGAGAAGTATAACTTCTTTTGTTAATATTTTTTATTCATACACCAAAATCTTCCTACTTCATATTGTACATTAAACTCTCCCTATTGACCAAAATGAAGCAGAGATTTTAAGAAGTCTCAGGCTAATGTTCTCCTGAACACAGGCTAAATGAAGGATACAGTCCATAGAGTGTAAAGTGCACTTAGATTTTAGCTTATTCACTCAAATGCAGCAGTTCAGAAACAGAGAAGTCATTAAAAGCCCCACAGCAAAAGATCAAATTATGCCTCTACCAGATATTAACTTTGAAAAGGAATAGAGACAGTCAGAGAACCACAGTGAAATACTGATGTGCTGATTCACCTTGCACTTATGTACTGCATGACTTAGAACTGCAAAATAATCTCTCTTCTGTGCCAAATGATATTGGGAGGAAAGCATCTTTTGGCTCTGATGGGTGCTGCTTTCCACTCTTAATGTGCATTTTCCCTATTTACTTGCAACAAAATTTGCTGTCAGAATCTCAAGTTGACTTGCTATTTTATTTGCCATCTGTGACAAATACTCATACAGGCACGCTAAGTGTGTGTCCATGTCCCGAAGGGTATCAGTTGTTGCACACTGTTTCCTATCTTTCATAATTACCAGGGGAAAAACTAGGAGAGGGTAAAACCTGACATAATTCTAGATCTCAACTCAAGCTGTAAGACATTTTGTTTATGTAGAGTGCCATAGCTGTTACTGGAGTACCACATATGAAAAAATAGGATTTGAACCCTCGATGCACCATGAATTTTGCAGATAACTTAAAAAATGGGACTAAATATCCCGCAGAAAAAAAGGTACTTTACATCCCATCTATTCTGTAGCCAGTACTATGACTGCAGCTCTTGAAACATTATCTGATCTGGCTGTAGAGATGTAGTTCAGCATCAATCCAGCTCACTGTATGTCTGCTGGTTTACATATTTACCCAGTGTCACCAAAAGAAGCTTGTGTGTGGCAGCTCAGTTTGGGCGAGGGCAGGGAGAGGGAAAAAGAGGAAAGAAAGAGAAGCAGTTGGCAGGGAGCTGAGATTGGGGTCGGGTTGGATCCTCTGGCTCACAGTCTCGTGAGCAGCTCGGAGAGGTAAATGGAAGGGCTGTGAGTTGAGATGAGAAAACAGAAAGTCTCATGTCTTTCAAAAAAAAAAAAAAAAATCCTCACAAAAAGAGGGAACCCAAAGGCAGTTTTGGGGACCCCAGGGAAAAATGCTGTTGTCACTGAATGGACTGGGAAGTTTATTTGCAAAAATGCTATCGCTCCTCCTTGTTGGGTAGGTTTAAAGCAGTCTCAAGGGTGGTTATTGAAACTGTAGCAACTTTAGTGTCTGCAAAAAGATATCAATTTATAGAAACTGTTCCAAAGGTAGTATAAAATTTGATGTCACAGCATTTCACTTAGAAAAATTCATAATTCATCCTACACCACACTATTTCAGGGGTATTCAGGTCTGGGGATCTTTTGCTTTTAAACAGAAAAATCTTAGGTTCTCTGTGGGTGTTTTTTTTCCCTCCTCAGCCTCCCTTCTTCAGATATTCAAAAGGCAAGATCCTGAGAAAACTTTTCTGCTGGTTCCTATTGTTTTCTACTTCCAAGTGAAAAAAGTACGTAATGTTAAATCTGTACACCAAGACTGTGAATGTGTAAACTTCAGCACTCTAAATCTTTCAGCCTGTGCCAATGTAAACCACCTAAAGAGCAGAGAATTAAGTACACTTTATCCTCTCTGACCATGATTGAACATGTTCCAGTCCTAAAATCTGCTGCAGGGAGTCACTCAAATCCCCCAAAGCAAAGTAGGGCTTTTTCAAACAAGCATGAAAAAAAGAGGGACATCCTCATCCAAATCTCAGCCCCAGCCCTTTTGCTCTCTTCTTTGAAAATTATTACCCTGCTGTTTCAAACCACCTCTCTCTCAAGGACATGGGCCAGAAAAAAGTAAAACCTACCTTTCCTAAGCTAAATGCTCCACATTACCTAAATTAATGGAAAAGTTGAACAGATAATTCAATAAGCACGTTTGCAGAGCACATTGACATCTGTCTGTGTCACCCACCCTTTCCAATGCTGCTCCATTTATGTCTAACTGCTCTGTTTTTTTCAAAAACCAGCTATCTCAGTCCAGCTTCTGGAAGCTGATAGATGTACATTTTGGGAACCCAGTTATGGGCTTTCTGTCCAGCAGCAAGAGCTTCTCCCTGTCCCGTCCCTGTCCGTGGCACTCTGGGCCAGGACCTCTCCTCTGGAGAGTAACCGCTGTGGGGACCATGTCACTGGGCTTCTTCCTCCTGCCAAGCACACACCATCCCACTCCTTGCCCTCCAGTGCAATCCTCCTGTGCACTGGATCCAGTGCCTCGGTCAGAGGCCCTGCTTCTGGGCTGGTGCTGGATTTCTGGAAGCACGTGGGTGGTTTCCTCCACCAAAGCCTGATGTATGCATTGGCCATGAGAAACAGGCATCCAACCGCCACTGCTTGGGTATCCAAAAGGGTTTAAGCTATTGTTACTCAGGGGAAGTTGGAACAGAAATGCATTAAAAGGCTCTCTTTCCTTAGATATGCTCTTCTCTCTTTATCACTCAGAAATATTTTACAGAAAAGAATCACAACGCTGTTGCAGCTCTGCTTCACTTAGTCCACTGTCTTGTTTAAGCTATTTTCAAACTGACATTTTCCTGAGAATTAATGAGAAGTCTTAAACTATACTTCACTGTGTACTGTGTGAAGCACACAGTAAATTTCTAGGCAGCTAAAGAGCAAGGAGTTAAATGTGAGACAATATTTTTCCTGATATATTTTCTCTCTCTTCATGGAAATGTTGATCTGCAGGATTGTAATACTGCTACTGAATTCTGACCCACATGGCTATAAAGATGCATTACTTGCATCAGTCCAGGAGACAATTCTCTCAGTCTTGCTTCCTCTGCAAATGCAGTTATCTTGCTCTGGCACTTTGCAAAATCCTCTAAATTACTATTAAATTAAATACTTTTAATTTATGAAGGTTTTCAGCTGAACTCATATTTCTGTGTCATTAATTATCAAGTATATTACTGAGTCTTGAAAAAACATTAATAAATCAATCTAAATGAACTTCCACCTTCCCCTGAACTAGAGATGGGTGTCATCAGTCACACACTAACTGAGAAAGTTGTATTTCCTTTGGATTCATCATTCATCTAATTCCAAATCATGTACTGAGTGGGCTCAGGGCAACATTTTCAACACATGGTGTTAAGCTAGGGATGGCAGTATATTTAGCCATCTTAATATGTGGATGGATTTTCAGCGTTCTTCTGTGATTTGAGACAATTCCCCTTTTGCAATGTTAAGGCTGATTCATTTCTTATTTTGTTTGTTTTCAGAAACAGTAATTATACTGGTTGTCTTTTAGATAAAACATGATTTTCAGGGTATCCTTAGACACAGTAGAGCTCTGGGAAAGTACACGTGACAATAGAGGCAATGATAAATCTGGAGTTGAAGGACGTGTGGATGCTTGGTAGGGTAGTTAGTCCAATGGGTAAATACAGATTTAAGTGCTGATCTCTTGACATTCACTATTGAAAATATGGACCTTGATATGCAGTGCTGGTCTTTAGCATGCCCTCACACGGCAAAAAGGTCTGCAGGGGTTCAATATAGGTAAGTCACAGCCCAAAACAGTCTAAGGAGGACTGCAGTAGCAGACCAGGTGGGTGAGGTATTTCAGAAGCTGACTGCACTACCAGGGGCACCCTTATTATCCCCTCAAAACAGTGTCAAAGAGTGAAAAAACAAATGTGTTCTTTCACAGACTAGTCAACAAAAGCAGTTCACATTTCATCAGTGTTTCATCCTTCATTTGCCAAACCCAACACAAATCTTGGCAGAGGAATGTATTTCATGAAGTTTGTGGACTGACTTAATGTATTAATCTTCACAGTGACACAGATTATTAGAAACTCAATGATATGTGGAATGTTTTATGATGTGCTTTCACGCTGATAAATAGCTAATCACCATGTATTTGTGACAACAGAGCATTACAGAGAGCAGTGATATGTGTTCTAAAAAACACCATTGGTCCTTTTACGCCCTCTGCATAATGCCCTATCATCTACAGCGCTTAACTTTGCAGTCTTGCTTTCAAAACCACACAAAAAACATCATTATGAGAATCCTAACATTTGTCAAAGCCTCCTTTCTCGCCTTTTGTGCCGTTGTTTTTTTTCAGTAAAAGTGCATTACATGCCATTTGACAGCTGGTAATTGTATGTGTATTGAATTAAAGCATTGATTTTAATTTTCAAAGTCAATCTCACTCTCTTTTAGCTGAATGAATTACTTTGTTCTTGAGAGAAAACATTGGTACTGGACTTCAGATAGAGGATCAGAGCTTAGACAGCTTGTCCTCAGGGGTATTTTCTGCTGCTCTTTTGCTGAAATATCGAAAGGTTCTAACTTGCCCATTACCCAGAAAAAAAAAGGTAATAAATTTCTGAACAGCTAGCACAGCTTCTAAATTCATAGCTAGCTTTCAACTACTTTGTGTTGGCTGCTAGGATGAGTTTCGATTGTACAGACAAGCAATAACAGACTGGGCAAAGCTGGGTAAGAAACCTTGAAAGAAAATCCAGGTGCTGCTAGGAATTGCACTGACTATCATGGATTGCAATGTATCTTTGGGTCAGTGGTGAAGTACATTAAGAAGGCTCCCTGGGAAACAGATGTTCTCTGACCTCCTGTAGTACCCCCTTCACAGATGCAGACACTTTTCCTCCTCTAGACTACTCATGAAGAACCAAACTGCAGACTGAAGCAGCTGCTGTCATGTGGAAACCACAGGAAGGAAAAAAAGTTACACTACACATCTGAAAGAAGGATCACAGGTTGTCAACCCAAAGAGATGCTCAAATGAAGACTGAAGCTTTGCGCCATGTCTCAGCAGACAGGCTGCTGCTTCTTCTGTCTCTCAAAACCTAAATGCCACAAACCAAGTCTGTGACCTGGTTGCTCCTAATGTGCATTCAAAGGTATCTGCTGTTTCCTTATTTCTAAACTATCAAACCTATTACCTTGGGCTCAGTCTAGATTTTGGCCCTCTCTGTGGTGCATGAACCTGCCCTCCTGCTGCTCACACCCCTGGTAAGAACAGCCTCTTCCTGCAGCCATCCCCATCCAGGTGTGGCTCAGGGAAACACCATTTGCCTACTGGCATCCTCCAGCACGTCAGCTGGGACAGAGAAATGAGGCCAGACGCTGCTCTTACTCACATCAGTGAGAAATAACAGTAAGTCCTTTGAAATGTGTGGAGCTAAAGCTCTGTAAAGCTGACCTGGAATTGTGAATCTAGCACTACACACAGACTCACTGAAATGGAGCTAGAATGACCAAGTACAGCAGCTGTCTCTTTTATGAAGAGGTTTCCTGCTAACTGAAGTCATGGTTTGGGTGAGGATTTGCCCATTCAGGACAGCTCCAATCATGCTGCATGCTCTACATATGACACAGATGAAATTTGGCTGAAGATTTTTTTTGGTCATACTGAGTGTCATATTTGTTGCATAGTAAGCTGAACAAAGAAGACCTCTGCTGTTAAAAAATTTATATTAATATTGTGCCTTGATTCCTCCACACCCTAAAATTCTGCAGACATGCTATAGCTTTCCCTTGTTTCTTTATCTAGCATTTCAGTCCTTCCAAACAGGCATTATAACAAAATGCAGCATTGAGACTTCATTAATTCAATTTTACCACTAAAATCCTTCCCAAAACACTCAAAAGATGCAGCTTATGTCCCATCTCATGCATTTTTGCAGTTCTGCCAGTTTATGTGACAGAAAATGCTAGCCCATTCTGGTTAGTGTGTGTCTTTTTTGCCCTAAGACCAGTGGGTTTTTTTGCAGCTATGCATTAAAGTGGATTTTCTCTGAGGCATAATAAAAATATCACAGTAAAGACATACATCATCTTTTTGATGCCATGTTACGTGATGACATTTTTCATGGTACACTTAGTTTGCTTTTGTCCAACGCAATTGAAAGTGTGACTGTGCACTGACCTGCTCCAAAGCAATCCCATCAGCCACCAAAAACACAGATCACATACATCAATTTGAGTCTGTGTAGCACAGCATTTATTATTTCAGCAATAAACTGCAGAGAAAATAAAGTATTTCATTCATGTCTAGCTGCCCTAATGCCACGGCGTTACATAACAGAAGGAAAAACAGGGATATATATGCAAAGGGCTTTTCTTCATCTGGCCCTGATGTCTGTATTACCACCCACTTTCCGGTTTTCCGTATTATTTGACTCAAACTCTCTATTTGACTTCTTCCTACTGCTTCCAGGCTTAGACCAGCTCCTGTTTCACTGCTTCCATTTCCATGTCGTAAAGGGAGATACTGCTTCAGCAGCTTGATGCATGTTTGCAGATATTTGGCTATCTGCTTTTCTACAAAGAAAATGATCAACTGATGCCATATCTTGATATTATACCTGAATTTGGGAACCTGACATTAATTAAAGACAGCTGTAATAAAGGATTTTCTGAGAAGTGAGTGCTCCTTGTAATGCAAAGGTGAACCTTACAGCAAAGCTTAGAATTATTATTACACTAGAAATAATAGGGTGGCAGCAGATCTTCACACAGCATGGAAAAAAATCACAAAAATTACTGGCCTCTATCCAAGGACAATCATGAGGAATTTAAAAATAAGAAAAATAAGAGGGAATTAGCACCCTCTTCAAGGAAAAAGTCACCTCCTGCCCTGGGATGATGTGGATTCTACATACAGTTCTTTTGTCACCGAGATTACACAAGCTCCCCAGTCTTGCCTTTGCAAAAATATTAAAAGATTTTAAATGGGCTTTATTCTACAGAGACAGAGTCCCAAATGCTGTTACACAAATAAAGTGATGAATGGGATGCCTATATATCATTTATTTCCTCTTGGAATTGGTGACCTTCCATCAGTCAGTAGTCTCCTTCACAGTCCCTCACTTGTGAATTATAAGTTAATCAAGAGTACAATGGAAACAATGCATCCATGGCCTGCTCGCTGCATTCATTTTTCTCCTCAGGGTGGATTACAGATGTTAAAGTTGTAATGAGCTTTCTTTTAGTCCAGTTTTGACCTCAATTCTGACTTTGCCAGAAAAAATTTCTCATGTGAGTTCACACAAGATGTATTTGGAAAATACAGTGGGATCTGGAAATGAACATTGTGAAGCTGGAGTAGTCTAAAAAAGAGTATCTCCTTAACTGCTCTATTTTAGTGTGGTGGGTTACGTGGAAAATAGTTTAAACAAAGAATACTATTTTGCAAGAATCAGTGCAGAGGAATGAGTATTTTAGCATAGTGCCCCATTTTACACAGCCTGAGCTGAGCCTAGGGAATTTCCCCTTAAAGGGGATGCAATACCTCCACTGGAAGTATTTATTTTCAAAACACAGAGATGCACAATAGCTGTGAATGGAATACAAGGAAAGAATTGTTCTCCTACACTTGATAATACTAGTGGTAATAATGAAGGAATTATTCTCATTATAAAGAAGAGTTGATCTGAAAGGTAAAAAGAGGTGGTAATTAATTTCCTTTAATAGTCACACTGGGATCTCCTGTAGTGTGCAGTCTGATGTTAATAATATATTTTCCCCCCTATAATTAATGTTCATGTACTGTTCCTGGGGGACTCTTCTCCACTACCCTCAGCATTGTCATTACTTAAGCATGCACAAGCAACTTTACTACTTTGGTGGCTGCAATAGCCAATCCAAGCACTGCATCCCTCGCCTGTATCTTCTCTCCTGTCATGTGGGTGGCAAATGGCATCACTAGAACATGCAGCCTCAGGAGACCTGAGAAATAATGAGGTATTTTGTCCCATTGTGGAGGAATGCACAGTTTTAAAGGAAACTGTAAGAGGACAGAGAGGGAAAGAGTGAGCCCTGTTTGCCTGCCCTGCTTTCTGAGGCTTGTGATTCATGGCTGCAGATGTTGCACCTACTTGCCAGCACAGGGCTGGGGCACAGCATGGTGAGCAAGGAAGCCCTTGGACCTCAGGCAGCCTGTGGCTCTCACGCCAGCCACCAAGGGCATAGGAAGAGAATGAAGCCAGGGCAGAAGCAGCATGGCCTGAGTTCCTTCTGGATGTCAGCCTGTAGTTTAAATGAAAGCTGTGCTGTGCACCAGAGGCCAAACAACACTTGACTTACTCTAAAACACTCTCATTAAACTGAGTTTGATGCTCCTTAGCTACAAATGCAGCCATGACTCTTCTCAGAAAGCAACAAATCTGAGCAAGAGTAAAAAGCTCAAGAAGGAATAGGAGACTAAGTGCTTTAACATTCTACCACTTCTTTCCACCTCTGCCAGATTTTATACTTGTTTAATGTAGGATTCCTGCAGGACAAAAGTGCAGGAAAACAATTATTTTCCCTTTACCACTAAATTTCCTTTAGCCTGCTATGCAATGCTGATGTGCATTCATCACACTTTAGAAGATTAGGGAGAATGAGTCTCAACAGACAAGTCAGAAAAGAGGGAGCACAACACAAAGCTCAGATACAGAGCCATTTTGTTTTCGTAGGATGGTAGAGATACACACCTAGGAGAACACAACAGTGCATTTAAGCTAACTCAGGTCACACAAATGCAAATATCTTCTGTTTGGTTTTGGTTTGTTGTTTTTAAAAACATGTTGTCTTAAGCAATTGGGCAAAAAGTTTCAACACCAAAATATTTCTGGAAGTGCTTTATTTCCCTCTTCTCCATCCATCACAGCTGCCACCACTGCCCAGTACAAACGAGCACTCCCACACAGGCATATCCAGCCTTACAGCACCATCCAGCTCTTCTCATGCACACAGGCAGGTTGGCCTTTGCTCCAATAAAGGAACTTTCCCTTTGGCATTTACTTATTTCCTAAAATGAGAACACTTACAGCCCACAACACACACCTATGACAGCACCTTTTAGGGCTCGACTGGTGGACTATCTCTTTGTTTGAATGTGTGCTCTTTAAATTGCAAAAGCTTTTCCTGGAGCATCAGAGAAAGCTAAAGAAACCCTGAGACTCACTTCCTTCATCCCCTCTCTCTGACCTTTCCTACCCTCGTTTTTTTGGTTCTCGGCACAAGGAAGAGCAAACAAGTGAAAGACAGAAGCAGCACCATGTTCACAAACTTTCCTCCCTAATTTCACGCTTACTTTACACCTGCATCCTGAGTCAAGGATATCTCACAGAATTCTGCTAAAACTGTAGTCAACCCAGAGGTTTAAATATTCTGGAAATTACTGTAAATATAAAATGTAACAGATTTTGCCTTTTTTTTCCCTTCAGGGGAAAACTGAAATATCAGCAGTTTCACTTCAGAACTAATTTTTATTTACTTCTCTAAGAATAAAAACTCTATTATGCCAAATTCTGTTAGCACATAGACTACTGCCAGATGTAGATGTAAGAAAAAAGGAAAAAAATCCTGGCTTGTTATGGCACCAAAAATGCCCAGTACTAAAGACACAGATGTAATGTACACAATGACATTTCCTCTTAGCTGATATATCTGTAAAGCAGTAAAATGACTAATTAAATAACAAGAAAGATGGAAATGGAAGGTGCCACTATCACTGAGCCACTAACAAGAAGGTTCCCTAAGACTCAGAGAAAGGAAGTAAGCATACTTAAGGCTATAATGCACAAAGCCACACAGAACAAACCCATATTCCTAGAAGAAATGTTTGGAAAATAAACATCCATATTCATAATAGCTACCATAGAATAGTGACCTCATAGTAGCTTAACTGGAAATATTTTATTGTATGGAAAGTACTTCAAAGGGTGACATTTCAGCACATGAACACTGCATTTTTCTGTTTATTCTGACAAAAGGTATTTCTCAAATACATTCAATTAAAGCTTCTTCCAAGTTTTCCAAGCTTGCATTTCCTACTTTGCACTGGGGGGAAGTGGGGTGGAGAGTGTGGAGGGAAGAAGAGGAGAGAATGGAAAGTAGAGATTATTTTTTTAACTGAAGATTTTAGCAACTGTTTCCAGATCTTCACATATCCAGGCCTTGCACATTTAAAGAAATGAGAATGCAAAATATTATTAACGGAATATAAATTAAGGAGAAAACTGACAAACAGGTGATATAGCATTCTCTGTCTGAAAAATGGCATATTTTCATGGAAAAAACCAACATCAGAGACACTTTGTGTATCTTTCAAAGAAATCTTTGGGACACTGCTTTTATGGAAAAACTGGAATACATTTTCTCTTTAAAGAAATAATTCAGATTTTCTGACCTTTTCAGTAAAAAGTAAGAACATTTGGGAAGATAGTTAATAATCCAGATTTTCTTATTAGATGTGTTTCATTTGCACATAACTCATAAACTACTTGCAGGCAGTGTCCACAGAGTAAAAACTGAAATTACCTGTTGCCTCTTCTCCCACACTGGGTAATCACACTTAGATCCAGGAGGTGATGTGGTAAAGCATGAACTGCCCGTGCAAGTTTCCCATTCTGTCAGACCAGCTGGGGATAGTAGTTCATGCCTTTCAATTAGAAAGATTTTGTGGGCCTTCTCCCCCCAAATGGCAGGAGACACTGAGGTGCCAACAGATCCACAATTTCCAGTAAGAGAGCCAAGTAAAAGCCATACAGTGGTGGTGCTTCACATCTGACCTCCCTGGTGTGACTGGAGACCGGTGGGTGCTGATCCCAGGCTTCAGGCAACAATATGGTCCTGTTGAGTGAAAGCAGCTCTGCTGCTCTGAATACTGCTCTTAAACAAACCAAGGAAAATAATACGTTTAAATTACCACTTACTGAGAATGCTACCTTCTCTAGAAGAGGGGATATCACAGTGCTATTTAAAATAATTGTGGCAGCTTGGTGTGCATAGCGATGCTGTTCTCCCATCCACAGGGAAACTCATGTCTAGAGATGCACACACTGTCTTATCAAAGGTTTGTTTCTAATTAGGGAGTAACTGAAACCCTTTTTAACACCTGCACTGCATGGATTTAATATACTAATGTGTAAACCTGTCTCAAATGTCTAATCCTTAAAATGTTTTACTTTCTTTTCAGTACTCTTAAGTAGTTAGTACTGCTAATTTAACTCCATCAGGCAGAAAGG
This sequence comes from Emberiza elegans, assembly GCA_024865655.1. Lineage (NCBI taxonomy): Eukaryota > Metazoa > Chordata > Aves > Passeriformes > Fringillidae > Emberiza > Emberiza elegans. Next base: position 56,209,678 of record JALJVW010003023.1, on the reverse strand, counting down.
CATTAAATGAAATGTCTAGAAGGAATTAATTTAAGTACTTATCAAAGACCAGTATCAATTTCCACTGGTAAGTAAAATGAATGTATGTGAACTGGAATCAGATACATTGATTCTACTCTATTGTGAAAACATAGCTTGGAGATAAATAATACTATGATTATTTGCCCAGGAAAATGTGCATCATCCTAACAAAAGAGCTCTCATGACCTTGACTAAACTACTGCACTCCAGCTTTCTCAAAAGCAGTGCCAAAATACCAACAGCATGACATACATGTCTGTTTTTTGAGGTGTCCGTTTTACAATGAGGCTTTGAGAGAAGCAGTCTTTATTCACAAACATTTCTTGAATCTTATGTGCAATTACTGCTGTACTTCTGCATAAAGAAAACTAGAAGATAACACAGGCCACTCTTCAGGGCCTGTGCCTGGGCTATAGCTAAAAGGCAAACTAAAATGCACCTTTCACTGGCATTTTCAAAGGACAAATTTGATACCATAAACAAAGCTCATTTCTGCTGTTGAGTGCTTCCTAAAGCATCGTTCTGCCTTAGGGGTTCATGGCACAAAGATAGCACAGGCTGTTCCACATGGACACTAATACAAGTTTTGGAATGGCATCAGCTTGTGTCTGTCTTCGGAAAAGCTGGAGCTGGCTCCTCCAGACAGAAAGGCTGTGATTTGATCTAGGCTGGTATTCATGACTTCTGAAGACCTGAGTTTGCCCAAGTCTCTCAATACTCTTGCTGGAGCTGAGACTGGGGCTAAGGACTGATGAGGATGAAAAGCCAGTGCTATTGCTGGGAAGATCATAAAGCTCAGAAGAGCATAAACACAGTAAAGCATGACCAGCTGTAGGGCTGAGTGGGAATAATGTACTTTAGATTATGTTAGTCTGGCGTTTAATGGCTTGGTGTAGAACTAGAGTTTGGACCCAAAGAACTGAGTTAATCACTGGATCTCAAAAGGCTTAACTGATGATTCAGATAAAGACAACAGCAAAACCTCACCACCAGCCTCCCTGAGCAAATGCAGGGCTATACCTTAGCCTGAGCCAACCATTGGCTTCCTCATTGCTCACCCTTGTGCAGCATACGCTTCCAAATTCAATTTTTAGCCATGGGAAGCCTTTATGCTGATACATCAAATTTTCCAGGGCTATTATTAGCTTACTGAAATGAAAGTGCTGTTGATAAGAAAAAGCTTAGATAAAAAACCAGGACAAAGTGACCCGAACACGAGTATGGCTTCACGGTCTTGCCAAATATACACATTGTGCCAAGGCCTATCAAGCACTGGCTGTGTGTGTGCAGAACCTAACAAAGATTGGCAGGCAGGTAGCTTGGGAATAATACCATCTAAGGCAGCAGGTCCTAAGACAACCTCTTAAGAAACCTTAAAGAGGACCATTTCTTGACATCCTGTCTCTGCTGCTGAAAAGAACAGTGCCTGGTCAGTGACTTGTTCCTTCTGAGTAAATGAGAAAGTGGGATCATCAACCAATGATCTGAGAAGTAAAGCAGCTTGCAGCTTTTTATGCTTTGTTACATTTGCATGTGATGTGTTCATCAGCAAAGATTTTTAGGGTTCTTGCCTGTCTTCTGGCATTGTTTCAATTTCACTAATAAAAAACACCCTCTGGCTGGGGGCTTCACATCACAGATGCTGGGGCAAGCACCCTCTTTGTCTTGGGTCCAGCAGAAGTGTCCATGTTGTGATGGGAATGAGGATAAGCAATCTCAGAAAGCCTCAAGAGACCCACTGAGCTGGACTGAGCACAAATGCCAGCAGAGCAAATGGCTTGTGCATAACCCTGGAGTAGATGCAGGCTGCTAAAATATACCAAAGATGAGGGTTAGTGCTAGAGCTAGGTTTAAAGGATGGGGTAGTGGAATCACCAGCTTCAGGAGTGTTACTAGCACTGACCTGCAAGGTCACTGGACTGCAATTGGGGCTGAAGGGCAGGTAGTTATTTGTACTCTGAGTAAGGGCACATGAACTTCTTTTGATGTGCAAGTTAGGTTTAGAGAAGACACTGATAAAAGTATCATATCTGACTGTCTGTAGGGCTGGGAGAAGAATGAGACAAAGGCTGAGGATTCATTTTAGCTCCAAATCTGGGGTGCTTCAGTTTCTGCAGTTCTTCCAAACCTCAAATGAAAACTAATCTTCTCTAAGCTCCTTGGGGAAACCTGCTGCCTCCTACCACCCTGGGCCTTAGACCAAAAATTGATTAAACACTTCAGATCCCATTTCCCTTAACCCCAATCAAGATGAAGACAGTAAAACTCAGCAAAGCATCTGCCTCTCAGCATATGTCCCAAACCCTCAGTTCAACCCAACAATTCCTGCTGATTGTCCCAGTAGAGCAAGCAGCTCACTTCTGCCTGATTTTAACTGCAGCCACCATCCTAAGCCTTATTACATCTTTATCACCTGAGACTTGTAACAGTTAGAAGAGTAAATTTGAGATGTTTGACTCCTGCCTTGTCTGCCTCTCCCTCTACAGGTACAGGATCCACCAGCAAACTGAACTGCCCATTCCCAAAACCTGGCTCCAGGTGTATGCCCAAGCTTGCTTACCGGTCCTACATCAAACCCAATGGGGCCAAAATTTACCTTATAGCTTTTGCTCCTACCAGTGCTCACTTCACACTGGCCTTCTGGTGAGTCTTCTGCAATCCATGAATATTTCTCCTTGTTCAGTATTTCCACAGCTAAAACCTAACAGTATCTCCTTCATAAACACCACATGAAAGTTGCCCAGTGTCTCCTCTCCTCCACAGCAGGGCTTCAAATTCAGGTTTTCCACTCATCATCCAGTATTAAAGTGATCCCAGTGAACTCTTGTACCAATAAATTGAATTCTCCTGATCTTGTGATTGCTAGCAATAACCCAAAGTTATCTCAACTGTTTATCTCAGTTCTAATTTTCTCTACCCCAAAGCCAAGCAGAATAAGATGTCCTGTGTGGAGTAAAGGTCTGAGAGCAGCTTTGAGACTGGTATTCCTTATTGACTTGAGCCCATTTTACCACCAGCATTGGGTCCAGGAGGTTGTGTTCACTAATGGGTGCTATCAGATATGCATGATGAGGGTATTTCAGTCTCTGCTGGGTGTGGGCCATTTAGCACACCCATCAGGTGTCCCATGTCAGGATTAGGAAGAGCAGAGATGGAAGAGCTCCATTTAGTACTGTGTCCTAAAAGTTCCTCTGTTCCAGGATGATATACTGTTGTCTGGTTATGGCTATGCTTATTAGAATAGAAAAGAGTTTTTCAATATTTTTACACAGACCATTTCGCTTTCTCTACAAAAATATCAAGCAAATATTTTTTGACAGTTTCTGACTCATTGAAGAATTCCTTTGAAAAAGGCCTGGCTCATCTCCTTTATGGTGAGGTGACTGCCTGATTGCACTGCTACAAAGCAGTACTGCTCAGCTTCAGGAGGCTCCTCTGAAGGGAGGTTCACTGTGTCTCTATGCTTACATTCTCCCATTCCTCCCCAGCCTCCCTAATGATAAATTAGGCATTCCAACCAAAGTCTGAGGGTCTGAATATCCACCTTTGTAACCTTCTTGAGCCTTGTTTCCACATTAAGAAGTTTTCTAGAAGTGGGCTGAGTTCTTTCAGAAGTGGAGGCATTGGAAACCACAAAGGCAATCTTCCTGCCTTAGAGCCCTGCAGGAATTCCCCAACCACAGCATTGGACATGGAGAGCATCCTGTCCACAGGTCACTGAAACATTCTCTGTTTTAAACTGTTGCACTGCACACTTGACTGAAACTTTTGGTTCTGAACAAGCTATATTTTTTTGGCACATTCCTAGGAATGTAGATTCTCAGTCTGCTGCCAGGTAGAAGTGAATAGTTGAGTTTTTTAAGAGCACCAAGTGGCCTATTAGCAAGTGTAAATGCATCCAAAAAAATGAAAGAAGACTGTATTTCTGCTTCTGATTCACTGTTCTGCGCCAAATAACACTTTCTCAGTCACCTTTTCTTCCTCAAAGAGAACAGGTTGTGACAGATTGAAGTCTTCTCCCCTTCTATGTCAGGAGCCTTTATGTGACAATTACAATATCATTTTTGTTTTACGATCAGCTGAAGTCAGTTCAAAACAGCATGTCACCTCACACATGAAATAGCATTACTTTATGTGATGGGTACTGGAATTTGGCAGGAGCATTTCCTCATTTGCAGTCTGCTTTTTTCTGTCTCAACTTGATGCAGAGTAACTTCAGTTTTGAAGTCAGTCAGGCTTATCTGGAGGAGTGACTCATCTAGGGCAAGCAGAGTAGCCAGCTTCTGCTTGCTCGGAAATGTTAAGGAGTGGAGGAGGAGAAAAATTACAAATTCATGATGGGGAAGACCTCAGACCTTCCAGATAAAACCTGTGATATTTATCAGCAGCCCTGTGAGCAGCAAGCTCAGTGCTCAGCCGGCAGTCTCTTTATCCCCTAACTTTTTCATGGTGTTTGCCTTTCTCTCTTGTTGCACCCAGCTCACGTGCCACAGGCAAGACTGGCCTCACAAAGTTCAAAGAGGAGCCAGCTGGCTGCACATGAGTGCTCAGATCAGTGGATCCTACTGATGTAATCAACAGCACCACGTCTTCTAGCTTTTTTTATTTTGTACGTCTCTAGAATAGCAATTAGCCAAGAGCGGGTCTAAATGCTGAAGTGTTCAGAGTGATTCTGGCTTTCCCTGACAATTGCTTTTTCACATCATCTATTATACCTAGGAAAGTAATAAAGCATTTCCCATTAATAACCCCTCTCACTTGTGATTTCTCTTTTTGTGGCCAGAAGAGACAAAGTGTGCGGTCAAGGCACAGAAATCTCTCCAAAACAACCAGTACTATGATTCTACATCTGCCAAAACTGCTATCACCATGAATTCAAGACACTTGGTCCTAAAACCATCCACTCTTCCCAATTTCTGACTGGTTCTTACTTCTTTCCTGGTTGCCAATTTTTTCTTTCTAAAATGTTATTTTTTAAAACCAAGCCAAACTCTCTTCAGATGTGAGACACTTAATCCTCCACTGCATTCATATTCAAAAGGAAGTGTTTGCAGAAAATAAAAGAAGTTTTTTGAGCAGTGAAACTGTCAGCAAGCTCTTGAGTAGGTTCTCTGGTGTCTGCAGGGACAGGAGCCCCCAACATAAGATGCATGTGGACCTGTTGGAGCAAGTCCAGATGATCATAGGACTGGATCATTCCACACCTCTGCTATGAAGACAGGCTGAGTGAGATGGGATTGTTCAGCTTGGAAAAAAGAAGGCTTCAGGGAGACCTTATAGCTATCTCGTGCCTGAAGGGGCCTGACAAGAGAGCTGCATGGGACTTTTCACATTGGTATGGAATGACGGGATGAGCAGGAATGGCTTTAAACTGAAAGACAGTAGCTTTGGACCAAATGTTCAAAAGAAATTCTTTGCTGTGAGGGTGGTGAGACATGGGAACAGGTTGCCCAGGGAAGCTGTGGATGTCCCATCCTTTGGCAATGTTCAAGGCCAGGAGAACGGAGCTCTGAGCAATCTGGTCTAGGAGGAGGTGTCCCTGCTTATGGTTGAAACCAATTCATCTTGAAGGTCCCTTCCAACTGAAACTATTCTATGATCTGAAGGAAAATAAAAAAATCTTCATCATTAAAAAAAACCCAACCAAACCCAACTTTAATTTGTTTATAGAATAACCCTTTCCTTTACTATGCTATCAGACACATGGCTGGCATTGTCCTCTGCTTGTATGGCCCTGTCAGACATGGGGAGAAAGATAATGTGTTAAACACTCAGGAGCAGAAATGCAAAAACTCAAGGTGGAGATTCAGGGGTTAGGAGTCTCTGAAATTCCTTTGAGTTCATTCTTAAAAAATTATCAGACTGTCAGACTAAGCATGGATCTTTGACTTCAGTATTCCTTGTGTTTTAAAAATCTAACCAAAGAGCATTAGTGTTCACTGCTGTATATTTACAGTATACTGTACAAATGAGAACAGCAACTACCACTCAGATGTAATGGTCCTTCCTTTAGATGCTTGATATTCTATACTGCTAAGTGCTGCCTGAAAGTTAATTTACAGTCTATTTGGAGGTAAAAAACTGTATTTATTACTTTAATTTCCTTGTCCCATTTTAATTTTTTTTTTTCATAGCCAGGCTGGAGTCCAAGAAAAATGCAAGTTTTGCAGATATTTTTATTGATCTTTGCTTTGTGATTTAGTAATGTGCATCATCTGGTTCTTACATCTTAAAAACCCAGAAAGGGAAGATGTTGAGCCCATGTTCTAAAATAGGTATATGTTTTAAACATGCTATTAAATTGTAGTTTCTACATTTTCTAGATTTTTCCATTTCCTTTCCCGGAGTTTTAATTCCTCTGGGGCATATCATAATGTCCTTACTCAGACAAAACTACTTTTCTATTTACATTGTTTAGGTTGAAAACTGCATGAGGCAGTTAATATCTGCAATACAAGTACCTCTTTATCATTTGTCAGCAAAGTTAAATTGTTTTTTGACATACTAGCTATTGAATAAAATATTAAGGTCACCAGTCCTTTTCTGGCAAGGATTGTCTTAAAAATCCAGCACGGCTCCAGATTAGTAGTCACAGTATTTATACAAATTTTATGCATGATGGCTCACATGCACTCAGTTTTTTGTACTGTTTATGTTAAAAAAAAGAAAAAAGAAAGATGCCTCAGTCTTGCATGGAGGCTTCCACATTCTCATCAATTCTGTTTACACAATCAAGCTCTTCGGAAGTTAAATTTCAATTTATCATTTTCATTTTTGTACTTTTTCCCCTTGTGTTCTCCTTTCCCTCCATAGTTATGCCTTTATCTGAGGGTATTGGACAATGGGCTGTGGGGCCCGCTCTAGTGTCCAAGAAGTAAGCTAGGAGAGTGCTCAGCATTTGATCATCACCAATGCCATGTGACATTTCACATCTTTTATTGTAATGGGAATTTCAATAGTCTCGTCAATACCAATGAAATTTATAACGTGCCAGGAGGGCGCTCTCAGATTAAGCTGTTTTCTCGTGTATTAAAGGGCTGTCACGGAACATTAACCATGAGACATCAACAAAATGGACTGAGACTTTAACACAAGTTTAATGACCTAGAGCTGGAATTCAGTGCCCTTTCTCCTAGGAAAGCTACTTTATTACTCTACAAGCAGTCTCAGTTTGTTCATGGGACTGCTTGTAAGATGTACTCAGTATGATTAAGAAGGTCAGAATCTGTCCCTGTTGACAAAAGACTACTTTGACACTTCAGATTCCCTTTGTGCCGCTTTTGCTTTGACTGGCGAGCACTTCATCAGGTGAGTCATCCCCTTTCACTGGGACTAAAGCTTGCACAGCTTGATCTATTTGGATTTATGGGCATACTCCATTAGGCTACACCACTGAAGTGAAGGACACTGCTTTGGAATAATGAGGTATCCACTGTGAGCAAGTAATATTGGACTGGGGCTAGAAACACACTGTGAGCATGCTGGCAAAGGAGACAATTCCTCTGAAGTGATCTGAGCTGGGTAATATTCTGTAGGACTAATAACCCAGAGGGGAAGATTTGTTGCATAAATGCATGCGGGACAGTGGCTTTAAATTCCTGCCTTACAGACAGCCCTAAGCACAGCCCTCACTAAGGCACTGAAGCAGCAGAAGGTAGGATTTCAAGCCTCCCTTTCACCCTGAACTTCCTTGGGGACATGCATTTTGCCTGCTAGGTGAGCAGGCAGTTCAGGCTCTACATCTTGAATGCTCAAAGCCATGAAGAGTGGGCCAGCCAAGTTGGCTTGTGGCCACCAAACACACATGGTTGATTGTCCTGCTTCTCCTGCACTGCTTATCTTTATTGCTGGTCCATGTTCCTTCTGTGAGCTCACTAAATTTTGTAATTCAGCAAAAAACCAAAAAACAAAAAGCCATCCTTTATTTTTTTCTTTTATTTTCTGACAGAGAAAGCTGACAGGACTTCTTCAGAAGCCTCATTAGGTAGGACAGCAAAGGCAACTGGTAGAAGTGCCCAGCTAGGAGCAGGGAACAGGGAGGGAAATCTGGCATGTATAAATGGGACTGGTCCTCCACCACCAAAGTGCACTTGTGGTGGCAGAGTGAACTTAAATAAGTTGTAGTCTGTTGTGAAACCTCATCTTTCAGTTGTCAGTAGACTTCACCATGAATCCTCTCAGTTGATCATAGCAACTTCCCTGCATGCCTTTCAGGGAGGCCTGATTTTGTAGTTGTTTAGGCTCAAGAAGAGGAGGCTCAGGGGGAACCTCATCGCTCCCTACAACTGCCTGAAAGGAGATGTAGTGAGGTGGGGGCTGATCTCTTCTGCTGTGCCTTCAGTGAGAGGACCAGAGGAAATGGTCTTAAGCTGACACAGGGAAGATTCAGATTAGATACTAAAAAAAAACCCACTGTTTGTGTTATCAGACATTGGAACTGATTGCCCAGGGAGGTGATGGAGTCACCATCACTGGAGGGGTCTAACAGCTTTGTGGATCTGGGTGATGTGGGTCAGTGGTTTAGGGGTTACAGTGATAGTGCCAGGTGAGCAGTTGGACTGGATGACCTTGTAGGTCTCTTCTAACCTTGATGATTTGATGTTTTTATAATTCAATTGGGCCAATTTGTGTCAATTTTGCCATGAAAACTAGAAATTGAATTGTGGAAGAAGGCTATCACATTTCCCAGGTAACAATGACAGCATTATTCCTTCTGAGTACCAACAATATCAAGATTACACTATTAAATTGAAAGACTACACTATTAATGCAAGATTACACTATTAAATTGAAATAGTTTAATTTTACATTAAAATTCAGAGTATCTTTCTGGGAAGGTTCCCAAGTTTTAAGAAGAAAACTCAGGGAATGACAGGCCAGTCAATCTCACTATGCTAAGGCACACAGAAAATAAGGAGGTTACTGATAAGCCAACATGGTTTCACTAAAGGCAAATTGTGCCTGATAAATCTGGTAGCCTTCTACAAGACTGTTACAGCAGTGGTGGATGAGGGAAGAGCAACTGCCGTCTACATGGGCTTGTGCAAAGCGTTTGACGCTGTCCGGCACAAAGCCTTTGTCCCTGCACTGGACAGGCATGGATTTGATAAATCAACCACTCAGTGGGTAAGGAAGTGGCTAAATGGTTGCACTGAAAGATTTGAGGTCAACAGCTTGCTGAGCAAGTGGACAAGTAGCATTCCCTGGGGGTCAGTACCAGGACCAGTGCTGTTCAACATCTTTGCAGTGGCACTCAGTGCACCCTCCGTGAGTCTGCCAACAATGCCAAGGTGTGTGGTGCAGCCTGACACTCTGGAGGGAAGGAAAACCACCCACAGGGACCTGGACAGGCTTGAGAGGTGGCACTGTGCAAGCCTCATGAAGTGCAACAAGACCACAAGCAAGGTCCTGCACCAGGGTCAGATAATCCCAAACACAAACACAGGCTGGGGATAGAATGCATTAAGAGCAGCCCTGAGGAAAAGGACTTGTGTGCTTACTGCTCTGAAAGCCAACCATAACCTAGGCTGTACCAAAAGAAGTGTGACTAGCAGGTCAAAGGAGGCAATTATGTCTCTCTACTGTGTTCTTGAATATTGACCTCAGCTCTGGAACCCCCAACATATAAAGGACATCAACCAGCTGAAGTGGGTGCAGAGGAAAAAACAAAAAAAATAGTCAATCTTATTTCTTGTCAAGTCTTTCTTTCATCTTACACTATGAACCACAGAAATGCTAGAGTTTTCCCTCAGGCTTTGATCACTGTATTACCATGACAACAATTTATTTATTGTAGCCATTATAGATGGACTTCAGATGGTAACTGGACCCCTCAGAAGTCCATGGGTGAGCTTTTGGTCTCCAAACACCAAGATAAATGAAAGAATTACTCTTTCCTGAAGAGCTATCTAACAGGTAACTGATTTGCTTTCAATTTTTTCAGCCAAGTCCACTGCCTTCCATCAGTTTAAATCTACTGGCTATTTTAATTATATGGAAAACTAGGTCAAACATTGTTCACCACTTTGCTTTGCTTTTTGCTGACTGAAACCTGTAATCTGGCAAGTCAATGCATCAATCTGACAGGATGTGACATATGGACACCACACAGGTTTTTATTCTTACTGTTTACATCATTTTACTATTCAGAGTTTTCCAGCCTTGCACAGCAGAAAGCTGTAAAGCTTTGTTCTCAAAGAGCTCACAACTAAAGAATGCTATTTTGCATACATAGAGGCTTGGAGTGTAAAAATATATGATAGAAACAAGACCTATTACTCTCTGAAGACATTGATGAATGAGTGTAATCAAGTCACCTTAGCAATAAAAATAGCTTCAAACTTAAGCACAAGTTTTAATATCTTGTTTAGTCAAAGGTATACTACAAAACATGCAATTCTAGCTCAGCAAGCAAGATAATGCCAGATTCTTAAAAATTGTGTTTCCTTAGCTTAAGGAGTATCCAGACAGACAATCAAAGTCCTTCTACACAAGGTTCTGTAAATAAAGTAAATTATAAATATATATTAAAACTGCCATTAATGCCTGTCAATCTGCTTCTAAAAGATGTAATTAGAAGATCAAAATACTAATTAGAAAATCCATTTGATCTCAAGAGTTTGGTTACATACTGACAATCTTGAAATAATTTGTATCAGGAAAGAACTGTTAAAGCTTAATATAATTCTGAATTTGAGCAACTGATATTTTCTAAGATTCAAAAATGGTGCACAGTTCTTTAAAATTAAAATTGTATCACCAAGGTAGTTATAAAAGTTAGTACTTATTAGTAAAGAAAAATCTTTATTGATTTACTTAAACCAGATAAAATGTATAACTTAAAATTTCAAGAAGATGATTTAAACATACTAAAGCAAATGCTTTCTAGCAGCAGAAACACCTGAAAACAAATAAGAAAGTGTGCAGAAAATATAGATTTTATATAGGGCTAGCCTCCTTGGAGCTCTCTCAGCTTCTGCCTTTTCTAGGGAGCAGTCTGGGGACAGTCTGCCAGGAAGCCTTGCCTGGTTCTTCCAGTTTCAAGAATCTCAGAAGAAACCACCACACTTGGTTATACAGAACATTTCCATGATTAAACCACTTGGGTTGAAATTCTGCAGTCTGGTGTCTGCCTGGGAATTTTGATGATTCCTATTTTCAGCCAGAAGAGTCAAGAAGTAGAGATTATATATTCATGAGAATAATTAGTCTTTGCTTTGCAGGTGTGTGTGCTCTGTGCAACAAGGATATCCTCATTTAAAAATCTGCCTGAATTGACCAATGTTTAATAAAACTGAAGCTTTTACCCAACTACATTGACATTAATGTTGTTACTTGAGTACTGGTTTGGGCCACGCTAAGCTAGCACTGCTGACACAAAAGTGCTCACATCCTTCCCCTGCCCATCCCAGTAGTTGTGAAGTGACTTAGTGAACTGATTGTGAACTGCCAGTTCACTTGAATTAAGCTGACTTAAAGTGACCAGCAACAACTAAAAAATAATTATTTGAATACAGTGTGATTACTAAACCATTAAGTACTGCATAACAATGAATATACAGGACAGGAATAAATCAAAATTACACAGGCAGACTTAATTATACTATTTCTTAATTTCTGAGTGCTCAGCTTTGCATCCACAGCAGTTAGCATTCAAGGCAGTTTCTGTGAGTGTGTGACTTTGATAGATCTTTAAAAAAATGGAAAACCTCACTATTTGGCATTGTTGTGATATTTCCAAAATATCAGCAGTCTTCCACTCATGACAGCTAACAAGCTGCATCAGCCAGAGTGATCACAGGGTCCTGCTGTAGGAAGGGACAATGGGCTGCAGTACGAGGTAAGCCATAAGATGGCTCTCCTGCTGGGCTTTGAGGCACTACAGAGGGGCACCACATTTGCCAGCACTGGGATGCTGGCAATGCCCACACGGGTCAGCTTTTCCTGCTTGTCTTTCCTGACTGCCAGCTTGATGCCTCCTTCTGTACCTCAGACTCCTCCTGACCCCAGTTATACACTGCAGGATGAGCACATGCTCATCTCTACTTCCGGCTGTCCAAGCCCCAGGTACTTCCTAAGAACCCCACTTTCAGACTTCTCTCAGCACAAAGACCCTCCTCCTCCAACCTCTTCCTCCCCTGTTGCCACCTGATCTCCCTCTTCCAGGCTCAGCTCCATGCTTGCTCCCTTCATGATATCCTCTCTTTCCAGCAGATCACACCACCCCCTCCTTAACCAAGCTTGTACTAAGGGCTTCTTTTCCATCTCTTCTTTTTCCTCACTGCCATGGGTTACAGCTGGAATTTCCTTGTCGCCCCTGCTCCTTGCCCATGTTCCTTCTCCGACTGGTCATCATTTTCAACTCCACCCATGCTCACTGTTCCCACTCCTGTTGATCCATTTTTCACCCCAGCGCATCATGTCCTTGCCTGACCTGTACAAATTGAGTCTCTGCCTTGCCTCCATTTCTTCACTCAGCTCCCTTCAAGCCCCACTTCTCCTCTCATCCAGAAATGTAAAAAGTTCAGCAGTTACTCTAAAGTGGCTTAAACCCACAGTGGTTCCAAAGGAGATCCTTTGTCTTCCTCTCACCTCTGCAACCTGTGCGGCTGCCCAGTAACCCAGCTTAGGAGAAAGTGCAACAGCTGACAATTAACCCATCCACATAAATAAAAGGCAAAATTTCAGCAAGATCAGCTTTCTGCTCTGACACAATGATGTCCAGAGCTGGGAGTAAGGCAGCACCATCTTTTGCAGTAGCAGCAGAGATGTACATGGACGTGGTGATCTGACCCTGGCTGGATGCCAGGTGCTCACCCAAGCTGCTCTATTATTCCCCTCCTCAGCTGGATAACAGACAAAAAATGTAATGAAAGGTTCAAGAGTTGAAGATGGGGAGAGAGACTGGAGATCACCCACAAGATACTGTCTGAGGCAAAAGAGACTCAGCTTGGGGAAATTAATTGAATTTATTGCTAATCAAATCAGAGTAGGATCATGAGAAGTAGAACAAATCTTAACACCACCTTCCTGCCACCACTCCCTCCTTCCCAGGCTTAACTTTATTTCTGATTCTCTAACTCCTACCCACCAGTGGAATGGGGAGACAGGGAATGGGGGCTGCAGTTAGTTCATCACATTTTGATTCTGCCACTGCTTCCCCCTTGAGGAAAAGAGTCCCTCCCCTGCTCCAGTGTGGGGCTCCTCCCACCAGAGGCAGTCCATGGAGGACTCCAATAGGAGTCCTTCCCAAGGGCTACAGTTCTTCACTAACCACTCCAGTGCAGGTCCCTTTACCACAGGGTGCAGTCCTTCAGGAATGGGCTGCTCCAGTGTGAGTTCCCCATGGAATCACAAGTTCTGCCAGCAAACCTGCTCTGCTGTGGGCTCCTCTCTCCAGGTTCTGCCAGAAGCCTGCTCCTGTGTGGGCTTCCCATGGGCTCACAGCCTCTTTTGCACATCCACCTGCTGTGACATGCAATCCTCCAGAGGCTGCAGGTGGCATCTGCTCCCCGTGGACCTCCAAGGACTGCAGGGGCACAGCTGCCTTACTGTGGTCTTCAGCACAGCCTGCAGGGCTATCTCAGCTCCTGAAGCACCTTCTCCCCCTCCTTTTTCACCACCCTTGGCATCTGCAGAACTGTTTCTCTCATTTCTTTTCATTCCTCTCTTCTCTAGCCACAGTTACTCCTGCCCATAACTGGTTTTTTCCTTCTTACGTATGTTATCCCAAAATCATTAATACCTTTGCTGAATGGCTTGGCCTTGGCCAGCAGCGGCTCTGTCTTGGAGCCACTTGGCATTGGCTCTGTCAGACATCAGGGAAGTTTCTAGCAGTTTCTCAGAAAATACACATCCTGTAGCCTTCACTACAACCTTTCCATGCAAATTCAATACAATGGATAAAAGCAGTCTTGCAATTATGAGTTTAGCCAAAATGGATTTGCGGAAGCAACAGGAAATCAGTCTTAAAAGGAAAAATACACTATACAGGTAGTACTGCCTGAGTTCATGCCAGAAACATCTTATGACTCCCAGTTAATGCTTTGCTCTTTAAGACAGTGGTTTGCAAGAGGTACCATGCTTTGGCAGAGTGAGAAGAGATTCACATCAAATACATTTCTCCAAAAGAAACCTGCAGACTAGCTATGAAACAAGACTAGGAAGAAACTACTAAAACATCATTAACTCCAGAATAAAATGCAAAAAAAAAGGTTGGCTGAAGTGAGATGCTTCCTACATTATAATCTGCTGTCATTATATTGCACGAGTTCTATTGTCATTACATTGCAAGGGTTCCGTATTGCTAGAGTGTCATACCTCTGTGATGTTTCTCGTAGGCAGCTCCTCTAGACCCTGACTCCTCCTTGTCCTCACAGGAGCCAACTGACTCCAGTTCCACTCAACCAACCAATCTACTCTTTTATAACATTCTTCTGATTGGCTACAGTGTGGCCTGGTAAAGTCAGGCCTGCTCCTAATCCTTAATAATTAGCTCAGCTGCAACTCTTTAGGGGGTAAGATTACATTCTATACTTCCTTTATTTACTTATATTCAATCCCCCTACAATAATCCCCCCAAAACAAGCGACTTCCACTGTAGTCATGCTCAAGTCAGTATGCAAGAAGAAATGCAACAATTAAGGCTATTCATCAGTTGAGGTTTTGAAACCCATTATCCATATTCTATTCAGGTGTAGTCTGTATTTCAAATTTTGGGGGACACTGTCAGTGAGGAATGTGAAAGAATCTTCAATGGACCCTATATTGGAAACATTTTTCTGCCAACTCTACTATGCTCCCCTGAAGCATTCTTTTACTGGGATAGCTCATTCTGCTCAGGGAAAGAGTTTAGTTTTGCCAGTAAAGTACCTGTACACAACACCTATCTGTTAGAGGAGGTTACCACTGTGCCCTTACATGGGCTAATGTCAGCAAAGATGTTTAAGAACAGACAAGATCTGGCTCACCAAAACAACCTTCCTGCACAACCATTTCTGAGCTCTCTCTGCAGTGCCTTTCTATTTCCTTCTCTGTGTTGCAAAACATTAATCTAGATTCATAATTCAGATCCTCAAAAGAAGCGAGAAAGGTTACATCAGTGCCTGAGTCACTTTAAGTTTTGCACACAAAACTGTGAAAAAACATTTTTCATGAATGAAGTAGCTAGAAAGAGCCAAAGGTTTGGGTATGTGTTCACTGCTGACAAATACTTAATAAATTTCAGAAACCTTCTGTGGCTGATGCAACGTGAGAAATCCTCAGAGGACTTAGCATGCAGCACCGTCTTCACATGCAGATAGCCAAAAGTGTTCTGCAAAAGAACACTGTCCTCTTCTTGGGGTGCCAGAGTGAATCTTAAAACTGACAAACATGAGGTTGCAGAGCAACCAAAAAATTCTAAATATAAACCTACGTCACATCATCCAAGCCATATGCAGAGTAATTCAAAACAAGGAGAAACAGAGGAACAAATGGGTAGACAAAAACAGAAAGTTCAGGCCTGCTCCTCTTCTTGAGACCATACACAGACAAAAAGAACAAGGCCCCTTTGTAGCATTCTGCTTTTTTACATCTTACTTCACAGCTGCTGTGCTACCGCGATGAGTGCTCCCTTTCCATCCAACCTATCCTTGCTGCTCTATACATGAGTCAGACTGGAGACCCGTTCAGCCCCTAAATATGTGCGTAAGTCTTTCCATATTCAGGAAAGAAACTAAGATGAAATTCTGAGTAATGAAAAGCATGTGCTTAAGTGTTTACCTGAATAAAGCTGCTCTGCTGAATTTGTGAGAAAATGTCAAACGCATGTCAGGCAAACTCAGGATCTTCCACAGCACTCCTGTTTGGAGAGCCTCTGCCATGAAAAGCACAGTATCCCAAAGGGGGAAAAAGTTTTTCCTGGAGAGCAGCCCAGAATGAAAGGAGCCATCAGATCAAAGATAAGTCTTACCTCCCCCACTACACCCCTCACTTCCCCAAACAGCAGATCAAGGCAGAGGAGGACTACGAAAAAGGAAAAAAATAGATTCGTTTTCCAGCAGAAAAATGAGACGTTCCCCTGACTCCCTTGATTTCTCCAAGCAAGGCAGCTAGGAGCAGGCTGTTGCTTGCCTGGAAGCTCGTAGACCACAAGATGTGAAGTCATGGAGTGCCAGTGTCAAGTTATTTATTGGCATCTTCCACTGCCAAGCCACTTCACAGTTTGGCAGTATGCAGGAGGGTGTTCAAGCTGACCACAGCAGACTGACCTTTCTGCTTCCACAGACAGAATGGTCTCCAGCCCCCATGATTCAAGAAGCCATGGATACTTTTGTTTGTTGGCCATTATTCATTAGATTTGGGAGACCAAGCTGTTTAAACTCAAACTTCTTGGAGCAAATAAAAAAATGTTGCACATTTTACATTATGTCTTGAAAATATGAAAGCTTGCTGCAATCTTCAAACACAATATTTATGAATTGGTCTTTCAGCGAAATCCACTTTTGCATAAGGATATACAGCTGCTGGTACCCAAAAGTATGATAGCTCCCAAATATATCTTTGCCATTTTAAAAATCATTCTAGGGGCTTGAAAATAATATTTTCTTTCATTGTAAGTGAAATCTCTAGCTCTGATGTTTCAAAGACAGTCTGAAATTAGCTGGGTTTTGTGTGTGTTTGTTTGTTTGTTTGTGCACTAGAATAATTGATTAAATCAGCACAAGCGTAACTGATTATACACTCTAACAAAACTACTGAAGAATTCAGCAGCAAAACCAGCAGTATCATGAAGAGCCATACCAAATTTTTATGCTTACATCTCCTATATGGAATCCCCTCTTAATTATACAGTAGCAAATTTGAAATGTGTCATCATCTCATACCACTGGATATCATAGATTATGAATGAATGTAACCTGAATTTTTTAACACTGTTAAATAATTTTTTTTAAGATGTCTCTTTAAACTTTTTCATTAAAGGAGAAAATTTGCATAGAGGAATATTTAAACACTCACAACTTACAAAGAATGTCAGCCCTCTTTCATTAACCAGAGCAATGACCCTCTAATAGTTTCACACTGAGAAAAAATGTGCAGAGAAATACGCCATGTCTAATGCCAATCAGGACTTTGAAAAAATATATATATTATAGACTGGTCAAATGAAATGTGAAATTCAGACTTAAAAATTGAACTTTCATCCTTCAGTCCTCTGAAAAATCATCTATTTTTAATGGAAATAGAAAAGCTATCTTTATCAAATTTCTCATTCAGCTGACAACAATAAATCTATTGTTCAAATGTAGTGGAAATGGGTCTTTGGAAGAGGAGGGTTTTAAGAAAATCAAACAGAAATTGCATCAAAGAAGAAATGCTTCTTTAACTGTCATTACTCTCTATATATAGCCTGCAGTTTTTGATTCGTTTTAGGTTTGCCAGAATAACAGGCAATTGGGCACCATGAAAAATTATTTTTTTATCATTCCCATAAGAGAAAACGTATTTGCTTGTTTAAGGGAGAATAAGCAAGTTTAGTGTTATGTCTTTTGCTCTAAGAAGTATGTCTGCAGGGATCCAGATGCTGAGAAGCAGAAAGCTGATAGCTTTAGCTTGAAATGCTACACTATAAATTAGGAAGCCATATACCCACTATTTATTTCACAAGCGTGAATTAGGTCCTGTGACAAAGAACACAACTTTCAGTCATTTCAGCAAGAAAATAACAGTACTTGGCACTCTCCAAAGGCTTTCCATCTGAAAAATGCCAACAATTAAGAGGTAGCAGGGTGAGGGGGGGACCTGAGCCACTGTGCAGGAAACCAGTGGAGGTGGGACACCCAGGGAGAGCTCCAAAGCCACCAGGTGTTGCACAGGTGGAAGCAAAGTGACAAGGCACTGCCTGATGTATCCTAACCACAGAGGTGATCAATGCCCAAAAAAACCCTTACTGTAGCTCCTCTTCCTGTCAATGGCCTGTTTAGCATCCCAGAGCTCCCTGCTTCGTCAGAGCTTTCCTAACCTCTGACACCTGGTTATGACTGGCACCCAGAATTGTTCATACCCTACAATACTCTGTAAAGCTGTCCTAGTTTACAGATCAGAGAAGTGATGCACAGAAAGCATTATGTATGTGGTCTAAGCTCATAACATTGCACAGTAGAAGAATTATGAATAAAACCCATTTCTCTGGAGATTTCCAGTTTTGTCACCCTCAACAAAACCCCTTTTACACAGACTTCAAAATCCGTGAGTATTTTTTTCTGACTGCAATACTATGCCAAATATTTATTTTATCAGTCCAAAACTCAATTTACTGAAACCCAGCATCAATACTTCAGAGGAAATGCTAAGATTCTACCCAGAAGAAGAGGAAGGATTACTGAGATGAATATTGTGCAAATAAATCTCTGCCTGGATCACCAATCTTACAAACTGCTGCTTTGCCCTAAGGCAAGTACCTTAAAATAAGCAACTGTACATAGAAGGGGTCTAAGCAAGCTAAATGAAATTCCTGGAAACATGTATGATGTGTATCAACTTTCTACAGTGCTGTAGTCAGTGAAGGTGAGAATAACAGACTGAAAGAGAGTGTGAGACAGTAAGAGGAGAGAATAAAGGAGGGGAGGGCAAGGTGGAAAGTAGAAGGTGCTAAGACCTGAGAGAAGTAAAAAGAAAAAAGATCCTAGTAAAGGAAGCTGAAGATTCAAAACCAGAAATATGAAAGGAGAGAGAAGAGTTAGAATACAAAGTGAGATAATTTTAAATTTTTAAATTAAAAAAAAATCAAACCCAAAAAGTGAGAAAGTTTAGACCTTTTAGAAACTCAAGTCAGTAATTTTCTGTCAGCCAAACTCTCCTTGATTTTACCCTTAATGGGAGCGGGAGTTTTGCCTTAATGAGGACAGCAGGACAGGCACCAAATGCAGCTTGATTTCTTATACTTGAATAACAGCAAGATATAACAAGATATTCTGTTGTTGAAAAAGATGATGCATTTTTGAATAAATACGGATGTTACAAGCCAGGCAGTATAAATGTAATTGCTACAACGAGCTGAGTTACATCAGCATGTGTCAGCTGACAATAAGGTCCTTTGTGCTGGAAAGAAATAAAAAAGATGGAAAAAAAAAAGACTGGTGCCACTCTACAAACAAATTAAAGGCCCAGAATTATTCCAGCAAAGCTTCCATCGACTTCAGTGACAGCCCAGAAACAAAGAAGATTCTTCAGTCCTTCTTATAAAAAATATAAATACAGGAATGACTATGAGTGACCTATTTATTTTTCATCACTATTGCTCTTGCTGAAATTGTTGGAAATGCACCCAGCTGCTTTACCGAACTATTGTTTGATTAGGCTGTTTATGTGAAACTATCTATCCCAAATATTGTATTACTATACCAAAAAAAGGCATTGAAAGTAGATAGGAGAATAAAATATTCTTCTCACCTTCATAGCCAAAGATAAAGCAAATTATAACAACTCGTTGTTTATCTGATGAACAGGATGAAGATTTTGCCTGAGTAAATAGTGGCCTTAATGGTCCATGTAGAAATCATATAGTTGTCTTCCCCTTTATAAATTATAAACTAAAAGAACCCTCACTGGAAGTGTAACTGGAATGTGGGTATGGAATGTGGGTATGTGTAATGCAAAGCCTCCAATTTAAAATCCTTTTCCTGTTTTATATGTCAAAACCAGGAACAGACAAAATACCGCAAGTAAAATCCATAGAATTACCAGTAAAAACACTGAGGCAGATATTTTGTATGAGAATTAGAAATAATAGAGAAATATCCTATCTCTAGCTGATCATACTGCACACAGTATTGACTAGATTTTGCAAGCATACTGTTCTTATGCATAACATGGGAAATATGTCAATTTTCCCAAAGTATTAATGAGAGGTGTCCCACCCAAACCAATAAATCTAGGACATGTTTAAAGTCAGATTTATTCAGCCACTGACTCAATCAGATAACCAGGAATGCTCAGGTTTTGCATGGTTATATCCACCTGTTGATTTAGAGATTACAGGTGGAAGCTGCCTTACTAAAACTGTTCTCCAGCTAAAAAATTTGACACACCTAACAGAGGGAATGAAGAGAAAAACAGTCTGGTCTGTTATCGACGATAAAAGGATAATAAATGATCAAACTCGATTATTACTGTTTGCAGGGCTAACATTATGCTTAAAGAAATTCATTGCCATCTGCAAGCCTGTTAAAATTGATTACAATTTTCTTGTGCTGGTTTTCTTCCCAATAGTTGAATAGCATTGTCTGTTTTTAAAGGAAAAAAACCCAAAGCTGCTTAAATAATAAATTGTTTATCCCTTGATAGAACAAACCATAGTGATGAACTTTAAGAATGGTTACCAAATTAGAAATGAGAGTGAAAAACAAGTACTTTCCTGTTCAAGGCTTTGTTTTTAATGTCTTTTTATTTTTAACTAGATTGAGTGATGATTACAGAAAATTCAAGGCTACCCAGACATCAGGCTGCTCAATTGACTGGAAAGTTTGATGACTTCTCTGAAAAGTGAGGTCTGTGCATGAAATGAAGTCAGTATCACTGGTTCTAGATAATTTAAGGGGGAAGAGAGGAAAAGGTTAATATTGCTTATTAAATAATGTTAAATGAGATCAAACAAGACGTGCAGGATTCAGGAGGGCTCTTGGAGCGCCGGCTGTTTCCCCAGGCTGCTTATGCAACCTTGTTTGTGCAGGCAGTGCAAGGGCCTGCCATTTTATTACATAAGGTAGCCCAAAAATGTACAGCTAGGCAGTTGTGAGCTCCATTAAGTGCTGCATTGGAGTTTCTGTATCAGTTAGTGTCTGGAAATTTTAGGAAACTACCAGAAGGACTTAAGACAATGCTGAGTTTGGGATTGGTGCTTGTTGTTTAAATAGCAATAGACCTCATCCAAAAGGCAGCAAAATGCCATCAGTGTGAGCTGTATTTTAATACATTGTGCTTTGACCATTGCTTAAGTAAACAGCAATACAGCCTTTGGTTTAGCACAGCCATCATAAATGCAATCCATGGCTTTAAAATCTGCCTTTCAGATGATTAAGCAAATTGTCTGGTTTAATAAACAGCAGTCAACACAACATTTCTGTTTTAACCAGTGCCTAAATTCAGTGGATAACTGAAGAAATTTAATTCTCAGTCCTCTCATTCTCAGTTCAGAATGTCAAGGCCTGGTCTTGTAGAGACAAATGAAATGCTTAACTACAGCAACAGCTCATCAGAGAAGATGCCCACCTTGGCCCAAATCCTCTCCCTGACACCGGGCAGCAGGGAAGGCTGGGGAAGCCTGTGTCAGCAGGGCAGGCATGTAGCAATATTACAGTCTCCCAGCAGGGATGTCTTCAGCCAGGCACTGTGTCTCATTATTCAATGCCTTCAGGTGGGATTGCTTCCCTGAATGAACTGCTTTCTGAACCTACTCGAACCCAAGAAGATAATCCTCACCATGACTGCACAGCTCCACAACAGGACACCAAGGAGGGTGTTCAAGCAGTGTACACTGCTTTTTGGGGTACAGTTCTGGACCATGACTTGGCTCTTCTTTGGAGCACTTCCACTAGCTCCTCCCAACCAGCCTGTTCCACGGCAGATGTGCTGTAATGGGGCCAACCCTGAGCAGGGAAGGTACAAGAACCAGTAGCATCTTGGCCTTGGGAACTGAGGGGGGCCAGATGCTGATCCACTTTGTTTTGCAGAGCAGACACAGGGAGACCTCCTGGCTCAGCAGCCCCTCTCAGCCATGGCTAGACACAGGTGCTGAGGAGCAAGTACAAGAACAAGGCAAACCAGTGGTGGTATTTCTTCAGGATACTCACCAAGCTTCCAAAATATGCAGCTCAAAACTTCCTATGCCAGAGGCAGTGGTTTTAAATTTAATAGCCCTTGATGGATTTCTCTTCCATGAACTCATCCAGTCACCTCATTAGCTGATGTAACCTCTCAGCATCCACATCCTGTGGTGAGGAGCTCAGCAGCCTGACCACGCCATGTGAAGAGCAATCTCCTTTTGTTTCCATTCCTGCAACTGCCTGCCCAGTGCCCTCTGCTGCTGTGGCTGTGATCAGTCATTCCTGGTTTGCCTTCTCCATGCTTTGCTTAATTTCACAGATGTGTGTTGCATCACTTTATCAGCATTGTCAGTTCTGAGACAGGAGTCACTCTGTTTCTCTGCTCACCTTTGCTACATCCCTCCGAACCGTCTCCCTCACCATTATCCATCTCTGATGTGGGGGAATCAACAGCACAGGACATTGAAGATATGGCACATTACAGCTGCTACAGTGAAATAATGAGGATTCTTTTTTACTATTTTCCATCCTTTTAAAAACAATCTTAATGTTCTGTTTCCTTTTGGTTTTTAACTCACACCTGCACATTGCATTGTTTTTTTTTTTCCCTGAGTTGACCATGGAAGATTTTGTCTAAGTTTTGGCACCTTCAGTGACATGTAGCAATTAATTTCTATGATTATAGAATATTTTCTTCTATTTATTTTCAAACTGACATGCCTATTACATTTATATCACATGAAGATACTCAAGGAGAAAGGCTGATTGAAATGTCCCAGTAGATGACACTCTGTCATGCCAGCACTTTGTGTACATTTTGAAATTAGAGGTTTCATACCTGAGTTTCCAAACTTCAGTTCAGATCTCAAACATACATACACATCCTCTCAAATTTTTTTCCCATATCATCATTCCACTTGGCTAGAAATCTTCTATTTTATGCAGATCCCTAAGAACGGCAGTAAAACAGCTGAAAAACACCTTCTGTCATAATCAGGCCAGCAGAAGCTCAGCTGTTTTACACAGACTTGTGCCCAAGCAGGAGAAGTTTAGATAACCACCCTGTTCCCACCATTTATATAGTCATTTTTGGAGTATCTTGACGCTCAAGGCATGCTACCTCCCACAAAGACACAGGAGAAAGAGATGGCATTGCCTCAAAGTGCTGGCTGGTAAAGGAGAGGACAAGAAACAGCAGGCAGATGGGGTACTATAAATCTGGTATTATAGTATGGCAATACTATTTCCTAGTAACAAAGGTCCAAGTTCACCAGTGACCTAAGTTTTGTGAGAGCTTTATTTTGCTAAAGTCACAGGTTTTTTTTCAGACTGAAGCAGAATTAAAACTAGCACTAGGGATGCATAAGACTACTCTTCCCAAATGTGGCAGGCAGCCTGCAATAAACACTGATTTCTGCCATGGTCCTTGG
The DNA here is from genome assembly GCA_024865655.1 of Emberiza elegans. Taxonomy (NCBI): domain Eukaryota; kingdom Metazoa; phylum Chordata; class Aves; order Passeriformes; family Fringillidae; genus Emberiza; species Emberiza elegans. Next base: position 56,186,424 of record JALJVW010003023.1, on the reverse strand, counting down.
ATAAAGCAACAGAAGTGTCTTTACCAAAGTGTAATTAAAACCAGCGTTTTGGTTGGACTGAGCTGTGCCTCATAGTTTGCCTTCAGGGGGAAGAGACACTGGAAGAGCAGCATAAAAACCAGTATTTATCCCTCTATCCCCAAAATGTACGTCAAATTTATGTGGACGAGGCCAAGAAAGCCATTTCCCTAAATCCCTCAATCTAATCTGCCAACATCCCAGAGCCACCACAAGATGAATGCAAGGAGCAAAGAATGAACCACATCTGCAACTTCTCAGGTCCTTATTCAGAGCATGAGCCTACATGACCCACATCCCTTGTCACCCCCTTGCCTTTCCTGCCCTGCAGCTCTTGTAGTTTTGAATTCAGCTGGCAATATACTGTTGTGTTTACCCAATTATCCCATCATAAAAAAACCCCAAACAATATTTGAGATAGCAGCAATTTTAATTGAATAGTTTAGAAAATATATATTGACAATATAATTTGATTAAAAATAAGGGATAATTTGGTTCCAATAATAGCGCATAAGCAAAAGATAACCACGGGGTATGGAGTGCAGGGCTCTTGGACCCTTGCCACCTCATGTACGAGCTTGCCAAGTGAAGATTCCTCCTTATATGCCATGTGTCAATGCCATCTCTTCCCATTTTCGATTCATCACACTCCTACCTCTGCCCTCATCACCACCTTTACGGCGCATGCACCACCACTCAGTTTGGTGGTCGCACAGGTCTTTGGGGGTCGTCACTGATGAAGATCTGTAGTCTTCCTCTTTCTCCTTTAATTCACCTTTGGGTTACACATGTGCACCAAACCATTATAAGGTAAACTAAAACTAATGTACTACTGCATCTAAGCATCAAAGCAATAAATCTCTTATAGCTGGCATTTTCCTGGGACCCAACCAGATTTTCCCTTCTTTCTGTTAATTTTTAGTAACTGTATCTCTTGCTTTTTCCTTCTGTCCTTGAACATCTGCGGGGAGGGGGGTGGAGCCCCTCCTCTCCCTTTCTTCTTTGGCATTACAACTTTTAACTGTTTTATTATTCCCAAATATTAATTAAATATCAATAATGATTACTGTTTCAATATTGATTACTGTTTCAATTTTATCAGCATGAATCATACCTATTTACCGCAATACTGTTTCACATACATTCATGCATACATATATATATATATGTATATATTCTGTGTCCCACAGCATGTCAGCATGTCACAATGGCTGTAGTCCCTTCCAAAAAACAGCAATACCAAAAGCAGCATTGCATAAATAAATCCACCATCATCTATGCATTCTGCTTAAATGCTATTACATGGTGTTTCCTTTTCAAACTTCAGTAGTCAGACTCATAAAATCAGTCTATCAGCTGATACAGATTACCTACTGAATTAAATTAGGTAAAATACAAATATTTGCATGGCCTCAGCCTACCTTTTCAAGAAGTTTTATTAAGATCAAGGATCGACAGACAGTTAAACCAAATCCAGGAAAATTAATTTTTTATACAGATAATGATCCCTCTAAAAAAATCTGCAATTCAAGTGCATCTCTCCTAAGAGCCTAGACAAAAGACTATAAACACAAATGGAAGTTACCTAAGTTCATCTAACACAGAAAGAAAAGTAATTAAATGCACATAAAATGTGTATTTGGCTGTTATTTTTAACTGTATGACATTTACCAATCCAGGGGAGAGGCAAAGAAGCAGAAGCATGGGCTGAAACCCACAGCAGGCAGTGTGGGGAGAAAAATAAGAAAGATTAAAAGGTAGTAGTACCATGCCCAGGTTATTGAAAAAATGGAAACCACTGTGGTTTTGCTCAGATCTCCTGTCCCTGGACATGACAAGTGTCAACTTCCTTCTTTCCACCATTCCTTCTCTTGGCCAGGTTTACTACCTCTATCTACAGTTTCCCGCACCTTTTCCCCAAGATTTGTCATCTGTGACCCCACAAATCCTTTGTCTCAATTCTCTGCTCTTCAATTTCTCCATGTATCCATCACCAGTACTTCTTCTCAGAAGTGGGACTGTTCTAGTCCCACAATTTTTGTCACCATGCAAGTGAATTAAACAGTTTCCTCCTCCAGCCTTCCCTGGCATCACCAGGCACGCTCTGCCACCGAAGACACAGTTGAGAAAGTCTTCAATTCTCCTTCCCGCACTCCTGTAGAAGCAACACCCGGGAAGAAGAACTGGGGGGAAAGTCCACTCAGCCCATTAGCCACCAGCTGGAGGGCTCTCATCCTTCCCAGGAAGAGGAGCAGTTTCTCAGCTCCGAACAGTGCTGGGATGTTCAGCATGCCTTGTGCTGAGAGCATCTTCAAGTGAGCACAATGGTCAAGCCCTCAACAAGTCCTCTCCCAAGAGCACACGCCCTAGGCATTGCGATAAAATTATACTGGAGAGAAATTCTGGAAGATTCTCAGAGGATCAGCAAAAGGCACACCCCCATCACAAGATGATCCCAAAAAAAATATCTTTTTCCTGCTCCAAAACATGATGCCACAAGAATTTAAGTCTCAAAGAAAGTGTTTCTTAGCATAGTGAAAAAAAATCAGATTCCCAGATAGGTCAAGGTCTCCTAATTCAGGATGCAAACCTAAACCATCTTCATCAAATATGTTGCCCAAGACCATGTTTTCGTCTTACCATGATCTCCGAAATAACCAAACCACTTAATCTGAAACTTCCCAAAGACAGTCTGTCTTCAGCAGACACTCAACCTGCAAAATACCAACCTAGGCTTAAGCTTGGCAAAAAAACCTGACAGCAGAGCATTGTACTAGAAAGCACTAGCTAATTTTAACTGTAGACAACATTGCTGCCTATGATGAAAAAACAACTCCTTCAAAGGCTCTTGCATGCTTCAGGGTAGAGATTTGGGCAAAAAAAAATTGTAATTCTGTGGATTCAACCTGCAAATGTGCAGGAAGGCACCTTTATCTGTGAGGGAAAACTAATTTAGGAAAGCTCACTTTCTCCAGACTTTGGTGCAGGGCACAGAAGTGCTGCTAGCTTGGGGAATCACCCTGATGTCACATACCCAGTTCTACAAAATCTTCATTTTCACATCTTCAGTGAAATAATGTACAGTTTGGCAATCACATTCTCCAAATACTCCTGGCCATCTCTGCAGAGCAACCCTGTGTTCATATTCATCTACTGAAATGTAAGCAGGATTGGGCCCTCCACCAGCTGACAGCTCTCGGAATCAGACATGGATCAGTGGATGATGAGCTGGCTATGTCTGGACACTCTGAACTCTAATTATTTAGCACCACCAAACAAACTAAACCCACAGTTTAGGGCATTAACATCTCACACTGGGGTAAATTAGATAATTTTCCACCTCAAGAGGCAACCACTTGTTGAACTGAATGCTCAGGTTGGCTGTGCCCATCCGAGAGATCCCTACAGCCCTTCTGGAGGTTTAGCGCCATGAAAAAATCCAAGTTCCTCTGCTGGCTGTAACGCTTATAACCGCTAATTATTTCTGAGTCACTTGAGTGAAAGTAAGCTGCCATCCTGTAGACAGCTAGGGAGTACGGAGCAAAGTTTCTGGATGAGCGTGCTTGTTAATTGACAAATCGGGCTAGTGACCATAGAGGGAAACACCTCGGCACAGCTCCGTGTGAATCCGGCGCTGCCGTTCGGCCGTGTATTTAAGGTTCACCCCGTTCCACACAGGGATGCAAACACGCGGGAGGGGAGTTCTGCGCAGGGCTGCAGCAGCAGCAGGGCTCTCCCAGCACACGACACAACCCCTGCTCCCCCCGGGAGCTTTCACCCATTCAAAATCCCCACTGGTCCTACTGGAACTTTTCCTTGAGCAAACACCTCCCGGTCGCACCGCAGACCCTGTTCCAGCCTAGCTTACAGGAACCCCCAAAGTCAGGAAACGTCCAACCACACCAAAACGAGATGGCGAAGAGACTGTTTAGGGGACAACTTATTTTCCAAACGGAGGGGCCCGTCCGGCCGGACCCCGCCAGCCCGGCCAGGACAGACACGCCGCACATATGCGGGCTCCCCACGGAAACTTTCCCGCGGCAGAGCCACGCCACCCCGCACCACCGGGCACGTCCGTGACCCCCGCGGAGCGGGGACACCGCGGAGCTGACCCCGGCCGCCGCCGCTGGGTCACGCGTGCCGAGCATCCCCTGTGGGTGCCCCGGGCGGGCTCCCCCCGGGCGGGTGTCGCGGGCGGGCGCCCCACGGGACGGAGGCAGGGTCGGGGCCGCACGGCCGCGCGTTACCTGGGGTGCCGGTGCTGCGGGAGCGCGGCGGGGAAGCCCCAGCCGCCGCCGCTGCCGCCGCCGCTGCTGCTGCTGTCCGCGGTGGCCACCTGGGCGCGGGAACCGCCGCCGGTGCCGGTGCCGGCGAGCTGGATGCCGCCGCTTTTCCGGTGCCTCCCGGTGCCGTTGCGGCAGCGGCCGCCGCTGCTCCAGCCGCGCAGGAGGCCGGCCTCGGGAGCCGGCAAACTCTTCCTCGCCGACGAGGAGCCGGGGACGCTGCCCGCCTCCTGCCTGCCGCCGGTGCCGGTGCCCTGTCTCATGGTGCGCGGGGCCGCCGCATGCCGCTCTGCCGCCGCCCCGGGCGCCGCGGGACCCACGCGCGCCGGGGCCAGGGGCTCCGCCGGCACCGGGAGGCCGCCGGGAGCCCGGGCTGCTGCGGGGGAGTGCGGAGGCCAGAGGCCGGGGGGGCTGCTGGCTGGGGCTCCCGCTGGGGCATTAAGTTGGACGCGCGGCCTGGAGAGGCAGGGCGGGCGCGGGGGCTGCGGGGCCGATAGTTCTCCGCGAAGTTGGAGCCCGGCGGGCGAGGCGGGGGCATTCTCTCCGCCGGCCCTTCATCGCCGCCCGCCGCCGCCTCCCCTCGCCTGCCCCCGCCGCCGGGCCACCGCCCCGCGCCCTCAGCCGGCGGCTCTGCGGGGGCGCGCCCCGCGCCCCGCGCCCATGGGCGCAGCCGCGGCGCCGGCGGCAGAGGATCTCCCGTGCCGGTTTCCTCCGCCGCTCGTCGCCTTCTCCGGCAGGGAGCGGGGGGAGCTGGCGGGGGGGGGGGGGTGAGGGCCGGGGGGTGCCCAAACGCGAGGCTGTTGTTCAAAATGGGTCAGGGAGGGGGAAAGGGACCCCGGCGCTAGGCGCCCCCCTACCCGCGGTGGGCGCCGTGAGGGCCGGGCTGGGGCGGTGGGTAGCGAGAGGGCTGCGGAGGAGCTCTCCCGCCCCGGCTCCTGTGCACAAGTGCAGGGAATGTTCCACTGACCTACATATTTTTCCAAACATACGTGACCTTTTTTTTTTCTCTCTCTCTCTCTCTCTTCTGTGGGAGGAGACAGGCGAGGATCCAAGAAAAGGAGAAGCTGGAAAGAGAACGAAAGGGGAAGCAGGGAAAAAAACCTCAACCAAAGAGCCAGCCCCGCATCAAGGATGGTTTCACACCGCCGCCGCGAGCGAACCCCGGCGTGCCCACGTTTACATATGTCTGTAGCGGTATCCCCGCTCCGCACCGGCGGACGGCTCGGTAGCCTGACCCCGGGAGCCCCCGGCGGCGCCTCCGGCCCCGCTGAGCAGGACTGCGCCCGGTGCCCGGCCCTGGCTACCGGGGCGATCCGGCGGGACCCCTGCGAGGCTCCGCTCGGCGGGCTCGGGACGCCCCCCCCCCTCGGCCCCCGCCTCAGGGGGCGATCCCGCGCCCTGTCCGTGCCCGCTGTCCCGGCGGTGGTGGCGGCGGGAACCGGGCCGGAGCGGGGCACGGCACCGCGCTGCCCCGGGGCAGGCTCACGGCCTCGCCGGGCACAGGCAGGAGCTCGCGATCTGGTTATGCAACGGCGCACAGGCAATTGGAGCAAAACCTTGACAGAGAGCGCTTTTTTTTTTTCTTTTTCAAAGTAGGTCATTCTTTTTATTCCCTGTTTTGCCTCTTTTTTTTCGCCTTTTTTTTCCCCTCTAATACTCGTCCTGCAAAGTGGCCAGTGAGAGAGAAGGCGGTGTGCTCGAGCCCAGTAGGAGCTGGCGATCGGAGCTTTGCTCTTGCCTCGACGGGCACTCCTGCCGGCTTCTGTGGCGGCGGCTCCGGAGTTGCCCTTCTTTCGCAAGGAAGGCAGAAGTGGCCGGGGAGCGGGGGCACGGCTCGGGCAGAGCCCGCCGCTCCCGGCCGCGCTCCCCGCACCTCCCGTCGGCTCAGTCCCGGGAGGCCCTGGGCCTCGCCGGCAACTGCCCCCTGCCCTCGCACCGCCTGTGTCCCCGGGGCTTGCTGGCACTGCTGGCAGACACCTCTTTCACCGGCACAAGGGGTTTCTCCCCGAGATACAGTATGTGCTTTCGGAAGAGTTGTAATTTTTTCTGTTCAGAGGAGGGTTTTGTTGGGGATGGAAAGCTCCCGTATCGAGGTGCAAGCTGTGTCCGTTCCAAAAGGCCTGACTGCATAGCCATGCCTCTTCCGGTAGTTTGTGTGGTGGGCCGAGCGCTGTTTCCCCATGTCCCCCAGTGCCTCCTTTTGTAAAGACAGGTTAATCCTCGCAAAATATCCCCCAGCAGAGAACACTTCCCACTCCGGGCATGCGTGTGTGGGTGCAGCATGTGGACTGATGGTTGCTCCAGCTACCTGGCCCCTGTGGGGAGCTGTGCTGCTTTTCCCACTACCCCCACCACCCAGCTCACCCAGTTACCCCGCTGCGGTGTTCTCCTCCTGCCATACACCTTATCCAGCCAGTTATTTGATCCAGTTCAATCCCCAATGCAAATGTGAATGACTACAAAATATGGAAAAATGTTGTGCTCCTTTGCTGAGCACTTTTACACCATACTTTATACAACAGGCATGACTAATGTCGAAAGGGTAAAGTTGTTTACTTTTAACCAAGATTAAATACAAAACTTCAAAAAGCTCCTCCCTTCCTTTGGATGAAACCCAGCATTTTTTCCCATTTGGAAATTGTCAAACAGTGGTTAAACAATCCTTTGGCAAACAAGCAGTGCCTGAGGGAATAAAGCATCAGATACATGGGGAGTGGAATAAAAGACATTTCTTTTCCTGAGGTACTTTTCTTGTGTTGCACAATGAAGTATAACATAAAATTTTCAAGCCTTGTAAGGTTACAGAAAAGGAACTTCCCATGATTATATACACTACATGATTTGATATTCCAGTCCTTTTGAAAACTTACCAAAATCCTTTCCCCAAACCAACCCTGTGCTTTCAGAAGCTGGGAAACCAAGTACCTTAAGGAAAATATCAGGTTGAGAAATGCAATCAGAGACACACAGGGGCTCATGTACAAAATTACATCTTTATTGTGCTGCATTTGAACATCTTCCCTGTGAATTTCTAAGGACACCATTGCACAAGTGAACAAGTGAGACTGGTTAAGGTTTGTTTCTTAATTCATTCCCTAGGTTACCAGAGTAAACTTTAATTAGGGCAGCAAAGAGCAGAGCGGCTGAGGGTGAGGCAGGCTTTTCCCAGCTCATACCTGAATCCCGTTGTGAAATACCAGCCATTCAAAACACAAAGCCTTTCTCTCCGTTCAGTGACACATGGAAAATAACCAAATACTGTCAATACCATATTTGGCTTGGAAATTAACCAAAGGGTTATGCTAGATGCTACACATAAGAACTTTAGACAAGGAGCCCAGCGTTCAATTTTAAAGAATGAGATCTTTTAATAATAATGAAATATTAGTAAGCAACTTTTGAGACACCAGGAGCCTGTGATCCAAAGACACAATCCCTTTTGTTTCGACTAGAATAGGCTGGCCAACCTTCACAGCCCAGAAACAAGGCAAGAGGGTTTTCAATAGGCTGTGAACCACAGGCTAGGTGTCTCCCAGCGAGAAGGGCCAAGGGGAAGAGCCTGAGAGGACAGCAGTGCCCCAGGGACTCTGCTGCTCCATTGTGGCAAGACCATGGGAGGGATTTGGGTTGGGTGTGAACTCAACCCAGACACACTGTGTTTAACTCCACTGGTTTGCTTTCTCTTGCTGCCAGGAGTTAAATTTAGGAGGTGCTGCCACTGTAAGGCATAACCCTTGGCACAAGACCTACCTTGGACATCCCTCGGCTCCAGAGCCAGAGCCTGGCCACCACAATCTGGAAGCAGAGGTCTCCCAAGCACCTAAAGGGGGCCTACAGGAGAGCAGTGGAGTCACTTTTTGCAAGAGCATGTAGTGATAGGACAAGGGATAAAGGCTTTAAAATGAAAGAGGACAGGTTTCGATGAACTATTAGGTGATTTTTTTTTTTTTACTGTGAGGGTGGTGGGGCGCTAAAACATGTTGCCAAAGAAGTTGTGGATGCCCTATCCTCACAGTGTTCAAGGCCAAGTAAGATGGAACTTTCAGCAACTTTGTCTAATGAAAGAAAGCCCATGCCAGGATGATCTTTAAGGTACTTTCAAACCCAAAAGGTTCTATGATGATTCTCTGATTGCCTGTGCTATATAAAGGCTTTTAATTTTCAGCAGACACCAGTAGATGTTGTGGGAAAACAGGATGCCATTTGCAGCCCATAATTTAAATGTGAAACCTACATTCAGATTAGTGTTTGTGTAGAGGTAAATAGGGTTCTCCCAAATAATCATCCTCTAATCAACATAAATGGCAACAGTGGTGCAAAAGTCAGAGATAGCACTGTAGAGCAGATGACCATGATGGAAAAAAAAAAAAGGACCCACAAAGACCTGACCAATTCCACTGAACGTGACTCTTCTCTTTAGTTTTCAAGAAAGTAAGGAAATGGACAAGGATTCATTTGATTCATATTAATTAAGGGCCACAACAGACTTAGGATCATTTTTCTTACCTTCCACATTGAAAGCGAGAGCAACAGGAACAAATAAATGGCAAATAAATCTAATGTCTCATGTTAGTCAGAGAAGTCAAACCAGCTGTGTCTGCTGGGAGCTCTATGCTTCTTTCCAGACAGGCTGGCTGGGGGAGGCAAGCATGGGAGCACAAGGACAGATGTGAGGAGCTCCTTCTTTGGGTAATGTACTTCTGTAACCAATTTTGTTAGAAATTTCTGCAGGGCCGAATAGTCTTTTGGGGATCAGCATTATTTTTCATTCTGCGGCTTGCAGCTTCCTGAGGGAGGGAGAGGTAGTGCATACTTATCAACCAGCAGCACAGTCTTCGAAGCAGGGAAAAGCAGAGAGATTCCACAGTGAAATGGACTTCAGATGCATCCTACTGGAGCTGTCCCAAGCACTGGAGTAGGATGTTTGATGGGTCATCAGGATCTGTTCCCCTAGAAGACCAAACTCCTTGTTTTTCTACATGGTTATTACAAGAGAAGAGAGAAATTGCTGATTTGAACTTACTCTAGTCAGATCTGGTTTGAAAAAAAATCCACTGCCAGGGTTTTCATGGAAGAACTAAACCAGCTGTACAATCTACCTGAGGGTTTGACTTTCTCAGCTTATTCAAAAAGGGATTGTAAGTTTCTTTTAAGTGGTTAATGCAAAGAATGGGGAGGAAGAAGGTGTGGGTTGAAAAATTAGTTGCAAACCATTGAATAGACTTGCTGTCTGGAAGGACTGAGATTGCTGTTGGGTGCCCAGAAAGCCCTAAAGCTTTCTGGCAATCTTGTGGCTGAGCATGTGCATCTTTTCTGGGAAGAACTTCCTGACAGCATGAGCTGTATGTGTGCACTCAATTGCCATGGAGGATACTGCATGTGTGTGTGTGTGTCAGCCTGGCAAGCCAAAGCTCAAGGCTATGGAAATAATTCCTTCTTGTGTGGGAAAGAGATGATCCACTTACCCTCTGGCTGACAGCGGTCTTTGTGCCCGTGCACCCATACAAGACCTTTGGTTCACTCATAGCAGAATGGGAATACATCTCATGGGAATACATCCAGTTTCAGTGTGACTGTGCTGGTTAATAGGAATAAGAAACTTTGGCATGGCTGTGCCTGGGAAAAAGGCTCTGGTCTCAAATCAGGCTGATGGAGTTTGTTCAGATTTGAGAGCTGTTCAAGAAGAGGAAGCTCAGGCTCAAACCCAGGAGTAAGGGATCTGCTATTTTTGCTCTGGAAGTCCCAGTGAAATGGAAGATAATAAGGGGTTGTAGTGCTACAACTGAATTAAGAACAGCTGGGAGAAGTCTGAATGCAAAGACAGCATCTTTGTCCTAACCTTGACTGAGAATAAAAGACTATTGCTAATAGTTATTACATTTTACATCTTACATTACTGTTGCACTGTGTTAGTACTTTTTTGGCAGGCATATATTCCTGTGGACCTGTATAAAAGTTTTAGTTCCTGGCCAGTTTTACAGAGACCTTCTACCTCATGCAGAAGCTCTTGATGAGCAAAAGGAAGGTGTAGTTAACTCTTGCCTCTCTCCTTACATGAAACAGCCTGATCACCATCTTAAATTATTTCGGCGGAAGCTGGATTAGGCCTGGATTTCATCATCACAGTCAGGATTGCACAGTTTTTCAAATAATTTTGATAACTGCTCCCCCTTCTCTTTTTTCTGGGTACTGATTTTGCTCACATATTTGGAGTTATACTACTCACCACCACACACTCCCTCTTTCAAATTCATCTCAGCTTGCTTTGATTCTGTGTGACACTCTGCTTCTGCACCTACCTTAATCTCTTGATGCAATTGCTAGTCACAACACATGCTACTAGAAATAAGGATAATTTAAATGTGGAAGTTTAGTAAAGAACAAAAGAAATATAAAGAAATATTCAAACTCACGGGCATAGAATCTGTCCACACATATTCAGCTCTGTCATCTGTGATTCTCAAAGCAGTAAACAACTATCATATCAAGACAGTGTGGAAGTCTGAATTTATGTGCTGTTATCAGATTCATCTCTTCATTGTGTCTTTCAATCTTTTTTAAACTACTGCAGTCCATGGGTACTAGATGTTAATGAGGCCCTAGGTGTGTTCTTCCTTGGGCTCATCCTTGCTCAAACAAATACTGAATTCCTGGTAACAATAAAAAAACCCAAAACTCTCCTAAATTAAACCATGCATTTAAAAATAATTTACTTTGCTGTTTCAAACTCTTAGTTTGAGCATAGTCATGGTTATTACAAGACAAGAGAGGATGTCCCTCAGATACTGACAATTTTTTGCTGTTTCTCTTCATTGAGCTCTTCTATATTTGTTGAGATTATTGAATCATTGGTTGTGTTCAGTCTTAACTATGTAACCATTAAAAAAAACTTCAAAAAACTTTTTCCTTTAAGCTAGATTATGTCCTTTCTCTATTGTCAATGAAAATGGGTGAGTTCATGAACTGCTCTTCCTTTTTTGTGGCTGTCAGCTCCTCACCCTCATGTTGATGCAAATGTGGCTCTTATTCCATTGTGACTGCCCCAGGAGACTGTCAAAATACAAACAAAACAATTTCAGTAATGCAAAACCAGGTGAGGTGTTCCCTTGATTTTGCAAAGTCAGAGATGGGGCTGCAAGAACCTGAAGGATGCATTTGGCTTCCATCTCTAGGGCAGGTAGTGCATAGATGTAGCTTCTAGCAGAGGCTGTGATATTCCCCTTTCAGAAGCATTGCAGGAGGAAAGGAAGGAGAGGAAGAGAAACTGTTAAAAAGGTAAATATTGACTCAAAGAAAGGAGACATAAAGGAGAATGTGGGAGAACTGTAAATGAGCCAGAGAGGATGGAGAAAAATTCTTTAGCAACTGTAATTAGGTTATATTTCGGAAGTAATTGCAGTGTTCCAGCATCAGCAGATACTGCAGGCAATGTTTGCCCCCAGCTCTGTTTGCTGAGAAGGCAGAGAGTTGTTTCAGCCTGCAGGGCCTGATCCTGGCGTGGTGGCACCAATTGTGCCCAGTGAGGCAGCCAATGTCCTCCCTCTACATGCCACTGGGAGCAGCCAGAAGGTTTTCAGGAAATGGAAGTGGTGAGTGCAGAGATGAAAACACAGTGGCATGTGTGGATGCAAACACACAGGATAAGTGAATAATATGTATTCAAATGAGCTGCTGCTGCAAAATTGTGTTAGGAATTTAAAGCTGGATAAAAGATATTTAAATTGTCACCAGTGTCTGGCTGATGCTGCCACCTCTGCATAGGTGAGGATGAGGCTGGGCTAGTGCCTACCTCCTCACCATAGGTTGGAGCAGTAAGTGGGAGGCAGGAACAGCATTGCCCTCCGGTTCCTTTAAGATACACTTCTCCTGTGTAAAACCAGATTATATAGGCTTTCTGCAGGGAGAATAGATTTCACCTTTAAGTCTTCTGCGGACATTTTACATTAGCAGTTCATGCACCATCAGAAAATCAATTACCATTGGTATTGCATGCACATGAACAGTGCAGAGTAATGGAGAATTCATTTTACACAATGCTTTTAATAAAATGCTAAATAGAGCAAAATATTTTCCAAAGGGCTATTTATAGGATTTGAGTAGGAAGCATGTCTCCAAGGGGAAGTTTGCACCTTTGTGATTTGGATGAGAAGTGAGTCTCAGAATTCTTAATGCTAACATTGGTCAAGAACATATTTCTGCCAGGCTGGATTGTAGACGAGAGCAGTGCATCATCTATAGTGCAATAGCTGTCACTTCACGTGGAGAAACACTTTTCCTTTTAAGAGTTTCACACACTGTGTTGTTGTAGTGCCAGTTGTTGCAAGACCCTAAAGTAACTGAATTACTGCTTCATTCTTGACACTCTTATCATCTTTTCCTGTTCTTGATGCCAACACAGTTTGCTGATTAGATTTGCTGCATGTATTTCAGTAAATCATTTACTTCAGCACCTTGTTAGAAACACACATCTGCAACAGCAGTCCTACTTCTACCTGAGCTTGGGTATGTATGTGGGGGACTCAGGTGGTTTTATCAGGAAGCAATTATGAAAATAAGAACAGAAATGCAGAGCCAGACCAAAGTATGCTGCCTCTAACTGTGGCCAGAAAGAGAAGTCTGAGGAGGTAAGAGTAGCACAGGCATGCACTTCCCTGGAGTGCTTTCTCAGCCATCAATGGTTTATGCTCAGGAGCTTCCCATCTGCCCATGTAACCACCATAAGCAACATCTTCCTGCAGGGAACCCCACAGCTTAACTATGCATTTTATGAAGAGCCATCTGGTTTTGCTCAATTTGAACCCACTGGTGTTTTTTGGTACCTTTTTGTTCTTGGGTTGGAAGAGAAGGAGAACAATCAGTCTCTTTTCACCTTTCTTTATGCTCTTTGTGGTTTTGTAGACATATGGCATATTCCCTCCCAGTCATCACTTTTCCTAGCATGGAAATTGCTCTGTGTTTTTGATCATCCCTGTGATTCTTCTCTGAATGCTTTTCCACAGTATTTCCTGTGAGGACCAGGACTGCATGTAGTGTTCAACAGGCAATCCAAGTGCGCACACACTAAATCTCTACAGCTTCATGATGGTGTTCTTGCTTTTCCTTCACTAATATTTGCTAGCACAGGGCTATGACTCTTGTGTCTTTAAGACCTTCTGAGATGCACAGTAGTTCAGTTACACGAGCTCAAGAACAGTTCTTTCCACTTACCTTTTATTTTTAAAATAGCCTGTCTGAATCCAAATTAATAGAAATTTGTCTTAATCTATCTACATATTTCATTGTATTGAAAGAAAAGAATGGCTAGAATATTGTTAAATGGAAAATGTATTCTTATTCACTGTAACTTCCAAGATTTCTGAAGGGCTATATTTAAATACATATGCAAAAAACAGCCATGCTGGGGGGAAGGGGGATCAATTACAGAAAGCTTGAATAGCAAAAGGAAATGTTTCGAAATGTTCTAAACTTGTGGGAAAAAAAGTATGACAGGATAGAATAGAATAATAAAAGAAATCCTTCCACAATCTCCTTGCAATGAATGTACTCCCTTCTTTTAAATGTTTTTGTTAGAGCTAAAACTGATGAAACCATGAGAACAACTAAAATAGATGAATCCTTCTGCCAGTTGCTATTACAATCTATTACTTGCAGGAAGGAAGCCTGTTTGTTTAAAAATATCCTCCCTGCCCTTAAAGATGCAGTGAGATGTTTGCATTACTTGAAATCAGTTGTAAATATCGTAATTACCCAGTTCCTTTTTCATTTTGCAATCCTTGCTAGATATATTATTGTAAATCTCACAAATTTAATCTAATCTGTGCTGCTACTACTAAGTTAGACTGATATGGCACTATAGAAAACCAGCAGTGATCACCCAAGTTTCGGTCCAACATTTCCTACTTCCAGGATAACCAATACCTATTTCCCACTTGGTTCCACTAAGCAAACCACAAAACTCCCCAAATTCCCCAGCTGATGCCCACCCTCAGGTTTTCCACCATTTTTTCCTGCAGCATTAGCCTGTACTCCCTGCCACCACCCTGTGATTAGTCTGACAACCACAAGCCAAGTAACATGGGGTACAAATATTGAACTTGTGCCTTAAAATGCCTTTCCAAAGTTGTGCCTAAGTATCTCCAGCTGGTTTATGAGAGTGAGTGAAATGGCCTGAAAGCTTCATTTCAATTAAAATAAGCTCTGCTCCAGGTCTTCTTGCAATAATCAGCAGTGGCATTCAGCTTTCAAAAGCTGATGTTAATGCTTTATTGGCATGAGTGTGCTGGCCTGTTTGCTACTTCTGAGAAGCACAAAAAGAGCTCTGGTCTGCATCACACAAACAGAACTTCATGTTTTAAAAACCTTTGATCTGAAAATTTACTACCCTTACCACTTCAGCTTGGCTTATATACTTGGAACACTTCCATGGAGATATAGACATTTCTTTGGGGCATGATGAGCTTTTGACTTTTGCCTTTGATTTTTTTTTTAGATAGAGAGCTAAGATCTTTTCTGTGAGCATGCCTGCCCCAGGCAGCCACTATTCACAGTGGAAGCTGAGTAACATTTTGCTATTCAAACAGAAATCTGAGTGTGTTGTACAATTGCAGCAATACGAGACCAACATGGCAAGATGGCATGGAGCCATTCATTCCTGCCTGGATAAGAAGGAGGCTTTGGGAAAGGCAGGTAGAGAAGGGTATTGGCAGTATGTTAGCAAGGCATGAAGCAAGGCTTGAAGAACATGTGAGGCATTGAGAAAAGGAGAGATCAAGAAGATGGGATGAGATGCAAAGAAGTCTGGTGGGAGGTATGGACTAAGACTTGCAGGGATTTGGTGTGACCTGGTGATGTAAGCACTTTGCTGAGGCCCTGAATACTTCAGTACAAGTCTGAAGTTCAGTGGGCTGCTTTACTGCCACTGGAAGGTCACTTCACCTCCCCAGCTCTCAGATTTCCCCTCACCCCTAAATCTCTTCCAGCTCATCAGATAAGCATCAACAAAGAATTGTCAAGAGAGGAGGAAAAGAAAGATAAAATATGCTGTAGCTGAGCTATGAGGACATGGGACCTGAGTCAAAAGATTACATGATTCTATGTGTTTTATGGGAAAGGGATGAGACAACTTTAGCTCCCTTCAGAAGATCTGACATTGTTATGTTCAAAGCTCTAAATGCAGAGACATGATCCTGGAGATGAGGTACAGAACGTGCAGCACTCAGCCAGCATGAAAAAATCATTGCCAGGTAGAGATAAATGTAGCACAGTGAAATTATATAAACCCCTCTCCCTTGGTTGTTAGCTGCTAAAGAAGGATGGGGCATTGAGAACCCCCTCCTGTTTGATGGGGCAGAGCACAATCAGCTGAACTGATCCTTTAATAATGCTCAGGGAGAAACACATGCTAGTGCTTCTTTGTATTTATTTTCCATTTTAATAATCAAAGTCAGCTATGTCTTCATGGATGTAGTTGAGTTTGCTTTCAGTCCTCGTGTATGTGATGCTATGCCTTATCTTGCTCTGGTAGATCAGTTTGTTTACACAAGCTTGGCAGAGTGAGGAAGAACTGCAGTCTGAGCCTTGGATCCAGCTACACTCTCCATTGAAATGGTACCACACACTGGCACTACAGTATAGGATTCAGGGTGCTCCCAACAAGGGAGAGGAATGATGCATTTGACTCCATTTTATCAGAAGGCTAATTAATTACTTTATTATACTATATTATTCTATATTGTATTACACTATATTACATTACATCTAAACTGAAGCTGCCAGGCACTCAACTGCCCAGAATCTCATGACTATCAGCCGACAGTCCCCACACACACACACACATTCAATTGGTCAGTGAATCAAAACACTCACACCAGAATCTAATTACTAATTCTTTTCAGGTAAACAATTTTCTACAATGCATTCTATTTGTGAACAACAAGAGGAGTAGCAATTGAGGTAAGAATTGTTTTTTCTTTCTCTGAGGTTCAGAGAATGTGAATCCCAGAAAATATCCTTGGGAAACTGTGCCTTACTTTGTTCTGTGAAGAGAAATGTGGCTACACTACAGGCCCAGGTGCTGCACCCGTGCCCTCTCAGAGCCAGGTATGAATGCAGGACTTGAGATTTAATCAGCATTATAGACTTTCAGACAATAACTGCAATACATCTGGAAATGGCAAGCTGTTTATGTAAACTTAGCCATAGTGTTTCTCTTTTCAGAGAGGCAGTATCCAGGATTTAAAAAATCTTCTGAAGTCAGGAAGAAAGCTTATGTGCAACCTCAGGAATTCACTTGGTTATCAACAGCTGGCCAGGCTTCCTAATGCCAAAGTACAGTCCCTCTCTGTACCAAGGAGAGAGTTCCCAGATGATGTCATGAAGGGAATACAGCAAACTGAGTGCAACTGAAAGCATTGAGCTTTCCTGAAGAAATTGTTTCTTTCACAGAAGGAAGAGCTGTGGTCTGGTGTAGGGGAAATCTGAGACTCTTAAACATTCCAAATCCATCCAGTGTAGACTAATTATTTATAATGCTATAGACTTTGGCTGAAATTATTAATTACTTCAGCTCCCCATTCAAAGAATCCAAATTGTGTCTACCTGTCTACCTAGGCTTCTGGAATAGCCACTGGAGATCTAAAGACTACAGTCTGAGCCAGGGTAGTTCAGCAAAGCAAGTGATGGAATTTACCTCCTAACAATATGAATTTTATCTCTCAACTCCATTCCCTGTTGACCAAACTTCCATTGACTCTAGTGGAAGCTTAGGCATGTAGCTCACATATCTGTATTGCATTCAACTAAATTTAGACATCCCTATCAGCAGCTAAATCCCCCTCTATAAGGCTTATTAGGTCAGACTCATCTGGGCAGGTGAGTGGCCTTCTGTTCTGCATGCATTACCTCAGTGCAGAACTCATGTTGTCAATACTGAACATTTAAGTGACAGGTCTGAAAACAGAATAAATTGCTTCAGAATGTTTTATATAGATGAAATACATTGAAATTTCAGATTCCTGAGAACTAAAATGAAATGTCTGAAGGAACACCTGAATGCACCATCCAAATAATATGATCCTGAAATTGAAGGAAAAATAATGGGGCTGATTGCCACCAAAACTTACCAGAGAGGATGAACTAGACCAAAGTTAAGATCTGTTCAAACTCACACACAGTTTTCAATGCAGATAGTCAGGAAACCGTCCAAAAGAGGTTGATCCTTCCCCTTCTGTGCCGTCACAACTTCAGCAATCAACAACCGCTTGGGTACTTCGTATGCTGAAGAATGCATCCAGACAACTTTGTGTGGCTCCTCTGTGGGCTCTCTCCTCCATCAAGTAATTCAAGCCCTTTTGGAATTCAAACCCTTGTTCCTGTCTTGGAACCCCTCAACATGCACTTTTTCAGGATGGGAAATTCAGGACTTACTGCTGGAGCACTAAGCTCCACAATTTAAATATGCTCTGTGCAAAATCTTTGCATTCCCTTGATTTTCTTCTGATGTATTTCTTAGAGGTGCTTCCTTGTTCTACCATCAGGTGAAATAGTGAACTGCCTTTCCCCACTAACCCTCTCTATCACTTTTCAGATTTTAGAGATGTCTATTGTAGTCTGTCTCTGCCAGAACAAATGTTGTTTATAATAGCTGCAAATATTTGAAAAGAGACCAGTTTGTATGATAATCAACTCTATGAACCCAAGCAAGAGCTCACTGTAGATAGACACCTCTAATGACTATAAAATACCTAGGGATTTAATACTGGATTTTGTCCCAATAAAGTCCTTTGTTTTGGTCAGACATTTTAATACATGAGTTGTTGGTTCCTGTGAAACAAGACGGAGGTTGACTGGAGTCTCTTTCTCCACTTGTTTTATTCTCACATGAGATCCAAGATATGAAATCCTTACCTGTTCACAAAAGTCCCTCAGGGCTTAATGCATTACTAGTGGTATCTTTAGCTTGCACTTCTAGGGAATGAAGAAATGACAATTACTTATAGATGTGTATTGCTAACCACTAGTTTAGATAAAGCTTGTATATAATTCACATTAACTTAAAACCTTAACAGGTTTCAGTCACCAGAGGATATTATATTTAATAGCACATTTTAATACAGCCATAATAAAATTCAGAACCCTAATCATAATCAACTTGCAGTTCTATACAGAAAGGTGTACATGTCTTGGTTCATATGCTAAGAAAGGTCTACTTATGTTAGGTCATTTTGGTAGATAAATGTGCTTTTCAGTGATAAGGAGAAGATACACTTTTTCCATTGCTTTATTATTCACACATTACTTAATGCAGACTGGGAAAAATAACTAGACAAATTTCAGTTGGATTTTACAGTAAATACTTTCAATGCATTTAATAGATCTACTGAGCAGTACTTACAAGAGATAATTTCAGCAGTTAACAGGAATATAGACTGAAAAATTGAGTGCATATTACTGAGAGAAAGATTGGAAACTGATAGATGAGCATGAGAAATTAGTACCAATAAATGCAGCATAAATTACAGACAACTTAATCTGCTGTAGAACACAGATTTTTCATCATCTCTGAAGAGAAACTCTAGATCTCAAATTCTGTGTGCTGGCATAAAACCCCTGTTTATCCTACATGGCTTCTGTCTCTGTGTGTATGTCCAATCTATTATTGAATCACAGCTTTTCACTGAACCTGTGCTTTTGGGACATGGTATATTGTATGATAAATTTTGAGTGGGATGGGAAACTTTTTAAAAGAAATTAGCTTGCTCAAGCACCTGCCTTTCTTACAGTTTTTCAAAGCATGCTCTGGTCTGGAAAAATCTCCTGGTTCAATGTCTCACATACACAGTTAAATTAAAATACTTAATTGTGCAGAGCATTAGTCAGTGCTGATCTCCTGGGGAAACAGGAACTTTATGAATGGTGTCTGCTTCCCACTGTGAGGAGTAAAATTACAGTGTTTAAAGAATATATGTGTTAAGTCCTAAGGCTGTTTAGAGAACTCTGAGATACCATAATAGACTATCACGTTATTGTTAAAAGGAGTTTTGTGAAGCAAGGTATTTAGTTTGGAAGCTAAAAGGAAGAAAATGTGAAATAAAATGGGACAAAATAGTTGTTTTACTTGCTGATATGCTCATTAAGAAGGGGAAAGTGGTTTTTTTGAGCTATGCTGATGAAAAAATCCCTGGGAATAAGAGTCTAGGTGTATTTTGGAGGGAAAAGTGAAAGTACATTTGCAAGTGTACCCTGTGCATCTCAGAAGCATGCTGATGAGTGTCAGCCCGTGAACACTCCAACCAAGTGTGCTACCAAAGTGCCAGAGGCCCCCAAGTGTAATACTGACCCCACGGTCTGTAAGCATGGCAATATGGATTTCCTGATTAGATTAGGATGTGAGCACTTTGGGCTCAGGCAGGTGATCCAAGCGTGCACCTTTACGCCCTTCACGGGCAAAGGGGCTCTGCCGGCTGCTGGGACTGGAGCCAACAGGCAGCCCTAGCTGGAAAGGCAGGGAATGACTCTGCAGAACCCTGAGCCAGGGCATGGGTGACTCTCTCCTGTCCCCAGTGGAGGGGGGTCTGGTGTGCCTGGTGTCAGAGGACAGAGGAGCACAAGCACTTTACCCAGACGTGGCTTGTTGTGGTTCTGGCCCTTCCAGGAAATAGCTTGGTTTTGGGCCACAACTCAAGGATAGAAAGCAGTAAATGCAAGGAAGATTTCAGAATCAAGCTGGTCTTTGGTTTTGCTCCATCTTTAGTTCATAGACCTGCCAGCCTGCCGTCCTGATAGTGGTTATTGCATATTGCAGATCTGATTCTTCACTGCTGATTGCAGCATCATTGACATTTCCAGTGACAGCCATGCATGTGCCTGCCATAAAGCCCTGGGACAATCCAAACTTGGCCATTTGAAAATGTTGGGGTTTTCTTACTGGGAGAAAGAAAGGAAAAGGTTTTCAATGGTTTGTTTTGAATGTCCAAGTGACTCTACTGGGAACAAGGTGGTGTCTCAAGGAAAAAGAAATCAGAAAATCCGCATTTATAATCTCACTTCAAGCCTACTTTAAACACTGTCCAGAGCAACATCTCTATCAATAGGGATCAAGCAAGACAACTGTGCAAACACACCTGTGCTTTCTGTTAATTCCCACTTTCACCTGTGAGTCAAGAAAAGTGAAAAATACTAATTTAAAAAAAACAAACCTACTTGTGTAAACATTGTCTGTAAATATTTTATCTGTTTATTTTGTTTTTACTTGTGGAACGTGATTAGAAGAAGGACAGTAGAAGGAGGGAGGGAGTGGGAGAATGTACCTGCAGTTTTCAAAAAAAGCATTATGAATTTTTCCATAAGGCAGTTTTAAGCTCTAAGTGCCCTGACAAATCTGTAATGTGATTTTCCAAGTGGTGTGCAAAATGTCATCCAAGTTTAAATCTGTAATATTGCTTCAATCTCCAAAAATTAAATAATAATATTTGTCTTTACTGTGTTTGATCCAATCCTGCACTCCTTCCCAGAATCAGTTCCTACTAATTTTAGTGATCTGGGCCAAGTAATGCGCATTTGATTTTCCAGTTTATTTACAGCTTGGATCTGTCATTGCCATTAGGTATCTAGGATACACATTTCAGCACATAGAGAACATATACTTGTAGATATACTTTCATTGAATATGATAATGTAAGAATTGCTATCCTACCTAAAGAAATGCATTTGAATTGCATTACGTCTCAAGCTACCCTCCAAACACCAGATAAATACCTTCCAAAAATAGCATCACTCATTTTTCACAGCAGGTGTCATTCATCAGGTATGAGGCTGCATCTAAACGTGTTAGTAATAATAATTCAGTTTGATATGTGACTCCAGCTCATTACCAGCAGCCCCAGGCACTGGAGGCTAGTGAAGTCACTAGAGCAGTGCAGAAATACTTAATCCTATAGCAAATATTTAATCCTATGACATGACTATTACACAAATATTGGTCCTGTACATTAAAAATAATCAGAAGAACCTGGCTTTCTTCTTTCAGCTATCTGATGTGTCTTGCTGTTTGCTTACCTCCATGGTCCTGTTTGCAGAACTGGACCAGCTCCAGGCTGCCCACCTTACCTGATCAGGAAGGGGATGGTGGGCACAGGAAAGGAGGAGAGGAGGGATCTGATCCTACCTCTCCACAGACAGGACTGATGGCTATACCTGCAACTCTCCCTGAGAAGACAGGATAATGTGATTTTCCAAGTGGTGTGCAAAATGTCATCCAAGTTTAAATCTGTAATATTGCTTCAATCTCCAAAAATTAAATAATAATATTTGTCTTTACTGTGTTTGATCCAATCCTGCACTCCTTCCCAGAATCAGTTCCTACTAATTTTAGTGATCTGGGCCAAGTAATGCGCATTTGATTTTCCAGTTTATTTACAGCTTGGATCTGTCATTGCCATTAGGTATCTAGGATACACATTTCAGCACATAGAGAACATATACTTGTAGATATACTTTCATTGAATATGATAATGTAAGAATTGCTATCCTACCTAAAGAAATGCATTTGAATTGCATTACGTCTCAAGCTACCCTCCAAACACCAGATAAATACCTTCCAAAAATAGCATCACTCATTTTTCACAGCAGGTGTCATTCATCAGGTATGAGGCTGCATCTAAACGTGTTAGTAATAATAATTCAGTTTGATATGTGACTCCAGCTCATTACCAGCAGCCTCAGGCACTGGAGGCTAGTGAAGTCACTAGAGCAGTGCAGAAATACTTAATCCTATAGCAAATATTTAATCCTATGACATGACTATTACACAAATATTGGTCCTGTACATTAAAAATAATCAGAAGAACCTGGCTTTCTTCTTTCAGCTATCTGATGTGTCTTGCTGTTTGCTTACCTCCATGGTCCTGTTTGCAGAACTGGACCAGCTCCAGGCTGCCCACCTTACCTGATCAGGAAGGGGATGGTGGGCACAGGAAAGGAGGAGAGGAGGGATCTGATCCTACCTCTCCACAGACAGGACTGATGGCTGTACCTGCAACTCTCCCTGAGAAGACAGGACATTGTAGGTGTAGAATGGTCCAGTCCTCCATGCTTCTCCTGTCCCTCTTGTGGGATCTGCTCCCAGGTGGCAGAGTGATTTTTTTGATGTGGGAATGATGCTCTGTTGCTGCTTGTCATGCCTTGGGCACCTTGCTGCATTGCCAGGGAACACACTTTGGTGCCATGGTTGCCATCACCACGAGAACATGGTGCTTGGTGTCCCCCAATTGCTGTGCCACCCTGGTGGCAGAGGATCCCAAAAGGCAATTTTGGCATCCCCCACTCCATGGGCAATGCCACCACAAGTAGCAGAACTGCTGATGAGCAGTGCCAGTGTGCAAAGGCTAATTAGGAGTCTGCAGGGAATCTTGCTGCGTGTTTCTGCTTAATTTGTAATATTCACACTAGGCCTGACAGAAAGCCACTGGGGGGACAGGAGCGTTTCCAGTGGCCTTTAATGGGTTGTTTGCCCTGGGACACCAGTAATGACAGCCCCATTTGCACAGGCAGTGAAAGAGCTCTCCTCAGGCCCCACCAGACACCAAAGCCTGTTGACCTTAATTAGATTTCATGGCACACTTGGCTTGGTCCTGCAGCAATTGCTCAGCCTTTACTTATATGCACTGGCTAAATGGGAATGCCCTCCTAGGCAGCAGTTCAAAGGGAGCCCAGGATATGATACGACCCATCTATGGTGGCATGTACCTCTTTTCAGAGCAATATGCTAAAGATTAATTTTTTTAGCAGTATAACAGTGATAAGCAATTGCTTTTCTGTTT
Organism: Emberiza elegans; assembly: GCA_024865655.1. NCBI lineage: Eukaryota > Metazoa > Chordata > Aves > Passeriformes > Fringillidae > Emberiza > Emberiza elegans. The sequence continues at coordinate 56,163,305 of JALJVW010003023.1, read as the reverse complement.
ATTACTACTCACTATTGTTACAGAAGTGTTTCCAAACCTTGCTTACATCTGGTTTGTTTGTGGTGCTGCACAACACAAACAGCAGGAGCCCATATCTTCATCCCAGGGTGTTGCCACTCAGACGCCTGCTGGTTTTGGTTTGGAATCTCAGTTACAGACTCAAGGCAAACTGAGTGTCCTGGTTCAGGGCAAACTTGGGAGAGAACTCCCAAAGGGGCTCCTCTAGAAAAGCAGATTCAATTGGCCCCTCCCCCAACCAGTCTGGGAGAAAATACCCCCTCAGAGAAAAGTGGGAAAAAACTGTTTATCAAACAATAAAACCTAAACAATATTAAACAATAAAACCTCTTGCTACTCCAAAAGAGATGACAAACTGAGACAGTCCCCTCCCCGGGTTGCAGTTCAGCTCACTCAGTCTCTGATCAGTCCCTCCGGTGCTGGAAATGCCACAGTCCAGGCCCGGCCCAGTGGGCCACAGATGCAGCTGCCGGTGCTCTGCTGGGTGTTCAGTCCAGAGCAGGTTTAAACAGGTCCAAGAAAAGGGAAAAAAAAAACCACAGTCCAGGGAACTTCTTTGCCTCATCTGGCTAAACTAACTAAAAGCAAAGGAGAGCTCTGTCCCGCTGTTGGTCCATCTGCAGACATCGCAGTCCAGGAGCAGGGCAGGAATGTGGAGGAGCGAGAGCAGTGTCTGAAAACAAACTGCGTGCTTCTTACCTCCCCCCTTCACTCTCTGGAATATGTCTTAAAGGTGCAAAACTTATTATTCAGCATACACAGAACAAGATTATTTGGGAAAAATGCATCATACAGTCAACCCCAGGACACTGAGGCATGCCCAGTGACCAGCCCCAGGCATGGACAGCCACCTGTAGGTGCTGAGTCACATGAGGAAGGGGCCTGATGCCATCCGGGTCTCTCCCCCTAGGGATGCAGGGGGGCAGCTTTGCTGCAAGCCTGTGCTTGAGGGAAAGGAAGGCCGTCCTTTGCACCAAAGTCACAGAGTAAGTGGTGGAATTACTGTCCCTGCTGTGTCCTCCCGCCTGACTTTTCCATCTGGGACCATGGAGGAGAGGGTCAGGGCTGGATCCCTGTCTTGTAGAAGGAAAGAGACCTGCTGAGGCTATGCAGCCATGCCAAAGAAGCCTTTGCCCTCATTCCTGCCTACAGACCACAGAACTAGAGAAAAACTTCCTCAGTAAGTCCTGAGGCTTTATCCTCCTCCAGGGTCCCAGGAAATACAAACAAGATCACACCAGCTCTCCTGACATTCCTTTTCTTGGATCTTCTGGAAAACAGAGATAAATTCCCCAGCAACCCTTGGGGAGAAAAGGAGTTCTCCCCAACTCAGAAAAGGAGTTCTCAGGCTTTGATCATTTCCTTGAGGAGGAAAAAATGTAGAGAAATGGGGAAAAAAATGTGTGCAGTGCTGAAGGGACAAGAGAAGGGTGAGAAGAGGAAGAGGCTATGGTGAGGAGAGAACAAGGAAAGGTGAAGAGTGGAAGGGATGGAAAGCAGAGAACAAAGGGGAGAAGCCCTGAACATTTGAAAGAGCAGGTAAATTAGGAGCGAGCTGAGATGGGAAAGAGAAGAGGAGCACTAACTTAAGAGAGACATGTAACAAAGGGAAGAAAAAGAAAGTCTTAGGAAAAAAATGGGTGAGGAGCTAAAGAAAGAGAAGACTTCCTTGTTGAGAAAGAGAGGTGAGAGCAGGCTGATTCTAAGGGGGGAAAGTACTGAAATCTGAAGAAATACATTACAAGCTAGATACGCAAAAGGAGAGGCATCAACTGTAATAGAGAGCAAAAGAAAATGAAGTGAAAAAAGGAAGCAGGTGGAACAAAAGGAAACAGTGCATGTAACATAGTTTTAAAACATTAAACGTAGAAGTTGGATTTAAAGAAAATATTGCTGAGCTCATTTCTCTCTTTAGAACTGTACAGTATGAAGTGAAACATATGTACAATCTGGCATTGCTGTTCAAATCCGCTTTTAATGGGTACAGATAATAAAGCTGGTGACCGTTTAAGAGCAAATGCCATTACAAATGATGACCTGTAATCCACTGTAAACTCTTACCCTCTGCTTACACAAACAGACCTGGGTACTTGAAATGAAAACAGACTCTTATTCTTGTTCCTTTCATGTGGAGATCATTGGTCTCCTGGCCAAATTTTACTTTCCAAATGGCAAATGTTTAAAACACTGGGCTGTGGGGTCTGTCTAGAAAGAAAACAGTTTTATTTCATATCTCCACTATTAGGAGATGCAGTAGTCTATTCTGTTTACTACCAGTGAATGGCATGTGGAGGATTACTGAACAATTTGGCAGAGGGTAGATTCTTTTCCAAGTGATAAGGTGTTGTGGAAGAGCTGCTTGTTGCCAGCACAGCCTCCAGCCAGCTTCCTGGAAGGCTCCTTGCTCCTCCTTTGCATGCCCAGGGCCAGAATTGCACACTGTGCTGAGTGGGGAAAGGAACAAGCCAAGCACTTGGAGCTACCCAGTGCGGTATTACCCGGCACGATCTGAGCACCGTGTGTGCAGAGGGTGACACTTACACATTTATGAGACATGGGCGAGGGCATGTGATGGTGATAACCCTGGTGAGTGAGGGATGCAGAGCCTTTCCTCCTGCAGGGAGAGAGTTGCCAGCCCCAAAAGGAGAAGCCAAGACCGTAGTCTAAGCAGTGACCTGCCCTACCCTGCAGAAAATGTCCTCAGAAAACAGTGTGGGATGCTCCTTCTGAGTGCTGTGCTGGGCTGTGGGGCTGGAGGTTGGTGCAAACTCAGGTCTTCAAACACGTGTTAATGAGAAGAAAATGTAGGGCAAGATGCAGAATGCCTTTATGCAGGTCTTGTGATTTGTAGCCACTCTTCCCAAGCTCACCAAACTGCTGCAGCTTCTTATGCAGTAACCAAATACAATCACATTGCTTGGCAACATTGTTCTAGAATCAGCTCTTCCACAGTCACCTCTGCCTCTATCCTTCCCTCCTTCTCCCATTCAAAAACATCACCCACACTCTGGCTTCCCATCTCTCATCAGAACATAAAGCAGATAACTTCTCCACCTTTTACCATGCATGCTGCAGAGCAGGTCCCAGTTAAAAATCTAATTTTAATGTTGTTTCAGTCATCACTGGACTTGTGACTTGATGGCAAGAGATTGTAACAAGGATGGACAAAAGACATAGAAACCCACAAGAAAAACTAATGATGAATCATCATTTGAAGGGTGAGTCATGCCTGAGTGCATGTGTATGTCAAGCATGAGACTGGCATAGCTTCACTTGATTAACCCACATGTGCTTTGTTTAAGCCTTCTCTTGCAGCTCTGCTTTTAAGGAAACAGTAACACAAAGTAGTTGTTTGTGCAGTGATTTTGTTTCCCATCTATGGGAATATTTTGGGGGATCCTAGCAGAGAAGCCACGGCTGGAAGAGATACCCAGTTTTACTTCGAGTCCCAAGACAGGGTCAGTTCCACTCTAATTCTTTTTAATAGAGGTTTGTATGGTCTGCTCTTTAAATTTGCTGGAAATGGAGATTCAGACCATCCACCACTGTAGACTCAAACCTCTCACAGCCATCATTGGATTTACGAGGACAGGAGCAGCTATCCTTTAACAGGGGCAATTTCAGGACCACACAAGCAACCATCCTGCTTTCAATGGCACCCTGCTCTCCCTGGGACCCCTTATCACTGGCAGGGGGCTGCACAGCAAGAGGTCTGTGCTTCTGCATGCATGTCTCTCTGGCTGCCTGACGCCTGGTGCCGATGTGAGGGATGGGGCAGGCATGCCCAGCCACACCACCAGCAGCAGCAGTAGCACAGGGTTAGGGCAATGTGGAGCGGTGGAGAAGCCGAGCCCCAGGCTATCATCCATCGTGTGGTATCTCCAGCTGCGCTTTGACAAACACATTGAACTTACAAGAGTCGGAAGTGATGCTGAGTGAGGTGATGGTGGGGCTGCAGCTGCTGCTGGCACGGCCGCCCAGTGTCCCCAAAGATCAGCTGTTCCCATCAGGCACTGTTCTGCTCCGTGCCCCTGGTGAGGCTGATCTGCGCAGGGCTGCCTCGTGGGGGCCATCAGGGGTGGGCTGAGCGCTCAGCTGTGTCCCTGTGCTCGTGTGACACCGCAGCTGGGCAGCACAAGCCCATTCACAGCCCATTGCAGTGCTGTGCTGTTCAGCTGGCTGCTGGCCTGCTGGCGTCACCAAAGCTCTGCCAGCATTTGTCTTGAGTGCCACCAAAAACCCACCACACCCTATTATACTTGTTTCTATGTTTCTGATAGTAGGAGGGAAGATCTGCATCGTGACAGTAGAAATTGTGTGGCAGCCTTCTGTGATAGGCATGCAGAGTTTTCTACCAAATAGAATGTATGCACTTCTTCTATAGGAAAATATTCGTGTATTACCTGTTAAGGATCCTAGGTCATTTTCTGCACTGATGCAGAAGGAGTTGGGTCTTGAAACTTATTTAGAAAAGGATCTATTGCTGGTAAATGCACCAAATTTTGCTAGGCAACCAGGTGGTCTAGAGAATTCCTGATTTCTAGTCAAGTGCTGAGCAGCACAAACACAGAGATAATACTGTGTAACTCTTGCAAGCATTTAGCCATTGGCAAACAGCAGCCTACCAATCTCTTTATGAGATTTATTTCTCTTTCATGGTTTTGTCAAGGAAACAGTAGTCATTGATAACATTCAGAAACACAGAGGTGCTATTTAGTACTTGGGATAGTGAACAAGCCAAGAATTTGCTGTAGAAAAGAAGCTTGTGTGAACATTTGACTTTTAAAATAATTTTATAGATTATATGTGCCTAGTGTTTATAATTCAGGGAATATTTGTTTGCAAGTAACATCAGCCCCAGTATCCTTAGAGCTATAGGCTTTGTGGTTCTCTGATCCCTAACCCTAACCCAGGTGGCATCTTGGGGCTGTGGCTGAGGTCTCCAGCATCATGAATGACCCAGATTAGAAATTATGTATACATGGCAATGTTGGTACAGTGCTGGGCTCCCTTTGGCATGCTTTTTCCAGCCCCAGTACTGTAGAGCTGTAGGCTGTGTGGTTCTCTGACCCCAAACTGTAACCCTAGTGCCAGCTTGAGTCTGAGGTGCCCAACATAATGGGTGATCCAGATAAGAATGGTGTGGAGTGCAGTGCTGTGCTCCCTTTGGCATGACTTTTCCAGCCCCCTGTGGAAAACTTTTTATTTTATCCAAACATCTCTATTCTAACAGGCATTTCACACAGCATTCATACTGTGGGTTGCAGCAACATCACTCATTTTCCTGCAGGCAAAACTCTGTTTTGTTTTGACAGTCATTCCTGATGCTTTTCCTTTTGGGAAAAAAAAAAAAAAAACCAAAAACCCCCAAAAAAACCAAAACACCAAAACAAGGCAACTTACCCAAGAAAAGACTTGGGGCAGTCATGGGAAGGAAACAAAATTGGGATGCAGTTTGCCCTGGTGAGGCATTTCTGCTTTTCTTCTTTCCAAGCAGAGCTGGATCGTCGCTCCACAAAGGGTCAAGCTGGGCAGCCAGTGCCAATGTCTCACTAAAATTGAAGTACCTAATTTTTTCCTCAAAACAAAAGCACTGACTACAGTCCTGAGCCTGTGGGAAAACCACTCCTGACAGCTGAGCTCAGTTGCAGCATGCTGCAGCTCTGGTGCTTGCTGATTCCTTTTGGAAGGGAGAAAGGGAAGACTGGGAAAATTACACTTGAAAATTTATTTCAGCACATCAGAGAAAGCTCGATCCCCTCTCACCTGCACAATTCCAGCAGATTCACCCTGCGAGAGGCAGCTGGAGGCCACATACCAGGCGGGATCCGTGCTGCAGCATAACATTTTGCCTTAATTTTGGCTGAGTGCCACAGAAGCCCCCCTATGAATCCATCCCTCAGGCTCGGCAGGCAGCGCACGGCTTAACGCCATATTAAATTGCCTCTTTCATTCTGTGCAGCGCAGCACAGCAGTATTGGCAGAAGGAAGGAAATGTAAAAGCATATCACATGAGTCAAGGCAGACTCTGTACTGCAAACTTGCTCTCTCCATTAGGGCAGCTTTATAAGGGCTGATTGGTTCCTCGAGGGGGAAAGATGGGATTTGGCACTACAGTGCTCAAGTGCTTTCTCAATAAGAGGAAGAAAAACTGTTATGGCCAACTCTTATATCAGGGCTAGTACTGAGCTCGCCTTTCAATTACAAAACTGCATTTTAGGGTTTTGCTTCTTTGCTGCTTATATTTTCCTCTGTAGGGATGCTGTTGCATTTGGGAATTTCCATATGTGTTTGTGATGCGGACCAACCGGTCAAATCCAATTTCTGCTCAAATTTATAGCGAGTTTTCACTCCACCAAAAATAACCCAGATTTAATACCAAGAACATTAGAGTCCCTCAAATGCATGCTTTTTCCTCTGACTCACAAGTAAAGAGCAGTCTTTAGGCACATCCTAAGGACACTAGTGTACATCATCAAACAGCCCCGAACCTGACAGAATGGTGTCAGTTCAGCAGAGGGAACAGCCTGCTCTTGCTAAGCTCACAGCAGGGAAAGGAGGGGATTGTGGCAGGTCACCGTTTTCACACCTAGGAAAGGACTTCTTGGGCGCATCAAAGCTTGGTGCATTCCCTCTGTACTTCCCATTCCCGGGTTCATTTCCCCAAATAGGCACCACAGAATTGCAGACCTCCCGTGGCTCTGCGCACCACCAGGCAGAGCAAACAAGGAGAGGAGGAAGGAGGAATTACCCTGGTGATCCTTTCTGTGATTCCCCAGCAGCTGCAGTCCTCAGCTGACCCCGGCGGGGAGAGACTGTGAGAGTTACACTGGATTACAGATCCCAGCTGCTCTTAACCCGGGGGCAGCCGCGGCTGCCTTGGCCAATGGTGCAGCAGGAACTGTCTGCATGCATGGCTTCATTGCACCCAGGCAGTTATTTATACAATCTTCCTGAGTTCCTTTTTTCTTCCTTTTATCCATGCAAATCCTTACTGTGTCATTGTGTGGCAATAATATCATTGCCACTAATCTTGAGACAGTTTGATTTTTATGTTTTTCAATTAAAGTGGGTGGCTAGTCCTGGGAAGCCCCACAACTCAGCAGAACAGGGAATCTGGATTCTAATGGAAGCTGATGGTTCTTTCGTCTGCTCTGTCCTTAAAAGATCCTTCCTACATCTTGTGCTATTGACTGATACAAAATGAGAGGATGAAATCAGCATATCTGGTCACCAGGATAGTTCCCAGTGGCGGAGAAACTGTCTTGAAAGAGCAGCAGTACTGCACTGCAATGGTTTATCTGATGGTAGCTGGGACCTCATACCTTTTTCTGTTTGGATCTGCCTGGAAATTCACACCCCTTTTGCACTTCTACTTCATTCAGGGGAAAATGCATTTCTCCTCTCCAGTTTTGGAATATTTGTATTTCATATTTGGTCTTCACGGAAAAAATATTTGTACCACCCACATCACTTCTGTCCTGGTAGCTTCTTGTTCTGTATATAGCTTTATTATATAGGGATATACATCACAATCACTTACATCTGTAATTTTTACCCCTCACAGCCCCCATCACTACAGGCAGGCATGCCCAGAGCTGCCCTGTAAGAGCAAGGAAGCATTGGGAGGATCCAGAAACAGGAGGTCCCCTCTGCCCCCTCCCTTATGCCTGTCCTAAAGCAGCCCTGGCTGTGTATTCACTGCACTGGGGATGGTTTAGGGTCTCTGTCTGACACTCACACTCATTTTTGCTTTTGCAGAATAAGGATATTCAATGCTCATAGCAGCAGAGTTCCTAACCTACATGGGTTTTTCTCCCATGAAAAAAGGTTTTGGGCTGCCACTGGTGGGAGACTCACACACAAACTCCCCAGACTAGGGGGAACTGGGGAAGAATGCAGAGCCCTCAAAACCAGCAGGGTTTGGTAGAAAATTTGGGTCTGGCCTCTTCCTTCAGATGAAGTCCCTTGAGGGGGAATAGTTTGGCTATTTTTGACAGTCCTAACAAAAATAAGCTTGGGATAGAGTTTTTATTTTATTTTGGGGGTTTTGTTTAATTTTCATTTGGGTTTGGGTTTTTTTTGTTGTTGTTGTTTATTTTTGTTTGTTGACTTGTTTGTTTTATTTTTTGATGAATCCTCGAAGTACATTTTGCTCTGCCCACATAGAGTCTCCTTCTAAAAATCTAATGTTTTTATAGTTGTATTTAGACCTGTTATAAATTCCATAGTTTTTTCAGAGATTTCTGTTGCAAGCTTCATTACTATAGACCTGAATCTGCTCCATATAAAATGAATGGAAAATATCCATTAAATCAATTCTGAATTAGATTATTTTTATAGTTATTGAACATATTCTTTTAAAAAAGAATCTCTGAATTCAATGGGAGATGATCAGGTCTAGGAATGAGCATTGTTGTTTAACACTCTTGCTTTATTCCAGAGATCTACATAATATGTAAAAAAATAAGTGTTTTGCCCTTCTTCAAGGGCTGCTGGTATCATTCTGCTTGTTTTCTGTGGATGCTACGGACTCTATCTTACACTCATGGTTTCTGGAAAGAACAAAAGAGGTCAAGTTTTTGAGGTCAAGTTTTCAATGCCAAGTTTTGCTTTCCTTTCTTTAAGAAAGGCCTGATCCATACAATGTGGGAAACTGAGCATACAGCTGTTCAGGGCAGCATGCAGGCCCATGCTTATCTTGAGGCCACAGCTGTGAACAGCCATGAGCAAAGTTATGGGGCTTTGCTGAGCCACAGCCTAAATTGTCCAGCATATACTTCACTCCTGTGCTTAGATATCTAAGTAGTTCCAAACCTTATTGACTAATCAAAATCTTTGTGTGGTAAGTGAACTTATGTAGCTGAAAATGCCACACTAGATGTCACCAAGACCAACAGTCTTTAATTCCCGAGAATATGGGCCAGGTCCCTGCTCCGGCTGTGGGAAACGAGGAGGGAGGAGCCCTGCAGACCTGGCATGACCTGCCAGCAAGAGGACAGGCTGGCTCTGTGCAAAACACTCCTTCCAAGTGCCATAAAGTCATGGTGCTTATTAGGTCAGAAGCCTTGAGCTGGTGGAAACAATTTCTGCCAGTGTACGCTAGAGCAGTCTGACGTGTGAACACCCTTATGTTATCAGCAGTGGGTAGGAAAAGAAAAAGCCATTTTCTCTCCAAAGGCAGTAAAATGCCCTGTGGCCCTGACTACTTATGCAACCCCTAAGAATGGACCACAGTTTCACAAATTTGTGAATTAGGTTACCTGATGTCAGAAACAGGAACCCCTACATAATATCCTCATAAATACCCCCAGGACAGAAATGAGTTTGCTGTTCCAACACTTTCTGTTAAATAAAATCCAGTCCTGCTTTGGTTAATACACTGGATATTTAAAACTTCTTATTCTTAATCTGTGTTTGTGTGCTAGAGGAGTAGTAGCCAACTCCAGATGACAGGACAGATGGAGTTTTACAGTGCATAAAAAAATTGGGTTCTCGATAATAAGTCGTATGTTACACTTGCACATTCTTCTACAGAAATAAGATATTTCCTTTAACAATTAACAAAAATGGAAGAGAATTGGCACCACAGCATTTTGACATAGCTCTAATAAAACTACAGGACTGAAACTATGGAAGTTCCACATCCTTCCCACAGGACACTACCCAGAAAAACAGATTTAAAGAAGCATGGTATGCTCATCAGGCTATACTGCAGCAGAAATTGCTCCTCTTTCTGAGTCAGAAAGGTCTCTTTCAATAAAGAAGACCACTTTTCTCTTGCTCTGCACAATGCACAATGGACTCTGAGACAACTGGGTTAACTCAGCTTTGAAATGCAAGCCTCTCCAAAGATGTGCAATAGGAAATAGAATGTGAAACCTCAATTCCTTCCATCTTTGCCACCTTTTAGCAGCCAGCATTGGACATCACCTTCACCTCAGAGCCTTCTAGTTGCTCCCTCTTCCAAGTCAAGAGGAGAGGAGGCTATCACTTGCCAGCAGGACACCCTCCCTCCACACCTGGAGCTGCAATGTGTGATGTTGTTGAGTTTAAAGTCTAGATAGTAACTAAAAATCTCTGCAAAGACTATCTAAAGATTCCAGAAAAGACACTGAAGACAGGTTTTCAACATCACCCAATTTAGGTCTGGCAGCCACTGAGCTAGCCCTCAAGCCAAAGCACACTCATTCTTTAAATCTGTATCTTCTCTTTTCAAGGTGGTTGTTTCCTTGGTGATCACCCTGACCCAGAGATTCCACTCATGTGTGCAACAGGAAACAGAAAAGAGAAAAAAGCTAATACAGAGAGAAGGGTTTGCTAAAATGACTTTCATCTCCTTACTAACTGCAGTGGTTATCCAGAAAGAAAAGTTTTTACCTGCCCACCTTCTGATTAAGGATTTTTTTTTATAATAATGATATTTTCTGGAGAGGGATATTGCAGCCACAGGACATTGCATTATTAAGTGAAGGAGGAGCTGGGTCAGATCCTGAAACTGAAATCTCCTCCACACTGTCCTCACCTTTGCTGAGACCTTTACTCGGAGACAGCCTTCCTTGTGAGCATTTTCAGGAGCAGATGTGGCAGTCCCAGACCAGCCCCAGGGAGCCTTTACTCTCTGTATTGGCACAACCTCTGGTCCCTGAGCATCACTCCCTTCAAATCCCAGTGGGTGAAGTCTGCAGTCCAGCATGAGTATTTCTGATTACTTGGAGATAAATCCCCTCTGTCCCTTGACAAAATGCATTTAGGCTCATGATAGCCAAAGAAGCAGAAAACTTTCCTTGGAAACTGTTTCCCATAAAATGTCTCAGAGCTCAGCCAAGTGCTACACTGATCACTCTGCTGATGAGCTCAGAGCAATCAAGCACAGCAAGTAAAGGCCTCACAGCTTCTCAGAGAAGACCTTCAACATCATGAAGATCTGGGTATGATGCTCTTTCCCATAAGTCCACAACTAAACAATGCTGGAGTATATGATTTTCTTTCTGTTTCTACTGATATTTAAGGCTTAGTCACCTCCTCTGATGGCACTAGGTTAGGTAATTTCCTCCCTGTTATATTTGCACGAACTAGCAGATAACAAGTGCTGTCAATATTCCAGCATCAGTGGGTGGGGAATCATCCCCGCACCTACATCCACTGGTCTGAGCTATAAAGAGGCCAGTTAACAATTATGAAGATGGCTGGGAAGAAAAGCCGGGGGTGCATGGAGAGAAAACAGCTCCTGGAACACCCCTGGAGTTCGTTTCCTAAGGCACCCCATGCAATGGCTCCATCCTGTGCCAGCCTTTTATATATTTATTTCTTTTCCTCAAGAGCCTAGTAGCACAACTCAGCCCCAAGGGCAACACTCATACCTGTGTTTGAAAAAAGTCTTTGCTAATAATCTGCACTCAAGCAAGGAATGAGTACATCTTGTGATATACCCCTCTGTAATACTGAGTTTCAGGTAGCCAGGTCTCACACAATCTCAACAGACTGCAGTGGAAAAGCGTAAAATCTTTCAGGGAAAAAAAAAAAGGATCTGTAATTTTCCCCACATTTTTCCCTTCAGAATGGGCTGAAAAGGATCCCCTCTTTGGATTTGGATCCTCTGTTCATTTTAGAATTTATTTTTTTTTTACTACAAAGAAGTATTTTAATTGTGATAGTTCAGAGGTGAGGACAGATATTTTCAGCAGCTACAGGTTATGAGGGGTGGGTTATTTGTGCTTTTCACCTTATGAAGCAGTTTTTGAGTCATTCTAGTGAATATCTGGTTTTCCAGGGCTTTGACTGACTGCCTTTTCTAACTGAATCACACTCAGACTTCCTGTCATCTCTGAATATGTCTATTTTGGTGATAAAATGCAAGCGACTATATTTATTTATAGAAAAAGTAGGTCAGGGTAAAAGTTGTTAGGTGGACATTAGAAGTTGAGCCATTGGAAGAATTTGTTCATTTATTTTCCTAGCATTTTTGAGCTTTTTTAACACTTCCAAATATTCTCTCCATCTGTGAGTATTTTTAATTTACATTTGCAATATCATTATAAATTTGCTATTTATTTTTGCCTGTTTCTTGCAGAACCAAGAACATCTGAGGAAGAATGAGAAATGGAGATGGATTCTGATGGATTCTTAATGACAACTCCAGTTGAGAGTGTGTGAAATCTGCGCATTATTTCTTTGTTCTTGTGCAAAAATGATGGGGGATCACGCTGATGTTAAGGTGAGCCTCAGAAGTATAAGCACCTCCATAACAGACCACCATGGAAACATTTACCATAGGAAAACTCTCTTTAAATCCACAGCATAGGTGGTTGTCTTAGATGGTAAACTCTGAGGGCTTCTGTTCCATGTATAGGAACACTTCCCGTTCACTGCAGGTATTTGCATTGTCTGTATGTGCTTTAAATCCCTCTTGAAATATGTATGCTTATATTTGCTGCTCTTTTTGCATCATCCTGGGCTCCCAGTGCATGCACTGAGATGATGATGACTTTACCAGGCTGTCTCTCCTTTTCAGATGGACTCTACCTGAATCCTTCTGGCCCAACAGCCATCTCCATGGCAGCACCTCTGTAAGTTATGACACGGTCGTGGATCAGCTGAACTTTAACAGCATCGTGCGCCTTGCAAACAAGTTGTTAAGGAGTCATAAACCAGCAGGAAGGTAACGTTCTGGGAAAGCAAATGAAATCTGAATGACAGTTTGGTCCCAAGCCCCTTCTTCCATACCAAATGAAAGAGTGTAAAACTAGAAAAAGTAATCTCCTGAGACTGCTGATATCACAGGTCTTTGTAGCCTTCAGAAAGTTCTGAAGGAAAATGGCATGTCCTTATACCACAACTATTGCTCCCAGGAAAATGCCAGGGGTGCCTCCCCTACCATATCTGACCCCAGTTGTCCTTTGACTATGCTCCAAAGGCAAACCTATGCTGGCAGACTCCCAGGAGCAGATTGTCTGATCTCCTTGATCTGATTTCCTCCTGAGGAACAAATTTACCTAGGAAGTGTGAATTTAAGGAAGCCCAGGAATCTCTGTTCTGATGGGAGCCTGTCTGGTGACAGGTTTCCTCCAGTTTCACTGTTGCTGCTATAGACGTCCTCCTAGAAAATTAAGAAAGTTTCATAGAATCATGGAATCATTGCAGAATCACAGAATCACTTATGTTGGACAAAACCTCTGAGATCACTGAGTCCAACCTTTGACTGATCACCCCTTGTCGGCTCCACCATGGCACTACCTCCAGCTTTTCCTAAAACACCTCCAGGGACAGTGACTGCACCACCTCCTGGAGCATTCCAACATCTAATCACCCTTTCTGTGAAGAAATTCCTCCTGATGTCCAGCCTGAAACATCCTCGGTGCAGCTCGAGGCTGTGTCCTCTTATCTTGTCACTGAGGAGAGAAGAAGTTGACCCTCACCTGGCTACAGCCCCTTTCAGGTGGTTGTGGAGAGCAATAAGGTCACCTCTGAGCCTCCTTTTCTCCTGCCTAAACAAATCCAGATCCCTCAGCTGCTCATCACAGGACGTGTGCTCCAGACCCTTCCCCAGCTCCATTGTCCTTCTCTGGACATGCTCCAGCCCCTCAATGTTTTTCTTGCAGTGACCAAAACTGGACACAGGATTGGAGCTGTGGCCTCATTACTGCTGAGAACAGGGGGACAATCACTGTCCTGGTCCTGCTGGCCACATTAGTGCTGATACAGGGGTAACAAGCCAGGGTGCTGTTGGCCTTGGCCACATGGACTCATGTTGGTTCACGTTCAGCTGCTGTCAAACATCATCCTGAGGTCCTTTTCCACTGGGCAACTTTCCAGCCACTCTGTCCCCAGCCTGTAGCGCTGCCTGGGGTTGTTGTGACACAGGTGAAGGATGTGGCACTTTGCCTTGTTAAACCTCATATTGCTGGTCTCAGCCCATCTATCTGTCAGCCTATCCATCTATCTCAGCCTTTCCAGATCCTTCTGCAGAGCCTTCCTGCCCTCCAGAAGATGATCACAGGTTCAGGTTGGAAGGGACCTTAATGATTATTATGTTTCCCATCGTCCCTTCTCCCTTCCACAGACAGGGATGCCACCCGCTATGTCAGTCTCTGGACAGTTTCCCTAATTTCTGTTGGCTAATTGCTGAAGAAGTGAGATTTGCTTGTTTTGATGTTTGGAGCCCAAAAAGATAGTGATCTAATGAGAATAACTGACACCAGGTGTTATGTTTTAACTGACACCAAGTGTTATATTTAGCTGGATTAGTTGTTATAATTCTGTTCTTCTCCATTTAGTGGGCAGAATGGTGAGAAACGAGTCACTGCATCCAATAGATCTTTTTGGTTAATTCATATTGAATGACAGAGTCCTTCAATTAGCCAGTGCTAGCTTGGAAATCAATTACTTGGAAAAGTGTATATAACATCTTGCCTAATGCACCATGTCTCATAGTTTGTATCATCTGCTTACAGCCAGGTTCGAGCACTTTGCACTGTAGTAAATGTGCCACCCCGCAAATAAAATTTTAGTGGATGGAAAAAGAATAAAGATGCACAGCTTTGCTGTAGTACTGAGGGGAATATCAACAGGGCAGTAAAGAATGAAGATATATATTTATCTGGTACTTCCCTGACACTGATTTGCAGACACATATGCACACAGGAGAATTGTCTCTGTGACCTCTGCTTGACAATGATAATATGGTAGTAATTGACTTCTCACTATTTGTAGCTATTAGAACAGAAATGGACATACTTCCAGAAGCAAATTTATTATCTGTTATAGCTCCATCAGAAATTCTTTCAGGTATTTTCTCCCTTAATTCTGCTCTGGAGCCTAATTCTTTTTGTAATTAGCAATTACGGTGCATATTGAAAAATAGCACATACAGTAGGCAAATTGATGTGAAATTAATGTGTATGATTCACACCAAGTTCCTTGAAACCTACTATTTCTGTTTTTCTTTTTCATAAGATGGACAAGTGAGTCTACTTTAAAGAAAATTACTCCTTGGCAACAGTGACCCAAGAGGTCTGCAAGTCTGCATAGCAAGCAATCTCGACAGCTTGATTATTTGTTATAAAAACAGCTCTGAAACATTTAATCTATAGAGCGTGTTATGATTTCAGTTGAGAAATTTCATCTTCAGTATTCCTGAGGACTAAACTAAAGTGAGAGGCGGGCAACTGCAAGTCACTCATTAGTACCCACACCATGGTTTAATCCTTGTTAGAGGAGAATAACAAATGTAGAAGGGTTCATTTTCCCCCTCGCATGGGAAATGCGATTCAGGAGTGTATTTTTTAGCCTGCTCAGAAGCATGCAAAAATAATGTTCATTAGCATTAGGGAAGATAGAGATGCTGTGTGAGAAAAGGATATAGCGATGATCATTGATTCTGGCAGAAGACGTCAGGAGCTCTCTTTGAAGTCTGACAACAGGAATCTGTGCCCAGATTTGCCAGGCTTTAATCTGTGACAATTAAATTAAGGGATAATGAAAAAGATGGTGCTGTCTTCATTCTTGGTTGAATTAATGATTTCTGCGTTGTGGGGAATGCTTACCTTTCAGGCTGGTGGTTACAGAGCTTCTGTTCCATCAAACTTTGAATGTAATACTGGATTTAAAGCCCTCAAAGCACTTACAATTTTCTCTCCTGTGACTTCACTGTTACTTCTGCAGACCACCAAGAGCACAGGTTGTAAATGCTACAGGGATTGATGTTAATGTAACTAATCCAGGGATGAGTGGAAGAGACATGAACCCCAGCCATCCTTGCACAGGGAGGAGGACCTTGTGGTCCAGGAGGTGCAGCCAGACGTGCAGGGGGCAGCTTTTGGGGAGGGTGATGGTGGTATGATGCCACCCTTCTCCATCCTTGTGCTGCCTTGCTTGTTTCTCTGTCATGTCTCTACACACTGAGCTTTGCTTCTGCCTAAAGCTACCCACAGCCAGTGCCTGCGCATCCACTGCATGCCTGCACTGCTCCTGTGGCTGAACCGGGTTCATGTGACCTGTTATAAAACCATGTTATTGTCTAGTTTAAAAATGACATAGCTCAGAAATGCCCCAGAGCAGCTCAAATTTTTCCTTCTGGACAGCTCTTGAAATAAGATTTACAACATTCCCATTTAAAAATCATGCAATTTAGTAAAAAGAAATTCCTGTTTTCTTCAGTGACAGCTGGATAACATATTGCCAGAGGTACAAAACTAATAGTAATTTGGAATTTATTAATATTTGTCTTCAATTTTTATACTTTTAACATTTCATCATATCACAAGGCCTCACCTATGCCCCTCAAGCAATATTTACTTATCATTATAGTCAGCATTTAGAATGTATGACGTGACAGCTAATATTTATATAAATGGTACAATAAAGAATATAGTTCAAAGTTCCCTGAGTTGATCAAGAAATCTTTGTCTAAAATATAATGTGATCCTTGGAATTCCTGGAGAGAAGGTGAGTGTTCCAGTGGTCAGGCATTTTGTTTCAAAAAGTAATTGTACTTCAGCAACGAAGAAAAATCTGCTTATTTTTCATAATTTCTCTTAAGTATGGAAGAAACCAAACATGTTTATTCTTGAATATAGAAAGACAAGTTACGTAAACTTGGAAAAGAAAGAGTTGCATACCTCAAGATGAATTGCTGCTGGAGGAAGGAGATACACACCATTGCAGCTTTCTAAGCTCCACATTTGGATATGCATTAAACTTTATTAAGGTTTCAACATATTTTATATGTTTTACTCCAGTTGTACTGTGTCTAGGCAGGATACATCTGTTGTAACTCAGGCATCTGAAAGTCAGACATCTAAGTTTGACTTAGTCAGCCAAACTGCCTTTCATAGTCACAGGACAGAGGCAGGGACCTGCAGAGAGTATTTCATCTCATGGTGGCGCTGGGGTGTAGCAGGAGGTCAGACCAGCTGCACCAGAGAGTGACAGGGCAAGCCTCGAGTGACCGGCTCCTCCTTAGATCTTTCAAACATCCTAAGTGTGACAACTGCTTAAACAGAAAGGTCTCCCCAAGACTGGTGATGACAGAATACTCACACCCATTTACAGAGCAGAAGGTTTCAGGCTGGTTCCTGTAAAGAAGATGAAGTATGCGACATGCACCAGATGTATATGAGTGACTTCTCTTGCCAAATGTATTGTATCATATTTGCCTGGGTCTCTGTAAGTCTTCAAGGGGACTAAAGGATGCCAAACTTCTTGAGGTCTGATTAGTTTCAGCAATGCAGAGTCTTTATGGGGATGCTGCTGATTGACTCTGAGAAGAAAACCAGACTAAATTTCTCTGTTCACTGTGTTAATTAATTAAGGCTATCTGGCAAGGTGGGCTGCCTGCCTTTTTATTTTCATCCCAGTTTCAACAAGAAGCCAAGACAAAAATGAGGCAGAGAATTAGCCTGAAAAAGCAGTTGTCATGGTGTAGGCAGGCATTTCAGCTACACATATTTGTGTACCACAACAGTTCTGAATTTGCTGAAGCTGAATGTGGTATGTTATAGTGCTTCCACTGATATTTGCCTTGTGCCCTAACAGAAAATGAGAACTACTGTCTTCAGCAATATGAAAGATAAATGCGTACAACATTTCCCCCACCTATTCTAAAAGAACTATTCAAATGTTTAATAAGTTATTCTATTTTCTTTTCTAACATGTTTTTCTATTTTGGACTTGCTTGCCAGCCTTTGTGGTTTTGACTGTCTCTTAATTGCTTGATAGCATGAGACAGACACCTGAATTCCACGTTGAGGAAAGCTTTTGCTGTTCTCTTCTTAGCTTTGTGCATTCTTGTCACCCTTCCCCAGCTCTGGTGGAGCCTAGTGAGAGAATCAAACTCCATGTCACGCAACAGTCGCTCCAGCCAGGCACAGAGAAAGCCGGCAGTATCCCAACAAGATTAACTGCTGATTGTGTCTGATCTCAGGCAAGATCCTGGAGGGAGCCACATGCAGTTACCTGCTCTGCAGGCTGTGTAGTGTGCTCCTGTGCAGTGCTGCAGGCTAAAAGAGCCAGAGAAATGCCAAGTGGCCAGCCAGGGTGGGGGACTTGCCTGAAACAGAGTTGTTCATGAGCCAGTTAGATGCAGGAGCTCTCATCCAACAGAGAGGCATTGCCATATCTAAGAAGGGAAAAAGCAGTGTTATTTTATTTAAGAGAGTGGTCAGAATGCCTTCTGGCAAGGAAGAAAGAGTGTGAACTGCAAGATGACAGATGAAACTGGTCTGGACCCCTCAAAGAGCTCAAAGTGAAGCCTGAACACAAAAGATAATATGATTATGAAAGAGAGATGAACTGATCTCGAAGGAGAGGGGACCTGAGGGGAGCACAAGGAAGACAGGCACTGGGGGCAGCTCTCCAGTGGGGTTCCCCCAGAGAAGCTGTGCACCCCCAGTGAGATGCCTTGGGGGTGTCCCAGAAGATGCACCTGGCAGTGCCATGCACAATGTCTGGAGTCCTGGATGAACTTGTCAGGTCTGGGGACCGATGGATGTCTACGCAATGCAGCCCCATGACTTCCTACTGAATTTCATCCATTGCCTATTCTATGTACATTTGTAACTGTGTTGCCTGTTTTGGATGCTGTGAATAAATGTCTGTATTTGCCTTTTATTTTAACCTGGTTGAAGTTAAGTGTGATTTCAGGTAACAGGATGACAAGTCATTCTTTCCTCAAAGATACAGTGAATCTGTGAACGAGGGTCTGGTTTAGATGACAGGTCACTCCTGCTATCTTTTTCTCTGCCATCTCAAATGATGAGTGTCTGTGCAGGGTATCGGTTCAAACAGCGGCAATGAACCATGTTGTAATCAATATGATGTTCTGGGATGGAATTTCAGTCTTCCTCTTTTGACTTTTTTATAAACTTAGGAAATTAGAAGCACAGGCCATGTTGTACGGCAAGAATATTAGTAAGGTACTGCACTGAGCAACCAAAACTTAGTATCAAAGACTGTTCTGTACATACACATAACGCTGACCAAAGGCAAGATCCTCTAAAATCTCTCTGTTGTCTCAAGATGTCTCCAGTATATTTTATTGGTTTATCACTGGTAGAGGCCTTTCAAGACATCTTCATACTACCTAATAACTCATGCAAAACACAATCCCATTTTATTGTTGGTTCTGGGACCTATGAACCTAACACCAGTGGATGTAAATCATCACAGTCACCATGGAGGTCAACAAAACAGAAACAATTTTTGAACCTATCACAGGAATAATAGGACAATTCAGGTTGGAAGGGACCTCAGGAGGTCTCCAGTTCAACCTCCTGCCCAAAGCCAGGACAGCTTTGAGGCCAGGCTGCTCATGGCTTTGTTTTGAAAAAATTCAAACAAGAAAACAGCACAGCCTCTTGGAGCAACCAGCTCCACTACCTAGCTGTCCTTACATCCAATCCAAAACTTTCTTTTTTCACCTTATGGCTTTTACTGATCCACTTGTTCTGCATTTGAGTCACAACAACCCTATGCAGTGCTACAGACTTGGGGAAGAGTAGCTGAAAAGCTGCTTGGTAGAAAAGGACCTAGAAATGCTGGTCAACAGCCAGCAGAATGGGCCAGCATGTGCCCAGGTGGCCAAGAAAGCCAAAGGCATCCTGGTCTGTACCAGCAATAGTGTGGCCAGCAGGACCAGGGCAGGGATTGTTGCCCTGTTCTCAGCAGTAATGAGGCCACACCTTTAATCCAGTTTTGGGCAACTCACGGCAAGAAAAACATTGAGGGGCTGGAGCATGTCCAGAGAAGGACAATGGAGCTGGGGAAGGGTCTGGAGCACACGTCCTGTGAGGAGCAGCTGAGGGATCTGGATTTGTTTAGGCAGGAGAAAAGGAGGCTCAGAGGTGACCTTATTGCTCTCTGCTACCACCTGAAAGGAGGTTGCCTGTCTTTTCTCTCAAGTAACAATGATAAGAGGAAATAGGCTGAAGTTGCACCAAGGAAGTCTAGATTGGATATGAGAAAAATATTCTTCATCAGAAGAGTTGTCAGGCATTGAAACAAGCTGCCCAGGAAAGCAGTTGAGTCACCAGCCCTGGAGGTATTCAAAAGACATATAAATGTGGCCCTTGGGGACATGGTTAATAGTGATCCTGTAAGTGCTATGTTAATGGTTAGACTCAATGATCTTAAGGGTCTTTTACAACCTAAACAATTCCACGATTCTGTGATTTTTTCTCACCCTCCAGCCTTGTGATGCGGTGAAATGCCAGGTTTTGGCTTCTTCATGGCCTCTCCTAGATGCTGGCCAGCTGTTAGGTCTCCTCAAAGATGTCTCTCCTGCAGATTGACCAAGTCCAAACCTCTCGTGCTCCACATGCTGATGCACAGGCATTTCATGCCCCTCTGCTTTCTCACCCAAAGGTGAGAAAAAACACTTTGTTCTCCTCTGGATGTGCAGAGCCCACCACACATCCCACTGATGTCAGAAGCTTTTTGAGGGGTGGATCTTGCAGCATCCACTGAGTGAATCTGGTTCCTATACTTGAACTTACGATTGTGTACAGGTCTTAAAAGTTCTGGTTTTTTTAATGATAGCACTGTCTTTGTCTCCCCTTCATTTGAGAGTGAGATAGGCTCTACTATCTCTCTAGATTGTGCTATCTCTCATTTTCAGCTAAGTGCACTGTGCTGTGGTGTCATTTTTCAAACAAAGCCAAAAGACTTGCTCTATCAGGCACGATTTTGATTTCTTACTTTACCCACTCCCATCTCCCTCCTCCCTGCAATGAGATGAAAACATCAATATCTGTTTTGGGCTCCCAAGGTATGACATAATGTCAATGGAATTTGTTTTTAATCTGGGTGACTAACGGTTATCTGACAATTCAAGTAATATTTCTCCACATCCATCTGCCAAACTCCAGCAAATGTACGGGGAAGACAGTGTCAGATTTAGCAGCCAGGCAAGCCCATTAACACCCTGAGACTGCAACTTCAACTCCCTGCAATACGATTTTCCCCATGCCTGTCCTGTGCTGCCCTTTTCATTTTTTATTTATGTAAAATTATAACTCCTCTGTTTGAAAGTCATCTTCTTTTATTTCTGAGGCTGTTTCCTATAGTGAGTCAGGTCAGGCGAACTATTATTAGGACCATGTTTATTTATAATGGGTAGTTTAGCATTAAGCAATGAGTTGTGACAGGCTGTGCATTTCTGGAGGACGCTGGCAGGCTCGGGGTGCGTGTGCAGGCGCACAGGATGCCGAGGGCAGAGGGCTCCTGCCACCCCAGCCAGCCCCCAGACACGCTGAGCTGCCAGCAGCTCCCTGCCCTGACCAAAGGGAACGTCGGGAGCAGAAGGAGGATGCGCCAGAGCCAGCGCTGGTGCTGGGGGCTTGGGCAGTGCCATTGATGTCCCCCTGGCAGTGCCATCCCTGCCTTGCTGTGTGCCCTGGTGAGGGGCAGCTCACAGCTGGGACTCCTGAGGTGCAGAACAATGTCCAGAAGCAGAATTCTGCTGCCCCAGTGTTTACCAGGTGTCCCTCTCTCAGGGTCTCTCGCTGGTCACAGTGACCCCAAGATGCATCAGAGTCTTTTTTCCCAGCCCGACAGTCGAAGGAGGAGTCAGAGCTCTTCATTTCTCGGTCTCAAGGTTGTTTATTGTATATCATCTATAAAATTCTTTCTCCTGTCCTGCTGAGGTCCACTCAGCAAGACAGTCAGAGGCACTCTGCCTGCCCCTGGGGCAGTGTTATCTTTTTATACTAAAAGCTACTTGTACAATATTTACAATTATTTTCTAATACCTATCACCTGTGTTAGATAGTGAGCTGCTACTCTAAACCAATCTAAAAATGCCAGCATCACAGCAGAAGATAGAGCCCAAGAAGAAGGAGAAAGGCTGGACACGCTCAGATTCCTCCATCTTGCCCCCTGAACCCCCATTCTAAAAACTTCAAAAATCTATTTTTCACTCCGTGATAAATTCACTACCATTCTACTTAAACTTTTGTGGCTTGTAATTCTTCATATAAAGGTTGGTAATTGTTTTTTCCAAGGGCTAAATCAAAGGCACAGGGGTCTTGGGCTCTGTGCCAAGGTCTCTGAGCCCCCTGGACAGGGGCTCGAGTCCTCCAGGGCAGCCAGAGGAATTTCCTGGGTTCCAACATCCCTCTTTTTCACACCCTGTGTGCCTTCCTGGCACCACTGGCTCATTGCCCTCTCTCTATGTGTCTCTGCTGTGTTCCATGGAGTTTTCTGACTCTACAGCAGCACTTTCAAAATAATTAAGCTATTTATTCATTTTTATTCTTTTCCATCTTCCCTGACAGCTTCAGATCCCAGAAGCCTGACCAGAGAGCCTGCCAAAGACTGCAGAATATGGAGGAGACCAGCACATTCCTGCAGTGATAACCAAACCAGAGCAGCAAAGAGGGCCAAGGGCCATGGAGGCCCTTCCACTAAGCAGATATAATTCACCACTTGACTGCCACACAGTGGGGCAGCCTGTGTGACCCCCCTCAGCTTCTCTTGGAAGAAAATGCTTCTTCCTTTTTGCCATCTTTCCTCTGGTCCTGTACCCCAAAGAAGAGCTTGTGCTAGCTGAGTAACTCTGTGCAGAAATGTATCTGGTTTAGGCACATAACTTCCCCCCTCTCCCTCCCATGCACCTGAGTGCCAACCTTGCAGCTCGTGTGGGAAGGCATCTGATTTAGCGTGATGAATTCTGCTGCTGCAGGCAGACACACGCTGCTGAAGGTGTCCTGAGGAGAGATGGGACCCCCCACGCTGGCAGGGGTAGGATGCAGTGTTGTGGCCTTGACCCATGGCCTGTTTCTTGCCAAAAGCAAGCCCATACAGCCTACTTGCAGCTCCTGTGGAGGTTTTCATCTGTCCTCTTAGCTGACTCCAGTACCTCCTTTATTTTCCTGTGAATGTGAGCAGTGGCAAGGAATGTAATACTGGGGATTGGTGAGGGGATGATCTCCTGGGTTTTTTCATTTTTCTAGTAAATCTTCACCTGCACTTTTCTTCTTACTTATGGGTTTACATTTGCTTGACTTCAGTCCTCATTTTGTGGAGGAGATGGTGAACCTAGTTGAATGTTTATCATCTGGCAAATCCAAGATGACATCTGTGCTTCTGCATCCATCTCTAAGTGCAAAGCTGTGACCATGGCTGTCAGGAGATCCACATCCAAATCAGCTACCAAGGAGCTAATCCAGCAGCTCTTATTCAGTTCTTATCTTGGCAAAACCCCAATGAAGATAAGGAGAATTTTAACTGATTGAGGATGTCAGGTTCCAATAATGAGCATGGCTGTACTTCCTGAAATATGTGTGCATGAAATTTGCTCAAGACTGTATTACAGAGGTGTTTCTGACATTTGGCAACATTAATATTTAAGCGTTCCTGTGTTATTTTTGCTAAAGGAATTAGAAATTAGAATGCCATGATCATAATAGAGGAGCTGAAAATAAAGAACCAGATTGTGCCCTCAATCCACATGCACAATTCCCATGGATCTCACTGGAAATTGTGTGCACACACCTCTGAGGGCAGAATTTGGCCCTGCACCCCTCTTTCTGCAGTGCCCGTGCTACGCTGGCTGCTGCTAACGAGAGATGAGTGCAGGCCTAAATTGTTTAGCACCCAAACCACCTGCTGTGTTTTTCTTGCTGTATTTTTCCTTCCTTTTTCATAGAGATTGAAACTGTAATCCTTCCAGTGGCTCCAGCTGATGTCTTTGCAGACAGGTCCTGCACACCTCTGTTGGCAGAGGGGCAGTGAGCTGCCCACAAGGTGTGTCCCTGGCAGACCTCCTGTTGGAGTCTGTACCAACAGGCTCCACCTGGTTCTGCTGGGATTACAGAGGTGTCACTGGGACTGCTTGGGGCAGGGACATGGGCTCCACGACCTCTTGTTATTCATTGCAATCCAGTCCGTGATAAATCATTGCATCTTTTCTGCCCTTGAGCTGGGACCTGGTGGACTTGGCGCATGTTAAATGTTATCCTAATGAAGGATGCTTTCCTGAGCCAAGATTTTTAGCTGTAATGTTTTTTACTCTGCAAGACCTCTGGAGAATGCTTAGTTACATCACATTTATAATGATTATTAAAAATAAGAAAAAGGGGAGGTTCTGATTTAAGAATTGCTGAAAAGATGGGGACAGGGATGTTTCATTGAAAAATAGTTGACTTTTTACTTTGCTCTTCCAAAATACTCAGAAGTAAGCGAGTCCTAAAAATGGCTTGATTCATCAGCATCAGAGTACTCTCATGTAGCAAACTCTAAAAATGGTGTCAGCTGTGACAAGACTATATGTGCTATACATATGCTTTAAAAATGAGTGGTAGCAGACATTTTGAAACACCATATTGTGATCCAGCAAATTACACAAATACAAGTCTTCATCATTCAGGCAAGGCACCTAACTCAAACCTTGATGAGGTTTGAAGGACTGCCTTCCCATTGATTTTGTTGATGTCTGTCCTGCCCCAGGTACCTGGAAGGGCAACTCCCAAGCAGGTCACTGGGTGAACTGCAGAGAGCTGTCCTGGCCCACAGTCCTACTGCCTCTGTTGCCTCCAGCTGCTAAATTTCAGTCAGAGAAACATGCCAAATACTTTCCTAATACTATTTACCCATGAAAGTAGTGGTTTTGTTGTAGTTGCCACGGGGATCAGATGCTACTGAAACTAGAAGGGGGGGTACTTGCTTTGAATGTGATCTGCCCTGTGAAAATGTGAATTGGTTTTTCCTATACTTCCACTTTGAGACACTGGATTTTCAGAAGAATGGACATGCAGTTTATAGCTCTTCCCAAATGAAGAACATGTAACTTCAGTCTCTATCCCAACAAAGATGCAGCCCATCCCTAGGCCTTTCTGGAAGTTTAGGATTTCAGACACACAAAAACACACTGGAAGAAAATATCCAACTTTCTTGCTCCACAGTTAAGTCAGCCAATCAGTGAAACCAAAGATAAAAAGCACTGGCAGCAGATTTATGCATCTGCTGGCATAGCAAGAGAGAAGAATTAATGCTGAAAGTAGTGAAAAGAAAACCATTACACAGGATTCTGTACACTGCTCTTTAGGAATCAGAGTTGATAAGAGGCTTTCAGAGCTCTGGGACAGCATTTCTGGCATCATTATTAAACATTCTGTATGAAATAGTTATGGCAGACTGGGGAAGAGTGGGTCAGGGGTTGCAAATCTTGCTGTCAGTTCTAAGGCCTTGCTCCTGCTCCCAGTGAAGGGAAGGGGACATCTCCTGAGGCACATCGGAGAAAATATATGAGTTGACACTTTAAAAATTAAGCCTCCTGGAGCTGCTGTGTCGATTATTATCCCAGAGACAGCTTAAGTGATTTGCCTACAGTCACGCAGTGAATTGGGGTTGAGCCAGGAATAGAAGATAGGGCTCCCAGCTTCTGTTCTTTTTCTTTCACCAACCAGGCACATCCCCAGATGTACAGTGTAATCCACATGGGGACGAAAATCCAAAATCAAAGATTTAGCTCACTTCCTAGCACAGCTGTATGCAGCTCTGCAGCACAGACATGGAGACCAATCTTACTGCCCCAGTTAAGCAGTGTAACCCACTGATTCCAAAGGAGTTGCTCACCTGATGAATTTTTGTCTTCTTGATACCAAATAACTTTAATCCCTATAACATCAATGTCCATCATGAGAAGGGTAGATTGTGTGGTAGCCCAAATTATGTGCCTGGGATTAGAGCCTTGAGCAATTTTAGCTGAATGTATGATATAAAATTACAGTTGTGTGTTACTAATGCTTCACTCATTAACGTGCAAAGGAGAATAACTTCGCTGGAGCTCTCAGTATCACCTGGCTGTGCAGGGAGGAGAGGTTAAATACAGAACAGACCATCCTTGTAAGAAGATTAACTGGCATCATTATTAAACATTCTGTATGAAATAGTTATGGCAGACTGGGAAGAGTGGGTCAGGGTTGCAAATCTTGCTGTCAGTTCTAAGGCCTTGCTCCTGCTCCCAGTGAAGGGAAGGGACATCTCCTGAGGCACATCGGAGAAAATATATGAGTTGACACTTTAAAAATTAAGCCTCCTGGAGCTGCTGTGTCGATTATTATCCCAGAGACAGCTTAAGTGATTTGCCTACAGTCACGCAGTGAATTGGGGTTGAGCCAGGAATAGAAGATAGGGCTCCCAGCTTCTGTTCTTTTTCTTTCACCAACCAGGCACATCCCCAGATGTACAGTGTAATCCACATGGGGACGAAAATCCAAAATCAAAGATTTAGCTCACTTCCTAGCACAGCTGTATGCAGCTCTGCAGCACAGACATGGAGACCAATCTTACTGCCCCAGTTAAGCAGTGTAACCCACTGATTCCAAAGGAGTTGCTCACCTGATGAATTTTTGTCTTCTTGATACCAAATAACTTTAATCCCTATAACATCAATGTCCATCATGAGAAGGGTAGATTGTGTGGTAGCCCAAATTATGTGCCTGGGATTAGAGCCTTGAGCAATTTTAGCTGAATGTATGATATAAAATTACAGTTGTGTGTTACTAATGCTTCACTCATTAACGTGCAAAGGAGAATAACTTCGCTGGAGCTCTCAGTATCACCTGGCTGTGCAGGGAGGAGAGGTTAAATACAGAACAGACCATCCTTGTAAGAAGATTAATACATACAACAGGGATAGTAGCAGGCTTCTGCTGGGTCTAATCTGGCATCTGACCGGGACAGAGAGAGAGAAGGAAACTCTAAGCCAGTTAAAGTACTGGATTATTGATGGCAGAGGATTCACAGCTGATAGGGGAGCTGGAAAGAGCAGGTAGTAGGGATTAAATGCAGGGCAGAGCACATAGCAAAAAGGAGGTAGAAGATACTATATTTTACAGGGAAATTCTAGAAATGTGAAAGACTACTGAGCAAGGAGAGAAGGACCCAAATATATCCTAGGTTCCTCTCTAAAATTGTATCTTACGCATCAAAGAAAAGGTATTTGAACTTGTACAAATAAATTATCCAAAAAGATGTGCTGGGTAAAAAGAATTCCAAGACCTCCTTGACCTGCTCTGCTCAGACAAACACAAAATGCAGAATAACAATTTAAATAACTGATAATTACTGAAAGTCTGTCTGAGACTTCCATGTAGATAATGTTATCTTGGGTAACAGGCAGCTGAAATGGGCTGAGAAGTGCAGGGTCTCTGCAGCACAGCTGGCTAATCACAACAACCCTTGACAGATATTTTTTAATGACTGATATTTGAAGGAAAATGACTTTGTAAAGTTCTGGAGCAATGTTTAACAGGGACATTTGGGAGTAGCTTTCTTCTTTTTGTTTGCTTGCTTGTTTTCAAAGGAGGATGCTTCAGGCACTGAGAAAGGCTCCAAGGTATCAGGAGTAGGTGATGACTTTGAGGTGAGAAGGGGAAACCAATTCCTTCTACTGACAAGGAAATCTGAGATAGCAAAATGGCAAATTCACAGTTGGGAAGCACTTATTAAGGCTTTCCTATTACACCTGACAGGCTGGGAAGAGTTATTAATAAAACTCTTCTAATGTGTTTCTAAGAATTAAAATCAATGCACTTAGAGTGTTTCTGGCCTGGCATGGAGTTTGCTGAAGCCAGCACTACCACTGCTTCTTACCTCTGCAATTTCTTCTTGTACCTTCTCTGTCTGTCTCCTAGGTCCTGGCCAGTTCTCTCTGAGCTGACATGCCTGCTCCAGGTGGCTGCTGTTTTAGCTAGGTTTTTCTCTTCTTTTGGGCTGTGACTAGGAAAACTTGCCTGTAGCAATGTGTTAAGAGATCATACTATAGTCTTGATCGTGATTAAGTTACAGTAAAATTACAGACTGTCTAGAAGAAAATGAGCTATCTCAGCTCTGAATATCACAGAATACATTATCTCATAGATTTATTTATTTTTTATTGCCTGTTTAAAATTCTGTGTGACTCCCTAAGCTATCTATAGGCACTAGTTTAAATCAGAAAGGGAAAAAAGAAGTATGTTGTGTTATATTTGGACTTAGAATTTGAAAAATGAGACAGGATTTTGATATACTTAGTTTTGTTGAAACAGTAGGTACTGCTAATAGTTGATACATCAAACTGAGTTAAAGAAACTAAAATCTAAATGGCTCGAAAACCTGATTTCCATTTCCGTGACAGCTTTGTCAATGTACAACCTGTTCCTGATTTTCTTGCAGGAATGTATTGGCTATGTGGGCACTACAATTTAAGAGCAACTCATTTTCTTTTATCTTAAATCAATTTCTAATCAACTTAGCCCAGCAGAAATAAACTAGGTTTAAGTGTTTAAGTGTTTATTGAACACCCACATTTCTACTCATTTGGCCATACTGATTTGAATTGAGACCTTTAGTTAAACTGTCCCAAAGACGTGCGCGGGCAAGGGCCCCTCAGAGCAGGTGCAGGGGGTGGTCTGGGGCAGTGTGTGCTGATACATAAAAGATACAGGGATTGAGCATGGCATGACTCTCAGTCATGAACTGCTTCATTGCTGGCTTGCTCCCTGGTCTGATCCTCAGCTGTTACAGCTGGGGAACAGGTCAGCCCCAGAGTTTCTCCCCCAAATCAGTAGAGACAAGAAAGAACTGGTTTTGACACCTCTACCCTATACAGACCTCCTTGGGGCTCACACATGCCCCATCCTCCCCATCCTACCTTGCACTGGTCCTCTCTTGCTCAGAAGTAGACACATAGCCTTTGTGGCTGCATCTTGAGCAAGGGTGAGACTTCCAGGGCAAAGGCAACACAAAGTAAAGAAAGGCAATAAGAACAAAATCAAAATTATCTCCTGACTTTTGATGCATAGGCATGTGCCAGTTCATTCAGGTGTGCACAGTAATCTTGTCTTCTTGTTGGTTAGAAAAATCTGATGACATTTGCTGAGCATCTGCACTGAGCACTTAATTGCCCTGGTTAGTGTCTGTTGCCTACCACCTAGTAGTAAAATAATTTCTTATAAAATGAACTTTTCTTCATACTTGTAATTAATGAAAACAGTATCACTCTTGTCTTTGTACTAGACAAGAGCAGGTGCAGAGAGTCACCCCTGGCCTGGCTTTTGCCCCAGGCTCAGAGGAGGCCCCTTGGTCCCACATTGCCCTGCAGGTTTGAGGGGGCAAGATAGAACTAATGCAACCTGCACAGTGAGGAAGGGATTCAGTGCCTGCACCCAGTCCATGTCCCTCTTACACAAACCTCCAGACACCATCTCTGAGTGCCAGAAGGGCTCAGAAGGTCCACAGCACCCCGGGAGTCACCCTGGTCCTGGTGCCAGGAAAACATGCAAACCTGGGCTGGGATGCACAGGGATCACTCCCAGCACTTTGGCTGTTCCTACAAATATTGACTCCCTGTCACCAGCAACAGGAATACTGGGAAAGGCTAAATCAAACCTTTATCATCTTCCCAATCATCAAGAGAGCAGACAAGAAATGTTAGTCAGTACAGCAGGAATGAAGTTTGTAAAAATTTGGATGGATATAACCAAAATATAGTGTTTCAAGCTTTAGTCAGGTTGCAAGGATACAATTTTACCTTGGAAGTGCACATTAAAAGGCAGTGAGCCATCCCTCTAATTTTCTCCTAATTGAGCGATGGAAATACCTACAAAAGGAAAAAAAACCTCCCAAACCTGAGGGAAAGATGGAATCCAGATGCCAAGCTCTCTAGCCTCAGTTTGCTTGGCCACTGCCAAGTTTGGGTGGCATTTTGTATGTACCAGGGAGATCAGCTTATACCTGAGACTATGCCCACACATCCTTGGGGAACTTTGAAATAGCAGCGATAATGTCAGCCCAGTTACCATATGCTTTCAGTCTGCCCAGGCAATGATTGTATAATAATCCCTAACAGAAAACTGAAGACGAGATTTCAAGTGGCTGCCAGAAAACAGTTTTTCACTTGGAGTGGCAACTCTGAATAAGGAAGCATCTGGCACATTTGATCAGACAAAGAAAATTAGGTCACTCAGAAAAATATTTGATGCTCTTCCTGAGGAACATAATACTAAAAATGCATCTATCTAGAAAGGCTGCATTCTCCTCTTCGGCACTGTTTCTCATATTGTGATGTGTTGTATTGTTCTGAGTAACGGCGCTATATTTAGTATCTGTTAAATAGTGGAATAAAGATTATATAACTGATCATTTTCCCTCTGCTAGTAATAGGAGTTTAAAATCAAAGAGGGATTTTTTGGCCATGGGTTTTAAAAAAAATTCAAGGCAGGACAACTTCTTTTGTGCAGTTGACTGCTGGATGTTTTCTATGAGGTTTTTTAAAAAGTTGTGTTGAATGAAAAAGTAAATGATCTTTTTCAAATATTTTTCTTCTGTTGGTTTTAAGAACTTTCCATTTTTTGTCATTCCTGAGCAGTCAGTGGAGTGACACTTCACCAAAATGATCTCAGAGGTGGAGGTGTACACTGCTAAATGCCCCTTGTCGAGGAGAGGAGGGGATGAGGATTGCAGGGAGGGTCATGGCAGGAGGGACAGAGTTAAGGGTATGATCCTTTGCAGGGTGAGGATTAGTATTTCTGCTGACTATTCTTGCCTGGCAATCACATGCCTTCCCTATCCCAGCATAATACCATCTTCAATGTGCTCAGAATGGTCGGGGAAATAAATACAAAACCACACCAGTACAAGGAGTGTTGAGGTGCTTTGATTACTTCAGGGAAGGGAAGAGCCAGAAGCTGAGAAGTCCAAACAATTGCATTTGTAACATGAAGACATGCGGTGGGACAGGGCTGCTGCTGAATCCTGGGGCCTGGGTTATGTTGTGCAGCAGCCAAGCATTTCAGACAGCTGGCTGGGAGTGAGCTGGTGCTGACTCTAACACTATTAATCAGCACCTGGGTGGCATGGCTTGTCACTCTCTGGGAGATTAGGGAAAAACAGGACTCCCCAAGACAAGCTTTTGCTAGCTGGAGAGTTGGCCTTGTTTGTGGCTTATGGAAAAAAAACCACACATATCCAGCATTCTTGCTCCATTTACTTAACTTTCAACAATCCATCCTCAAAGGAAGTTTTAAAGGCAAAAATCTGGTTAATTAATGTAGATTTTTCCAGCTTCCTAAAACCAGGAATGGAAGCAGTGACCACAGAGTTTTCAGACCCTACAGACTCAAATATGATTTAATGCATAAAAAATGGTTGTTCCTGCATTAATCCTTCCAGATGGTAAATGAATCAGCTTGTGGTATTTTCCTTTGATTGTAAAGATGTCAGGTAACCAAAAAGGAGTTCCATGCTGCCATCTCAGCCTAAATTGTGGTAGTGTGGTACCATGACTGGTTTATTCACATCAAATCTATGATTCTTCAAACACTGTCTAAAGAACAAAAGTATTTGTATGATATGCATAAAATCTGATCTTGATTTTCAAAATCTTTTAAACACAGATGTGAATGTGTCCTTACATATTGCCATATTTAGTCTTCCAAATTTTATTAGCCATTGGAAGAAAGTTTAATAAGGTAAAAAGCTTGCCCCAGGTCAAGTGGCATGTTATTCAGAAATGGAATTAGGCTTCAGGAGGTTTCTGCCACTTAATCATAAACTTGGTTCATTGGTCCTGCCTCTTTACAGATTCTCTCATTCAGTCTTTAGTTTTTTACAAGGTTTTAACTGCCCTCATAAATCATAAATGCAAAAGTTTTGAGAGGCTTATTTAATTCAACAGCCTCAGAATGGAGTTTTAGCCTGAAAAGGTTCTTTTGAGAATATACAAATTCAAAGCATCTGGTGTAAAAGGTGGCTGAGCAAAAGGGATGGTCTCAGTTTCCCAGCATCTATCCCATCCTCCCCAGCCTGGAGGAGCTGCTTTTTTTCTCCTCTTCCTCAGGCTAAGCACTACTTTTTCAATCCAGATGAGTCATTTCACTATTTTGATTGTAAAATTGTGTAAATGGGTAAATACTTGGTTTAGTCTGTTTTAGGGTCAGATGCAGTCCACACCAGAGAGGGATTGCCAGGGGGGTATTTCAGTATAAAAACTTTTCATACCAACTCCATTGGCAGATCCACATTTTTACCCTGGGAGCTGTAGATTGAGAGGAGTTGGGTCAATCTGGCTCACTGGTCAGGTGCAAAGGGTTGCAGTGAATGGGCTGATGTCTGACTAGTGACCTGTCACTGGTGGGGTTCCGCAGGGCTCCATCCATCCCTGCCCCTCTGCTCTCCAACATCTTCATAAAGGAGGGCTTTGGAGGTGGAGAAGGGCCTTGAGGGGAGGCTGTATGAGGAGTGACTGGCGTCAATGGCTTGCTCAGCCTGGAGAAGAGGAGACTGAGGGGAAACTCATCAGGGTCTACAGGCCCAGGCACTGATCTCTCTGGTGATCAGTGGCATAACATGACAGAACAGCATGAAGCTGTGTCAGGGGAGCTTTGGATCAGATATTAGAAAAAGGTTTTTCACCCAGAGGGTGGTCAGGCACTGCAACAGCTCCCCAGGGAAGTGTCACGACCCCAAGCCTGACAGAGCTTGAGAAGTGTTTGGACAATGCTCGCGGGCACATCTTGGGAATGGTTCTGTGCAGAACCAGGAGATGGACATAGATAACCCTTGTAGGTACTTTCCAACTCAGGATCTTCTATGATTCCATGAGTGCTCCCATTTCCACTTGAGGGTTGTGAAAGAAGGGCACTGAGCCCCTCAGAGGAGCGCAGGATGGATCTCCCAACAGGGAAGTAAATATTCATGATTTTTATTGCTATTTATATTTTATCACAAGGCTGTCCCTAAACAGGAATTTATACTAATGGCCATTACTGTTGCAAGCTTTGGAGAGATGCTTTTTATTTTGCAGCAACTCCAAGAGAATACATCACCGAAAGAAAATGCATTTTATTCCTTAATCAGTGTTGCATAGAAATGTTTCACTTCTTTCCTCAATTGACCAGAAACCCACCAAAAAAACAAGTTCAGGGAGCAGATGTCAGCTAATCCCAAAGTCTGTGCTAAGAACACGATGGCAACTCACGGAGAGTTCAACAGAATCTAAATGTCTTGCTGGTTTGGTACAAGATTATGCTTCGAGCAGATAAGCCCCTGCATTTTAACTTGGGAGCTCAAAAGGGATAAATAACATTTCTGGAGCCAGCCAGCCAACAAATGGAATTTCTTAGCACAATGTAATCTTGCTGTGGGGGTTTTCTCGGGCATGTGTTTCCCATCGGGTGTTGTTCCACTGCTGTGTGTACAGGGCTTATCTCCGAGCAAAGGTGGCAATGCTCAGCCATTGATACCCCACGACTTACTGAAGCTGTAAGATGGATGAGGAAGGATTAGTTGAGGCATTTGATTCATAGCTGATACTTTTAAAATAAGTTCAAGGATGTGACATCACTATTTGTCATAAGTGTTCTTGTTGGGGTAGGGTGTGTACATGGCAGGAGGGGAGAGGAGCTGTCATCATGTAGATAAGCCAGAGAACTCTAAATCATTAGCAATGAATAATTCACTGCACAGAAGAAAATAACAGACAGTGTCAGGCAATGGAATAGTGCTAGTTCACTTACATCTCTTTCTGTGCCTCTGATGAAAGGTTTTTAACCTTGATTATACCCTGTCTTAACCAGGAGATTTGCTTTCTGTAGGGATGCTCAGCTCCAGGCAAGATAGAAGGATGTTCCCAAATCCAGTAACTGGGTCAAATCTAATTATCATAGATAATTTGCACATTTCATTTATGGTAAAGGGAAATGTGTCTCAAGGTAGGTGAATCCAGTTTGGTTTGACAAAGGCAGACTAAAATAGCTTCTAAACAGAAAGAAAAAGGTCTTTCTGCTAGACCCAATTACTGAAATGAGAAGACAATTTTAAAACCTTCATTCCAAACCAATTTCAGCATTAAAATTAATCAAAGCTGTAACAGACAGTAAATCCCCCTGAATTTCTCCAAAGCCTGGAGTTCCCCTCTTGTCTGAAATGCTGAAAAGTCAACAAGCATCACAGCTGAAAATGAAATGGGAATTTCCTAACTTTCTGTGCAGGACAATAATATGGGATTTTTTTCCTTGCAAATGTAACCATCTATCCCACTTGGATGTAGCCTTCCGTTAGGACAAGATTAAAACACTGACAAGAAGTAATTTTTAAATGTGATCTATTTTTTTACAAGTAATCAAAGCATTTCAATGTTCTATCTTGAAATAAAAGAAAAAATAGTAGTACTGAAACTGAGCTTCCTGCATTTTTGAGGGGTAAAATAAATTAGTTGTCATTTCTAAACAGATTTGATGAAGCAATACAACCCTAGAGAACATTATTGTTCTCTTCAACAGAACAGCATTTCTGTTTGGAAAAGGGTCATGCTGTATTTTACAAATTCTTTATATCACCTGAAGTTGGAGGTGAGATGGCTTTTCATCAATGTCTCCTTTGCATTCTCCCTACATTGTCTTAAATGCAGCCCAGCCAGATGTGAAAATACTATAGGAACTTTCAGTGAATGAAATCTATTAAAGTAGGAAGTTTATTTCTGTACAGAATTGGTTTCTTTAAGTGACTTTTCTAGAGTACATGTTTGTTCCCCCTCTATCTCCTTTTTCTATTTGTTTAGCTAAATAATAAATTTTAAATCCCTCATAAAAATGTACACAGCTGTAATGTCTGGGAATTTTATGACATTTTTAGCACTCAATACGATCAAGCAGCTTTACAGAAAATATCCTGTGCTCTTGAATAAGCAAAATTCAACACATATTCATAAATATCCCTAAATTTACTATGCTGTGTGTTCTGTATTTCTGAAAAATGACATGGATCTGGAATATTAGATGTGGAAATGGTTTGTGCACAAAGTGTCTGTGTGTTGGTGTTTGGGCCCAGGTGCTCGGTGAGAGCTGGCTCAATCAATATGTCTGTCTGTTTTCCTCTGCTTCATTTTTTCACTGCAAGGTGTTTGTTCCCTAGCATACAGCTGTGATGGAAGTGTTCAAAAGTCAAGTGCTGTAATTCATAATAGAGGCTTTTTGAAAAGAAAGGAAAAAGCGAGGGGGTGGGAAGGGAAAGGAAAGAGAGGCAAGACAGTGGAGATAAAAAGTACATATTATTTCATAAGGGAAGTATGGAGCTGCTGAAAAATTTAAAAAATTGAGGGAAAAGTTTTGGTTTTGTTTTGTCGATATAACAAAGAAGGCTAAATCTGGAATCTTAGTATTTCTTTACTTTTACCTAAAATTCCAAAGATGTTCAGATGCTCTACTTCAGCTTTAGTCCAATTTTAATCCCTCAGGGTAATTTGTGTCTCCTGACTTCTTTTTTTTTTTTCTTGCTGCAAAAACAACTGGAAAGGCAGCTGGGCATGCTGTCATGCCAGGAGTCTCAGAAGGTATCAGCTCTTTCATTAATTACTTCTTTGCTCTCCCTCTGCTTTATGTTAAAAACAGCCTAGTTGAGGATGTAGAAGTTGTGTCGGCTGCAGTGCAAACGTACTTGTGGGACCCTTTAAACTGTCAGGTTACATCACATAAGCTGAAGGGATCATATTCAAACAATTGTAAAACTATTTTCTTGCCCGAAAGAGCACACCATGATGCCATTTAGCTGGAACCTGAAGCTATGGGGATCCTGCTGTGGTATCATGTGCAGCGAGTGCATGTGATTGTTCTCCTGAGGCATTTGTTACATGCATCTTGTTAACCCTAGTTCAGTCAAAAGGACTGCCTTCACTGCTGCTTGACCTATTTTAGCATAATTTAGCCCTGAATGTGGTGGGTTTCAGTTGCAGTGAGATATTCTGCTGGCATTAATACCATGGGAACTTAAAATGGAACCATAAGGGTTTGAAAATATCAATCTTATTAACTCAACAGTTTGGTTTCAGTAATTTATGCATCTTTCAGAATTGATCTAATACTTAAATGTACATAAAAGAGCAAGCACTAATCAATCCCAGACTTCTTGTTACAAGCCAGGCTTTTCCCAGGTTTCAGAAAATGGAGCATATTTAAGAGTTTTCTAAGCCTTGTTAATAGCTGCATCTAGAGGACTTGTGAAAGTGCTAAAAGTGCAAGGAGGATTTACTGCCATTTCTGCAACAGGCAGAGTAGAGTTAGATTTATTTAAGAGTTGAGTGCTAAGGGCAAGATCCAAATCACTTCCTTACTGTCTGTGTTGAGACTGAGGCATAATTCAGGCATTTGTTCAGAAGGCACCCAAATCCCAGCGGACAGTCCTGGCTGCCCTGGGACCTCTCTGGGCAGCTGCTGCTGTGATCTGGCTCTGTTGTTTGCATAGGACACCCCCTGGTACCCAAGGGATCCAGCACCCAAGCCCACAGCACATACACAAAGTTCAGCTTGGAGAGCTGTAGCAGTGAGGAACACACCTGCAGAAACATCCAGACAAAGGCCCCAGTAAAAAATCTCCAGGAAAAAAGTTTGAATCCACCAACTCCAGTACATGGGCTTTCCACCAGGCTGAAGAGGAAACAGAGCTAACACAGCAGGAAAGTGCTTTGCTGGATGACTCTTGTGTAAGGGCTGCTGTATTAAAAAGGGGCAGAAAGAAGGTCCCAGACCCATTTCAAGAATGTTTCTGATTTTTCCTGATAACTGTTGCATGAAAAAAGTGTGAAGGCTGCAAAGATCAAGAACCTCCCAGGTGAGAATCACAATCAATTAACTGCACCTCCCCAGCTCCTAGAAGGTGATGGGGAGCAGCTATGCCTGCAATGCCCAGTCCCTGGTTACCTGTTTCACCCCACCAGCTCCTCTGACTAGAAAAGGCATAAAGTTCTGGCTTTCACACAAGCAAAAACTCATCACAGTCCTGCTCAGAGGCACAGGGCAGCACCTGTCAGTTGTCAGTGCCTTTCAGGTAAGTGGGGGACTGCATAGTCCAGGTTCTGCAAGGTGAAGGGTTGTTAAGAATCAGGCCCTGAGCTATGGAGGAGGGATCTCTGGATCATCATTAGTGTTTTAGCAACTCTGTCTTTAACAAAGAAGGTTTCTGGAGAGCCTTTATGTCTCAGTTACCCTTCCCACCCCCAGAGTCGAGTGCCTCACTGCCAGACTGGTAACAGTACCTCTCCTGGGGCCAGCAACTATTGCTGAGACATCACAAAATCTCAGCCTGACAGCTAAAGTACAGCTCTGCAGCACACACTAAAATCTGGTTGAGGAATGTGCTTTTTAACAAATAAAACTGCTGGGTGCTTAAGGTTAGACACATAGATGTTGCTGAAATGGGGTCAAAGAATACGGCTCTCACTCCTTGCTTCAGAATTGTTGTACAGTAAGTTATTGTGACCTAAATATTGTGGCATCTGCTGACACTTCATGTGATAAGGCAAAATCCATTTTAGAAATTTTAAGGGTGACATATTCAGTGGTGGGGAGAGCTAGGAGACAGTCAGCCAGTACTGGGACTACTCCTTCCTTCCCTTGGGCTTAAATTAGCATGACATAATTTAAGGTTTGGGCTTGGAGCCCTTTAGCAAGGGGTGTAAATTCTGGATTTTCACCTGCAGTCTCCTGTGTGAGCTCCGTGACTGACAGGAATGCCTACAACACGTTTTCAGGTGCAGCAGAGGGCTCGTGGTCCCAAAGGCACATCCTCAGAAGCGAAGGTCCATCCCAGCCCAGGTTCCGAGGAGGGAGAAGGAAGCAGAGCAGTGCCCAGCAAACACACAGCAGAAGGGATCTGCAGGAACTTTACATGAAGTCGAACTTCACTTCCCTTGTCAGCCTGCTCTGAGTGACTCACTGAAGGTGCTGAACAGACTAACGAGTGGGAGGAGGAAACAGGGTGGGGGGAGAGGAAGAAAGGGAGACAGGCAGTAAGATGAAACTAGGAACATTGATATATGACCAAAAAAGAAAAAGAGAAGAGAGGCTGTTTTTTAGAAAGTTGCACTACTCCTTCCACTAGTCCTTTTCCAACTCTAATGTGAGTGGCATAGAATCCAACGTCTCCAAGATTTGAGGAAGAAAAAAGAAGTATGAATAGCTAAAGTGAGATGATATCACTTTTAGTCTGATACTTATGATGAAACTCCAGGGGTTTGATTTATTCAGCTGTCACTTACTGTTCATCCCAAGCATAACAGAGGACATGTTGGAATTGAAACCTTTATTTAGGGTTTGTTAGCATGATTCAATTTTTTTACTGGCCTTCTGGGAGTTATCTTTCATTTTTAGGCAGTTATCATTGCTATGAGAAGAAGAGATTCTTTTTTTTTTTTTTTTTGCTAGCTCTGAGTGCAAGGTTGTTATTAAATAAATGGGAAATTTGCTGGGGTGTGTGCTGGGATGTACCCTGGCTTGTGATGGGAGATGCTGCAGTGCTGTTTTATTTTTTAGAGGATCAGAGCTATAGGGCAGAAGTGACTCCTTTGGACATCTCTCCTTTGAAGATACCGCAGAAGAGCAAGTGTGCTTATCACCAAACCAGATTTTTTACTGCTATTGAAGACAGGGTATTTTGCTTAGGGAACTGTGATGGCACGGGGACACACAGTGTCTCTGAAGACCAAAAGTAATGTTTATTGCTTTTCCTGAAGGGAGAGCCGCCCTGTATCCTAACCTGCCTGTGTTTCCCTTATCCTTTCCCCACCCCATCCTACTTTCAGTCTCACCTGCAATTCCTGAGGGCTGTTTCTCATCAGAACTCTGCATTTCTGGTGTGATGTACACAAACAAAGATTTCTACCAGATAATTGTCTTTGTTCAAGGAGTAATTTGCGATTTATATCCTGATGTCCATAAATAAAGGGCCACAAAGTCTGTGGCGTGCGCCGCGGCCCCGGACGGGCCCGGGGGGATTGCAGTCTGCAGTGAGCCTCCTGCAGGGCACTCAGTGAGCGCCTTTTCCATCCACAGAAGGGCTGACGTGAAGGTACATCAAAGAAAACAATGAACGCCTCCTGCTCTGACCTACATATTTCATTCTGAGAGACTCAACTACATTTGCTAGAACCCTTGGAACAACTGTTATCTTTTAGAAATGAAAAGTCATTTCTCCAGGGAATAGCATGGGGTTGGGGGGCGGGGGGACACTGTAGTGGCTTGCTAGGGTGCAGAACATTTAAACTCTGTGGTATTGATTGTAGTTTATGATTGAATGTAATCATTACTGTGTCTATATTTTTCTGTTTCAATGAAACCATCAGGCAGTGAGTCATGCTGTGCATGTAACCCGGAGGAAAGTGCAAAGAGGCTGCTGAGGAGTAGCAGTACAAAAATACCATTGGCATCTTTTCCCTAGGAGAGCAGGGCTCTGGACAGTTTCCACAGTCTATTGCTGTTTTTCTTTTACATGCATTTGCTGCTAAAATGTGTAATAGAATTGAGGACACGGTTGTGAGTAAAGAGCCTTCTCGCACATGCTGTTCCATAATTAAAGAACAGCTATAATAGAAATCCTGCTTTGCTTCTTTTCCTTTTTTTTTTTTTTGAATTAATGAGCTCAAATTCTTATAGGCATTAAAAGGGCATATGCTTTTCTTCTAATTTAGAGATTAAAAAATCTCACAGCAGATCAAGAGGAAGGCTGCAGTTTGAACTCTTTAGTGAAAGAAGATGCACTGTCATTAGCAACAAAACAATTTTAATTAGCCTGGTCCTGGATTTGTGGTAACACATGCCAAAAGGATGGTAATTTGGAAGAATGGGAGATACTATCCTCTTGGTTTAGTACAGAGGATTCAACTCCATAAGAAATGAGTGCCCTTCAAAATATTTTAATTGCAATTTTTAGTTACCTGGATTTTAGATAACGTTTTTGTTGTTGGGTTTGGTTTGGTTTTTTCCACTGAAGATACTAAAATCCAATTTGGGAATTCTCTCCTCTTCCCTAGAATTTGGCTTCTTTCAGTCCCATTTTTGGATGGAGCATATTTTTATTAAGCTAAAGAGAAGAAAGTCATCCTTATTAGCAATGCCTCATTGCATTAGGAATCAGGGTCTGTGGCTATCAACCTGTGGAGACACAGTGGGAAGACATGATTGCAGTTTGATTCAGCTGTGCCAGGCACTGAGTAAAGATTATGCACTCAGACAGGAGCCCTGTTTCAGAGCACAAGTGAAGAACTCTGTCCTAACTGCACAGAGCATGGTGGTGCCAGCGTGTGAGCAATGGCAGCAGAGCCTTTCTCTCCTGGTTTGAAATGTCAGCTCTGTTGAGTTAAAAACCAGAGGATTTTTAAGGGAGTTTCCCAAAAACCTCATCTCTGGGACATGATACGTGCCAAAACCACCCCAGCAACTGCATGCTGCAGCACAGTGGCTTGTCCTCTGCCCCAGCAGAGTCTGGAAGGATTTTAAAGAGAAATGCTAATTGCAACACAGGGTAACTGCATGCTGGAGCTGGCTAACATATAAGTCCCAATTTCTCATCCTTCTGCCTGCCAACTTATATCTGATGTGGTTAATGGAAAGCAGATGCAGAGCTACTTTAATGGTGCCCTGCAGTGCTGTTCCTGGGCCTCCCACCCCACAACTTCCCAGTTGAGGGGATGTGTTAGAATTATAGAATCACAGAACTGTGTGGGTTAGAAGGAAATTTGCAGATTATTTAGTGACAACTCCCCTGCCACGGGCAGGGCCACCTACCACTAGACCACATTGCTCAAAGCCCCATGCAACCTGGCCTTGAATAATTTCAGGGATGAGGTATCCACAGCTTCTCTGGGCAAACTGTGCCAGTGTCTTACCATCCTCACAGTAAAAGATATCTTCCTATTATCCAGTCGAGACCTTCTTTCTTTCAGTTTAAAGCCATTCTCCCTTGTCCTATCACTACATGCCCTTGTACAAAGTACTTCTCCAGCTCTCTTGCAGGCCCTTTTAGGTGCTGGAAGGTGT